>JAUPFR010000001.1:13899260-15363321 GCA_036925125.1 Oreortyx pictus
AAGGAAGAAGGACTTGCATTTTGTAACATATTAGAAACAACCTGTCAGTCAGCATGGACTGTCGCTGAAAAGGAAGGAAAGGAACACCTCGTGCAGTCAAGAATTTTGCAGGCAAGATCGGGCTGGGGATTGCCTCCTTGCTCCACAGAAAAGTGCAGCTGAAGTAGTGTGAGCAGTCTTCAATGCTGTCCTCCAAAACACAGGTAGTCGCTATGGAAAGCACACAGCAGCAAACAGCAAGGTGGAGAAAAGGACTCAGAATGCATTATCCATGAAGGAAGACTGCAGAAATGGGGTTCCTTTAATCTAGGCAGGTAAGGAGTTGATAAATCTTCCAGGATACAGAAAGCTGTTAATAAGAAAGACAGTGATAGATTGGTTCCAATTGTTCACCAGAAAGAACGACAAAAAGAACCCAGTGTAACTTTCAGTAAAGGCTATATAGGCCAAATGCTAAGGTAAAATTGAGAGGAAAAATCTCAAACAGGACACCCTCAAAAAGTCTTTTGGCAGAAATTCTAAAAAAATATGTTCCAGATAAAATTCTCTGTGGGAAACTCCATTGTATTTGATTCTTCCCCAGTGCCAGGGGACTGGACGATGTAACCTTTGGAAATCTATTCTATCCCACATTTCTAATTCAGCAACCACATGATGTGCTTTAGCAAGGACCATTTATGGATTTTTTATGAGTACTCTAAGTGACATAAGGTTAGATAATTCCAACCTTTCACAGAGCATTTTCTTGCCCAAAAGGCACCCTACTTCTCTTACAGTGCTATTCAGCACAGCTAAAGACAGAGAAAATTGTTCTAAATTGTATTTGGGATTATTTTAAAAATATATGACTATAAAGAAAATCTCCCCTGACTCACAGAGTATCTGTGAAGATATCACTGTTTATTAAGTAATAAATAAATCAACAACTTCAAAATTAATTGTTTTTAAGGGATTTTAGTGCTAGATGAGATCATTCTAGCACTGATTTGCTTCATGTAATTTCACCTTATAATGCAGCGGACACACCCACCTCGATTTTGGTTAGAAGAACTCCATTGTATTCATATTTAAAGAGTTGACTGGTTAAAAACAGACGTGTATTGATCATCAGGACACTCCTAAGAACATACACTTTGGAACAAATACCAGGTATGCTTGCAGCACTTAAGGCATCAAAGAGTGTTCTGATTTTCTAGGAAAACAGATCCTAGTTGTACAAACAGAGAGCACGTGGCTACAGCTGAATGGCAGCAATTATCTAATCTGCAGCTTTCGCTGTGGGGACAGGTGCTGGAAGACAGTTACAGCTGAGGCAGACAGACAGATTTATTTGAGATAAACTTCAACTCTACCACTGAATAAGGAAAGTAAGAATATCCAAACTGGGCAGAAAATGCATTCTCTAATGCATACTAATGCATGGACCGTGTATGAGCTCTATTGCATGAGCTCTAATTAATATGAAAATTAAGTAAAATGTAGAAACTGTGCATGTTAAGAAAAGCATTAAATTTCTTGATCTTTTTTTTTTTTTTTTTTTTCCCCAGTGCTGGGAAATAGCTTCATGTAAATAATTAACGCTTTGATATAAAAGTACAAACTGCATGATGGCAGTGTATTTGTCTCTCAGACTTACTGATATAGGTCAGTTTGGAACTAGGAAAGATAAGACTAGATCATGGGACATACTTGGGTGAAAATAATCCTTGTTACTGGCAGTAAGTCTAATGAAAACTAATTTTATTTTAATGAACAATTTAATGTATCAAACTGCAGTTACATTCTACAAGAATGATTCTGTAGAAACAGCACTGAAGGTTTTCTGGTTACTGTGCTTAAATTTTTCTAGAATAATTTATTTCAAAATCATGGGGCAGTGGCTTCTTCACTGCCAGCTCAGCTATTTTCCCATCTCCTTTCTTCTCACCTATTTGGCATCTAGTCTACATCCTCTCTGCCCATCTGCCATCATCCATACCGAGGCTTCTTCAGCTGATGTGGTGAGTCTGGAATATCCAGCATGAGCCACAGAGGGCCCAGCTCACTCTTTCATGTGGGTGGAAGCACTGGGAAAAACAAGAGCTAAAAAAAAATCTACCATCCTCAGATTAAGGTGAATTTTCTGTTTGTTTGTTTTTTACAGATAATGCTAATTAGGTCAGTACAGCAAGGGAGCTGCTCTGGGTCATGAGCAGATGCCATTTTTTATACTGTTGTGAGTTTTTCCTGACTCAGCGGCTTACATTATATCACAGAAGTTATAGCAAGACATTTTAATGAGAACTGGTCAGAACATGAAAAGTATTTTCTATCAACTGTTGGGAGAAAAAAAAAAAAAAGTTTTGGAGAAAAAATCCATTTTTTCAAGGAAATAGCATGATGTTTTGAAGCTGGCTTTGCTACTGTTGTTCTTGTTTTCTTAACAGAATCCAAAGAAATTGTCCTTTATCATTTGAAAAATAAATATATATGGAAAAATAATATTATTCATAATAATTCACACTCCAAATAGTTGTAATTATCTAACTTGAGTTTCTGTCTCCCAGTGACTTTCTCCTGAGTTCTTTCCATCTTATTCCAAACTGAACTCAGTTTTACTGAAAAGTTGTCAACTGCAGGGTTTTTTCACTGCCACTGTTTTTGTACACTTAGACAATATAGAATCAATATCATACTCCCAGTCAAAAAACATATTATTTAAATATGGTTCTGGACGGCCATATGCAAGCCTCCTGTCTGTAGCAGAAGAGTATGCACTGAATAGCCTTTTGACTTGCACACTCCCTTTCAGGGGTGGCCACATCGAGGATGCTCTGCAGCATCCATGATCACAAACCAGATGCCTCCAGCACAGCCAGGAGAACTCTCCCTTTGTTACTTCAGATGAGTAATCAGCTAAGATAGGCATAAAAACTGAAACAAAATGCATAGGTCACTCCAAAAATAATACCTCCTATTTATTTCCATGGAAACTGCAACAGATACAAAGACCACAGTAACACTTTTTGATAGAGAAAATTCTCTGCTACAAAACACTACTGTTCAACATAGTCACCACCATTAACTACACATTTTTGCTACAGGTGAACAAGAGCCTGCATGCCATGATCATAAAAATCCGCACATTCACATCACTGTCACCACTGCTGAGACGCACCAACCACCGCCTCACTGAGCACACATCCACTGTTTGGTTTCCATAAATGTTCAGCAAATGTTAATTAATCTCAGTGAGCATCATTTTTTCCTCGTGGAAGAATTCAGTTCCACACCTTTGCTTCATCTGCACTTTCATGTCATACACCATTTGTTGAACCACTCCTCTGCTGACATCTGTCTCACTGCAAAAAGATGTAACATAATATTGGTGGGAAGGTTCAACCTCTACTGCCATATCACCAACCTCTGACATTGTGAACCAACATAATAAAATAGGAGGCATTACTTTGGAAGCAGCCCTTGTCCATTTATTTTAAATACTATTTCATGTAACCTTACTGTAAGTTGGTATAAGCCATACAACACCTAGAAGACTAGCAATCACTCATGCATTATTTGTGCTTAGGATCCAAGTATTATCAGAAGTGATCTGAAGAAACCAGCATTGGCAAAATTTTGATATTTTTCACTATAAAAATAGGCAAGTTGGGCTCAGGTGGAATGCATTTAAGTCGGTGCAGTTTCCCACATATACACACTTCTAATTGACGAGGAAATTGCCCCATCCTTCAGACCTGCCTGGCATTCACTACTGCAATAAGCTGTGCTTAGGAAAGAAACATTGCTTCAAACATTCTTACTCTCTCAGGTACATCTCATGATGCAGGTCAGGTTATAAATCTGACCAGAAGAAACATATAGCACCATTAAAAATGTAACAAAGATGAGATTAAATTTAAAGGGCATAGATTCCAATTTTGCTCTTCTGTGAAATTTACAGGGACCTTCCTGTCTGGGAAGTATTGCAGAGGACTCTCACAATACTAATTGACTGAAGCAGTGAAATGGCAGATGAAATTCATTATAAAAAAATGCAAAGCAATGCACATGGGAAAAATAATATTAACTATACATTGATAATGATACAGTCTAAAATAGTTATTACCATTCAGGAAACGGATCTTGAATTCCTTGTTGGTAGTTTCCTTAAAACACTGTCTGCATACTCAGAAAGAAATGACATTTTAGGTACAAGTAGATAGGAAAATGAGTAAAATGGATAACAGTTTTACACCTGGAAAAAAGAAGTGTCCTATTCTGGGTGCCCTATTTTTTCAAAAGTTGTAAGAAGACATATAGAGAGCAGCGGCATGGAGTTCTAGTATATAGCACAGACTATAGGATATAGGAGGACAAAATAGCTGGAGCGTGGATTCTTCACCATGAAAAAGACATGACTGAAGGGTGGTTATTATAAAGGTATACATAACTATGGGCGATATGGTTCAGTAAATAGCTTTTACCTCTTTTTTTCTTAACAAAGTGCCAAGAATGGTAAATATGAAATATGTAAAACCAAATAAATAAGTTTCTTAGAATGAGTTTTAGAGCTCATTGGCATAGCATAATGTGAACACTGAATGTATAAAATATGCTCAAGATAAACTGGATAAATACATAGAAATTATGACCGTAGGCAACTCTTCAACACATCAACCTCCCTGAAATCTTCAGTTTGAAAACCTGAAATCTGTGACTGTCAGGAGCTGAGAGCACTTAGTGAGGAAGGACTTCTCCAAAGTTCCCTCAGGTTTAAATGAATGACTGCTCAGATCCTCATACTTCTCCCTGATAAATCACCATCAGCTTTTTTAGCTTTCTGCAGGACGATCACAACAGCCTCTCCTTTCATGATCAAGATCACTTAGAATATATATTTAATTTCTTAAATTTGGTACATTAGCAAAGAACAGTGTTAACAGGCACTGGCAGAAAGGAATGGGAGCAGTGGATGAACGCATCCAAAGCCAAATGGTTTTACTACCCCTGCCTCAGTATCAACTTAACACTGTTAATGAGAAGCACTACTAAAAATAATTACCTGTTCTGGTTACCCTAGCATTTAGATGAATGAAAAATAAGTCAATGAGAATGAAAATGCAAGAAAGCACTAAGGCAATTTCCTGAAAATGAGTTCTGTGACTGAAAGGAACCTATCTTGCTAACTGCCTCGTTCTGGTGTGCTGCTAATCTATTCAGGTCTGCTGGTATCACTTCAAGAGGTGATGGGGTATCACACCAAAGGGTGGAGTGTAAACAGCCCTAAATGAATGATTTGTATTTTATTTACTTTTTATTGCCCAGAAGTGCTAAGCACTTTACAGAAGACATATCTTTGTCCCAGAGTTTACAGTCTAATGGATCTATCTGACAGGTATGTGAGCTACAACATATCATAAGGCAAGAAAGGACTAAGAAAGGACAGGGTACCGAGTGAATTGTTTTCTTCATTGTTTTTTATTGCTGAAGCATCCACACATAGTGAATGCTGCAGTGAGAGTTGCATCTGAAGCAAGACTAAACTAAATGACTGAATTCAGTTTCCAGATTGAAGTCAACCCAGATGGCTGTGCCATGGGGAGCCTTTGTGGCACACACATTTGCCTACTTGGAAGGAGCTCATTCAGCAGCACTGACAAAAAAGGCAGAGGGAGGGTGTTCTCTGTTTTCATGCTGTCACTACCTCACTGCACCTGGAATCTGATGGGGAGGAGTGGTGATGGATCTTTATTTCAGTGTCTCTTACTGAAATCACTCTTCTCTTCCTCTTTCCTCCTCTCCATACTCCTAATTCTCAACCTATCCTTGATAATAGCACAGCTTCTTTATGCCTTTCTCAGCCAAGTCCTCCTCTCCCTCACGAAGTTATGTGTCTTCAGAATCATAACAACATGCCTTCTTAACAGATTGTGTAGCTGGAATTTCTATGTTGAATGCAAGAATGTACAAACATGAATCAAAATCTCTACTTCAACATATGGGTATTTATCAGTACATACTCATTACAAGTAGTGTTCACAAGACAAAGTACCTATGTCTATTTCATATCTTGCTTTTTCTCTAGGATTCCCATAAGGTGTATGCCTCTGGTTTCTTGTCTGTAGTTTTACTCCTCCTGGCTAACATACAGCCTTCATTTCTTCTATAGCAAAAATCTTGTATTTCTCCTCTTCCTTCAGGGTCTCTTCATGAGCATATTCAGTCCAACCACATGTCTGTCTGATGAAGAAAATAGCTAAATGTTTTCAATCCTTGCTAGAGGGAAACTGCATTGTATTTATACATCTTCTGCAGCAGGATTCACTCAGGTGCTGCAGTAGATAGTCAGAGTCTCAGCTGATGCTCTGAAAAAAAAAGTCCTCTCTAGCAGAGGCCTCTAGGCAAGGCCAGTAACAGCGGCTATGTGCCCTAAGGCAAAGCAAGCATTCACTAGATCCACTCTAGTCTATCCCATCCTTAATGCTTACATATTCAGTAAAACACTTTTCAATCATTTCACACCATCAGAATTTGTTTTTTAATCATCAGTAATTTACTTTTCCCCAAGTCAAATCTGTTTTGCCTTTGGCAGTGACACAGTGGTCTCCCTGTCTTATCTTGACCCATGAGAGCTTCCCCTCATTTTCTCCCTGTGTCCTGTAGGAGACGGAGGCTGAGAGAGCAGCTGCATAGAACCTAGCAGTCAGCCCAGGCTAACTACTAAAGTAGCAGCCTAAAAACCTACCTCCCCTTCTTCACTCTCCTCCTCAGTCTTGATTTCATCCCTGATGCCTTTTCCGTCCAGTTTTTCTGAAAGGTAAACACTGCGATTAAATACTTGACCATCTACCATGCACTTCTCTAAACTTTGCTGTACTGAACTTTTCAACTTTGACATTGCATCCTGTCTCTTTCATCTGTATCACTTAAACAAATCAGCCATATGTAGGAGGCCATCTCCTCCTATTTCTTTCCTCTGCTTTCCAGAACTAAGAACTGATCCAAAGATGTCTACACAAGGCAGTATAAAGGGGATGGGATTATCCCCAGGAACAGCTCCAAGTGATACCGATAGAGGAATACTGGCTTTATTTCTGATCACCAATGTTAGAAACCAAAGCTAAGGAAATGCAGGTTTTAACAAATGAGAGTAGGTAACAACTGGAACGACATACCCAGGAAAATGATGGATTTCCTGTCTTTTGAAGTCTTTAAATCAAGATTGGATGTTTCACTAAAATATATGTTTTTTCTCCAACAGAAATTACAGACTTCATGTAGGAACTGCTGAGTGAGACTCCTGGTCAGCTCAAATTAGACCATTGTAAGAAACAGTCCCCTGCAGATTCTTGAATTAAATTGAAGTTAATATGTTACCATTATATTTGAAAAACACTTAAAACATACTCCTTAGGGAGTTTTTTAAGTAAAACATTACTCCTGATAGGCAGTAGCTCACTGTGCCAATATAACGGACGTAAGTCTAAAATGCTAATCTTGTTCACCTGGAGTACTGCATCCAGATGTGGAGTCCTCAGTACAGGAGAGACATGGAGCTGTTGGAATGTGTCCAGAAGAGAGCCACAAAAATGATGCAAGGGATGGAACACCTCTCCTACAAGGACAGGCTGAGAAGAGCTGGGGCTGTTCAGCCTGGAGAAGGCTCTGGGGAGACAAAAGAGTGGCTTTACAGTATCTAAAGGGGTGCTACAGGAAAGGAGACTGACTCTTCAGCAGGATGTGCTGTGACAGGATAAGGTGAAGTGATTTCAAACTAAAAGAGGGAAGATTTAGGTTGAATATAAGGAAAAAGCTTTTTATTTTAACAATAATGGCACTGGCACAGGTTGCCCAGAGATGTTGTTGGTAGGGCCCTGTGCCTGGCCACACTCAAGGTCAGGCTGGACAGGGTTCTGAGCAGCCTGGTTGAGCTGTGTATGTCCTGTTCACTGCAGGGGAGTTGTACTACATGACTTTTAAGGCTCTCTTTCAACTCAAATGATTCTATGATATGTGGCATGAATTCCACATGTCAAATTAACTGAAGAGTTCACAAGATTCCAGATTTACTTGCTACTAGTAGTGAATAATCATCCAACCACTATGGAATGGAAATAGTATTCCATCCTCATTACTGTATTTCCCTATGATTCCCAAAGTCAAAAATTTGAATGCTGAAGGATGGAAAAAAAAAAAAAAAGGAAGATCCATACTTTGAGGAAAGTTCAGAGAGACAAAGATGTTTTGGCAAGAAGGAAGAAGAAAATGACAAGCAAGAGCAAAACCAGAGATCACAAAAAGCCATTGGTAAATAATGGACAGCACAAGTTGGTGGATTCAGAGAAGGATGGGAATACATGATGGGAAAATAAAGGAAAGCTGAAGACCAACCGAAAAATAAAGGAATGAGTATTCTAATGTGCAGGTGAACTCTCTTTACCATTGACCTGTGAAGAAATCTCTCAAAGAGTAATTTATTAGCAGGAACACCACCGTCTACCAAATACACACAGTCACGCACAGGTGCACATGCCCATGCATATAGCTTTATTCACCTGTTTTCAGTGCTCTTTGCTTGCTCTTTGGAGGATGTGGTTGATGCTGAGGAACTCAGCATCATTCTTCAGAAATGACTGTCACTCCCCGCAGCAATTCAAGGGGATCTCTTTTTCCCCCATAGGGTATAAAGAATATGGCAAGAAAACAAGCTTGGGTGAAAGCAGACAGGGTTTGAGTCTTGGAACAAATGCATTTGAAGATAAAACAACAAAGTTCACCTTAAAAGTCAGTATTATTCCATATTGCCAATTAACATTTCAAAATTAATTTATTGAGGCTCTGATTGTTCTGTGCAGAAATCTCTGCAAAGCCACAGGTAAAACCAGAAACTCCCATCTCTGACACACCGTTATTTTGGGATGATTTCATTACCTATCATTTATTGCATGTCTTCTAATTATTAACTGCCATTTCTCCAGACCTCTGGCAGCCGCTTTGGCGGAACTTTCAAGGCTTCAAGCCCAACGATAAGTGTTTGGATGCGAAAAGCTCCATGATTTTTTTCCCACCGAAGGTTAAAATAAATGAAGAAGCGTGAGGCAGAGGAGCTGGGAAGTTTTTCCTTTCCTTTGCTCGCTCCTTTTGGCACCAATGCCCGTCAGATCCGAGCGCATCCCAGGCTCTCACCCCCATCTCTGCAGCAAACCCCGACAGAGGGGGGTCGTGCCGGGACGTCCCCCCTCCCCCACACCTCCGCAGCTCAGCGCAGGTGGATGCGCGCTGCCACCTTCATTAATAACAACCGGTGCTTAATGACAGCGGCCCCGGGCTGCAGCATTCCACCGCGATGGGGTATTCCTTGTTCTTGGCCCCTCTGCGGTGCGAAGTTCCGGATATGCGGAAAACAAAATAAATACAATAAAAATAATGAAGAAAAATTAAAAAAAAAAAAAAAGAAAGAAAGAAAAAAAGAAAAAAAAAAAAAAACAAAACCATTCAAACCAGCGGGGTCTGATCCGCGGGGCCGCGCTTCGGGGCGCTCCCCCCCAAAGGGCAGCGGCTCCGCGAGGCGGCTCCGCGGAGGGACGCGGAACGTGCGCGGCCGCTGTCCGCCCGCGGCGGTGCGGGAGACGGCGGCGGCGGGGGTTGGGGGGGGGGGGGGGGGGGAATTGGGGGGGGGTTGGTGGGGAGCACAGCGCATGTCCGCCCGCGCCGCGCCGCCGCCAGCCGCTCCCCCCCGCCGCCAAACTCACCACCATCTTCTGCATGTGCATCGCTCGCAGCCGGACACAAACCGCTCCCCGGCGATGGAGACTGCGGGAAAAGCCCGGCGCGGCGGGATGGCTTACTGAAACTGCGGCGGCGGAGCGGCAGAGAATAGGCAGCAAATCCTAAAGCAACAGCAAAATAAAAAATTGAAAGAAAAAAAAAAAAAAGAAAAAGAAAGGAGAAAGCCTCTCTTTTTCTCCCCCTTTTCCCTCTTTTTTTTTTTTTATTTTTTTATTTTTAAATTCTTGATTTTGTTTGTAGCCGCCTCGTCCTCAATGCCTCTCTGAGAAGCATCTAGCGAGCGAGCGGGAGAAGGCGAGAGAGAGGCAAAAGAGAAGATGAGGATAATTTGCAGACAGCTTGTCTTGTTGTTTTCTGGCTTTTGGGGACTAGCAATGGGAGCTTTTCCTAGCAGCGTGCAAATAGGTAAGCGCTGCATTGGGCTGTGTGCGGGTGCCCAGGGGTTCGAGCCTTTGCGAAGTGAGTTGGGAAGGCGGCTCTGAAGGCAGCTTGCAGCTTTCTCCTCCACCACCATCCCATTTCCATACCTTCGCTGACAGCCCGCGTGCATTTGTGTATGTGTGCGTACGTGTGTGTGTGTGTGTGTGATTGCGTGCCGTAGAAGGATGCTCATCTTCTGCCCAACTCGCTCCAGCCCTGGGGTGCACAGGGTCGGCAGGAGGGAAGGGCGCTTGGGGAGATGCCCCTGGGCTGCTCCGGCTCCCTCCAGCTTCCCGTTTCCTTGCCGAGTTGTGCGCTGAGGTTGCGGTAGCGTAGGCATGGGACTGCAAGGCAGCTCTTCTTTCCCTTCCCATAGTTGGAAAGTTTGGGATTTTGAAAGCATCCCCACGTAGCCCTGTGTCCCCTCCTCACCCGTTTCCCATCGCCTCCCGCTTCCCTCCGTCCGGGCGCGTTTCGGATGGGACGCAGCTATCTGAATTCCTTCCAGCTCAGCTCCATCGCTGCATCATTGCCCGTGGACTTGTAGAGATGCTGCTAACGGAGCTGAGCGGCTCCCTGCCTGCACATGGCTATGGAAGAGCAAAGTTCATTATATTCCTGTTTAGTGTAGATTATACGACACCGAGTGGGTATTTTTATTTTTAATCTGGAAAGCATCCTTCCCCTTAATCAGCCCGCCACTTCATGTGAGAGGCTGCTGAGTAGCTGATTTAGCAGTGTGTTCAGTCGCAGAGGGATGGAGGCTAAACACTTCCAAAGGTCACTGTAATCATGGCAAATCTGGGTATTTACATGTGAAAGGCTGGAAACCGAGAAGTCAGGAAAAGAAGCGTGAAGCACTGGGGAGGTGAATATCGATTGAGGACAGTGATTTAAAGGCAGCGGTTGTGATTATGAATGTGATTAGTTCCTTACCCATTAAAGTCTTAGGACTTTCCTTACTGTGCAGCTTTGGGAGAGACAGTTGCTTGGTGTTACAAGACAGTGGCTTGCCAATAATTCACCCTACTTCCTCTCCTTTTTGCTTTTCTTTTTTTTTTTTTTTTTTTTTTTTTTTTTTTTTTTTGTAGGTGGTCTCTTCATCAGGAACACAGATCAGGAATATACTGCTTTTCGATTAGCAATTTTTCTTCATAACACCAGCCCCAATGCCTCCGAAGCACCTTTCAATTTGGTTCCTCATGTAGACAACATTGAAACAGCTAACAGCTTCGCTGTAACAAATGCCTGTAAGTAAACATGCCATTGATCTGACCACCTTACGGGTAAATTGCAATGAAAGTAACAGGAAATCACATTGCTATCGTGCATTGGAAATACAGCAGAAAGTCTGTCTTTGGTGTAGACACCCTAGCAGAAGAGCGGGGGGGGGGGGGGGGGGCAGCAGTCCTTGTTAGTCCTAACTGGAGCACAGTCCCCTCTCCTGCCTTGTGCTGACTAACCTGACGTGACATTTACTTTAGTGTTATTCCTGTAGTTTCTTACTTTCTGGTTTCTATGGAGATGAATTTTGTTGTTGTAAAGAAAAATTATGAATGTCTCGATCCGTCCATAATCCCCACTGTTGCTCTTGTTCGCGTTTGGGTATGACGTGCCTTGTATGTGTTTGGAAATATACAATAATGTGTATGCTCACAAATGCTTTGCTAATGCTTGGAAAGGAGATAGGGAAGCGGTGGTGTACAGGATTATATATCTGAGTCGGTTGACGCTGCAGTTGATCTGGTGATGTCACTTGAGGCAGCCCTGCTCTTATATTCTAGGTTGTAAATGTCTCTTATCATCTCGTAATGCATACATCCTGTGGATATGTCTCTATGCATCCATACATTGGTGCCAAGTCAAGTTAGTATCTGATCTACTTGATTTCACAGACCACCTCAACTGGAACAAATATTCTCTTCCTACTATATATTTTATACACACACACACACACACACACACACAGGCGCACATACGCCATGAAAGGGAAACAGAAAATGAGATGCCCTTACCAAATACAGTAGCAGTTAATCTTTTTTTATTTTTAACAGATTATAATTAAGTGAATTTCCTACATTTAGATCACCTCGGGGTCTTTAGCAGTGGCTGAAACACATGCTGAGTAGTGCTTGATCTCGGAGAGCAGCAGAGCATCATTTCTATTTAACTTCACGTATGTCAGGCTGATAAGAAGGAATTTATTTTATTACATAAGACAGTGGGATACAGTGTGGCAAAGCTGAGAGCTGTAGTAACATCACGTTCATATTTCAGAATTCGATTTTTTAGGTTTTCTTCTGTGGCCTTTAAGTTTTTGAACCCCTTCTCTTCATTCAAAAGCAAATTGCCTCTGGATGTATGTGCCCTGAGCAGCATTGCTTATTGAGTTTAAAATAGAAACGCGCTGGAGAAGGTCTTCCTGTCCACTGTGCCTTTAAAATATGTCTTGAGTTTCTCTCCAGCTTCTCACAGACATCTCTGTGGCACTTTTTAATATGTAAACATGCCATGCACTGTGCAGTTCTCATATATGATTTATTGAATGAGCACTAGATTTATTTATATGAGTCTTCAGTACTATAAGTTTCAGATGACCTTGCCACCTTATTTAACAGGAAAAGCTTCTGAGCTGCCAAAATGGCTCCATTCATTTCAGGCAGGAAAGACTGATGTCCCATTAAGTGTGAATTCTATATTAAGCAATGTATTAGTTGTGTTTAGCATGAAAATCAATATCAAATTCCATGAGAAGAAAACATTTCTGAAGGGCTCTTGAAACTGGGAGGCATCAGATCTATGCAGGTGTAGTTCATTGAGAAAACATTACAATCCGTGTCAACTTTGCAGGCGCTGATTATATATTCCATGAAGACAAATGACACAGTGGCTTTTTTTAAACTTTCGTTTTTAGTGAAGGAGGAAGGAACTAAAAATACTGCATATTGAAATCAGTAGTTTTAGATAAAGTCAATTATCTTAGATTCTGCCTACCCATCTACTTCTGCCAAATAATTTCAGAGGCAATTGTTACTTTTTGGATTAAGAGTATTGCGGAGAATTTCCATTGGAGTGCTAGTGAATTAATTCTGATTTGCATACATTTAAGATTATCTAAAGTTGAACTGCTTCTGTGTGTCAAACTTCAATGCCTTAGGTTCCAACAAGGGTTTGTCTGAAACTTTCCCTAATTTCAGTGATCCACAGCAGATTCTTCTCTCTTGTTCCAACCACCTCAGGTTACTTCAGCTTGCAGTATTTTAACTGAGGAAAACCCATCCCTTTGTATTTGCTACAATTTATAGAAATAGTGATTCATGACCTTGTTCTTTTTTTTTTCTTTAAAGTGCACCCATTTTTATTTCTAAAGAATTTAATGACTCAGAGATGATAAATCTGTACTGTATAGGGGGAGGCAGAGAAAGAAGGAGAGTAAATGTATATGTTTATCTGTGTGTACACTAATATAGTTCTGTAGCCGTATTAAATAGACATAACTCTACAGGCCTCTTCAGGTCTACTCTTCTCACTTAAGTCAACATGTATTTTTAGTCCAACTTTGTGTTTACTTTACATTTTGCAGTCTTGTTCTAATAACCTGTTTCTTATTTTCCATATAATACCGAAGAATATATTTTAAATAACAAATGTTCTACTAATGAAACACAGGCAAAGTGACTGACAAGTGAATGAGCATATCACATGTCCCTTAAGCCAAATATGAGCAGAATCCCGCAAAAATCAATTGTCTGATAGCTGGAGGACACTGACTTCCATGTGATTGAATTTCCTGGCCTGACAGAGGCTTCTAAAGCACAGATGTGTGAGGTTTTCGAATCTAATTAAAGAAACCCCACCATCAGCTCAGAATTAAATGATTTCATGGCAATAAAAAATGATGACTCTTTCCTGGACTGCTATTAAACAGTGGCTTTGGACCTCGTTATTTGTATAGAAAAAGTGTTCTGTGCATACATCTCCAGATACAAAGTACAAAAGCATTAGAGCTGCTGGGCTGAACTGAATATTCAAGCAAGTTCAAGCATGAAGAACTAAGATCACTTACCTCTAGATCTGTTTCCATGTGTACAAATGATACTTGTGAAGATCTGTGGCCTGGCTCGTTGCATGTGTTAGGGACACTTAAACAGGCTAATACAAAGGATTATGGAGGATGCGTTGGTGGATAATCCACTGCAATGCTGGAAAAGCATGAGATATTCTTTATTTTCATTAAATATAAACATATAGCCAAGTGTACCTACAAGTGCCTTTGGAATTTGAAGGATTTTGTATATTCCATTTAATATCTGTCTTCTAATGATTGTTGTGCACATTTTTGTGTTCTTTAAAAAGGTCTAGGCACTATTATTTTTATTCTCAAGTGTGAATGCACATGAAACAGGTTGTATAAGCACAGACTCTATTGTAAGCAAAATGGATCTGATCTGTATCAGTTTGGATGTAGTCTTTCCTCTTCTTTCTCCTTCCCACTTGCGTGTTTTATTTAAACTCTGTTCGTTTTTGCACTGCATACATTATTCAGAGAATCTCTCTTACTGACAGAGAGAGCTGAAATTATTGCAAAACATGAAAAGTACAAGGTTCTTACTTATCGGAGCACAATACACCAAAGCTGAAACATTTGACTATTGGCATACTTTGGTTTGCACATTACAAGTGGGAGATTTTGCTCATGATTGGAAATCCACATTCAGATTGATATCAGAGGTACAAACTTTGTGTTGGTAACTGGAGAGCATTTTATATAATTTTTTCAGCTTAATGCTGAAGAATTTTCTCCAAAAGATTTTCATGCACAATATATTGCATTAGTAAATCTCAGAAAAGCCATCAACATTAAACCTGCCTGCAATATTTTGAGAGGAAGTTGCACAATTTCACACAGAACCATCTGCCTTCCAACTCTTGTCTTGTGTTTGGGAATTTTTATGTTGGCATTTCTGATGCAAGCCAGGATGACAAATTAGAATAGTCTGACTGGAAGGGACCTTCCAAGATCATTGCATCCAACTGCTTGATCACTTGCTTAATCTGCTAACCAGAACTTAAAGAATGTTATTGAAGGCACTGTCCAAATGCATCTTGAACACTGAAAAGCATGAAGCATGAACCACCTCTCTAGGAATTCTGCCTTATGATAAATAAATTTCTCTTAATATCCAGTCTGAACCTGCCCTAGTGCAGATTTGTATCTCATATTCTTCCTGTTTTAACAAATCAGTAATCACTGCATTTATCTCAGCATCCATCATGGTACATAGTGCATAGGTGTTAAATTCTATATAGTGCATAAGTGTTAACTTCTAAGAGCCTTGAAAGAGAACAGAAAGAAGAAATATTTTCTCTGCCCATTGTGGATGAGGTATTCTGGTTATCCATAGACTTTGCACTCCAAGTTGCAGTGCTGATCCTGAGCCTAAGCTTGTTTATTTTTTTTCATATATTATCTCTATGGATGCAAGAAGAGATCACACCTGATCACACTGTTTTTCAGAGTGATCTTGTTTTTCTTAAGCCTTTGACTCCAAGACCTCTGATTTTTATGGCTAAGTTTCATCGTTAAAAACGAACTACACTGTGACACTTAGTTGTAAAACATGTACAGCTGCCTTGGTTTCAGTTCAGATCACAGTACATAAGAAAGCAACACAGGAAGCTTCATCGTAGAATGTAAAGCTTAGCAGAGCACCTTGCTGCCCAGGTTACCATGTTGTCTTGCAAACAAGCTCTTTAAAACATAGCTGAAGTTGTTCCTCCATGCATGAGCAAAAATATGGCAGTCAAAAATACATGCAGTCTTCACAGCATGGTGTACTGTGATATTTTCTGCAATATTCTGTTCCACAGACTATGAAAATAAAGTCCACCAATCCACTTGGTTTGTGAAAGCACTTGCACAGAGCCATGTTCTGATTTTTTTACTGGAGAAGTCATTCTGGAATATGCACACACAATGTACTCAGTTTTGAAATATTTGTTTCAAAAATCTTTCATGTGTAACCAGTCTTGCAGTTCTTGTTCAGGATTAGGCTAAATGGGAAAGAAGAGGTCTTGGTTCTTGAGTTTCATCAGTGCCTCATATTAAAGCTACATCTTTTCCCTTTGAGTCAGTTCAACTTCATGTGTGTACTGAGATGAACATATTCCTAATGCATATAACTTGGGGCAAATCAAACACTCCTCATGTTTCATCTTTCACACAATTCACTTCTCACCAAATTTTTGTCTCTTCCCCCAAATTTTAATCCCAGTAGGAAGTATTGAACAGCAGAGTTTGCTACATGTCATATGGATCGGGGAAAAAAAAAAAAGCCTTCTGGAATTTAAACAAAAAATTGTGTCTTGGAATAACTTCACTCTTTCCAACAGTTTGTTTCTTTGACTTTAATGCCCACCAGTCTAAGGGAGAGCTGAGGACCTGACACTAGAGGATCTGACTCTACCTCAACAGAATGCAGTTTCTGGTTGAGCTCCACGAAGTTTGGATTCACCCCAAGGGCAGACGAGAGCCTCCCTCATACTGCCCTGTCTGTGGTCCAGATCTGGCCTTGTGGTGTTGGTTGTGAGAGCAAAGGCAGTGCCATCTGGGAATCTGTGCTGAGGCATTCAGGAAGCTGAGGAAATAGGCTTAGATGTAGCATTGCTTTTATATAATGACTGTATCATTTCACTTTAAGCAAGTTCATCTTTGATTTGCGAAGATTTTCATTAAATTTGATAACTAATTCTACTTAAATAATTACAACTCACTTTAGCAATAAGTGTGTAGCTTTAGCTTAATAATCTGTGCCATTTAAACTGTGATGGTCCTTATTTAGAAAGTGAGTTTTGGTAGACATTAAATGTATTTTCACAGAATCAGAGAATCACGGAATAGCTGAGCTGGGGAATAATCTCTGGGTCCCTCTGGCTTTTGACTGATCCCCAGGGATCCCCACAGCCTCTGGGCAGCCTGTACCAGTGCTCCATCACCTGCACAGCAGCGTTCCTGGTGTTCAGAGGGAACCTCCTGATCTCATTCGTGCCCACAGTCTCTTGCCCTGGCACTGGGTACCACTGAGCATAGCCTGGCTCTCAACTCTTCACACTCTGGTTTCTGTGTTTATGGACATTGATGTGATCCATGTGTGCCTATTCTCTGAGCTGAACAGTCCCCAAACTGCTCTTTTGCTTTCAAGAGTAGTACAGCATTCCCAAGGATCCAGTTTGGAGTTCTGAGAGTTAGCATACAGGCTAAGGGTTGAAAAATTGGTGTGTTAGTTGCCTACAAAAATGGAAATGGATTAAATCTTTTTGTTCTGAAATACGAGTAATTACAAACAAACAACAACAAAAACCCCACAATATTTGAAGTGAGTGTTTTTCTTTAATATATGGTCTCAAAGTAAGACACAATCCTTCAAAATGATTTATCTTAAAATTCTGTTATCTATCTGAACTTATTGATGGAATCAGAGAATATGTGTGTCCTTGTGTCATTTACTGTGTGAAGGATTTTGTGTATGTGTACCTGGGAGAACATCTACATTCAGAGTTTCCTAACTCTAAATGTGATCGTTGTACAATAGCTGTACAGCAGAGAGAAAACTAACCATCAATAGCTCCAGTTCATCAAAGCCTGGATTTAATTTTCAAGGTCGTTGTTGGGAAAGTAAATGACAGGTCTTTGGTGAAGTATAGTCAGATTTCCTCAGTGAAAATTAAGAACATGCATTTCTCAGGCACGAAATAAGGCTTTTGTCTTAGCATTCCACTGGACCGGCTAAAACTGTAAACTCAAAATGTTTATTAGAGGCTACAGAACTAATTTTATCTTCCTTTCATGATATTAATGAGAAAGATTGTGCTACTTCATTCCTATTGCAGAAGCTAACACAGTGCAGTGCGGTGTTTTTTTCTCTAAGACAAAAGCACTTTTACAAGAGTAAATTAAATGGATTAACTTCAGCTTTATCATTGCAATCTAACTTTGTATATTACTCAAAATAGCTCATGCATTTCATTTTTAGATCTTGACTGTATTGAGACTTGCTTGTTCACAGGAGAGGAAGCCGTCTGCTTTGATTTCTTAGCCATTTTACATCCTACTATGAATTCTGCAAATTCAGGTTGTGAGCAGGTGCAGTTATTTCAATTTAAATATGTTAGGCCAAATAATCTTTTCTTATAGGTTATATTTCTTAATATGTGACTGACTTAAAGAGGGTGACTTTTGTACTAGTGCAGCAGGCTTCACAAAAGTGAAGAAATTCATACAATTGGAGTAGTGCAATTAAAAGGAAAATTTGGTCTCATGTCTGGATTTCCATTCCTCTGTAAGTTGGCTAGAGGCAATGATTTTGGACTAGCACAGTACTAAATACTCTAGATTGGCCTGGGCCGGAAATCCTACAACTTTGATGGGTATACTTAGATCTGAGTTGTGTGATGGGACAGAAAGCCCAAGTATTCCTGTGTAAATCAAGAATTATTTTTCTGAACTTAGAAAAATAAATTTATTCAAGAGGACCTGATCACAGTCTTGTTTTGAAATTTTGGTGTTCTTTACTTTTAAGCATTTTCTCAGAAGTTCTGTATTCTTCCTCTGCCTAGTTTGGGTTCTTACCTATTTTATTTTTGTAAAGATCTTCCTAGATTTTAACAATGCCAATATGGATTCTTACATTTTCGCATGCAGAGCTAGTTCTAGTATTTCCCAGTACCACCTGTCTTCCCAATGGGAGCTGCTTATTTCTGAGCACTTGAGAACATCTGTCCTTATCTGTGTGATAAAGTATGGGTTGGAAGCCTTGTTTCAGTACTGTTAATTCTTTGTGAGGATGTTGTTTCTTCCCTCTTTTCTTTCCCATGATCCTGCTTGACTTGTTCAGGTAACTGCTGCTTTTGTTGTATTTCTGGTTCATTCTGGTCAGGTGGAACCACAGTGTGACACACACACCATATTTATATTGGCCATGCAGTATGAAGGGACAGATCATTCTCTTCACAGCATTCCTCAGAAGCCGATTATGGGTAGGCTTTCTGTGGGAATCAGGGAGGAAGATCTGAATTCACAAGCTGCTGTTCTTGCTTGGTGTTGTCCAGCTATGCTGACATGAGCAAAATCTGGCACAAATATTGTCCTTTGTCCCACAGTTCTTTCCCCAGGCAGAGCTGTTGCTGAGTTAAGTAGGGGCTTTACCTGCACCGGGATTGCAGGCTGGAACCCTTTATATCTTCTTTGAAAGATGAATGGATTCTCATTCTTTTCTCTCACTGCTTAGCTTTTTGAAGTATTAAATTGCTTAACTCGTGTTATTAAAAAAAAAACAACAACAACAAAAAAAACATACGTTTAGAAATTGGTCCACTGCTGTGCTATTGCCTATTTTAAAAGAATGCCATATAGGCTGTTTTCATGTGTTCCACAGGCTGTTTCAGTGTTGTTCTTACAAGCAGCCATTGCTCCTGAAAAACACAGTCTTGTGCAGTACCTTGTCCATTGCAGGTAGAGCACAAGTGAGGCAAAAAGCAGTTGCAGTTCTCACTCATTACCTTCTTGATGGGGAAAGGTTTTAAAACATTATCAAGATTCATACTAAAATACATCATATTCTACTATTCATAAGAATCCCTCATTTTCTTACTTGTAGACCTTCTCTGAGGTAGATTCTATGCCATTTCTGCATGCACATCTTCCGCTTGATTTTATGGTGTGTTTGCATAGTAGTCTCTTAAGCTCATAAAATTTGAACTTCATTTTTATGTGAATGTCACCTGTTCAGTTTCCCAATGATTATCCATCAAATAGGTGTTTTTGAAAAGCTTACATATAGTGCAAGTTAATTGATGAAAAGAATTGAGACCTCTCCTCTTTCTTTGTCTTCAAATCTTTTGGATTTAAATTTTGTCACTTTGCTGTAAAAAGCAGTGTATGTGTTAATATTAAAATTACTATTCAAAATAATTAGGAATTATGGTACAAAGTATTCTGTTCTTGTTAATTTATTTCGCAGCCTTGTGTTACACTTCATTTCCTTTGGTTAAACATTTCACGTGGCCTTTTTTTCAGTGTCAGGGTCAGATCTGTTTCCTCAGTGGATAAAATGATTCATGTAATACATATTCAAGGTAGAGGTAGAGAAGAGGGAGAAAATTCTTCTAGTGCAAAGAGAGTACAAAATGCAGATTATTCCTAGTCCTCAAAAGATTCCTGTTCTGCTTCAGTGTTTGTAATGTACCAGTATTTCACTCTGTGTGTTAATGTGAGGTACAGATCTGGACAGTGCACTACATAGAGTGCAAGTGAAAAACCATTTATCAAGCACAGATACATTCATGTAAAATTCAGGAGTAAAAAGCTCTAATATGAAAAATAAAAAGAGGACATCTGTACATTGGTACACTTAGCACTTATTTTTTAAGCCTTTTACATTGATAGGGTGAAAGGAACAAAGCTTTAGAGAGCCACAGTCTCCACAGAGTTCTGTTGGGCCATTTATTAATGATTTCCTCCGAAGTATTCTTCTACCAGGTTTGGTCATTTCCACCCATTTAAACTGAGAAGAGTGTTGTTTAAGAAAGGACTTTTCAAAAACACTGCAGCTGAGAGGATAATTTGCTTTGGAAATCAATAGTCATGTGCTCTTGCCTGACTCAGGAGTTTTTCCTAATCTCTTCCTTCTACTCCAGGCAGGAAGCCTGGGTAGGGAGGGAGCTGACTCCCGGGGTTGTGTGCACAGCCAGGTAACACTGCTCTGGATCCCGCTGGTTGTGGTGCCTCCAGCACAGAGCTCTGCAGGGTGTTTTCTTTCCATAGCCATTTTTGTTCTGGTGCTCAGTATCCCTGGTCTGTGATTCTCTTGGGTAGTAAAAACAACAAAGTAAGACTTGAGGTGATACCTTATTGTGTATCATTATTATTACATTGGGGCCTGCTTTGGCAGGGGGGTTGGACTCAATGATCTCTGACAGTTCCTTCCAACCCCTACAATTCTGTGATTCTGTAATTATGTAGATAAGAAGAATGGGAAGTGCTGCGTGAACGCACAAGCAAACGTCCGAGCAAAAAGAGCATAAGAGGACATGGGTGTATTGGGAGGACATATATATGCATCTGTTGTGAGGTTACATATGCTTCATGAAAGTGGCTGGCAGATCAGAAGTGGTGCCATATGGGAAGTGATCCACATTACAAGTCCTTACAGATGATACAGAAAAGATGTGAAAGCAGTCTGGAGGATGAACTGTTGTCTGATGGCTGTGAGCATCAGTGCTTCAAAGAGGAAAAAGCAAAGGAGCTCATCAAAATAAATGGAGAGTGGGTAGAATGCAATAGCATTCAGTTTAGTGTGTTTTAAGGCTAAATGGGACCATTTTGATCACCCTGTCTCAGTTATGATATATTAATCAGCCATTCTCAATTAATTTCTTTATCAAATCCATAATTCTTCTCTGGCTGAGTACCCAACTTCTCCAAAAAAATCCTGTGTTGAACTGAAGCCTGGAAGAAGCATGGGTAAACTGTCACGCCATCAGCACAGCATACATCATGCATCACTTTCTTTAGCCATGTGTGGTATGCAGGAGTCACAGAGAGCAGGCAACCAGAAAAAAAGTTTCTCCCTGGGTTTGTTACTGGTCTCTGATTTAGAGAGGGGCTGCAATCAGTACTGCTGGAGCAGAGGGGCAGTGTGGGACACGCTGGCAGCAAGGCCCATGTCCCTGCAAAACACTTAGGGAATTACTGGGGCCATTCTCATGTTCCCTTGAAAAACTTCCAGTAGACAGAAATGTGGGTATTTTTCCCCTCTCCTAACAAAGAACCTCCTAACCCCACAGGTGGAGTGTAGCTTGAAGCACAAAGAATACAAAGATGGTTCAGTGACCATTAGTATGTTTTTGCCAATGAATGCACACCAGTTCCTATGACATGTAGATGCAGAGGCTTGTCTAGTGGCCAATACAACTTAATTGTCATGTGCGTTTCACATACTTCACTTTTTTCAAGCCACAGAGTATGCAAATCTATTACTGCTTTTACCTGGAGGATTCAAGCTGTTAGCTTCAGATACTGAATTTATGAATGTGGCTTGGGAAGTCCCTGGTTTCTTCTCCTTTATGTGTCACAGGAGATGGCAGTCTGAACACAAATATGATGATGAGATTGAGAAGAGCATTTGCAGGAAGCCAGAGCCTGAGCAAAGGAATACTGGAAGTGCTCCCATAGCTAGCTGTCTTTGATGACTCTGAAAAACAGGCACAGTTGATGCAATGCACATGTGCAGCATGCAGGTGGTGCGGTTTGTCTGTGCAGTCCAGGATGTGAAGGGATGACTTTGCTCCTGTGCTTCAGGGACCCTCATGGACCCCAATGGTCCCCATTGCCTGGGAGTGGGAATAAGACTATTTGAGTCCATGCAGCTGAAGGTTCTGTTTGTCCTCAGTTTCTGAAGTGGGAAAAGGAGTTCAAGATGCAGCAGAGGGTTGTGAAATGACATTGTTCTGTGTTGTGGAATAAGGCTTCTGATGAGTGCTGAGAGCACTATGTGCAGCATAGCTTATGGCTTTATGAGATGGAGCAGGAATGTACTGCTGGTGCTTGTGAGCTAGGGATTGCAGCTGGTGCAAGCTGAGATGGCTTTGAGGAACCTGAAACTGGACAGATGTTATGCTAAGCTGAAAATGTTGTATGGGGAGAGATGTAACAACTTGCCCAGCAAGCCCAGTGGAGTACAATAGGATTCAATAGATGTGGGAGAGCATAAGACTAAAAATACTGCTCAGAGAGAGAAAACTGCTCCTGCATCTGCTGTCCTCACGGCAGTGCCCCAGTCCTCACGGTGCAGCAGGAGCTGCCTGCCAGGAGTGGCCACAGTGGCAGTGGTGGGCACGGCATTTCCAGCTGCACGTAGCTGGAGGGAACCACAGGCGTCCAGCATCGCACCGCCCTGCTCCCCTTCTGCCCCGCAACGCTGCGGCTTCAGCGTGGTCCATATTGATTGCAGATAGCAGTCAGCTTAACCATTGCAGGGAAAGGAAGGACAGAACAGAGAGCATCAGTTTCTTGGTTGAGAACAAGAAAGGAATTAATACTTACAAAACCTCAGAAAAACTGTGCCAGCTTCCATCTCGGCCTCACTGTCCTTAGCCTATCGTAGACTCCGTCATGGCCAATGCTTTAATATTTTAAGGGAGTGAATGGAAGGAGGGAGTGGCGGAGTTGTACCACAAAAGGCAGTTTATACAGATGAATTGGATTGCTTTCCACCATTCTTCTCTGAGTTTCTGACAGGTGCAGAAGGACTCCTGTACTTTTATTTCCTGATGAAAGCCCCAGGAAGCCCATCATTCTTTCGGTTACTGGTTATGATTGGAATCTTTTGCACTTCAGTAGAGCTGGCAGGCACCGGAGCTTCACACCTTAATCACATTTCCTTTGTCAGCTTTTCACATACTATGTTAAATGAGAGACTGGTAGAAAATCCTTTGAGCAATTACAGTAATAGGATAATAATAACAATTGTGGATCTTTGCACTTACATAGTGTCTGTGAGAGGAAAATGAGATCCAGCATAATGTTGCCCCTTTGAAAAGGTGCAGCTGTTCCCTCACAGCAGCATCCCTTTGAGAAACTGGTCTCAGTTCCACGGCCTAAGCTCTTTGCTTCCTTGGTTGTGGTACAGTCAGGGGAGAATCTGCCTTCTCATTCCCATCCATGACTTCACAAATAATTGGGAAGAATTCCAATGAGAGGAGTCAGAAGCATGGGGAAAGGTTTACCTGTGTGGAGCAGGAGAACATTGAAAAGCATCTTCAGTTCAGGAGGAGCACACCTGAATGAGACATGTGCCCATTTTATAGGACGAGGGGAGAATGACAGGACAAGGGGAAATGGTTTCAAAGTAAAAGAGAGGAGGTGTAGATTGGATGTAAGGAAGGAGTTTTTTGCAGTAAGGGTGGTGAAGCACTGGCACAGGTTGCCCAGGGGGTGGTGAAAGTCTTGTCCTTGGAGACATTCAGGGTCAGCCTGCACAGACCCTAGTTGTTTTGTTTTGGTGGTGCAGCACGTAGCTTTCTGTGTTTAACTTAAGGATACAGAACAACTTCAATTCTTAGTGGGATTCTGTCCCTTTTTCCTACCCGTCTCAGGAGATCCAGAGATGTGAGCTTCTGAAACCCACGAGAAGACAGTGAGTAGGCTGTCTTCTGCCTCAATTACATGACTGACAGAGTCAGCTGTGTGTGTTGCCTCAGTTAACTGATGTCGCTTGATGCTTGACTTCCAGAAAGCACAGAATGGCTCAGAGCTCCTAAAATGCAGGACATGCTACTCTCGTGGCTCCAAGCATAGCCAGTTGTAACCCAGTATAGAACCCAAGGCTCTTCAGTCCCTTTAAACTCTCCACTTGGGCTTTATGTTATATAACTGTAAATATACAGGAGACAATTTACAGGAAGAGGCTCAAGGAGGCCAATGCATCGCACATCCTGGCATGGAAAATCTGACAGCACAGAGGAAGCATGAATGGGATTTAATTTACTTGGACAGAGTTATTGTTCACTTCTGGTTGAAACTGTTGCCCAAAAGCCTGTGTAAATATGTGTGGCTAACAGAGAGCTGTCCCTCTGTACATGCATTTTCATATTTCTTTCAGCTAATTCAGTGATCTAAATACTAAATCTAGCAGTCAGTTTTTGGATTTATGGCAGTCCCTGAAGGACTTTGACTTACAGTTATTCATATAGGTAGTTTTTAAAATTTATGACAGAAATAGTAATTCTGTTATGGTGTTCTTCTTTTTGCTTATTTTGAGTACCCTGTGTGAGAACAAAAAAAGAGCAGCTGGAAATTCCTGGGGCAAAGCTCTGACTCCAGGCTCTGCTTTCCCTCACAGTGTGTGTCAGACAAAGAAATTTCAGAGACTTTCGAAAATTTTCAGAATTTGCAGAGATGTAAAACCAAAGTGAAATTTAGCCCAGAGCAACTACCTAGCATATGCAACTGTATTTTAGAGAACCTACTTAACTTTTCCCACTTAATTATTGTTTTCTGTTCTTTGGGGATATGTGGAGGCATTTTGTGAGCTGCATCTGCCCTGTTCTGCATCCTTGCAGGACAAGGGGGATTTTGAGCAATTTGCTGTGTCCTCCCTGCTCTGCACTCCCGGAGGTTAGAGCCGGTCTCTTGGCTCTGATGCTGTAATGAGGGAATCCTAGAAAAAGAGGATGGGAAGTTGGAAGGGAATGGAGCCATGTCTCAGTGAACCACTTGTGTGGTGTTGAAAGAAGGAGCCTGCCAATGGCACTGCTCAATCATTATTGGAATCAGGGATTAATGTTTTTTTGTTGTTGTCATACCTTCCATTGGTGTTTCCCATGCTCTTATGGATACCTGGTGAAAGTGTGATGTTTTTCTGGGACCCATGGATGTGGAGGAGGATGTGGAACAAAGCTGGGCAAGTTGGTACAGTATTTCCTGGACAGGAGTGGGAAATGAAAACTGAGTTTCTTCTATACTCTTCTATACGAAGAAAGGAAAGTAGATCTTTCCTAAGGCTGGGTTCATATTTTCATTGAAACAGTGTGAAAGTTAAACATTATTATCTTAAGGACCAAGAAGCAACTTCAGTTTTAAACCTGTAATATCAGAAGACTTTCTCATAAGGGGAAAGGGAGAAGTAGTCAATTGTAGTTGTTTTAATTTGTGACTAAAGTATAAAGAAAGAAAGAAATATATAATGAATGCATGTGGGTAAAGCTGCCAGGAGCGTGGGGTCAGGAAGAAGTGATGCCTGGTGCCAGTCTGAAGGCATCCTGGCTGGAAAGCAGGGCAGCAGGGCCCTGCAGGTGCACCAGGCATTCTCAGACAGAGGTAATAGCTTACAGACACCAGTTACCAATTTCAGACGTGCTACAGTGATCACTGTCATTAATAGCACAGAAGTAAACATCAAGGTGATATACTAAGTGACTGCAAAACTTGCAGGCCTCCTGACAAGCCAAACAGTTAGTGCTTGTTTGAGTGCCTTAAAATTATGTGGTAGTTTTATTTCAGTCTTCAGGGCTGATACACTATGATCACGTCTTTAGAGCACGTCTGCGATGTGTTTCTAGCAAGAGTTTTTGAAATGCTGTCAGAAGACTTAGAGAGCTGCTTACCTTACTTTTAACACTGAGCAACAGCTTTGCATCACACACTGTGTCCTCACATGGTGACGACTGTAAACACCAGGGTGTAATTGTCACATATATTTATAATTCACTAATAGGAGGTAGACAAATAGACAAGGCAGTCTAAGAAAATTGAAGATGGTGTGTAAATAATAGATGCTGGAGCAGAATGTGTAGAATTTTTCTTTCCTCCATTTTGCTTTGCTGCAGCTATTTGTGTGAACTCTCAAAGTTGTTCCAGGAAGAGGAGCCAGAAATAGGACAAATGTACATCCATCAGCAGTGTGATGTGAATTCTGAAAGTGAGCTTTAAATGTGTGGACTGCTGAACACAAAATGAAAAGGATTAGCCCTACATTCTGTAGTAAATATTTCTCCAGCAGTCCTCATTCAAACTTTGCATATACTGAATAAAATATTTCTTAACTATGTCCTTTCCATTTTTTCTTGAATATATAATAAGTTGTATTGACTTCATGATAAACATTCCAGGCAATGTTTATTAATTTGTGTGAGACAGATGATCTGTCATTGATTTAATGACATAAAGTCATATTTAGGTCCTTCCTTTATAAACTATAATCACAATTATTTTTCAGGCTAAATTAAAAGTTACACCTGAAAAAAGGTAATGTATATATAGCCTATTACATACTTAGCTGTAACTTGAGTCTAGGAAGCAGAATGCACTGTTGCCTAACTGTCAGGCTGGCTTTAGAGGAGTAATCAGTAAGCTATAAGAAAATGATGAGTACCTAATTTTATGTAATTAGAGATAATTATTGCAACTGGGAATGTTTTTAACCTAAAGGTGAATAAATGCCACCTGTGCAATATATATATTCGTTCTTTGAAAGATAAATTTAAGTGATAGATGATAGTGAAAGACAAAATTGGAATTCTCTTTTTGTACATCATCTTGATTTTAGGCAGGTGTCTTATGGCACTTGAGATGAAAATGCCATTTAATAGAACATGCTAGTTGTGTACACGCCTAGTGCTGGGTACGAGTTGCTGTTTTTCTTGGTGTGGTGGTCTTTGACATTCTGGAGCAGGGCTTGGCCAGGAGGCTCCCTGGTGGAACTTACTGATGCCAGGAAAAGTTTTACAGGAAGTAGCTACAAGAAAACTGCCCATCGCCACTGACACAGGGAGCAGTAGTGATATGGGCTATTTTCTACCAATGAGATGTTTGAGGCCTATCTTTTGGCACTGGTGTGTTGAGGACACCTGCTGCGGTAGCAGCATGAAGCCTAATGGGAGTTGTGGTTGTTCACTTCTCAGAGAAGAAGGGCTCAGTTCGGCTCATGATTCTGACAGCATCTTTAAAGCCTGTTTATTTTGTCTGGATAAAAAAGCCAGAAGGGTTTCTCTTAGAGCCCATATGGAGGTTTGGCCAATTACGGAATCAATAATTTTGCAAAAGGACTTTAACTATCAACTTCCAGTTCAATTTCAGTTTGTAAAATAAAAAGAATCAACTGAAGCCCCTGTCTTATATAGCTTCTAAGACAGCTGGAAGCTTCAGAAAGATTCACTGCCCAGCTTTATATGCTTTATGTTCAGTAGCATCTCCTAGGTACACAAGTGGCAAAATGATGGTATTAACTCTGTGTTCAGTTTCCAACAGTTTAATCAAAGATAGAAATTTCATTTTCTCTAGATGTTCTGCTGTTTTAATAATTTTCAATGAAAAGTTAATGAAATGGACCATTAAGATGTAAGTGAAAAGAAATATTGCCTTATGATCCATCCAATATGTATTTTACCCAGTGAGTTGTGAGGCACTGGCACAGGCTGCCCAGAGAAGCTGTGAATGCCCCATTCCTGGAGGTGCTCAAGGCCGGGTTGAGTGGGGCCCTGGGCAGCCTGACCTGGTGGGTGGCAGCCAGGCCACCGCATGGGTTGGAATCAGGTGATCTTTAAGTCCTCTTTCATCTCAGGCCATTCTATGATTCTATGATTCATTTAGTGATTCTACTTTAGGGTATAGACAGTATTGTTTGTTTAAAAGTTTTTTCACAAAAAGGAATTCAGCTCAAAGACACTGCAATTACATGTATGTGTAAAGATAATCATACTTCTAAATGCTTTTCTGAACAAAGCATTCAATGCATTTCAGTGTTCTTCAGGCTAAGGCAGAAATATTCTACAAATGGGGAAAGAAAAGTGACATCTTTGCTTGAGGCCAAGGAACCAGTTGCCAGAAAGGCTGGATGGAACTAAATTCTCTGATCAGCTTCTCATCAGAGAGCGCACAGCTTTAGAGCCATTTACATATCTAGATATTGGTGTAAGGAACTCACAGTGGTTATGTTTTATGTATGTCTTTATTCTCTGAAAGTGCTCTGACAGAAAAATAGGAGATTTTTTAAAGAGCCAATAAACTACTACTTGATAATATATTACTAGTGTACAAATAAACAGGAATTTATGCATATTTTCATCTTTTTGTGTTATAGTGTTGTCATGACTAAGTTTATAGCCTTAGCAATATGTTTCATTTTCCCCAGTATCATTAAAGATGTCATTTAGTTTGTGTATGGTGTACAATTGCTTGTCAGTTTATCAAGTTTAAGATGATACTTCCTGCAACATGGAGTACACTTATCCTGAGAAAAAAAATTCCCTGATTGTAAAGGCTAAGAACAGATGCTGAGATATTGTTTTATTATTCTGTTTTTAATTTTAGTTTTATACATAGTGTAAACATCTCACACATTAATCCTTGCCTGAAAAGACTTTCTGAAAAAAAAAAAAAAATTGCCTCTGTTAACCTTCCCATTCATATCCACGGGTGCTCCACTGTTAGGTTAATTACATCTCTGCCAATCTCTGTGTTTCTTTGCAGGGATAAACTGGATTAGATGACCTTTTAAGAAATCCTTGAAAGGTCTCTTGTGACACTAGTTTGTATAATAATAATAAGGAAATGTGTTAAGGAAAAATTATGTACATGTTGAATTTTTAAAAACAATGACGTAAGTGAATTACTAATTTTCTCTACCAGAGGGCAGGATAAAATTTCAAAGTTTTGGAAGTACTTCTAGTGTAAAATAAAATCATTTGTTCCAAGGTCTTATTTTTTATGTATCTTTGCTATGTTTACCCAACAGTGTTTGTGTATCCAGTTCAAAACAAACAAGCTGATAGGTTTCTTACCTGATGGATGGGGGACCTATGGGACCCTTTTCTGAAGAGAACTGGATGCAGAAATTTGCACAAATTGAAGCAGAGGCTAGCTATGTACGGTAAAGAGATCCATGACACCAAGCAACATCAGACATGGAAAGTCCCATGAGCTCTAAGTAGTTGTGTGCTGGGAGGGTATTTAGGGGAAATACTTCAGGCCACTGCTGGAGATAGGTGGGCCCTTCACCACAGTCAATATTACTGTTCTTATTTCTGGGGTAGTGCCAATCGCTGCACATTTACAGACTCATGCAAAATTATGCAAACCTAAGAAAAGACTAATCATGGCAAACCAATGTCTTTGGAGGCATCTTTGTGATGGGAGGGGCTGATCCCTGAGCATGACTTCCTGGGAAGACCTGGAGGATGCTGATCATGATAGTCAGTGTTGGTTTTGTGATGGTGTAAATGATGGCATGAGATGTGAAAAGGGAGAGGATTAAACTCTGTGGGGTAATTATGTGCCCGGTGCACGTGCCAGCACTAATGATATACCTCACAGGTATATCCAGAGAACATACCCTTTCTGCTCATAAACATCAAAGGATCTGTAGGGTTACTGATTAGGAACTGCAGCTTCTTTTACTTAAGGAAGGCATGGATAATTAATGATTTTGCGTTCTGATTAGAAAATTAACATAGCTAATGCTGCTACTAGATAACTGAATTTTGGCATTATAAAAGCCTTTTGAAATGCAATTTGACAGAGCATATATCAGATTAAATTGGATTGATTATGGGAGTTTTGAAGTTGTTGATTTCTTTGAGAGCTCTGTTAATGAAGCATTATATTTTAACAGAAGCCATTAATAGCCCTGTTCTACTTAGCTAACAGCCCATTTGCCTCAATAGGTAATAAAGTACGTATGCAAGCTACCATAGGAAGCAGCGTGGGACATGGTGTTCACCAGGTCCACCACAGACCTACAAAACAGTTCAGATATCATGGTGCTGCAGTGGTCAGTTTTCACTGTGAACCTGAGGTGGTTATTTTGCATCCCACAAACCTGTTATCAGGAGACAAAACCATGGTTTTGCCCTCAGCCTGCACTATTAGCAGTCATGAACTGTTGCAAAAATACCATGTGGCAGGATGGCATAGTGACAATATTCCATTCATTCAAGGAACTAATGAAAAAGATGGGTGCTGTGATCCTTCCCAAAATGTCAGTGAAGTAATTGCCCACAGTTTTCCTCAGTTTCTTCTGACTGAGCTGTTTTTCTTCCTAGTAGCCAATGCAACTGCACTGTACTCTGAGGTACCATGGAAGAAACAAACAAATGTGTGTTAAATGAAAATTAGGAAGATAGATTCAAAACTGGGAGTAATTAGAGGCTTCATCTACATACCAGAAGATCTTCACAAATTTTTTACAAGCTTCCATGTTTTGAATCTTGACCAAGAATGTATCATCCTGCATTTTCAAAACTTCAGAGAGAGGAATCCGTGGTGCCCCATTTCTGAATGTTGGTGCAGCAGCTGTGGGTTTCTTCCACCCACAGTGACATACAGTCACTCTAAAGGTCCCACTGAAGTCAATGAGCAATGGCAAGGTATGACCCAAGGATATCATCCAGTGGTGCAAAGATAATACCATGAGTTGTTTTTCATCTTCTCAGCTTTTGATTCTAGCAATGGTAAAGGAAGAAGACATTTTCTCTGCTGACAACTGAAAACTGCACTTTTTAAGGTCAGGAAGATAGAAGGTCAAAAAATAATAAAACCCATGCTGCTATCTTTTCTTCCCTTTTGCAGTGAAATTGACCCTTAATTCACATTTTTCCAAGTCTGTCGTTCCCTACCATGGTTTTCTGAAGTTCAAAAATAAAGTAGCCTACAGAGGAGGCTACTAATAGGGGAAATACGTGACTCTACAGATCTTTTGCCATACTTGCGTGCATAGTCTGCTTCATTATGCCCAGCAGATAACAAAAAAAAATATATTCTGTGAAGAGAGTTTTGGAGGTGGTAGGAAGATTACAGATGTGAAAACTAATGTGTTTTCAGGATATTTTTCTTTACTTGCCCTAAGAATCTTGACTGTAGATGGCAAAATCTGGGCTCTGTAGAGGTTAATAGGTCTGAAAGCAATAACCACTGTAAACCTAAATGCACCTGTCAAAGACTGATAAGAGCACAGGTCTGTCAGCTGCTCTTATTGAAAGAATCTGCATTTCTGTAGTTCCGGAATTGTGTCAGCCCAATTTCCTCTCTATTTTATTACTTTTCAGTAACAAAAAAAAATCTTAGAGGCATTCTGGTGCCTTGCAACCCCAGAACATAATTCAAATTATTCATCGCCGGAACTGTACTTACAGTCTTGGCACATTAAAATTCTGCCTCATTGCAGGGGGTAGGTTACCCAGTATCTAACATTAAGGAGGAAAAAAAAAGCCCCAATAGCAAAAATGCCTAGCTGGCATTTTATTTTAGACTCTTCTGTGTTAGACTAAATTCTATTCTTTTCCCAATGAAAATGGTTTCACATGGGGGTAATTATACTGAGTTCATTGGCCTTCATCTGAATGTACAGTGAGTGTTGTCTCTTTTCTTTTAGCAAATGTTACTTCTTAGTACTTTGGTTTTCATTTTGAAAAGTACTCTCCACATACAAAATTTCTATTGTGAAACAGGACCTAGAATCAAGTAAAACTGGAGTTCCAATTAGAGAAAAATACTATAAGGATAAAATCAAAACTGGAAAAGGTAGATTGCAACTGGAAAGGTGATTGTTTTGCTGTATTTATTCATTTTTTTAAGTGAATTCCATCTGAGGAAGAACAAGTGAGACAGGGAAATGCAAAATGGTTAAAAGAAAATGGCTGACAAATGCTGAGATGGTGAGAAATCTGTTGTTAATGTAGTATCTCAGTCAAGATATCAGTGGAGCATAAAACAGATGGATTCACTGCCACAGGTAAAGCAGGGAAGTCCCCAGACCACTGCAGCATACAAGCAGTTGTGCAAGCTGGAGCTATGTCCATCTAACCATCATCCTGCCTCCAGCAGTTGCTACTGGAGAATACTTAGAGAAGAAAAAGGCCTGTGTGGGTGACGATTCCTCAGTGATCTGTGCAACTTCTACCAGAGTGTAGAGACTTCTGGAGCCTATTTATGCCCATACCATACCATCTTATTCGACCACTTTTTCAGTCTTTCATGTCTTTGCCTGATTCCTTTCTGAAGTCCTACATCCTGAAATCTAAATCACAGCATCCTGTGGGATAATGTCGCATTCGTGCCCTACAGCATGCTTCCATTTTTGACCTATTGGATAAACAGGAAGGAGTATTGGGTTTATGAGGTGAGACTTCGTTAGTAGGGATGGCAGCAGGGTAAGCAGGTCCCAGCAGTGCCCCATGTCAAAGCAGAGCAGCTCCAGCTGCCCCCACAGGGACCTGCTGCTGCACTGTGAGTAACACTGGGAGAGTGGATTGGAGGGAGGGAAACAGTGCTGTGCAACTGCACTGAGAGAGTGGTTGCTGGATAAGCAGCATGGCCAGACACTACACATGGTCCAGACAGTTCTTGCAGTGTGCTGAAGACAACTTTCTGATGCAGGTGGGGAAGGAACTGACACTGAGAGGGGACCTGATCCAGATTTATAAATATCTGAGGTGTAGGGGGCAAAGTGGCGAGGCCAGACTCTTTTCAGCAGTGTGTGGAGACAGGACAAAGGGAAACGGCCAGAAACAGCAGCACAGGAGGTTTGGCACAAATGTGCGCAAGAACTTATTTACAGTGAGGGTGACAGAGCACCGGAATAGGCTGCCCAGGTTGGCTGTGGAGTCTCCTTTTCTGGAGATATTCATAGACCTCGCCTACCTGTGCGACCTGGTGTAGGAAACCTGCTTTGGCAGGGGGGTTGGACTCAATGATCTCTAGAGGTTCCTTCCAACCCCTACTCTGTGATTCTGTGATTCTCTGAGGGATGGGGGAGAAGCAGCCCTGCAGCCCCCAAGGTCAGCACAGGAGGAGGGCAGGAGGTGCTCCAGGTGCGGAGCAGCAGTTCCCTGCAGCCCAGGAGAGGACCACGGATATCCCTCTGCAGCCCACAGGCATCTTACAGTGTTCATCCACACGTGCAGTCATGGAGGAGCACACAGGGCATCAGTGGATGAGGGCTGAAGGAGGATACCCCCTGCCTGTGGGTACCCCCACAAGAGCTGCAGCTGGAGCTGCAGCCCATGGAGAGGAGCCCACAGTGGGCCAGGAGGGCTGGGGGAGCTGCCGTCTGTGGGGCTGTGCTGGGTGCAGGCTGTGTGAGTGGGATGGAGACATGTTGGAACAGTGTTGGGAGAGCTGTGGCCTATGGGAAGCTCACACGGGGTCAACTCAGGAAGGACTGTGCCCCTGGGAGGGAGCCACTTGGAGCAAAGGCAGAGTGACCATGGAGGAGTGACAGAGACTAAGCGTTATGGAGTGACCGCAGTCCCCATTCCTCTGCAGTGCTCAGGGGGAGGAGGTAGGAAAGGGTGGCTGACAAGAAAATGGTTTTAGTTTGAATTTGCTTTTATTTTAGTTCTCACTGCACTTGTCTATTGGCAGCAAGCAATGAATTACATTAATCTCCCTTATGCTGAGTCTGTTTTCCCATGGCAGTAATTGCTGAGTGATCACCTTGTCCTCATCTTAACCCACAAGTCTTTCTATGTCCCATTTTGTCCTCCTGTTCTTTTGAGTGCCAAAGTGACAAAGTGGCTCTGATGGAGTTGAATTGTCCATCAGGGTGAAACCACCACAAGGAGACAGGAGGCTTCTCCAAAATGTATGCAGAAAGTTGCATCAGGCAAACCAATTAAACTTTTAAAAATATTTTCTCAGAAATATAATTTAGTCAAATGTATGGATTTGGCGATGTTTGTCATTTCATTAAACTGTTTAAGTTTTTCAAATGATGGAGATTTCATCTCCATTCATGGCAGATATTGATTTTATTTTCAGAATCACAAAAGAATTGAAAAATAAGTTACTTAGAAAGTTTTCCTCCTGCATCTTCAGAAAAGGCACTGCCCTGAGCTGCTGGAGCTCAGGGAGCATTTGGACAGCGCTTTCAGACATTAGGTTTGGATTTTGGGAGGTCCATAATGAGGGGATAGTGTCCACTCTCCGCAAATTTGCTGACGATACAAAGCTGGGAGGAATGGCTGGCATGTGGGATAAGCTGCTGCCATTCAGCAAGATCTGGACAGGCTGGAGAGTTGAGCAGAGAGGAACTGGTTGAGGTTTAACAAGAGCAAGTGTAGAGTCTTGCACCTAGGGAGGAATAGCTGCATGCACCAGTACAGGATGGGGAATGACCTGATGGAGAGGAGCTCTGAGGATTGGGATCTGGGTGTCCTGGTAAATGACAGGCTGAGCCATGAGCCAGCAGTGTGTTCTGGTGACCAAAAAGGCCAGTGGGATCCTGGGGTGTATTAAGAAGAGTGTGGCCAGTGGGTCGAGGAAGGTGATCCTCCCCCTCTATTCTGCCCTGGTGAGGCCTCACCAGGACTATTGTGACCAGTTCTGGGCTCCCCGCTACAAAAAAAGACATGGATCTCCTGGAAGGAGTCCAGTGGAGGGTTACAAAGATGTTAATGGGCGTAGAACACTTCCCTTATTAGGAAAGGCTGAGGCACCTGGGTATGTTCAGCCTTGAGAAGACTCAGAGGGGATCTGATCTATGTCTATAATTATCTATGGAGCAGGCGGTAAAGGGTCGAGTCTGGATTCTTCTCAGCTGTGTGTGGTGATAGGATGAGAGGAAATGGCCACAAACTGATGCACAGGAAGTTCCACACAAACATGCGTAAGAACTTCTTCATAGTGAGGTTGATGGACCAGTGGAAGAGGTTACCAGAGAGATTGTGGAATCTCCGTCTCTGGAGGCGTTCCAGACCCGCCTGGACGCCTACCTGTGCAACCTGGGCTAGGGAGCGGCTTTGGCAGGGGGTTGGACTTGATGATCTCTAGAGGTCCCTTCCAACCCCTAAGGTTCTGTGATTCTGTGTTACCCATTGGTATACTTGTTGACATAATTTCAAAACACAAAACACTGTCTTTGGTATATTGAACAAACAAAAGCAGTAGTGTTGTAAAACTGGGTCACAGTGAATTACAAAAACGATAGAGGTAGCTGTTAACAATTATCCAGCTATGTTTGTTAAGGTAGTCTCAGGTTTTTGTGACTGCTGGGTCAATGCAAATGCAGAAAAAAATCTATCTGCTAAGGGCATTCAAGATTTGTCAGAGTACTTTGTAGAGGTGGGATTTTATTAAAAAGAAGTTCAAAATGATGGAGTAAAACAATCTGTAATATTTGTGACTTCTTTTCCTGGAACCACCTCACTACAGTTTGAAGCACAGGGACCGTTTGAAGACTTCCTCTTGGAAACTGTACTTTTATGATAAGTAAGCCCCGAACAGTTTTAAAGGATATTAGTATGTCTGCATGAGTGACCAAAAATGCAAATGATTTAATAAGTAGGCACAATATTTTATGTAATGTCAACGAAGCAAGGCAGCCTACTGAGCTGGGCAGTTCTGAGATGTAAGTCTTACTCAGGAATGGTACAGTTCTCTGCCAGAGTTGTTAGGACTCTGCTTTCCTTGAGAAACAACAGAAATCCATGCTTGCTTTAACCTCAGTTTTATAGAACACTGAATTCAGTGAGAACAAGAAATAATCCTGATGACAGACAGTGTAATTAGATCATTTGCATTTTATTTTCTCTATAGTTTATTCCGACTCTGTACTTTATCACCATCTGCCTAATTAGGAAGACACCCATGGTAGGTAAGAAAATTGCTTGGATACTGGGGGCTTTTTGTTGGCTCATTTAGAAGCAGCAGAAAACAACTAGAATGAACAAGAATGTTCATATGCAACACTTAATATCATCCCAATTAATGTTTGGCAGTAGTCTTTTATGTTGTAAAAGCCATTTAAAAAAAAAAAAAAAAAAAAACACGACCTTTTTATACCAGTCCAAATGATAAGCCAAGGGACAGAACTTCTGCTAATGTCAATTAACACAAAGTCAGAGCTCTGTCTTAAGTTTTAAAAGTGGCATAAGAAAATTGACTAGAATGTGAAGTTTCTAATGTTTTTCTTCTTCATCTTTTTTTTTTTTTTTTTCCTCTACAAAATGAGTCATGTTTTTTATCCTTAGTGGAATTTTAGTTTTCGGAATTAAATATGGTAACCTGTGAAATAAAGGTATTAGACTAACATTGCAGGCTACAAATATGTCAAGAGAAATCACTCACATCCTCTCCTAATTATTGCACATGATGTTCTAAAAGCAAATGCGAGATTTTTTTTCTCTATTGGACTGGCTTCTGGTTGCGCAGGCAGTGGCTGAGCAGGATTTTACATCAATATTCTCAGTAAAATTAGACAGCTGTATTAGTAATCTTGCTCCAGTCTGTGTGCTGACAAGCAGTGCATGAGTAATGAAAAGGTCTTTCCAATGTGACCCCATTGCAGAACACTAATGAACAGGGATGTGCGGTATTAGTTGATAGTACATACCAGAATTAGAAAAAAGAAATGCAATTTAAGGTCCTGCATACAGATATAATGTTCTATCTAGTTTACTTTAGGAATAGTAAAGAAACAAGACTTCTGTGCTGGATCTACCTAGCTAGTATTTTTTTTTTTATTCTTCAAGGAATTCATGTTTTTTCAAGAGTGATGTAGAAAGCTTCAAGAAATCGCTGTTCCTAGCCTTATAGTCAAAAGGCAGACATATGACCTGTAAAAATATTTCCATTTAAATTAGAGTTTGGATGAACAGATAAATGCTTAAAAAGTGAACTGACATGCTCTGTTACAGAACGAGAATATTTCACCTACAAATGCAAATCTGTCTACATTTTAGGTTTTGCTACTTATTGCTACCTCAGAATTAGTAGTCAAGCAAATGAACTGTTTTCTGTCTTCTTCTCTGACATATGCCAGGAGACCTTTTTTTTGACCAGTTATTTTTCTCACTTCATGCAGTTTGGTGATAATGGCCAATAGTGTGTTTGTGATGGCATCCATTTACGCATACTTTAGGCCACAAATTAACCCTTCCTGTTCTGAAATTGCAGTTGGTGCCACAGAAAGAGAGAAGAAAAAAAATGGGATAAAATTTCCTCGCAGGGTGACTGCAATCCATAAGTAGTCATTCCAGTGAGATAACAGTCATGCGATTTTGTCACAGGTCCATGGATTTAAAACTTAATGGCACATTGCTCTAGTTTGGCAGAGTCAACATGGACATTTAGCTTTGCATTACTAACATCCACAACACAGCCATGCCTCAGGACTAAAACGGAAAGAATCATAGACTAATCTAGGTTGGAAAAAGGCTTTCCAGATCATCTAGTTCAACTATCAACCTGCCCTACCGAGTCCAGTCATTAAGTTATGTCCCTTAGTGCCATGTCCTCACATCTTTTACATGCTTCCAGGCATAAGGCATCCACCACTTCCCTGGACGGTTTGTTCCAATGCTTGAACATTCTTTGAAGGAATTCTTCCTGATATCCAAGCTAACTCTCTCCTCGTGCAATTTGATACTGTTGATGCTAACCACCCAAAACTGGTGATTCATTAACTAGTGAGATGAGTTTTATTCTCCCACAGACTTTCAGCTATGTGTGCACAGTTTTCCACAAGATACTCAGGGAGAGTAAGTGAGAAAAGAAGTATGATAAGCTTCATGTTGGATAGGATGCGTGGCAGGGTGGATAGTCAGTGCAGTGTTTGCCCAAGGAATCTTTGATTGACAAAGATGTCTAAAGTGGTTGGCAAGTATTTCATCATTCATGCTACTGTAGACAATTTTTTTTTGTTTCCACTCAGCTTTTAAATTAAATTAAAGATAGGTAAGAATTGTATCTTAAAGGATGGTGATCACCACTCTTTTGAATTTTTACTCCAAACCTTTCTTTGTTCCAGAACAACTGGAAGCTTTGGAGAAGTTCTTTTAACTTTTCTAGATTAAATTTCTATTGTTTATCATTTTATTTCCCGAAGATTCTCTTTAAGAGCATATTACTTTCTACAAATGATGACTTGGAAATTCATTTAAACACAAAAATAAAGCTTTCAACTTACGATTTCATTGTTTTAAGAACTTTATTGTATTCCACTTAAAGTGTTTCACTGTCATTTCAAAATAGACAAGGAAATGTTTTTTCAATCTGACTAAACCATGTGTGTATAGGATAAGGAATACCTAGTTTTTAACTGAGTGTGAAATCATCTGTCAGTTTCAGTTGACCAGCTAATCTGAGGAAACATCTTGTTTGTGATCTGCATGTCTCTTAGATGATTGAGGAAGCCAAGAGAAATTGCTTGGAAGACAAACCATCTTCCATGTGCAACACAGTGTGATTTGTTTAACTGAAACACATAGCAGCTTGGTTCATCATATTGTGTCATAAGTGGTTATACTAATACTACACAGAAATACGCAGAGGGAGGATGCTTATTCATATTTGGAGGCATAGTGAATGCAATTCTAGCGCTAACATCGCAAGAAGTCCATCAAAATGTCATTGTTTCCTTAAAAGTTAGCCCCTAATCTGTATCCTTGATCTAGGACAGTTGTGGAAATAATGGCCAAGGGAAGTCACTCATTATTATTGTTCCATTCAATTTGTTCAGTTTGTTTTCAGTGAGAATTTTGTTCATTTGCTGTTATTGTCCTGTGAGATTAGTGCCAAGGAGAGAATCATTTCTTAATGTTTTGAGGTTGTTCCATTCATAGGAAGAATTCTCTCTTATTGCCAGTTTGAGAGTCCACTTCCAGACATATTTCTGTGTTTTCCTCAAAATTTTAAACAAATTTTTTAAGAAGAGAAGAGAACAGGTAACGTGGAAAAGCCATATAGCCCACACCTTTTTTCAGCAGTTCTTTGGTGGCCCTTCTGGGCTACCTCTCTTTCCTGTTATGAGATAGGCTCAGTGTCTCAAGTGGTGCACCTGTACTTCCAGAAGTCATGTTGCAGCATTTTATAAAGTGAATATATAAATTTTGGAGTAGAGAAATGTAGAATTTGCTTCTTTTTCTGTTTTACACTAGGTACTTTAGCATGTGGGTCTTTTGTCTCCATTTATCTGCTTGGTAGGCTCCTTTAGAACCTTCAGTAAAAATGCAGGCAACATCCATATGTAAATGTGTGCATACAGTTGTCATATGAATGTGTGTGTATGTCACACTTAAGTGATTAAGAAGACTGTCCTGTTGCAAGTCTGACAATTGTAGTGAAGTTGCTGTAAGTAAAGGAAGGGCTTTTATCTTAAGGGTAACAAAGGCTGTGTGCAGGCATGCTCCACCTGTTCATGTTTATAGGAATGTCTGCATGGAGTAGCTAGGTGTGATTTTTCTTTGGCCTTCTACCATTTGCTGGCAGCCAGGTTGATATGCATGGGCAGTCATGGGGACCTGCAGGACTGCAGCTAATTCCTACTCAGCTGCCCTGGACACTGGAGGAAATAATCCCAGAGACCATGGGAAGAGAAAGCCTTTGTTCTTTGTGATGGAGAATTTTTGTGTTGGGAAGAATCACACTGTTGCTGGACACGGGTAATCCCAGACATGCTCTGGGAGGTGCAGTAGTGAGTCTGTTGCACCACAGGCTGAAGCTATGCTCTGCTGTACTTTCCAGACCTTAAAAAACTGAAAGTAATTAAAAAAGTGTCTTACACACATGATTTCCTTACTTTGAACTCATTATATGGAAAAGAGCAGAGGTTTAGATTACATTTTAGGAGTAAATTTTTTGCTGAGAGTGTGGTAAGTCACTGGAACAGGCTGCCCAGAGAAGCTGTGAATGCCCCATCCCAGATGTTCAAGATCAAGTTGTATGGGGCCCTGAACAGCCTGATCTGATGGCTTGCAACCAGCCCATTGTAGGGGGTTGAAACTGGATGGGTTTTAAGGTCACTTCCACCCCAAACCATTCTATGATTCTGTGATTCAATAAGTCTGTGATTATAAAATGCATCTGGCATACTACTAGGCATGTCATCTTTGACACAGAGGTTTTCTGCTACTTTTAAAGACTCTTAGGGCTCCTGGATAGTCTCTGCTTAGACTCTATCACGCAGCTACCGAGGGCAGTTAAGTAGAGTCTGTCTCTAGAAAAGAAGAATTTTGCCCAATGAAAACCACTGAGGGATAACCTTAAGGCTTCTCCAATGGAAAATATAGCATACCTTTCACTGTAACCCTGCTCAGTAACCCACTCCCACCAAAAGGTAGCTGAGTGAGCTGTGAGTCCTGGTGTCTTTAATGGAAATATTTGTACACTTAAGGTAATTCAGGTCATGAAACCTACTCAGCAACTTATTGGAGGGAGTAGTTATTGTGTAATTGTAATATGTGATTTGGATATATAAAAATTTTTTTATGGTAATCTAGAAAAACATCTGTAATCAGAAATCTCTACATAAAAATAAAGCATTGTTTTCAGAGAATAAGCAAAATATTAACTAAAATTATATCTTATGTTTTCAGTTTGCTGACTAAATGTTAGCCATGCCCTTAGACCATTGTGAACTAATACTTGTTTGTTGACTAACTGTATGTGATTTAAATCATTACAGTGGTCTCTTATTTGCCATGCTATTCTTTGTGTAATTCACCATTATGTATCATGATTTCTAAAGTCTGGGTGTTAAAGTTTTACCTTGCATTTTGTTAGAGAGTCATAGTGATGGCACAATAAAGACTTGCATGTTTGACAAATGAAATAGATTTTTATATACGAGGACCAGTACACACCAGTACATTCCAAAGTAAGGCCTAAATAGCATACTTGACCATGTTTGTTGGATGAATATAGAGATGCAGAATCATAGAATTACTTAAGTTGAGATCTCTAAGATCATCAAGTTCAATCATTAAACTATCCAAGTCATAAGCCATGTCCCTAAGCCTCACATCCACAAGTAACTCCAGGGATGGCTACTCAACTGCTTCTCTGGGCTGCCTGTTCCAAAGCTTTGTGACACATTCAATGAAGAAATTTTCCCAAATATCCAAACAAAACATCCCGTGGTGTAACTTGAGAAAATTAAACTGAACGATATTGAAGAGTACTGTTTCTGGGTTGGAGGTGATATCAAAAACAGAAGACTTGTGTAACTCATTTGGGGCCTCTTTAGAAGGTTGCTCTAGAAGGCCTCTTTAGTCATACACTATGAAATCTTGCATCTCTATGTATTCTGTTGACTAAAAATTGTAATTAAAACATATAAAATATACATCAAAGTGTCTGCAGAGTATAAAATTAACAATCTTGTACTCTGCCAGGTTGACTGACAAGATAATATATATTTAAACAAAAAATGACAGTGGAGCTCCACCAGGCTTCTCTTGAATTCAAGCAGCAATTAAATATTACTCAGTGCTCTTAATGAAGAGATAGAAAAAGCGGCGAGCAAACCCACAGTTAGAAAATATCAAAACATAAAGCAATCATTAGCAGCAAGTCAATATTTACTACACTGTAAATATGCAAAGTATTTTCTTTTTTTAAAAAGAGTCAAACACAAGGCCATAGTAAATGTCATATCTCTGCAGTGATGACTACTGTAACTGCAAAGAGCTATCAAATAAATATGCTGCCAAATGCTATTAGCACTTGGGCTTGCCACAGAAATCAGAAAAGCTTGCATACAGTTCTTAAATGAGGGCAGCGTAAGTAGCTCTGGGCAATAATTCAGACTGCCTGATCATGTCAGTTTTACAAGAGAATGTAACTAACAATAGCTCGCCAGCACCAGGAATAGTAAAAACAGCTTGCTACATAATTCTGGATGTGGAAATTCAGGTTGTGGCTCATCTCAGTACTGCTACCTCAAGTGGATGCACCTTGCTTTATGTTATTTTAAATGTAGATGAGGGAGAGCATTGGATGAGGGAGAGCTTAGGGAGATCAATCGGTATAACTGAGAAGAAAGAGCTAAATATGTATACAAACATTTATTCGAAGATCTCAGACCTTGGAGAGTTTTGAAATGAATTTGCTTTTTCAAGTTGAGAGGTTCAATTTGCAATATGTGGTAAAGACAGTATGTGGTAACGTTAACCTGTGCAGGCGGTGGGAAGCGTGGTATCACTACTGAGTAATGCTGGGAGTTCACTGCTGAAGAAAAGCCAAATCACAAAATAACAAAACATGGGGGATTTAAAATGTACTAAATTCAATGAAGTGAATAAAAGAATACCTTAATTGACAGCATTTGAGGAAAAAAATCACAGCTGTTCCCATCAATATACTACAACAGGGACAAAATCTGTCACAGTGTAACAAAACTTTTTTATTCAGTTCTGAGTTGAAGCTGCTTGAATTAAAGTATTTGTTTCCTCAGATCTCTAAAACGTATTGTAGACTTGACAGAGGACAATCGAAATAAATTACTGTCTAAACCTAAATTCATTATATAACTGAAATGGCAAACCTGGACTTAAGGTTGCCATGGCAGATTCAGTCTCGTAAAATATTACTATAGCCTAGTAGTAATTACTGATGGCCTATTACTATTACTAATGCTGAAATGTCAGTCATGCTTTTACTCAGGCAATGTACAAAGTTTAATTAACAGACAGGTTCATTAAAATTAATATTACAATTAATTTGAAATGTTCTATCATTTGAAATGTCCTAGCATTTGCCTTAAGTGGAGGTGACTTGAAAATTGCATTTGCCTTAACTGGAGGTGACTTGAAAATCAGAATAAACTCTCGGAAGCCCTGAGTTTTCAAAGGGTAGAAATTAGTATAGTGGTGTTTTTTATTTTCCACTGGGTATAACAGATGAGCATCTTTTCTGTACACTTTCAGCCCTAATATTTCACATGAATAGTATATTCATGAATTATGTAATATTCAATTTGACCATGTTCATTAGTAACCAGTGAAGAATGCAGTGGCATAAAACATGTTGCTCAATATGGTGTCCTAATAATGTCTCTGAGCAGAAAAGTCTGCATGTGAGGAGACTTGTAATACATTTGTTACTAGCCATGCTTTTCTAAATAGAAGTAGGAACAGACGTTCAGGAACAGTAGTTGATAGTGGTATTGAATAACCAGACCAACACTGTTGACTTATTTTCTTTCCGGCAGGTAAAACCACTCGATAAGTCACATGACCATGTGGGGAGATTGGTATGGTTCATTTCCAAACTTACATACAGAATCCAGACCTCCCATTCAGACTGGATGGGGCTTTGAGTAACCTGGCCTAGCAGAAAATGGCTGTGCCTTTAGCAGGGGGGTTGGGAACTAGGCGATCTTAAAAGTCCCTTCCAACCCAAACCATTCTATAAATCTGTGATTCTGTGTGCTGTATCTTGCTTGATGACTATTTCAGTTAATACAAGTACTGTTTAAACCAGATGGAAGAGGGAATGTGATCTGGTAATTCAGTATAATAGTGTTGCTAGTATTGCTGTATTTGGTTAAGTGCCTTTGTTTTAAAATTAACAAATTCACATTTTGTGCAATTAGCTTTGGGGTAGAATTTTTAAAGAAGCATAGTGCATACGTACATTGCATCAGCCATTCATATGAAGTTTTTTGTGCTGTGTGAGTTTCTAGAAAAGGGAAATATTTTTTCAGGTAACTGATGAGACTTTTGAAATAAAAGGTAGATTTTTTCAAAGGATTACTGGGATTACTTAAAAAAAAAAAAGATAAAAATCTTCTATTAAAATTACTTGGTGATCTTAATGTTGGACTATTCTTACACTTGTGTTTTCAAACTTTGGAGCCAAAAATTTGGAATGTCTGAACTACTTTAAAATACTGTTTCCAAAAAGGTAAGGAAACTTGTTTTTTCACTGAACAAAGGAAAACATTCTTCTGAAATTTTTTTCAGTAACGTCTGCCATTTCTACTGTTGTGGATTTCATAGACAGAGTAGCACATAAAGATAGCACAGTTACACTCTTGAATTGAATCTTTCTCATCGTCAGACTCAAAGATTAATGTTTTCTTATTTCAATGGAAAGTAATCACATTTGTAATAAAAGAAATACATGTTCAGTCTGGAGAAATTAATGCATCATCAGACAAAATGCCTTTATGTGTTCGGTAAAACAGAGATACTATTAAAGTTACTTTGCCTTTTGAAACTTCTATTATATATGCTCTTCAGTTAGATATGTCTCTCATATCTATGCACACTATTTAACAGTATGACTTGGCTTTTAAATGTCTTTTCTCCTCTGCAGTTACAATAGAGGTGATGTTGTATTACTTGGTGTTAAGAAACCATCATTATTTAATTACAGAAACTCTAGTGATAATATTATAAACGGAACATTAACTCCTTGGGATAATATATTTTGAAAGTAACATCAGGCTTTAGTTTGGAGTAAATTATACAAACCAGATGACCTTTGTGTCTGCTATTGATCTCATCCAATCTAATAAAAAAAGCAAACAAAACAGTCCCCCGCTGAAATGCAGATGAGTGAGAACTCTGTATTTTGGCTTCACAGTTCTTTGAAAGTAGTTAAGGGGCATCAGGATTGTTAGGAAATCTGTTAAATAGCTGATGTGCACCTGGTTCCCTGGTAGGAGCCCTTTGCAGCCTGGTTGAAGGTGCTAGCCCTTAGCAGATTGGTTGCTGTGTGAGACAGAAACATGTTTTCCCAGCTGTATGTCTAAAATATCCCAGTGTGCCATCTTGACCTGGCACCTTGGATCCTTATCAGTCCATACAGCTTTTTATTGTATACATGTGCATGATGGATTAGCTTCTGTGTAGCTTTGTGCAAAGTCACTGTAAAAGTACTGCCAGGTCCACATCAGAGTGGCATGCAATTCTTTCTAATATCTTGTTTTTGTATTTTTTGGCAAAGCATGAGTGCCTGTGGGAAGTTCAAAGCAGGGTAAAGCAAATTGAGTTTCTGGTCTTCAGAACATATGATGGGAGCTTTTTGTCTTACTATGCTGATTTTTATGTGAAAAGCCTGAAATGGTGTGGCTAGAAGTATATGAGTAAAACAATAGAATCATTGGAGTTGTTAGAGACCCTTAAAGGCCACCTAGTCCAACTCCTCACCAATGAACAGTAACAGTAACACCTACAGCTAGATCAGGTTGCTCAGAGCCCAGACCATCCTGAACTTGAATGTCTCCAAGGATGGGTCTTCCACTATATCTCTGGCATTATTTTCCTATGTCTTCCAACCCCCTTTTTTTTTTTGTTATAAACTTGTTATTTATATCCAATCTAAATCTCCCCTCCTTTAGTTCGAAACAACTTTCTCTCATCCTGTCAAAACAGATCTTGCTAAAGGATCTGTCCCTTTCTTATAGCCCCCCTTTAGATACTGAAATGTCGCACCCTGATCTCCCCGGAGCCTTCTCTTCTCCAGGCTAATAATCCCCAGCTCTCTCAGCCTGTTCTCATAGACGAGGTTCCATCCCTTGCATCATTTCTGTGGCCCTCCTTTGGATGCACTCCAGCAGGTCCATATCTCTTCTGTACTGAATATTCCACACTCCAGTGGAGGCCTCAGTAGCACAGAGTAGAGGGGCAGGATCACTTCTCTCACTCTTCTGGCCACACTTCTTTTGATGCATCCCAGGATATGGTTGGTTTTCTGGACTGTGAGGGCACATTGCTGCTCATGTTCAGCTTGCAATCTGCCAGTACCTCTGAGTCCTTTTCAGCAAGGCTGTGCTCCATTCTTACATCCCTCAGCTTGTACTGATAGCGGAGTTCGCCTTGACCCAAGTTCAAGACCTTACACTTGAATTTATTGAACCTCATGAGATTCAGCTGAACCCACTGTTTGAGTCTGTCTATGTCTTTCTAGATAGCATTCCATCCCTCAGGCATGTCAGTTGCACCACACAGCTTGGTGTCATCTGCAAACTTGCTGAGGGTGCACTCATGAAAATGTTGAAGACCACTGGTCCCAGTACTAACCCCTGAGGGGCACCACACGTCACTGATCTCCATCCAGATATCCATCCATTGACTACCACTCTCTGAGTCCTTATCCACTGAACAGTCCTCCCATGAAATCCATATCTTTCTGATTTGGAGAGAAGGATGCTGTGGGGGATTGTGTCAGAGGCCTTACTGAAGTCCATATGGATGACTTCAGTGGCTCTTCAGCCTGTAAATCTTTGAATCCTATTCCTAAATATACTGTCATGAAAGTATTTATCATGAATTCAGCTTTGCAGTCAGACAGAAGTGTGATGCTAATATGTATTAATTTAGTATAAACATATTGAATATTGACCATAAAATAGAGAATTTAAAGTATGAAGTATAAAGAAAAGTAGACAGCTGAGAGCTGCTTTTGTGAGTCATTAAATGTTTAGATTGTAATTTGTCATATCATGAATGTGTCACACTGATTTTCTAGTTCTGTTGTTCACTACCAAAAAGTCAGTTTGATACAAGCATTTCATTTCAACAGGTCACAGATGTGACTGTATATGTATTGTGTATCATCATTGTTCATGCCTGTAATTTTAAGGTGGTAACATCCAAGACACACACTGTTAGACAGTGTAGCAGCTTAAGGAGGACAGTCCTTGCCCAGGGAAAGTTCTAATCTAATACATGAAATGACTGATTGACAAGTCCAAAGAAGAATGAATAAATCACAGTGCTCATATGGGCAGGTATGGCAGGTTAGTAGTGGTATCAAGCTATATACTACTTGTGAATGTAACAATTGTATTGATGCTAGAAAGAAAATAGCCTAAGTTTTTAACTGCAAGTTTTTTAGTAGTTTGCATCCAGTAGTTTCTTGTAAAGGCTGTTTATACAATAGTGTTTGATCTTAGAAGTCTTTTCGAACCTTAACTATACTATGATTCTATTATTCTTATGGTAACAGTTTCTTACATTTCGAAGAGCACAGTAAGAAGGCAGAGAAGAATGAACGAAACTGTGTAGAATAGATCTCTATATATCCACAGAAAGAAACTGAACAGTCTGGTTTTGCAGAAGCCTGACCTTATCACCCCTACACAACAATCTGCAAAGTACTGTGTAATTCTCTTTCCATTTAAGGTCAATATTCTGGCTTCTAGGAACTGAGATCAAGAGAGTCTTTCTGATATTTCCAGTGTAGTAGAGTTTGAGCCTGTTTCTTACGGGAATAAAAACCTGAAGACTGACCGTTCCTCCAAGGAGTGCACTTTAGTATCTATAGAGGAAGAAAATCAAGGCAGGCAGACGTATTCATGGATAAAAATGACTTTCAATAGTGTTAGCAAAGCTGCACCTTTCCTCTCATTTTCTCTGTGTTCATTCTGCCTCTCCACACAGCTTTCTTTCACACATTAAATGTTAATTAGATGGTAATGTACTCAATTAAATTACAGGAAACATTCTTGTGATTTTATGCTTTGAATTTTGCAAAATCAGTAAGGAAATACATTAAAGGACTAGTACAGATATAGTGCAGTTATATTCACTTCTCCCAAATGAGTGTGTACTGCATTTGTCTCATTGTCGTAAAATCTCTAGAAAATTGACATTTTTGCACTGGAGTCAAAACAAAATGGAAATACTTGTTCTTTGTCTTCTCACACCTTTGGAAATTGTAAAATTTGTTAGTAATTGACTGATAAATGTAAACAGAATAAAATTACACAGATATTGTCTCAAGTATACATTTGCAATTCTAATCTTGCCACCTTATGTGCCCCGTCAGTGCCCAGTGGCCTGCAAAGGTACATACCTTCAGAAGTGTGTCATACACTCATGGTCAGTTTGTGAAAGAGGAGAGGTGGCAGGGAGCTTCAGTTTGAAGTAGTTCTTTTAGCTTAGTTTTATGATCAGTCTCCTGGAACAAGAAGATTTGGCAAGTTTTCTTCATTGTAACTTACTGAAAAACAGGAAGAAACACCTCATTTACAAAGGAGATTTATGGCTAGCATGTGTTGATGATGAGTACATTATAGCATTGATCTGGAAGCTCTTAGGTGTTTTTTTTATTCCATGGCTGCAGTTTGTACAAGCTGCCATAACTGTATATGCGCTGTTGGACATAGAGGCCTTTCCAGTATTAAGGTCTGACTGTATATCCCATCAGTGTCCCAATCTGCATTCAACACAGACTTATTTGTAAGACTATATGCTTACTTGTATGTTCCTGATTTTATTTTATTTCTAACCATAATTGCAGACAAAATAAAAGGCAGACAGAAAAAACTCACTCTCTACAAGTGGTTTACACGAAATGGTGTAAACATACTGAGCCTTTTTCATATTCCGTAGCCTGACTTTGCTAACATCTGCACACTGCAAAGTAAATCAGCTGGTTGATAGCTCAATGGGTTAAATCATAGAATCATCATAGAATCATAGAATGGTTTAGGTTGGAAGGGACCTTACAGATCCTACAGTCTAGTTCCAATCCCATGCCATGAGCAGATTTGCAGTCTACCAGATCAGGCTGCCCAGGGTCCCATCCAAACTAGACATGAACACCTCCAGGGATGGGGCATCCTTAGTTTCTATCACAGCAACCTGTTCCAGCATCTCACCCTCTCAGCAAAAACTTTTTCCTCAACATCTATCCCAAATCTCCCCTCTTTTAGTTTAAAGTCATTCTTTCTTTCACTATCAGGCTGTGTAAAGAGTCGCCCCCCCTTGTACTTGTAAGCTCCCTTCAAGTACTGGAAGGCCACAGTGTGGTCTCTCCAGAGCCTTCTTTTCTAAACAAGCCCAACTCTCTCAACTTTTTTTCATAAGAGAGGTGCTCTTCATGGCCCTCCTCTCGACCCACTCCACCTGCTCCACACCTTGTATTTCAGTAGAGAATAGGAACGAATGCCAATCAGGTATCCTGCCTGTGTCAAACCACCATACTTTTTCCCACACCAGAGCACTGAAGTCATCTCACCCTCTTGCTTTGTTCTCTACATTATGTGGTTCCTTGTGCAGTTCCCCTCACAGGACTGTCCTTCCACTGTATTCCCTGCTTGGCAGTCTGAAACTTCTGAATAATTTGCACTTGCCCTTTATTATCTCCACTCTGTCTTCATGCCTTCTTCTGAGCAACTCTGTTCTCTCCACCAGTATTGCTGACATCAGATCTTCAACTGCATAAGCAATGTTGTACACTTGCAGCACATTCTCACTCTTGCAGGTTTGGCATCTGTCACTCTGTGATCATGAAGGTGTTTCTGTGAGGTTGGCTCCAACGATGTGCCAAATGCTCAGTTCACAGCCTTTTTTGGAGAATGCCCTCACAGAATAAAAGACTGCTGTTTGTATTCATATGGAATAATGTTTTATCCATTGTTAACTCTGAAGATGCTTGCCATGAAGTCTGTGCTTGTTTGAAACATAAACAGATACATTCTTGAACAGCTACTATATCCCTTCTGTCATATATCCAGGTTGCTAAAAATGTTCAGTTTTTCATTACTTATTCTTTGTACAGCTGCTGAAATAAAAGCTTTGCCATAATGCTTCCTACATGAGTTTCTGACACAGAAGAGTATTAGTAACAGGTATTGTAAGGATACTAAAAGATCCAGCATTCCTTTTGGGCTGCATTAATATAAACTCTAAACCCTGAACATGGATCCCACTTCATGAACTCTATTCCTTAACCTTCCATGAAGGTATTTCTCTCATAGTCAGCTTTTTTGATTAGTTCTAGTGTTAGTGTAATGTGCATGCACTCAATCTAGAAGAAGAAATCACATCCAGTGCTCATAAACTGAACAGGATGCAGAACCAGGCAGCAATAGTTTTGCAACAGACAAATAATATTGAGTTGCATTATATCCTATGTGACATTAGTGAGCATATGAATTGATTTGCTGTACTTTTTCTCCCTGTTGTTACCAGATGGATCACCACAGTTATGCAGCACCAGTCATCTGCCTTATTTCCACTTCATATTATCCAGTGGAAAGCAACCAGCACTAAGTAAACAACACCATGGTTCAATACCCTGTGCTGATTTATGAGCACATGCAATACAAGAATGAAGTCAGAAGTGATTGCAGTGCAAATGTAAAAAATGTCATTTTTGTGTACACCAGGGAACCTGAAGCTGTATTCCTAGTTTGGAGTCAGTGCTCAGTAAAGCCCTTTCTCAGGAGAGAATTTCAGTACCCACTCAGCAGTGCAGTTTCTAGCTGTGATTCAGACTTCCAACCCAAATGCGCTGACCAGTGTGCTGCATGCTTGCCTGAGGGAGCAAAGGATGGTGTAGTCACTGTGACCTTTGTGGTTCACACAGGCAACTTTCACATTTTTCTTTGTGGACATGTCGGGTTTCTGTAGGGAGGTATGGAGGATCTCCCTCTTAAGATGTATGTTGCAAACTAGGTTTGCAGCATTTGTCCAAGGTTAACCCAGAGTGACGTGGGGAAGCATACACACGCTCAATATGAGTGAAGCTTCCTTTATTGTTGGTTACATCTCTGCTTATATAGATATTCTGTTGCTAGGATTAGGTTTCCAGCTCACAATCTTTTAGCTACATGATTGATCAAAGGTAGATTACATAAAAGCTATAGTGATTAATGACTACACGGTTTACACATTGTTCAGTAGTTTTCATAACATTCAGTTCCTCAGATAATATCTAGTTCTATTGAAATCAGATCCAGTCGTCTTGACTTCTATTACTAAGTATGGTTTCTATAAACTTTGCACGCAACGCTACCCTACTTCTTAAATCCATTGTCTAAGCTTAATCATGTTTAGCTATTACTTATTACTTATTACTTATTAACTACCATTGTCTCTACAACAGATGTATTCACTTAACTCCTGTTAATCCTTCTGGGAGCTATACTATGGTATCAAAGTAAGCATATACTTTTATTCTCTAAGCAGTCCTTTAACAGGTTATTGGAATTTACAGCTCTTAACAATTTGCAGCAGTGTAGGTGAATAAAGAGTCTTTAAAATAAAGCAGCTGCTGACTCAGCCTAGATAGAGGCTTGGGAGTAAAACTGAGCATTCAGCAGTGCCAGTCCCTCCACATCTATCAGCTGCATGAAAGTATTACCCTTTTCCTGCTAAGCCACAGAGGCTGGTGTAATGTAAAGAACTGGAGATATGGGTGTCTAAATAGCAGGAGATTGCTAGTGTTTGGAGATCTTTAAAGGGTAGCTCCTCCGGGTATCCACTCACAGCTGACAGGGAGAAATATTAAGGTTTACTTTACATCTGAAAGCTAACAGAACAGCTCGGGCAAAATCAGAAGAGCTAACAAACGTAGAAATGGTTCAGTTTGGTTTCCTTTGCCATCAAAAAGTGGTGGAAGCATTTATGAAGCCACATCAGAACACGTCTACATTTTGATTACTTGAGATGAGTAAGGTTTGATATTCATCCTAATTGAATGGCAGCCAACCAAACAGTTCATTGCTGGTACGTTTAATAAAGAGTATCATCACAGAACATCAGATTTATGTAATATGCTGTTGTCATATTCTACAAAATAGACAAATGCATGTTTGTTGAATGGTATCAGGAAGACTTCTATTTAAACTCCACATTCAAAGCTCATTGTTATATGAGACATCACTTTAACCCGCAGATAATTATTTTAACTTTCCAATTGTCCAAATGGCTGAAATGTCTGCTTAAGATTTGTATATGTATTGAAAAATGTGTACTTATGTACAGCTTAGAAATAAACTGCAGTCAGACATGATGCTCCTTCTGGTAATTTAAAATCAACATCCTTTCAGACAGTTATATTTATTTCCTTGAGTACTGGTGATATGATGAGAAATAGGAAAAAGTATAGTGGAGTAAGAATGTTGAATATATATAAAATATTATTTCACAGATTTAACAGAAAAGAACAATGGTGTCTTGAAAAGCTCAAGATTGATATTCTCCTGTCAATTCATTTATAATATATGATGTTAGATTATTTACTTCTAGAAAATAATGGACTTATAGTTGTGTAACTATATTTTTTTTCTAGTTACCTAAAATCATTCTGAGAATTTGGCCTTTCTCAGAGTACTTTAAGAGCCACTTAGCTGTCATGCAAGGAGTCTTTCAGATACTGTTCACAACAATTATTTCATAGAAGAAACTAATTATGTACAATTTTGTATGAGCATATTGCAGCTGACTTTTAGTTTTAAAATGATAAAAAGAAAACACTGAATGATATATCTGAAACAAGCAGAACTTCCAATATTTCTGTTTTTTATCCTCAGAACCCATTACACATTGCTTTTGAGTGAAATTTACAACTCCCTACTATATGCCTACTTCATCAAGTAGAACACAAGAAACTAGTAGTATAAACAAAATCCCATAAAGAGAATATTGCCTGCAGTTATGGAGATAGAGGCATTTTGAAATTGCAAATGCAATGAAAGAAATGCAAATAAAAATACTCTGTGCTTACAGATATTTGTGGAGAAACTTCTGGGATCATTAAATGCCTCATTTCATTCATAATATGGGAGAGTAGCGAGATGCACCTGTTCAGCGTATTGATGATGTGAGCTTTTACAACAAAATGCTGTGTGAGTTTATTCTGCAGGCAGATAACACGAGACAAAATAATCAGAACAATTATTTGTGTGTGTAAATCCAGTGAACAGCAATAAAAAAAAAAAAAAAAGCCTATTTAAATCTTTATGAAAGTGGGATATGTTTTGATTACTGTTCCATAGAGAGAAAATACTTTTCCTTTAAGAGCCCATGATATTAGTAGTTAAATATTACAGATGCTACATTACACAAAATGAAGAAAGGTAGGTCTGGAGTTCATGTTCATGGCTTCAGTGTCTAGACATCTGCAAGTGAAATGAAAGCTGAATCCTAAACCAGCTTCTATGTATGAATGTAATTGCAAGTGAATATTGTGTAGCTGAGTACAGTAGATTGAGCAGAGTGCAGTAGAGAGAGCAGTAAAAGAATATATATATTTTAGTAAAGAAATGTCTTAATGTTTTTTCATGTCTCCACTTGTGGTCAATGCCCTTTGAGGACTAGAAATTGGAAAGAAACTCCTGGTTCAAGCCAGGAGACTGGTGCAGCTCTGCTTATGTGTAGCAAGGGGAGCTTTGGTCCCACCTGGCTGTGAAGTGAGATCCCCTGACAAAGGCAGATGGTCTCTTCTGGAGCAAGATGACGATGTTTTCAATACTGATAACCCAACTCCATGTTGCAGCCTTAGCTGACTGTCAGGAAAGGCTGCGTGGGTGACTGCTGTCTTCCCTGATCCTCTGACCTTTTCCTTGTTTATCAGGGGAGTCAACCATGTTAGACTGAAATGCCGTCACTATTGATTTAAGATTAAAAAAAAAGATTTTGCATTGCGGCTCTGAGTTTAGTAAGCACTCATGGCCTCCATTTAGTTCGCTTTGCTGTTGTCATGGTGATTTCCAACATGGAGGTGATAAAAAATGGCCTGAGGTAGTACTTGCAGCTGTTCCAGCTGCCTGAAAAGTGAATATGTGTCTGCAATCTTAGATGGAGGGTTGTAGCTTTCTAATTAGCTGTGAATTTCAGTCTTTAAAATAAATATAAATATTAAAAAATAAGCCATTGAATTGTGTACTTATTTATATCCATAGGACCATATTTTAATTCCAGTGCAGTCAATGCTACTAAATGTATCTGTATGTTGTGTTATGAGATTATATATTTCAATTCTTATCCTTTTTCAGTTAGTCTAGGGTACTGTAGTTCTCTCTGGTCTAGCAGCAGAGATAGTCTTGTAAACATTAATTTTCTCCATAAAAATGTCCTTGAAAACTAATTCTATGCAATTAGCCTCCTATCATTTTGTTCTGCACTAACTGCAAAGACAATGTTTTACTATTCAATGAGCCTAATTTATATTAAGTCTTCAGATCAGGGCTGTCTGTTTACACCTATGATGCTATGTAAAGATGTCATATTATTGACCTAAATCATAATTTATCATCCTTTTTTTTTTTTTTTTTTAATTGTTCAGTAAGGACAAGTAAAGCTGTTTAATTCCAAGGTGAGTGGAATAGGGAGAAAAAAGTGCATTGTTGAAGTGGCTGGAGAGTTTTTCTCAGTCTTTACATTTTTCAGAGATGCTTCATAAGGAAGCTGAGGAGAATAAAAGCATAGTGTGTCTAAGGTCTCTAGCTTCTTTTGCACCTCTGTCAGAAATGTAAAGAAAATGGACTTTCCCAAAATCTCTTCACAGAACTCAAAGGCTCTGTGAAGAAAGTTCTGTTGGTCCTCAGTTACTGGAATCATAGGAGACTCTTCCAGAAGGCCCCGTATTTCCTTTGTGCCCAATTATGTTGCCACTCATGCACATGTAATGATCTGGGAATGGGCATAGCCAACATGATGTCTTGTGGCATTGTCCACTGGGATACAGGGCCACATCTGTCACTGTACATTGTGCAGTGTTATTCCTCTGATGCTGAGAAAACTCTCCTCTTACAACTGTGAATAATCATTCCTTTCAGAGATGTTTCTGTCTTTATCAGGTCCTTTTTACATGACTTCATTTTTCTTAAACTCTGAGGTATTTTCCTTCAGCTTTGAAAGAAAACTTGCTAGATATACTTAGCCATCCTTGACCCCAATTCAGACTGTGGGAAGGCAGCAGGATGGTTGCTGCAGAACTGTCCTAGCAGAATTAAATCTGGATCTATCAGAGATATTGCTTCATTTCTCTATATGTTGCCTCCAAACTTGGAAGCTGAGTTTTGGAGTCATATGAATCTGTAATCACAGCTTGCTGCTTTGGGCCTGAAAGCTTAGGATGCTTCTAGGTTTTTATCTTGGACAAACTACATCCAAGTCTTCTGTGTGGCTGAATGTGGCCCCTGTCTAAAATACTCATACAGACAGCAAACCTGAAACCACTTCTAGTTAGTGATCTCTGAGAAGGATGTTTATGTGCAGTACTCAGTGCACAGTCAAGATTAAGCAGGTTTTAGCTATACTCATGCATGTATGTGTCTGATGCAGTGACTGTGTCACTGAGCCAATTTAAATCAAGGAAAGAAGAAATATATAAGAGAATCCAACACAGCTGCTGTCAGTGGATTTGAACGTAAGATAGAGGCTCTCAGCTTGCATACTGTTTGCTGTTCTCAGGGTTCTGAAAGATTTCCCGCAGTGCCCCCAGGTATGAAGCTGGCCAGATATCTTGTGAGCCAGAGTTGGTATACATAGCTCAAAGGCAGAAAAACATAATGGAAGTCCTTTAGGATGATGCAAAGGGAAATAGGTTCATTAGGGCATACAGATCTGGATGCCCTAAGATCATCCAAATTTCTTCCTGAAAACAGAACTAAGCAATTTTTAGAGTTTCTCTAATTTGATTGAGGAAATCCTAACAGTATCTGAGGAATTCCTTGACTTTAACTCGCTCAGAGATCTAGAGGACAGTCAGACAATAATTCTGTATATATTTGCAAGCTCAGTTTCAGTCTATTATTGTAATTAGGAGCTCTTTAACATGTATCTGTGTCTTTAAGTGTAATAAATTGGATGACAGAGGTTTGTCAAGTAACAATTTATTTTTATTTTTATTTTTATTTTTATTTTTATTTTTATTTTTATTTTTATTATTTTTATTTTTATTTTATTTTTATTTTTCTTCTGCAGACCCCTCCTGTGCAAAGGACTGATTTGAATGGTCTGTCATTTCAGCCTTGCTTTTCCTTAGATGAAAACTGGGAAGAAATCAAAGTCATATTTTCACTTGTCACAGGCAAAACAGAAGCATTAGCCAAGTCAACCACATATAGCAACAACTGATAAGAACACATGATACATTGATGCTTTGATTTTCACAGTGTTTTTTGTAATTTGGTAAGGATAATAACTGTTGGTGAAAATGAGAATGCATAGTAGTTTGTTTAGTCTCTCTTCCTTTTTTAAAGTTGCTTTTGGCTACCACGAAAATTATTTGTGTCACAAAATTTCCTGCCTGCTTAGTTGAACGATAATATTTCCCTACAGATATTTTCATTTTTAATGCTGTTTCACGTATTTCACAACCTGTTTGCAGTTTAAACTTAATCATGTTTACTTCTCTGTCATTGAGGTCTTTTAGAATTACCTTAGAGATCCACATCTTATGTGGATGTTTATGGCATAATTCAATCTGACATATCGTACTTTGTTTATCTCAGTTAATGCCTATAGGCTTGATTTTAATAGATATGCAGAGGCAGAGCACTAAATTTGGAATAAAATCTGTATCAGAGAGTCTAATAGCAGTCCCTGTCCAAAACAGTTACTCTGCTCTCTTCTTGTCTCCTAAAATGTGTTAGCTTGGAAAGATGTATTAGTATTTTGTCTGCAATGAGATAATGACAGGAATTGGAGCCAGTCTGCAGGACTTAAGGCTCTTCTGTTGCACTCTCTCTCTTTTTTCTTGTAAAATAAACATGGCTTTTGAACTTTCACATCTACTCTGCCACAAAAAGACTTGATCACCTCTATTTTTGTTTTGTTTTTCTTTTCGCTCTGTTTCTAATAATGAAAAAATATATTTATAAAGTTTAGCTTTCCTAGAAAGTCAGTCAGTCTGGACTGATGATATCCCCAACATAACTTTATTCTCATGAGTCAATGAATTATTCATCACCTACAATTTGTTTTTTAACCTCAATGAATGAAAGATATGTTTTTTTATCTTCTTTCATGTGTGTTCTGCAAGGATAAGCAGGCACATGACTGCCATGATTTCACTGAACCATAGAATCACAGAATCATTACAGTTGGAAAAGACCTCCAAGATTATCTAGTGCAAACACCCCCTTACCATCAATACTTCCCTACTAAACCATGTTCCATAGTACAGCATCTAAGTGTTTCTTGAACACAGACATCTTTCCATCTTTGCATTAAAACATTTCATAATGCCAGTCATGCATATGTCACACCGCAGTACACATGCTCCCCACAGCACACTAGTACAGCTATAGTACTAGGAAGGATAGTGCAATATGTATAGGCTGAGGATGCATCAACATTAACTTAACAGCTGTGTTTTTGTGTTTGGAGTACACTGACTTACCATCTAGAATGTGTTATGTTTCCTTGTCTTCAGTGTGTGACAAAGCTCTGTCATCATCCTCATCTCAAAGAGACATCTTCATCTAGAGATTTAGCAACATGCTTGTGTCTGCCACTATACTGTTTTTCCATGTTGGTGGTGAAGGATGGATAGATGTGAAAACAAGAGTTCTTAGCTGGTGTACAGTGATTTTCCCTCATTAATGAGTAAACTGGTATGAACCTTGCTGTGTTCAGCTATGAGAAAACAGCATCTGGTATAAATAGTTTACTGCTTTCAGTTGAAAACCTGAAACATATCTGCCAAAACACTGAAGCTGCACTTTCCACTCAGACCTGGGTCCCTTTGTACTCCAGCCATGCTGGCTTTGTTCATCCCTAATTTAGGTGTGGTGTAATGCAATCAAAAGACTTGAGTTGCTTGGAAATACATTTCAGCTTCATAAGTTTGCTGATGACACAAAAAAGGGGGGATTGGCTGACACAAGTTAGTGTCCAGTCAGGTCTTAAATATCTCTGTAGAAGAAGGCTCCACAACCTCCATGGGCAATGTGTTCAGTGCTCCATCACCCTTACTGTGAAGAAGTTCCTTTGCATATTGGTGTGGAATTTCCTATGCTCAAGTTTATGTCTGTTTCCCCTTGTCCAGTCCCCACAGGCCACTGAAAAGAGATAGGCCATGTCCCTTTGACTCCCACACTCAAGACACTAAGAAGAGCATCTCTGAGTCTTCTTTTCTCAAGGCTGAGCAGACCCAGGTCTCTCAGCCTTTCCTCATGAGAGGTGCTCCAGGCCCTTTATAATCTCCACTGGAGTCTTTCCAGGAGATCCCTGTCTTTTTTGCACCAGGGAGCTCAGAATTGGACACTACTCCAGGTGAGGCCTCACGAGGGCAGAGTAGAGGGAGAGGATCACCTCCTTCAACCTGCTGGCCACGTCCTTCTTAATACACCCCCGGATCCTATTGGCCTTCTTGTCCACCAGGGCACAATGCTAGCTCATGGCCAACCTGTAGTTAACCAAGACCCCCATATCCTTTTCTGCAGAATTCCTCTCCAGCAGGTCATGTCCCAACCTGTACAGATACTTAAAGTCATTCCTTACCAGGTGCAAGACTCTATAATTGCTTTTGTTAAACCTCATCTGATTTCTTATTGCCCATCTCTCCAGTCTGTCCAGGTCTTGCTGAATGACAAGCACAGCCTTCAGGTGTGTCAGCCTTTCCTCCTAGCTTTGTATCATTGACGTACTTGTTGAGGGGGGACACTATTCCCTCATAAAGGTCATCAGTGAAGATACTGAACAAGACTGGACCCAGCACTGACCCCTGAGGAACACTGCTAATCACAGATTTCCAACTGGGTGTAATAAAAAGCCTGTGACAGCAGTTCAAGGGAGGTGATCCTTCCACTCTATTCTGTCCTGATGAGGCCATATTTAGACTGCTGTGTCCAGTTCTGGGCTTCTCAGTCCAAAATAGACAGGGATCTCCTAGGAGTCCAGTGGATGTTTACCAAGGTGATAAAGGACCTCAAGCATCTCCTGTATGAGAAAAGACTGAGTAATCTGAGTCTGTTCAGTTTGGGGAAAGGAAGACTGAGAGGGCATCTGATGAATGTTTAGAAATATTTAAAGGGAGGTGGGAGGCAAATGAATGAGGCCAGGCTCTTCTTGGTGGCATATAGTGATGGGACAAGGAGGAATACCTAAAACCAGAACATAGGAAGTTCTTCTGTACTAACATATGGAATAACTAAAAGCATGATGGAGCACTGGAACATGTTGCACAGGGAGGTTGTGGAGTCCTGATCTATGAAGATATTCAAGACCTGACTGGACATCCTGTTCAACCTATTTTAGGGTACCAGCTTTGGCAGAGAGGTTAGACTCAATGATCTCTTGAGGTCCCTTCCAACCCCTACAATTCTGTGATTCTGTGATAATCATCTATTTGTTGCAAATGATCCTTAAAGAGAACAAATAAAACTGTAGTAAAGTAGAAAAAAGAATTATAGTGCTGAAAACTAATACTTCTAAATAATTTAATTTCTTATTTGGCTGTTTGTGTTGTTTTGGAGAAAATACAGCTTTATTAAGAAAAGACAAATGATTATATTTACTCATTATTCAGAAGTTCTGTATACAATAATTAGCATTCTACTTTTTTCAGATTTTCAAATTATAGAGTACAAATAACTTCTAACTGCTAATGATTTATACAAAGGTTATTAATTTCATTATAATAGAATGTTGGTAGTGTGAAAAATTATTAGTGCAGTATGCATTTTAGACAAGAGTAGTGCAATAATTATTGTTACTATTAGTATTCTAGTACTAGCCAAAATTTACTGAACCCATCGGAAACACAGAAGACAGCACAGCCTGCATCTTAAAAATGCATAGAGCAGTGAGAACAAATGTAATATGCAGGGAGTCAGATTGATGCTAGCAAATGTCTCGTTATTTACAGGTTTGCTACTGTCTGAGTTTAAATTTAACACATTTGCAGTATTTAAGCTGTTGCTGTCTGCCCTAATCCACCTAAGTTGGTGACCAACCTGTGGCTCTTGAGTAGATGACGTGCAACCCCCTGGCAGCGCAATGTGTAGAGTCGTGTTGAGGCTGCCCATTACAGGCATTGCTGAGTAAATAAAACTCATAGTCATGGGAGCTGAAGGATGCTCCCAAAGCCAGTTTGACACCAGGAAATATGTTCACACCAAGCCCTGTCTGTTTTAGTCTGGAAAAGCTCCCATTAGGTATGAACCGTTCCAGGGTTTTGCACCTACTTTCCTGCTCCACTGCCTCTGAGTCCCACATGGGGACATGTTGTCTTCTGTTTTAATCCCTGTGAAGCACCTGATACATTACATACTTGGCCAGTTCTGATATTTTTTCTCCAGCAGTTCCTGGCTTAGAGTGATGTGGAGACCATAGATGTTCCAACAGCATGCCCTTTTGAAAGCATACGGCCTCTGGGAGAGATCCAGCAAGGAGAAGGAGAACTTGTAGTCAAAACAAGAGGCCTTATCTTGGAGAAATATAACAAATGGGGCGTAAGTAAGCGTATCATTACTAGTTGGTCAGTGGTGAGATATGATGAAAAGTCAGGGAGTCAGGGAGACTGGTAGAGATGACTCTTGCACATACCTCCATGCAGACATTCCTATGAATCAGAGTTTGAGAAGGAGCAATAGTTGGACAGAGAAAAGACGACTTAGTTTAAATGGAAAAGAGAAAAAAAGTAGTAGTATCAGACATGATTTGTGTAAGTGAGTGAGGTGAAAAGAAGGACCTGGGGTCCTGGTTGACACCAAGCCGAACATGAGCCAGGAATACGTCCTTGCCACATAGAAGACTAATAGTATTCTGGGCTGTGTTAGGAATGTGCTGACAGCAGGCCAAGGGACGTGGTCCTTCCCCTCTGCTAGGCATTGATGAGGCCATGCCTGAAGTTCTGTGTACATTCATGGCTCCCCAGTACAAGAAAGACCTGGAGATACTGGTGATATTTCAGCACAGGGTCACTAAGATGATTTGTGGGACCTGGAGAACCTCTCCCATGAGCCTGGAGAAGAGGAGCCCCAAGGAATCTTAATAGTGTCCATAAATAACTGAAAGGAGGGTGCAAGGAGGTCAGAACCAGACTGCTCAGTGGCGCTCAGTTCCAGGACGAGAAGGAATGGACACAAAGTGGATCACAGGCAATTTCTTCTGAACATCAGGAAGTAGTTTTGTGCATGTGTAAGCACTGGAGCATTGGCACTGGTGTCCCAGAAAGGCTGTGGAGTTTGCTGTTTGGAAATCAGAAGCTTCCTGGACATTGTCCTGGGCACCCTAATTGAGCAGAGGCTGGAGCAGGTGACCTCAGAGGTCCCTTTAAAGATCACTGTGATTCTGTAAAAATTTGTTATGTCAGAACTGTATGGAGAAATGTAAGAGATTCTGGAGAAAAGTGAAGATCACCTTTTGGTCATGGTGAGTGATACTGTGAAATTGTGTGAGTTAGGTTGATTTATGGAAATTAATAAGTGGAGACAAGCCATCATTGAAGAAGCAGTACGTGACTTACCTAACAGTGTTTGAGCAATCAAATTAGCAAAAAAGAGTGAGGAAAAACAACTCCAAGGGGAGCAATATAAGGAAAAAGCTATATCAGTTGTTGTGGAAGTAAGGGAATCAGTGAATATGATAGACAATTACATTTGAGCTGAAAATGACAAAAATATCATTCACTGTTTTGCAGTTTCTCATCTGATAGTAAATTAACATTTGTCAATTGGTTTAAATTTACAATAGTTGAAAATCAGACCATCATTAATGAAACAGGATGGCATATATAAAATGGGCAAACAATAAATAACTTATTCGACCTTTATATATTATTTATAAAGGGTTGTGCGTGCAAAGTGCTAAGCACTTTTCATTTTCATTGACTTAAGCAACCAGCCTGTGTTGCTTTAGTACAGCACAGAAGGCAGTTAGGTTCATCAGAGAATTTACCCCAGTCAGTAAGATCTAGTCTTTTTTGTTGTCCTAGTAACGTGAACCAGCTTTGCAGTGATACCCAAGAGGAGATTAGAAATATATCAGTGCAAGAAGTAACCAGGCCTTTATGGAACTAGTGGTGAAAATAAAATAAAAGAAATTGAAGTCCACTGTTATGGATTAATTTAAATATGGTTTACATTTAAGAAGTTGTTCTGAAAAACAATCTTAAAAAATCCTGTAAGGCAGATGAGCTCTGTTTTATGCAAGAGTGTTAAATGAGACTGGACTATCTAGGAAACTTATTGCAAGTCAAGAAATTATTTATTTAAGGTGGCAAATTCACACAAGGCAGCAACTGGAAATGGAAGCCATTGCAGCTGTAGTAGACTGCTCATGGGAGGTGAGTAGATAGTCATGATTTGCAGGATTCTGCACTGAGCCTATAGTGCATGGGTTCCCCAAAGCCTATGGACTGAGTGCTACAGATTGTGCTCTAGATCAGTAAATATGTGTGCTCCCAGAAGCTATGGCTCTAGCATATATTACTTTTAATTAAGCTTTGGAGACTAGAAAGAACTTCACAGTTCTATTTTTTCTCTGAAAGAACAGCTGTTGCAAACATACCTGCTCATCTCTCTCAGATTTGATTAGACAGAACTTTTGTTACAACTGAAACCAAACACAAACTGTGTTATTATTTATTTTTATTTAATTCAATCAAATTCTGTATTGATTAGTATAGGCAGACCAAGTAAAACACTTTATCCATCATCATTGTGGTTTCTTGTACAAATGAATGATTCTCTTAAATATTAAACTTTTTGTTTGTTTGTTTGTTTTATTTATTTTTTTTTGTCTGCATGAATTCTGTGTCTATTGAAATAACACAGTTTAAGAGAAATAACTCAGTTTAACTGCATTACAAAACCAGGTATCTTTTTTTCTTTTTCTTTTTTTTTTACAGAGCAGAGTATATCTCGCAGTACATTAGGAACTTTTTAGCGTCAATACTGTGGGATGGATTCCAGCAGATTTCGTCACTCAGTATATTTTCAAGTCAGTGTCACTTTTTCTACCCCTCACAATCCTTCTGATCTTCTAGTTGCAACTGTAGGTATCTGAGGCGGTAGTGTTGCTGTCTTTGCTTATGGGGCAGCTAATCCATACATTTAAATTGTAGCATCAGTTCTTGAATTAGAACTAAGGCTTGAATTATGCCTTAGTTTCACTTTATCCGACTTCATTTTACAATTTGTGCAAACCTTAATATCTTTTTTTCCTACTCTTCTGTGATTTAAGCATGTGCAGACAAGCAGCTACTAGTTTTCCATCATTTATGAAAGTTTTTATAACAGTGGCAGGTTTAAAGTTATTTTATTTTTTGAATTTTCTTTCTCCCCTTTCTTCCTGTCTCTTCTTATTTTGTATCACTTTTTCCTTTTTTTTTTTAAAAAAAACCTAAAATAGAGTCGTGCAGAGTGTAGTGAGTTCACCTCAGCAAAACAATGAACCCCCACCTTGCTGCTCTCATTCTGTCTTCAGCAGAACAGGGAAAGAAAATGGGAAAACAGATCTCTTCAGTTGAGGTAAGGGCAGGAAATAAACACAGGACTTCTCCCCCCACTTCTTCATCTCATCCCTCATGCTCTCAAGTGTTGGGTTTTTTTTTCCTTTTCCTGTTCACTTCTTCCTCTCATATTCTGATGAACTTGGTTCATGCCCAAACTCTCTTAGTGCCTCTTACTCTTCTGAACAACATAATCAATTTCACCGTTCTACTTACTCTGCTCTCTTACCTTCAGGAATAAAATATTTTTCTTCTTGAGTTTCTTTTATATTTTTCAGAAATGTGATTGTTTTCTTCAGCTTCAGACATTTGGTTGGACATTAGTATGGCTACCCTACTGAATTCACATTTGCACTTCTGTTAAATGAATTTACATATCTTACAGTTTCTCTCAAAAGTAAACATATTTTGTAGGCGCAATATTAACATTTACTCTCCTGATTCTTCATCCACAGTTATGGTTTAACAACATAAAACATCTTTCCCAGACTGACATTTTACTCCTCATTGAAAATTACATTTTTCCTTACTCCACGAGCTAGCCTTTATGCTAATGGTTTCAGCTTATTCCTCTTTCTTAATCATAGGTCATTTAAAAGTTAAAGGACTCTTCTGTCAATAGGACAAGTAAAACTCACAGATATTGAAAATGGGAATAATTAGACTTGGAAGCTAATTTTTCTCAGGGAGCCACATAGGCTTTCGTATCGTGAAGAAAGTTTAACAATATGAATTATCATTTATCAAGTCCATCTCTGGACAGTTTTTGAGCACAGCACACACTGAAGTAGGAGTATCTGGTTTCATCTTCCCAAGTCTAAAAATGTGATCACTTCTGTGCTGTATTTAATGAGTGTTTCAGAACCTGATTCACTCAAGCTTTACCACAGAAAAGCTGGTATACAGTGAAATCCAAATCAGCTGTTCGTATCTTAAAAAAATGTGGTTTCATATTGTCATACTTTTAAAACAACTAATATTCTGATGTACTTATTCCAAATTCTGACAGTAATGAACATACATGTACATATAATATTTATGTATTTATGGTCAGGTGTATTTTGAGTTGCATGGGTTTCAAAGTTAGACTGTTCAATTCATGTTAGTGTTTTTGAGTACTCTTAGCATCAGTTATGACCAAACCACAAGTTCAAAATTCATGTCTCTGCCTCATTTGTAGAGATTTTTATCACATCTATGAAGCATTCTGTGAGTACACTAATTACTGCAGATACGATGAAAATCATGTAGATGTATCTGTTGACATGTGCTGGAAAATGAAAAAGACTGATTTCACTGTTCCTCCTCCCTCCATCTAGACTATAACTTCTGTAGAGACTGGCCAAGTGGCCAGGGAAAGTAGTCCATTAAGGGAAAAGTAGTCTAGTTACAGAGCTCTTTCTTAGGAGAGAATGAAAAATTGTCCACAAAGGAAGTGACTATAGGTAGACAGTTCTGAAACAAAATCTTCTGGATTATATTAAAAGAAAGAAACAAACAAAAAACATTTTGATATCATTTGAAAAATAAAAAAATATATTTACTAATGAAAACATGGAAGTTTTCTGGTAATTAAAATGGCAGAGACTTTGATTTTATAGAAATGATGAAGTGATGGAGTCTCCATCCATGGCTGTATTTAAAAGGAATGTAGACATTGCACTGGGGGACATGGTTTAGTGTTAGGACTTGGTTGGGCAGGATAGATCTGATAATCTTGAAGATCTTTTCCAACCTAAATTATTCTATGATTCTGTGATTTTAGGTGACATTAGAAAAAGTTGATTTTCCTGTCATGCTGTACTCTGTGGCATTATCCTTCAATCTTTATTGATTAAAAATGAAGCCATTAGTTCTCTGTTATATGTTTTCATCATTTTCATATCATTTTGTTGCTTTTTTTTTTTTTTTTTTTACATATTTAAGCTCATAAGATGTACGGAACAACACTGGGGAAAGTAAAGTCAGTAAATAATAATCTATGCAATGAAAGAACCTTCATGCTGCTTAAAAAAATTGAGCACAGACAAACATCTAATGTTTTTTCTCCTGTAAGTATACAGAACAAATTATCATAGCAGACAACTTGAAGATATACACGTAAATTTATCTTTACCTCTATCTGTGTTCTGTATTTCTTTCTGTATCATCTTATGGTTTGACCCTATTATATATTTAAAACTCAGTTAAGAGAGCAGACGCAATTTGAAGAAAGTAGTCGTAGAAAGAGAGGATATGTTTTTTTGTTTTGTTTTTTTGTCTACACAGTACACACAATAACACAATCAGAAAAATTGGCAGCATTCTAGACAAGAGAGGGCACTCAGTATCAGACACTGCTTAAGGCATATCTCACTAGCTGCTTGATTTCCTGATTGCTCGGCATTTTGCAGAAGATTGGAATTACACTAAAAGTAAACTTATGTGTTTTGTACAAATTATTTACTACTTCTTTGCTGCAGGGCTATCACAGAAACAACTAGGAGCTTTTCTGCTTTTTTTTCCAGAGGACCTTTTATGATCAAAGATGGTGATAGCCTTGCGTCACCAAATCCGATGAGTATAAATCAAAACACAGCACTCAGTGCTAAATATCCAGTATCAGACAAAACATCAGAAGGAGTTTGAAGTGCTGGTGGTTCCTTCTGATGCTGTTTTCTTTCATTTATCTGTTTCTAAGCAGAACCATTTCTAACCATCTGATGTCCTGGCGAAGTGTTCTGTGCAGGTCAAGTCTTACCCTTCATAGAGAAAATTAATTTCAGATTTTCAGTACTCCACCATTCCCTATTTCCTCTGTTGGTGAATCTGAACTTCTCTTGAATGTGATAAATGTTTGTGTGATATTCCTTAAGTAATAAATTGACAAAGTATATTTCAAAGACCTTTTTTTTTTTTCCCAGTCTCCCCATTAACTTCAGCACAGAGATTTTTATTAAAATAATCCCTATGTTTGCTTAGTAGTCTAATTTTGTTAATGAAGGATCTGCTATGCCTGTACAGGAGCTGATGTCCATAGCTGTGTCTCATCATTTACTTAGGTAATATGAAAAGGTGGCAATAAATAAATAATAGTACAACAGAACAAAATTCAGCCTCTATAGCAAGCTGGTAACCCTATTCTGACATGTCTAGACACACGCCCTAGGCTGAACTGCATACAGTGCCAAATAATCCAATAGTGTTGTTTAATATACTCATTGATACATGTTTTATTTCCTGATGCTGAGGGATGACTTCAGGGTAGATTCCGGCCTTATGTGAGCACAAGCAAATCCCACTGACTTTGAAGCAAGGTGACTGCACAGAGGGCTGTGATGTTGTCCCTCAGCCTTTATGGCAATACAATTATTTAATCAATTGAAGTTGTGGTTTTGTCACACCTCATAGTGCCCCCAGTCAATAACAAATGGTCAGTCCGTATTTTGTTTTTCAGTAAGTGATTTGGACTAAAACATGTTCCTGATTGTGTTACTAACATTATATCGTAAGATCAGCTGTGCATAAGAAAGCATTTATTTCCTTTTTGCAGTTACTCTTGGTCCAAATTTGGCACAATGTAAAAAAATATGACTACTGAGCACAAATGTGATATATAGCTAGGCTCATATTTTCAGAACTGTATGTATATTTATCTTCATTGGTATTGCTATTGATACCCTGTGTTTTTAAGGGCATTTTGTGTGTTTTATTTTGGCTTTAATAGCTATGCAGGCTTCGTTCACAGCAGTTAACAACTGCTTATAGAGCTCAATGAAAATTGTGATGTCTTGCAGAGAAGCACTTTTTAACCAATAATAAACACAGAAGAGTGCTTATTAACCAGTGTTTGATTATTTGTCAGCAGAGTCCTGGACTGTGTGAACAGGAGCAGAGCCAGCAGGTCAAGAGAAGCAGCAGCACTGAGAAAAGAGGCTGGGGGAGCTGGGCTTGCTTGGCCTGGGATGTCTCTGGGGGACCTAACAGCATCCACCTGTGCCTGTGGGGAGGACATCCCTTGGATGTAGCTGGGCTTTTAAGTGGAACAGGGTGGCAAGATGAGAGACAGTGAAAATACTCTGAAATAAGGGTGAATCTGACTGACCATAAAGGAAAAATTGCCTCAGCGAGGACAGTCAAGCTGTGTTGCAGGCTGTCTAGAGAGAGACTTTGCAGTCTCTGTCTTTGGAGGTTTTTGTCCCTGACCAGGTGAAGCCCTGAGCATTCTTGTCAAACCTCAGAGCTGAGCCTGCTGTGAGCAGGAGGACCAGAACCCTCATAAGCGCCTTCCATGTCTGAACTGCTCTGTGACCCTTTCTCCATTTCTACCCTGAAACCAGGTAGTTTGAAATTTGTTTTTTGTTTTGTTTTGTTTTGTTTTCTGAATTTTGATCATGATCAAATACATGGATGAAAAGTAGCATCATAAGAAAATCCAGTGGGGTTTTGCTGAGTTTGCCAGCACTCAAGATAAGAAAAAGAACTGAGATTCATTTAGGCCTGTAAGTGCAATCTCCCCTGTTCTCACAGTTCACCAACAGATAAGCATCCCTCTTCTTCAGACTAGAGGGAGTGAGTCTAGCTAATTATGTGGCTGGTTTGTTTAGACTGTTAGTAAGTAGTATTGTACATAGAGGAAGAATCATCCAGCAAAGAATAACGAGTTAAGCAGATGATCTGAACACTGGAAATCAAGAAAATACAAGAAGTACACTAGTAGGACTAGATTTTGGGCAGCTCCTTTGTATGCTTTCAGTGAGACAAATATTAAAACTATTGAAACCTGCAAAGAAGTACAGCGACTCTTTCTAGATTATATTTGATCTTTGGCAAAGGAATGGCTGGTGCCAGGCAGCGACTCTTTCTTTCCTGAGCTATGTTGCTATAGAAGCATGAGTACTGTGGAAATTTCATAAAAATAGAATAAGAAAAGCTGTGGAGAAATGAGGGTTTTAAAAAGACAAGTTTTCTGTGATTCTGTGCATTATTTCTCATATTCAGCAACTCTTCTACTTCCTATCGAGCTGTGAAAAATATTGTATGCCATTGCTTTAATAGCATCTTTGTTCCTTTGTGTGCCTATGAACAAAACAAATCAATCAGGCTAAGGTTAGTGAGTTTGATTCTGCAGAGCTGCATAGAAGAGAAAAATCATAGAATGGGAGCATCGTAGGATCACAGAATCATTAAGGTTGGAGAAGACCACTAAGATCATCTAGTCCAACCATCAACCCTTCACCACCACACCCACTAAACCACCTCCCTCATTGCTGTGATGCTTTACTGCATACATTATTTCTGACCGATAGAGCTTAGGTGCAAGCTATCAGTATTTCATTACACATTTGGTTCACTGCAGCGGGCTTTACACAGTATAATCTATGTTCATAGAAGTTGTGAAATGATTATTTATCAAAGTTGATTTTTGTTGGTATTTGTGTATTTATATAATAAAATTCTGGGATCTAATAACCAGTGTGTCTTCTGTATGTAGACATTTGTAGATCTTAAAACATTTTAAAGATATATTCAATGTGACTTTTTTATTATTTTTTAAATAAATGTTGTGATAGCCCTGGACTACCAAAAATTGTTAGGTTTTAATGGCAGAAGTACTTTTAAGAAATATGCTGTTGTATATTCATAAAAATGTTCTGTTGCAGTCCTTATTCAGAAAAAAATTATTTCAGTTGATTTTTTTTCTGAGACAGAACCTAGAGTAGGCAAGAAAGAAAGAATCTCAGAAAGGAAGAACTTTCTTTATTAAAGCTTTTTTTTTAGTACATCCTGCTAGAGTCATCAAAAGTGAAAAAATGGTTTTAATATTATTTTATTTTAGAACAAAAAAGAAAAGACTAATTATACGGTTTTCTTAAAAATTCTGCCTACAGTGTTCTGCCTTCTTCTAATATGCCTATAAGCAATACCAATCTCTTATTTTAAGACATCAGGCTGATCCTACACAGCACATGTACAGAAGTCATTCTGCACTTCTGTGTTTGCGTGACTGATTTGGTTTGGGTGCACAATTCAACAGTCTTATTTCCTCCACCAATTCTTCAGCCATTGTTACTGATTTTATTTTTTATTTTTAAATAGCAACAGTCTGGTAATTATGAAAAAATGTATGCTAATTAAGACACGAAGATATTTTATAGATACACAAATGTTAATAGGATTTGAAATAGGAGGTAGCTTGAGGCCACTGCCGTAACTAACAGACCATTTAAAAATTATTAGCATCAGGCCCAGTGGACCAGTAGTGAAGTACAGCTGTCTTGTACAATATCTGCACAGCCCCTGGACCCTGAGTTTTACTCCAGTGATCACAGCTGTGGACTGTTCTGAACTAATTTTGCTATTTTCTGCAAATGCCAGCATAGAAGCTGCTAGCCTTACATAATGCCTGGAGTGATAGATAGAATTCTTCGTTATTGGTATAGCAATCCTTACAGCAAATTAACTTATGTACATCTGAATCAGGAGGGACATGCTCTTGCACTATTTACATCAAGATGTTAAACGTTTCATTAATTTTCAATGGTCTCTTTTAATGTTGAAGAATAACAGAAAGGAAAATAGAGTGGATTGCTCATTTGGTTGATTGAACTATTCAATGAAGTGAAGGGCTATGCTTTGGTTAGCCCTATAGTCTACAAATAAAATGAAAAACAAGCATTTCTTTTGAGGTGAGGTCTATTTGAACACAAAGTGACAGCTATTTTAAATCTTCTCTGATGGCTGTGATAAAGAAAAACATTTGGTAGTGACAAATTCTGTTTAATGATCTGCCTCCTTTCCCCCCAGGCCCTGCAGTACACCCACCGTTGGTCCGTTCACAGAGATAACAGGGTGCCAACTACCCAATCTCAACTCCCTTCTTATCTCTCCTCTTTTTTAAAACCATCACCAGCATATTTCCCAGCTCAGTAGAAATTCCAATTATAGATAGTCCATTTCGAACTGCCGTATGGATGAAGCCCAATTCCTGCCAAAGATGTGAGAGAACAAAATGAGAGGACTCGCACTCCTGTTTTAAACTGTGAAGTTGTGGAAATACTTGCTTGAGATAGAGACACAGAAAGACCTGAAAACTTGACAAGGAGAAAACAGGAATAATGATGGGTAACTTAAAAATAAATTGTATTACTTCTTTCTTTGTGTTAGTCAGTTTCCAAATATGGAAATCATTATTTACCTTGAGAATGTACATATTTAGGGAAATGAGGTAAACTCATCACATGTCAAAAGATTTGAAGCATTGCATAAACCGAACATTAACAGCTGCTCTGAGATTTGATCAGCAATTTTGAGAAACAGCTTTTCTTTGCAGTTATGAGTTTAAATCAGTGGGTTGTACTGATATCTTTTTGTGTATTGGGAAATAGCGTGAAAGATTACTGTGATTGAAAGATTCTGACATTATTTTAGTCAACAATGTAATAACACAATTTAGTGATACACTTATGCAAACTGATTCTAAAGCCAGTTAGCAATTTCCCTCTTAGAAGAGAATATGCAATATGTTAGGCAATTTCAGTCTTTTAAGAAAGGTTGCGTTGTTTACCTAATGTCTCTTTGGCTCAAGAAGGACAGGTCAGGCCAAGCACCTTACCTACATCCTACAGACTGTTTCTATTGGGATGGCACCTAGGAGCTCCTTTTGCAGAAAAGTACATAATTTTGTTAGTTTTTTTTACAGATACAGTTATGAAAGCGATGATCATTAATCATAGAACTCACAATGTGATTATTTCATGTGAAACAATATTTTGTGGGTGGTAAATATGCTTTATGAGACCAGATGAGCATTCTCACATTGAATGTCAGACTGTAAGACAACAGCATGTTTATTTCTATAAATATATTCTGAATGAAATAAACTTCTCTTGATATTATAAATATGGAAAAGTACGTACATTAGCCACTGTTTCAAAATCAGGTGTTTTGCTTTGGTGTATCTGCATTTTTCTTTAAATACGCCAAATTATAATATCTTAATGTCATCATATCATAATGGCTTAATCATAATATCATAATCCACCAAAGTGGGAGGGACCTTGAAGATCACCCAGTTCCAACACCCTGCCACGGATTTCTTGTCACTCACCAGATCACAGTGCCCAGGGAATCTAAGTTAATGTCTGGCCCATTTTATAGAGGAGATTCATAAGTAATTAATAATATTATGACATTAGAATTTGTGATCTACAGAAATAGAAAATGATATATTAAAATATTTATATAGAGTTATTTATTTATGTATTAAACCATTTCTTAAGTCCTGTCTTAACTGTAAGGAATTATTTAGGAACAATACTCCCTTCATGTCATTTGATTCTGAAACCTGCTTTTCTTATCAAGTAGTTAGAGCCTAAAGTCATTAAGCACAGGAGCATGACCAGAATTCACCTTGTACGGAGAGCTAATGAAGCTGATCTTCCATTTAGAAGTTGAACGTTTTCACTTTAAATAACCTTGGTCGAACAGTTCATTTATATTTTATTTTTTGAATGGTAATTCCTTTTTCTAGTAGTTTTATTTATTTTATTAGACCTACAGCCATCTAGGAATGCCTTCTATGCATAAAAAAAACACAGATTATTTTTTTGGAGAAAGAAAAAACATCTTGGTGTGACAAAAATAAAGACACTGGAAGATACATTTCTAGTAATCCATGCCAAGCATTTGATTTTAAAACCACCTCTCTATATCATGGCTGCTTCCCACCAGCATAACTGTAGGAAGCTAAGAAAGTACACAGAGGGAAAAAAAAAAAAAGGAAAAAAAGAGAATAAAGAAAAAAGAAGAATAAAAAGGTGGCTCTGAGTTTTTTTAAGCCTTGGACTTTTGGCTGGCCCTACACACATGGTAATCCCTAATGTCATTTTGACAATGGATGTCCACAGTAAGCAGAATCTGCATCTAAATTCCCTTAGCTACGGTCACGGCATTATCTGGGGAAAACAAGCAAGCCTCAAGATGCTGAAAAGTCTTCATTGCAGCAAGATGATAGTGAAGGCTACATAAAGGAAAAAATGCAAGTGAAAGCACAGGCTGTTTGAGATTTCAGCATGAAATATCTTAATTAACTGTGATTTGGAGATTTGTAGAGTCAGCCAAACAGGCTAAGATGCAAACTTCTGGAAAAGCAAGAGAAAAACTGTTTTGATATGGTTTTGTTTCTGTGAAGTTAAGAGTAGTAAAGCCTGGAACGTTTGAGGGAGGGCTGAAGTATGAAGAAGACGATGCAAGAAATCTTAAAGCACTCATCTTGAACAAACCAGTGATGGATAACATTTATAATTATATTAGTGATTCTTTGAAAGTATTGTTTTCATTGCCATGACTTGGCACATAAGTATTGTAATCTTTGATTTTCAGATTGGAATACTGAAAGTAACTTGTCTATAGCTAGTGGAAAATACATAAAATTGGAGTTAGAGTGAAAATACAACAATAGCTTTCCTATCTCTTACACCACCATCTCTACAGCTTCATTTACCTGTTCATTAGAACAAGGCTAGGAAAAGAGAGTATAAACAATGAGATCACAAAATTCATAGAACATTTCTAGGCAAAGTCAGAAGCATGTAAGCATTTTGTACAGTTACCATTGGTGAATGTAAAAAGATACAATCCAATAAAACTCCACATATCTTCAAAATACATTCTGGATGTACATGAAAAAGTGAATTACACTCAATTTTTTTTTAGTTTACTCAGAGTTATAACATAGGAGAAAAATAGTGCAGGATTGAAATCTCATATCCAGTGAAAATAAAAACAAAATCCTCAAGTGTGAGAATACAACAATTAACGCTTTGCATATTTAGATCCCTGAAGGGCTTCTAAGAAGATGCCCTTGATTTCAGAGTAGCTGTGACAGAAAGAGCTGTGTGCACTTTGTTATCAGCTCTGTTCTTTCAAAACACTGTCATAGGCTGCAGAAGACAGAAGAGTTTCATTTCTACGTCTTGGGAGGAGGTTTCTCTCCCTAACCAAGATGTATATAATCTCAAAATGTGATACTTCGTTCCATTTACATGAAATGATACTAACTCCAAATTCTGTTTTGTGCCATGAAAGGGAAAGAAGGAAATAGAAGGACAAATGACAGATCTATCAAAATTATTCAGAATCTCTTGTAATGGATATCCCAACTGTGACAAAAAACAAACAAACAAGCAAACAAAAAGCCAGAAAAGTTTTTTCACAAACTAGGATATGTATAATTAAATTGTAGTTTATGTTAACCCATAGAAAAGTGGGAAAAATGCATGAACATTTATTTACATGTATCCTCTTAATATTGACATTGCTTTCAAAAATGAGTAATCAAGTTTTCTGGCTCTAGCTATAACACTTAGATGTAGGAATAACCAAGAAAGAAGTGTTGTGTTTAATGCTTTTCAATCGACATTTGCGATGTATGTCTTTTGAGACTTCTAAGGTGAATGATTCATTCTTCAGGTGGATAAATGCATTCCAGATAAGGATTTTTTTCCTACATTACGTGAAGAAAAGTCAAAGTCAGTTGTGAGCTACTGTTTATTTCTGTCTTACATGTCTTTCCTTAGAAGCTCTAAGGACAAGTAATAGCAGGAATGATTTCAGCCCAGTCTTTCCTTTGTAGGTCAGTAGGACATTGTTGAGATGCAGTCTAGTAGGAAGTCCAAGAGCGTTATTCACTCCACCAGTTTTCAGATAGCCAGAATAAATCAGAAGCAAGTTATTGGATATCTGAAGATATAGCTATGTACAGAGTGTTATTTTTGGTTATATTCTTTGACAGTTATACAAATCTATACAAGCAAAGACTTGGGTTGTTAGTGAGGGGGTGTGGTAGTGTGAAATCTGTTACTGAGGGAAGAAAGTAGCTAAAATCCCAGCTCACCTACACCAGTGTTCAAAAGCTGGGCTGGACCAACACCACTGTGCATTAGGGAATGGTCTGCCTTAGTTATGCGATTCATGTAGAAGAAATGGAGACACAGATTTATGAGTAACATAAAAACAGAATTCCACTGAAAGACCAATTGCTATTGTTCCCAAGCTCTGATTTTAAAGATAAAACTATGAACCAGGCTAAAATCTACATTACAGTTTTAATGACAAATACATTCAGACCTTCCATATAAATGCAGGACCAAGTTAGCCGCATCTTTATGATTTCCTGCCTCCTTTTGCTTCCTTTTCCTACATGATTCAAGATCTCGAGAGAGATTTCGAAAGTCAAACAGAACAGTCAGGTGAATACTCCCCTTTTAAAGTCACATAGAAGTTCAGTAACAAGCATACTTCATTATTTCAAAAATTACTTTATTTCAGCTTCTAAGTACAGCAGAGCTCATGTTTTGATTTAGTTCAACTAAGTAGAACACAAGGTTTGACTTTGTTTCCAAATACGATGTATAAATGATGATAACACTGAAATAGCACCCATAAAACAGTTTAGGTCAGAAGTCCTAACATATGCTTTAATATATTGTTCCAGCTCTCAAATTTTTTATGAAATTCAGTACATTACATTCAATGACAGCTTTGCTTGCAAAAGTACTGCAGAATTAGCATGTTACTCCAAAAAAGGAAAAAAAAAAAAGTGTGGTGATTTTTTGTGTGTGAGAAGTACTAAATAGTTGTTCTTCTGCATAAGAAAAATCTGTGATTAAGTAGCTATGTTTGAAAATATCTTTTTGTCTAATCAACTATCCATTTGATTAGATGCTCTCATATTTAAAATAGTACTGCATTTTTTTTTCTTTTAACAGTTCTTCTGGCAAGATAAATGTCTGCTTAAATGTGCTGCTTTTTCTCTCTTTTTAAGATAAAAAGAAACAGGAAAGCTATGTATTGTAGAAAATTGGGCCATCAAAGGATTACTTCTTAAAACAAAATTCAGACTCGTCTTTGTTCTGTTACATTAAAGTTGGATGTGGGAAAAGGGTTCTATAAAATATCACATTGTGAGGGGGAATCAAGTCACATTTTTTTTCCTTGGCAAAGGAATGTCTGGATGAAGTTCAGACATAGAAGTGAAACAAATAACATGTCGTGTAAGAAAAAGAAATCAGTGAACGGCAAAAAAAAAAAAAATTACACAAGCAATGAATTCTGCAGATTTTCATAAGTGATCAAGATGAACTTTCCCTCAGCTAACAAGCTAAAGAATTTTCACAAAGATATCTAACTGCCACAAGAGTATCTGAGTTGAAATGTTGATCTTACTTAAGCAACTGGGAATTGTATCACCAAATCCATTGTGTTTAAATGTTAGTCTACTTTAATTTCCATGCAATCTGTTATGCCCCTTTAATTTTCTATTATGAAAGAAAAAAGAGATAACTGTCAACGTTTTGTCCTTGAGAAAACCTGTCAAAATCATGGGAAATTTTTAGCAAATCCATTGGTCTTAACATTTTCTCTTCTCTGAGTTTGAAAAGTCTTGCAGTCCATGTGGTGATGGTATTTTTGTCAGTTTTTTAAAACAGACAAAAAAGAACTTCTGTACCAATATGGATTCTCATTCATATGACTATGGAAGGTAAATGCTGCATATGGGTTCTCTGTGGGAAACTGTTCAAAGAGGAATCTGTGGTTTAGTTAGAGAAATGCATGTTCAGGTGCACTGATAGATGACTGTAAATGCCAGACCCATGGTGTGTGGACTGCACCACAAAGGCACAAAGACTGGGTAATTTGTTGCAGAGAGAGCTGTTAAGTACTTTTAAAAATTAGAAAAGATTTCTTAGCATTCAGCACATGTGAAATTCATGAGAGGAGATCTATCAAGTAGATTTGCCAAAGCATAACGGAAAGAGAAATTTCATAAATAAACCCAGTGGAAAATGTTTCTTGTTGTGTAAAAATGTTCCATTGGATTTAAATTATTTGGAATTACATATTAATGAAAGTAAAATACCTTAGTGGTGGAGAAATGTTCTGATGGAAATTACTTGAAGATTAAAGCAGTTTTCCTCATAGAAATTTATGAAAGGCTGAGCTATTTTGTGTTCTCCATCAAGAAATGAGAGTTGTCAGCACTTTCCAGGAAAACAGAGATGCCTGGTCTGTATTGGAGAAATGCCTGCAGCCCTGGCTAGAAGGAATCTGTGCCTACTGAGTGAGGAGGGTTTCAGGGAAAGTCAGCTCCAAATCACACTAAAGCTACAAATGGACAGGGGAGAAAAACACATAGGAAAATTTCCTTGAGTGAGATTAAAAAACCACAACAACCCTATAATATTAAATGTAGCTATCTAAGTATAGATGTCAAGTCTTTCTGAGTTGCAGTTTAATTTTATTGCCACAGGAAAAAGATATACATACAGTGGGCAAATCAGCACAACCATCTTAAGCTAGGATGATCTATTTTCTGAACATACCTTTTCCTGTTGTAGAGATGGGAAAACCACCAAAATTACCTAATTTTTGGTGTAGGGCTCAAATGAGACAGTCCTCACATCTCTCCATGTGTGCATGTATATACCTAAAAGATATGCATGCTCTTTACATGGATTTTTTGGGACTGTCTTGGGGAAAGCTTCAATCAGTATATCAACTTGAGAGGAGCAAAACTTGCTCCATAGGAGGCATAGAGTTCAGCAGCTGAATCTGTGAGTCAGTCATGCCTGGTCTCTATGGCCCTTTGTTTTTTGTTATTTTGAGCATCTCTCAGAATAACCTTCTAAAGTTAATGTTCTGTAACTTAGTGATCTGGTGCAAGACATCACACAAAAAAATATTATATTACAGTGTTCATGCAGAATTTGAAGAGGAAAGCCCTGTGCATGTTAATTAAGCTAATTCAATTTCTTTTTCATTCAGTAAGCAGGAAATGCATTATCATGTCCTGCTATTATTTCAGGAACTTGAGCAGAAATAGCCTTTTAGAGACAATTCACTAGAATTGTTTCTGGAAATTTGATTATTAATTAAAAAGTGTAACATGTCTGTGATTTGCTTTGTAGTATTTTCTCACATCTGCAGTTGCACAAACAAAACAATACGTCCCAAATTACTGTATGATATAGTAAACCAAGATTTTCATTTTTTCTAGGAGAGTATTTTTAAATGAGCTGGCAAGTCACTTACAGATACTGGTAGAAACCCACTGCTATGAGTTAAAATGTAAAGGAAACTCATGACTTTTCCATACCTCAAGTTTGATGGATCTATCTGCTTATTTCTGAATAAGTACTCCTGCACACTCTTTTCAATGTGTTTAATTTTATTTATGTGACTAAACATATTAACCTCTAGGAAAAGTGCTTATGTGGTCTGTTTCTTTGAGTTCTGGAATTTACTGTAGAATTTCAAAGTACAGGTCCATTAGGTTTAACATAATATTTTATATTGAGTCAGTCACACCTAGAGGCCAGAGATGATAAAGACTACTTAGTTAATCTATTTTCAAACATCTCTGAGGAGGCTAGCCTTTCTGTCAACTGCTCATAGTCTGAAATAGACAGGCAGTTGAAATGGTGGGAACTGAAAGATGGGAATCATAGAATATCCTGAGATGGGAGGGACCCTTAGGAACCATTGATTCTAACTCCTGGCTCTACACAGGAATGTGATAGGATTTGACCTGGAATATGAATTTAGTTTCAGAGGGTCAGTGCCTGACATACTGGACTCATAATTATTCAGTTATACTGTAGGAGAATAAACATTTGAGAGAAAAAAATAGTTGAGAGGGTAGTGTTTATGATTCAGTTTGTGTTTAGTTTAGTTTAGTTTTGTTTTATTTTTACCAGAAAGATTTAGTTTCTTTTTGTTTACCTCAATCATTAATACTGTATTAAACTATAAAGTAATAAACTGATTTCTGTTACAGTAAGAGTGTAATATTATTTCCAGTTAGAATGCTTGAGGCATGGTAGTACCAAAGTATGATGTGTGCCTCCTGAAGGCAGAGGAAGATAAATTTTTTTGCCTGAAGAAATTTATCTTGAAAGGGCAAAAGCAGATCATATGAGGTCTACAAAATTGAAGTCATCATGTTTATGATGGGTATTAATTTCATTGGACAGAGAAAATATAATTTATAAAAAACTCTTCAATTTTCTCCTTTTTTGGATAGCAGTATTTAGATATATTCTTTTCTATGCAAGACTGTTCTTAAGATAGCGGTAAATGAGTCCAAATACATCTATAAAGTTTTTAATTTGCTCACTTTATATAACACTGTCTTCAGTTCTATAATCCTATCCATCGTCTCATATCAATGATTTAACTGATGAAGGTACCTCATTCAAGTGGTCTCAATGCTTGGAGTTTTTCTTAATGCGAGAGCATAATTTAGTATAAAATTAGCAGTCTTAAACATAAACTCAAGGAAGAGCACATTTAAATCAATTTTTTTCTTGATTTGGGGCAAGATGATTGAAAACTACATGGGGATGAATCTGTATCACTTCCCTTGTGATGTGAAGCCTCACCTGACTTTGTGTCCTCTTTCAGGACGTGGCAGTCAGTGGAGGGATCAGGTGGATCAGGGAGGACACAGGAGAGAAAGATGTTGAGTTCTGTGTAAAAGGAAGGGAGACCTGTTTTGACAGTTTAACAGGGAGCTCTTGTCTCAAAGCTGTTTTAGCAGTTGTACTTAATCTCTTCTTAGGTCTTGGAGCTCTCATGCATATAGGTTGATAAATCATTTGACCTTGGGAGATAGGTCTGTATTTAGATTAAATTATTTTCCCTTCTGTGCTGCATTTCAATTGAAGAGCTTGCATCTTCATAACGGTAGACTGTTCCTCTTTGAAGGAGTTCAGTAGGTTAAGAAACTTTGCCCACTAATTTTACTTCAGTGCTGGCAAGCACAAGTGTACAGCAGCAAAACAAAATGAAGAATATAGGACTGTGATCTGGGGCTCGACAACATTGCAGTCACTCATAAATGAAAGCCTTCATATGCTACTGTGGTGGCACGAAAAGGTATATGCTTATGTTCATACTTTAAATGAATTTCTTCTGGAATTGAGCGTGTTAGGCCTCTGTGGCAAGAGTATGTAGTGGGGGATGTATCGTGGATGTCTGTTTTGAGAAGAGACCAGGAGCTGTCCTGGTTTCTAGCTTGTTATAGAGAGCTCCAGTATGGACCCACAATTGAACAAAGTTGAACCTATCAGCAAAGCTGGTGACATCTTCGTAAAAACATAGCTAAGAAAGAATAGCTTAGCTGTGTGAGAGGTGGGTGAGAAAACTAGAGAGAAACAGCCCTGTATTGGCCAAGGTTGGTACAAAAGGAAGGCAGCAGGTGCTCCATGCTCAAAGTATGTATTTCTCTGCAGTCCACCAGAGGCCCATGGTGAAGAAGGTAGCCCAGGGAGAGCCCATGCAGGAGCAGGATCCAGGCAGAAGCTGTTGTCTGTGGAGAAACTCCCAGGCTGAAGCAGTTTTTTGAACTGGGGTTGGTGGGTGACCCATACTGAAGCAGTCAGTTTCTGAAGGACTGCACCCCAAGTGAAGGATCCATGCCATTCTCATGTCTGGAAAACTCTCCTAAACCAAACTACTTTGAGCATTGCAGTTTTGGTGCTTCCATGGTTCATGACTTCATGGGACACTGGCAAGCCTGTCAATGTATCTGCAATGGCTAACCAGTGATTTCAGATGTAGGAGCCTACAATCTAGAGGAAATCATTCTAAAAGAGAGGTCAGCACTTTGTTTCATTGCTTGTGCCCTGGAAGTCTTGGAGTCATGGCTGTGAATGGTGGTCCTGCTACTTCCATGTTACACTATGAGTTGGCCAAATTCCTGCTTATATGGTGTATGTGCCATAAGGTACCAAGAAAAATTAATACTGTTGGCAGATGTGCTCTGCTTACCTGACTTAGTTTTGTAAACGTATTCTTAGGAAAAGCTGCCTCTTGAAGAAATCAGAAAATTTTGAGGTCTGACCAAATAATGAAACAAGACCAATATCGCTTTCACAAGGCAGATTTCTACTTGCCTTGTGTCCTTTTTGTTGTTACTGTTACTGCCACATGTGGGCTCTGACATTCCACTTGTCTGCTTTTAAACTTTGTGGGTATAACTTTGAATATCAGTAAAGAAAAGAAATTGGGATATTTTTTTTTTGGCATTTCTTTTTTAAGTGATGTCTTGGAAGTGAGAAAGAAGACCACACGCGCCATGACTGTATATCTCAGTAAACACTGCAGTATGCTGTTTTTGCCATCATGGCATTATGATTTATTTTTTTTAACTGAAGGTCCCATGTGTAACCTGTTCTTTTAAAGTGACAGTATGAATCCATAATTAAAACTGCTAGAATAGAACATACTTAGTTCATATTATACACAGTAGGCAATACTAGGTAATATTAGATAATATTATAGGTAAAAGGTAAAATTACCTTGTGTATTTGATGTATTACGTTCTGCTTATCTTTAGTGAGAGCAATGGTATTGCTAAATTTGCAGGTGAGTCATACATGTAATACTGAAATAAAGTTGTCAGCTATGAAGTGATGTCTTGTTTAAAGACAAATTATCATTCAGTAAGTTTCAAAATATGCCCATGAAAATCTGTTTGTCACTGCTTCATATTTATGTGGAAAAATCTTGAACAAAATTATCTTGGAATGATAATACTAGACTGTATTTTACTTTTGTCCATTTATAATAATGGACTTCAGTCCATTTATAATAAGTAAAATGCTTTTAGAATCACAAGAGAAATAAAGAATTGGGAAATCTAGGTAGTCATGTTTGCCTGGAGGCATTTTCCAAGAGCAGTAGTGAGGTAGAATGCAAATCCTCACGGCTTTGCTGATTTTTGTAGTTGCTGCTGATTACTGTAAAATTGATTCAGGAGCACTGCAGCATCTCTGCATATGTTTAAGCCTAATCTCCATAGTGTCATATGCATTTTTTGTCTCTGTGGGTATTGTACAGAGCAATAAAAAGTTGTAATAACCTTCTTCATCTTAGCATTTCTTCTTAACAAGGAGCAAAGAAGGACACTATTCAGTAACTTGCCAGACTTGATCTGAAGTATAGCAGTTTAAGCATTCTTGGATTTGTTATTTCAAGACTTTAAAGGTAGTCAGGTAATGTTTTACTGCATTTGGAGTGTAGGCTGTGGAAAAGATAGTTTGCTTAGAAAACGCAAAGGGTTACCCTTCTGTTATTTTTAGTGAAAAGGTTAATATCATGTTTAATGAAAAGGTTAATATCATGTTTAATGATATTTCTGTTTGTTGGGGTTTTTTTTTTCTATCTTTTTTTCTGACATCTTGAGAATGATTCTGAGCTTTAACTCCACCAAGGGGACCATTTCACAGCTTGATCCTGATTTCTTGAATTTTTAATCATGTAAAATCTTTATGGACCATGTGTTAAGAAAAGTACTTTGCCTGCATAAAACTGGAAGCCCTTATCACCTTATAAAAGCTTTTCTCTAGACCAAAAATACATTTATCAACTAGCACTTACGTGCACATGTTGTAGATTCAGCTCTTGCTGTTGGTAACGTCAACTTGAGTGTGCTTGAGAAGGGAAGTCCTGATAATTCCTTACAGAAAGAGTTGTAGAACTTGGACAAATCCTTTCACAGACAAAAGTAGCTTGCAGGATGTGACTCCAGAACTAAATGTATAATTATTCAAGACATAAAAAACATGTTTTTAAAATCTTTAGAAGTCGGAAATCAGGAGATAAAGAGTTTTTGTTTGTTGGTTGTTTTTTTTTTCCAGAAATCAGAGCCTACATAATTTCTGACAGTGAGAACTGAGACAAGCAAATCATGTTGATAGAACTGTAAAAGGTCATTTAGATTTATGAATACAAAAGGAAGATATAGGAAAATTACTAATACTGATATACATTGATGATGGAATGAAAAATCATGAAAATCTGGATATGGATTAAAAAAAAATAGGCACTTCACATTGATTTTCAGTCAAGGAGGATGTTGACCTTGAAAAAAGAGGCCTGATGAGTAATGGGAATTTGGAAATCACACCTTTCTCCATGATTCTTGAAGAATTGGTTTACTGGAGGGCAAATGGAATAACAAACACTTCTTAGTTGTATTGTTAAATCAGTTGTGATACAAATGATCAGTGAATAGAAAGTATAATACTTGTTTTTAAAATGGACTTAGAACCTGTCAGCCATGCAGCAGCTGACATCAATAGTCTGTAAAATAATTGGACAATTTTTTATGGAAAAAAACAACAACAAAAAAAAAAAAAAAACAGCTTTAGACTTAAAATGGAGTAAGATACAACCAGGAATTAATAGGATAGAAGGTATGGGACTAATCAATACCTTCATATTGCCCAGAGACTGAAGTAAAATAAGTATGCTCCTAAGGAAGGTTATCTATGAAAATAGACGCAAAGAGGGGAATTACAATTTAGGGGTGGAACTAAGAGTAAAATGGCAACAAATGCTAATAGAAGGTGTTGTACCAGGCTGGAGAACCATAACTGATGTCAGGAAAGTACTAAGAGACTGCTTTTATAACAGATACAGGGTTAAAAAGTCATAGTACATTGATGGAATTTGCAGGTGAGGCAGACACAGACATCTGTAGAAAGTTAAGGGTAGACTAGGAAAATAACTGGAAATACATAATTTTGAGGAGTATGGCAATAGATGTGACAGAATGGAAAAGTTGTATGTTGGTGACTAATAAACATACTGTGCACTAAGCAGAAACTCATCTTTTGGAAATGACCCAGGAAGACAAAAGAGCAGAATTTTGATCCTGAGGTAATTGTCAGCCATTGCTGAGATGCACATTTAGGAAAAAAAAAAGCAATGTGATCTTAGAGTATGTCAGCAGAAGTGTTTTACTGTAGAGATGGGGAAGTAATGCAAAAAGAAGCAGAAAGCCTTCAATTGAAATTCTGAGCAGGTTGTTCATCTATGTTCAAGACAGACAAGATGAAACTGAGAAAGAAAAGAACAGCACTTTTGGGGATGATTAGGGAAATGGAGAGCTAGTCATCTGATGGTTTTAGGAGACTATATGCTGTGTGATCCAACAAAGCAAACACTAAGAGCTGTGTATTAACATAGTGAAGGGGACCTTTGAAGAAGGAAGAAAGCTTTTTAACCATTAGAACTTATATATATATATATTCTGACTGTGAAAATCTTTAGGTTAGGGGATGAAACAGTGGGGTAATACATAAAATCCCAGTATTGCCCTCCAGTGACTTGTTCCAGTTCTGGCTTCAGGTAAATCACTGAAATCTAACAAGAAAAATATAGGAGTTTTATTTTTGCTCTTCATGCTGTAATGTGAAACAATTAAAGCTGAACTGATTTGAGTAAGACTGTTTGCTAAGAGTGTGTGAAGTACCCTGACTGTGCTGATCTGTCTCCGTATCTGTGACTCCAGGCTGGATGTGAGGAGAACTAGTCATCTAGTTAAAAGGGCATGCCTGGTGTTTTCCCTTGTTCAGTGTATTTGTAGGAACATCCTCGCAGAAGGGAGGATCTGGAACAGAAGAACTTAAGATATACATATCTATGATGACATCCTGTCTGTTCCTTTCTTAATTTTCTGTGATTGTGGGACAGCTAACTGATGATTATCACTCAGAGTATCTAGTAAGCTGTTTACTTCAAGAAAAATAGAATTATTTTCATTGGGACCTTATTAGTTGCTAGAAAGGCTGTACTTAGGAAAATACCCTCCTGTCTGTTTCTATGCACATACATCAGTAAGCCCTTATGCGGTCAGATGAAATCAATAGAAGTCTTTCTTTATGTCTTACATGATCCCAAGAGCAAATCAAAGTTCAGAATACGTATTAAGGTCATTTGTTTTTTTGGTTTTGAATTTGACACAGAGTAGAAATAAAAGGCTTGGGGCAATAGGCTGGTCACAATGACTTACATTTTGCTTCAACTGGTCTCTTAAAGTCAAAAAGATGGTTCATTAAGTAGTTTGTTATTTTTTTAATGTCTTTAGTAGTGTTAATGCAGAATGGGGGCTCCATGCATAAATGTGAGTGAACCTTCTACACACTGATATGATTTAAAATGTCCAGGTTTTACTCATAAGACTGATGACATTTTTGTGATATTTTTCATGTTTTGAAATGTGAACGCTTTTCTGCTTAAAATAATGTAAATGATCAAACCCTGATAGTGTACAGAGCTATGACTAAAACAGCATATGCTGACTTTCCACTGGTATGAAAAAACATATTACTTAGTTTCTATTTTATTTTAGAATTAAAAACAAGAACAAAGCAAAAAAACCCTATAGGTGATGTAATGTTCTATGAACAGATTCCAAAAGTGACAAAATGTTATTTTGATATTTATGAAGACCCTCTAAAAGTAATGCTTCTTATTTATTTCCATGGGAACTACAACAGATACAGAAAGCACAGTAACAGTATGTGACAGAGCAAATTTCAAGCTGCAAAACCTTATTTTTCAACATTCTTGCCTCCATTATCTATGTGTTTTTGTCAGCAATGAACAAGAGCCTTCATGCTTCACTCATAAAAATCTGCACCAGCAGAAATGACCTACTGTTTCAGAGGTGCTATGATGGCACCATTTTGCCCACGTAGTCCACCTTTTATCAGTCTGAACAGATGGAATGCAGAAGGCACCAAATCTGGACTACACAATGGGTGTGGTAGGACAGTCCAGTCAAAATTGGCAATGCACTCCATGGACTTCAAACTGTTCTGGGGTCTGCCATTATGATGTTGCAAGAGAAAGATTCTCTTCTTCTCTGACCTGACTCTGGAAGTTTGAGCTTTCAGTTTAGTCAGCTTTGCAATATAACAATCAGAGCTGATGGTTTGTCTGAGTTCCAGGAAACACTTTCCTATCCCAAAAGACAGTGCACATCACTGTGTCTTTTAAGTTTTTGCTCAGTGGGGAGTTCACATATCACCATTCCATGCACTGCCATTTTAACTCCAATTCATAGTGGTGATACCAAATCTCATCACTGGTAATGATGTGATCCAGGAAATTATAACCTTCACACTCATACTGACAGGTACTGACAAACTTGCGTACAGTGTTTTTTCTGTTACTGTGGGAGCTTTCATGGGACACACCTGGCACAAACTTGGCAATATTGCAAGACTGCCGTACTCATTTCCAATACATTGAAGCTGATATTCAGCTGTATACACAGATCCTTGATTGTAATTCTCTGATTGGTGTGGTTGAGCTGATTGAGACCTTAAATTTGTGCCGTGAAAGCTGTGCATGGCCATCTAGAATGTGGCTTTTCTTTCACACTGCTGTCACCGCTGCTGAAATGCACCACTCATCACCTCACTGTGCTCACGTCCATTGTTTGGTGTATATAAATGAAAGCATCAACCAGTGTCAGTGGATGCCATGTTTTCTGCATTGAGGGTTTTAGGTATACACCTTTGCTTCATCCACACTTCCATGTCAGAAGCCATTCTGTCTGACTGCCCCTCTGCTGCCATCTGCAACATGGCAACAAAATGTAACACAACACTGATGGGAAGGTTCAACCTGCCCTGTTGTACCATCAACATCTGCCTCTGGAGTTGCAGACCAATGTCATGAAATAGGAGGCATTACTTTCAGAGCAGCCCTCATATTTGTTGGTATCCAGAATGAAACACACATAAATACTGAAGTTGACTATACAGACAGAAATGGAAATCTTCAAATTAGGAAACAGGGATGTTGGAGTATGTATTTACAGATCTATTCACTAAATGAGCTCTTTCTTTTTTCTTCCAGTCTGCTCCCAATATTCTAGAGGAGTTTTTGCCATTTTTGGACTTTATGATAAGAGATCAGTACATACCTTGACCTCATTCTGCAGCGCCTTGCACATCTCCCTCATCACTCCGAGTTTCCCCACCGAGGGTGAGAGTCAGTTTGTGCTGCAGCTGCGGCCATCGCTGCGGGGAGCCCTGCTGAGCTTGCTGGATCACTATGAATGGAACCGCTTTGTCTTCCTGTATGACACAGATCGAGGTGAGTTGTAGCCACTTTTATTTTTAGTTCAATTGACTTTTTCAGGAACTGTGCATTTTTATATGGCATTGAGAGCGTGAGGAGTCAAATTTAAAAGCTCTTTGATTTTAAATACCTTTGTCTGGGTAGCTGTGTCGCTGAAGGAAGAATTCCTTTGTCTGCAAATACTGGACATTGAATGCAAATAGTAATCGACCAGCTGAAGCCTGCACTTCAAGTCTGGAATAATAAAACATTTTAATTAATGTTAGAGAAATAAAGACATAGTTTGATAAGCAGAATTGCACAACTCAGTTCAGTCTTCAGATCACTTCATAAGTGACAGCAGTAGCAAGAAGTTGAGAGGGATGACCACTTCTCTGTTGCACCTGCACCGTTGTGAGCTGAGATGTGAGCAAGCCCATTGTGCCTCTCATGCCTTGGGAGATCAGGACAGGCTCACTGGGCACGTGGCACTTAGGCTGCAGCAGAGAAATGAAGGCTGATGCAGAGAGGACACAGCAGCAGCCTTCTCCATGTGCAACTGCTTTCATCTGGAGTTTCTTCTGCAACTGACCATACTTTGTAAAATTTATAGTGCCTCACAAAAGGCACTTTTTATTGGCATTCTCCATTCCCCACTGCAGAGGATCTCAGAACTTTTAAGTGGCAAAAAACTACAAGTACATCACAGCACCGTGTCATTTACTGCCTAACTGAGAATTAAAATCTCACGTTCTCCATGTTGTATGTTCATTCTGGAGGCAAAACATTTTGTCTTGGCGTATGGAAAGGGATTTAGCCAATATGGCTGAGCTTCTGGGAAAGAGGCAAAAATTTTATGTTAATGGCTTACTTTCAGGGAAAAACTGAGCATGGCTATAGTCAAATAATCATTTTACTGCAGCCGTTTCACTGTAGCTCCCCATGTGGACAGAGTATTCTGAACTGAAGTGGCTTTATTCCAGTGTCATTATTCTGCAATAGAAATAGAAAATCATACTGAACTACCTAAATCTGTTTAATTATTTCGTTATGGCTATAGAAGTCAATTTTCTGGTGTATAGTCACTATATTTTAGTAAGTTTTTAGCACTGCCTAAATACACAAACTTAAATAACAAAAAAAAGTAGTGCACTAAAATAAAAAGGGCTTGCTTTGTTGCTGGTAGTGTTGTTACAGATTCTCGTGGATTGCCAATGATAATTCACTGTCTGCAAAGCATGTGAGTTTAACCAAAACCAATACAAAACGTGCAGAAAAGCTAACAGTAATACAGCCTGGACAGAATCACGCTAAATTATAAAACAAACATTACAGTGATTGCTGCATTTTCCAGGGAAGCACTCAGCATAACCAAGTGTGTGAACCATACCAGCAGGTGATGCTCTGAGGAGGAAGAGAGGCTCAGTTGGTCAACTGGTAGCAGAAGTATGCAGGTGTTCTACTACCTTGTGTGCAACGGTGTCTTTCCTAAGCTTCCCCCCTCTTAAGTCATTTTCATACTATTTCCTTATTATACCAGTGGGTCATATATGCCTTTATTCTGATTTCACTTTTAAAGGTACAGGTAACAAAATTCAGAGCACATGCGTAGTGAGGGTTGGTCACACCTTGGAGGTGGGTAGCTTTAGGGATGGAGGTGTATTTTGGCATTGAGTGTATAAGGACCAAAATTCACCCAAAGCATGGCATTTGGTAAAAAAAGAGTGACAGACTTTTGGCCTGGGGTATCAGTGCCTTGGCACAACCAAGTTGCCATCCCAGTACTGTTCTTAGAGTCAGCACATCACCTTTTCTTGATGTCACCAACAACTAAGGTTGCCTAGGGAACTACTGCAGATCACAGAACTTGGCTGCAGAATCTCCACTTTGCTCTACCTTCTGTGCTATTTAATGGGCTGCACTTTGCTTTTGTACCCAATAAACAATCTGTACCTTCATTTTAAGTGAACAGTGCTATACCTTAATTTTCAAGTTACCTGTAACAATTATTCCACATTTTAGAACATGCTAGAAAACTAAAAGAAAAGAGAAAAAATAATGAATTTAAGTGTTCTTATTCTAAACATCATAGTGGGGAGCAAGTAAACAAGCACACAATTACAGTTGTGATCCTACAAAATCAACAAATTGTTGTGAGAAGAGCAAAACCAGCAGTCACCTTTCTTATCTAAATTCACATGCTTTATTAGATTGAGGCATCATTTTACAATGTTGCACCAAGGACAGTTTTAGAACATCTTCTGTAATAGTGTGGTCAGTAAGCAGTTCTTATGGCACTGAACTCAGCATCTCTGAACTTATCAGTGTGTCTTTGATAAACAGACGACACTTGCCAGCTGTATGCAAAGAGTGCTACATTGGATTGTCTCTCAAAATCTGAATAGGTCTTGTGACTGTTTAATGCGGGAGAAAATAAGTTTTGATGTACCTTTAAATAAGTTTTGATGTACCTTTAAGTATTTGGATAACTGTAAAGATATAATAATTTTCACTACCACTCCAAAATAAGATTTTGAATATGGAGCTCATATATGATATGAAAAAAAAAAAAAAAAGTAAACATTTCTTTTAATGTAGCATAATAAGAAAAAAAAAATCATTGCTCTTTAATCACAATAGGGTTTCTGTGAGACCAGAACTCAGTCATGATTTTTGTTGAAGATCCTTCCTCTCCATTCTAGATATGCCCATCTCACTATAGGGATGGGAACTGTCACATCTTCTTTTTTACATTGGTCCTGTAAGTTTCTCTTTGCAGCTTAACCAGAAAGCTAGAAATAAATCCTAATGCAGGAAGGTAAATAATAAGCATACATTCCAGCCAGACACAGGTCATATTCAGGAAGAAGGCAGCAGTGTTGTTTCCAGACATGCCTTCTGAAGCCTTTCCATTCTGCTTGCCTCTCTCTTCTGTTGCGTGCAGCTCAGTTCTTAGAGGGTGAGCAATTAACTCCTGTGACCAAGGTAGGTTTTTCTGTTGTGTCACTCTGTTCATCTCTGGACAGACCCTCAGCCCCCTGTACAACAGTCTTTTTGCTACTGGAATGCACTGTCACTGCAACTCTCCAAGTCACTGTCACACACTGCACTTGGGTATATGCCATGGAGTAGTCTTGGCACTCACAATCTCCAGTGAGGAGGTAGCTCCAGCCAGTATGTTAAATCTCCTTTTCTGATGTTCTGCCAGAATTGCAGTCTGAAAAATTACTGTCCTGTGACAGAATGTAGATAGTACAAGGAATGGTAAAGCTACAAAACGAATTGTAAATAGCAAGGGATGTTACAGAAAAGGAAAACAGGCTTTGCAAAAGTCATCTGATCTGATGAAGGAATATGCAACTTGTTACTTAGCAGGGAAGGTAAGCAAATAAGAAGTGAGGCTAAAACCTTAAGGTGAAGTGTGAGAAGTTATAAGAGTCTTGTGCAGGCTTGTGTTCCTTGCCTGTGCTGTATGCAGTCTTCACAAGAGCTGGAATGTTATCAGCATTATGTGCACTGCCAGGGATCTGGGGCTGGAGCCCAGAGGGCTGCAGGGCTGTGCAGGACAGTGAGGAGGGCAGAGCCAGTAGGCTGAAAGAGCTGAGACCAAAGTAAAGCAGCTACTCAAATCTGTTTCCCAGCAAGAGTTGTCAGCCCCTTACTGTGACTAAGGAGTGATAGCAGGAGTTGGAGCTACCAGCTGGCCTAGCAGTTGGCTACGCAGAGACTGTAAAATAGTTCACCTCTAGAAATCAGGCATTGTACACGAGCCTGTTTGTACCCTGGTTTTTGTTGTTGTTGTTGTTTTTGTTTTTTTATTGCATCCTTTTCATTAAACCAACTCAGTCGTGGTTGCAGGTGAGAAAAATAAGCTCACTGTGCACAACATGTATTTAATTTCCCCAGATTTCTGCACACTGTCTTTATAGCAACTACTGTAAAGGTGGAACAATTGAATTTTATGAAAATCTGAACGGGGCAGAAGGGTTAACAAGTTCTAATGGCAAGTTCAAATTCATACAAAGCACTTAGAGCAGCAAAATGTGTTTATCTTCAAGCACCTGCAGAGGATCAATGAAGTCGCAGATGTCTGGAGAAGACAAAAAAAATCTATAGGAAATATATAGCTCTCTCTCTTACTTTTAGATTTTGGAATTGGTTATTAATAATCAGTTTATTAGGCTAATCTAATTTTCGCTGTTCAGAGCAGCAAGTCTGCTTGCTTTACTGAACTCCTCCTGCCTTGCATTCTCCCAGAAAATATAGGAAACAGAGAAGAAGCTATAGCATGGTGTTTGGGAAATTATATGCCCAAATAGTTTTTAATGACACATTTTAAAAGTATGAGTATTTTTCACAAGAAGTAAGGGGTTGTCTTTGCCCTGTTCCTGTGAATATCCAGTATGAGCTTGCATGATCACAAAGAGCTTTAGTGGGTGACCAGCCCGGCTAAAGTAAGGAGAGTGATGCATAGCAGGTGTGGAGTTTGAGGTGATCTTACATAATAGATGTATCAAGAAGAAGTATGATAAAGGCAGGAGAAAGGGTAAACTCGGAAGAGAAAACCATAGTTACACATACAATGTGCAAAGCAAGTGACTTGACACCGGTATCTTCAGAAATGTTTCAGGAGTAATGGTGAGTCTTAAAAATAATCTAAATCAAGACTATTGTACTGTTTGCAAGAAATTAAATGTCATTTTGAGATTTAGGAAAAATATACTGCACGTAGGAAATGGATGATGGATGTTGTTCACTCTCAGCTGTCTGGGTTGCCATGTCAGATATTGGGATTCACTCTTCAACAGCAGAGACTGAAAATATCTGTAAAGCTGAGGAAGTTTAATGGAATCAGGAGGATAAGACACACAAAGGGCAAGATGGTGGTACTACTGTGCCAGGACTTTTTCCTTGCTGTTTGAAAGCACCAGATACTGTTCACAGCTATGTCAAAGGCATTCAGTATGAACATGGCAGAAGGATCAGTCATCTGTGCTGGAATGGCACTGTCGTTACTGGTGACTACATATGCAATTTTCACAAGTCCAGAAGAGGGGAGGAATGTGAAAAAGAATGAAATCATAACTTGTGAGAAAAAAAAGCTTAAAGAATTGAGAGTGTTGTAGAAGGTTGTTGAGGAGCAAAGACCAGTTCTTCTTTGTATCAGTTGTGATCAAGGCATCAACAAGAATTATTTTGTGGGGAATTATATTTAGGGTGTCAATAGGAAATGTGTTTCAGTGGGGTTAAATAAGCACTGTAGTAAGTTGAGAAGATTGTGGGCATTCTTACCACTGGAGGTTTTTGAGAAGAGATTAGAAAATATCTGCTGTGGTGATCTGCTTTACTACAGCCCACTTCTGACAATCTCTTAGGTCCCCTAAGGTTTAATATTTATGTACATTTTATGATTTCTCCAGGAAACTGGGAATGATTTCTCCACAATGCTAGAGACTCTAAAAAGATAACAATTTTTTACTATGAAACAACTTTCCATATTATATTATTGCTATTCAATTATATATATAGCCTTTGTAAAACATTTAGCGTGTTCTATTATTCAAAAATCAGATCAAAAGCATTATAAGTGACTTAAGGTAAAAACACTGTGAAATCATGTTGAAGGGCTGTAATTATAATATGGCACTCAATAAGCTAAGTTACTGTTTGCTGAGCATTCAGAAACTGCAAGAATTGGCCCTACATCAAGCTTTACTTGATATTTTTACTGCACTTCTGAACAAATTTGTCAATGTCTTAATAATGAAAAAGAGAAGTAATATTAGAGCAGCTATAAAATTATTTTAATATTTAGCTCAATTTGAGGAGCTAGACAAACCAAAGCTAGCAAAAATGTAGAAATACAGCCTGCATGTTTATTTGAATGAAAATACCAAATAAAGTTTCTTATTAGTATAATGAGATAAAAAATACAAAATACTGCTAATAAACAGCAAATTGAATGTGAAATTACAACACAGTACTGCCAAGAAAATATTTTGCCTCTAAGTGCTGTTTAACTCCTGATTATTTTCTGCATATTGCTTTTGATTCCAGATCTTATCACTCTTCATTGGCTGAAGCCAATGGGATGAGGTTCAACAAGACCAACTGCTGGGTCCTGCACTGTGGCCGCAGCAATCCCAGTTAATGCTACAAGCTTGGGAAAGAGAGGCTGGAAGACTGTGTGGAAGTAACAGGCCTGGTGGTGTTGGTCAATGCTTGGCCGTACATGAGTCAGCAGTGTGCCCAGGTGGCCAAGAAGGCCAGTGGCATCCTGGCCTGTGTCAGAAATAGTGTTGCCAGCAGGAGCACAGAAGTATTTGTTCCTCTGTACTCAGCACTGGTGTGACTGCACCTTGAGTACTGTATTCAGTTTTGGGCCCCTCACTTCAGGAGAGGCATTTTGGCCCCGGAGCATGTCCAGAGAATGGCAATGAAGCTGAGAAGAGTCTGGAGCACAGGCCTTATGATGAATGACTGAGGGAGGTGGGACGTTCAGTCTGGAGAAGAGGAGGCTCAGGGGAGACCTTACTGCTCTCTATTACTACCCAAAGGGAGGTTGTAGTGAGCTGCGGGTTGGCCTCTTCTCTCGTGTAACTAGTGATAGGACTACAGGGAATGGCTTCAAATTGTGCCGGGGGAAATTCAGACTGGATGTTAAGAAATACTTCTCTGAAAGGGTGGTCATGTGCTGGAATGGGAGGTGCCCAGGGAGGTGGTGGAGTCACCAACCCTGGAGGTGTTCAGGGAACATTTAGACATTGCATTGAGGAACATGGTTTAGTGAGAGCTGTTGGTGATAGGTGGACGGTTGGACTGGATGATCTTGCAGGTCTTTTCCAAACTTGGTGATTCTGTGATTCTATATTTCTATGATTTTACGTGAAGAGAAAGTTCATAACATACTGGAGAATATATAAAATACTGCGGTAAGCTTGTCCTCTCCTTTAATATGATCTGTATTCTGTCTCTACTCATTAACAGTGAATACCCTGTTTTTCATAGAATAAATCAGTGTTTCATTCACTGATAACTGATATGTAGCAAGCAAATTTAGTTTTGCAAGTATTAGCTCATTAATAATTATACCAGCAAACTGCCAACATGTTCTCATCTTCTTCACAGCTGATAACAGCTTGAAAATCTAGGTAGTAAATGTACACATGAAATAAAGATGCAGCTGCATCAGCGTCAGTGATGATACAGTGACTTCCTGTTTTTCCTTTGTCTTACTACCAAATAAGACAGTATAACTGTCTAGTAATGAACTCAGTGTTCACTACATATGCAAATCATCCATGGGCTTTCAAACTGCTTCGTTAAATAAAAGTACTCCTCTCACTGATAATAATTCTTGAACATTAGACAAAGGTGGAGATTAACGGAAAGTGTAGATGTGGAAATCAGAAACTGAACGTGAGGTATGCAGATGGGTCCTCTGATTCTGCTGTTCCATATGGGTGGGTCAGATGTGGCTGCATCAGAAGTTCTGAAGGTGCTCTGTTCATCTAGCTAAGCATGGAGAATACACAGTGCAGCTTAATAGAGGTTGTTGGACTCAATGATCCTTGTGAGTCCCTTCCAGCAAATGCTATAGAAATACATCAGTCAGAAAATATTAAATAAAGGGCTACCCATTGTCATCCTGATCTGAAGTGTTTGCTTTCCTTCATTGTGGGTCAGTGGGTGTCATGGAGAAGAAAAGGCGTATGATCTTAAATTTTGCTTTTCAGCTTGCCGTGTCAGTTAAGCATCTTTGCTCTGTTTAATGATTTGTTTGTGACAGTCCTGAAGAATCCTCAGAGCTTAGTTCTTTTCCAAGAAGCATTAATCTCAGCCATACAAATATAACTCGAGTATGACTGTAACTTCTACACATTTTTGTTTTCCAGCATCCTAATGCAAATAGCATTTCTACTTCCCATGCTGTGTTCTAATGATTTCATAAACATACAGTTTATTGTTGTTACCTGCTTATGTAACACATTTCGTATTTTACTTGAAGGCTAAATAATATAGTTCTGAATACCTTTTTTCCATTTATTTAAGAGGTTTCCTATAGCAGAAAGTTATATGTCACTAAGAAAGGAAGTGACCTTAGAGTATTAGTAGTATTTTTGAGAAAAAATAAATAAAACCAAAAAGCTCTTGAACAGGATTTTTTACTGAAGATTCTCTACAAAGCAAAGTTAACTTCAGACACTCCTATGACTTACCAGTACAGTTGTGGTTGTCAGAATGTTCCTGAGTACATGCTGTACTTGACTACATGAGCAGGCATTGTTCTGATTAGTGTTTTTTTCACTCGTCCTATACAGATAAGTGTATAAAGTGCTGTAAAAATGAATGCTGTGATTATTTCATCCCATGTAAGATCACATGCTTAATGTTAATACTAATGTGATTTACATTCCTCTTTTGCACAGATTAAATAAATTCCATTGAGATTCCAACAGAGCTCTAAGCAGAAATTAATGTTGCGATGTACTGATTATTTAGCTTTCTTACCTTGCCATTTGTTATGTAGATGTGTATCAGTGGTATCACCACTGACAAAAGCTGCAAAAAGCTGTCTTCAAGAAAGGGACTCCAGCAGCCTTACACCAGAATATCCAAGAGCATCGTTACTAAGTACAAGGCTGTTCTATGTTACCATTACACGTTGGTCAGTATTAGTGGTGCAGACAGTTGGTAGATACAACCAGCCATGCAGACCTCTAAAGAAGACCTTGAAAAGACTCAGATGAGGAAGCCAGCTTATGCTTTAGAAATTTATTTCAGTGTGGACATCTGAGTCCCGCAGCTGCTGTACATAGCCTTTTATATAGCCACAGGTGTTGGCTTCAGTGCTGGAGCAGAGAGTGGCAGCAAACAAAGGGGAGTATAGTCAATGCTGCCAGAGAGCAGACATAGTGCCAATTTAATACTGAATCTAAAACAAATTCTTGTGCCAGTTTGTTTATAAATGCATTTTAGTTAGAAAAATTAGCTTGTCTTTGGAGAGCATTATCTATGTGTGGGTGAAAGTGCCAAGTTTTAATACAGTATAAAGCAGGGTTTTTAAAAAATCAAAATAAATAAACAAAATATAGACTTACAAATAGCCTTACAACATAGACTTACAAATATCAAAACATGTTTCTATTTGTTTTGCTTAAATAAGTATCAGAATGTATTAGACCAATTTTTCTTGATCTCTCCATGGATTATTTAGTGAGACTAACTTATCTCTTAAGTAGTGCATGTGACTTTTTACATTCTGCAGTAAGAAGCAAAGGTGATTCAGCATTAGAATGTATTGTGAAATAAACTTAAGTGACAAGGACATTTTTAGAGCTGGGCATTCTTAGTTCAACTGACTGATCTGTCATAGCATCATTTATGCAATCTCTAATTTAAGGACTTACATTATCTACTTTTTGTAACAAATGTGTATTCCAGTGCATTCTACTATTCTGAGATGTGTTTTGCCTGTAAAATGCTATACTTAAGGTATTTGCTTCATTAATCACAGCTGAATCCTAGTTACGTACATATTTGTACAGCTAGTTTGTCTTTGCTTGATTACAAAACAAGAGGTGGAAGTGTAGAGATCCTTTTAAAATGATTGACTGGTTATCACAATACTACATACGCTATTTCTGCCTCTGCACAGAGAATTTCCTTCACTAGTATTTACAGATAACGGCATTAACAGCTGTTTCTGATACAAAATTGCAGTGACTGTTAGAGATATTGTGCATTTTGCATTAAAAACAGAGCTACCAAAAGGTCCTTAAGTCATAAGGACTCAAAAACTCTATTGTACCACCTCCTTGGTACGTTTTATTATTAATGTACACCTGGATGCTGCAGGAAATTTTCCTGTGAACAAGAGAAATACATTTTCTTCTAGTTTGACTTGGACTGCAGTTGGTCAACTTTTAATGTAAGATCTGGACATAATAAAGGACAAAAGTTTCACAAAAGTGAGAAGCTGGGAATGCAAAACTGTGGTTGCTAGACTAAATGCCTGGAACAAATTTGTACTTTATGTTAATCCTTCATTGTTTTTTTTACTAAGAAAAAAAATTGCCAGAGAATAATGGTTTGTATTCTAGGTCTTCCCTGTCCTGATAAAGAGCCTTACTCAGTGTGGGACAGTTGTTATTCTGTAAGGTCCTTATAAAGACAATCATTTTACAGGAGCTCATTTTTCTCTGTAGAGAGCTCAGAATAAGAAAACTGATTAAAAAATATCAAGGTAGGTACACATTACAAAAACCGTGCATGTAAAGATAATAAGCAGAATGTTGTGAGTTTATTCATATGAGCTCCTCATAACACAGAAATATATTTGTTGATGCTTGTTATGAAGTAGTTTAATTCGTATGAATGACACAACATGAAAAAGACAGTTTACATTGTACGTAAACTTGGTAAAAACAAGGCATTATGATATCTGTGTTTTCATGTATTTTCTTTCTGTTAAAAACAAAGTACTTTAATAGAATAGATGCTATCAGATATGTCTGATGCTCAGAATACTTTCAACAAACTTCATCTATTGGAGTTACAAATACCTACTTTGCCATACTACAGATACAGTTTACATTTTGTAGCATAAAGCAGGTCATGAACCTGACCCTCAAGCACAAGTGACTATCCTAAACACAGACCTATTTCTGGTTGCAGACTGGGCTCTTTTCTTGTTTGTGTTGTAGATGGCTTTTTATATGTCTCTACATATGGAAATCCTTGTATATGTGGTTATATATATAGATAATAATAATTTTATTTCCTAGCTTTGTCTGGATGGAGAACAGTTGAAATCATTTAAGTTGCAAAAATCTTACCTTAGAAGTTCAGCTCACGCCACCAGAATCATAGAATTATAGAATAGTTTGGGTTGGAAGGGACCTAAAGACCTAGTTCCAACACCCTGCTGTAAGCTGGGACACCTCCCTCTAGACCAGGTTGCTCAGAGCCCCATCCAGCCTGGACTTATGTTTCAAGGTTACCCTTACTTACAGTAAAGAATTTCTTCCTAATATCTAGTCTGAATCTACACTCTTCCAGTTCAAAACCATTTATCCTTGTCCTGTTGCTTCCTGTCCTTATAAAATGCTCTCCCCACCTTTACTGTAGCCCCCTTTCAGGTATTAGAAGCCCACTACAAAGAACCCCTGGCGCCTTCTCTTCTCCAGGCTGGAGAGCCCCAGCTCTCTCAACTTGTCCTCATGGAGGAGGTGCTTCATCCCTACGATTCTCTTTGTATTCTTTGTCTGGACCTTCTCCAACAGCTTCATGTCCTTCTTGTGTTTGGGGCTCCAAAACTGGACACAGTACTCCAGGTGGGGTCTCACAAGAGCAGAGTAGAGGGGCAGAATCACCTCCCTCAACCTGCTGGAAAGTCTTCTAGCAGTAATTTCAAATTGTATGTTATTTCATCTAATTTATAGTTTCATTCTCATTAAGAGTCACATTAAAACCAGAGATTTACACTGTTAAACTAGTATGTCTCAATATTCTCTGTGTTTTATTTCAAAACCCATTCAAAGTAGGATAACCTAAACTGGCTTTTTTCCATGAAAAGGATTTTGTGTTTACTTTTCAAGGAAATGAAATTCAGGGAAAAAATATCTCAGTTAAATTTATGGAACAATTGCTTTATTGAGAAAAGAATAAAAGAATATCCTTCATCTGAAATATTTCTTTAAATAAAGTTTTAAAAGACCAGTATGGCATTGTGTATACCTTTTAAGTTGTGCCTTGAATTAGATTGATTTCAAATCAGGTTGTGAGAAGACAAAATTTCTTTCCCCTCTGGATTGGAATTTCATGTTTCAAATTCTTAATCTCATGTCTTTAACATGTGCTGTGCATAGTACTGCAACAATCTTCCATAAATTCATAAACTCCGATCAATAGGGCCTCCCAAAACTCAGCTTACCCATTTTCTTCCTCACATTTCCACTGCTTCAGGGAGATTTATTAATCTTCAAATGTGTTATATCTTGAATCACCTCCACATCTACTTCTGCATTGTTTTCCATATTTCAAACTATTTTCACATATTTTCCCAGATGTATTTTCTTGATTCTGCATTTATTTTCATTAATCACTTATCACTGGCTTTCCTCTCTACAGTCTTTCTACTTCTTTTCCCACACTTTCTTCTTCCACCTATATGTTCATTTTTGCATTTTTGTCCCTGAAACATTTTCTTTTTTTTTGAGAATGAAGTGATTCTTAATATTAGTTGATATCTCTGCCTGATGTGGAAGAAAAAGTGTAGTTTTGTATCCAGGTTAAATAAATAGTTACCGATATACATTAATGCATTAGCACTCAGGTTTAAATGAAATGAAAGACAGAAAGAATACAAAGCAATTATTGTCTCATTTTTATTCCAACTAAGTTTAGAAAGGTAAATATTTCAAGTTTTAATGTACTTACATTATTGCTGCTAAAAATGTATATGGGTTTCATGTCCGCGTCTCATCAAACAACAAAAAAAGAGGTTCACCGAGGGCATTGTCTTGTATCCTCAAATGCCCCTCCAGGCAACCAGACGAGTGATAATAAGAAATGCATAGAGGTGCAGTATTTTGTCTACACTAAGAGCTGAATTCACAAGTAGCCTAAAAGCCAAATTACATAATCTGTCCTCCTGCAAGTCAGGCGCGTTGCAGTGGCCATCGCACAGCTGCTGGTCTGGGTGGCATCCAGGCAGACACAGTCACAATTGGCCCTTTTCATCTGGGTCATTCTGAATTCCTTCAACAGGAAATGGAACACAAGCAGAAAACTTTTAAAAACACCCCAGACATGAATCAACAAAAACCCGGAACATCTGCTCATCAAAGCTCATCAGAAAACAGTGTATTTTATTTACACTACTCTTCTGGATATTCTTAGAATGCCTAATGAGATTAGAAATCACTGGAAAATATTGTCAGTACGAAGTGTCCATTTCACTTTCCAGATATCCAGTGTAATCTACATAGAGTGTTTGAAATACAATAAATCATATTCACAACCTTTGCAATTTTTTTTACTTACTTTAGTAGAAAGTTTTATTAAATCCACAGTTGGCAGCAAATCCAAGCTGGCCAAAACCAGGTACTATATTTTAATTAATATTTCAATTTCTTTTGAGGGTCATAGAACCATAGAATGGTTTGGCTTAGAAGGGACCGTTAAGATCAGCTAGCTCCAATCCCTGCCTAGCCATAATCTGTCCTCAGTCAGGACCTTCACACTCTTGTGTGAGAGGTTTTACTACTGGGATGGGTCAGATTTCAGCTGTTCGTTTACTTGTCCGGGGTAAGAGCTCAGATACATATCCTTTCCTCAGAGGTTGGCATTTTTTTGTGTGTTACATTCCAGCTATTTCACGTGGAGATGTTAAACTCAAAGATGTGTGCTGAGTTATCTGAGCTATTTCAGTTATTCTGAGGACAGGTTCACCTCAGCTATGTAGATCAAGTGCTGCCTTCCAGACTCCCTCATACTTCTCTCTGTACCAAAGGAAAGCAAACACTTCTTTTCCAAGAGTAGGATTTGTTGAGGAGGGAAGGGGATGCTTTAATTTTACTTGCCCACTGATTCTTGTCTTTTTCAGATCTTATTAATGCTGCCTATCACCTCAGCAGTTTCCTCTGAGGCTTTTCTGTCTCTAATCCTAGGAAATCACCTTCCCTAGCAATGAGTGCTTTTGAAAGAAGACAGTGTGGCAGCCTGGTCATCCTTTAAAAGTCAACTTGGAAATTTGCAGTTTACTCAGTAAATTCCAGAAGCAGCAACACTGTTGTAGTTCTGGCTTGGAGTAATAGGACGACAGCACTGATGGATGTCTTAAGCAGCTGTAAGTCACATAAGGGATAATTATTTTGCACAAGCGTGGAAGGGAATTTTATTCTGCGTGTCTGCTGTGTGGCTACAAAATATTGCTGTCAATGCCAGAATGGATAAAAACCAGCTAAAGGATCCATGGAGAAGATTATCTGTTTTTTTTTAAGCATGCACTTATGCAATATGTACTACATACTGGACAGTCTCCAGTTCTTCCCTCTTTCTCTCAGCGCATTTCCATCCATTGAATCAATTGTTCATCCTTTCTGCCTGACCTGTGAAAAATACATCTGTTGTGCAGAGAGGCCAAATATCAACATATGACATGTTTCAGTTACCCTGTGCCTGCCTTCTAGGAGGGAACACTTATTTGGTTTTCAGCCTATCTGCTTCGGATTCTGTTGTGTGAGTTTCTCACTGGGCTGTGGGGTCTGTACATACTGCTACTCCTCACCATTCTGGAAGGAGCTACGTGCTGATTTTTTTTCCACCTGTGCAGCTGTAGCAATGCTCTGCCAGCAATGCTAATGCTCCCTTGCCAGTTTTTAAACATTCTTCCAAGTAGTGAGAATTAATAACAAGATCTGAGTCATCTCTAAAGTAACCCAAATGCCCCTGTGTCCTCTTCCTTCAGTATTATGTCATTTTTCAACTCCTGTCCAGTATAATAAAAAGGATCTCTTATACTCCCACAGCTGAGAAGTGTGTCAGGGCAGGCCACGCCATTTATTCAGGCTACCCTTTTGCCTTTGTGGCTCTAAACATTTAAAAACCTTCAGGCCATATTTTCCAGTCCATGTCATGCTGCTCAGCTGGTGCAAAGTGGATGGATTCCAGCCAGGGCTGGCGAGTGGCCACAGCCTTCCCCTCATGCCCGTGCAGGCATCCAGGAAGGGCAGCGAGGCCTCTGTCCTCATAACCCCTCTGCAGGGCCATGCACAAGGCTATCTCACCTGGGCCCTGACATCTGCTGCCCTCACTGGGGCCCCATGGTGGGTTAGGCATCATGTCTGTGTGCTGGAGGGGCACAGGGGGACATGGCCAACACTGGTCTCCCTATGGACATCCATGTTTCAGGCATGGCTTTTGGTGCTTGAACTGGAAAGCAGTAGAGTTAAAACAATGAAAGAATTTGAGTGAAGGTTAAATCCAAAGGGGCAAAGTATTGAAACTGAATCATATAGCTCATAATGTTTACAGTATGCATACCTACTTCAATATACATGACATAACTTCAGCATCAGCCTTTCACTGTGGTGTGGGCTGAACAGATCTGATTCTTTCATTTGTTTTATTTCATTATTTTGCCTCAATTTCTAGGCAGAATCTAAGATCTTAGAATACCAGAAAGGACTATCAAAAGTGAATACTAGAAGATGCTTTTGGATGGCTGTGTTTGGTTGGTACCATATCTTCAAGAAGCGCTGCCAAATCACAGAATCATAGAACCATTTGATTTGGAAGGGACCCTTTAAAGGTCATCTGGTCCATTTCCCCTTCCGTGAAGAGGGACACCTGCAGCTTGATCAAGTTGCTCAGAGCCCCACTCAGACTGACCTTGAAGGTCTTCAGGGATGGAGCATCCACCACATCTCTGGGAAAGCTGTGCTTACTTCTTCCTTATATCCAATCTAAATCTCTCCTCTGTTAGTTTGAAACCATTCCCCCCCCTCCCCCCCCCCTTTAAATCCTGAAAGGGTAATATTCCTTTTGGGTTTAAAACATAATGTTTCACTTTTGTTTCAATAAGAATCATGGAATCATTGAGATTGGAAAAGACCTCTAACATCATCTAGTCCAACTGTCTATTTATAGATAATATATATCTATATATAGATAATATCCACCTACCACTACCTATCTTGCCCACTAAACAATGTTCCTTAGTACCACATCTAAACATTTCTTGAATACCTTCAGGAATGGTGACTCTACCACCTCCCCGGACAGCCCATTCCAGCACCCAACCACTCTTTCTGAGTTTTTCCTAATATTCAACCTGAAATTACCTGGGGGAAGAGGCTGCTGCCCACCTCACCACAACCTCCTTTCAGGCAGTTGTAGAGAGCAGTAACATCTCCCCTGAGTCTCCTCCAGACTAAACAGTTCCCCCAGCTACTCCCCATAAGACTTGTGCTTTAGACCTCATTGCACCTTCTCTGGACATGTTCCAGGGCCTTGATGTCTTTCTTGTGGTGAGGGGCCCAAAACTGAACACAGTACTCAAGGTGGAGCCTCACCAGAGCTGAGTAAAGGGTGGTCATCACTTCCCTACTCCTGGTGGCTACACTATATCTGATACTAGATAGAATGCCATTGGTCTTCTTGACCACCGGGGCACACTGCTCATTCATGCTCTACTGAGCATCAGCCAACACCCCTAGGTCCATTTCCTCTGCACAGTCTTCCAGCCACTCTGCGGAAGCATGTATAAATGTTGCTTGAGGTTGTTGTGGCCAAAGTACAGGTGCTGGGTCTTGTTGAACTTCATCCCACCAGTCCACCAGCCTCAGCCCAGCTATCCATCCTGTTCACTCCAGATCCCTCTGAAGGGCCTTGCTACTCTCAGGAAGATCAACATTTCCTCCCAACCTGATCATAAGCAAGTTTACTGAGGGTTGACTCAATCTCTTCATCCAGGTCATCAATAAAGGTATTAAATGGGATAGGCTCCAGTACCAACCCCTGGGGGACACCACTCATGACTGGCTGTCAGCTGGATTTATTCACCACTACTGTCTGGGCCCAGCCAGCCAGCCAGTTCTTTTATCCAGAAAAGTGTACTTGTCCAGGCTATGGGATGAAATAAGAAAACTTGGCCTTTAGTCTCCAGAACATCTCCAAGCTGCATGATGTCATGCAGAGAAGAAGCAACGGAGTAGATTTTGCTCCAAGCAGCAGTCGCTCCTGTTCCTCCACCCAGAGCTTTTAATTGCTTTTGCAGTTACTGGTTGTTTCGGCTGTGTTGTTTTGACTGAGTGTCATGCTTCCCTTTCCCAAGGCTCTGAGGAATGTCTGTGCAGCAACAATCATAACCTGATATGCTCTCACCTCCATTCTCTCCCATCACTGCCACATGTATTAATCATGGTCTTTACAGTTTGGATGGCATCTTTGCTGATCTCCAGCTCTACCTTTGTCTGTGCTGTTTGGATTTTCCCTGGTCCATTTGGTTCTGAGGTTGCCGTTCTGGAGGTTTGTTTCTTATTCTATAGCCTGCATCTTCCATTTACCATTAAGAAAAAGGAATAATACTGCCTGCCTGCCTGCCTGCCTGCCTGCCTGCCTGCCTGGTAACTCTCATCACCAATGTGAATATATTGAGACAGCTTCTACAGTTAGTGTGCTAAAAGGCATACCTGCCTGTGGAAATGTAAACATGTTCTAGTACTATGCCACCTACCACTTGGTGATCATGTGTTGATCTTTTCCTGCTTTGAGCTTGTACATACATATTTCATATTTTGTTTCCTTTTCCCCATCATTACCCACTGCTTTTACTAATAAGGGATTATTCCATGGTCATCATGATGATCATGGAATGGTCATTGGTTGTGAACTCTCCTCTGTGCTGCTTATAGCCCTGATGGGAGCAGTGTGAGAGAAGGAATACATGTTTTTAGGTCAGGTACCTCGTGTCACCTCTGTTCTGGTCAAAAAGAGTCAACCCAGCTTGGTGAATTTTATTTTTTTCTGAAGCTGTCTTCCATCTGTTTCAGAGCATCTGTTTGCACTTGAAAAGGTGTTAGCACTTCACTATGACAAGTTAGTTAGTATGGACGAGTTATGTGGTACTAGCTGCTAAATTCCTTTTTTCTCTGCTCAGTTTATAGTAAAGAGGCAGTTTCTGAAGGCCTAAAAGTTATCTGCCTTGTAAAGAAAAATCCAGTCTCTGGCAGAGACTTGTGCTATAAAATTTGACCTACTTAGTAAAAAATCCTATTAGATGGATTTACACATGGCTCCATGAGATCAAACTGTCCAGTATGAAGAATAGAACCTGAAACCTTTTACTGTTTAATGCTGCCAGGTATTTTTTTTTTTCAGGCTACTTTTTCAGATTCTGATGCTAAAACCAATGCAAAATGTATTCTTATCCATATAGAACTTATAGTTATGAATATCATGTCAAACCACTAAACTTACTACATTACAATTTGATAAACAGCATTGCTGTAAACAAGAAAGAAACCTTTAATCTGGATTTGCCACAATTAGTTACATGGTATTGCAAGACAGCTTTCCTCAGATCTCTGAAATTGTTCTCATTCTGGTTTTCTGCAGTCAAAACCATTTTTTCCTGACTTGGTACTGCTGCATCTCACCCCATGCTGAAGAACATGTGACTTTACTGCAAAGCTAACAGAACTGAATGTTTTCTTCTTGAGTCCCTTGCTTCAAGAGTCAGATGTTTTTGTGAAGGTCTCAGCACTCCTTTCTGTCTAAAGAGAAAACATAAGGAAGCAGATTTCTCACCTGCTTTGCTACAGAAAAGTTGGTGACTCCAGAACACTGCAGTGGCTCAGCAACTAGGGAGCAAACAAACCGAAAGCCCAAGTATAGATTGTTATCTTTAAATCTTATCTTATTAGCCTTGTAATTATTTTTTTTTCTTTCAAGTAATGATGTTGAAAGTCTGCACTCTTAAGCGCAAGGAGAGGGCACTGCTGTCTTGAGCATACTGAGCTCTTTCTGGTTTTGAACACTATTGGTACACTTTGTACTGTAAAGCAGAATTGCTTACTTTCTATGTAATAAAGTAAGGATTTCAGTTCAGCACTGTCATTTCCTATGTTCTTTATATTAGAGCTTATGTGAAGTCTTTCACATAGAAGATGTATTCATAATATTAAAAATCTATCGTAATAAATATTCACTGACTATAGCAATAAACTTTCTCCATGCTTTAGCTTTTAAAAATTGATGTAAATAAGTCTGTAAAGAGAGCTTCATTCCCAGCTGTCATCAGAAGCAACATCAGAGGCATTTATGCATTTATTCTCTGAAGTCTGGTTCCCAAGCCTCCTTTTTGACATGACTGTTGTGCCAGGAGTTTGTAGCTTTTGAAAACCTTAAGCTAGTGAATTCACATTGAGGGAAGGTTGGATTTATAGGCTTAGATACAACCCGGGGACTCTCACGTACCTTTAAAGACGTGGGCACTCATGTATGTGTGTGTACGTGTATGTGAGGGTGCTTCAGAGTTTATTTTGCTCGTTATCTGCAAACATCAATAGTCCCTAGAATTATACCTCATGTTAGTTTGACTTGGAGAACTGAAATTGAGAGTACACCTATTCATATGCCTCCTCCCTGTATGTTTAGCCTCCAGAGGCTTTGACAATCTTTAGAACAGGTGCAAACAGAAGGAGAGATGTTAGTTTGAATTAATGCAGTTTACACCAATTTTGGAATTAATTGTCATAACTGATCAAGAAAATGCAGGTTATTGATTCTGCATTTGTCAACCCAGTGAGGTTTACAGTGCACTTGACGTGCACATATCGACTTTGATATGATGTTGGTCAATGTTATCTCTTAAAAACATTAAAACCTTAGCCTCATCTAAATAGAATTGGATATCTGATTATTATCTCCTTATTCTGTATGAATTATTATATGTGACAATATATTAATTTTATTTGAATTTACAGATACATTATTTGAATTAAAAATAGTGTATTAAAGATCTCTGGTGAAATAGAATGGATTTGTAAAAGCTGAAAACTGCAAGTGGAAACATAAATACTTATGGTGAATTTTCTTATCTCTTTTTAAATTTAATGTAGTATAATATTTCTGTCATATGATTAATTTTGGACTGTCACTAGTTTATGTGAAAGGAAATTCAGAGCAGTTCATATCAATTAACATGAAAAATGGTATGAAAGGAGTTAATATCAGCGCTGCAAATCTGAAAGTATTTTAAAGCTTATCTTGTCCTGAATTGAAAGGACCACTTGGGGCTGAAAATTAAATTCTAGCTGAATTGTTTTTTAATTAAGAAAGTAAGACCTTTTAAAACACTTTGTGATTTGTAGATACTTTTCAGAAAGTGCACACGAACGTGGCTGTTCCTTGAGCCTGATTCTGCTTTCACTGACATTGTTGACAATTGGGAGTAGCTCCAATGAAGTCAGTGAAGCTTCCTGGGGTAAGATGAGACCAAAATGAGGTATTTATTGTCACAGTTGTGGAGCAAATATCTAACAATGATGGATTATATCTTTATGGACTATGACACTTCCTCAATGAAGAAAAAATATTAGTGGATTATAAGCAATTGATTTTTTTTTCAACACTGAATCAAGTAGAACCGCTGTTGGCCACTGTCCTTATGTAGAGAAACAACTGGAAAAGTCTTAAGACATTGTACTGGATGTGAAGATCTTTTTAAAAAATATTTTCAGTTTAATAATTGGAACACAGTATTTTGCCATTTTTCAAAGGAAATTATATGTTACTGTAACTTCTGACAAAGTCTGCCTGATAGGAAACAAACTGGAGAAATGTATGCCAGAGACTTCCTAAAATATCCTTTATTTGCAGTTAGTGATCTCTAAGAATAAATTCTTAATAATTCCTTCAGATTAAGATATTTAATCAAATGTCATTTAAACTATTGCATGTCAATGTTGTTACATTTTTCATTTTTTAATTAAGAAATTATGAATAACTTTGGATTAAAGAGCTTGATCTAGATTTTAATTTTTTATCTTTCTCTTAAAATGCTATTAACCCCCCCACCACAAATGTCAGCTTTACATTCACACAGGTTAGTTAAATGGTTGTATTTGATTCATAGTAAACAGTGGAAGTTACTGTCTGGAGCTAATACTATCTATTAATCCATTTATCTTTTCCTTGATGTTCCATGTCCTCTGCAACTTATGTAATACTTAGTTGTGATCCTCAGCATATAACATAAATTCCACTATATTTCTCTTCCAAAGGAGCAGGTAATAGAAAGCACAAACTGACACTTATTTCTATCTATTTGTTTAAAAAGCCAATGGTAGAAATTTCACTCAAGGACAGAATTTTAATAGCCAACAGGACTTAATTTAGTGGGGGAAAAAAAAAAAAGTAAAACCAAAAGGATGGCAAACTATTAATTTTGTTTGAAAAGAAGATCAGAAAGCTACAAAGATGGGGAAATTAAGAAGAAAAGACTCATAAAGAAAATTACATAACATATCCACAGAAAAACTTCATCATGGAGAGTCCTAGGTTAAGAAAGAATTGTATGGATTGAATCCAGACACTGGCAGATATAAAACAGTGTAACTGCAGGACTACTGAGGTTTCATGGAAAAGAAAATATCTACGGATTCCCCAGGCACAGAAGACATCAAGTTTTGTTTAGTGACTATGGAATGATACAGAAGAAATATACCTAGGAAGAAAATAAATAAATCTGGTTTTAGAAGTGACCACATGTGCCTCTTTCTCCATGTGAATACATATATGCAAAAATATAGTAGATCTTAAAAAAAGCTGGCCATTAAAAAGCTGATAAATAGTTTATTTATATAGTTTATAATAGTTTAGTTTATATAAATAGTTTATTTATTTATTTATAGAGCTTTGAAATTATAAAACTTTCAGAATATTGCTGAAATCCTATAATATGGGATTTTACAAATGCAATAAGCTTCAGTTGTCAATTGGAGAATGCTTTGAGCAGCAATATCTGGACTTAAACTCCTACAGCCTAATTAGAGAACTTGTGTCAGGTTTGCAATTGGTATCCGAACACCAGAGAGTATTAGAAAACTGATGCAGAGTCTATTGCATCGCAATATTTCAAGTGACTAATGAGAAAAACAGAACAGAATAGTTATTTTGATTCCTGGAGGTTTAAAAATGATGTGCTTGAAAAAGAACCACATATATAAATAGATAATAAATATATGTCTCAAATAACTTTCAGTGAAGCCTTAAAGCAAAATTTTTCAAATATCGCTGATATCTTTTTCAGATCTTATGTATCATCATTGCTTAGCAAGGAGTGTTTCTGCTGTATTTTTAATATTGGTGATAAACTGCTAATTAACAAATTACTGAATTGCTTTGCTGCAGATTATCTCATTTGGAGGAATGACTGCTTACAGGTTTTTGAACCAGAAAGTTTTAGAGTTCCAAAAGTATGGACATGTAGTGTATTTGCATAGGGTAGGCTAGGCACTTTCTTATCCCCTATGAAGATTAAAAAATTAATAATTTTCATACAAAACGTATACTAGCCATTAATCTGTTATTCTCACAGTTATTTCCAGTGCATATCTGATAGAATGGACATAGTTTTTCAAATGTACTTGCAATTTTTTTTTCCTGCCATTTTGAATGTTAATTTGACTGCCTTGGGACCCTAATTTTTATAGGACATAGTGCTGCCATTTTTTTGCAAAGAAGAATTCAGTCTGATGTCTCAGAGTGTGCTCTAAAAGCTATTCCATGCTTTAAAATATATAGAAATCTGAATATGTCCTGATTGTTAGTAGTTTATCCACAATATTTGATGAATTATGTTTGATATCTAATGAATTACTGATTGCTATAGGACTGAAAGTGTATACACTAACAGCAAATGAACAAAACCTTGTCTATCAGAAAGAAAAAACAAACAAACAAACAAAAAAAAACTGTCTAGAATAATAAATTATTACAGGAAGAGCTAGTGTATGTATTCATATTAGATTAATTATTCCACAGTAGCTTCCTGACTATGTGGAAGGTAGACCAAGTGATCTGACAGCTTGCAAGCTAAGAGCCTGTACTTTGCCTGGTGGTGACCCATTAATTGCTTCACATAATAAATATTTTTCAATGTCTAGTAATATAACATGGCATTTAGGGACAGCATGCATCAAAATGTCAGTCATAATTCAGAATTCTTAGATTCATGGAATCATAGAATTGTAAGAGTTGGAATGGACCTCTGAAGGCCAGTTCTTGACTGAGTCCAAATCTAAGTATGAAATTATAAATTTTGACTTCACTGAAGGGTTTAACAAACTAAAATTAATAAAGTAAGTAAAATTTGATCTACTACAGATATCAGTGTTTAAACCCCAAATCTGGAAGTCTTTGACTAAATTCAGTGCTTACCTTCTCAATTTTGTTTGATATGACTAAGAGGCAAATTTGCCCTGAGTGCTGCAAAGTTTGCAGAGCAAGATTGCTTGTTCAAAAGTCTTGGACTGTCTAATATTCTTGATGTACTCAAGCGTAGATGGTACACTTTACAAGTTACTTACTCTTTCTCTATTGGTTCCCGGTTTCACCTTACCTGCTTTTTTTGTTCTCTTTGTTATCCTTGAAAGCAACTTCATCCAAGTAAGTGGCCTACCACTGACCACTATGATTTGTGGTTACAATTGCAGGTATCTGCTGTCCTCCTGTGCCTGTACTCTTCTATTGTAAACTTTTATTCTAACTCATGGACTGTTCACAACATGCAAAACATCTACTCATTATCACTGTCTGTTAATTATAAATAAGTGCTGTACAACAGATTTGCACATAGCTGTACTGAAGCTAGCACATTTTTAGGCAATAGGCAGCTAACTGCTAAATGCTTTCTAAAACAAGCTAAAATAATCTCAGGAAAGTCCAGAGGCCTGCACTGTTCATACGATACAGAGCCTTTGTTCTTTTCTTAGTAATGACAAAACCATTTTTACTGTTGTGCAGATATGATACTTGAAGGTATCTACAACTATTTTTGGGGAATGAGTATTTGTTTCATGGCTCAGGTTTATTATATGTTAGAAAACAAACAAACAGATGAAAACAAACAAATAAGATGATCTGTTATAACTGAATGGCCATTTCTGCCAGTTTCCTTACAAGTTTATCCCCATGGTGTCAGGAATGAGTGGGGTAGCTTGCAGAGCAGGAGATCCTGGGTTTGGAGCCAATAGCAGAACTACACAGTCTACAGACAATGGAGTGAGACTGAAATAGTCATAAAGGAGATGGTGGATGTTGCCTTTTCTAGAAAGATGTTGGTGACATCCAATATCATAGAAACTATGTGATTTCAAGAGAAAATCATGGCCATGAGTTAAGATATTCTGGCACACTTTCTTCTAGAAGGTGATGGGTCCAATAAGATTGGAACAACCTCCACACAAATTGCCACTGCAGTACATGAATTTGTAGACTTTTGACAATACAATAAAATGCTTTGGAGTAATGAGCTAATTAGTAATGTAATCATTACAAATAATCAGAACCTTTAAAGCAGTAGTTCACATCAAGAACATATAAAAATTGCTGTTCATTGATAATGAGTAGAAGAATATTAACTAGAAAGCTGATGCTGGAATGTGTTCCCAGACACTTTTTACTGCCTTGGTTAGAAACAGCCATTCAGTTGAGATCATACTTACACAGATTGCAGTGTGAGAGTTAACCAAAGTACTAGCAGTATGCAATTTAAAGAAAGTGTGTTTCACCTTTTCATTTCTTAACTTTAGAGTGATCTGTCCCCATTTGTAGCTTTAAAATGAGAAAGTGTGATCTCTCAATTCAAAGGATAAATCTGTCTGCTAAACTAAAAAAAACAACAAATGAACTAACAAAATAGAGATAAATTCCTTTTAAGACTTCAGTTAGTCTGCAGGAGAAACATTTATATTCTTCATTAACCAAATAACACAGCTCCTGTAGTTTTGATCAACACCCCTGCTGAGTCTTTGATTGTTTGTTCATCTTGGATTAAATTTACATATTCTGACTTCATTTATATGTATTTCTTTATCTTGTCAGACTTCATATAGCTTTTAAAAAAGATGAAAAGACTAGTTCCCATTTCATTTATATTTGAATTGTAAATTCTATTTATTTTGTTTGTATTGTAAATTCAATTTATTGTAAAACAGCATGTTTCTGGTAGCTTGTGAATGGTGAAGAAATGAAGGATCTCTTAAGGATTATAAGATCTGGTGTGTTGGTTGGCTGTGTTCATCTACCTGTGTATTTTACCATACACAGTGCGTAGATTTTCTAGGTTTCACATATAACCAAGTGTATTTCCAGTTAAAGAATTTATTGTCAGTAGGGATCTCACTCTGAATAAATACATGTTTTACCAGGATCAGAACATCAGGATCTACAAAAAAAAAAAAAAAAAAAGTAGAAGAAATTTTCTCTAATGGTTTTCCATTTGATGGAAAGTTCACCATGAGTCAGCAATGAGCCCTTGCTGCTTAGAAAGTTAATTGTGTCCTAGACTGTATAAGGCAATTATTACCAGCAGGGCTAAGAAGGTGAATCTTCCCCTCTACTCAGCGTTCGTGAGGCCATACCTGAAGAGATGTGTCTATTTCTATGTTCCCTGGTACCAGGAGGCATGCTTGTGAGAGTCCGGCAGAGGGACACCAGAAGGATATGGGGACTGAAGTGCCTCTCCTATGAGGAGAGGCTGAGAGAACTGGGACTGCTTAGACTGAAGAAGAAAAGTCTAAGGGAGACCTCATCAATATCCATAGATACCTGAATGGAGGAGTCTGAGAACACAGAGCCTGACTCTTGTCAGTGATTCCCATTGCCAGAACAAGAGGCAATGGGCACTAACTGTCATATGAGTGGTTTCTCTGAACACCAGAAGCACTTCTGTGCTTTGTGGGTCTTGGAGTACTGGCCACAGGCTGCCCAGAGGCTGTGGGGTCTTCTCCTTGGAGATCTTTCAAAGGCATCAGGGGTAGCCCTCATCACCCTGCTCTGGGTGTCCCTTCTGGAGGAGGGGTTAGGCCAGAGGGACCCAGGGTAACTGTGATGCCATTAAAATTTTTGCTAAAGCTCAGTTTTTAGTCTGTACATATGGCATGTCAGCTCAATAATGATAAATCAAGGACTGTGCACGCTCAGATGGCTTTCATGAAAATAGCTTACCCCAAGTCCATAGGAATGTAGTAGACTGGAATCACAGAGAATAAGTTGTCATGATCTGTGGGATGAGGCTGTATAATAAGTTTCAGACAAAGCAAGAATAAGGCTGAAACACACATCTGAATCAATAGCAAAAACATACCAGTGGTCCTGCTAAAATCATAAAATCAGAATAATTCATACTGGAAGGAACTTCTGGACATCTTCTGACTAAATCTTTTCTTGAATACAGGTCAACTTCAGCATTAGAGAAGGTTGAGGACTAGTCAGTCTTCAGGGATGGAGACCTCCAAATTTCTCTGGGAAATCTCTTCCTTTGGTCACCTTTAACCGTCACTGTGAACAATTAAAAATTCTATTATTAGAACTTTGGTCTGCAGGGCTTCTTCCTTTCTTACTGTTCACCATCGAGAGTTTGGTTCCATCTCCTTTCCCTCCTCTCATTATGTAGTAGCATAGAGAGTAATATTATCTCCCTTAGCCTTCCCTCCTGTTGCTGCCTTCTGTCTCATATGAGGGCTGTGCAGGTGAAGGATGTAGCTCTCACAATTTAAATTTAACGTAACCAAGAAAGGCTTTGTCCCAATTTATTCAGCCCCAGGCAGGCGAAGCAATTATTCCTCAAAGAGTTAATGTCCTTCTGAGACTGCATTTTGAATAACAATTCGAAAAGAGTAAGGAACCTTATTTGGAGTCATTTATGCCAGTAATAACAGTTTTCAATCTTAGTTATGGTGCTGCTAGTATAATATTATAATAAGAAGATTCTTTTCCTCTGCCTTAAGGTAAAACTATCCACAGAGACAGAAAATGCATATTGTAGGTTAGACTCTGCCAGTTATATGCTCTCTTAGCAGAGGGAAAAACAAGCTGTGACACTGCTCCATTCTGTATTCTTTCAATTATCAGCCCATCCCTTTCTGGGACACCCAGTGCAGAAACAGTCTTTGCCAAACAATGAGTGTCTTGATTGAAATTGTACCCAACTTCAGTGTGTAGCATGTGAGGAAGTGGTCACAGAAGGACTAGGGAAAATCTAATTGCATTAAAATATTTCCCTTCTTCTCAGATATGCAAACACACAATGCCAAGGGCTGAATTTTTTGCTTCAGTGTCTCTGAGGATGGGGGCACAGCATATGGCTGATTGTGTTGCCAGTCCACTAGCCACAGGAGAAAAAAGGAGCAAGCACTTTCAGGTACTGTTTCCCCAGTCTGCTGCACCTATGTGAACTGACAGAGGAAGACTAGAGGAGACAGAGGTAAGAGGACACCATGGGTCTGACCCCCTGCACTCCCCTCACAGCAGCCGAGCTGCTGGAAGGCCATAAGGGGTACACCTGTGTGACTAGCTCCTGCTGTTCCCATTGCAAGGAGGAAGCAGGGGACTGGAATGTGAATTTCTGGGTCACAATTCATACCCAAACCTGCCCCTGAGCTGTGCAATTATACGTTTTCTGTATGCAGGCTTCATGCTGACTATGTGATCTAAATTTCAAAGATTCTGTTCATATAACTGTGATTAGATGAGGTGGCACAATGGCTGTTTTTAAACAAATGCAGTGCTCTTGGCGTGTAGGATCAAGTTAAGTGCTGAAGAGAAGATGCTTAAATAATAGTTTTCTTCAACCAAAGTTCAGTTTTTGGATTACAAATGATGGATTTTCCAGAGGACTTTAGCTGGATTTTTTTCTCTCCTGGGAGATGCATGTAAAACTCTCTACACCACTGATAAGGCAGTGACAAAACTAAGTTTGATGCAATAAATGGGATACCTCTAAGCTTTCTGGTGGCCGTACATTGTAATGGTGTTTACAGCATGAATCAGCATAACTGTTCCTGCCAGGTTGCTCGTATAATTTTCTCTTTTCTCCAAGACACAGTTCTTTACTTCTTTTCACTGAAAAGTCGAGCATCTCTTATACAAGATAAGGCTTCATAACTGAACCTAATGTTGTTATAAACTCCAACACAAATATATTTTATATTCTTGATGCCAGGTGGAATTTTTATCTCAGTGTAGCTCTTCAGAAACATAAATATATTAATGCAAAGCATCCAACGTCTGATGATTATAAATGTACAGACGTCAGAAAATCTGAAGTTATTATTCCCACACAGGTTGTATTTTTTTATTGGGTATCTCCAGTAGTCTGTATTTCTCTTGAATGCTTTACTTAGTTTTCATTTCATATCCACCTTACATATGATTTATGATTACTGCAAGAAATGTTAATTCATATTTCCAAGGCTTTATCTGTTCATGATGTTATTTCTTTCGGTGTGTTACATAGAGAAGGGTGTTGTGAGCTTTTTTATTTTTTTAAAAAGGGGAGGAGGTAGAGAATCAGCACAAAGTACAGGAAGGAGGGAACTAAATATGTTAATTAAATAATTCCTGAAAGATGCTGCCTAATTGTGTCAGAAGTATCTCCCTGTATTGTTGCTTCCTTCAGGCCTTAGGCTGTAACTGAATCATCATCTGATTGGGATGTATTTGTATTGTGATCTCTCAAAAATGTGCATTATGATGTGATAGCATAATGAGCAGAAGCACTTGTAGCCACTAAAGTCTCTCCTTGTCATTGCCTGTATGCAGCTGTTTACGTAAAGACTGACAATTCTGTGAACTCAAGATGAAAGCACTAGAGGGAAAGGAAAACCAAGTACATATACTCAGTAATATGCTGTGGAAAACTGCCAAGTTACAGTTTTTAAAGGATTATATATGTTCTAGATCTGATTATAGTAGTTCTGCCAGGGCAAAATTAGAACCTGAAAGGGCGTTTGAGGAGTAACATCATTATCCTGACTCCTTTTTAGATACAGGCTGAATAAGCATGTACTGAACTGCGTCAGTCTGTTCAGTCACAGTGACACCTACATGCTATGGAAATGCAAACAGTGCTGCTTTTTCTTGTGATATGTCAAGTCACATGACCAAGTACATTTTGTTTATAGAGAGAGTAAAATTAATATGTCATAAGGTAGATCTTGTGGAACAACCAGCAGTATCTCATAAACCAGCACTTCTTTATCTCTTTTTGAACTATTCATTATGCTACCACAGTTCACAGTTTTTTAAAAAAAAATTAAAAAAAGTGATGAGTGCTACATGCAGAATGCCAAAATCAACAACTGTTGGTGAGTCCAATATTTGACAAGAATAATTTTCTAAAACACAGAAAATTCTACTTGCTCAATAGCCCTCCTCTTTGGAAATATATTTAACAAATGACATAAAAAATAGAAAGCAAAATACAGGGGCACCCTACTTTAGTCTTCCTTGAAATCAGTATTCAGCTTTCTGGCTTCTCTCACACCTACAAAAATTACAATGACTGATAATAAAACATAATTAGATGGAAAACACTTTTAGTCATGATGTGTCTTACCAAATACACAGTGAATAATTTATTTCTTTTTTAATTTTCCAACCTTTCTTTTTCTACTCAGTTATCTCCATCACACATCTTGATCTCTTTTTTGCCCTCATGTGGTTGCAGTGCTGCTTGAGAGAAAATATTGAGAAGCTTGTAACAAGGAGGCCTAGATACAAAATAGAACCATTGCAAAGAGCTCTGATTCTTCTCCGCTGTAGAAAAGCCTTCAATCCCCCATGCAGAATTACTCTGTACATTGCAGCATTGCTGAAAAGTAATCATGTGGGAGTATGACATAGTCATGACTATTTCTTACACCCAGTATCATGCAGGATCGAAGAGCTGCTAACAGAATGTCTAGGTGATTATTTCAGCTGCAATTTTTCAAAAGCTTTGGCTTTCAGCTTCCAACTTTTCAGATATAGTACTCTCACTTCACATAGCTGTCTGAAAAGTGATTCATTAAGCATCATTAGAAATGACTAAAGACAAAGTGAACTATGCCTACATTTCATGCTGTTCTTAAATCAGGAACCTTTTGTTTGGGGCTTCTTGATCTGCTGTTTCTAGGACCAAGTCACTATTCTTTGTTTTATTATAAATGAGATTCCTAGATACTCAAGAAACATTTTGAAAAAATCGTATTCTTAAGTATTCTTAATAGGTGAATAGCATGAACATTTTAGAACAGAATTAGCATCATGATTAGTCAAGAGTAGACTGCCAGAAGGGAAGCAGTATGTTGATTTGACAGTTTTTTGTTGTTATCAGCATAGCACTTAAGAGTGGTAGTCAGAGGAGCTAGAGATTTACACATAGAAGCACAGTCATTCCTAAAGTGATTTTATCTGCATATGGATAGGATAGCAAAAACACATCAAAAGATGTGAGAATTCAGTCACACATGTAGCAACATGGCAGTCTAATCATTATCAAACTTTCTTGCAGGGGTAATGGAAAAGCAGTATGTTAGAGAGGTGACTAAGCAAACACTCACAGTGAGCTGGTGCTCAGTCTGCAGAACCACAAAGGAGGAAGCAGTCATGGATGCTGGAAAATCTCAAAAGTTGGCATGAGATGGTCAGCTTCTCTTAAACATGTGAGAATGAAGTGGGGGTTGGTCGCAAAGAGACTTGAAAGTGAGTAGAAATATTTAATTTTGGTGTAGTCAGGAAAGGACAGGACAGAGGAATGCAAAGAAAGGGACAACGTCACCAGAACAGTGAACTGAGAGTCATTAAGAATTGTTATGGGTGGACATGAGAGAGGAAAAATTATGTATGTCAAAAATGAATGAAATAATATTGGAAAAAAAATGAGAAAAATAATGGAAGCCACAGTGAGTTTTCACTGTGAAATGAATGCAGTATGCTAAAAAGTAAGGAAGTTGAACTACAAAATAATAAAAAAATAGAATGTTTTACATTACAATTTTTTGGGGAGTTCTGATGTGTAAGTTAAGAATCTGATAAAATAGATAAAAATCAGATAAAATAAAATAAAGGTTTTAGATTATTACTGGATTTAAAAAGGTCAATTTACAATAAGAAAAATTATTAACTAGAAAGAAAAACAGCTTGCAAAAGAGACACACTAGGAAAACAAATGGATAGCTTATACATGAAGATGGCAAAAGCAATTTTGATACAAACAGGGGTGGTGGGAGGCAAGGAAAAACAAGTGAGATGATCTGAGAGGGACTTGGTGAAGATGAATGCATGAAGGAGTTACAAACACTTAACCCCAAACTCTTAAAGAGAAAGGAGGACTGAGTGGTATTGTAAAGGAAAATGGCAGGAGGATCAGTACAAATTCTCTGATTGGAAGGATGATAACTAATGCGTGTGTTAGGGTATATGCCTGTTATGAATATTTTTAAGCTTAGAAAATAAAGGCTATACTCCACAGGGTAGATTTTTTTTTTCACTGTACCCAAATTGCCTCTTGATAGGAAGTATGTGGGCTGTTTTTAGAATTCAGTGGGTCCGTTAGAGAAAAAGGGCGTAACATTGGCTGAATTTTTAAGGCACAGTATTAAATTTTTCTGTTAAGTGCTTTGTTTCCCTAATTGTATAGGTAAGTGCTAAAATAACTGGTTTATATTACATTTAGAGTATAATACGCAAGGGGACAGATGTTGCTTTTCTAAACCTCCTTTGTTGCAGAAAAAGATAATGAGGGCTGTATATATTCCTGAAATCATAACCAATTTATCAGGCCCACTGTGTGAGCTAATGCAAGACAAGAGACATACTGCATTGACTGCTGATCATTTAATATGACTTTTAATGCCTTGAAATGAAAAGAGAGAAATTAATGGGGAAATAAAGAGAAAATGGAATATAAATAATGTATTTTTTTGACATTTTGAATCTTACCCTATTATTAGTCTTTTTAATATGGGAAAAAAAAATCCACCATTCCAATCAGATGAGTATTCAAATTCTTTACTTTATTCCATTTCAGAAATAAGAGAATACTCAAATGAATGTTGCAAAATAATATGTTTCTGATAAGAATATAAAGCAAACAGTGAATGAGATCAGACACAAATGCAGTTTTTCTAGTTCTGACGCTTCAGAATTCCAACAGTACTTGTTATTTATGGCACAATGGTTAATATTTGTTCAGTATTTCTGTTATAGTACTTTTTTTAGAAGCATAAAATTTCTATAACTTAATCACGATGCCTTGCTTTACTCTAAAAATTGATGTCAAAAACATAAGCTAAATTACCCTGACTTATTTTAAGTAAATGATGAGGGAGAAGAAAACAAAGAACAATGGTAATGATTTTAGGCACGTTTGTGTTCCAATGACACAAAACTTTAATAACTTTGATTCTAGTCTGAACTGTTGCAACTAAATGCAACATGCTCTTTCCTGGTGAAAGTGCAGTGTTTATAGTACCATCACAAGTGTCTGTTCCCAAATGTGATCTCATGGGGAATAAACAGGCAGGATGTCCCTGTGCAGCTACTGAGCTGGGACCATATATGGAATTACATACAGTGATGAGATGGATCACTGTATGGGTGCAGAGCAGGGAATGAACTCATGTTTTTCAGGAAGGATGGGGTGGGATGATGAGGAGCAGAACCTGTGCTCTGGTCAAACAAACAACTGCAATGTGTGGTAGCTGCTCGTAGACAGTGCAAAATGGCCTAGAGCATGGTATTCAGTAGCAGAGGACAGATGAGGAAGGATGGGTGGTACAGTAATAATAACCTGTAACATACTGCCTAATTAAGTCATTAAGAGACTTTTGGATGCTTTTTTCCTAATTTGGAGCTGTCTGATGGGAATATGTAAAAGGATCTACAGTCTTTGCTCAGCAAGAGAGGAGGCAGCATTTAAAAGTTGCAGCAATAGATTTTCTCATTCCATATTAGGGAAAACCATTCTCAAAAATTTTCTAAAGGTGGTGAAGCACCAAGACAGATTGCCCAGATATTTTCTAGAATATTCATCAAAATGTAAATGTTAAAATTTTAGCTGGACATACCTTGAGCAATCTGGTGTAATTGGCCTTGCTCTGAGCAGAACATGGAACCAGATGGCCTAGAGAGGTCTCCTCCAGTCCAATTATTCTGTGACTCTGTGAAATATGCACAAAATTATTGGTAACAGTTCTAGAGATAAACTGAAGACTTAGATTCCACATGAACTCATTTTGATAGCATATATCTAGCTTTAATTTCATCAGTAGTTCTGATGTTAATGAATGGAGGCATGGAGCTGCCATGATCCTGGGGTGCCACAATAAATGGAGGTTAAAAAGATTTTCTGTCTTATTTCTCCAAATAATCTTTCCCCAGAAAAGAGCAATATATTTTTCTAACTTCCCACTATAAAGAACATATACAGGATTTGTTTCTACTAAAAAAGACCAGTCTTGCAAATGCACTTCAACACATAATTTCTGTTAAAACAACAGAATGGAATGGAATTTTTTGATGCTTTATGATTCTGGTCTTTGTGTTCTAAGAGGCCTTTTTGAGAAATAAATATTTAAATCTAGTCAGTCTAGTGGAGTATAATTTTAATGTTTATATTGTGATCTTCTTGAACATTTAGAATTTAGGAGTTAGATAAGGGAAGAAATTTAGTACTGATAATGGAACTGTATCATAAACGTCGCTGATTTTTTTACCTCTCATTCCCCAAAGAACTATATTGGAAAGATTGCAGTAGTTTGTATTAAGTCTATTACAATATTCTCCTGTGTATTAATTAAGTACTTATTTTCAAAATGAACATATTTCCTCTTTTAAGATTCTTTTCAGTAATTATTTTTTATATTTTGATCTCCTCCCTGCCTTGTGTTGTTTTTTCTCAAAACTCAAACCAGTGTGCCTACTACTTAGCAACAGCAGGTTTATTACAATACTGTATGAAATCTTACAAGTTTCAGCCCCTAAGGGGACTAAGGAGAATGGTGTTTCCTCATCTTTAGTGTTTACTTTAGAAGGTATCTTAATTAGATATAATAGTAGGCATCTTTATTAGAAATATTGGAGATTGGACAGGCAAGTATTTCTCATGCAAGACTCATGTCTTTCTCCACCAAAAAATGATACCTAAATGTATTTTTAATCAATTTTTCATTATTACAAAACATTTTAAATGGCGGGAAATTATTGTGGGCAATTTATGATGTTCAGTCATTCTCTGGAAACTACTGTTCAGCTTTTTGCTTTCCACATTTCATCTTTTTTCTTCTTCAGTAGCTTTTTTTTTCCCCATGTACTAGAACATTTTTCAAATCATACAGAGAGAGAAATCTGAGGTTTTCTTAGTTCTCGCGAGGGTATTGCACCTCTGTAGAACTGAGGTACCACTTACTTGGCTACCAATCTTGGTTCAAAGTGCTGTAAAATACAATTAACTCATGAGATGTTATGTTTGGTTAAGTTATTTAAATACTTATGCATTTCATAACTCTTTATGATTATTTTGCTTATTTTCTCAATGGTACAAAAGTAATTTGTGATTTAAAAAATATATTCCTGTAAATAGTGCTAATCATGATAAACCTTTTCTAATTAATTAACATATTTAGACAACTTCCTGCCTGTCTATTACTATCTCCTGTTCAGACCTTTGCCTACAGTATTTTAGTGTGTTTTTATGCTACAGTCTTATATATTGGAGAGCATTATAGGAACATACTGTGAAGAGACATTCTAAGAAGAGATCGCTAATCCCACTAACTCCAAAATAAAACTTAGATCAAGATCAAGAAGAGCAGCAATGTGACCTCTTAAAATACAGTTCCTAATTGCTGAAAGAGGAGAAATTCTCAAAGAGATAATGGTGTTAGTTAATTCTGGCAGAATGGCTTCACTTTGTTCCAGACTGCACACAGGGCACACTTCTTCCTTTGCATTTTCCTCCACTCTAGGGAATGGAAGGCAGATGAGGTAGGGAGAACTCCATTAATCCAGGAAGAAAGGAAGTGATTTGGGATATTTATTAAACATGCTGAACACAGAGATAATCTGGAGACCCACGAGATTATTTACATATGGATTAAGGATTCTGTCTCCTAATGTGAAATCTGAGATCAAATCGCCACAATTCATTAAATTTTTCTGTGATTTCTTGGGAGGAGCTCTGAGGAGAGGGACCTGGGTGTCCTGGTAGATGACGGGCTGGCCATGAGCCAGCACTGTGTCCTGGTGGCCAAGAAGGTCAATGGGATCCTGGGGTGTATTAAAAAGAGCACGGCCAGCAGCTCAAGGAAGGTGATCCTTTCCCTCTGCTCAGCCCGGATGAGGCCTCACCTGGAGTACTGTCTCCAGCTCTGGGCTCCTTGGTAAAAAAAAAGACAGGGAACTCCTGGAAAGAGTCCAGTGGAGGGCTGCAAAGATGATAAAGGACACGGAACACCTCCCTTATGAGGAAAGACTAAGAGACCTGGGTCTTATCAGCCTTTAAAAAAGAAGACTCAGAGGCGATCTGATCCACATCTGTGAACATCAAAGGAGAAGAGGCAAAGGGATGAGGCTGGACTCTTCTCCGTAGGGTGTGGCAATAGGACAAGGGGAGTTGGCCATAAACTGATGCATAGGAAGTTCCACACAAATTTGCATGGGAACTTTTTCACAGTGAGGGTAACAGAGCAGTGGCACAGGCTGCACAGAGAGGTGGTGGAGTCTCCTTCTCTAGAGATGTTCAAGACCTGCCTGGACACCTACCTGTGCAACCTGGGCTAGGGAGCTGCTTTGGCAGGGGGCTTGGACTTGATGATCTCTACAGGTCCCTTCCAACTCCTACAGTTCTGTGATTCTGTGATTCTGTGATTCTGTGGTAAAAACTAATAACAAAATCACAGAATATTGAGGTGGGAATACACATCTGGATATCAATTAATCCAATGAATCCTTTCTCAAAGAAGTGTTACATAGAGCAGGTAAACCAAAACTGTGTTCAGGCATGGTTTATGTGCGTCTAAGGAGATAAACTCTACCAGCATTCTGACCAGGCTTTTCCAGCATTTAACCACCTCCTCAGGAAAAGCTGTTTCTCATGTTTAAGTGGAATTTCCTGTATTTTAGTTTATTTCTGTTGCCTATTGTCATCTAAGGGTTATCTGTGTTCAACTTCTTTACTCCCATCAGATATTTATACAGATTGAAAAGATCTCCAGGTTGAACAGTTCAAGCTTCTTCGTAACCTCTTCGTAAGAAAGATGTTCCAGTCCCTTAATCACCTTTGTGGACATTTTCTGACTCAGCAGCATGTTCATGTCTCCCTTGTACTGGGCGGCCCATCCCTGGACAGCATTCCAAATCACCCTCACCAAGGCAGAGGGGAAGGATCACTCATCTGTTGGCATTTCACTGCCTGATGCAGCCCATGTGAGGGCACACTGAGGCTCGTGTGAGGGCCCATGTGTGGGCACACTGCTGGTTCATATGTCATCGTATGGTATGATGAACCACACATCCATCAGGAGCCCCAGGCCCTTCTTCACAGAGCTGCTTTCCAGTCAATTGGCCCCCAGCCTTTTTAGAGACTGGGTTTGTTTCTCTCCAGGAGCAGGGTCTGGCAGTCCAGCATTCTCCTTTTGGCCTATTTCTGTTTCTTCACTTGTCAAGGTCCTCCTGAATGCTAGCATATTAATCTGGTATATATTTTTTTCAAATATGAAACCAATTCAGAAACTCCTACAGTATGAAAACAATTCAGAAATCGTTCTCTGTGAGATTTCTACCTGCTAAGTGGTGCAAAGGGTGAGTATATATTTAAGGTCAGTTATCCCAGGAGAGAGGAAGAATAAGACATTCTCCAGGGGCACACAACAATTAAACCCATGGTAAATTTTGTAGCCCCTATTCAAGAAAGAGGCATTTTGAGAAAGGTATTCGTTGCTATGCATAACCTGTAGATGAAACCTGTAGATAACCTCATCTGTAGATGAAAAGTAATTGGTTTATATAAATATATTTAAAAAGTAATGGAGAAAATGGAATTGTCCAAGCTAAAGTATAGTGTTGACTCAAGCACAAAACAGCATAGCAAGGCCTAAAAAGATATTAGTGAATGTATGTTGGAAATCAGAATATCATTAAGAAAAATGAAGAAATTTATGGAAAAGACACTGAATGAGTTTTATGGAGGAAAGACTGAAGCACATTTAAGAGGCCCATTGATGATTCCAGTCTTATATTTAGTTCAGGTGATACATCAATTTTCAGAGCTTCAAGGAGAAAATGTGTGTTATTCTAATAGTGTGTTCTTGTTACTGCAGTGTTGACTTTAAAAATGATATGCATTCTGTTGGGAAAGATACCATATCTGTAAGTATACAGAGGGGACAGAGATGTTTAATAATTTGTTAACTAGTAGCAGTAATGTTTTTTGTTGGATGAAAAACACTTTTTAGCATCAAATTTTCAGTAATAATAAATAGGATGTAATAATAAATAATAATAATAATAAATAAATAAATAAGAAATATTATGTTTTGCTCTCTGGAGATAAGTTGTTCTACTTGCTGAGGTCAAATAACTCTGCTCCTTCATTAGATATGGCAGTCTTTGACAGGGTTCTTAGGAAATGAGTTCATTTCCCTTCAGATTTTTTCCTATCTCCAATATTATACCAATATCTTCAGGAAGACCTCTTGATGTTCCTATGGGGTGTTATGTTTTACTTGTTGAGCAAAAATACCCTGACTTTCGTGCAAGCAAAATGCACTTGAATAAAATCTTGCATAAAAACGAACAAACAAACAGTTTATCAGCAAAAAGCCCTTTCAAATTCATGTTCTACCTCACAGACTTTATTTTTAAACTGAATGTAATTGACTGAATGCGTGCAGTAAGATTACTCTAACTTTTTTATGTTTTACTGGGAATATGCATACAGTCTTCTTTTAGGTTCATATTTCTTAGTTCACAAAGTGTACACGTCCAAATGGGATGGGGAGTGGGATATGAAGGCATTCTTACAGGGAAATTTTAGAGAGCATGCAGCTGGTATTCAAGAAGGCCTGGACCATGAGATTGGACTCAGCTATACGCTGATGCTGACAATGTGTGTTTATGAGATTGCAAGCAGATGCACCAGACAAAACTCTCTATTGAATTGGTAGTGATGATGTGGGACTAAATAGCATAAAAAGGCTTAATTCCATTTCATCACTGAGAATATTTCAGTGTGAGCAAGAACAACAATAATAACTCTCTAGAGAATTGGAAGAGGTTTTAACTCAAGGTGATAAACCTGTGCTACATAATGAGGAGCAGTCACAGTTTTTATGTGATTATCATCAGTATCTTTGAACTTGATTACTGCAATCTTTAGTTAATTCTTAATCTCACCTTTGGAGTGGCTATGCACTTGGAGTGGCTTGGCATTCTGTTCTCTGAGAAATGAGGAGGAAATTACTGAGTGTGATTTTAAGTGTCCTTTTCCATAGTGTTCAGAATTTGAATGTAGGGTTATTTCCCAATCTGTTGTCCACTTTCAGTATCATTTTTACATTTTCTTGAGGGTACGTTACTGTTGTGACTCTTAGTTTTTGCTGAAAGAAAGCATTTAAGTAAGAAAATAGCACTGTACAGCAATTAAGCAGATGTACCAATAAGTCAATTGATCTTGATTCCTGTAGTTTCACTGATGTGTCTATAAACCCCAGTAAATGCTATGAAGTTCTCTAATTCTGCATGGATTTGGTGTTCAAGGAGAGTCCAACATGGAGATAGATTGAGAATTCTGAAAAGACAAAAGGAGAAATAATAGGAAAAGAAAATCTGATAATGCTTTTTCTTAGGATATGCCCATAATATCTCCTGTTCTGAATTCTTCATTTCCTGATAATTATTCCTTTCCATTTTACAGATAAACCCAGGCATTCTGCAAACCCACAGAATGCCAATCTAGTATAAAATTTAATTTTAAGTACGCTCAGGTATTTCAAGTGACTGTCAGTGCCTTATAAATTTATAGTGTATTTATTTTAAGTCCTACTTCGTCAGTTTATCCTGCACATGTGGCATGTACTGTCATGGAATTTGTACTGTGACATTTATGGGAACTAGCATTTTAGATATGTCTTTGCTATCATTCTAGTTACTGTACAAAAGCTGATTCTTAGGCCACTTCTCACTATGTAGATGTAAGTTCCCAAGGACTGCATAGGGTTTGACACAGGTTTTCTTCATGTAGGAAGGTTAAATGCTTTCCTGATTTTAATTTCACATCTTAAATGCATCAAGGCAGGATATCAGTAGCTGACTCTAACATTTCCATTGTAATTAATCTGTAGGACAGAAAAATTTTGGAGTGCCAAGGAAGCAATATAATGGAAAACTGTTGCTGTTAGTTAACTATGTATAATAAGGGATTTAAAGAACAGTGTCGCTTTCAGATTTTTGTATTACTGTCTTGTACTGTAAAGACCTTTTTTTAGTACCAGACATGAGATCACAAGTTCAATTCCTTAGGGGTTTTAGTAGACATACAATCTTGGAGCATGCTTGGAGAAAGTTACTGTATCCACAAAGAAAGTTCCTATTCAAACTGAATGTTTAAATGTCAGTTTACTGCAACTTATCCTTAATAAATCCTAAGATCTCACTGGCAAATGTTTTGTAGTGTTTATTAGCATGATAGTTCTTTGAAAATTTATTTCTTTCCCAGATATTGACTGTCTCTGATACAAAGTGGCTGAGATAGTTCCACAGTAGAAAAGAGATTTTGCTATTGCAGTCCTGTCATTGTTTTATGATTTTTGTTATGGGTATTCCACATCATAACATCACGTAGTGCATTGGGAGTTAAAGAGTTAATACTCCAGGTCTGTGGATCATCCATAGTTCTCAGAAGAGAACTACGTACCGCAGAGGACCTTGCATTGCTTTGTGTTTTTCCATTTTCTGCTCAGAGGAAAAGATAAAAACTGTTCACTTGTCATGAGACATAGGTTTTTTTCCATTTCAGATTGGCCCAGCAGCAGGTGCTCCCTAGCTGTCTCACCTTTACTGCTAGTGTAAGGTTTTCGGACACTCTCTCTCTCTCCCATTTTATATATTGTACTATATTATTTTGCATTACGATATTTTTTTAGTAAATTAGCTTTCCTCCTTGTTGCCGCTGTTTCATTTTTAGGCCTATCTCCATTTTCCTTTTTCCCTTTTCCGCCTCCCCTTACCTGGGGCATGGGTTCTTGGGTCCCCCAGCCCCAATCATCATGGAACTGGGCTAAACCAGCCCATAGATCATTGACAAGTCCATTGTTCTGTCCTGCACTTTATCCATTTACTTTTCCGCTGCTAGGAAATGACTAATATTGACATAATGGCAAGCTGACAACAAACCGTCAAAACTGTCATGCATATTAAAAAGAAAAAAAAATGTTTTAAATATGATAAAATATATTTGGTCGTGTTTTAAGTGTTCCATTTTTAAACAAGGCATGGCATTTAATAATTAAAATCTGCTGCTTTCTTGAAAGCATCTCTTGAAAATGATCCGACAACATATGCAGTAGCTTCTAGGACCATGGTTTTGACATGCCAAAATTATGCCATATCTTCTCACCATCCTGAAACTAAGTCTGTATGAAAGTTTCGCAAGAGAAAGTTGCACAGAGAAGCTGGACATTCAGTCTAAACTGTGAAAAAATCTTATTTCTGGGGAAAAAAAAAAAAAAAAAGGTAAATAAGAGAAGGATTTAGATTAAGCGTAAACCATCAGCCATCAGCTCTGGTCTAGACTGTAATTTACTGTGTGTATTACCCAAGTTCAGCTGCAACTTTTAATGTTTTGTGACAGGACTGTAGTTCTAATATAGCATGGTAACAGTCCTCCAAGGAAGGGTCCCCATCCTGCCTCCCTATGTTCCTCTTGTAACATTCTTGCCTGTATCCTGGGGTTTCATTTTCCTAGCTGCTTCATTGTTACCTTAACTTTTTTTCTTTGTCAATTACCTTTTTACCTGGCATAGAATTAGTTCTATGTTTAAAATCTAGTCTATGTACTAAATGGGATTTGGAATTAAATGCTCTCAAATTTTCACTACATGAGATTTCAAATATTGGATCCTTTTCTTCTCCCCTGAGCAGTTCTATCTAAGGTCAATACCAATATTTTATGAGTTATGCAACAGAATTTGTCCTACCTTTCACAAGTAATCCTAACAAAAAGCAGCATTTACATCATTCTTCTAGTTCTTATTCTGTGAAATTTCAACTTAGAAAATGGATCATGCAGTGATTCACCTATAAAGTTGTGAAGGAATGACAGAAAGGAAAATACTTACAAGGTTAGCTAAAACACCGACTCCTAAATATAGAAATAACAAATATTTATATAAAAAAATAAATATTTGTGTAATTTGTGTTATATTGCAAGGGTTTTGCCCATCATATTTAGAATAAATTACTGAATATTCAGGTGAGAACATTTTTTTTCTTTTAAACAGAAATGAAAAATACTTTCAAAATTTCTTGTGACCTAATTTAAAAAAAAAAAAGAAGAAAAAAAAAATAAAGGCAGCAGAATTACCTGTTGTCATAGTATATTTAAGTACAAAGTCTTCTCTGAGGTTTTTCCTGTAAATGTTTTGGATAATAAGACCTCTGAGCACATTACTGATATAAATACAAACATTTATTCCTAGCAGAGAGCCTACAAATTTTATCTCCGTTTTCTATCATAGAGTGTATTTTACAGGCCTTTCTCATATTTCCTGATAGATGTCTCAGGATCAGAGTAACCTTTTTAATCTTAAAAATGAATTACCAATAGACTCTCGCTGAAAGAGGACTTGTTTATTTAAACTACCATGGAGATGAAAGTGAATATTAACATTTTCAGACAGAGATAAAACCTTTAAGAAGTATCTACCAAGTAATTACAACCTTTCTGCTTGCTTAAAATACATTCTTTGCTAAGCCACTACAGTTTTTTCACTATTTCATTCAGTGGTACACAGGGAAAGATGCCATCATAAATAAAATATTGATCATAAGTAAAACTGATATGTTCTCAAATAGTTTTCAATAAACAGATGGTTTGATGTTTGCTTTATTAAATTAAAGAAAAATCTCTTCATCGTGGCTGTCGTGAACACCCCTGGGAGATGCTCACGACATACTCCAGAGTAGCTCCAGCCCAGGGGAGCCTGGCCTCAGGGCAGACATCTCCACAGAGGAAGACTCAATAATACAACCAGAATCTGATGTGGTTAAGGAATATGCATAGAGCTTTATAGCTGCAGATTGGTCCGCTGAAGACTCTTGAGCATCACCAGTGAATGAGCTACATGTGGAGTCTTCCCTCTTCCTTCTGCTACCAAAGAAAATGCCCTCCAGTGTTAGTCATAGCCCACTGACCTTTCTGGAATAATGTCTCAGCCCTCAGGTTGAAAAGACCGGACATCATGCATTAAGCAGGCTGGAAAAAAATCTGTGTTGTATCTCTTGAGTAAAATATGACAGTTGAGGTAATTTATAGCATTTAAGGCATTCTGTTATGAATTAGTATCTTGTCAGCCGCATTGAAAAGGGCAGTGAGTGAGATCAGAGGCCAAAGAATATAGAAAATATTACTGGGCAGTTTTGTTTTGTTGTTTTTTTTTCACAGCATTTTTTCAGCAATAAGCCTAAAGTCAGCAGTTTATAAGGACACTCAAGATGCATTTAACAGCATTGTATTCATAGATGATTATCATCTCCTACAGTATTTTCGACAATAGATAATAATATAAAAGCACAGCAGTGAGAATCTCAAAGTTTGGAGAGAGGGTAGCTGAAATCAGATCTTATTTGCTATTTTATTTTCATTAGACATCATTTACTATTTTCAACTTAAATTTTACAGTCTAAAATTGCAGACATATGCTCTTGGACTTATGAAGTATTATATACTTGTTGAGTACAACTGGATTCTCAATCCTCATTGCTCTCATGTGCAGGAAGTCTCTCTTTTTTTTATTTTATTCTCCACTTGAAGTTTTTCAGCCAGTTAACAGATGCTCTGCAGCTTTTTTGGGTATTCTTTTATGAAATGCTTAACCACTGAAGTGTGCAATTAAAGTTTCCCACTCTGATGAATGTTTGTACCACACTGCACAGAGGGAGTGTATTGCTACCAGTGCTTTTCTGTGTAACAATTAAGCAGGTACCAAATTACGCCTTTTTTTTTTCTTTCTTTATTCACAGAGATGTCCTAAACTGGAATAGTTAAGAAATGTCAATTTTTATTACATGTTCTTTCCACTCTTTTTTTTTTTTTCATTGGCCATTTTCATTTTGCCAGTCAGAAAAACTCCCTCATTTTCATTAAGATTTGGGATGTCACCAGAGTGCACTTTTCAGTGAACACCTGTTCAGGGGAAGGAAAATACCCAGCTCTAAAGTGAACAAAATCCTTAAGGCTGTTTACTTTCAGAATGGTCAGTGTAAGTGCCATTGGATAATGAAATGTCACAGGCACTTAACTTTTATGGAGCAGTTTCTGACTGGTCACTGTGTCCATTTTCAAACATTAATACCAAGGTCAGTTAAAACTAACCAAAGTCCAGATCAACATATGTTTAACAGCAGAAACTTGCCAGGATTGTATTACAATTTTCTGCCCTGGCTTGTTTTCAGACAAACCATTCACAGCTTTTAATGCCCATATTCTTTCACCTGTTATCTTTGTCATTATACCTTGCCTATTTCTGTGTTTCCCACTAAATGTCAGTTCCTACAGCTGAAATTTAATTTGAATTGTTAAATATATTCGTTCTACCAGAGCTCTGAACATGAGTTTATGATTACTTCTTGGAATATAACTTGCCTCAGTGGGATGTAATAAATTAGTCTAATCATATAGTGAGTACTTCATCCTGTGTTTGTTCCTGCTAGGAGCTGAAATTGTCTCTGTAATTGTATGCAAATCCCTTCCTCAGAATAATCAAAGGAAACCTATGTGAAGCTGCCCAACCTCTGTAAGAGAAGTGTAAAAGTAACCTAACTTTTAATTCTACTTAAATGAAAAGTTGTGCCTTCATATGTAAGTTAATAAAATAGAAGAACTTAGAAGGCGTGTTTGTGGTGGGCATAGCTCTCTTCTTCTGTTAGCTGTACTTATTTCCATCATAAAAGTTCTACAACCTGCAGTCTAATAAAGTGCCTGAGAATAAAACGTATCTTTCAGAAAGTCACTCAGGCATCAGAGGGCAACCTGAAGCAACTTCTGTATAATGGCTTATGGTTAAAAATCTTTTTCACTGTTAATAGTTTGCATTTTATTCTCAATAGCGATATTTCTTACACACATATCCAACTAGTTAAAAGTAGTTTAATGTATTAAAAAGAATTAAACATCTTAGCCTGAGTAAACTGCTTCCATAGTCAATAGAGAGAAAAGGAAAATTTCTTCTCCCCTGAGGATACCTGTGGTAGACGTTAAGATGTTTTGTTAATTGCCTTCAGAAGGGGCCTGTTTTCCCCCTCCTGCTGGCTGAAGGAGGCCAGAGTAACTGGCATAGGCTTAGCAATGTAACTGTTACATGGGAGAAATCCTTCTCTAAGTCTCTTACTCCAAGGCACATTTTATATATTGGCCTCAAATCATTCTGATTTGTTTCTTTGAACTCTGTCAAATATTTTACCATTATTTTTTATAACATGGACTTAAAAAAGAAGTTTAGTCATGTAGAACTAGTGTTCAGTGTGAAAATCATATCATTCTTGCTTTCCTCTTCCCCATGTCTCCCTCAAGTAGCTAGATGTTTCCTTAGCTATCTTAGGTCATCAAATGAACAGCTCAGATCTACGTATCTATGACTGTAAAGGAAGAGTTGCAAAGACATTCAAATTAGGGAATATTATTAAGTGCATTTTGCCTCATTGCTTCTTTTCGGAGGAGAGAGTGAAGGCAGAAGGAGCAGAACCAAACCTCTGTTTTTTCATTTCCATGTAAGATTTTTTTCTTTTGGGAGAAGACATATACTACACTATTTTCAGAATTTACTTGAGTGTGAAACTTGCCGTGCCTCAGCTGAAATGCCTGGAAGGTGCAAAATTATTTAATGTCATTACACTTCAGTAAAAGCCACTATATGAAATCTTTGGAGGTCTCCTGGACTGTTACTCCAGTCCAAAAAGAGAGTTCTGTCTTAATTGTGGTCTACAACAGAAGATAGAAGAGTTGATTTTATGAATTGGAAGAAAATCATCAGTCATGAGACTTATCTTCAAATAGTTAATTGCTTGGTTAGTGTTGTGTTACCAAATTTTGATAAAATTATGATCTGTCTGTTTAAAAGAAGTCATACAACAGTCTTATTCCAGACTTATTTCAGTCAAAATATAACTAAAATGGAGTCAAAATGTTAAAGCCTCTCTTCCAGCAATGTTGTTCTTTTGTTGTTTAAATTAAATAAAAGAGAATATAGAAATAGAATTAAAATTGCCTCTGTCTTTCAATGAGTATTTCTTAGTGTGAATGTTAATTTTTTCAGTCCAAGACTTGCATTTTCCTTATAACTCCGTAGTTACATAAATTCTGGTTTAGAGTTCAAAGTTTTATGGTAAGAATTTGCCACAATTTAAGAAATTTTCTTCATTGCTATTTGTAAACATCAGAGGAGCTAAACACTTCTTACCTAATTCAATTCTAGCTGAACCTTTTGGCATATGTCAAGGAAAGAAAATATAAAGTGATTATTGTACACATGATAGTGCTTGGCATACATTTGTAACTATGCTCAGATGTGTTCATCTCTTTGTACGTAGTCTTAAGAAAGGTTATTGGTCTTGGTGTTACAGTTTTACTTTGAAGTCATTTAGTGAAGTGGGAATGATAATGGCATCTGAAAGCTAGGAGAGCAAGATGCCAGCTGTCAGAGTGTCTTCAGAACCAGGATTTTTCTGCAGTTTCTCCGAACTTTTCCCTCTTCTTTATAACTTTATATTTTGATGAAAAACCTTTACAGTGTATTTCATATGGAGGGTGAAGAGTGAAATGCAAAGAAGGGGAACATTTTGCTGCAGAGTGGGTTCAGCACAAGTGGGACTTGACATTGCCTGAACCTTTGATCATGAATTTCCATGTAGAGTAAGCCAGGCCATCTCCCATGTACTTGCTGAAAGCATGTAACCTGCATGCTGTTCTTTCTCTTAAGACTTTTCTGGAAAAAAGTTTGTGGTTGAAATATATTAATACTGTTTCTTAAGTCCTCCTCTGGAAAAGAAAATTATTACATCAGCTGAAGTTATACACGCACTGCTCTCTGCAACACTGAGAGAGAGAAAGGAAGTCTGACCACAGAAAACTGATAGAACTTGTCTTAGAGGTGTTTACAATACCAAGTTATTCAAGGTCATAGATATTAGGGAACCAAGACGCATAAACTCAGATCATAAGGGTAAACTCCTTTGTCATCATATATTGTGAAATCCATGAAGCAAACAGCAGTAGAGACAACGGCTAAGTGGGATCCATTGTTTCCTTAGTTTCATTTCAGCTCCATATGTAATAAAATTATCCTGATTACTGACAGTAATGGTGATAGTTCCTAACCTACATCATGACATAACATATGTATAGAACATATGTAACATAACAGATATAATTGAAACTACATAGAATTTGGAAAGCTAAATAAATGCTGACCTGGATTTATTGGGAGCAAGTCATGATGTATCAAGCACATTTTCCTTCTTTTACAAAGTAGCAGATTTTATATAATTTAAAATATATATGTGTGTGTGTGTCTCATTCTAGTAGGAATTTTTACATAGTTTAAAAGGTTTTTTTTATAAATAAGATAAGGAAATTTTGTCTCAATTAAATTTCCAGAATATGACTAAATAATCATCACACTTGGACTCAGAAAAATGTGAATGAGGTTCATTGTTAAATAAGGGGATATTAGGTGGTGACCCATTTTGGCTTCAGTTTTTCACAGGCTGTTAATGACTTAGATGAAAAAGTATGGAAAACATTTACTTAATTTTCAGATAATAAAAAAGTGTAAGGACTGTGATACTTAGAAATGTGTGTTTAAAATATATAGAATTTTCAGCACTGCACTTCAAGAAAGATATCGATCAATTGCAGAATATCCTGAGGAAAGAAAATAGCCAGAATCTAGACTAAAATATGTTCCACAAGAAAAACCTGAAAATCATATTTCAGCAAGAGAAGAGCAGGCAGGAAGGGAATGAAACAGCCATCTTCAGTTATGTGAAGGATTGCTTTAAAGAAGGGAACAAACCATTTTCCACGTCTACTGGGATAGGACAGAAATGAGTGGCTTTAAAATGTGCCAGGGGAGATTTAAGTTTGACTTTAGGAAACATCTCCTAGTGATAAGGATAATTAAGCAATGAATATATTACCTAGGAAGCTACAGAATCCTCTTTAGAGGTTTTTAAGGACAAACAAAGATACCTGTCTAGACTGATTTAAATATAATTTATCTGTCTTTGGGGATGGAGGGATAGAGAGGAATAGATGGGATTGTTTCTTGAGCTCTCTGTCTTATTTTCCAATCTTTCTGTCAGTTCAGTGAATTAGACCTGAGAACAACTCTGAACACACTTCTAGTTGTAGCTTTCACTCTGGCATCTGACTTAAGCAGTTTGTACATTCTTTGTGTTGAGTGATCTGACTGCAGCTTAAATGTGGAGAAGGTCAATCATGTGAATGAGTAATCATGTGTCAAAGGTTGTATACCTGAGCTTATAAATCTTAGCTCAGGAAGCTGCATACTGAGCAAAAATATATAGATAAAAAATTAAACAAAATCATATGTTAATAAGAAGATATCAACTGTAATGAGGAAAAACTAAAATACAATTGAATGTGGGTGTTTGTAGTTGCTGGATGAATGGATTCAGTACAATCATGCATCATTCGTACTATATATATTATTTGTATGGGTTTCATCAATTTTGTGTCAGGATTAATCTTGCCAAGGTTTGACTGTATAAATGGCAGGTGTTTTCACTAAGCCTCATGTCCAGACTCCTTTCTGTAGAAGCAGAAAATTGCATCTGAGATAAATATCTAAGACAATTTTTTTATTATTTTTTTTTTAATGGGGGATCCATCTCTGCTGTGGAAGCCTGAATGATTAACTTAGACACCTTCTTTATAGACAGATAGTTTTAAGTGACAGGAATCCAATCCTGATGATCAAGTATATTGGCTTATCCATACCAGATGATTTGCTCATTTAGTCTCCACTTCTGCTGTTTGTTGAATTTATAACAGATGCATTTCTTTCACTGATCCTCATATGAATTCCATCAGACTGAAGTCACTTTCGTAAAATACCTCTAGCATCAAAGCCTCTGTTGCTGTAGGGATCATAGATAATTTCTGGAACAGAATCTGTTCCTGCTGAAGTTACCTGGACCAGAAAAAAATATATTTGCAATTCAGTAATGTGCAGTATGTAATGTCTGTTTTGAAAAAGATCTGTGTTATGTAGAGCTATCTTCTATTCCTTGGGCCATAACAGAAATACACTGCTTATGTTGTTCCTAACTGCATTACCCTGCTAACTCATGTCAGTCACTGTCGTCAGATTGCCTGGCAGAGAAAAGAGCAGTAGTAATACATAAACAGTGTGCCCTGTGCATCATAGAAAATTAATACTAAGTTGTTTTCTGCCCCGTAATCCCACACCATGATTTATTACTGGGGTGCTGTTCTTCATAGAACGAGGACACTTTGCTAGTTGTCTCCTGGCAAACCCATCAGCAACAACTGCATTCACTTAGAGGGACAGTGGAAAAGGTTTCCCAGAATTAAAAGGTTTCTGGAAGATGAAAGTTATTGGAATTCTAATTATAACTCTGTAATTGATCACTGAAATATTTCTGGTGAAAGCAAACAAGCAAGAAGGCAAAAGAAAAGGGAACAGAAAAGGAAACAAGCCAACCATGTGCCTTCTGGCAGGAAAAAAGATCAAGAAATGTTTATCTGATAGCTTCAGTTTATTCTGAACACACAGAGAAGATTTAGATATCAGATTTTCCTTTTCATTTAAATGGAAATAAATAAAATGAAGTCACTGACTACTGAAATAAAATTGAATGGGGGTAAGCATATCTGGTGCAGAAGAAGACAAATAAAAACACCTGAAGGACGATTGAACTCCTAAAATTAAAAAAAAAAATGACTCAAGATTTCAGCTTCTTGGAAGGAAGGGGAAGGAAGGGTAAAGAGACTGACAGTGGAAATGCAGTATTGGCAAGAAGAAAGTCTGGGCTCCCAAATTCATGCACTTGTAATGTGCTTTACACTGTTCTCCAGCCAGTATCTGTAATTGTCTTTGAAGAATTACTGATCATTCATTAAACAGACATAAGACCAGGTCCACACCTGGCATTTCTCTGTAACTAATGTATTTTACAGTGTAAAACACGCCTATGCAATGAGGAATGGGGGAAATAGGGTTAAAAACATATGAGGTTTTGTTGTAAGGTACTTATGTGTAGTGTAGTTCCTAGTACGAAAATTCAGGGGGTTAAGCGTTTTTTGGTGGAATTTTACAAGAAAAGAGAAAAACAACTCTTTGTGTTTCTTTTTGTTTTTCAACAGGTCAATTATTGGGTATCCATTTGGAAAACAGTAGTAGAGTGTCAGATTACTACAATTCCATCTCACCATAAAACAGAAGTAAATAGGCTGAGAGAGCTGGGGCTCTTCAGCCTGGAGAAGAGAAGGGTTTGGGGAGACCTGAGAGTTGTCTTTCAGTACCTGAAAGTGGGGCAGTAACAAAGAAGGGGACACTTTAGCAAGGTCTGATGTGACAGGACAAGGTTTCAAACTTCAAGAGGGGAGATTTACATTGAACATGAGGAACTTCTTTTACAGTAAAGGGTGGTGAGGCACTGGCACAGGTTGTCCAGAGATGTGGTGGGTGCACTGTGCCTGGAGACATTGAAGGTCAGTCTAGATGGGGCTCTGATCAACCTGATGGAGCTGCTTATGGTTCTGCTCTTTGCAGACTTTTCCTGTCCCAAGCTTGATTCCAGGGTAGTGAAGTGGAGCTGCTATTACTGGACATTGAGCAGTTGTCAATAGTGTCTGCATCTGATCAGTGACCCACAAAAGCAGTTGGCAGATTTCTCATCCCAGGTCATTAAAGGAAAATTCCATAGGATGACAGCCCCATAAAAAAAGGAGAAGCCATTCTTGCATATAGCATCTTTGCATTTCAGAAAGACTTCTACTATGTTTCCAGACTATTTCAGTGATGCTTTTTCTTATTCAGAGATTTTCTAATTTCAATAATCAAACTGCTGGAAGGACAGGTATTCTGTTGATAAAGACCTCCAGCCTTCAACCAGTTATGTTTGGATCCAGTAATCTGCATTTTCTCCTAATGATTTAAAGGTTGAATTAGTTGGTGAGGAAAGGTTATTATACGTGTCTGACTAATTCTTTTTCTTTTGTTTCTTGGTGTACACCTAAGCGTTTGTTTAAATAATTGTTCAATGAAAAAAAAAAAGTGACTGTGTAGCTCAGCTGACAGGAGTTAGCTTTTTTTCTCAGTTTGCTTTTGTGAAAGCAGTAATATTCCACAATACATGGGATGATATTTACACATATCACTAAATGTCTAGAAAATGAATCACTTATCTGTCTGTGACATAACTGAGGATAAACGGCAGATAACCAGGAAACAAATGCTTCTCAGATCATGGCTGTGAGATTCATGCCTGCTGTCTTTACTTGGGCAAATACAACTCTGAAGTCTAAGAATTTTGTCTAAGCAGATGTTTCTGCATTGATAGTATTACCCTGGGTTAGTGTCAGTTTTTTTTTTTTTTTGCCATATAAAATATTCGCAGCATTACCTGAAACTCTTTTCACTTGCCTGTAGTCAATTATTTTGACAAATAGTGATTTTCCTCTGCGTGTGTAATTTTGATTCCAGCTGACCCTGTGATTGCCTTTATTCATTCTACACAAGCTCCACCCTTGTCAGGATGTTTTATTAAAATTTCTTCCTGTACACTGAGTATATAATGGTGCCATGAATTACCTGCACAGGAATCCCACAAATCTCATGGAGATGTGTGATGTATCCAGTTACTACAGATTGCCTGTTTTATGCTATATAGGAAAGAAATACTAACATGAAAACCCTTGTCTGAGTGCCAGCTACTGATGAGAAGCTGTAGAAGCTTGAAGTGCCTAAATGGAGGTAGTTGCTAATGAAATATGGCAAGTCAAACCTTGATCCAAGGTAGAAGAAAAGCTTTTCTATGTGTTTGTCTGATATTTGTCATGCTTTAAACTGGGATAAACTCCCAGTTTGATCAAAACACATCTCAGTAAAGTTGTCAAAATGAATTAAGAGGGGAATGAGGCGATGTCAGTTGCTCTTTCAAACACCATTCATTCTGAATCAAAGAAAATGTTAATTTGTGTCAGGAAGCTGAATTACGTAAATGTTGACTGCCTTTGTAGCAAAGACCAAGTCAAAGCTACAGTGTAAATGAAGCAGGAACCCCTATAACACTGGAGTAGTTTTAATGTACATCTATATATGGAAATGAATAGGAAATGAAGTGAGAAATACAATGTTTGCGAAAGAATTGCATCATGATTTGCAGAGATAATTGCAGACAAAAAGGAGATTGAATATAGCAACAGGAAAAGCAGACTAATTATGTAGCAATTAACAGGAAAGCTGTATGGTTCTTCAAAAAAAATAGCCGTCACAAGATTAAAAATATATGCTGAGCACATAAATGCTTTAACAATCAGTGCATCAAATATTTGAATGCATTTCCTAAGGTAAGGCACTGTTTCAAAACTTGAATTTCTCATTTATAAGATAAAATATATTACACAATTTATGTATTCAATACAGATGTTTGCATTTTTGTCTTAAATGTGTGATCTGAATTGGAGAAAAAAATAAAACACAATCATTTCTAAGTGTGTACAGGGAGTGAAATAACATGAAAATGTGGATTAAGTTAATGCTTCAGGGACTGCAATTGTCATAGGAGCTGGTAAGAAAATACTGCTCCTGGATTTGCCATACAATTAGTGTTGTATGTCCCAAAATCTTTATAGTCTGATAAAAAATGAGTGTCCGGTTTTATTTTACTGGGTAGCAAGCCTGGTTTTTGGTGGTTCTGTAGGTCTTCTTGCAACTACACACTCACAATACTCTTTCTGAAATGTAACTTACAAGATCCCTCTTGCAGTCAATGGGAACCTCAAGGCAGTACCTTTCATGGGGAGCCTGACATGCAGTGATGCCTCCAAGTGCATTGCAATCACAGCTGGGGATCCCTGTGCCTGAGCATGGGTCTGTGTGGAAGAGAGAAAGAAAGCACCATGTATAACCACATCACCACATGAGAGTTTGAAAAGGCAAGATCTTTTTAAACCAGTGGGAAAAGCCCGATAGGAATTAAAATCAGGTTATTTGTGTTTTGATTCTGGACGAAGCCACTTTCTTTGAATTGAATCATTTCTATCAGCACGTCAACAAACATACATGTCCTTGTTTTTTAAACATTAACTCTGGATCTGAGGTGTGCAACCTTCATTGCTTTATACAAATTCCCCATTTACTCTAGATAAAAGTTGGGCAATACATGCTTCCAGCTTCAGGAAATGTTTGGGCGAGTCAGGGCAAGATGTGCAAGCTGTCCTGTGTAGGCACAAGCTCCTCTCCTGCCTCTCTGCTGCACATCCCCAGTGAGAAAAATTAGAAGGGGAATTGATGTGAATGGCTGGAGGCTGTGGGCAGGGAGCCTGCCCTGGGGGTTCAGGCAGAGACCTGGACGCAGATGCTGCCTTCCTCGTCTGTGAATGGCCACAAAGTTGACAGTGGGGGCATCAAATAGTAATGACAAAGAGCAATAATCCTGCCAGTAGTAATAATTAATGCCTCTATGGTGCCCTTCATTTTTTGACCTTTAATCACTCTGCATACATTGATTAAAACTATATAGGATTTCTGAAATAGATCAGTGTGATTTTTATTCACACATTTTCACTGGCATCAATATGGAAGTTACTCTGAAAGTAATGCGTCCTTATTTATTTCCATGGACACTGCAACAGATACAAAGAGCACAGTAACTCTGATAGAGCAAATTCTCAGCTGCACAACATTATTTTATCAACACAGTCACCGCCAATAGCTTTGCATTTTCACCAGCGATGTACAAGAACTAGCATGCTGCACTCATAACAGTCTGCACTAGTGGGGGTGCCCCACTGTCCGTATCACCACCGCTGAAAATCATCCTCCCCACCTCATTGTGCTCATAGCCACTGATTCTTCTTCACAAACATTCAGCAAGAGTTGATGTTGGCTTAAGTGGTTTAAAAAAAGTGCACACCCACAGCAAACAACAGAGCGTCTCAGTGATAATACGCTGCTTTTTTTAGTATACAAGTCTATCTGGTGAATGAGTGGAGCTGGAAATTTTCTTCGTTGTATCACGAGAAATTTCTGGATATATAGGTTTGTGTGAAACTGATCTGGGAAACTGAATGGTTGATAGGATGAGTTCACATGTATAAATCACATGTGGATCATCCAGAATACTGAGAATCATTCCAAGAGTTCTGATTATAGCAATTGTAATTTTCATTAATTACATAATGTCTGACAATCGTGGCTAATAACATAGGTAGGAACACAGACAGGAGCCAATATTAAGAATAATTCCTGTTTAATGAAAAAAAAGCAAAACAACCCAGGAACAAAAAGCAATTATTGTGTTACTAGTGTGTTTGTGTTGTATCCTTTTCTTTTAGGTTATTCAATACTTCAAGCTATTATGGAAAAAGCAGGACAAAATAGCTGGCAAGTCAGTGCCATCTGTGTGGAGAATTTCAATGATGCCAGCTACAGGCGGCTTTTAGAAGACCTGGACCGAAGACAAGAAAAGAAATTTGTAATAGACTGTGAAATAGAGAGGCTGCAGAATCTCTTAGAACAGGTAACACTCCTTTTAATGTCTCTGTAAGCACATTACTGAAATTCCAAATGAGATAACACTGTGCATTGCTTTTTGTTTTTTTTCTCAGTGGAAATGAGACTGCCTGCTCTTCCCTTCGTTTTTTCTTCATGGGTTGTCATCTGTAGGTCCACATGACTGCTCTGTTTGCCTTCCTGTACAATCCTTATCACAACAGCCAGTCCCTAAACACTGAGCCCATTTCCCAGCACAGGCTCTGGGCAGCACCTCCCTAACCTGATCTGTCCCATGCTGGGGCCATTGAGCTGGTGGAGCAGCACAGTGCTGTTGAATTACCACGGTGCCCTTCTTTGTATCTTCAGGGGGAAAAACTCACCTAGTTTGAGGAAAAAAAAAGTAAAGCTTATTTGATCCTGTATTACTTGCAATTCACAAGACCATGTATTTCTATCTATAAAATGTTTTCCATTTATTATTGTTGATATTTAAGCTGATAGCTTTATTGCCTTAGCAGGGTGTTGATGAACACGGGGAACAGTAGGATAAAGGTGCAGCTGAACTGGGAAGGAAGTCCAGGTTCTTCCACAGGTTATTCACAGAAAGCTGCTGTTATGTAAAAAAAAACACTGTTCCAGACAAACATCTTGCACTGAGCAGTACCTGTACCAGTGTGTAGATCTGACTCCGCATGATGTTTGAATGAGGTCTTAAGTACTGGAAAAGAATAAAATGATTCCTTGAAAGGAGCTTTTTTTTTTTTTTTTTTTTTAAGAGAAGAAAGAGTAATCTAGGGTCACCTATTCACTCCTCAATGATCCCACAGTTGGGGTGCAGGGTTCGGTGCCCGCTGGCAATGCAGGACCTGCAAGGCATGATTGCCATCTGCTGGCGGCGGGGCCTGCACAGTGCTGCTCACCCTGGGTCCTGATGCATCTGCTGCTGAAGTCACAGAAATAAAAAATGCCCTTTGTGATACAAAAGTGCATAAAGTAATACCCACTGACATATATGCATCCCATTTTCTTTTAAAGGCAGAAAATTAAGAGAGAAACTGAGAATTAATAGTACGGCTGATTTGAAAGGACTTTTTCTATTACTGTTGCCAAGAAAAAAAAGAGATGATGCTGTATTGCTATGATATTCATTTGCCCATTTTTTGTGTCAGTGATGCCATTATATTTTAGCACATGCTTTCTATAGTTATGATGAAACTCTCCCCAGGTTCAACCTATGTTGTAAAAAAATAAAACAGAATACTCATTTGAAGATCTTCTAAAATATCTTTAGAAATATACTTACCCCCTCAGCTTTACATGTGTGTGGATTTATATGCATGTGACTTCTTTCATGCAGCGTGCAAACATAAATTAGGAAAAGTGTGCTCTATTACCAGGGATCCTGAATACACCCACCATCCTACGTAGGTGTATGCAATTAGCATGCACTCAGTTGCACAGTCAACGAAGTCATTTGGTACACAGTCAGAATTCACTGATGTGAGACATAGATTTTATTTCATTCCTGGTGCTAAGAATATATATATACATATATATATATATATATATATATATATTTTCTGATTTTGACATCTGCATAGTCAGTTCTTTTTGAGAATAACCTGCGCTCTTTGTTCAGATCATTCAGGACTGGATTGGATATTGATTTTAATGGAACTAGGTTTTGACCTTCTCTGACTTCAGAGATGGTCTGGATTTTACCCACCTAAAATGAGTACTTAGTGCATATATGAAACCATTAAAAAGCAGTGCTTGTCCTCAACAGGGCGAGTCAGACTTTGTGAACCTGGCTAATGCCTCTGCAGGGTAAGCCTGCAGAATCTTCTTTCCATTAACTGTGGTGAAAGAGTCAAGGGTAGGAAATCACACCCAACTTAGAGTCTTCCTGTATCTTAGCCAGTCATACAAACACATTTAGGAAGTCATTCATTTGACTGCTGTCTAATTTAGATGGGATTAATTTTCCCTAAGAAATCAGCTATTCTGAATTTGTGCTGGTGAATTTTCAAAACTAAGTGTAAAATCTTTGTACTGTTCTGTGGGCTTTCAGAGTTCTCAGTAGTGACCACTGATGTATTTACACTAGACCCGATTATACTGAATGTTACTTCAGAATATTTCTGCAGTTTATTCAGGACATGGGTCCTCTTCTTCTGCTCTGCAGAAAAGGACCTCGGTGTCCTGGTGAGCAACAGGTTGGCTATAAGCCAGCCGTGTGCCCTTGTGGCCAAGACAGCCTGTGATATTCTGGAGCGTATTAGAACTGAGTTAGCCCTTCCCCTCTATTCTGCCTTGATGAGGACACATCTGGGAGTACTGTGTCCAGTTCTGAGATCTTCAGTTCAAAAACAGGGAGCTATCAGAGTCAAGCGGAGTGCCACAAAGCTCTTTGGGCCTGGAGTATCTTATGAGGAAAGGTTGAGAGACCTGTGGCTTTTCAGCCTTGAGAAGGGAAGACTGAAGTGGGATCTTATCGATTCTTATAAAGGGCAGGAGTCAAGAGGTTGGAGCTGGGTTCTTTTCTTTTCAACTGTGCCCAGGGGCGGAATAAGTGGCAATCAACACAAACTGGAATATAGGAAGTTCCATAAGACATGAGGAAAAGTGTTACTGTGAGCAGTGTTCAGGGCACTGGAACAGGTTGCCCACAAATGCTGTGGAGTCTCCTTCTCTGTAGATATTCAAAACCCACCTGAATGCTTTCCTGTGTAACCTAACTGTAGGGAGCCTGATTTAGCCGGAGAATCTGCCACAATATAGAAAATGCCAAATAAGATCAGTTTTTAAATAATCAGTCTCTGTCTTTTTCAGTTTGTATGAGGACTTTAATAACCTGAAGCAGACAGGTTTGGTGACTTTACAAATGGACTGAAAGTTGGAATGCTCTTCTCTACATACACAGAGGAACTGATTAAGCTTCAGTGACTCTAATTAGATCAACTTTTTTTTTTTCCTGGTTCTTCTGAAATTGAGAGTGTAAGTTGCGACTATACTGTAATACTTTGCAATGTACAAGTAAATATTCTGAAGAACATTTAGGAAAAGTAATTAAATCTCAGTAATTAGATGGTATCTCAAACTATTTTTCCCTTAGATTTCTGCTAATGAAGGGAGGGAAACTGGCCTGTGGACTTGCAATTTTAGTCTCAAGTGACTGCCCACATCTATAAACATTCATACTTCTCATGCTGTGGACCTCAAACAGTGAAGACTTGGAAGCATTTTCACTAACTGTGTCCAGAGACTGAGTGCATGGAGTGCTCTCCTGCCTGTATCTAGTGCCCACTCATCCAACTTGGAATCTTCTACTCACTTTCCTCTCCCACCTGCAACTTTAATCTTACCGTTTTCCTTTTTTGTCTTTTTTCTTCTCATATTTTTCTGAGATTTTCCTTTTTCCTTTCCTTTCCTTTCCTTTCCTTTCCTTTCCTTTCCTTTCCTTTCCTTTCCTTTCCTTTCCTTTCCTTTCCTTTTTCCTCTTCCTCTTCCTTTTCTCATTTATTTTCTCCTTTCCACGTGCCTTGGCTTATGCAGAAGCTGTATCCACACTCTGTATTTGAGTTCTGTCTTCATGGAAAAATTCTCTCCTGGAACCCAATAGTGTATCTGAAATCCAGAATTTGTTCACAAACCAGCATGTACATTTTTCAGCGTATAGTCTTCCTTTCAAATTAGTGTGTATTTGTAGTGAGTATGATATTTTGGACAAGGGCCAAACTTGCAAACTTTTTAAGGATTAAGTATGGAGGGATGGAGTTTCATTGTCAAATTTCCATTCTAGAAAAGGATAGTAGGAACAGTGTTAAATTCAGAAGATGCATTCAGCCTGCCCTTGAGGCCTTCTGTCTGATTTACTAGGATTGTCCACAAAAATGTTTCAGTTTTCCCGCCCGTGACTATGCCAAGGCACACCATTATGGTTTTCTCAATAAAGCTATGTTTCTCTTCTTTAATCATGCTCCCCCACACAGGACTACATGTTATCTGCTTGATAGTAGAGATATTTGGGGTTGATAAAAACATTTCACTGCATTTTTGTATGAGTGCCAGTTGGCATGGCTCAGCTCAAGGCATTGCTTAAGTACTGGAAAAAGGCATCACATTGAGCAACGTCATAATTGCTTTGATTTGTTGATTTGATTTGATTCATCAGTGATAGGCAGTGTCTTCAGCCCATCTGAGTCAGTACATTTCCACCTGCTCTCAAACTGCTGTAACTTAAGTGTATCAGGAAAAAATTAGCTCTTTTTCTGATTTTATTGACAGGATAGTGAAAGAACACACTACTTCCTTAATATCATATAACAATTACAAGGAGAAAAACTTTTGTCTGTGAGATTCCTCCTCTATATACTCTTCTAGCACACCTCATCTTCCTGAAACACAGGTTATGAAAGACCAAACAGAAACATGAATACTTTCCTATAAGTTTTCCTTTGCTTGCCCATTTCTATTCTGCTAACGGCCAATGGAAAAGACTACCCAAATGGTAAGGAAAACTGCTACTCAATTATCTTATTCTTCCTATAGTACAAGCCCCAGACACAAGGCTACCACTGCTGTTCATCCCAAAACCATGAGTCTCAGAGCTATGCAGGAACGTGGAAAGCAATCACGTGACAATGTGCTACATGTCAGATTTCTTCAAAACTTCAATTTTGGAGAAAGCACATCTACAATTAACAGTTGCAGAGGACTTTTTATGCTTTTCAGATATTTTTCTAAAACCTTGTAAATGATCTCTCTAAAGCTAATGATGTGTTTCCCCAGTTTACTTACCTAGCCCTTTTATTCATTTGTTCTGACACAGCCAAAATAAAAATATACCACCTTTTTGTTAAACAGTTAAAATTATGATAGTCTCTATTTGTATTACATAAATGGCTGGAAAGGGAGAAAAACTCCCATTTCACTGTGTTCATAAAATTGAAGATAGATTTTATTCTTAAGTTTCCAGTTTACCAGGACAAAACAGTAAAAAGAAACTGAACCAAAGATCTAGAAAGATAAAATGACATATCCACAGTTTTGTATAACAGGTATAGCATATATATAGGGACACTTCCCCCAGGAAGTGTCAATCTGCCTGGGGGTAGCAGGTCCCTGCAGAGGGATCTGGACAGGCTGGATTGCTGGGCTGAAGCCAATGGGATGAGGTGCAACAAGACCAAGTGCTGGGTCCTGCACTTTGGCCACAACAGCCCCAGGCAGTGCTACAGGCTTGGGTCAGAGTGACTGGAAGAAGAAACGGACCTGGGGATGTTGGTCGCTGCTCAGCAGAAAAGAACCAGCAGTGTGCTTACATGGCCAAGAAGGCCAATGGCATCCTGTCCTGTATTAGAAATAGTTGCCAGCAGGAGCATGGAAGTATTTGTCCCTCTGTATTCAACACTGGTGAGGCCACACCTTGAGTACTGTGTTCAGTTTTGGGCCCCTCACTTCAGGAAAGGCATTGAGGCCCCGGAGTGTGTCCAGAGAAGGTCAACGAAGCTGAGAAGGGTCTGGGGCACAGGACTTATGAGGAATGTCTGAGGGAGCTGGGATTGTTCAGTCTAGAGAAGAAGAGGCTCAGGGGAGATAACTACCTGAAGGGAGGTTGTAGTGAGCTGCGGGTCAGCCTCTTCTCTTGTGGAACTAGTGATAGGACTGCAGGGAATAGCTTCAAGTTGTGCTTGAGGAGATTCATTCTGGACCTTAGGAAATGCTGTATTTCCAAAAGAGCTGTCAGGAGCTGGAATGGGCTGCCCAGGGTGCAGGCACCAACCTGGGAGGTAATTAAGGAACATTTAGACATGGTGTTGAGGAACATGATTTAGTGAGAGCTATTGGTGATGGGTGGATGGTTGGACTGGATGACCTTGCAGGTCTTTTCCAGCCTTGGTTCTGTGATTCTGTATTATAGATGAAGACATTTCCAGTGATGAGAATTCTTCTGTCAAGGACCACTATGTCCTTGTTTGTCAGCAACCCTTTCAACTGTGAGCCGCAATACATTCAACAAGTGATCTTTAAAGAGACCAAAAATATTCTTTTTTGAATCAAAACATTAAGGGAGATGAAAAACTCTCTGCTTATGCATCACTTCTTTCCAAGTAGTGTTTCTAAAGTGCTTACCTGAAATTAGCACACATAACTTTCTGCTTAAGATGTAACTGATATTTTAAAAACTTTGCAATGTTGTGATTTCCATTTCATACAACTAAACCACCTGTACCAGAGGAAGCAGTGCAACAGTTGAACAGTCAAGGCCCAACTAATCACACGCATCATGGGGAATTTTTCCTTTTTACTTCTGTACGTTTTATTTTTCATCCCACACTGTAAGTTCATGTGTTTGCATTTCTGGCATTTTCACTCAAAATCAGAAGTCAGGTCAGCTTTAGAATAGAAGATGTATCTATCAAAAAATTAGAAAATCATAACTTCATTTCTATTATATATTTTCCGATTTTCTATTTTATATATACAGAACATACATTTCAAAACAAATATGCCTGCAAAAGAAAACTGTTTTTATTTATTACCGAGAAAGACCAAATGAAAATAATACTGCATAGCTATTCCAGCTGAATTTAAAAAAATCCAAGTCAGGCTTAGTTGTTTGTTTGTTTAATGTTTATTGTTATATTATTTTTTTCTGATTAGTATTTATTAATTTTAATTGTTAATTTGTATCTTTGAAAACCCAAAATAGGAGAATGAAGCCCTATTCGAGTTGTTAGAACAGTAAGAATTAAAAAGTGATTCCCATTTGGATTTTGTGAGTTTTATTTTACTCTTAGGCTAGTACTGGCACCAGTACTATAAACACCTTCCTTCCAAATATGTACCAAACAAGAAAGAAGTAGCATTTTCTGTAGCTAACCAGGAAATATTTGCAAACTGACTAACCAGGTAGTGCCCATGTGCTGGCTGGTGAGCCATCAGGTAGGAGTCTAAGTGCCTGATTGCCCTTTATCCCTTTGGTGGCAAAATCAGATGGATCTCTGTTAGTATTAATAAGCGCCATACAGACTAAGTGTCTTAGATGTCTTAGATGATGCCTTAGAGACATAATCTTCCTATAAAATACAGCTGTGTGTTAAAAGATATTGTACTGGAATGTAGATAGACAGACCCACAGACAGATTAGCAGTAGAAATATAATTTATGCAAAAAGCAGAGCTATGGATACATAGTAAAGTGCACACATTTAAGAACATGTACTAAGATGTACTCCAAGATGTACTTATATTTAGTTAGCAGGATTCATGTATCTTCAGCAAATACACGTCATAGATTTCTTTAGTTATTTCTTCATTTACTAACTTTCAAGCTAGAGTGAAGTGTAATAAAGTGATGAACTGTGAACAGATTTGGAGAACAACAGAAAATCATTTTGAAGATTTGAGTGAAAACGTGTTATTTGTTCAACCATGGTGTTTGTTCTTTTTACTTCTCCAGACACTAATAATATGTATCACTGGAGAGACATATTGTCATTTGGTCAGCCATAGCTGATCACAGTGCTATGACTTAGTTTATATAGTGTTCAAAAATGTGCCTACATGTACGATGAGTTCAGTGCTCCAAATAGATTTTAAAATTAAGTAAAAAATTGTAAGAATTATTTAAATGGCAGATAATAATTTATTAACTATAACTATTTCAACTTACTTCCATTGCTTTTTGTTGTTAATTAAGTTTAACAAACCATATAATAAAACTATCGAAAACGTGAACGCTGAAGTTGAAAGTTTATGATTATGGTCTCTTATTTATTTTTCTGACAGACTTCTTGCTGGCAGCACATATGAAACACCAGAGAGTAAATAAGTTACAAGGAACAAGACTGGAGTGTCACAGTTGAGTTTTATTTTTAGGCAGATTTAGTTCTGTTTTTGAAATTCAGGCTGTGGAATACTTATGCTAACAGACCCAGTCTACAAACAGACATAGAATAGCAGAATTGATTGGAACACACCTCTAAAAATCATCTGGACCAAACCCTTCTCAAGGGGACGAGCTTAGATTAATCACTCAGGCCCTACACAGTTAAATTTTGAACAATGCCAGGGATGGAAATCTTGAAGCCTGCCTATGCCTTGTCCCATCATTTGACTTCCTGAGGGTAAAAAAAATTAAAAGTTAAAAATAAAAATCTTTTATGTAGTTAAATTTCCTGTAATGGTTCTTATCCTGTTGTTGTGCATATCCATGATGAGTTAGGTACTCTCTTCCCTGAACAGTCCCAGCTCTCTTAGTGTCTCCTTTTTTGTCAGGTTCTCCAAGACCTCAGACTCCTTCTCAGCCCTTTGCCAGACTCTCTCCAGTATGACCATGTCTCTTGCACTGGAGAACCCAGCATTGGGCACAGCACTACATATATGTCTCACCGGGGCTGAGCAGAAGGGAAGGATCATTTCTTTCAGCCTGCTACCAATGCAGCCCAAGAGGCTGATAGTTTTCTTTGTTGTGATATTACATGACTGGCTCTTAGAAACATATCACAGAATTATAGAATGGCTTGGGTTGGAAGGAACCTTAAAACCCTTTCAGTTCCAACTGCCCTGCCATGGGCTAACCAGGGCCTCATCCAATCTGCCCTTGAATGCCTCCAGGGATGAGACATTCACAGCTTCTCTGGGCAGCCTGTGCCCGTGCCTCTCCATACCCAGAGTAAAGAATTTCCCTGTCACATCAAACCCTTTCTTCCACATCTCTTTTCTCCCATGCCTTGTCAGTATCAGATCAGGTAAAAAGTTAGTTTCCATCTTGTTTATAAGCACTCTTCAAATACTGAAAGGCTGCAATGAAGTCCTTCCAGAGCCTTCTCTTCTATCAGAATCCCCAGGACTTTTCCTGTAAAGTTTATCCCTAGCATGTGTGTGGCCTATGTGTTCTGCTCTCATTGCTGAATCAGAAGAAGGGTCTGGACAAAAGGTAGGGCACAGACCTACACAGATAACCTCATTTGCTACTTGTTCCTCTCTTTGCACAGAGATAAAGATACCTATGGGTAGGTGAACTATGTATCACCACTGAATCTTGCAAACCCATATTTTGCTTGAGTTATCAAGATCTAGAAGGAATATCAGGGTGATCAGATTAACCTCTGTTCTACTGCAAGTGACTGTATCTACAGCATTCTTCACTAAGAGGGCACATGTTTCTACGTAATTTTGGGTTCTCATTTACTGCTATTAAACGCTCTGCTACAGTCTCTGTAATTTCTCACAGTTTTCTTGATAGATTTTAACTATAAGTTGAATTTAACCATGTCTGCATGTTGACCTTCATGCAAATCATGGCCAACTAAAGGCAGAAGTACATGCTGACTATGGGTGCACTTGTTTAGGACTTCTGTGTCTGCTCCTTTCCAAAAGAGGATATTGTTACTCAGAGCTTCTGTGTCTGTACATACATGTGCATACAAAGACATATACACATAGCCATGTGAAGAATTTGATTTGGTAAAAAAAAATAATAATAATCTTTTCTGGAAGAACAGCAGTGAATTTCCTTTCTTTTCTTATGTCTATAGCAGTTCCATCCCCTCCCAGCATCTCCATCTCACAAAGTTCAAACTTCAGCATTCCATGTGTTAAAAGTCTTACAGGGTGTCTGCTGCAAGCAGCAGCATCTTCTGAATTTTGCATTGCAACTCAATTTTGCTGTCAGAGATACTCAGTCTGACTCCTGCACTGCCCGGCAGACTGATCCCATTATTTTTCTCCTTCCCAACCCTCCCACAAAGAGCTAAATGGGATATCTCCCAGTAGATTTCTCAGCTCTGTCAGCACTCTGCAACAGCAAGATGAAGAGTGCTTGTCTGGGCTGTATTCGCCTTTAAACGCAGAGGAGAAAACTGCTGTGCATCAGCTGGCATGTATTTAATGCTTCAGTGTACACAGCTGAATTTATACATAATCATAAAAAGAACGTTTATTGTATTTTGTAATACTAAAAATTAAACACAGGTGTAAAGTTGTCATGTAGCAAAGTACTAGCACTGTTAATCTTATCTTGTAAAAATTACAAGCCAATAAAGTCTAATTAATAGCATGTAACAGTATGTATTATCAAGCATGGCAAGAAAGTAGCTCCATGGTATCTTGGACTGCGTTCAGAACTATCTGAATTACTCTGTTTTTCAATGTATTCTTTTCCATCTCTGATCCTCAGCTTCCCCAGCCTTAAGGAGTCTTGAGATACGCAGCCAGAAATGTCATGTTAGTGTTAGCACTCCAAACCAAATCTGTCTGATGGGTAAGATGGAGAAGACTGTCATTGGAACGATTGATTATTATTGTTACTGGCAAAATGAATGTAAATAAGTGCGTGAGTGGTGAAAAATACAAAAACTGATTTATTCCACTCCTTCTTGTTCTGATTGCAATATTTTGCCATTGGCATGCTAAATCTGAAAAAGCAATGTTTGATTGCTGAAGCTTTCTAAATTGATAAAGATGTAATTTTTGCTGTTTTTAAAAATATGCATTTCTTAGCTTAATTTTCAGTGTGTCTGATAATTGAAACTGGCAACTGACATTTTTACAAGTGATATTTTGATCAATTAATCAAGAATAATAAATTGAAGCAAATACGTATGAAGAAGCAGAAATTCAAATCATGAATTCAGCAGAACGTGAGCTGAATCATTCCTCTACAATTTCGTCTGATTGCAGTATACAAGCATAGAGATTCACTAGCTCAACACATATAACTGTTTATCAAGAGATTTTCTTTTTTTATATATATGTTTAATTGCATAATGAGGATTTCTTTATTTCCTGAAAGTGCCATGAACTTGCCTAGCCTCTCCTTGCCTCCACATTTCCTGTTCACCCTTTTAACTTAGATGAACAAAATGTAGGATTAGTTCTTCTCAGAGAGGAACACAGAAGTAGATCATCAGCCAAAGAATTTGTTACATGTATTGCACACTAATTTGGGCCAGAAGCAGCATCATTGGACTTAGGATGCTTCAGGGCCACAGTAGCAGCACTCTGTGTATATACATATATATATATGTTGTTGTTGGTTTTTTTTCCAAAGGTTTGGAGAGACCCATAATGTGCCTTTTCCTTATCACTCTTGTCCCTCTCTATTTGTTTGCTTTTCCCCTAGAGATCTATAGAGTTGCTTCTTACACTGATGTCAATGTAACCTGATAGCACTTTGAGGCAGCCAGCAGCCAGCACTGCTACCAGCATCTTCCTCACCCTACAGTCAGCAGGGTATGCCTGCATATGTTCATTTCCTATAAAGCAGCTGGGATTTTGCACACAGTAATAGGCCCACACCGCAAAGTAATACAAATGCATTTTGTCACTACACCACAAACTGATGAGGTTTGGACCCAAGAAATAGCTCATTTCATGAACAAACAAATAGGCAGTAGAAGACAAACGATGAATAGAAATGGTTTGTGAGATTCATAAAGTGACGTTCTCACACTCTTCCTGTCTGTGCCTCGCTGCCCATCCCTGGCTGTGTCACTGGTGTTCAGACACCCAGCCAGATCTGCATCCGCTGCACAATGCAGGAAGAAACACATAAATTGTAGAGACACTTTCTGCTTTGTTCAGTGCCTTCTTGTGCACTGTACCCTCTGTGGTGATTTTAGGCTTTTAACTGTCCACCATCTCCCCAGCTATAGTGCCCTTTTGAGAGCAATAGCTTTTAAAATTAAGCGTGTTTTTCAATGGCATTTTTACAGCTTTGTAAAAGATTGATCCTTGCATCAGATATTGTATAAAATCCCATTTCAGTTGTGGTTTATATCATCACTGTTTCTGCTGCAGTATTTCAGGTCAAGTCGCAATCTTCTATCTTTAACAAGTCCCTAGACTTTTTATATTGTGTTAGACAGACTTCTTTTTATTGCATGTATTCTTTTTCTTAAGGAACCGGATTGTGAGACAATTCCAAAGAGGAGAACCTTTTTTAAAGTCCCACTGGTAATGAACAGCTATCACCCTTTGAAGAGATTTAACTGAAAAGAAATTCTTTCCACACTAACTTTACTGACCTTCATCTGCTGGAAAACATAATGAGAGCTATTTCATGCTATGGAAGTTAAGCATTCTTTTACAGTGAGTTTTATGAAATATCCATTTCTGTGGCAGTGAAGGGCAGAGACTGACTTGGGGCCCGATTCTCTGCTCAGACACCGATGTAAGTCTGTAAATGGCATTATCAAAGTTTGTGAACATACCTGACCTGGAGGTAATAAAAACAACTAAGAGAGAGAGAAAGAATAAAAGCGGACACTTAGACCTCTTATTCTTTTTGATAATGGAATAGTCCTGAATTTCCTAGACCAGACTATTGTTCAGATTAATATAAAGAATAGCATTGCCTGATAAATTCAGAAAATTCCAAGTTCTGTATAAAGCCTAAGTTTCATTCAGATATCTCCGGCTCTGCTTTTACCACGCTTCAAAGTCAACAGTATAATTCTAGATACTGTGATTATCACTTGACATTACTGACATCAGAATAAGGCATACTAGATCAACAAGTAAAAGTTCTCACAGCATACTGTTCTTACAAACAAATGCATTTAATAGTGTGAATCATTTTCAATAGAGTCCAATACTGTTTTATGTTTTTTTCTAAATAAATTCATCTTTTGTGGACTTAAAGACACACATACAAAATGATCTTTGAAAAAAAGAAGTTGTGTTAGATTCTTAAATAGCACTGATGGCTGATGTCCTTAGTATTTTGTTTTCTTTGATTCTCTGTTGCCACATTTACTGAAACAAAATATTCACTAATAGTGTGAGTACTAGTTAATACATTAAGTGACTTTTGTCGTCTTTCATACTAATGATAATTTGGGGAGCAAATAGTGCTTCTTTATTCATTCTTCTTCATAAGTGTTGCTTATTTGATAATTTATTCAGTTGTACATACAAGATTTTTAAAAGAGCTCTAACCCTCAGTGCTAGACACCTTGTTCACTGGATAACAGCATTCACATGCCCCAAATCCAGCAAAACACCTCACTTTCCCTTGCTCTCATCCTTCCCCACAGAAATCATAAGTCAGTTCACCCTGCCCAATACTTTCTTCCCAAAATCTCCCTGGAGGAAGCTGAGGTCACCTTGAACTCTCACCACAATGAAAGCTAGGGGTAATATGTGTGTATATGCTGTTAAGGAGAAGTCAGAGTGGGAGCATAGAGCAAAAATAAGTATTTAAAGATTGAAGTAAGGAAGAAGTATATGAGGGGCTGGGATGGATCTGGTCTCTAGTGCTCTGATTGCTGGCACCAGTTTGTTTTTTAACTGAAGAATCCTAAGGCCGTGCACAGGGTCCTGCCTTACATGCCACACCAACAGTTTTGTAATGTGTGGTTATTATGTGACTGGCAAAGCCCATCACTGGTGCCTGGCCCTCCCAGGCTCTGTGCTGGGTTGTGTTCAGGCAGGGCTATCATAGGGGGCTTTGACATCTCATCCTCTCTTCAGGGCGTCTATTTTGAAATGGAGATGTATCCAACCTCACACCACAAGTGTGCCTGCCACTTGCCCCACAGATGCTGAGGGTTCCTGTAGGAGAGCAGGGCCCACAGCCACAGGCAGCATCTTAATTTGCCTCGGGAATGTGGTTTTTGGAGTGAATCCCCTGACTGTGGCCATTTGTTTTGTGCTTTGTTTCACATCATTTCCTGTGGCCTCTAAATACATTCATTTCTTCTGAGTGATGCCAAATGAGAAGATGTGCCTTAGATGTGTTCCAGCTCCCATTGAGAGTTCTATCCTGAGAGGTTATAGACAATCAAGAGTAAATCCCTGAACCATGCTTGGAATGCCTGTCAGCTCCCTAGCACAAACACTCGTGCTGTTTACACCCTATCCTATGAAGTCTGCTGCTTGCTGACATGGATATGATAGATGGCACAACTCTGCTCTTTCTATGTATTTTTACTGAGCTTGGCCTTTTGACCAAATTTGGGAGTGTGTGAGTAGTCACATGGTGTTTTAAGGTGTCCCCAGACTTAGAGAAATTCTATAGCAAAAGTTTTCTCTGATACTCTCATATACCAAAATCCCAATCCTCTTTTTCTCTTTCAGAGAAGATGTTTAGGGTTTTTTTACCTCATTTCTCTGCTATACTACAAGAAAAAAAAAATTCTTCCCTGACTCAATAGCACTCATATTTTTTACTTTGAGGTTCATGGCTATACCATGACAGTGACTCCAGTCACTGATATCAGTTAAAGAATAGAGAAAGAAAATATTGGAGTCCGTTGAGCACTTTTAGAAGCTCCTTTTCTTGTTAGGAAAGACATTCATAGCCTCAATTTATCTCAGTGCAGAAGTACAACATAAAGAGGGGTGCTTCATCAGGTAGTAATGAGTCTGATCCTATTTTATAGATCATAAGCTGTACCTTGAAGTATTCAAGAAATAAAGGTGAAAGCTGTTTTCACGAAATCAAGCACATTTTTTTCTGAAATCTTGAGTGATGAATGAATAACCATAAACACTTCCAGATTCAAAATCAGAATTGTGTTTAATCTTGGTTGAAAATGCAAGCCATATAGCATCCATTCTTTTCTCTGTCTGTGTGATCAACATTCTTAGGGTGAAATTCATCTCAGTTAACACTTAAGGATATAAAATGTAGGTGCCTACATCAGATCTAATCATCATCAACTCTTCTGGTAGCCAGTGGGGAAAAACAAGCACTTTTAGGGCACAAGATGTCTAATTAATGTTAGACGTGTATTTTAGAATAAGATGAATCATTTCCTCAGAGTGCCTGCTCTTTCTACTGATTTTAAAGGAAGCACAGACAGCTAGATAAAGGCAGATGTCTACCTTTATTACCTACCTAGAGAGACAAGCATTGAAAGAATATGCTTACAAAAATATCTTTTTTTTTTCCCCTATATATTCTGTATTTTTGACATTAAATCTGGGAATTCTGTAATCATTTCTGCATGTATGTGCTAGGAAAAAGCACAGTGGCAAATCGATTTAATCATTTGCAATATTTACTCATTTTTACTATATGAAAAATTATAGACATGTAGCAGATACACCTCAACAGATACAGGTTAATCTTATGCTTGTTTAATTTGACCAATACATTGCAATGATAGTCATAATTTGTGTTACAGAGCCAAACAGGGAACAAAACACTAAGGATGTTAATTACCAAAGTGTAATCAGGTCCAAAGAGCTCAAAATGAGCTGGAGTGATTTCCCAAGCTGAGGATATGGCCCGCAGTTATCATGTCACATTCATTTTAAATCATGTCCACTTATATTGAAACTGTGATACTGTAGGTGTTCATATTGTGGGGTTTTAATCTCTATCATTTTCCCCCTAGTAGCGAGGCAAACATATTGTCATTACCATGAACTGTGGAGGGAGAACATATGTAAAAGAACTATTGATGTATATATACATTTATATATATATATATATATATATGGTATTTAAGTACTGATATTAAAAAATGGTAACAAATTGCTTATTTACTTTATTACTTTAAAATAGTCTGCAACACATGGCAAACATTTACCTATATCTTGTTAATTCATTTGAAAGGAAGATGAAATGTTTAGTGATGGTGAGTGCTCGAGGAGAAAAAAACATGGTTTTATGATTCTGTGAATGGTCATGGTGGTGATAGGTTGACCGTTGGACTTGATCTTAGGTCTTTTCCAACTGTTACGGGCCTTTGATTCTGTGATATATTTGACTACAAACAGACTCTCTTAAAGTGAATGGTAAACCATTGAATGACGTTGAAAATACGAGTTAAAAGTATTCTGCTGGCATTAAACACAAACTGCATTGTATCACAGGTATTATTTATTTAGTAAAAACACTTAAAGTCTAACAAATCTATTAGCACCATTTTCCACGAGGTATTCTCATTACATCATATAAATGGCAGTAGGTGTGGGTTGACATTGGTTTTGTCTAATCCTTGCCGTATCAACCATAGCACATCAGGAGTGTTCCCCCTTTGCATGGCTAAAGGCTCAAAAGGGTATGGCTTCACCTTGGGACCAAGCGCTGTGTTGAATCTCTCATCTCCTGCATCACCAGAAGCCCCTCGTAGCTGGAGACATGGGGCTTTCACAGCAAAAAGCCTCACTGCCTATTTTTGCTCTGTCCTCGTTATTTCCCATTCCCAAATCTTCAGTTTATTACCGAGAGCTGAATAACGCTCTGAGTACTTGGCCACCTCAAAGTCAAACAGCTTTGATCCCAGGAGGTGAAAAACCAGTTTGATTCATAAATGCTGCACTCATTTAGAATGAAAAGATACATTAGCAGTTAGGCTTTCTAGCTAATGTGTGACCTCCTGCTTCTGAATTTGTGTCCCGCAGGTAATTGCTGTACTTGATGAAATACTGTACTACAGTAACACTTTCAGTCATATGGAAGGCATGCAGATTACCAGTTCATTACTTTATCAACTTTAATTTTAACTTTTTTTTTTTTTTTGCCTCCATGATTAAACACCTGGAAAGTTATAGCTGCTTTATTGGAGTTAGACCGTCAGTGTTATATTGCTAAGGTTAAATGCTTCAGAATTTCTTTCTATATAGCTGCAAAAATACTGTATGACTCTGTTTTTGTTTTGTTTGTTTGCTTCTTTGTTTTTCTTTTTTTTACTCTTCTTCAGATTGTGAGCGTGGGAAAGCATGTTAAAGGATACCATTACATTGTTGCCAATCTGGTAAGATCCTTTTCTAGAATTATAGCCCTGCTTGGTAAGTGAAACACTCAATTTTGCTTTGGAGGCTCTGAACTTCATTCGCTATTTGTCACTAATATGTGGTTGCATTGAATATATTCTGTAGAGCATGTAAAAGAACTTGGCTTTGTTGTTCTGCCATCTATACAAGCAAGAAAGATACAATGTTATCCTCTTAAATCTTATCAAAGTCAGTGTAGGGTAGGACTGCTGTGTGTTTCCTGTGGCTGAATTAGATGCCTTTACAGAGCTACACTATCTACATTGACTCACCTTTTTAATATTAATAGCGTAACAGTTATTAAAGTAACCTTACTACATTTTCTTGGGAAAATTCATTCTGTGGTAAAAGCATCTATGTCCAGTCGAATCACTAATTCAGTATTTTCACTCTAAGTCTAAACAGCACATTCACACTAATAATATTTAGAAGAAGGCAAATGAAGAGCAAATGTGATACTTTATTATTAAAATGACTCATTTTTCAAGTTGAAATACCTTCCGGGTCAAGCACAGTGAATGCAGGGCAGAGTCTAATGTGTACTTCCAATTGTTTTCTTTTTATTCTTCCCTCAAGGGATTTCAGAGGGAATGAAATATGTTACATTTGTACCTTAAGATGACTTCAGATTATATTTAATACTTCAGGCTTTTTAAATGAGAGAAGTCTGTCCTCTTAGGGTTTAAAAATTAGACTTTCAACTTACCAAATTTATAATTCCCCAAGTAACCTTTCCCATTCAAAGTGGTTGAAGTAGAATACACAGTGGAGATACTCAGAACTACTTCAGCATGGGTGCATGCTCCTATCTACCAGCTATTCAATAACATGAGTAATATGGCTTCCTGATGTCATATGACTTTTCATATTCACTGTTAGTCTCCTTTAGGAAATGAATCAAATCTCTGTCTTGAACATTGCTGTGGGTTGTTCAGGGTTTTTTGTTTTGTTCTGTTTTAATGTGGAGTATTGGGTCAGTGGCCCACAATTATTTTTTTCTGAAATCTCTCTGTAATATATATGATAATAGACTTCTTTTTCTACTGCTAAATGCCAATCAGAGGAATTGAGGAATGCAAAAAGAAAATAATTCTTAGATGCCATAGAACGCAGTGGCTAGAAAAGGAGCAAAAAGATTAATGTTTTCTTCTTACTTTAACTGTCTCCGTTATGCAGTCTCTTTAAGTTCAGTTGCATCTCTAAAGGCAAATTTTACTAAAAGATTTGTTTGTATGCTTTTGAGACAAACAACCCTAAAGCCAGTAAGTCACGAAGTCTGTATATGTTTGTTGTTGTTGTTCTATGTTGGGGATCACTCTAGATTTCAGACAGGTCTGCGAGCTACCACCACCACATTTCACAGAAGTCTGATTCTGATACTGTTTTCCTTTATTCTTTGCACTAACATTGAGACACTCATTTGCTGTCTCTGCATTCTAATGCCCCTCATATTATTTCATAACTTGTGTAACTCAGATAAATTCAGCCTAAACAATGAATCCTGGAATAAATATATTTGTACAATAGATCTGTTTACTTTGCAAACATGAAAAGAAGCAGGCATGTAATGGACCAAGTACTAGCACAGTGCTCCTTAAAATCTACCAGCTGCATTGGAAATTGATGCAAGGATTTCATATTCTGCAAGCACTTTTCATTTGATTCTCCAAACGCACTTCTTCTAAAACTTAACTGACTGCCATTCCCAGCAGTGTGTTGCTGAGCTGTTGAGACCACTCTGGCAATAATGTGAGAATTTGGTTTTATGGTTTTGTTTCATTCTTTATAACACAAATTGAAACTGTGAACAGAGGTTCGATATTATTCTCTGGTTTTAAGTCTTAGCTGCTAATGGAAACCTGCTGTTGCCCTTCTTTATGCTGCCTTACTGATCTAGAACAGATTGGACTCTCAGCGATGTATAAGGGCAAACAAAATCTTAAATTGATTTTCTAGGGGTTCAAAGATATTTCTCTGGAGAGGTTTATGCATGGAGGAGCTAATGTGACTGGATTTCAGCTAGTAGATTTCAGTACCCCAATGGTAACTAAGCTGATGCAGCGCTGGAAGAAGCTGGACCAGAGAGAATACCCAGGATCCGAAACCCCTCCAAAGGTATTGATAAATCTGAAGCACTACCAAAATATCACTCATATGTTCAAATTTCTGATTAACATTGATAAATAAATGGGTTTAGGACCTCAATATTTAGGCAGAAAATAAGGCAGTTGATCCTATCATTACTGGCAACTAATTATGACTAGTCCTTGTGATTGTATGATAGAAACAAAGACTGCAACACATTTCACTGATGTACTTTAATGTTTTTTGTCAGCTAGTCTACAAATCACCTCTTTACTGACAGGAACTAAAGGTCAAACACTTAACTGACAACTTAATTTCAACCTGTTTTACATGAATTAATCTAATTATCTAGATTCACTTAGACCATAGAGCTTTACTGACAGCTGAATTCTTCTGTACATGAGATATAACCACAGTTGTAAATTTAGTACCCTTAAATTTTCATCTGGAATTTCCTCTGGAATTATTTCTGTCACAAAATCTGGTACAATAATCATTTTCAGGCACGATCTTACAGTGCAATTACATCCCAGTATTCCTCTATCCTAATCCGTCACAGATGGATAACAAAATATTTCTGTCACCTATAATTTTCTTGTGAGGCAAATCAAAGCAGGCAAATAATTATGGATTCATCAAAACAACTCTGATTTAAATGTGTACAAATATATGTCAGACACAGTTGTGGCCCTTCTGCTTGGTGCAAAGATATTAGTTCAATCATTCCATGGCTAGAAGGGCAACAGTTTGGCAAAGCATATGGAAGGTATCAAGATGGATAATACAAAGGATGTCTACATCATTTGGTGAATATTCAATAAGTTTATTTTATGGAGGTAAAAAAAAACAAGAAGGATGCTGTGGTCTATGGAGTGCAGAGATCCAGAGTACTGTTGAGTGGAACAATTTAGCTCATAAGAATCCTTGTCAATGAACAGAACTGTGATACATCCTTCTAAGAAGTCGACATGATTAAACTGTTTCACACATAATTCAACTATGGTTAACCAAAATTCAAGATTATGAACATATCCCAGTGGGCTTAAAATATGCAAGACAAAGGACAGGAAGGAAATTAGACTTCAATAACTGACATTTTGACATCTAATGGGACTTTCAGTATCATCCCTAGAATTATGATCCACTTCTCCTGATGCAGGAAATTCACTGCAGGACCGTGATGCAAAAATGCTCCTTTGTTTATATGCTCCATGCTAAAATCTGCTGAAGACATACTCTATGCATTTAATTTAACATGTTCTCAGTCTGTAGTAGTTATAATAGTTAGTCTAGAAGCACAGACATCCTTTGATGACATGCCAAGCCCCCTTTATTCTTCTATACTGTTCAGCAGTTTGTATTATTCACAGGGCTGACTCAGGTTTTCCAATAGGAAGAACATGTTCTTGATCATTCTTAAAAAATCCAGCAACTTGGATTTCATCTCATTTATTCTTGCTCATTATCTATTTCAGTTACTATTTCTTTTTTTTTTTTTTATTTGAGTAAGTTGGATGGGTGAGTGGATTGTTCAAACCATTCCCTTAAGGGTAAAACAAATAGAAAAAAAAAATTTGAGAAATTAGTATCTTCAATTTAATTTGTTTATTCTGATAATTCTTCAGAGGCAGATTTTTCTGCACTTAGGAAACATAGTTTAAAAACTGTAACTAGTGGGATGTACTCTGCTCAATCCTGCAGGAATGTTCTCTTCTCAATCCTGTATTCATCCCTTAGGGAAAACTGCTTTTGATTTTGAGGAGAGTTTTTTTCTTGACGAATGTGTACAAACTGCCGTGTAATGCATCAAGCTAGAAAGAGGTGAGACAGCTGATTTTTGCAAAGATCTACCAACTCTAAGGCACTGTGTTTGTCCATCAATTTAGTACACATCTGCATTAACATATGATGGAGTGCTTGTGATGGCTGAAACTTTCCGCAATCTTAGAAGGCAGAAAATAGATATTTCGAGAAGAGGAAATGCTGGTGATTGTCTTGCTAATCCTGCTGCTCCGTGGGGTCAAGGAATTGATATGGAGAGGACACTGAAGCAGGTAAGGGGTGGGTTTTGTGATTTCCGTGAATATTACATAGAAGTTGTATACTACGTGATTTGGAAGGATACTGATGGTAGAGAGGAAATTTGTTTGTCAATTGCCTGTTGGAATCAGCTGAAGCTGTTTTGATGTTTTGGTTTAGAATTTGGAATGAATGCAAAGGGGAATTGCAGCTATAGAAAATTTCTAGTAGTCCCGGTCTTACTACATAGCTGGGAATTGTGTCACTGAGATGCTGAGCTCATCTGTTGCACTTTGTGTATAACCTGGCTGTGCAGATACTGTCATTTAAAGAAACAGATTTTTCCATCAAATATAACTTTTCAGATATTCTTCTGTCACCTTGAATAAATGCAGATTTCTTCCAGGGAAATCACATAGGTAGTATTTTTCTTTTCTTTAAAAAGACATGACCCAGAGCCATTGTTCACTGATGTCAGGATTTTGAATTCCTGATGAATATGGATGCCTAGAAAGTTCCAGATCTCTGTCAAGATGATTTAGCCTTTCCTTTGAATGGGACAGTAAGAAAAATAAAAATCTTGCATTTGAATTTAAATCATTGCAAATGAGCAGGCTCTGCTTAGGAGAAGCTGCTAAAAAGTGACTGCTGACAGAGCTGGCATCTCTATGCCTGGAAGCCTGTGTTTCAGTCCTGGAGAAAAATCAACACAGATACAAATGGTCAAAGGAGAAGAGTAAGTGGTTTAAATCCACATTCTGACTGTTAGGAGGAAAAATAAAACATTTTATCTGCTTTGCGTAGTCTCTGCAGATGCACAGATCTGTAAATAATTGTGGGAAGCATGTAATCAGGCTTCTTTTGAGCCCCAAAGTCTGGCCAAAAATGCTTGCATGGCTGGGTCCTGATACAATTGTAGCCAGCAGCATTATTAACATGGCTTCTTTGGAATGAGATTCACAGTCTGGGTGTCCTCCAGTGCAGCAGGACAGAGCAGTAAGAAACATGTTTTGGTTTCAGCTCTGATAAAGGTGGTGTAAAACTGCCCCAGCCAACCTTATGGCTTCATATCTGTCCTTCTTCACTATGTGTGTTTCGAAGTATTTCTTTCAAACCTTGTGCATCTCACCCATCCTTTGTGATAGTGAATTGCTTTGCTGGGTCCAAGGTTGCAGGCCGTCATCTTTAAGAGCAGCACATATTCATTTTATACATTTAATCAACTGGAGTGTGAGATAAAAAGATTTTTCACTACTCTATGACATTTGGAGTAAAGAATGTAGGTCTGAAACTTCATGATGTTTTTTCCTCCATTTTCAGGTTCGAATACAAGGATTGACAGGAAACGTTCAATTTGACCACTATGGTCGCAGAGTCAACTACACTATGGATGTCTTTGAGCTGAAGAACACAGGTCCTCGGAAGGTATGTGCTTACAGTGCTATCCTTGTACCATATAAATGGGACTGTGGGTAACCTGATCTAGTGCTTGACCTAGCAGTTGGCAACCCTGCCCATGGCAAGGGGATTGGAACTAGATGAATCTTTGAGATTCCTTCCAACCAAAACCATACTATGATTCTGTGATTCTATGACTCTGTGATTCTTTTATAATTGAGTTTACTTTGACTAAAGAGGTAAAATGAATTGGATTCTGTGTCATTTACAGAGGACAATATATCATCTACAAGGATAGTATGTCTGATGTAAGCAGTAAGTCTATTTTCTACTGTATATTATTATTCCATGCGAAAATTGAGGAACGCAGAAGCAAGTGTTCATCTTAGAAAGATGAGATGTCAGGCAGTCTGTAAGGCAAGCTAATAGTATGTGTCACATCAGCTATGTCTGAATGCACATAGATCATCACTCAGCCCAGTCATTCTGAAGAGATAAGCCTTATGTTTGTTAGCCCTTTCTCTTTTGTGCTAGAATTTTTCAATTTATCATAGTTTAAAACAAAAAAAGATCAGAAAATGTACTAGTGCTCATTGGATTTATTTCCTTTGGAGACACTATGGCCTGTTTTGTTTGCTAGGACATCAGAAGAAGAGAAAGTGAGAAGCTGGAGATGAATAGGAGAATCATGGCTTCTTGAATAGGACTGAGGCAATCAGAATTAGATTAGACAGTTTTCCATTGTCTGTATATAGGTGACAGTCCCAGTAAATAGTATCCCACGTGAACAGTTTATCTCCAGAGATAAGCTGCAGTGATGAGGAGACAGAGTGTTAAACTGTGGATCCATATCAGAATTACACATTAGGATGCACTTACTGACAGTACATCCCCGTACAGAGCTGTAGACCAAAGCAAAGAATGTCCCTGCATGTCAGGTATATTAGTACAGTTGACTTTTGAAAGTATGACATATGGCTAAGAAATGCACTGGTGAAGGTGAATCTGTCTTGCTTCTCTCTTGAGAAGCCCTGTGTCCTCTGGCAGAGAATCTGTCTGACCTTGCTGCCAGCCTGGCTGTGCGCCGTGCTGTTGACAGTCAGGAGGATGTACAGGTAGCTGGGTTGCATCCAAGGCAAGTGGGGAGTGAGGTACAGTCTCTCCATTCCCAATTCCCAGTGGTACTGGAGGGAAGTCTAGGCAGAAAAGGTGTGGTTAATTAGGTCACAACTTAGGTAACTCATTAGGGAGTTTGCTTAGTGGAAGACTAACTGCTCCAATTGGCTTATTGTTCTTGTTTCAACCTTCCTCATCCATTTTGGAAATGGTGCCATTGACTTACACCATGCAGGGTTGTCCCCGTCCTCTCTTCTTGCCTATGATTTGAAGGGAAATGTGGTAACAAAAAGATGAGTTATGTCTGTGCTGCGCTAGCATCCCAAGGTGCTTTTCTTATCTTTTCAGGCATGCTTTCCCTTTGTCTCTCTGCCACTCTCGAACCATTACCTGTCTTTGATATAAACAGCCGTAACAGCTCTGACAGGTCTGGCTCCTCACAAGAATTTATTTTTTATGTATTGTTTGGGATTTTATATGTGATCATTGAACCAATTCTGTTCTCCATCCAGCCTGACAAATCCTATATATTATGTGAGAAATGACTGTACTTAATTGAACTAAGAGGCCTTCACCTTTAATTTCTTCTCACATTCTAAATAACATGATTAATGAATCACCCAGCAATCTTTTCAGAACTATTCTTTCCAGTTAGAATAGCACATGCCTCTAATCTTTGGAAGAGTGATTTTTGCTGTCTACAGCTTTAAGGCTGTGAATAGAGCATTACAAAACTGCACAGCTAGTGAGAAGAAGATTTCCATATAGTGTTGTAAAATGGGAGACAATAACCTATGCTCCTGTTGGTTTTGTTTATGCAGCTTTCAATAGTAGGTTCTTGTCTGCAAGACAATAGTGTCAAGATTAAAAACAAAACAAATCAAATCAAATAAACGAAGTTTATATATAAATTCACATATATGTCTAAGATTTGGATTCTGGCTTCAAACTTAATCAACCAAAATGGAAATTATCAAAAATTTAGAGTTATCTGTTGCTTTTATAAAGTGACTTGTGGGCTTCAGCAGAAACACCTCAGTGGCTGATATAAGGTGCACAGATTTTCAGAAATGACATTATTCATTCCAAAGCCATAGTGTTTTGACAAATATACTTTGAGGCAGGTGTTTTTGCAGTACTGCTTTCTGAGTGATAAATTCAACCTCTCCACAAGTAGACAAAACTGCTAAAAATGGAAGTCCATATTGAATTGGATTTACTTATATAACAGCTGAATACAATCCTTTCCTTTGAGAAGTTTTTCCCCTAAGGACTTTAGATTTTATAGGTAAACATAATGTATTTTAGAGTTCACAGAGTTAAGTTAAGTTATATCTTATATATTTGTTAGTAATCCAGTTCCAGAGTTGATTTAGTACAGATTTGAGGTGCGCAGGTTTGAGGAAACACACCTATGCAGACACAGGCTGAAATTCCTTTAAAAATGCCTGCCATTCCTCAAAAAGCTCCTTTATTTCTGTCTACATTTTGCTATGACACTTACTTTTACAACACACTTCATCATTCATTTTCTACTTTCCTTCTGAACTTCCCGGCAGTGAAAACCTGCACAATAAAAAACAATCAGTCACTGTTATAACGAGCTTCCCAAACTGCTAGGTTTCAGTGTACACATTCTGCCTCAAGTTGGTCACAGATTTTGACAGCAACTTGACATTTTCAGTTATCAGTTTTATCTTTGAATCTGCGATTGTCTGAATGAAAGAGAATATTTGTTGCAGTGAATCCTACTAGGAAACCAACTTGCCACTCCACTGTATCAGCAAAACTGAAGCTTCTGTTCGCTGTAGACACGTAAATCAAGGCTTGTATGCTATAGCGAAGGGAAAAGGAACATGTCAACTAGAAGTAACACAAGTTGTGGATTGGAAGAGTTTCTGCCTGTTCACTTCACTAATTGAATATAAAATATTGGCTCATACTTACTCACCTATACTGTTATTTTATACATTTGTCATTCTCACAAATGCCCATTCACTGCTGTGGTGAGTGTGCCTGAAGACGGCTTTAGGGACAGCTAAGGTGACTTGCTTCTCCATAAACTGATTTAATAAAGGGAATTGAATGGAATATTAAACATAATGAATTGTTTAAGAATGCATAATATTCAGTAATGCATGTGAAGTCAGGAACCAAAAAACACTCCCCTGCACTTCCAGAATCATCTACTGCACCACCTCATTCTTCCAAACAAGATGATTACCACATTTCATAGAGGCAGAATCCCATGTGAAGATGAGCTTTATTCTGGGTTCTGCAAAACCATTAAAAATAATATTGGCTGCAAAATTTATCTGACTGTCCAGCCAGTTTGCTTCACACTGAAGTCTCATCCAAAGCACAGACTGTTCTTTGGCACTGACAGTTGCACTGAAACTCTATCCAGACCCCATTTTCCCCTAAAATTCCTTTTCCACTTCTAGTTAGATGGACAAGGAGTTCCATTCTCCCACCTCTTGCTCTCATGAATTCCTAATTAATAAAGGTAGGCAGGGAGGAAGAGTAGTTGCTGACTAGTCCCCGACTGCTTCTCAAGTACCTATACTAGCTAGAACTGCTCATCTTTGAAAGGAACCTTCAAGAGCACTGCCACTATCTGTTCCTTTCCTGGGCAAAAGAATCAGTTGCTACATTCAGTTCATTAGGATCTCAGTCAACTGGAGAGCCACCTTAGGTGGGAGTATTGTCCTAGAGTATTGTTCTACAGACACTTCTGTACTCATGTTTAGCCACCCAAAGACTTAGTACATAGCCTGTGTACAGTTTTGGGGGCAGAAGTTACCGTGTAGCATATCAAGGTTGAAGGAAAGTCTCCCAATTTCAGACTGCCTTCATCCCATCTGCTCTCACAGCAAGTAATGCTGGCTCATGTCTCGTGCTCAGCAGCATCAATACCAGTGCAGAAAGCATAGCTGCAGGTTGTACTAAATTCCAGAGGTGTTCACTGAAAAACACTGTGTCTGTGTGTAAGAGGAGAGCTTCTGATTCCAGGCATTCCAACTTTATTATTATTATTTTTATTAATCTATGGGTGATTTAAACCTGTCTCCTCAGTATTTCAGCAGCAGCAATGAACTAAGGCAGTTGTTTCACCTTAAGGCTGCTCTGGGAAGGGCTGTGGCCAGGGAGCCTGAAACTGATTTGTTTCACCTCTCTGTCAGCAGCAGACTTAACAGAGAGACTTTCAGACTGTGGTCATGCTTATCATGCTTTAGAGTGAGTAGAGAAAGATAAGTACTTTTCTAGACGGGAGGCGTATCATTCATGAGCTGCTTTATAGTGCACTTCTCTCCACTGAGTATATAAGAAAAAAAAAAATAACAGGATCAGTAATGTAGATAGTAAAGGTCAATGCCAATGGAACAAGCTTGGTAAAATCTTGGGCTGAAGGCCGTGGAAGACCCACAAGCAAAGCTGCAATCTGAACATCTTTCACTCCTCCAGAGACCAGATGTGGAAGATTAATGAATGAAATCTTTCTAGAGGAGAACAAGAACTCTTGTATCTCATTTATGCCCCAATAAAGGTTTTAGAATATTGCAGGTGGGGTTTAATTTGTGTGCCTGGTTGAAGTAAATAGTACAAGCCAGTCAGGAACTGCTGAGGCAACAATACCAGGTCTGACTCCAACAATGCTGCAAGATGGTATGTATACACAAAGTGCTGGGTGGATGCTACTTTGCACCCATCTACAGCAGCAATTCCTTGGTACAAAATTATTTTTGGATCACAGTTTTTCATGTAATAATTGTATCTGCAATTTCACCAAGTGCAGAGTTACCTACTGTAAATTATATTCCTTTTATTTTGCAGGTTGGTTACTGGAATGACATGGATAAATTAGTTCTGATTCAGCATGAACCTACACTTGGAAATGACACTTCAGCCATGGAAAACAGAACTGTAGTTGTTACTACAATTTTGGTAGGTGTTTTTTTTATCAGTATCTTTTTTTTTCCTTTTTTTTTTCTTTAATACTTATACTGCTATGTGACACAGCCTCCTTTAAAGTTACAGTATTATTTAGTCGGCCAGTTCCTAGGTTAGTGGGAGGGTGGGAGCCATATATCTTAATTATCCTGGCTGTTATGTTTGTTCAGAGATTTTTTGGTATACATTTAAAATAATGATTCACTTGATGTCAGGTTTTTAAAAATAAGTTGAAACAATTCTCTTTCAGTATATAATCTTTTTCATTTTTTGCTAAAGTAATTTCCAAAAATATACGTGAATTCTTTCCAACTTCTGACTGATAAATGTTGACTCACAAGAAACTGGAAGAAAAGAAAAACCTAAAATCTCAAACTGACATAATTGAACAGATGTCTATAATGTCAGTGTCCCTTTTGTTGACACATTATAATTTAAAAGTTGACTTTAGTCAGAGCTAAAATTCTAAACACTATGGTTCAGTCAGCCAATCAGAACTGGTTTATCTACTTGCAATTGTAAATGAAAATATGAATTTAGTAGATGCATTTGAACATATTTGTAAATGTATTTGTTCAACATGTCTATACAATTTTCCATTTTAATAAAATCTAAATAAATTTTAGATTTTTCAGTGTTAGGTATGTAATTAGTGTTTTTGAAGACAAAGAAGAATGCAGTTGTTTCATTCATTTACATTTTTAAAACGGTTTTTCAAAGCCATTTTTTTTTCTTCTAAATCTGTGTTTTAAATAAAATATTTAAGAATTTTGATTCGGAAGTCAGAACTGCCCTTTTAAATTGATGTTTCTAAAAGCCAACTGGCAAAGGCTGACCTTTATCTGACCACATCTAAGATTTTACATCTCAGTTCACTGCCCTTTTCACCTGTTTCACTTAGACAAGATATTTTAACTCTTTAGGATAAGCTACATTTTAAATGGGAAGGAATATTCTGCTTGTGTTCCTAAGCAACAATTTTCTAATTTAATAGAGTTTAAAGTACTCCAAAGGAAAATGTCACTATATTTTCTTACTCAAAAACTCAGTAGTTGCCAGATTTCCAGCAGTGTGTATCAGCATTTATACATTAAGTATGTTTTGAAAAATCTCCTGTTGAAGATTGTCATTCCAGGATGCAAACCAACCAAACTACTATGCAGGAATTCCAAGTGTAAATCCTAACCAAATTGTGTATTTTTTTTTTTAATTTGCATGGGACATTTAAAATAATATGTATTTTTTTCCTAAAAAAAGACTTGGTGATGGAAAAAAAAAATACTTCAGTACAGTCCTCCTCTTTTCAGCCTCTGATGAAGAATCCTATTTTAAGAAATTGATCAAGGAAGAAAAGAGTCCCAAGATGCTGCGAACATTCCTAACTAAGGCTCAAGTATTAACCACCAGTCTAGTAGCATTGAGCTAATTTTTCCATATGGATTACTGTTCCTCTGACTGGATGACCAGGCACTGAACCACCAAGAAAAGTTCTGTGACTAATCTGAAATGTCTAGAACAGATGACGTTAACCTTCAACTTTGCCAAGCTGAGAAGAGAATGATGTGAATTACAAGCTTTCAGTCGAAATTTTCCTCTCATACCAATCCTGATATCTTTGACTGAAGCTACCATACATGAGTACTGTAATTTCCATAAATAGCTCCAAGCTTAGGAGAAGCAATTAAAAAATAATAATGAAAAGTAATATACAAGATTTCTGTTTGTCAGAAAGGAAAAAAAGGAAAACAAGAAAGCTTTTAAAATGTGTTATCTTGCCTGTCCTGTTTGCAATGAAGCATTTTGATGTGCGTAATAAATGTTATATTCAAAAGAATTTTTCCAGTCCCAGTATTGAAAGGACTGGTGGGATAATTTTCAAAAACAAAAACTGAAATTAATATTCCAAAGCATGCTTTCTGTTTATGCAGCATGTCATTTTGGGATAAATACAATTATTTAAAAGCAGAACTAATTCTTGACCAAAAGTGTCCCCTTTCAGTGCTTTGAAAGCACAGTGCAAGAGAAATATATCAGAATTTGGTTTGAATAAGAGTATATGGTGAATTCTGCCATGAGCTAGTCATGCACATCTCCCATTGATTCCAATGGGAGCTGCTCACATGATTCTGAAGGCAGATTACAACCACGATTCTTAATATTGAGATACCGGGGCAAATTAATATATTATTCAGAAGCATATAATCTTACTCCTAGACAAAATATATACATATATATATATTTAACTAGAGCAACTCTTTCCCAGACAGTGAGTTTTTGACCTCTTTATTGCCCTCTTCACATTGAAGGGAGGTTGAATTATTGTAGATGGCATATAGTTTTGGCTGCATGCCTATTTTCGACATTAAACTGAAACACTTCTGCAGTCAGTGCTGTCAGACTTTTCCGTCTTCAAAGAGAGGTGTCATGGCAGAGTAAGATAAGTTTACAAGTTCTCAGCATGGCTCGCTTTAATTTTTGCCTGAAGCCAAATAGCACCTGTTGATTTGCCTGCTGTTCCTTCACGTTTTGTGTCTATGCTTACTTTGCTGTAACATGGCTGTATGGCTATGGCTCTGCACTCAAAGAACCTAGTACAGGGTTTTCTATTTGTCAAAATGTTATCTTCATTTGTAATGCAGTAGGAGCACATAGAAATTTTTGTACAGTTTTAGTTCAGCATGTAGACACTCAGTCTATCACCCACTAGTCGAGTGGTGAAGGAGCAGCCCAGAGGGAGCAGGCAACACGGGCAGTGACAATAGTCTACCAGCTGCCACATACCCCTGGATTTTATAGTTCCTGGGAGAGCCATGTGTCTTGCACTTCATGTGCTGCACATCCTTCTGCATGCCTGGCCCTCACAGAATGGACAAATGCTCTCCCTGTGTGCAGAAGTGTACTCCCCAGAGGCCCCAGCTTGGTGTACAGTACCCCTGCTATATGGCTGGAGAAGGGACACAATGTATAACCTTCTCTGATAGTAAGGCAAATATAGTAGTTTTTTTCAGTCAGGAAAAGTAATCATCTTTTCTACCAAGATGAGAAATACAGTGGTGAGATCACAGAATCACAAAATCACAACATGCTTTGAGTTTAAAGGAACCTTCAAGCCCACCTTCCAATCCCCTTGCCATGGGCAGGGCTCACACCCATCAGGTCAGGCTTCCCTGGGCCCCATCAAACCTGTCCTTGAGCACCTCCAGGAATAGGGCATCTACAGCTTCTCTGGACAACCTCTTCCAGCGCCTCATCACTTTTTGAGATGTTGAACTAGAATATATAAGAGTAGGCTGAGATGACTACTCCAGATTTTCTAATCACTTTCATGATACAGACAACACTTTACCTACTCTGAGACTGCAAAACCTAAAGATCATGAAATTCTGTAGAACCAAAGCTAGACAAACAATGAGCTGTGTCTGCACTGTTTCTTCCAGCTCAGTATTTTAAAAAGATAGTCTTCACAATGGCAGACTAATCTTGAAGGGCAGGATCTCATTCAAGACTGTGTCATCTAAATGTCTTTACAGAGGGTCTCAATTCAGTTGCCCACTTAAAGTATGCAGTGACATTTATGATGCTGTAGGATATATTGTCTACCCTTATTTCTGTAATTAAACCAGCAGGATGAACTTTTCCTGCCTGTCTTATACCATAGATGATCAATTCATGTGGATGTCTTAGGTACCATATGATGTTTCACACATGGGATGACTTGTTCCCCAAGTGTGTAAGTTTTCGTGAAAGTACTTAAAGATTTAGATTGATTCAATTATCCATAGGTCGGTGGCTAACAGTGAGTTTATCAGAGCTACCCAAACCTGCAGAATGACAAATGGAGGGCAGGCAGGCTACTACAGGGCACCCAAGATGACAGACACTTCCAGTAGGTGACTAAATGTCACCCTCTGTTTTGACTGATATACGCTTGCCCGAGTCTTACCTCAAAAATTCTTTGATCTTCTCATAATAGAAAAATATTTTTTCATAAAATATATTTATTAATTAAATTCTTTAGTAGACTAGGAAAAAAATAACATTTGTTGCATGACAATTATAAAGACTTCAAACCGAATCCTGGACACTTTATTCCAAAAAAAAAAAAAAAGTTCAATTGGCTTCTACAGAAGGTGGGCTTTTATCGGGATAAAGTGTGATGTGTGCCACTCCTGTTTAAAAAATGAGACATTTCCTTGCACAAGTATTTGTCACTTTTACAAGTTATTTTTACAGTGCTTAAAGATTTTGAAATTAACTTCTTAACAGTAGGCAAGGCATACATAGATCTGTTTAATATTTGGACTAGTTACATTCTCCAGCTTCCATTATAGTATGAATGATCACTTGTGAGCATTTTATTGTGCACATGAATTTGTGGGAATGTGGTGGAATGATTTGTTTACGTCTATAAACGTAATTGTTGCAGACATAAACTTGTATTTACATATGTTAAGTATTGTTATAAAAATGTGAATTATATAAGTAAAGCTTGCACCATTTCAAATATCTGTTCCTGTGCTAGTCATTGATCATTTCAATGTGGACTTTTCCTTGATTTACTACAAAATAGAATATTATTAAACAGCTGAAATCTTGCAAGTATCATGGTATTAAGCCTCACTCAGCAGTAAGTCAAACCTGTATTTTCCATCAGCAGGTTAAGAGTTTATTGCTCAGAAAGTGTAGTAAATAAAAAGCTGGTGGGGAGAAATAATGTTTTTACTAGACAAGATGCTATAACTGGAAACAGTGGAAAACCCTCTTAGTCTTCAGCTATTTCAGTTGGTCTAATAAAAGATATTGCCTCTTCTCAGATATCTTGCATCTCTTGTAGATTTGGGCCAGTATGGTCACACCGGCGTTACCCCTGTTTTAGAAAATGCTATTGTAATAGGCTGTACAGAAGAAATAATCTTGTTTCAGTGTCACAGGTAGAAAGTAACATCAAGATACAGCTGAGTACATTGCTGCTGATTCAGATGTTTCTTGACTTTGCAGCATGGCTTTGCAAGTTCATCTGTATCAGCTGCTTCTTAGGAAACGAGTAAAACTTGCCTTCCAGTGTCCTGATGTTACTGCAATAGCATCTGCATACCTCATTAGCTTTAACCACTAAGTCTGACATGGCAACGTGGCCAGAATTGAAACAAGTTCTGCTATCTGAATTTTCTTGCAAGCAGTCTGTTATCAGAAAGCCGCATTCAGTCCCATCCACATTCCCCAGTCAAATTCTTCCTTGAAAACACATCTCATATTGGCAGATAATGTAGACACAAAAATTAAATAAAATTATTTATTCTGTAAAATAGGTAGAAAGGAAAGAGCAGCATGGTAAGCAAGAGGAAATGTGTGTTTACTTAATTTTAATTGTATAGCCTCGTGCCGACAGATTACACTCAATTGTGGCTTCTTTTAAGGTAGCTACAGCAAGTACTACCTCACTGTAAAACAGATGCACAATATAAGTGAAGTTCTTTGCCATATCTTACTCTAAATCAGTAAGATGAGGATGAGTAGAAAGAAAAGCAGAAGGGGAATGAACCAAAATGGACCCTTCGAGTCACTCAAGTGGCCTGCCAGAACTCAGGCCAAGTGAATCTACTCTCATAGGACCCTCCACAAAATGGGGTCACTCCTGCTTGGACCTACTGAGGGTGGTGCTGAAACTCACCGCTACCGCTCTTGGTGTTCCGTCAGAGAGCTTGGAGAGAGGAGGGCTGAGATTTATGTTGCCATTAACGGGATGAAACATCTGTTGCTTTGTTATGCAGGGGCAATTGAAGTGCTTTTTTTTTTTTTTTTTTTTTTTTTTTTGTAGCAGCCCTATCAATGATGTGCAGGCAGCTGCTCAGCGTCAGGGTTCTAGGAGAAGCTGGCCTCCTCTGTACCTGTCTTGTTCAAATGTTTCTCCAGATTTTATTTTATTTTATTTTATTTTATTATTTTTTTTTGCATGACTTTAATTGTATGGCTTTGGTTTGGGATTTGTAAGAATGTCTGAATCAGAAAAGCTAGCAAACACCAATTCTGGTCTTTGAAAAACAGAATGACTTTTAAAGTGCAGCAAGCAAATGCGATTTAAGCTTGTAAGGAGAGTCCACAGATTAAAGATATTGGACAGGACATGGTACTACTAGTAAGTCAGAAGACATGATGTTTTTCTCCTCTGATTATTTTTAACCATTTTTCTGGAAAAACTTATGTAGAAAGATACAGGTTCTGGCTTTTCCTCTATGGGGAACACAAACTGTATATGAGTGAGGAACATTTGATTCATGTGCCTGAAATACTTCCCAAAACTAAGGTATTCCACAAAGAGAGGACAGGGCCCCTTATTCCTACTTTTCTCCCTCCCTCCCACTGGAAGACAGGAGGTTGACATTAAGCTCATTTGATAGGGGATGTGAATATAAGGAATGACATGGGCTGCTGCTAATATTCAGCAGTTTTCTTTAGGAGAGCTAAACACTGCACTACCAAAGTCACTGCGCTGCATCATCACAGTGATTGCAATGTATAGTTAATGGTGTAGCCAGTGGTCTTCTCAATGCCTGAGTCACATATGCTAGGATGATAACAGCTTGCTTGAAAATTGCTCCGGTTTTAGCCATCCTTGGTTGTGCAGTGCTTGTAACAAGATGCTCAAGAAATGTGGCAATCTGCTATTATCATCCCCAGATTTATATGGGCTTTTACCCATGTGTATACACAGCAAGGAGCCAGGTAGCCAAGTAGCATATGAAAGTGACCACTGCAAACACTTTTTTTATTCTATATAGTTCCTTAGTGGAATTAATGGTGGTAATGCATAAATGGCCTCCAATGCTGAATTACTACCCAAGGATTGTGGCCCACAAAGGCACATCAATAGTAGAGAATATCACAAGGGAATGATGAGAGGAGATTTCTGGAGATACACCAGAAATCAGTATTCCTACTGTACTTACTTAATCTACATCTTTGTTTAAGTAACCCCTGCTGCTTCCCCATTCCCAAACTGTTTTATTTAATCTAAGATATTTTTGTCACATTGAAGTAAATGAACTACATAACTTTCTCCATTCTCTTTACATGAAGCTCACTTCTACCATTCTTATACTGAGGTGTGTCATGAGCACAGTTAGCACAGGTATTAAATCTACACGAATAAAGGAAATAGTGCCTCCCGCATATAATCTCTTTTCAGGTTTTCTGCCCTTTCATTCTGTAATAGTAAATTGAATATACTGTTCAAACTTGTCTATCAAATGCTTCTCTTGGGTGGGTTCATATACAGCTAACAGGAGCTATGTTTTTTTATCTGAAAGAAGAAATTTATCTGGCACACTAAAAAAAGTTGGAATTGATTTATGTAATCCATCATTACTCCTTTAATGCCATGTATGCTTTGTTGTTAAACACTGAATATAGGTCACGTAATAGCTGCTGCTTAACGCTGATATTCATGTAGTGCATGTAGAACAAATTCTCAGGCTACCCATTTACCTTCATTTTATTTGTGTACTAATTAGATATGTAGGAAAGATGTGACTGGGGCAGAGAACTACCAAGGTCAGTGTCTAAAAAGCAATGCTTGCCAAGAGCCATCACAGCTATAGCCTCAGAGAAAATTGAAGTTGCCAGTATTTTATGATGTAAATTCAAACAAAGGGTGACATTAGTGACAATATTTTATCTGGAACTGGCTGTTAATATGGATTATGTGAAGTCGTTTAAAATACCACCAGGAACTATAGTTTGACATAATGATTGCTAGAGTCTGAATCCTCACAGAACCAGATAGGAAAATGTCATTTTAGTTTCCCGATCAGATATTGTTCACTTCTATAGGGGCAGCACAGTTTACAAAGAATGTTAAGATCCACTTTTCAAAACAACTTTCACTTCTTTCTGATGGCACTCACTAACCAAAATTGTATTTTGATACTTTGACCTGCATCTTTAATATCAGTCAGCTTTATAATATCCTTGTTCATGCATATTACTCAGGTCAATACTAAAAGATCATGTAAAATATACCCTCTTGATTCAAAGGTGAAGATATGCTTCCTATGGAACATATTTCCATGTTCTCACTAGAATATACATAGCCTTCAAGCAACTGTGCATTTTAAAACCCCAAGAAAGTGAATAATTCAGACCCCTCACCTGAAATTGCGTATACAAAGTAGTTACATTATGTTACAGGATATAGAGAGGTTATGCTGAATTAACGCCTCCTGTTATTTCCATGGAAACTACAACAGATACAAAAAGCACAGTAACAGTATTTGATAGCAAAATTTCTCAACTGCAAAGCAAGATTTTTCAACAGAGTCACAACCATTAGCTGTATAAGATCCTACATGTTGCACTGGTAAAAATCTGCACCTGTGGAGGTGACCCATCATTCCCACTGCTAAAATGCACCATCTATCACCTCACTGGGCTGTCATCCACTGTTTGGTCTCCATAAACGTTCAGGAAGTGTCTATGAATGTCAATAGGTGCCATTTTTTCTGCATGGAGGAATTCAATTACACACATTTCCTTCATCCACACTTCTATGTCAGATGCCATTTTGTCAGACTGTCCCTCTGCTGCCATCTGTCACACAGCAGCAAAATGTAATAGAAAAGTGTCAGGAAAGTTCAAACTCTACTGCCATACCACCAACATCAACATCTGGCATCATGGACCAACATCATAAAATAGAAGCCATTACTTTTAGAACAGCCACTGTTCTCACAGAAGTCAAAAGTGTGATTTATACCTTGTATTATCCAATAGTTGTTTGCATTGTACAGGTGCAACCTCTGATAATCATTTATATTCAGTGTCCATTGTACTAAGATCTTTAATTTAGCATAAAGTAAAAATTATATACGTACTTTGGTATTTTTATGATTATATTTTGTAGAGGATTATAAAGCTTGTGAAATGTGTAAGCCAAATGATAGTGTAAATGGCATATCCAGAGGGATTTCTGTTGATATATTTAAATACAAATGTGGTAATACTATTCATGTACTTTTGATTAAAAGTGTGTTGTTCAGTAAGTAGATCGCATGTTGCTTTTCAGAGTATATTCTGTATACTTCTCCTTTACAGTTCTAATTCTTTCATTATAGGAAGCCCCATATGTTATGTTCAAGAAAAACCATGATACGTTTGAAGGGAATGACAAGTTTGAAGGATACTGTGTAGATCTGGCATCAGAAATTGCAAAACATATTGGTATCAAGTACAAAATTGCCATTGTTCCTGATGGAAAATATGGAGCAAGGGATCCAGAGACAAAAATCTGGAATGGGATGGTGGGAGAACTTGTTTATGGGGTAAGCATACCAATTTTTGAAGCAGGATTTAATTTATTGTAGTATTAGTCATAAATTAGGATGTGTATATTTTATTTAAATTAGAAGTCACAGAAAAGAAACAGAATTCTGTTTCATATCTCTGTGCTTACATTACTTTTCAAGAGAAAATCAAATAGCTTCATGCAAATTTTGCTATTTTTTCAACCAGTACTTTATGACATCAGAACATCCACAGTTTTCACATCACTTAAAAATTTGTTACTCTTAGAATTAATTAGAGGACTTTTGAGACCATCTATTCTTGATATATCATAAGGTTTAGTTGGGAAGAATACTGCTCATTGATTCATTTTCATGGAATGGGGACAGATCTCTTTGAAAAGATAGGACTAGTCTGAGAAATTGTTGTGTATCAGGACAACATATAAGAATATAAAAATATTCCACTGAAATGTTCCGCTGAAACAGCATATATTATACACTGATCTGGAGAAGGATTCTTCAGAAAGAGCATGATGGTTAAGAAGTCTGATGACAAAGTAGTAATTGTGAAAATAGCTCCAACAACCACAAGAGAAATATTTGTAGAATTTGGTGTTAACAAAAGTAGCAAAACCTCAGAGCTGTGCTTTCTGGTTGCTTCATCTGCTGCTATCTTCACTGAGAAAATTTTTAGACAACCTTCAGTGATGGAATAAAAAAGTCCTGAAGCTGTTTAGATGAGAACAGTTCCATCAATGAGCGTGTAACGTGATTCCACCTTTATGAGAGTCTACTGAGTAACAGCTGGCCCACCCATAGTGTCAGTTTTGGCCTTGCCTGTCCAATGATGCTTAGGACCCTGCTCTGTTTGGTCAACTACATAAAGCTGACAAATTTAGTAGAAGTCTTCCATTGTAGCATCAGTTCATATATCTCCTTGATGTGAAATAGGCTTTGTGTGGTAAAAGTATGGGAAACACTGTCCCCAAGTTTGGTGATTCCCCTTGACGTGGGAATGGAAAGATTATGTCAGCCTCACAAACTCCTGTGTGTGCTTCTGGAAGCTCTTGAAGGAGCTAATCTCATGGAGGAAGAGCTGAGAAAGCAGCACAACTCTCAAAATGATAAAAATAAAGGGTTTTTCAGACTTATCTTACACAAATGTAGAAAACTTCTTATCTGGCCTTTAATTACAGTAACCGTCAAGTAGATGTAATCATTATTCACTTTCACATCAGTGGTTTCTTTTAAAACACCTGAGAAATTTTACAGATAGTGAGAAAATCGCTTTTTCCAGATTCTGTAGAGTTTTGATAGCAGAGTTTTAGTAACTTATAATCTAATGAAGAGTTGTGTAGGAAAATTGCAATTACACTTTTTTGGTTTCCTGATCATTTGTGGGTTGTTGGGTGGTTTTGTTTTTTTTTGTTTTGTTTTGTTTTGTTTTGTCCTTTTTTTCCCTTAACTTGAAAAATTTACCTCGTGAAACACTACCATCCCTAGTAGTAGACTGATATACAAAGTGCCATTGGGAAGCTCAGGCATTCATGCCAGTCCTACAGTATGACTGCTGATGTTGACATACTTGAAAGCAAGGAAACTTTCCCAGGCATGAGCAACTTGTTGCAAATAGTCTTAAGAGGACATCCCACAATACGTGGACAGCATTTCATTTTTTGAAGAGAGAAGAATGACATGAAGTCACTTTAGAGGTTTAATGGTCAAGCTGAAAGCTTTCAGGAATGCTTTTTTTACCAAAAAGAATTAGTAGTACTCTGCTGTTGCCCAGTATATTTCCTGTAGCACCCAAAAAACTATTGTTAATGTTGATCCCAGTATAGGAGTTGTTCCAAGGAATGCCTCTGGGCTTTTGAACTCTTGCCTAATCTGCTAAATTATCATAGATATATACAAAAGTCCATGGTGTCTTTTTGCCCATAGTTACTTTCCAAAATATTTCCTGGCCCCAGCTGGACACTAGCATGGGAGACAGACCTTTCCCTATAAGCAGTTTGAGTGCAGCCATTCTGGTTTGGAGGTTCAAGGACTTTCATGGCAGACACAGTCTGTCCTGTGCCAGCTGGCCAGGAGCTCCCCAGCCATGTTCAACTTACTTTTACAGATGTAGCTTTAAAGCAGATTGTTCTTCCTGCTAACATACAAAAATATGCTATTTAAGATTTCCACAGGGAAATCAAGAAAACCATTCTCCCTGCAACCTTCTTGAGTCCTTGCCAGATGATTTCCACAGCAGCAGGTCCCCCTTTAGAGAAAGCAGGAAAATCAACCCATCCTTCCTGCAAAGCTCGCCTGTAAGGGGCTGCTCATCTTCTCCGGTAGATCTGCAAATCATAATCACAAAGTCTGAATGCTTGGCTGTGCTTCAAGCAGGGCTTTTTGTATGCAGCCAGGATTGAGACCAAATTTGCCACTGAATTAGCAAGTTAACAAGACCTGCTTGGGAAACATTTTACAATACTAAATGCCAGCCATATTAACGGATAAACAGATAGCATCATGCCACCAAGTAAGAGTGTTTCTGTACCACACAGGACAGTCCCTGTCTCTCCTGCTCTATCCATAGGGCCCTGGTATCATTTAGCACTGCTCATGTTGATGAGGATGAGTGCATGAGCCCGTTAATCCTATGCTACTTCAGCGCCCATATACACCTTTTGTTGTTCTGGTAGCTGAACACCTTCAGATACTGTGCAAATGGATTGATTGTTACCTGAGCTCTGTAACTCTTTTTTTCTGTCATATCACAGTGGAAACAGCATGAAAAAGTGCTGTGATACAGAGCTTAGCTATGACTGTACATAAGGTCCTGGCAAGGATTGGCTTATTTTCCTATTCTGATTTTACCACTGTATGAAAAGCTATCAAAAAATCTTGCCCATTTGTCCCTGATGTATCTGAATTCCCTCAGTAGTCCCTTGTGAGGCTTTATAGCCCTTGATAACTAGCTCACTCATAGAAGAAATGCTAGCTTGAGGTTGACCGTTAAGCATGTATAACAGGTGTTTCCAAATGCACTGACAGTCAGCCTTGATTAAATATTTATTCCCCTGACAGAAAATGATACGCTTGTACTGCTTCACACAAAAGGTCAGAGCCTATTTCTCTTTAAAATCTGAGAAGACATGTGCTTCCATAGTTGAAATTACTTGCTGTATGATTTTTCTCAGGTGGCTTTACCACCTTCATATGGACTGCACCAAGCACAAATCTTATTTAAAAAGTTGCAATAAGATATTCTGGAAAAGTGAAAATCTGCACCATCAGACTTAATCTTGTTCCACTGTTCTAAACTGGAAGAATTCAGAATCTATCTGGATGTGGTAGTGTGCAGCCTAGAATGAAATGCCATTACAAATTGAGTTTTTTTGTGTGTGAGGTACCATTAGTCTTTGTCCAAACAGATTTCTCTGGGAACCTGGTAGTGAATAATTTACACTATTTTTATACTGTCACTCATCTAAATGCGTAAACAATTTTAACAACGAGGAGTTTATGTAGGCCTTAATGTGCCGCAAAATAGCCATAAAAAAAATAATAATAATATGATCAGACTGGGTAGGTTGGATTTTTTCCAAATATTAGGCATCTGATCTTCCTAATTTACATTCGCTGTCATGAAACAAGTTTATCTACATTATGAACCATCTGACATTAGACTGCAATTGTAGTGAAATGGGCTAAGTGCTTATTTCTCCTCTTCAACTTCTTAGGGTATTATAGGCAGCTCGTTCTGCAGGTCTTTTAGTTTGGTAAGAAGCAGCTCTTCCAATGCTTTGTGTACAACAACAGTGTGCTAATTAGGTATTTAAATTAATCTCCACAGCTAGCACCAAAGTGATGCTGTCACTTTTCCACCTCACATCATAGAATCTAGTAACTCTCAAGGAGTTTTTTTTTCAACACAACCTACAGACACAGAAAAAAATCAAGATTCAGCAACACTTTTGAAAACCAAGCTGAGCATTTACATTGTGTTAATAAAGATAACACTATGCGACTATGACAGAGAATTAACAGTAGTAGATTACAATTTCCCTGAGTCTTTCATGTGTTTGGTTTCAAGGGCTCCACAGAAGGCATTCACAGAACTTGAGATTGAGGATTACAATTGACATTGACTCTAAGGATGGAAGCTGTCCTTCTAGAAAGAGGGTAGGGATGAGTAAGATGAAATACAGGACTATGCAGCAATGGCAGTAACTCCAATCATCATACAGTCCTTACATTACAGACACTAGAGTCAATTCATTCTTGTCAAGATATTTCAAAGTCTATTTTAGACATTGTTTGTCTTTATATTTTTTAACCATTAAATGTTACTGTTTTCAGTCAGACGTGAAATCTCAACACTTCAAGAAATGAGGTTTTTAAAAATGTCTTGTATCGCAGAATTTAAAATGCAGAGAATTAGTAGTATTACCATAATGATTGCCCCAGACATTAACACCAGAAATAATGGTTGATATGCTTACAAAGTGAAGATTTTAATTACACTACTTAAACTGTAATATCTTCACATAAAGTTTGGATGAGTGTTTGCATCACAACTCATTCAGAATGACAGATATAATCTGATGATTAATATATAATAATTTAAACATGAATTTTCATTTTTGAACCATTGTAATGAGTCACTTATTTTAATGTATTTGGAATTATACAGCTACAAATATAGATTTAAATTATAACTACATTCAATTAGTTTAAAATGGAATTGCATAAAATATTTATAGCATAGTATAACAGTTTATAAAAAAACAAGAGCATATTACTTTAAATGTACGTATCTGTTTTAAAGTTTAAAGATGACAAAAATCCTGCCTTTCAATTTCAATTTTTCTAAATCATGCAGGCTATTTATGTAGCACTCGGATTAGACAAACTATTTAAGCACATCTTTAATTTTCAGCCTGTTTTAATTTCGTTGAAATTTGAGAGATTTAAATATGTCCTTCCGTATTTTACTTAGTATGTTTGTACTGAAGAACTTGATAGAAGGAAAAGATGCTAAAATTTAGATAAACTTTGAGATATGTGTTGTATCTGAAGATGGTACTCTGTAATATGAATTTGGGCAAAATGAGTATTTAAAAAAGAAAATGAAGGAAGTTAGATTATGGACAATAACTCAGTTGTGCCTATGAAGATGACTGGGCCTGGAATGGGAGGAAATATGTGCAAGAACATCTCATAGGTTGAGATCTGAGCAGAATATGGCCACTGCAGAAGGCAGGTTGTGAGTCTACCTTATTTGCAACCAAAAAACAAATTTCTTAAATGAGAATACTTAGTCCATTGTCTAAGGTGCTCTTAGAAGTGTCACAGAGCTCTTGGAATGGGTCCAGAGGAGCACCACTAAAATGATTAGAGGACTGGAGCACCTCTCCTATGAGGAAAGGTTGTGGGAAGTGGGCTTGTTTAGCTTGGAGAAGGCTCATTGCAGCCTTCCAGTACTTGAAGGAAGCATATAAAGAGGAGGGAAAATGATTGTTTACACAAGTTGATAGTGACAGGACAAGGGGGAATGGTTTTAAACTAAGACAGGGGTGATTAAGGTTAGATTTTAGGAAGAAGTTTTTCACCCAGAGGGTGGTGACGCACTGGAACAGGTTGCCCAGAGAGATTGTGGATGCCCCATCCCTGGAGGATTCAAGGCAAGGCTGGATGTGGCTCTGGGCAGCATGCTCTAGTGGTTGGCAACCCTGCCCATGGCAGTAAGGGTTGAAACTAGAGGAACTTTGAGGTATTTTTCAACCCAGGCCATCTATGATTCTATGATTCTATGATTCTATGATTCTATGATTCTATTATAAGATGTCCAGGCTAGCTGGTGAGCCTGAGCTAGCCTTTATCTTTATAAATCCACCTGGAAAAAATCACTGTGGTAATCACAGAATCATAAAACAGTTTGGGCTGGAAGGGACCTTAAAGATCACCTAGTTCCAGCTGCCTTGCTGTGGGCAGGGTAACAGAATACCAAGAGAAGGTTTTCAGCAGCTTCTGCATCCCTGTTCCCCTCTCACCAGTGCATCTTCTTCCCATTTCCTTTTACAACTCCCATCTACTGTAATCACAGCTTTAGCTCACAGAGCAAGAAGCAAACCGTAGTGTAATATTGGTTCTGGATCACAGAAAAAAACGATTAGCACAGCTGCAATACCTTGTAGTTGATGTAGACACCATTGTTAGCAGCCATAATCACCATCATCATCAGTAATGATTCATTCAAGACTGACATAAGCATATTTAAAGAAACAGATACTTTTAAAAAATCTCTCTGATGGAAGTGGATTCAGCAAAGTTTTTATCATTTGATGGCACAGTTTTGCATCCTCTTTTCCGTATATTTACGTTCTGTGCTGCTTATAACTTGATTTCTTCATACTGAACTATCTTTTCCCCAAGATATCTTCCTGTAGTCTTGTGGTATTTTGGCACCTTTGCTACTTCATGGAATTTGGAATTTCCTTGAGATTCTGATCTGGCTGGTGCAGAATAATGATTGTACTTTATTAAAACAAAAAAATAAGCAACTATTTCTGTAATCTTAAAAAAAAAACCACCTATATATTCAGTGACAATTAGGCCATTTTTATTTTGCATCATTCCTTAAATTCTTTAAATTTGAAATGATACCTAAAGTGACCTGTATACACTGATGGTCACCTCTGTAAGACTTGAGAGGCTTCTCTTTAACAGGAAAATGAAGTGTTTCTATAGTTCTGTAAAATAAAGCACTGCAATATTTTTCTTTTACTAAAAGCATATTGAGTAAATGCAGACTATGATAGAATTAAACAGAAACATAGCATAAAGAACATGTAAAACACACTATCCTGATGTTGATAACATACCTTTGGAATTAGCTGCTTAGCTGAGTCAATAATCCAAATCCAATTAATCTATACATCTATATTTCTTTTTTCTTTATAGAAAGCAGAGATTGCTGTTGCGCCTCTGACCATCACTTTGGTACGAGAAGAGGTCATTGATTTTTCTAAGCCTTTTATGAGTTTGGGGATATCCATTATGATCAAAAAGCCCCAGAAATCTAAACCAGGAGTGTTTTCCTTCTTGGACCCTTTGGCGTATGAGATCTGGATGTGCATAGTCTTTGCCTACATTGGTGTCAGTGTGGTCCTGTTCCTAGTTAGCAGGTTTAGCCCATACGAGTGGCATACAGAAGAACCAGAGGATGGGAAAGAAGGACCCAGTGATCAGCCTCCCAATGAGTTTGGCATATTCAACAGCCTCTGGTTTTCCCTGGGTGCCTTTATGCAACAAGGATGTGATATTTCCCCAAGGTTTGTGTCAAATCTTTTTACGTTTGAATTTTATCTTCTATACTGAAGCGTGAAATCTTCCTTTTTATTTTCCTGGCAGTGTTTTGAAGTTCATTCTTTAGGAAGCCTTTTCATTTTTCTTATTTTAATAACTACAATAAGAGTAACAAAATCTTCTTTGAATTTCAGCTGTTATTATTTACATACATCATTGTGCATAAATCACAAACAGTTCAGAAACAACAGGTATACACAGAAGAATTCCACTGTGTGGGCTTCAGAGGAATCGTGTTGTTCCTAAATTAGTTCTTTTGTATTACAGTCATGAAATGCACACTATTATGCTATTTACCTTCTATGAATGAATGTCCCATTTCTGTTCCCTATTAAGTTCTGCAATGCTGATACCAGAACATCACTGTCTACACAAGAGAATATTTGACAACCTGTTTGTGAAAACCACCCTGTAATACCAAGCTAGGCCTTACAGAGTGGGTTACCTCAGATGTAGTATGTGGTCTATTTCAGTCCTGAATTTCTCAACCTTTTTAGATGTTCTGGAACTTTAGTGTGCAGTAACTACAACTTAATTTATGTCCCATTCTTTCAAATTTGAATTAAAAATGAGATTTTACAGCATTCAGCATTGACCTCTAGCTCTGCTATTACTGAAGTCAGAAATAACATTGCTGCTGATTAGTACTGGACGTGCATTCCTCTTCAACAGCCTTCACATCGAATTGCAGGTGGTAAAATGGAAAATGTAGTCTTTACGTATCATAAATAACAGGTACCACAAAAATGCCTGCATCTTAAATAATAAAAATATGAAAGCTTGAGTTATTACAGTTGCACACAGGATGTTTGATAAGTCCTTGCGATAGCTAAACATATGTTATATGGGTGACAGGAACATTTTAATCCTGGAACCAACATTGTGCATGTGCAGATCTTTTTTTTAAGAGGAAACAGAGAAAGCTACTGATTTGCAACTACTGTGCTTTACTTTTTTCTCAAAAAAGAGCTTATGTACCTAGGATTTTTGACAGCATTTTTGCCACACTAGGCATTTCCTGAAATAATAACATTGGGATTACTGTTCAAGATAATTCATACTTCTGTGTATATGAGATATGTGTTACTATAATGGACTGTATACTATAGGCATTAAGATTAAAGAGAAAAAGTGAATATTAGCATTTAAAATGCAAATCGTTTCCTTCCCGTTCTCTGTTACATAATGACGTTCAGTAATAATGGTGCCTTCTTTCTCTTTCTCTCTATGTGGCTGAAGAGACAAGAAAATGTGCATTATCTTATTCATGTTTAGATCCCTCTCAGGTCGCATTGTTGGAGGTGTCTGGTGGTTCTTCACGCTCATCATTATTTCATCCTACACTGCTAACCTCGCTGCTTTCTTGACTGTTGAACGAATGGTCTCACCCATAGAAAGTGCAGAAGACCTTGCCAAACAAACTGAAATTGCTTATGGGACACTGGATTCAGGGTCAACCAAAGAGTTCTTCAGAGTAAGTTGGCATATCCATTAGAGCAGCTTTCCCTACTGATCACTGTGATAAGGTGCTTGGAAGGATGAAGTACTATTACTTTGCAATTATGTATAATATGGTTTGTAACTTATGCAGTACTTATTCTACATTTTTATCACCTGACTCCTTTTGTTGGAGTTTTCTGTTATTTTAATTCATGGAAAACTTATTGATTCCGTCACACTGGAGAGGAGAATTGCCCCAAGGGATGCTGAAGCCTGTGATAATTAAAGCAGCATTGCACTATTGATCCATTTGAAGCTACAGCACTGAAATGATGTGAAGCGTTGAAAGTCTATGATGCATTCTTGCAGGTTTTGCTTTTACTTATGGATTTGGCTGCATGCATTTTGCTTAGGGTCTTGGTGGTGGATAGGAAATGCATTTTTTTTTTCATTTACAGACTTGCAGATGAATAATAAAGACAAAACAAATCTTGAGGGAATGGGGTTGAAGCATTAGGGAATAGCCTAAATAGCCATTTGTATGTCTTTGCTATCTCTATTGATTACTTCATTTTCATTTGCTTTCCTATACATCTGCAGTTGACATGTAAACCACTTCCTTTGCCAGTCAGAAAACAGGGAGTCTAGATATCATCAATTGTACATAATAAATAACCCTTCCTGCTTTATTTCACATTTCCAGCAAACAAAAGTTAAACTTAGCTAACTGAAGGTGTGTGAGTTTAGTGTTTGAACACGGCTTTGAATAAATGTTGTAAGCCAGTAATTCTCCCTTGGTAACTAAATGGTTCAAGACTATAAAGACTAATATTAATATGGAAGGTACAGGTTAAGGCATTTTGAGAAGAAAAAACATTTGTCTTATTGAAAATGTACTGCTCTGTGTCAGGCACTCCCATGCAGCTTGAATGCTTTCAGTATGGCTGAACTGAGGTCAATCAACAAAATTATTAATGGAATTTGAGAACTACAGACAGTATCAGTTCAAGGAGAGCTGCTGAGCGCTGCCCAAAAAGTCTGTAGTGAAATAGTACTTTCATTGAAAGATACAGCTCCACAAAAAAATTGAAGATATTTTCTTGCATACTTTTAAGCTATAAAAATATGGTGTCTTATGGGAGTTTACTCTAAGATAGTTTACTGGATTTCTTCTCTAGATACTGCATCCTGTATGGGACAAGAGTTTAATGGTGAAATAAGTATCTTTCTCTTTGCACCAACTCTAAAGTAATCCATCAGAAATGGCTACGGTGCTTGGTACTTCATTTTTTTATGGGTATCTTTCAGGGACAAGTGTCTATGCCTGTTTTCTTGCAGTCAGTATGCTGCTATACACCTAAATGCAGTGTTACAGATGCTTTCTGAGAGCAGACTTTTTTATCCCTGAGGCGGTAGAAACTCAGTTTTTTATTCCTGGAAGCCTTGATTTCACATCAGACACCTGCCAAAACGGTGGCTTTCAGATAGGGGAAGCTCATCCAAAAACTGAAACACTGTAATCCCTGAGATGTATGGATTTCCTATTTTCTAGAAAATAACATAATCCCTCAGTATTCCTTCTTATTTTTCTTCTCCTATGCTTAACCCATACATTCTTCTTTAGTTTAATTCATGCAAATTCTGGCATTTAATTAAGAGAATTCCAGTTTTAGTCCATTAAAATGTATGCATTTCAGTAGTTCTTTCAACAGGCATGAAGCTGTGATAATAATTAAAACCAAGCAGGTTTATTTAATGAAGCTGAGAACCAACCAGCTTTATTATTATTTTATTTATTTATTTACTTCTTGCATTCTCAAGAACATGCAGTATTTCTTATGATTGTACAAAAAGAAAATTCTCTAGGAAGTAAAATAGAATAAAGCAATGTGGTTGTTTTCTTAAGGGTTTCCAAAAACTTTTGGAAGTAAAGAGGTCAGTTCTTGTGACATAAAAACAGTCTTGGTCAAAATAAATTTGTGATTCTTTGAAATCACCCTGTAAGCACAAAATTTTTTTTTTGTATGAATCAATAATTCTTGCAAGTAGCAAGATCTTTCCTTAAAAAGAAAAATATCCTTTGTCCTCTATGATAGCTGTTCTTTCACTTTAATCTCATAGTGTTAAGAGGAGAAGAAAAAAAAAAAGGAAAATCAATGAATATACATAGATTACTCCAAAAGTAATGCCTCCTATGTATTTCCAGGGAAACTGCAACAGCTGTGAAGAGCCCAATGTCCCAATGTTTGACAGAGCAAATTCTCAGCTAAGAAACACTGTTTTACAACACAATCACCACCATTAGCTCTGCATTTCTGTCAGTAATGAATAAGAACCTGCATGCTTGTAAAACCTCATACCAGTAAAAATCTGTACCAGTGGAGGGGACCCACAGCCACTGCTACCACTGATGAAATGTACCACCCACTGCCTCACTGTGCTGTCATCTGCTGTTTGAACTCCATAAATGTTCAAGAAGTGTTGATGAATGTCAATGAGTGTCAGTTTTTCTGCGTGGAGGAATTTAATTACACCCATCTAATTCATCTGCACTTCCCTGTCAGACAATATTTGTCGGACTGCCCCTCTGCTGCCATCTGTCACATGGCAACAAAATGGAATGGAATACTGTTGAGAAGTTTCAACCTCTACTGCCATATCACCAACATCCACCTCTGACATCACGGGCCAAAGTAATAAAATAGGAGGCATTACTTTGGAAGCAGTCCTTATATTTTTGTCTTTATTTCAAACTATAAAAGAACACATTCAAAACAACTCTAAGTACTAGATGCACTTTCAGATGCAGAATTTAAATTTTTATCAAGTTTAGTATTAATTTGATCACTAAAAAAAAAAAAAAGGATATAATTGAACCCCTGTCATCACAGAGTTTTGAATTTCTGCCACAGTAATGTGATTGGTAGTGCTGTAATATCTAGTATTTGTATGCAGTCAAGCAGGGGTCGGTCTTGGGACTGGTGCTCTTCAACATTTTTATCAATGATTTAGAAGGTGAGACCAAGTGCACACTCAGTAAGTTTGCTGATGATTCCAAGCTGAGTGGTTCAGTTGACACAATAGGTGGAAGCGATACGATCCAGAAAGACCTGAACAAGCTTCTAAAGTGGGCCCAGGTGAACCTAATGAGATCCAACAAGGTCAAGTGTAAAGTGTTGCACTTGGATCAGGGCAATCCCAGGCATGTGATGTGAACAGTTGGGGAGAATTCATTGAAAGAAAATTTGGATTAGACATTAGGAAATTATTCAGAGAGTGGTGAGGTGCTGGCACAGGCTGTCCAGAAAAGCTGTGTATGCCCTGGGTAACGTAGTCTGGTGTGTGGCAACCCTGAACATGGCAGAGGGTTGGAACTGGATGATCATAAAGGTTCCTCCCAACCTAAACCATTCTATGATGATTCTATGTCAAGAAATTTTTGTAGAAAACAGGAAAAAAGATAAAATATAATTGACAGACATTATTTATACTAGCAACTGTTTGCATAATCCATAAACTCAGGCCTCACTTCAAATGATAAAACAATAGTACATGGCGATTTTTTCTCAATTAAACTAATTTTTTGTTTTGTTTTGTTTTTTGTTGTTTGAAACAATCATCAGCTTTAGTATTAGGGTAACTTTTTTTTTCAGCGATTACTGAACATGATTACTGGCTGTGATCCGTCAGGACATTTTCTTACCATTTGATTGTTTCTGATCAAAACATCAGAAAGTCATAACAGACATTCAGTCTGCTTTAAATGCAGACTGAAAACAGAAAAAATCATTTTAAAGACACAGTAAAGAAAAAGAAGACTTTGACTCTATCAGCTATTTTCTTATTTTCCTGTTTTGGAAGCAGCAAGAATTGCACTGCCAGAGCAGCTTGCTGAAGAGGAAGAAAGCTTACTTTTAGCAGTCTCAGAAAAGCCTTAAATAAAAATCATCCTGTCTTGACTGACTGCAGGGGAAAGCTGCTAAGCTTTCTCATATGGTAATAAGGAATATCTTCAGTTTTCACCCTGGGTTGGCATGTGCAATTTGAATGCTAACAAATGACAGTCCTCACAGAGCAGATGTCTTATTAGAATTTCTGTATTTTTTCCTTCTTGATGGGCAAACAAAATTAGATCCAGAAAAAACATAATTAAATGAAACCTTTTTTTAATTCACTTAGGCAATAATTTCAAGTTAATAATAGTACTATTTTGTGTTGCATGCTTCTAGTTTTGAAGGAAGGTGATCTATTATAAGTTTACCTCATGAAATTAATATTAAGATGTAAGAAAATTTTAGAAGAAAATATAAGCAAAAGCAAGTAAATATTCCTGAAATGTTGCCTGATTCATTGCTGTTCCCTTTCATTTTATTTTTTTCTTTCTGTAATTTTAAATCCATGAAATTACATACAGTGTGAAGCAAAGGATGGCTTGGCTAAGGCTCTGCTCTTAGCTGCTATTACGTAAACGAAAAGGAGCTGTGTCTGCAGTAGAAAGAGAGGGAAGTCAGGATGTGATTACAGGCATGCACAACTGTTATTTAAGTTTTAATGTCTTTGACAGACAAAATAGGGCAGGTAGACAAACTAAAAAAAGCATGGATAATTTATGATATTCCATTGGATGGTATTTTTATAAAATATTTCTGGTTGAATGCTGCTTATTTTCAACTTAGATGTACTTCCCTATCAAGTTAGTTTCTAAGCCATAATACCATCAGTCAGTATTTGCTCAGAGAAATTACTCTTAACCTATGCAAAGCCTTGGTTCCAGGATTCTCAAAGCCATTCTACATTTAAATAATTCCTAGATGACATTATTTAATGTTTGCTTAAATGTACTAAGATCCTTTGGTTTGGGGCCATAAAATAAAAGTATTTTCTTGCAATGCTCAGAACAGCATAGGAAAAGGCTGACAGAGCAAATCTCACTTTACATGCACTTCTTGATGACTCAAATAGAAGCTGACTTGAATCATGGCTAGAAAGAGTCTTTTTTGTCCCACACACTAGAGAAGACAAATACCATCTCTTATTAAATAAAAATTCTGCAGAGTGGTCTGCTTATACAGTGCTGGTTTGCATGTAAGTATTGCTGTTGCTGTATGAAGCAGAGGAGTTGCTGAATTAATCTAACAAGCACTGGGAAGCTTCTCATCTTGGACAGCAGTCTCACCACTGTGGTTTCCAAGTTTAAACTCTTCCCTTTCTGATGTTTTCTTTTCTTTTTTATTTATTTTTTCTTCAGGTTTATCATTTCTTAATTCTTTATTTATGAATACATCATGCATTCCCAGTCAGGAAAATCTTCAGCTAAGTCATGAATTCCTGCACATTCCTTGAGCAAGCACACTTCCCGGTCAAGTTCTTGCAGAATGTAAACCCAATTTATGTATAAACTGATGTTTTAAAGAGATACCAAATATTTATTTGAGACAAAATGCTCCCATCGTTAAATCTCCTTCAACAGCATATTTTGTCCAGTTTTCTGTTTACATCTTTTATTGTGAGCCATGTCTTCAAATGTGCAGAATCTAAACAGAAATCAAACCAGTTCTGTATTGCAAATAAGCAGGAATCTTACTTAAGCTATTGTGGTTTTGATGATGTAAGAAGTGGGTGTAAGAGCTGAGAATTAACTCAAGATACAGCTCAATATTTATGGAGGAATTGTTTTATTTTTTCTTTTTCCAATACAGGTTTCTTATGGATAGCTATTTCATACATAATTCCCTAAAATGTTCCTTAGAAAACATTTACTGTGTGAACTGCTACTATCTAAAAACAAATTCAGGCCCTCACTATAAAGTTATTTTATTGTAAATACTAGAGGCTAATTGGTTTTATAAGTGATATCTGATTTTATAGTATCTACATTATTATGTCTTTTTTTTAATAATAATCATTGAATTCAAAGGAAATTTTCATCCAAGTCAGATTTTCCCAGTACCCATTATTAGAAAAATTAAGTGAGATGATTTCATTTTGAGCACCACCACTCTGAAATGTTGCAACAGTCTTTTGTTCTAACTTCTTTTTAATTTTCTCCAGAGATCAAAAATAGCAGTGTATGAAAAGATGTGGACCTACATGAAATCAGCAGAGCCGTCAGTGTTCACTAGGACTACTGCAGAGGGAGTAGCTCGTGTCCGCAAATCCAAGGGCAAGTTTGCCTTCCTGCTGGAGTCCACCATGAATGAATACATTGAGCAACGAAAGCCTTGTGACACCATGAAAGTGGGAGGAAATCTGGATTCGAAAGGCTATGGCGTAGCCACACCGAAGGGTTCTCCATTAAGGTGGGTGGAATAGTATAACAATATAAAATGTGTTGTTATAGTATTCCACCTTCCCTGATGTCCCTGATATAGCTATTTTTGTTTTGTGTGTGAACATGGTATGTTGTTTTTCTTTTCTTCCATTTCATATTTTGTTTGATCAACAAAGGTAACAGTTCCTAATTGCAATATGGATTTAACAGCTATAGTTGGCATATCTTTCAAGGCCATATAAAAACCAAACTGGTTGAACACTAGCTACTTGAAGTCAGCCTCAATAGAATTAACATCAGCTATTCTATCTCATCAGCTTTTTTCACCAAATTCAACCCTTTATAGAGTATTATGCATACATTATTTGCATCAGTAGCCGCATCAATAATATGCCTACATTTTATGTTTTGTTCATTGATCTTGGCTGCCAATTTCTGAAAAAGAAGCTGCTTTTAACATCTTTTTTTTTTTTTAATGTCATCACTTAGAGGCAATTGTTCTTTCATTTAAGCAACTTGAAAAACAACCTCTATTAAAGCACCTTCTTATTTAGAAAACAAAGTTTTTGTTTCCAGCATTTTGCATTTCAGTACTGCCTTCAAAGTCACCAGCATTTTTTTTATCTTGGTATAAAAAACAGTCAAGTATGAGAGTTTTATATTCACAAACAGAACATTGTTTGCTGTTCATTTGGATTTTCAGGGGAACAGAAATTTAGGTACTTGTTCTGTGTTAAAATTGGCAATATTTACCATTGTAATGTCCTCAGTATTTAATGCAAACAAAGTTGCCTTTTTCCTATGGTAGAATTGCCAATTTTCTTCAAAGCATAAGAGCAACAAGCAGATGGAGGCAGTGTGGCCTGTGATATCTTACAGCAGTAGGGTGCACGGGATTCAGGAGAGGGAATGGGCCATGGAACAACCAGCACTCCCCTGCACAAATTTCACCTATGTGCTCACAAATAGGGGTTAAAACAGTCTGTGGTAAGATAGTCACAAGTGAGATGAGAGAGATGCTGCAGGTGCAAATGGAGACATTGCTTTGTGCAGAAAGTGACAGGAGATGCCTGTCTACATCCATGAGTGCAGAGGAAACATCTTTACCACTATTCAGGTAATTAGGTTAGCTCTTAACTCACTGATTTAAACTGCATGCTATACTAAAGGGCTCAAGGCTTAGCTGCACCACACTGGTGGGAACGGAAATATCACCACGTCCTTCTGCAGCAAAAAAAGAGTCTGTACATGCAGGGGAAAATCAAGCCAGTTATTGCAGGGATTGATTATGAATTTTTGGTCCTTAACATTCTGTACCTCTCAGATTTAAAAACTGATGCCTTTACCACTGAATGGAGTGGTAAGAGCACATAAGGAGATGAAAGAGAGAAAATGTCAACAATAAAATGCTAATTGTAAAGAAATTATGTCCAGAGCTCATGGGGATGTTAAAGTAGAAGGCAACAGATAATAAAAAAGGGTGATCTATTATCTGAGTATATTTCCAGAGCACACAGCCACAAATTTTTAATTTTTAATTTTATATTGCCATCTCTCTTTCAGTGCCGTGGAGTGCCTAGAAGAGTTAGGCAGCACTGCAGTTGAGTGGAGCTGCTTTTCTTGCAGCTTAGATAGTCTGCTCAAAGTCAGAGCAGACTTCTTTAGAAATCATTTTAGCTGTTTGAGCATATATCCTAACAGTGGTCTGTTTACCCTGAGCATGCTTTGCTGTGCTCTTTAGTCATTCTCAGTATTTTCTGCCAATTATTTTAACACCAACAGTAACAGACAGCCTATTAACCTGAGCATTAGCCACCAGTAGTAGTTGTTTTATGTCAAACTTAGGTTTGTTTCAGGTTTGGTTGGCTGGCAAGATAAAATAGCTTAAAAGTAATAGGGCTGAGACATAAAATGTTTAGAGCAGGATGGAAGAGGGCCTGTTAAGACAGTTTAATAGGAACAGAAATGAAAAGCCATGATCACAAGGATAAAGTATGAAAACCTAGTTCTGTCCCAGATATAAACAGAACTCCTTTATCTTTCTGTGAGGCTACAATTTGGTCTAAGTGAGAGTCAGAAAGTATCATTAGGGTTATATCATTTAGTTTTTCACCTCCTAAGTTCAAACACGTTTCAAAAAAAGGGATAGGGAGAATCTTACCCAAGCTGAAAATCGGACCAAATCTTCTTTCAAGCTGTCTTGACTGGCTGTCAACGTCCATGTCTTTCCTGAGCCTTTCTTTCACATGTGCTAAGCTGCTTGTTCTCCTGCTGCACCCCATTCCCTCTCTAGCCCCAGTGACAAACCTCAAGCAACACATTAGTGCTTCTTACCCATTAAAAAACATTAAGCAACTAACTTAATGTTCTGGACAAAAAGAAAGAACAAGCAACACCTCACACTTCTACCACCTGATCCATGTATCCATGTAGAACTAGCGCAGAGTGAAGAGGGGAGAGGCATACTAGCCATGTCGTTTTGAACAGAAAAGACTCAAATGTAATTTTTAACTGCATGCTTCAGTATTTTCTAAACTGTTTGAAACAACAGCGTGTGCTGGGTTTACCATTTGGACTGCTACTGGTCAGGTGACTTATGTAACCGCTGCCAGCACAGATAATTGTAAATATTGAACATGCAGTTTGAAATTCATGAAGGGCAGACTAGTTTAAGCTCATTACATAAATTAGTCAAAAGACACAATTTGATGCGGGAGTTGAGAACTGAAAGTTATTTAATAATCATAATTTCCTTTTGGAATTATGTGTATGCCACTAATTACTTGATGTAGTTCAGAAATAATTGCAAATAACACATAAATGTAAAACATTCACACTCTATTCTTGGTCTGTTCAGGACTAAGAAAAAATATCAGTTATTTCAAATGAATTATTCATAGCAAATTATTTACTAAGCTCTTTGAACACCTATTTGACTTGAGATATTCTGCTTTTAATCTTCATCCTATCTACAATGATTGCAAAACAGGAGTTTCTTCACTAAAAATGTAGTAACAGCTTTGTATAATATTGATGTGATTATATGGAAAACCAGGCCATACATTTTTACATATGTAGCACTGACAGAAAGTGGGAGAAATGTAATCAGACTTCTTCTTTTTATAATGATTTCCAGTCATCACATCACTGGGCTCACGTTCATTAGAGTGCACATACCCATCCCTTTGCTCATGCAGATGAAATCCACCTTTCAGAGTGACCAGGGCCCAGTCTCTCTGTTGTTCATGACCCTGTGCATGAGCAGGTTAGTGGATTTTAATTTGAAAGTCTCCTGTATTGGATTCCATGCCTCACTCCTGCAGTGTTCAACCAGTAGTTATTGGCTAACTTAAATGATTTGTTCTCAGCGCTGGTGGAGTAGTAGGATTCATTCATATATCACTGGGTGGAAAAGAATGAGAAATGCCTGATGTGTGGTTCTTTTATGCCCAGTGGGCAGTATCACACTGCAAATCATGTGTTTCTCCTTCCTTCCTGCCTTTTCAGTGATATCCATTTCTAGATAATACAGTAAAAGCCTAACATATTTGAAAAGGAATGTGGGATTGAGGGCAAAGACTCATCACAACAAAAACTGAGTTTCTCTCATAGCACTACCCAGTCGTCCCTACTGTTTCCTCTTCCTACCACGGTAGGTATCTGTCCAGAACTACTGTGCAGTAATCAGTGTGACATATCGAGCGTTTTTCTCTGATGGTTGTATATCGAAAGGTGGTTGAGAGAGTGCTGCTGGTCTGCTTATCCATACCTGCCTTTGTAGATGTAGTGTTGTTAGAAGAAGGTCTGGTAGCCAGACTTCTGGTCCCCATGGACCACCCCTGGCTTCTTGGCATTGCCACGTGCAGTAATCTGAGTCTCCACAGGGCAGTACCTGGAGGCCTTTCACTGTGTATATTCTGTGCCTTGCATGCTTACACTCTTCTGCTTTGGATATGTAGGCATCATAAACAAGTTTGAATAGTGGTGAAAATGAAAGTTGGTCACTCTTAAGGGTAAAGGAAAACTAAGCAAGGGTAGTATTGGCTTAAAGGTATGCTATAGTCTTTTTCTGCTTTTCATTCCTTGAAGCCCTTTGATGCAAGGATAACAGGTTGAGTTATAACATCGTTGTTGCCGTGACTAAGGACTTTGTGCTTTCACTAAGGACATTGTGCTGGATTGGCCTGCAGCCCACAGCATGCAGTATGAATGGGTGCAAGGTGGTCAGGTTATGAGTGCTGGTGAGGCTTTTTGTGTCCTCCTCAGTGTGAGTGGTAGGATTAGATGAACCTAAATAATTAACAACCGTTGCGTGAATAAGTGTGCTGATGAGACGGAATGAACTGGTGGGATTGATGGTGGCTGTTCACCAACATGATGAAATCCAGAGCTGTATTACGTTCCTTCTCTTGACATTACAGTGAGTGTTTATAGATATGAATCTGGGATTCTATATTTTGTTATTCAAGTCTCTGTTATTTCTGTATAGCAAAGAATAATTTCATCTTGACTTTAGATGGAGTTGTTTATGTTCTGGTCAGAAAGGAGAACAGAGCTACGTGGCAATAGCCTGGTACATTAACAGACTACCAGCTGAAGTGCCAGTTCTTCATCCCTTCCTCACTGTGTTTCTTGTAATGTGTGTTGGAGTAACATGGGAAAGGCATCAGTGAAGCAGGTGATGTGGATGTAATTTTCTGATCGCTGGTGTGAAGTGCAGAAATGCAATGGGAGCAAAGCCATGGATTTTAGTTTCTGGCCCTTGCAAGGAGGGAGTCTCCTGGAGAATGCTTGAAATGAAAAGACATCCCTGGGGGTGCTCTGACAGAATCTTAAGCATACACTTGTTTGAGTGCAGAACCTGAAAGACTTTTTCCTATAGGTGGGGATTCTGTGATGGAGGGATCTTTTTCTTGAGGGAACTTTTCTTGACATCTCTGAGTGAGGAGCTTTACAACCTACTGTCTTGATATTAGTGGCTTTATGGATGAAGTCCAAGTTTTCTTGAGGTGAATCTCCAAACTGTTGTCTAGCTGTCCATCCAGCAGCAGTTTGATGTCAGTGCAGAAGTAGGCACTCTGGAGACAGGTAGATTGCTGTTCAAAGTAATTCAAAGATATATGGATGTATTTTTTGTATTTATTTTTGTCAGGACAAAGAAAATGCCATGAGTGCAGCATCATGGACACTAATTAGGTGTTTTTTTCTAGAGAAGAAACTCCCAAAAACAACTTTTCTCTGCAATTTTGTGGCTTAAGTCAGGATTGTTTCGACCTTCTACCTTTCCACTTGTAAAAACTCTCCCAAGTAGATGTTACTTGAATACATAGATTCATAGATTCATAGATTCATAGATTCATTAGGTTGGAAAGGACCTACAAGATCATCTAGTCCAACCATCCTCCCACCACCATCCCTACCCATCAAGCTACTAAATCAAATCCCTTAGCACCTCATCTAAACACTTCTTGAACAGCGCTAGGGACAGTGCCTCAACCACCTCCCTAGGCAGGCCATTCCAGTGCCGGACCACTCTCTCAGAGAAAAAATTTTTCCTCAAATCTAATCTAAATCTTCCCCGGCGCAACTTGTGGCCATTCCCTCTTGTCCTGTCATTAGTTACCTGGGAATTCATTTGCTTTTTCATCCTACAGTGGAGCTCTTTGTCCGAACAGTGCATTTATAAATGCTTCCTCTTTTTTTCTTCTTTTTATTGGACTCTTTTCTAGTAGAGAAGACCCTTATCTTGGTTAAAAATCAGGAAGTTAATACATGAGATCACTGTGGAACAGCAGAGTCAGGGACTCTGATCTTTTCTATCTCTGCTCTCAAGATCTTTTTATTTTTTTTTCCCATTTAAAACAGACTTTCTTTTTTTCAGACAGAAATAATCAGAAATCATCCAGGTAGCAGGAATTCAATATGCCTCTGAGGCTAAGCTGAAGGAACAACTTGCTAACATTCATTGCCAGACTTCCTGTTGACTGATTTTCTTTTGACCCCTGACTTTTACATTCTTACTAAAGAGTGGCCCACTCTCTGCTTTTTTACCTAGTAAATGTTATTTCTGGTTGACAGAAAACCCAATGCATTCTGAAGGATTTGACCTGTTTGAAAAATATCCATGCTATAAGCTCTGACACTGCATGGGTAATGGGGTGTTAATTCATGCCTTGTTATGCCTAAAGTAAAGGGAAGAATATTATGTGAAGTCATACAGTATGATCTACACCATCAGTCAAAATGGGATAATGTTCACAATATGTATAAGATGTTACAGATCACATTCCAGTTTTCAAATCATTTTGCATCATGGAAACAAATGACCTTATAAAAACTCAGTAAGAAAAATTCCCAACTAAAATTCTGTTCTTGAAAAAACCAATGTGGTGCCTGGAACTATGCTGAGATTCCTGTGTTCTTAGCTTCCCCTTGCTTTAAAAGAACAGAGGTCAAACTCAGTGATTTCACACCAATACCACATTTTAATCATCCATTATTCACCAATTGCTTCTATATCTCTATAGCAGCCATAAACATTACTAGTTCCTAGCTCCTTACAGTGCTGAAATGATTGCCACCATGGTGATGCTGCTTACAGGCAAGGCTAGGAATTCTGGTGGAGTAAGAGAAACACATTAAAAAAAGAAATTGAACTTGCTTTTTCTGTATCTCTTCTCACCGTGAATGTCATTTGTTTTCAAAATCTGGGGAGGTACAAAGCCACATGGTGGTACCTCTGCTTCTGTCCATCTGTTCCTTACTGCCAGGGAAGATCCCTGTGATCTTAGTGAGACCAGTTGTGAAATGAGGTTTTTGAGCAGGTCTGACAGAGTGAGCTGGAGATATTGCAGTGAGGAGCACAGTGATAAATGCTGTGGAAACAGCAGTGAAACTCTGATGTAGAAAGGTAATCTTTATCTAAATGTTGTACTAGCAGCAGGTTTTTTTAGATTTGCAGTTGGTCTCCGTATAAGAGGTTAAACTATTATTCTACCTTTTCATCTTCAGGCTTGGCATAGCAGAAGAATGAGGTGTTTTTTTGGGTTTTTTTTTTTTTTCAATTTTGTTTTTTACAGGACAGGAGCATTTTCCTTCTGATATTTAGTGATTGCTGAAGGTGAAATTTCTGTGCTGTCTTATAGAAGGATTGATAGGCCCATCAATATCTGTAGAAGAAATGAAGACATCAAAAAAAAAAGTTTCTTCATTTGTTCTTTTGTTTGTCTGCTCCATGATTATTTGAATGCAAACAAAATAGGAGCTACCAAATACGACCAAATGAAGTCCGTCATGTTGTTCGCTTCTGTCAGGTGAAAAAGGGGTGTGTGTAAATAAAGCATAATCAATGAACTTCCCTGAAACCATCAGTGAAGAACCAGAATCTCTCAAAAATAAGGATATCATGGCTGTACATGTCTTACTGACTTTCTGGAAGTTTGTCTATCCTTGATAAACCTTAAGCCCCAGAGCATGCCAGTGGGATACAAAAAAGGGTTATCATTGTTTCCCATCTACAGATACTTGAAGGACAAACTCTACTTCTTGGCACTTCAGAAGTAAATTTCTCCTGTCCTTTTCCCTGCTGTTTCTCCAGTCTCTTTTATAGCAGCTCAGCAGAGAGCAAGATGCAGCTCTTTATATTTTAACAATGCAGCTTGTTATTATTTCTCCTTTTTCTTTTTATTACAACTCTTTGGCTGTTTAGGTGTCAATTTCCAGGAAATGGCCAGGCTTCAGAGTATGTATTCATTAAAGGCACAATCCAGCCACCCTTTGAAGCTGATGGTACAATTCCCACCACGTGAAAGATCTGTCCCACTAAGATAGTAATTGTCCAGGTAAATTGTAGGTAGACTAAAGCAAGGGAGCAGGGCACTGAAAGGCATCTCAGCAGCTTTTAACAATGCCTCTCTGTGGAACTGACATTTGGGAAACAAATAGCACCTTCACAACAGCTTGCAATTAATCTTTGTGGTAGTTGCAAAACTGCCCACTTCCAATTGATGGTAGGTACCAGATGGACTTCTGAGACAAAAAATAGTCATTAAGTTTTTTTTTCTGTGCAGCCTTGACTTTTGCAAGAAGGCAAAAATCAGAAAGAGGAAAAACAATTTCTTTTCTTCCACATGGAGTATAAGTGAGCTGAGTATATTTTCATAACTCAGAACACTGAGTGGTGGAGGGATGGAACATCCCAAAAGGCAAAGTGGAGAACTGTTTCCAATTAAGTAAAAAAAAAAAAAAAAAAAAGTGTTCTAAAATGTATCTTATTTCCCCACATCAGTAAGATATTCCCAAGATGCTCAGGTTCCAGATAAAAATGGCCATACATGTATTTCACAAACCAACATGAGTTAAAAAGATTCTTAATAGAACAAATACTTGTGGTCAATTGGTAGTCATTTCTCTGAATTGATCTACCTTGCATGTGGTAGGAAGTAGAGTCAAAACTTCTGCTCTTTCACTGTTAGTTGCCTTCAGATGTCCTTTGTACAAGTCTGTCGGAATTTTTCCAGATAGAAGACTAACTCCCATCTTCTGTTGCAGTTCTTCTGCTATCCTTTCCACTTAAGTCACGAAGTACTTGAAGTTGAAAAAGGATTTAGCGCCTGTTTTACCATATCTTTTAGCGCATCACATGATGCTGAAAAATTCTCTCTGTTCTTTTGTTGAGCAAGACTCTCTTTTAACAGCTTTCAGCAGTACTATCAGGTTTCTACTGTCAATGTTTGAGGACAATTTTCCTTATACTTCTTTAAAGCCAAAGGTCACCTGGATGAAAGTGGAGTTATAGGTCCAAGTATGACCTGATACAGAGACCTAAATTTCTGTTACACTTCTGTTATTTCTTTCCACTCTGAAAAGATACATGAAAAGAGTAATCTGTCTCCAGGACCCAGAAGAGACAGGGTTTTCTCCCTTCCTCCCTTCCTCCTTTCCTCACTTCCTTCCGTCCTTCCATGTGACCAGGAATATCATATATTCAGGAAGATCCAACTCCCTTGCACCTTCCATTGTGAGCAGCAGGGATAACCAAAGTGTGAAGGTGAGAGTGATCCCAACATCTAGCAGCTCATCTGTTACCTTGAAGGTAGGCTTCCCATCTTCATAATTGTATATTAGTCTAATTCTAATCTATTGCTTATCTGGCTTAAACTACTGAAGCCAAAATTTGCAACCATGTGTGCCTTAGGAAAGATTGTTTTATATTTAGAATGAGAAGTTTGGCTTCCTTGGTATAAACGCAGGCAACTAATTTTGCACACATCAGTGTGGAAATTCTTTATATAGCATTTTAGGTTGTCTCAACTGTGTGATTCAAATCAATTTTGGATCTTAAAACTGAGTATATGGAAAAACTCACTGTTTATGGTTGAAATTATTTCCTACAGAATATTTCAACTTCTCGTGGGTAAGTTAAATCACCCTTGTGTTAGGTGCCTACATGCAAACATTCCTTGGTGATTGTTTTCATGTTCTCCATTTTAACCAAAAATTTTGAATTTGAAGCTTTTCACTATAGCATCTTATTGGTTGCAACACAAAGAAAAAAAAAAAAAAAAAACCATGAGCTAGGATGTAGGTTGGTGCTTCTCTCTTTGCTGGTTTTAATTAAAAAAATTACACATCCTTCTGTGTGTAATGTGTGGGATCAGCCCACATTCATATGCTCTGTGCTAAGATCCAGCTCCTCAGGTTTCAATCAATGTGTTACTATTTCAATTACATTCTAACCTTACCTACTGATAGGGAGTTTGTTGGTTTTGCTGTTTTTTCCTTTAAATCACACATGACAATTAGTTTTAGTTGTGCAGAGTTTAAATAATGTGAACTCGGGCTATGAAAGTGTTGAAAGTGAACAGAAAATCACCAGGGTTTCTTGAAGACTTCAGAATTTTTCCTATCACAGATAATTAAACAGACTGCTACTTTTGGCATCTCTTTTAGATAGTGGGCAGTTATCCAAGGTTGTTTCAATTAGAGTGCTTTAGTTCATCCAATTTATAGGCCACAAGAGAAGATATTTTGGCATCAAATGAAATAATTGCAAACATTCAGACTGTGTCTCGAATACTACATCCTTTCTTGGTCCCTAATTCAAGAAAACATCAATATATCGACCAATTTCTGCAGAAGGTTGTCAAAACTGTCAGGAACTGGAGCACGTGCTGTGTGAGGAGAGGCTCCTGGAGCTAGGCTTGCCCAGCCTGGGGTAGAGGGCTTTGGGGAGGAGCTGACAGTGGGCTCCACTGCTTCTGTGGTGCCCCCTGAGAAGATGGAATGGGGCTCTTTGCAGCAGTGCAGGTCAGGAAGGTAAAAGGCAAAGAACGTGAAATTAAGCAGGTGAGGTTCAGTCTGAATGTAAGGAGAAATTTTTCCCCCATAAGGATAGTCAAGCAGTCGCAGCCCAGAGAGGCTGAGCACTGTACATCTTCAGAGGTTTTCAGGCAACAACTGGGCAAAGCCATGAGCTTCCTGTCTACCCTCAGAAATGACCTGCTGTGAGCAGGAGGCCAGACCAGAGACATTCTAAGGCCTCTCCCAGTCTGTGCTATCCTGTAATCCTTTTGTGGCAATTACAGATTAACATTTCCAGCCATCACATTCAACCTCCTGGAATTCCAGGATTATTTGGGATGTGTCAGGAGCATATGGAGCAAAATGTTTGTTGCTCTTCTAGTAGCTGGTCTCATCTGCTTGGACAAAAGCTGCTCCTTGGCACCAGACTTCAGTGACAATTTCTGTGAATCACAGATCAGTCAGGTTGTTCTCATCTAAATCCCAGTTGCATGCTGGAACAGCAAAATAGTAAGGGTATGTGAACTGAACAGAACAAGTGTCTGAGGCTCTGTACCCCTTCTTTCCCGGGACACACTGAACACTTAGCTTCCTAAGTGGCCTTACAGAATTTCCGAGTGGTTGATAAGCTTTGTGGAACCCCTAACAGTGGGGTCAAGAAGCAAGATTTTTACTGTGGGACTCAGAGACCTCAGTTTGGCTGTCCCTCACTTTCAGCAGGATGTGCTGAAAAATCAGAAACGTTTCATGGTTAAAGACTGAGTTGAGGGAATTGAAGCACAGTTATTTAAACTTAGTCTGCCTCTAGGAAGTGACTTCCTTGTGAGGACAGAAGGCTAAATTCTGTAAATTCTTGCCTGAGAAGGCCCAAAGATTTCTGAGAGGTAATGAAATGTGGTTGACTGAGCATGAGGCTGGAAGTCATGTCAGACTGATGAGCTTAATTGTGATCTTGCTCCCATCTCCCAGGAGACTTGGAGGAGGTCAGCTCACCTTATGGCTTCAATTTCACCTTGGCAAATTGAGGGTAATGACAATTGCCCATTGGCCTTAGAGGGATAGTGAAGATGAATTGCAAAGTGTTTACTGTGCTGTGAATATGTAAAGTCTGTTCTTATATCAGATATTGACATTATTAACTTAAATCCATGAAGGTGTGTTCTTCAGAATGAATCCCCACTGTAAATTTCTCAGTGTCTTTGAAGGAGACCATTTTAGAGACAAAACAGTAGGAATGGCAGATTAGCTAATGGCTTATAAACAGCAGTCATTTAAACACACATTGTTCCATCTTTCCTCTAGAAAGCAACAGCAGAAATATATATCACCAGTGGACCTCATTCTCTCCAGCTTTTTTACTAAAAAGGAGTGGCACATAGGTATGAGCTCAGGACAATAATTGCAACAGTTGGATTTCTTTATCTACTGTGAAGATCCTTTCCATGCCTTTTTTTTTTTTTTTTTTTTTTTCTCTCTCTATAGCCTGGTTGCCTGTGATTGAAACATTGGAAGTGTATTACCTGTGACTATGTGTAGACTACCTGGCCATGAATGCTGGTGCATTTGCATTTACTGCTGTTTGAATATCTGCACCAATGATCACAACATTTATACAGCTTGTTGACAAAGGGATTGGATTGTCCTTGTGTGTCAGTTTCACCTGATCTTGGACTGATGTTCGACTGGCTTCAGGGCATTTTAATTATCAGCACAGTGGTTATTGGGCTGGCCATCTCGTTTGATTGCTGGCACCATTTATGTTTGTCTCAGCCTATCAGATCTTCCCCATTAACTTTTGCAATAATATTCAGACAGAAAGTCCTAGGAACTCTTCCAGCTAATCCCTATTTTGGCTGCTGACCAAATAAGGCTTTATATGACACAACTGTAATTGCTTCATTTGTACGGTATTGATCTGCCATTAGGCAAAACACAAGCCAGCATTTCACTAAGGCTCAAGTAATGCAGTATTATTTATTGTTTGCATTGCAGTTGCAGCCAGAGTTCCCACCTGGGGAATGGACCCCCTGTGTTTCTCTTAGTCCCTGCTTCTAATTAAAATAATGAACTTCAAAGTTCTTGCATTATAATTAGATGAAAGCTTAAGAAACCATCTCTTAGCAGGGATCTTTCCATTTGTTGCCTTCCTTCTAATCAGTTTTTTTCTGAAGAACATCAGTATGAATTCACAAAGCATGTAGCAGTACAGAAATCTCTCATGGCTCTTCCCAGTCTAAGTTTAGCTCTCATAACAGTATCTTAGCCATGCAGACATCATGAGCTAGTGTCTGCTTTTGGAAATAGTAAAAATCAGGTAATTTCTTAGTATTATCAATGGCTTCTAACCTGGTGGCCATGTCATTTTAATACCTTTGTGGACACTGATGTTGGTAATAAACTCCCTGAGAAGTAAACTTCATTTTCCTTTGCATTTTTCCCATGTCAGATTACTGTCCTCACAAAGAAAAATTACTGAACAAAAGCAGAGTGCTTGTATGACATCATTTTCAGTACCATACAGTATGCTGACAGTATTTGGCTTTACAGTCATTTCATGCTTCTTTCTCACTGAGGTGAGACTGAAACTTGGTTAGACCTCGACAGCTGAAAGTCCAAACAGAATAGAGAAAGACTGATGCTGACTGGAAACAGTCCCTAAGCTGACAGTAATGTAGCTTGTGAAAAAGATGTACATGGATGCTCAGTCATGCACCTTTACGTGTAGCAATTCCTCCATTCCTGATATGGAGAAAGCAAAGTATGCTGACATACAGGTGAAATTCTCTTATTTCGTTGTAGAAATTTTATTTCAAAGAAAACCTACATTAAGCAAGTAATATTCTGACTTAGGTAGTAGCAGTCAATACTAGTGATGCACCAATCGCTAGTATAAGATATTTAAATTACTTTAAATTCAGTATGAAGGAAACAATAAATAAATAAGCTGTCAGCAGTAATAGTAACCATTGTCTATCTAAACCAAGTTACTGAAGACAGCCGTATTTTACTGGACTAAGTGTTCATAAAAAGTGAAGATCAGCATTGCAAAGGTATTTTTGGAAAAGGAAATACGACATTACTTGAGCCTTTATTAAAGAAAATTGACTCTCTCCCAGCTGAAGTCATGACGCTTGCAGATAATTTATCTTATTAATACAGTTGAAATTCTATAGGTTAATTTTAATCAACACAGACATGGAAAAGGGAGACAGCATGCCACAAGTGAAAAATTTATTATTTCATCATTTTATATGTGCCTGAAATAAACAGTGTTATCTTGTGTTGTTAGGTTTTCTCAGTCTACTCATATGTTGTGAGGGCTGCATCTGAAAAGTCCTTGATATTTTCTAGTGAAAGCTTATTTTATTGTATAAACTCTGCTACAATCAAGGCAGATGGAAGATTACAATTTCTTAAACATCTCTGACATCTTAAAGTAATCAGTTGTTGTTATGAGGTCTTGCTGCTTGCAAGGAAGGAAATGCATCACAAGGAATAGGATAACAAGAAAAGATCATGTAAAGTTAAGTATAGTCCCTCTTAGTCATATTGTCATTCTGTATTTATTAAGATTCAATCTAGTGTAAGTGATAAGTTGCAGAAGTCTGATATTGCCAATTTTAGACCAGTTTCCAAAAATTCCAGACAAGCTCAATAGTAATGCATAAAGATTTGGGGTTTACTATATTACCCACCTTTCTATCCGGAAAACATCAGATCATATAGCACATTGAGAAATGATGGTGGATAGGAATCAGAAAAACTCATTTTCACAGTTATTCACATATTATTCACAATATTCAAAATTCAAAATTCACACATAATATTCACAATATTCCACAGAATATTTTACTTTCTGTGGTTCTTGGTGAGTCAGCAGTGAGCCCTGGCTTTCTGGAGGTCACACATGTGACCTCCATTTCTGAGGACAGATGATTCAGCCCAGGGCTAGGACTTACCACAGGTGAAAGCTGTGAAATTCTCAGTTCAGGGCACAATATTTCTGCCAATGCTGGGACATGTTGATGGAGTGAAAAATTAAAAGCTGCTGAAATGGCAGCCATGCACTTTGTGCTGGAAGTCTTTGATATACCCAAGTCTTCCTCTTTGCTGGGTGGCCAGTGTATGTTATTAATAGGCAGTATTAATCCACCAGTGATATCAAACTCATTGAGATGGATGTAGAGAAGAAACAACTTTCTGGAGTGTAAGAAACTGTACCCTATTTCTCTTCAGAAAGCACCGAATTGCCTGCAAAGGAGTCACATTTTTCCTGGTCTCATCCTCAATGAAAATATTCACTCCAGGGCATTCAGAAGCATAAACTTAGAATGTCTTACAAATATAGCTAAGATATTATGTAAAATATTTGAATTTACTGGGCAACATCAGTAATGTTGAATAATGTTTTCAGTCCTGCAGAAAACAAGCCATCCACTCAAAAAAACAAATAGTAATTTGTGCAGACAGTAAACTGCAGCATTTGTCTTTTTGTTGCAGAAAGAGTAGCATGAAGATGACATACACCTGGATAACATAATGTAGTGTCACTTAGGCCTGCATTGATGCAGTCAGAGAGGGCATGAGATGTGGTAGAGGGTCATTGCTGTGCCCCCACCACAAACCCTTACTCCCTGTCACTTACTTGCATCCTGTGCCCCTACCACAGATTCCGTACCCATTCTCATCAATGCTGTTATTTTCTCTCAGCTGAACACCTCTAAATGTAAGTTACTGGAGAGTCAGGTGAAGCAGCATCCAAAAACCCCCACTGTGTCAAGACTGAGCAGAGATCTGCTTCACCTATGGTGTGAAAAGGTACAAGGCTTTGTGCTGACCATACCAGAAGTGAGTTTTACTCTGAAGGAGTTAGGTAAATAGATTATTTTAAAATGCTTATTTTAAACATTCCCAATTTGAAAATATTTTGATTGCTTTTCAGCACTGTAGGATGAATAAACAAAGGCCCAAGATTCCCAGCGTTTCAGAATTGAGAAGGTTTCAACAGTGGCCTAAAGGTATCCTCTGAACAATTCCTAGCCATGCGGAAACTGAGTTATACCAATGCTAAAACACTTTTGAAAAGTCCCACTTGAGCTTTTAAAAAATATTTTGAGTTGCAGGTGTTGGCTGCAGCAGCCTGTTCGCACAATCCTGCTTATGCTGAAACCAGCAAGAAAATCTGCACTTTGAAAAGGGGTGTTTTTCCATGTGAACAGGATTGCATTGTTGTTAGCCAAAATTAAGATAGCTCAGAGTTGATATAAGCTAGTGTTTCTGCATCTGTTGAACCAATATGAGGAGTTACCCTGGGGACAATTTTACTTGTTTATATTTACTGTATAAACCAGAGAAACAAGCTGAGTTGCCTTCCCAGGTCAACTGCTGTTGTTTTCACTCAAGCAAAATATACATTTAATTGTTTGCGCCAAGAAACATTTGCATACTCTAATTGCAGTATCTCACTGCAAAACAGCTTTTGATTTATATAAATATTTTAAGCTACAGTCATCAGACCTCTAGCTGGAGTAAATTGTAAGAACTTCTTTGAATTCTAAGTGGCTATGGCAATTTTTAGCAGCAGTGGGTCTCCCATTAATTGGATCTCCTGCTGATCCTCAAGGTGTCAGAGTTTGGTTAATATTTGTCTACAAAGCTCAGTTGAAGTAACTGGGCTGCATACTTAGGATATGCATGGAAGCTGTAAATACTCATTGCCCCTGGAAATTAACCACCTTATTTGGATGTCTAGAAAAAGAGCGATGTACTTATTTTAATCAGCTACAACAGGAAATCTTTGAACTCTGCTTTAAATTTCTCATCTCTAAAAAAGAGAAGCAGTAAGTATGGACTCTTGTAAAGATACTTTATTTCTAGTATTTGTAGAAAGTTTTTAGGTATTCTTCTGGTAGAGGTGACTTAAATGTAATTTAACAGGTGATTTTTAAATAACAAATAAATGATAATTTCTAATGCGGTCTGATGCCAAGGAGACACAGGTTTCCCATAAGTTTTCAGCAAGAGGTAACTTTCTACAGACCAGACAGATCCCTGGGGACTGTCCTGATGTGTGCTCAGTCGGGCACTCACCTGGGGTGGCAGGTCATGTCTCTGCTCTGATAAGTATGTATACAGCAGTGGAGGATCTTGGCAGGAAAGCCTGTGAGACTTAATGCAGTTGAGCTAATATCATTGTGAAAGTCCTCAACTTGAATACTAGTCATTCTATATTTAATAGAAATGATGGGCGAGCTATCAGAGCAAGTGCCAAGGGCTCCATGTTGTTTGCACTAATAGATACACATGAAACTGTTTGGTGCTGTGCTTCATTTTCTTCATTTAAATAGTATCACAGCATGCAAACCTTCATCAATGCTAGTACAAAAATTATTCCCATAAATTTTTGAATCTGTTTAAAAAAACATGATTTCAAAGTTGGTCGTTTGTCTTTAAAATTTCAGCTGTTTTTCTTGTAAAAATGCACTTGCATTTAGCTTCCTTTTTTAATATTTGCATTATTGATTGATCCTTCAGGCCTTCTGAGTATGGAATGATGTAAGCTTTGGCTACATCTTCCTCATTAACAGAGTGCTTGTTTCATTTCTAATTTATTAAGCACATTCAGCCATCTCCATGCAGCTTTACACTTAATTTCTCTTGATGAATTGTCAAATGCCCTTCAACTGTGCTGCATTTGTGTAGTGTTACGATCTGCCATCAGCACTTTTCAAAACACAGTTAAAATAAACAGCTCAGAAGACAAGGCAGGTTTTCCTCTTTTTGCTTATAAGGTTGCATTTTAATTTTTTCCCATTTGAAATGATCTGAACATCTGATACAAACAGGCTGTACGAATGTGCCCTGCCTCAGCTGCAGCCAGGCAGTGCTGAGTGGGGCTGCTGGGTCCTTCTCTTCCCAGCCACCTGGGTGGAGGAATAACTGTGCCTTATGTCACCAAAATAGGGTCACTGGTCTTCAGGAGAGAGTAACTATGACATACAGTGCAGAAATACTGTCACTGGGCTTCACAGGTCGTGCTCTGTCATATCCTGAGGGAAGGTCTCTCCAGTCAGGAAGGCTGAGCAGTTTGGTTGTCAGCAAGCAGAACAGCACAAAATTCAGAGGAGAGGTAGTCTTTGAGTTGCTGGAGAGGCTTCAGTGGTTGTCAGCACATCTCTGGATTCAATATGATACCATTTTGATAAAGGGAAATCTTTATTTTGGTGAATTTCTCTTCCAGGTGTACCACCACATCCGTGGCTTTGCTTCCCATTGTGCAGCAGTTTCTTGGTTTTCACTTCTAGCCTGTCACTACTTACATAGGAATGACAAACTAGTCAAGTATTTCACTGGAATGGAAAGCAGAACCTTGTATTTTGCCAGTTCATCCATACCTTGTATCTAGCCCATCTACTGTTCTTTAGTAATTTAAATTTCTGCTATTATTTGTTTGAAATTTGCTGTACATTTAAAGAATCTAAGGTTAAAGAGAGGTGGCATCCCTCTGCATTCTGTCGCTACTAAGCAGCTAAGTGATTTCTAAGGTTTTCTGATTCCTCTGAGAAATATTTGAGAAAAGGCTTTTATATGGTCACGGTCTCCGCTTCTGCCTCAGTACTCTGCTGCAATGCCACCAGCAGTGCTGGGATGATACGGTGTGCAATGCAGCTGAAGGTTAAGCAAAGATGGCTCTGTGTGTGTAGAATCTCCTCAGCGAGTCATGTTGTTTTTACACTTTCTGCTTGTTCAGTATTTCAAGTGAAAACCACCCCAGAATAATGCTAAATGGTGAAACAGCAGTGCCACCATCTGTGAAGGTAAAGTCAGAATTTCTCCAAGTGTCCGCCCAGCACTCAGGGAAATATTTTGGCATCTAATGTGGCAGTTACACAGGATTTATGAGTCTGGGTTCAGAAAAGGGATTCAGGAAAATGTCAAACCTGTTAAAATAGCTAAGACATTTAAGTTTCCCAAGCAAAACTCTACTGGTTGCTTAAAAAATTGCTATTAAATGCTCCCTGCAGAGATCCTGCCTTTGTTGTAATGAGTACCTTGGGACATGTAGGCAATTTATTATTCAAAAATGGGTATCCTGTGACCTGGCTTCATGGAGAAAGTCTGTTTGCTAAATGTGCTCTGACCACGGCTGAATCTCCAAATGGCTTCTGCAGGTGGTGATGAGTAGTGCTAAGCGATGTGCTTTTCAGCCATGCCATAACCACTGTGCTTCTGGGAATTTGGGGAGCAGCTGTAGCTGAGACCATGGATAGTAGTTCAAGTCTAATCAGGCTGGAGAGATCTTTTTCTGCCACAGAAGAACATCTCAGAGCACAACATATTGGTACTCTGAGCGTCAGACTGTTGAAAACAGACTTGGCCTTACCATGAAGGATGGGTTTCATGTGTTCATTTCTGGTTTCTTCTGATGCCCAGTTGTGGTACAGAAATAGATACTTCAAGCAGTGCACTGGGCAGCATTTGGTGCCCTCTCCTGTGCTGTTCCCCCATGGCTGCCTCAGATTTTCAGCAGCGCCCGCTCCTGATTCAGAAAGTGTAGTGATTGGATGATGAGGGGAGATTTATGTTAGGTATTAGGAAAAAAAGGTCAGTGGGACACTGGCACAGGCTGCTCAGAGAAGTTGTGGAAGCCCTATCCCTGAAATTGTTCAGACCATGCTGCATGGGGCCCCTAGATAGCCTGATCTAGTGTGTGGCAGTCCTGCCCACACCAGGGAATTGGAACTGAATGATCTCACCACACAAGCCATCCTGTGCTTTTCTGCAGCTTGTTGTGATCCCTGGCTCAGGTCTTTGCCTCATTCCCTCATGGTGCAGGGACCTTTATGTCTCTATATGGATCCCTTCTCCAGCTAAGCATGTGATTACTGGTTACCACAGTACTTAGTGTTTGTGCATAATGCCTGCCTGACTGCTCTGTAAAGACTGAAGTCCAACAGATGGGTATTCTGTTAACTGTTGTTGTGACCAAACTCACTGGAAGTCTAAGCAGACCTCTCTGCAAGCTTCCCAGGGCTTTGTGTAAGCACGATGCTGTTGTTCTTTTGGGTAGCAGACGAGTTCTCTCTCTCCAGTTTCATAGATGCTGCTTTGGAAAGGGCTGTGTGGGTGCATTGTCACCTTTCTGTGCAGGTTTATCTTGTGCTAACTATGAAAAGTCTATCCTCAGGTGGCACAAGTAGGCTCTTCAAAACAAGTGACACTGATTAGCATTTTAAACAGCTTCTAACTATTTATTTATGAGGTGGGGGAAAGTGCTTTTAATGGAGTGAGAATGATTTAATTCTCATCAAGTTTTTCATACTGTAAATCAGTAGGCAGTTTACAAAAAAGCTGTGGTCCCTACACTGAAATCATTGTCCATGCACTCATGTAAAAGTGAAGTGAGGAATCACTGTAATGCAGAGGGCTGCAGTCTGGGCTGAATTAGTGTACATGTGTGTATAAGGACTCTGTTTTCTTCTGGGTAATAGAAAATGCAGGATTGTTCAGTGACAGCAGGAATTAAGAGGCACTTATTAAAGCACTTGCTGGTTTTCTACTGTTAAACTCTTATTCTTGCAGAGCTTTCAATTCCTGTATTGATAAACAAATCGTTCTTTAATGGCAGTTTTGCCTAAGCATCGAATTGAGGATTCAGCTCTACTTTTTAACGATGAAAGAACATAATTTCAAGAACAACATTTCTGCCACAGATAGTCAAGTCTCAAAATGTCTTCCTCTGTGGCAGAATGCAGCACTATCGAGGAAGATCATGAGTGATCTAGCCTCGCTCTGAGGTCTAAGGTACATAATTTTCAATGTAATCACCACTGCACTTACCAGGATCTCAATTAGAGCATTTATATGCGAGATACAGCATTGTTCTCTGTGTTTTGCTGACCAGAAGAAAATTGTTTCCACATATTGAGGTGGACCTGGATAACAAAACAACAGAGAAAGCGGTGTGAAACTAACCCGTTTTTACATGGCCTACTAGACGTGATGAGGACAATAATATGTTACATTTATAAACAATACCGTTTAATTTCAGAGCAATTATTGCGGCTAAATCCACATTTACGTCGTCATCCTTTTTATTTCCATTTCTCTATTGTGCTGTGAAACTGTCTATGGATATGGCTAATAACCCAACTAAATAACCCTCTCATGAATGGGTTTTATTTATTTATTTATTTATTATTCTAGAATTACTATCAACCAGCTGCAGCATCTCCAAAACACTGTGGAAAAATTTTCCTTGATAATCTTCAATGTTTTGAAAAAAATACTCAAACATTTGGCAAGCTCTCTCCCTCCAACACTGAAAATAAACATGAACACTTACATTATTGTAGGATACAAATCTCATCTGTCCGTTCATGCATTTCCCTGATTAGATGACAGAGTGTTTGGCTACCTTAAGAGAATTGTAGTTACTCCCGCCATTTATCCACGTGTCATTGAACTTCTTCACTTTGACATTCAGGACACTGGACAGAAGTCGGTGCTAATTTGCCTAGAATTTTTTTATTCATCTTTAAATAGCCAAGTAAAAGGCCAAAGTAGGCATTAAATTGAAAAGCTTGAAAAACTCTCAAGCTATTTACAATGCTGAAAAAAAATTTCTACATTTTTGGTCAACTCAAGATAAGATGAACATTGAATAAAAACTTTCATGAATTCTATGAAAGCATAAGAACTCTGTCCAATTCAGTGAGCTTTAGTGTTCTTACTTAAAATGTAGCTTAGAGGAAATAATAGGAAGATGCTTTTACAGATAGACTGGTATGACTTTCAGTCTGTTTGAAAACAGGACTGTGCTGAAGTGACTCATGGAATGGAGCATTAATGATGTTCCTTGAGATGCATTTCATCCTTCACAGGAGTGATCACTCCTGCCTGCATCTATATTACTTTCAAGGGGGCTATTTATATTATTGCTACCCAGTGTGACAATTAGACACAACAGCATTAAATTAGACCTTGTTCTGGTTTTCCTCAAAAGGAGCAGGAGTTCTGACACTGATTCCGTAGGCAGCGCAAGTTATGTATTGAAGCCATTTTCTGAATGAGTAGTGTTGATCATAGTCAAAGAAACAATGTTTCTAGGATAATTTTTATTTATTGCTCAGTGCTAAAATTCTTTCAAAAGTGAAAATTACATTTAGTATATTAGAAAGGTGGCTATTAAGTGGCAGGGCTGGCTACACTGCTATCTTTCTGAAGGGGGCAAAGAAACAAAAAGTGTAAGTTCTGTAACTAGAAGTGGAGTAGAAAAAAATCTGTAGTAAATAGAACTGGCTCAAAAGCAATTGCTTCCAAGAACAAAAGGGACAAATGAACAACTTCATTCCAATTTTTTTATTTCTACTCTCTCTCTGGAGTGCAAACCATAATTAGAGCACTTGTACAGAATCATTTTTGTCAGCCTGGCTGTTAAGTTCCCCTTAAAGCTTTATCCACAAAGAGCACTCTGATGCCAGTCCTGCAACAGCCTAGACTTGCACTTGCAGGGACAAACAATTACTTTATCTGTATGAAAATCTCTTATAAATGCAATCACAGTGATACTAGGTAAGGTTAGTTCTACAGAAAGCTGTTTCCAGACTTGCTGATCAGTGGAGACCTGTCTTGGTTCCAGCAGGAGCTGTACAAAAAGCTGTTATCAGGCAGTGGAGGTATGTCTTAAAGCTGACACTACTCCCACAAGCAGGGTCAGTGATGCGAGGAATGCTCCACTCCATGAGCTGTGAAATACTACAGGCTATACATTCATGCCAAGAATGAACACTCCTAATGAGGGAGATAAAAATTTCTACTCTAACACCAGAAGGGATCTTCATGGACAAGAGACTAGCCATCTCCAGTGAGGGTGAATTACAATCCCCCTTGGCCTCCGGTGCCATATCTGCTGGATTCCTGTCATCAAAAGGATCTCTCTTTCCCAACACTTCTGCAAGTGTTCTGAAGGTGTTGTATCCTCTCATAATTGGTGAAAAGAAGATGTCATTGAGATACATCTCTTGCTTGACAGGCAGATCTTGGCAGTATTAAACAGCTTCTAAGAGAGAAACTCCATGTTTCTCGATATCTCTTGTCTCCAAAGAGAAGTATTTAAGCTACCAGAACAGATACTTCTCTCCTATTAGAGATTTGTTGTGCCTCAAAGATATGATGCCATTGTTCCAAGTCTCTACACATTCATAGACAAGCCTGGGCAGACATGCATGAGAAGCAATGCCCGTCTGATAGTCATAGGAGCACTACAGCTGCTTGAAAAAGGAACAGAGACATTATTATGAATTACTGATAAATACTGATGTAGCTGTGTGCCATTAGGATATGACTGTTGAGGTTGTTAGTAACAATGATAGGAAGTCATACTCTTAAACAAGTGCAAAGCTTTCTCAGGAAATGTGTAAGTTCCCTGACAGATTAGTTGTCAACTGATTTTAAAATGACATACAGGGACTGTAATTCCTCTACTAAATCTAGGAGCCTCACTGGATTTGCACGGTGATCTCTGGTTTCTGCCCTCTGCCATCCAATTTCAGAGTTCTTTGGGTACCAAGAGGAAAACCTCAAAGCATAGGCAGAAGCACCTGCCACCCTAGGACCATGTCCCTCTTTTGCCTGAGTTTCCATACAGTCCTGACAGCCCGAATTTCAAGTCAGATAGAAATGGTGCTTCTCGTTAGCCTTCATGTTGGAGAGGGCTTAAAACCTGGGCAGACCCAAAGTGGTGCTTCTCTCACCTGGAGGAAGAGCACTAAACTTGTCATAGAGGACTCTGTGTCATGGAGCCCCTTTTGGCCTTGTGTGCCTATGCCACTGTGCTGCTAGTAACAGAAAAATCGCATTCCATGCAGTGACAAAGCAATGCATGTAGATCCTTCAGGGAGAAGTCACCAGGACATCCCAAACCCCCACTTGTGTCTCAGCACCTAGCTGGGCTCGGTATGGGCTTCCTAGTGCTTGTGTTTCTGCCTTGCTGTCCTGTCTCCAGGTGTCCCCATGGAGATGGGACGTGGGACAAGGCTAGACCTGGTTTCTTGCATTTCAGCTAAGCCTCTGCTGTGCAAAGGTAATGGGACTGCCCTTTAACCTGCATGCAGTTAAATGTCCTTAGGATGTTCTTACTGAAACTTCAGACAGTGTTAAACACATTCAAATAGGAAATCTCCATGTTTCTCAACAACTTCTTGTCCCTGAAGAGCAATAGTTAAGCTACCTGGACAAATACTTGTCCCCCATTGGAGATGTATGGTGTCTCAAGGATGTGACACCATTGTTCCCAGGCACTTTTCCTATCATTTACTACTGCCAGCAGCCAGCACACACACTGCTAACTGGGTTCAGTGTCACCTCATCCTTCCTGCTGCTGCCTCTGGAGCCCCAGACCAGAGCCAGGATCCCCAGAGCCATGTGGAATAACACTGCTTACTCTATGTCAAACCTGTTAGTGGTGTAGCAATTGTCAGGGCATGGCCTAAGCCAGCTTGGTCTGGCCTGTGTAGGACATGGGAATGAATTTTTCCCATCTGATTGAGAAATCAACCCAGGCCCACGCTGAGTACATTTTCTAAACATAGATTCAAATAAATCTGTGTAAATGGTTTGTAATTTCAGACAGAGTTTTCTCATCATTTTAGCAAAAAAACTCTTTTAGTTGGTTGATAGAATTTTGTTGTTAAAATTCAAGCTACTCAGAAAATCTTTTCTATACAGGAAATACATTTTTCATATTTGAAGGTAACTACAATTATGTATGCTGCAAAGGGCTTTGAAATATGGAAATGAGAGGTTTATTTAGTGTGTGGATCAAGCTTATCAACAGCTTAAGTCCTCATTCCTTCTAACATCTTAACAGCTGTGCAGTTTCTTACAAAATATGTTTTATCGTTTCAAGAAATGCTGTTAACCTCGCAGTTTTAAAACTGAATGAACAAGGCCTCTTGGACAAATTGAAAAACAAATGGTGGTACGACAAAGGAGAATGTGGCAGCGGGGGAGGTGACTCCAAGGTTAGCCTCAATGTCACCAAAAGCGGGTAAACAGTATGTGAAGTAATTGGTGCATCTGCTGGGGTTTAACCTGCACTGAAATAGCTTCTCCACTATCACGGCACTGCCGGCACCTGCAGTTGAAATCTAGGTGTATGCAATTACTGTCAAAGCAAAAATATTTGCATTTGTTTAAGCATCCCGAAGGGAACTCTTAAAACACTCCCTGCTATGAGATCTATTGCCAGTTTTCACAAATCTGCACCTTTCGAGATCATGATGAGCCTTTTTCAGAGCTTTCTCTTGCAAACAAGCAGCTTGAAACCCTCAGGAGCAAACACCAGTTCAGGCTTATTTTCCACTTACATTATACTCCCCAAAATCATTTTCAGTGACAGTAAAGAAAAAGGATGCAAATCAGCGTGACTGCCTCCTAGCAGGAATGTAGTGCAGGGCCCATACACACACAAACAAAACTGGTACCAATTGTGATTTTCTCGTGAGCAGCCAAAGTGGGTGGGCAAATTTTGGCTGAAAAATCTTTGCATGGACATTTTTATGATACCTTACCGGCAAACAGAAATGCATAGTTGTTCCCTTGGCAGAATTCACTAGGCAGGAATTTCCCAGAATTTAAAGCCGTCTCTGCTGTGGCATTCACAGCCATTCACCATCTGAATTTTAGGCTGAGGTAATGACATCTTATTCTTCCTTCGTTTCTAAATCTTCCACATGGCCAGTGCTACTGTGTCACGGCCTCATCACAGCTTCCTTTTGGGCTGTGAAACTGGAAGATGTGGTAGTAGAGGAGGATGAAGATACTGAAAATTCCCCTTCAGTGCCCAGGCAGCATGTGTTAATACTTATGTGCTTGTGTGTGAACAATATATAAGAGAACACTGCACAAGGTAAAGGTGCAGGCACAGAGCTAGTCAGACACAGATTATTAAATTTGACAGATTTGTCATACACAGTTTATATAGCTTCCTTTACAGTTGCCTACATATATTTTTTCTATTTTCTCTCCTCCTTCAGTCCCCTTGCTCTTTCATGCTGTGTCCTGGCCTCAGGGACCATCCCTTGGGCTGCGTTGCACTCACCCAGAACTGCTGTCCTAATCCTCTTCACTTTACCTTCAATCCTGCTGCTCTACCTATTTTTCCCACCTCTCTGCTTGCCAGCAGTCACAGTTTCAAAAATGGTCTCTATTTTCTGTCCCAAAGTGCATAGGCATATTAGGCTCGATAGCACTTATGTGCAAGTGGAGCAGACACCAATGTCTTTTAAGAAGGTTGACATGTGAACCATGAATCTCCCATGTTGCTACTATTACAAACTCCACCCTACCCTGAATTTTTGCACTGTTGGTAGTGGAGGAGGCATTTAATTCCTTAAGAAGTCACAGGCAAGGAGTCTTATAGTTTAAAGATCTCAATTTTCTTAAAAATACACTCCTCACAAGTCTACTGTGGTTGAAATATGAGGTAAACGTTAGGTAGAAAACCAAAGATTTTTACTTACTGGTGGCATTGAGTCACAAAGCAGCACAAGAGGAGTAGCAGGGCTGGACCAGGGAACGTGTCTGCAAGATGTTGGAGGAGCACTTTTGATGTGATGGCGAGTGACAGGAGAAAGAAAAAAGAAAAAGAAAAAAGAAAAGACAGATTGCAGTGAATGGAGAACCTAGGAGGATCTGTGAATGCTGGAGAGAGGTAGGAATGCATTGTCAATGAAAATAGGTGACAAAGGAGGAACTTTATGATGGAGTAGAAAATATAGTGGGCATGACATTGCTAGATAAGATTGAGGAACATGATGGAGCTCAACCTGTGGTCCTAGGACTGCAGGCAGCCTGCCAGGAGCATTTGTCTTTTTTTCCTATGCACAGAGGGAAGAGTAGCCAGACCTGTGCATAAGGATTGTATTTGTTGAGAGGAAGCCCAGTGATTTTGAACTACCATGTGCCTACAGAACCCTTGCTCAAGAGGGATGGATACATCATGGAGATGAGAACATATTACTCGGCTCTTCAAATTCTGCATTGCAGCAACATCTGATCTTGTTTTTAAACTACACCTACTCTGACTCTCCAAACTTTTGGTTATCCATTTATCAGCTACAAAATTCATTCCCATCTTCAGTGACAGTCTTATAGAATCAGATTCTTTCAATCAATCAGATTCTTTCGGTTGAATTAATGGAGCTCTAAATATTTTAATTTTATATGCTTTCACTTGATTGTTAGTGGAATAAACAGAACACAGAGCTCTGTTGCAAAGCTGACAGCTGCCATGGGGTCCTGAACCCAAACAATGCTAGTTTTCTGTGTGTAAATTTAGAAAGATCAAAATCTGAGCTCTTTTAGCAGCTCTGGCCCAAATTACAAGGCTTCCTATTGTAACAGTGAACAGTAAGAACATTCTTCTTGTACTGAAAGCAACAGAGCACCTGGCTCCTAATTGGTCAGCCATGCTGTTACTTTCTGAGATTGATTTGAGTGTCTAAACCCAGAATAACCTCCTCCACTGTAATAGAGCGGATTTCAGAAATCAGGGAGTTTCATGAGAGCTCTAAAGGTTTGTGTTACTCTGCAAACCAAGATTTCTCCTACTTCCACGTTGTGCTTTTAAAAGCTCATCTGTAAGCTCTCCTGTCATTGTTTCCTTTAAGTAACAATCTTCCAAAATTCAGAAAGCAGTTCATAATGTGAACCACAGTTTCTGCTTTCTCTCAGAAGACTTACCAGCTAGGTAGCTGGCACTGCCTTCCCTTATAGCTTGGTGACCTTAGAAGATGTCATATTTGAGGGGAAGTCTGAGATCCAACAGTCATTTGAGGGCTTCTGAAAGTACTACTTCTAATCTCAGCTGCATGCCAGCATCAAATCCATTCAGTCCACGGAGAGCAATTTAAACCCAATTCTGCCTTTATATTCCATAGTTTTTATAAAGCTCTAGGTTGAATGAAGCTGCGCTGGTTCTCCTCCTGTCTCTGCTGGCAGCCTCAGGAGAATGCAGCATCCCTTGTTTTTCATTCAGCAGGTGAGGCTGACCTTTCACTTAATTAATGGATCAGCCCTCAGTGAGTAATGGAAAAGTTCCTAAAGCATACTCATGACTGTTTTTTTTTAAATCTCCATCTCCTAAAATTGCGTACTGGTTTCAGAATCACTCAGCACTGTCATTTAAATGCTATAACTTCCCATTCATTGTCCTGTACACAAGGAGCTCAGAACTTCATTTATGTCATTTTAAGGCACTTTGATTTTGCTGAAGTTGCTGGCACCAGATTCAGCCTTGGGCTCTAAAAAGTCCTTCCGATAGTAAGTGATGAAAGTTATGGAGGACTGGATGGGAGGAATATCCAAGTTGTGAAGATGCCAAGAGGGGTGACTGAGGACATGTTGTGAAGGTAGAAATCCACTGTCCCTGCACTCAGGTCAAGCTGTGCCACCATTGTCTTCAGTATATAGGAGTGCACAGTCTCCTCTGCTACATCACATAGCATTTTTGCACTGTGGCTAGATGAGACAAACTCATCTTCATATATAAATGTTATTTGTAGTTATTTTATGTATTGTCCTTCTATGATTTTGGCAGATGGATTCTAAATATAAATAAGGGTGATTCTCAGGAGCTATACACTGGAAAAACCACACTGACTTTCATGCCAGTTTGCTGTAGTTGGAAATTTAGTCCAGCATTCACAATTCAAAAACTGCTAAACAAACTGAGAAAAAAAAAAAAAAGTTATAATTTTATGCTGTATAAAAGACTGAACCTGATGGGAAACTTAATTCTAAATTATGAATTTATTCTCAGCAGTGATTCAAGTAGATTGCCCTTGCTCATGTATAGTAGATCATGCTGATTTTTAATTTCTGCTCCTTTTAATGTCAGTAGGACTTTTCAGCAACCAGTTGTGCAAGCACTGTAGTAACACACTGTAGCACACAACAGGCATGATCAAAATGATGCTTATTTGGAGAGAAGGTTTTCAAAGAAAGAAAGAAAGATGTCTTAGATAGTCGACTTGACCTGAAAGCCAAGGTGATGTGGGCATCATGGTAGCTGCTGAAAATCTCCTATAAAGTGTAAAACCAAGTAAAACAGCCTAAAATACACCTGAAATCACCACACCAGCAGTCTCTTCCTGTGATTGAAAGCTTTGTGATTGAAATGTTGTGTTCTGAAAACCATCAGCTAAAACTTTCATTTTCAAATCTGCAGCCCCTCAGCTGGGCTTCACTTACTGGTTTGAGTGTGAACTTCTCCCATTGTGCCTGTCTGATCTAATCTGGGATTCAGGAAGAGTTTCAGCAAAAATAGTGGAGAGGAGGAACAAGGGCCTGGCCCCTAACACTTGACCAGCTGTATTTCAGGGAAGAGTAGGAATGAATTGCCTCATCTATGCTCTCCATTGCATTCAGTTGTTTATCGTTGATAGTACAGTGATTTTGAGCATGAAATTGATTGCTCATCCCAGAGGAAAACATGAGAGATCTTCACAGAGACAGTGCAGAAAGGCCGGCATTAAAAGAATTACAGTGGCAAAGAAAAATATCCCTGCCTGCATCAGGTTATATATACCTGAATTGTTTGTGCTGGGAAAAAAAAAAAAATGGCTGGGAAACATCTGTCTTCTGACTTGTCCAAGCTTGTTGCTGGTCTTGATAGTTCATACAGAGCCCTAATTATTACACCACTTTAATCAATTTAGTCTGCAGTAGCTTCACAAACTCCTGATCACCTGTGTAAGAACGGGACCTAGATGTCCCCAAACCTTTCACAGCCAGCCCTGTTACACAGCTGGGATTTGGGAGCGCTGAAACACATCTCAATGCCAGTGCATGGCAAGTCACAGATGAGGGCTATCTAGATAATATTAACTATTTCACACTCAGAAGCAAGCAGAGGATTGTACTGCCAGGCAACATGCCAGAATCCCAGGTTGCTCCCCACTTCTCTTCCTCTGGGACTTGCACATCCCACTTTCAGCCTGCACAACCTGATGCCAATGAGCCTGAAGGCAAAATGTAAGTTTGAATACTGAAAAAGATTGAGAAATCCACAGCAGCAGCACCATGTTCGATATGAACTCAGTGTGTGGGATTTGGAAAGTGATTAAAGCATTTCTTTTATTTAAAGAGATCACTTCAGAGTTCCTAGGCATTTTCTCAACCTGCTGTCAAAAATTGTCATTTTGATGTGACACTGGGGCCTCCTCAATAATTAATCTGGATGGTGTGGTTCAACCTTCCTTAGTGGCTAAACCCACCTTTTAACTACAGAGAAGCCTGGACAGGCATAACTTTTTGGTTGGAATGCTGAAGTGAGGTGAATGTGTATGTAAATATATACAAAGAGTAACCAGAAGATGTTGAAGTCCAGGATCCATTAAGCTAATAGCTACAAACATGTTTCAGGAGCTGTTATGTGTAGATGAAATCTATGTGTGTTAATGTATACAAAAATATATGTGTACATAAACTGTCAGAGCTTTCCAGTGAAACCAGTTACAGAGTACAAGACCCTTGTCTCTTTCAAATGCCTACTTTAGTCAACTCAGCTGTTCTATAGCAAATAATGTTTGGATCATGTTATCTATTTTTATTTTAAGTTTTGAATTCATGAGTTGACATTTTAGCAGGGTACGGATTATGGTGCATTATGAGAGATTAATGGTACCACAGGAATCTGCTGGCACACACAAGACCAGTCTCTGTCATCCATTATCACCAGCAGCCCGTCTATCGCACGCTGCTTTTGTTTATCTGCCTTCTTCTCTTATATATATTGTATTTTCATGCACACCTGCACATAAATAGATAACTATATGCCTATCACATTAAGGTTTAAACAGTCAGTGTTTCGCAGCAGAAAGTATGGAAAATAAGGCTTAAACATTTGACAGGTTTTGAGAAAATAAACTGCTGCAACTACATGAAGCAGGGTGATATCGTAGCACCCTGGGATTATTCACTGAGTTTAAGTAATTTTAGTGTAAATTCATAGCAGTTCATGGCTTTGAGGCATAAGATCAGGTTTCTAATGTTGAATTCCATTGTCTCATCCACAGCAAATCCCTCAAGAAAGAGAAGACACCCTGAGCAGTAATTAATAATCAACCCGGAACCCCTCAAGAACTTATTTGAATAAGTGAGATTGAAAGAAAAGCCTTGAAATTGAAAAAAAATGTTGGAATAGGATATGGAAATGCAAACCTGGTAGAGGTGATCTCAGCAGAGGCACAGGGCAGTGGCGGTTGTCACCCAGAGAGAGGGCAGGTCTGTGCCAGGGGCTGCAGTGGCAGTCAGCAGGAGCTGCTCCTTCTCTTGCCAGCTTCATTTTGAGGGCAGTAAATGAAATAGCTATGGCCAAGTCATGTCACTAGTTTGTATGCTTGCAAACCACAAATGGATCGAAAGCAAGGAACACAATATGTTTCTTAAGTCATATATGCAATTGTATTATGTCTCTGGAGGCTATGTTGTTAATGTGCTTATGCCAATAGTTTTGGGTTCACAGTAATTGCATACCATTTATTTACAAATCTTCCCCAGCAGTATGTGCCTGTTACCTAAAGCGATGGAGCAGGTCCCGGTCGTATGTCTGTCTCTAAACCTGGGCCAACAGTACATGACATAGCACCCACTGTGGCCTCTGCTCTGTCACTTTGCAATGCGATTCTATGTAGTTTTACTTGAATAACATAAAATAACATATATAATGTTATTTATGTTATTTTCCACGTGAAGAACTCCTGTAAACCTTGCCGTTTTGAAACTCAGTGAGGCAGGCGTCTTAGACAAGCTGAAAAACAAATGGTGGTACGATAAAGGTGAATGTGGACCCAAGGACTCTGGAAGTAAGGTCAGTCGCTGCAGTTCGGGACCTACTATCGTGTTCACAAAGCAGTAAAGGGAGTAATGAACAAAATTACTTAGAAGTAAAATAAGCAGCTGTAGACACTCACAGAACGAATTGGCTTGGCCTCATCTTGATGGGGGTCATGGTTTAGTTTAAAGAAGCACTATTGCTTTTTGAAGTCTTCAAGAATATAAGTCACCCTAAATCACCTAATACCCTCCTACCTTTCCAGGGCATCCATTGAAGAGTTAAAAGGCAAAGTTTTTTTGAGGGAGGCAGGTTGAATTGTATTTTTCCATCCTGCCTAGGGGGATGCTTTGTCACACTATGCTGCCCAGGAGCTATATGGCCTAGCTTCATATATGCCTTCTCCTTTCAGAGCTGGCTGACTTCCTGATTTCAGACAGGAGGAAGCACTAAGATTTCCTTTGTCTTCTGTGCAAAGGATGGCTGTGCCTGGATTCTATTAGGGAGGTCTCTGGCTCCTTGAAGAACCAAGGAAGTCCTAACTTGAGCTCTGGAGTGAAAGTCTTCAGTAATTCATTGCCTTCTATTCCTTCTTGAATTTACCCTAGTCCATGCCCAGAGTAATCCTTGCTGCTTTGGGCAGTGGAGACTGACATTTGTCTGGGGACAAGGCCAGACGCAGGCATTTTTCTGGTACACCATAGTCAGTGCCAGCCCTGTGTGCTGGAGTCAAACATGTCTTCGTGGTGCCCAGAGCTGGGAGGACAGCCCTTGGGCCCTAACTGCTCATCATCCATTCCCTGCACATTTTGCTTTTTCTTGCAAATGGTTTGGAGAAAAGAGTGAAAACCGAAGATGACAGAGCACCCATAGAGCATGGCTGAGAAAGTCTCAACTCACTGTGTCCATTAGATCAGATCCTTCCCAGCCCTGCCTGTTCCCTGTTCCCAAGCACCGTGTCAGCAATTATAACCAGAGGATCTAAGTCATGTACAGGCATACAGAATTCTCTTATCCAGCTAAAAAGGGACAGCCAAAGCAGAACCCTAACTGTTAAGACCAGAACACCTCTTTACATCCATGGGAATTGCTACCATGCTGGTCTCCTGACTGCACAATTAATAGTGCCTCTTTAAATTAAACCCAAATACTGAGAATAAGTTAATTTTTCATACAAATTATAATTGGAAGTTAAGTACTCTCCTTACTTTAGGTAAAGATAATATAGTCTGCATAAGAATAAAGCTTTATAAGTATCTTAAGGCACAGAATGTAGTAGTAGTCGATCCTGAGGGAGTTCCTTGATAACTGTGCTATAAATTGCACGTGGATTTCAAATCATAACATATGTGAATCATAACTAAGCAGTGAAGTATAGAGAAATGTAGAATAATTATTTACAACAGTAAGTCTAAAAAGGTGATTGCTTATCAGATGTTGTATATTTACTAATTTGCTAAAGAATGTTGTAATTATATTCTAAATTATAAATAACGTGTAAGATTTAATAAATCACTTTTTATAAGATCATATAACTGCAGAGCCTTAGTAGTCCATGGGCATGTTCCAGGTCTGCATCTAGAATAAAATAGAAACAAAATACAATAAGAAGTAAGAGGCAAATATATGATAATGTGTATGGCACAGTGTGCACTTTCAAGAAGTGTTTGTTCCAATAACTTAAGCCTCACTTGTATTTTTACCTGTCGTTTAAGTAGCAGAAAGTCAGTCTGGATCTTTTAAACTAACAGCAATGCCTATCACAAGTGAAAATCGTCTTCTAGTGAAGATCAAGCAAAATCTTGTTTAATGTAAATGGATTTCTGGATTCCAAAGCTTTTAAAGAGCTTTGTGTTTGATGTCAGTGTTAAAATGTCCCCTAATGAGGACTGGATTTGTCATTGTTTAATACTCCAGCTAGTGGAAGTAATCCTTGGCAATAAGTAAACAATGGCATCCTGATATACTGGCAATAGATTTATGATGCTTCTATGTTGACCAGGAAAAGTAGGTGCTTAAAATGCATTTTATAGATCCTGATAGGTAAAGTTTTGTGAGAGGCATGTAAACGATGGTCACTTAATTTCAGCTGAATGTTGTTGTTTATTTCTATTTCCAATGCTTTAATGTGTAGCTTGTGCTGCAGCGGTCTGGATGCCGGAGTTAACTGTGTTGCTTCTGTTTCCCCAGGACAAGACGAGTGCCTTGAGTCTCAGCAACGTTGCTGGAGTCTTCTACATTCTGGTTGGAGGCTTGGGCTTGGCAATGCTGGTGGCTTTGATAGAGTTCTGTTACAAGTCCAGGGCAGAGGCGAAGCGAATGAAGGTGGCAAAGAGTGCACAGACTTTTAACCCAACTTCCTCGCAGAATACCCAGAATTTAGCAACTTATAGAGAAGGTTACAACGTATATGGAACCGAAAGTATTAAAATTTAGGGGTAGGACTTAGGGCCTACTACAGTGAGTGGGTGATGCATCTTGTACTGCAGTGTTGTGACATGTCTGTCTAGTGGTGCTTGCTTCTAAACAGAGCTTTATATTTTGGAAAACTCCAGTGCAAAGTGGTTCAGTTTTTTTGGCTGCAGATGTACAGTATACTATTCTATGTTGCTAATAGACATCTGCATTGCAAGAAATTTTTAACACAAAGATTATAACAACCCAATGTTATTCAATCTGTTGGGAGATTACAACTATTTGAAATTGAGGTCCTAAAATACATATCCAGAGGGCCAGTGTTTAATTACTTGATTGGCCAGTCTGTCCTCCTAAATGTTGTCACTCTACTGGTGACAAATTGATGTAAGCTTTTATTATTTTCTGTTGGCCCTAACTGGATCTTCCTTACAATGAGGATTTAGGATAGGCAACGTCACTGAACCATAGTTAACCTAATGGAAGACAAGGCACTGTTACAAGAAGTCTAAATGTTTTACCTTCTCCTCCTCCTCACCACCCTTCCCCTTCACCCTCCCCTCAGTACATGTTTTATGCTAATTGTGTGGCTATTTTTTTTTTTCCACAATCTCCTGCTTCAGGTCAAGCTTTGCCCACCATAATTCACTTTGCACCACCAAAATTCACTAACCAGTGAACAGACTTTGATTACTGCCCTCAGCTTTCAGTAACATATGCCCTTTTCCTTGCTCAGTACTCACAGTTCTCAGATGCTCATGCAGTGATTTCAGACTGTAATGCTGATAATTGCTGAGCTGCATCCTGCAGAGTTCCCCTTAGTAAGCATGAAAGAATAGTTTACCGATGCATTTGATCTCATCCATGCAGTGATTATCTCGCCAACTAATCATTAGTAAAATAGACAGACCAGCTCCCTGACCTTTGGAAATGGCACGCAGCTTCTAAACATAACTCTTCCATAGCTTCCAAGCTATTCTGGCTGTTTTGTAACAAAGGCACTGCCAGGACGCTGCCATCTCATTGCTACCTCACGCCCTCTTAATTTTCACACAGCAATCTCTCTTCTAACAGACACATCCTCCTGAAATCCCTGAGCTATCCCTATAGAGGAAGGAACAAACTTAAGCAAAATGAGATGAATAGAAGTGTTATGTTGCCACCCAGAAAAAAACTCAGAGGAAACAACTGGAGATGCGATGATCATTTTTTATTTATTATTCGTATAGCGCTGGAGTACACGGCGCTGTACTATAGGTGAAGTGTGCCAAGCACATAACAGGTCCCTGTCCCGAGGAGCATACAGGCTAAAGGCACAGCCGGTACAGTACCGAACCATACAGTACAGAGCAGACACAGAGTGAGCAGAGCATGGTGCTTGAGCATGGTAGCTGGAGCGCTGCAAGGAATAGGTGGGTTCTCGCGGTAAGGGGGGGGATTGGCATGCGCTGGCTGGGGAGTTTCCCAAACATGTTGTGGTGCAGTTTTCTTTGGTTCCCTGTTGTACATAACTCGTGTTCCTGGGTACATGTTCATTGCCATGGAACCAGATTTTATGCTGTGCCTGATGTGCGCACGGTAAAACATCAGTTTGCTGTTGGACCATCCAGCTAAGCAGGTGTCATCATGGCTCCGGGCATGATTGTCACTACTGTGACAATCTCCCAGGCTCACTGCCTTTTCACCGTAACAAAGGTCTTAAAAAGAAATGAGGCCCTGGCACGGGCTGCCCAGAGAAGCTGTGGATGCCCAATCCCTGGAGGTGTTCAAGGCCAGGTTAGATGGGACCCTGGGCAGCCTGATCGAGGGCTTGATCTAGCAATTGGCAACCCCGCCCATGGCAACTGGGTTGGAAGTGGATGGGCTTTAAGGTCCCTTCCAACCTAAGTCATTCTATGATTCTCTGATCCCATGAAAGTAATTGTGAGGAAAAAAAAAAAAAGAGATCCTTTCCCTAAAATTCTTTAGTGCCCACCACTGATAGCATCCCCAGCCCAGTGCAAAGAACAATACATGCATATGTCAAGAATTTCCAATAAGTGCCTTTTTATAAGCCAACGTAGACCATATCATCAACTAATTTTAGTAAATTACAGTTTGTTACTGTTTTGTTGTGAACAGTACAGGTTGACAGTAAAAAAGACACAGAAAGCATATTTCTTGAGGTTAGAAAGCACAATTAATGCATTCAAAACAGAGTCCTGAAGAAAACAAAGAAACTGAAGCTTTGACTGAATTACTGAGCTGGCCCTAACTGGCTTTCCAAGCTAAGCGTGATGTGCCTTGGCCATCCCTGAGTTCCTGCTTAGATCTATGATTCCAGTACAACAAATGCTGTCTTTATACTTGCAGAATTTTTTTTACCTTTACTATCTAGTCTAAATAAAAATAAGGGCAGAAAAATTTTGTCTTCTAAGACAAAGTTTGGACTTTCCATGGACTTCTCATGGAACTTGTTAAAATCAGAAAGATTAACTCTTACAGGAGAAAAAAACATATTTTTTAAAGCTAAGGTTTTATTTTATTGAAAATCCATCTTTGGGCCAGTGGTAACTTCTGATAACATCTTAAAAAACAAAAGTGCAAACATTTAAATATTTTCAAATTAATTGAACTTGTTTTGGATTTTTGAGCAGATGTTTGTTGACTCCAGAAATTTTTCATTCTACTTACCTTATTTGCTGTAATAGTTTCTGGAGAAATGTTAGCACATGAACCTGACATAGAAGAGCTTATGCTCGTGTGATGCAGCCTGCTGAGGTGAGGTCGCACTCACGAGAAGTGCGGGGCCACCCATGTGCCCTCTCCTGCCCACACTGTTTATAGACTTCTGCCAGCCTGCAGCAGCATGGAGCCACAGTGCTGCTCACACATATTTCTGCAGATATGTCTGCATTTAGAACCTCAAAACCTTGGATGTGTTTATTTATCTGAGGAGTAAAGGGATCTTATTAGAACTAAAACTTGCTAATATGGAAAGATGCTCAGCAATTCTAACCTGCATGAGTAACCAACATGCTTATTTTTAAGCTGACATCAAACAGTTTTCATTATTTATGTGTTAAACTGATAGAAAACAGCTTATATAACCCACTTGAAAATTAACATTTATTACGTTTTTTTTCTCTTCTTCTAATTGAGTCCAGTAGGAAACAAGTAGCCACAGGGAAAGTCACCAGTTTGTGAGGCAGCAGAAAATGGAAACATAAGACTGGTACACATACGTGTGGTAAAGGTATTCAGAAGGGGTAACAGGGTATTGCATCTGCCCGTGGCAGGGAAGGAAATGTGCTCTGAAGTGGGAGCAATCCCTTCCCCTTTCCCAATCAGCACTTTTCCATTTTCTTCTATTACTAAGCCAGTCAACCTGATAGTCTGGAAGCAATGCAGAGCCAACACCCAGCTCTTCAGCTGCTCTAGAAAAAACCACTGCTGGGTTCCTTCCATCAAACCCACGAGTGACAAAGGCGCACCTTCCCAGCCACCATCACCACCACCATGGTCCTCAGTGGGCTATGAGATCCACCAGCCAGCTCCCAGCTCCACTGCCTTTGCTTGCTCTCCCACTTTGTGCTGGTTATAACCGATCAAATTAACTACATAATTTACAAATACATATATTATATTTATATGAAATTACAAAATGAATGCCTAACAAAGCCAAATTCTAAAGGATGGTTTAGTAAATCTGTAATGTACTTATCTTGACTTACATACTTCCAGTTTCATAGTCAGTATAGAAGAAGTATTTGAAAGTTCAACTTCACTATCTGTGCAAAGAAATTCCCAGGTGACCCAAGCACTAGAGACATCTGAACAACAAAGGAACCCAGAATCTGGGTATTTGCATTGCATACACTGAGGAGATCAGCTTCCTAAATTCCCATTTCCTGCTAGGAACAGGACAGTCAATATTTTCACATGATGAAGTCAACAACTAGTTTAATCAAAACTAATGACATTAATACGAAAACTACTGCTGAGTTTGAAAACTAACAGTGCTAACTGCATACACTTACTGCACAGAGACTTCCATAACTCGGGCAACATTTGCAGCAAATACCAGGAGTTTTCCCTCTTATCCCAGCCTCTCCTGAAGTCATTTTTAAAGCCAGACCATAAATCTGGAATTGTAACAGCACAATCAAGCACAGGATTAGCCTGGCTCATTACCCACAGCTTAGTTTAAAATAAAACACGGACACATATCTGGTTAGTTTGATTTATGGCACCTTCCTGAGTACAAGTTTGACCTGCTCCTGCTGGCTTTGTCGACTGTCTGGGTTGTTTCCTGCAGTGTGCTGCTGAGTTGTTGTCACTCTGTGCTGTGAGAAGAGAGGAATTGCCTTACTGCAGCTTTTTCTGTTGTTCCATGGAAGTCTTCTGAGAAATTGTTTTTCTCATTTGCTTTTCTTTTTCTTTTTTGGTAGATCCCGTTTTTACTGTTTTTCTGTCCTGAACATGTTGTCAATGGCCAGAAAGCCGCACAGATAGAAAAAACTCAACCTTTGCACAGCTCACATATCCCCTGTAAACACGAGCTCTCTGATTTCCCAGTGGCAAAGGGATGGAGAGATGCTGTACAGTGACAATCTGCGGGGAAATTTACCAAATCTGGAGTAAGCTGCCCTGCTTTCAACCCAGGCTGCGTTCTGATCTGATCTGGTCTCTCATCCCTCCCCAAAACTCAGCTAAAGACTTTTTCTTGCCATTGACTGAAACACGTTCTGTGCATTTCTGCAGACAGATGATCCCTGATGCACATTTGCAGCAGAACATGCACCATGTGGAGTTACACCACATTGCATTGTATCTGTGCTTTGCAAATGTAGTTTTTTATTTGCTGCTGGGTGTAGCTGAATTTTTTTTTGTATTCAGTAGAACTCTGTGTGGGTCCAGGTCCTCACTCACTCATTATCTATTTCTCAATTTTTATATCTAGCTGTTGAATTAAGACAAGATCTGCTGGGTAACAGTCCCTGCCACAGAGTACTGGAGCAGCAGGGAGACTTTTCAAAGGATTACTTTGGATGTTGCAATTGATCGTTAACAAAGCCAAAGTTTTCAGCTTGAGGAGAATGCCATAACAGCCTTTGTAAGCTGGGCCTTATCCTGAGCATTTTAGAGCGATTGATTTGGGAAGGTGCTCTTATATGTATCCTTCTGTGCCATAAGGGCAGCTATACTTGGAAGAATTCTTCTTTGAAGGAGCTAGTAATAGCAGTGCAATATGAAGCAGGTGCATTTCTTAGAGGTGTACCCAGAAAATGTGGAAGCATTTGGGAGTTTTAAAGGAATCTCCTGTTATCTCAGCTTAGGATTTCATTGCTATATTGGAAGGAGAAACCGGGCTCAGAGGGACAAAGCTCTGAATGCAGAGTTCAGTAACAAGGCAAATAAAACGACTTTATGTTTGTCATCCCTTTGCTCCTATGTGAATGCACTCTCCTGCCTCCCTCTTTTTCCAATCAGTATTCCAGATTGCATCCCTGCGCATCAGTTACAAGAGTTAGCTTCATAGAGTATGGCTTCTGTTAGCTAGAAATGAGAATTACCCACTAATTATTACCTTAACACTGTCTTTGAAATCTGTTTTAATACAATGTAGTTCAGGTGCCTGCTGTGCCAGGTGCACCTTGATGTTTTCTACTGATACAAGAAAGCCCACATAGATTAGATTCCTGATTTTAGGATGGATGAAGTTAGATGGAATAACTATAAATGTTTTTTCTTCTGTTTGAGGCAATCAGCCTCTAATCAAGATATTTTGTTTTGATTTATCTGAAGGTAATGATTTTGAGGTAGCAAAACTTAAAATCCTCCTGTGGAAAATTTAGTCCTAATGTAGAAAACTATAGAAGATGTGTTGTTTTTTTTTCTCAGGGAATTGTATTTCCTTTGAAAGTTTTTACCTTCCCTAATTACAGGAAAATACATACACAAAAAGAGATTTGTGAATGGATGAATTATGAGTAGAAGTAATAATTTCTTTAGATTTGATTAGTGGAATTATCACAAAGATAACTGAAAGAGTTATACCAATTTATATTCAATTTTCAGTAGTTTTTTTTTTAACCTTGAAATACCTTGTTGAAGGTTTCAATCTATAAACACTCATCCATGATTTACTCAAAGGTGCTAATACTTTCAGGTTCACAAAAGGTGTCAACTCTCATTTCACTATATATGAATGTAGTTTAAAGTACTTTACATGAAAGTGTTCCCTCTTCTGTTAATTTCCTGTTCAAATTCGGAACTTATATTTAAATGGATAATTATTTATTGTAATAAAATTTACCTTCAGAATCTCACGCTTCCTTCCCCTAGTATGCTATGTATTATATATATATGATTATATTAACTTTAATGTTAAAATGAAAAAAATGCAGATGTCTAAAATTTAATATTTTGGTGTTTGCTGTGTTCTGGTTTCTTGAAGGGTAGAACCTTTCTAACACTTTTTTTCTCTTTTCCTTTTTTTTTTAATTTATTTATTTTTTAATCATAGCTTACCTTTTCTGAAGCCATAAGAAACAAAGCCAGATTATCCATCACGGGGAGTGTGGGTGAAAATGGCCGCGTATTGACTCCCGACTGCCCGAAGGCCGTGCATTCTGGAACTGCAATTAGACAAAGTTCAGGATTGGCTGTAATTGCATCGGACCTACCATAAAAACCAAAAAAATAATCGAGTGCCTTAATCAAACTGTGTTGGTGACTGATGGGAACACAGCACAGACTGTAACGACATGGGAGTGTCATTGATGAACTAATAATTTGGCTGAGAAAGGGAAGTACGTCCAAATGCGCCAGTCATCATCAGCAACAATGTGTGCATGAGCTCAGCTCGGAAACCCAAACTCAGATTTTATATCAGGAAAATTCATAATTTAGTTTTGTTGGGGGGAGGGGGCTGGGAAGGGTGTATTAACAGCAACAAATTTCACTTGAGTGGACTAAAAACTAATAAGACTTGCCAATTTAGCGCATTAAACTGTGAAGAACATGCTCAGAAAAGACAACATTTCGGTCTTTGTCTTGACAAAGAGAGAAAAATAGCTATAGAAGTCAATGAACATGCTAACCTGTGTCTCCAGAACATCAATATATACAACGGAAGAATATTCAGCTGTTCAGCTGTAGAAATGAATCACTAAACTGTGATAAGAAAATAATAAATATGTAAATCCTGTGAAAAAAAAAATAAAGAAATTATTTACATTTTCTTTGAAAAAAGAGGAATATTGAAACATGCTTGCTTTTTAACTGATGTAAATTCGGTAGAGGACAACACAATTCTTTTTTCTAACCATCTTAGGGAACAGTTCATTGCAATAATTGATATAAAATGCCATCACTGTAATAAAATTCAGAGACTTTTTTTTTTATAAAAGTTGTTGGTCATCCTCTTGTTTGCTGTTACCTTCATTCTGTTCCATCATTCTGTGTTCCACAGATTTGCATCTGTCTAATACAAGAAAGAAAATGAAAAAATGTTTAGAATACATCATCAGTCTGCAGTGTAGAATCAAAAGAGACTACGGGTCACTCATGTTACAGATATTATTTATAATCTTGTTCTGTGTAAGAAACTGTGGTTTTTGTACCCACCAAAAAGAATAAAACAACAAACGTTCTTATAATATTGCCAGAGCTTGAGTTGTTTTCTGATTGTTAGGGACAATTAGGGGCGTCACCTGGGAAACTGGACAGGGTGGTTCACTAATTACTCAAAAATGCAGGACCTTATCTAATACAGTCTGAGTGCACATCTGTGAAGTGCTTTGAAGCCCTTGGAGAGACAGGTCTCTAAAATGTCAAAGTATTGCAGTGTTTATTTGCTAGGTATTTTAGTAGTAGTCACTGAAACTGATAGGTTATGGAAGCATTCAGTGATGGTGTTTGTTCTCTGGGCAGTTCAAAGGATATACTAGGAGCATGGAAATAATCTCCCGTACTAGGGAGCTGGGAAATAATCTTTCAAACTGACCTGGTACGTAGTTTTTTCTCAGTACCCAGCAACCTCAACATTCATCATCCATCTTTCCAGTGACACCAGGGAAAGGCTACTAGGCACCACTTGAATCAAATTCAGTGTCTATGGGAGCAGGCACATCCATCTCCCTTCTCATATGATGGCCATTCCCCTTGGCCATGTTAGACAGTGTGGTGGTTTACAAATCCAAGCTCTTAGAACCAGTGCAGCAGCTCCATGTCAGAACCCAGGCTGCAGATCAGATCAGATTTGGATTAATCACAATTTCCAGTGCCCACAGGTGATCATGTTTGGATAGCTTAACTTTTCCCAGCCTCTGTTGCTGGTGCTCCTGTCAGGTCCCAGACCTTTAGACGCTCACAAAAAGCAGCGCAAGCTGAGAGTGGAGCCTAAGTGTTAGATTCTGTTGAAGTATCAACAATATAGATAGGAATTTCTCTACCTCAAATACTCCAGATACCCTTTAGAGTTACTAGAGAGAAATAATAAATGCAACTGAATGATCTCATCTTAAAGCAGACATTAAAACACCAAACTGCTGAATCATAGCACAAAAAGGCTGTATCTTTCCACTAACTGTAATCTAGGCTGAGGGCGAGCAGTTCTTACACAAATCCTGGCAGTGCAGGCAAAGGTGAACATAAGGTGATGCTTACCCCTAAGGCATAAAGACTACAGAGTGTGCAGGTGTTTCAGAGGGAAAGGGCATGTAACTGTGCAATGAATGGCTGTGACTCAACCTACTGTATATCTTTGTTTTACTGGCATGTTTATCTCATTCATGAGTTACTATGGACTGTTCGTGTCTGTGGCCAGAATGGTGACTTGTCTGACTTTCCTGTAAAGCTATGAGCTCTCTCTCATACTTCTTTTTACACCTGAACTAAAAAAAAAAAAAAAAAAAAAAAAAAAACGAAAGAAAAAGAAAAAAACTCTTTTTGTTAAAAGCATAATAGGTTTCTCTTGACTTTTTTGTAATGTTGTAAAGTGACTGATTTGAGGCTGAACAGAATGGGAGATTGAATATAAGGAATGCTGTCTACTCTGTTCTACTGTGCCTGTCTATTTTTCCAGGAGTTTGTCTTCAGCTTTTCTTCATTCAAGACTGTGAGCAGTGACATTGCTGTCCTGAGAAATTTTACTGTCTTCCTGTTTTACTCCTCTTACCTCCTGCACTTTGATGTGTTGCATTTATTCTACACTTTCATCACATTGCCACAGTTTTGAATGTCACCCCATGGAGCCTCTGGGTTTCCACTTGACAGCCAAACCTTGCAGTCCTTTGAGATGTCAGTAACTAGCAAGGATTTCCATTGGAGAGGATTCACAATGGAGCAGCAAGATCAGTGTTGTCACTGAGCATCACAGCCATAGGGTGGCATGACCCACCCAGGGGCACATGACCAGCAGCCACAAGGGGGAGAGCTCCATCTCCTCACTGCTTCCAAGCCTTGTCCATGGCCAGGGAATGCTTTGCTCAAAGAAAGCTTGGTTAGATGTGGTGAAGAGAAGACTGTGATGCCTGTAGTGAAATGCCATGGTTATGAATTAAAATTAAAATAATAAAATAGAAACTTCTTCACAGTGCAGTGATGGAGCACTGGCACAGGCTGCACAGAGAGGTGGTGGAGACTCCTTCTCTGGAGATGTTCAAGACCCACCTGGATGCCTACCTGTGCAACCTGGGCTAGGGAGCTGCTTTGGCAGGGGTTTGGACTCCATGATTTCAGAGGTCCCTTCCAACCCCTACAATTCTGTGATCTTGTGATTCTGTAAAAAAAGAAAACTAGATGGGAACTTGGTACAGCAGAGGTCAATTATAATATGGGGGGTATCGTTCTACCCTCACCATAGTAGCTTATTCGGGTATTTTATTCAAAGGTAACCTTTAATGACCCCTATGACCATTTTCATATAACTATCCCTCAGACTTTTTTTCTTTTGCTTTTTACCCTTCTCCTGAAATGCATATTATTCACTCCTCCGTTTCTCCCTGATAAGATATTCGAGTGTCTGTGCCAGAAGATAATCTCCTCCCTTCTATAGGTGGGAAATATGACCTTGGGAGGACTCACCCTCAGGTCAGGTTCGGGAATTTTATGGTTTCCAATCCAATGGGTGCCAGGGTCTGAGGATCTGTCATTAGATTGGGGCTGCTACAAAGTGCTGAGAAGCAGTGATACAGCTCCTGTTGGCAGCTGGACTGCATCCTGTTTTCCTGGCACAATAGTCTCAGCAATTTTCCATGCTTCTAATTTGCTTTTTCTTCAGACACTGTGGCAATCACTTGCTCAAAGTGAGGTAAAAAGAATAAAGGAGGTTACTAAATAAATGAGACCATTCATACTGAGGCATTCATTCAAATACCATCCACATTTTTTCCAAGATTTGTCCTCAGAAAAAATACCTACAACAGAACTTAATCCAGTCTCTTTCACATAGGCAACTGGTGCCAGTGGGGGTGCCCCATACCATTCAGCCTGGCCTCCGACTACAGACCCAGTAAGTTTCCCATCAGCTCTGAGTTATATCAGTCAGTCCCAAAGATGCCTCAATCATTGAAGAGAATCAGAAAAAAAGCACAGGATAGCCACATGTGGCTGAATTAATTTTCTTATCAAAAGAGTGATCTGATCAACTGAAATCTTATTTTTACTGCATAAACCTAGGCATTTAGGGTCACCCCAGATCCCTTTGAGTACCCTGTCTGGCATCCTACTGGAAGACCAATAAACTATGAGTTTGCTGTAAATCCTGAATCAGGGTCCTATAAAGATGTCTCAAATAGTTTAAGCCATCTCAGATTATAACGGGCACAGTATATGTACTGTTCTCCTTAGTCTGCTCAGGTAAATTATTTTCACAACTCCATTGATTAGATCTCAACAGAGTGCGAAAAGACCTCAGTCACATAATTTTCCTATTAACATCTACATTTGGCTACCTCAGTCATGAACTGAATGTTGTATACATTTACCTGTTTCTAAAATTATTTCAGCTCTGATACAACCAAGTCCAATTGTTAACATTAATACTTACACTCATCTATAAATTAATTATTACCTGTCTGCAAATTCAGTGTACTCTGAACTAGAGTCACACTAGGCCAAGACTGCTTTGACATTCATTATTGTATTTGTTGATTTTCATTCTGCACCTTCAACTCTTCTACACTCATGGTGTATCATACTAAATATCTGCTACATTCAAAGTCAGTACAGACTTGCTGGGTTGTCTAAGGACTTCTCATGCAAAATTAGTCTTAACCAATTGTTACTGCTGAAATTCAAATGGGGACTATCCTGGGAGTTGAATGTATATGTCCAAAGTTGAATCCACCTTAGTGCACTTAAGAACAGAGCCTGAGTGGAGGAGTACAATTTTATACAGGTTATAAATGTTGGGTAAGGTGAAGAAGGAGCAGTACCTGTCTCTTGCTGTCTCTTAGTAATTCTGTACTGTTTTTTGCCCTGGTAGGATGTCAGGATGAGAAGCAAATTTTGATGTAGAAGCTCCAGTGTGCCATCTCAGTGTGCAAGCAGATCTTCATCCACAATTGGATGACTACAGCAGAAGGGAGACCCTACAGCACTGTTGGCAGAATGTACCCAATACACTAATTCTAAAAGCAGGAAAAGAATGGCAGACATTCACTGTTAACATGAATTAATGACAACTGTGACAATAAATATGTAATTGGTATGCAACAGGCAGTTAAACTTCAGCTAGAATAGATAAGAGGTCACCACTGAAATTATAAATAGAAGTTTGGAATCGTTTCCATTTTTAAACAAGATGAATGTCACAGATCGCAAGTAACTTACTGATTTCATAACAGTTGTGTTGAATGTGAGGTCAGGCAAGCTGAAATCAGTAAATAAGAATCACAGGATAATTTAGATTGGAAGGAACATTTGAAAGTCATCTGCTTCAAACCTCCATTTAAAGAAGGTCCAGCTTTGAAGGGAGATTCAACTTGGAAGTTGGAGAGATTGCTTGGGTTAGTCCTGCTGAACTTTGAATATCCCATCCTGAGGCAATATAACATCTCCAGGCAGCTTTCTCCAAGCTTTGACCCTCAAAAGGAAAATATTTTCTTAAGTTCAAATTCTTCAAATAACTTTGTTCAGCTCTGCATTGACAGAAGTTTCAAAATTGCAGCAACACATACTCCAACAATCATTCCCAGATGCAGATATGTATTATTTGTGCAGCTGAGCTCAGAACCTGGAGCAATCTGTTAGATTAGAGCAAAGGCAAACTGTCATCATCCTTCTGAGGAGCATGCATTGCTGCCAGCCTTTCCTTAGGGCTAAAAGGAGGATTCATTCTCTTAGCTCACCAATCCACCTCCTACTACTAGCACCAAAAAGAGAGTTATAAAGGCCTTGCCCTGCATGTTTTTAAAAAGTGACATATCTCTAATAACTTTAAAGAACTTTGTTAGGGCTAAACTACTGAAGTGGACTTTAAAGCACTTTAAGAAGAATACTATATTTTTCTAAGATTGTAGAAAAAAATCATACTTTATCAGTTATTAGATTTTATCTATTCTTGTGAGAATTCTGATACTAAGGCACTGATTCCACTCAGCCTGATATGAGATGCAAGCAGTGGTGCAGATGAAAAGTTCTCATCTGGTGAGACTTCTACACCTACTTCTAATTGTGTAGAAGCTTCACAGAGTATGGAAGATACAAGACTGTAGCAGTTTAAATACAGTAATTCTGTTGAAGAGTCTTACATATTACAGTAGTTATCAAGTCCATAGCAATGCAAATGAGGTGATGCTTTCCCTTCTTCATGTCAGGGTCTGTGAGAGACTTTCCAGACTTTGTTGAGAAGATCAGGCCAAAAGACTGCAAAAGAAAAAAAGAAAAAAAAAAGAAAAATTAAAAAAAAAAGATGTCTGAGGATATCTGTGATGACAATAACTTTTAATATCTCCAGTGTACCTGTCTCCACTGTACTACTAGAAATTTGTATGATATAGCATACCTGAATGATTTTAGATTCATTTTAGATGACTGTTCATGGTGGGTATCATCATTCCTTACCAATCTCCTCTGCTCTTTGCTGATGAAGGCAGCCAAGGATGACTAATCTGTGTGTCAACATTTATACTGCAGATGTCTTGACAAGGAGACTCCTACCTGGGGAGACCTAAGTCCAACAAGTAAATTGTGAAAATGACTGAGACTAGTTCTGCAACATCAGTCATGCAGTGACTGGCATCACCTCCAAAGTGTATGTTTATGACATTCAGTTTCTCAACATCTGAAGCCTGGAGGTAGCTTGTTTTCCACCCATGTGCAAACAAGCTATTTAGGACTCCCTCCTGTTCTCCCTTCTGCTGTTTACATAGCACCAGCACCTAGAGCTAACTGATCGCCCTCAGCTGCAAAAGGTTATGTTGGTTAGCACATGTTTAATTAAAACTGCTGATGCCAATAGTGAGCTGGTGGGAGCTCTCATTATGGCAACAGCCGGGTTCTCTGAAATCAAAATTCTCTAAGTAGAGGTGGGGGAATGTGAGAATGCATCTTCCTGCTGGGGCCTGATGCTAGATGCATCTGCAGCACACCTCAGGCACAACTATTTGGATGGAGACGGCAGAAGCCACAGCTGTCCTGAGCATCTCTGGAGGTACGAGGCAGCTCTCTCTGTGCATGTAACCAAGTTTACAGAAGGAACTTGAACCTGTATCTCCTACTTCTAAAGTGGATTAACTGTTATCAGTACAAATATTTCTGCATTCATGTTACTCTGTTAATACTCAATTCTTCACAAGTGGCGCAGAAGAACCTCATCCAGAACAGCCACACTCCCACTATTTTAAAGGCACATGGGCCCTGCTCTAGGTTCCCACCTCTTTCATAGAGTCCCAGCACACTGTCCCGTTCTGTAGTTTCTCTCTTTCACCACAGCCTCTAAAGCTTGGTTTACTGCTTAGCATCTGAAGAAAACAAGATCTATTTTCCACTGTTTTTCTCCATATTTCTCTTCAGGCTTCATGGAATTTCATTTTCCAAGAGACTTTTCAGGGTGCCTTAAGATCCCTCTGCATCCCATGCAACACTGCCACCTATTTCAGGTGACAAAAGCAGCAAACCACTTAGGTGCTGTGCCAGCATGCCACTGAGAAGAGCAACGCCTCAAGGCTCTGGGAGATGGTCCCAGGTACTTGAAGGCAAGCTGGTTTCAATTCTTGTTGCTGGCACTATTCCATGGGTTAGAACCAAGGTAGTATATAAATGAAAACTGACTCCTTTATATAAATGGTAGGTATAATAGCTCAGTTCATTTCTGAAATACATAGGGAATATTTACTGTTAACTCTAACACGAAGCAATGAAAAAAGTTCACTTTTTGAAACACTGAATTGTTATCATTCTCAAAGAAAACGTAGCAAAAGAAAATATCTTCATTTAAAATAAGCGATTATTGCTATGATTAATGTTAAGAAAGTATGCTTGCTCATTCTCTAGAGACTCTTGTGAGTACGAGGGAGCTGTCATGGAGCTGCAGCAGCCCCCAGAAAAGAGGCTCTTAAACAAGCTGAGCTGCACTTATTTCCATGTTGGACTCAGGTTTGATATTTTCCAAGTATGAGATCAGTCACTGAAGGCTTTGAAATGGCAAGCACGATGCAAGTGAATCTGAAATTCTTCCCAAGTTTCAGAACAGAAGGGAAGGTTTCTTTCTTAAGGTCATGGGCACAGCTTCTAGCCCATCTCCTCTTACTCTACATCAAATATGATCAGGCTCAGGAGTGAGGGTGTATTTAGGTAGGACCACTGCTTTCAGACAGGTTGTTCAATAGAAGATGAAAGCTGATGTTCCAGTGCTGCTACTCCCTTCTCTTCCCATTATATTTGTCACAGAAGACATGCAAAGCCTGAAAGAAGACTGCAAGACATCTGAGCCATTAACATACAGAGCTGATGGGATTGCAGTCATGCTCATTTCCCCTCCATTCTGACCTGGCTACCCGATTTTCACAGCACCTATTAAGACTGAGAGTCAGGAGTTACTGTGACATTAAATTAACCTGGGAAAAATAATCCATTTACATCAACACTTTGCTTCTACTTTTGTCAAATTCTGTGCTGTGTTTCTATAAATAAGCCATGGCAATCCTGGACCAAAGAGGAAATGGGCTGAGATTTCCACCCAGCATTGTTTCTGAAGACCACAGGAACCTGTTGGGACTGTGTGTAGTAGTACAGCACTAGTGGTTTGTGGTCCAGACAGACAAAAGTCTCTGGAGATTTAACAGTCACACCAAGAAACAGAGGCTTTTGTTTTACAGTCGGTGTAGTGAAAGGGAAGCCCATCCCACCAGAATCATACCATGTCATGTTACCAAACTCAATAGTGGTCTCACAGTATGCACGCAAGTCACCTTGTGTGGTGCCCATTTGGCCACCTGTAGATCAAGTGGGGTTCCCCACTGTCTGTTTTTCTATTCACAGTGCTTCTGTTGTTTCCCCCACCCTTCTAGCTCTCTTTCCTTAATTTAAGGCCCACAGCATCTCTTATGTCTAGCATATTCCTGTCACATCTCCCTGTGTGGAAGCCCTGCTCACCCCCAACATGAATTTCCTTCCCTGCTCTGGGTTCTCACAAAAGCCATTTTCCCTTCCAAGTTCTGCTCACCTACACTGTACTCCAAATCTTTCTTACATCCAGTGGGGTTTCTTCTACTGCTGCTGTAGCTTGAATGGCTTTTCTGTGCCAAGAAGTTTTCATTTATCCCCAGTAAAGGCTGTGATTTTGTCACCACCCAGACTATTCCTGCAAAGCAATACAGTACAGTACTTCCAGTTCTCCATCGTTCCTTACCTCAGATGAACTTCTACACCCCAGACTGCTTACAGTGTTTTCACAGAACTCTTCCCAGCTGAACCACATCCATCCTGAGTTCCCATACCCAAAGCAGTTCAAGCTCAGACCTAAACAGAAGGCACAGTTAAAGCACGCTGATTCCTACATGCGTATTGCAGACAATACTCTTAAATTTAGCATTTGTTTTTATATTTATTATTTATTTTTTATGCTTAAACACAAGGACACTAGTTCATTTTCTTCTTGCTATGTGCTATAGTGGATCTTTTTTTTGCAGTAAAGCTGCAGAGTCACTCATCTTTCATTCTGCATTTCTGTGTAGGTTGCTCATACTAAAGCATGTATTTTTACATGTGAGCATCTTAAATTGCATTCAGGTCTTTTCTGTACTATTTACACAATGTGTTATTTTTGTACAAAATTCCAGTAGTTCATACTGTTTGGAAAAGAATAAAGGGAAAAGAAAGGAGACAAAGTACTTTAATTGTGAGAAATATTGATTCCTTGTGACTAATTGACAGCTGCAGAGCAATTAATATTTATTATTACTGATTTGTTTTCAAAAGTTTTCTTGCTCAAATGGTGATTTCCTTCAAAACATTTTGCAGGAAGGCTGTGTCTAAAGTCACCGCTTCAGAGTTATTTCCAAAACAATCGTAATTCAGTGTTTTTATGACATTAGGAACAGACAGCGTTAGGTTGTTATGGCAATAGAAGTGCTGTGATGACTTCATGGGAGCAAGTGACATTACCTTGGCAGTTTTGGAACAGCTGCTTCATTTATGACTTTGGCTATGAAGAAAAAAGACAGATGTAGATGTGTAAATATATAGCTCTTCCATGCATATTGTGCCAAATATTCTAACTTTCCTCTGACTATGCCTGAAAGAAGTTAAAATCATTCAACAGTACTTTGTCAGGCCAATTTACTGTGATATTCATTATGAAAATAAGATTTATACTCAAATACTAATTTTATTATATGGCCAAAAAACAGTTATGTAAAGGCGATATATGTGAAGGGTATCCCAGCAGATGGAAAGTGGAAGAAGAAATTTCTAGGCAGGATAACATATTTTGCTTTTCTGTTTATGTAAGAAGTCCTCAAACCAAAAGATTTCTCTTCCATTTTTGAATCAGACCTCTTGAATAATTCCTAATATTGAATAAAAAATATTTGTTTATTAAAATGATGCTCAGAAAAAAAAAGACTTCCTTTCCTAGAACATCTTTTCTTATGCTCTTTGAAGGAAGAAAAAAATAGGAAAGAAAAATTTTGTATGTTTTCCAGGAGTGTTACTGAAAACTGACACAGGTCATCAGCGCATGACTAAGTGCCGCTGAGCAACGTTCCAGTCAGTGTGAAGCTTGGGGTCAGCCCAAAATGAAAATAAGGAAAATATGCCAAGCACCACAGTTCCAGCAACCATTACTGTCAAACAGAAAGATGCACAGATGAAACAGCAACAAAGAGTACTGCAGCAGTATTCACAAAAATGAACAGTACTTGGAGAAAACCCTTGGAATGAGATGTAGAATAGACAAATATTTAGTAATGAGCTGTTAGTAGTGGTCAAGCAAAAATCCAAACCTCTCGTTAGCACAAATTCAAAGGGAGACCATTCCAAGGGAACAGAAAGCATCTCCAGAAACAGCATGTCAGGAATCGCTTACAAAGAGCTGAAGGGACAAAAAGACAGTGTGAGGACAAAACAAAATGGACTAAAGTTGCAGCAGCGGAAAATCCATTTAGAGGCTTGTAAACAAAATTCTCAGAGGACCAGGTTAAATATGGGAACAGACTGCTCAGAGATGCTGTAGGGGTCCCATTCTTGGGGACATTTAAAACTTGCTGGCTGCGGTCCTTAGGAACCTGACCTACCACCAAGTTCGGATGTCCCAGTTTTGAGAGGGGATTGGTACAGAAAACTTCCAGTGCCTCCCTGCAGCCCAAATTATTCTATGCTTCTCTAACAAGAAGCAGCTACATCCCTATTCTCACAGCAGAGCTAAATTAAAGCCAGTGTTTCAACTCCAGTTCTGTTGCCTGTCTTTCAGACCACTGCCAACACTGTGGGGCTGAGGACAGAATAAACCTGCTCCCAGCATGAGTTCAGCGTTACATGACATTTCTCCTCCCTGCATAACACAACAGGTGTGCTGAACACATGCACTGGCTTCTACATTTCCATTTGTTTTGGGGAACACTGCTGTGGACATGAGCACCAGACAGCATTCATCAGTGGCTTGGGAGGCAATGCAAAGCTTGTTGGTTCAATGCAGTTTTGTGAGATGGAGTCAGACATGCCCAGAATCTGCTCACCCTAAACCTTCATCTGAGATACAAAACACATTTTGTCTCCACATTATGTCTTTTTCAGGATCTCCTATCTTAGATTTTTTTTCCTCCTTTTTTATTTCCCCGCTGCTTTAGAATTGCCCATCTGTTCATCTCCCAAGATAAGCATAAGAGCATGCAAAACTGTTTTGGTGGAGATTATAATATTTCCTAAACATTCCTGAAAACTCATCCAAAGCAATAATGTTTTTATTTCTCCAGCGCACTTGGTGCTAAAACATCCAGGGAGTTCTTTACCAGTGTGTACCGCAAAATTCATTTACTATTATATCATAGAATCATAGAATCTTCTGAGTTGGAAGGATCTCAAAGGTCATGTAGTCCAGCTCCCATAAATATAAATAAACTCCCAAATTAAATAATGAATAAATAAATTATACGAATATAAATAAATTCCCCAAATATCCTTTTGTATTTGATGTTTTCATGTGTACATGGAAATTCTTATCTCCCTCCCTGATCTAGTAAATTCATTACATTTAAAAAATAGGAATAATAATAATAAAATAATCTGTAAGAGTTGTAATTTTTCACATTTTCATTTATTTATTCATTTTATAGTTCCTCTTTATTAGTTTTCTTTTTAACTATCTTCATCTCACAGCTGAACTTCTGAGGGGCTTCACTAAAACTTGGGTCCTTAATGAAATCACACAGCTCTGCTTCTGCTCAGTGGTACTCACAGTGACCAGGAATGACATAAAATGTAATCAGAGGCACACTGTGTGCATGACTCCTTCTGATGTGTGAAACTGACCAATTTACCAGCCACGGAGAACCTGGGCACTGTTTTACTTCTGAACTCTTCCATGTAGATTAGACATGCTGATTATATGTGACCAAGCATAGAAGGCCAGCATCAACAGTTTTAGCACCTCCAGCTGCTCTTCTACATTTTTGGTATTATGGCTTATTAAGCTGAACCCCAGAAGTTTCCAAAAGAAACTTGGGGATTTCACTGTTGAGGCCATTTTTCATGCAGGAGTATTAACTGAGTGATGAAAACACAAAACTGGGATGTGAGAGCAGCAATACCCTGGTTACATCTGATTCAGAATGCGAGTAATTGACACCATGATTTGAAGAGGAAGATACAAATCATTGTGAGCTGACTTAGTGATTGATGAATTAGCTGTCATTGAACAGACCACATGTGTTCAAGGGCCTCCATCTACACAGAAACTCAGCTATTCCATCAGCATTCTTGAACCACAGTCCTGATCTGACTGATTGTCTACAAACCTTTGGATTTATGAACTGGAGGGAATAGGAAATGGGATTACTGCTAGCACTGCTGTTGACATTACAACTATTGCTAGCATTAAGTGTTTAGAATTAGTTGGGATTTCTGGCATTGATGAGATGACTGTAGCAATGGGTGAGTATGCAAGCAACCAGCCTGCAACCTGACAGTCATAAGTGCTAACCTACTAGATAGACATAGTCTTCAGGAAACTTATTTCACTGTAAAACACTGTTTATCCTAAATGAGGTACCCTAAAAATTGTTAATTGCCTTTCCTAGGGATTACAGCTTCTGCAAATCCACTTTTCTGTGGTCAAAGGCAGGCATTCAATTATTCAATCACATCCTAAATTATCCATGTTGCAATAAGCAACCAAATGCCATCTGCAGCATGCACTGGAGATCAGTGACTCTTAGAGGATCAGCTGCAAAATGGGTACCTCTCTGAACTCTCCAAACTAAAATTATTTTAACAAGAATCACCTAGGAAACCTGCAATGGCCTTGAGTTTCTCGCAAGTTAAATGCTACTCTGATAATGTTATTCACTGGAGAAGTGTTCCAAGACATTGGCTCTACAATATGAAACAGTGTTGTTGCTAAACTGAAGAATCTAAAGAGTGAAAAGAATAGTTGCTTGGAGGCCAGAAGAGAAAAATGCAGCAGGGTTGTCCTGTATGAGACTAGGGTCACACTAAAAGTATATTTGATTAGTGCAGTGTTCTGAATTTTGAATTCTTGGCCACCAGTGTGGCAGCAATGAGTCAGAAAGGCAAGGGGACAAACAAGTTTCTGGGACAGAAAGACCAAGTCATTGTGCTGAATATGCATCAGTGTGTACTGGGAGGTGATGTGAAGGTTGTGGAGGTGCCGTAAAGGTTGTGGTTTAAGGAGTTGATCATGCACAAAATTTAAGTCACCTGCATAGCCAGAGATCCTAATTCACCCATCCCAATGGGAAATGGTCATCCTCGCCATGTATCCATGCCTGGTAAAAAAGGAGATGAAATACATAAAACCCTTGCATCCCATAGCATCCTTCTTTCCCCTAACCTCCTTGTTCCCCTCTGCTCCTTTCACCACCAGGTACCAAAAATTTCCCAAATCCCTGATACTAGGAGGCTCCTCATTTTACAGTTACATTTCACATTTTGCAGTTGCTTGACCTTCTAATGGCAATAGTCACAACTCTGTAGGTACAAGAAAGAGGGATATTTTCACCTCTAAATAAGATTTTAGAACAAAGTCCCAGCAGAGAAAAGGAGATATGGATAGAGAAAGTGCTGGGAAGTTATCTCTGTTGGGGCAAGCAATTGTAAAAGAGAAAAAGCAAACTGTTGGAAGAAGACATTGAATTGAAGGAGTGCAAAGAAACAAAGGACAGCTATCAGTATATCATATGCATGTAGCGCTAAGGTGACTGGGAAAACATAGACAGTAACAACCACAGTGATGTGCAGGCTGGCCATTTGGTTTCATGGGCTAATCCTATATGGTGGTTTCACACACTGACCTTTGTGTGGTAGACGTCAGTTCCCATTTCACGATACTCACCTAGCACCTGGAGGAGCCTTGTTGAAAAACTGGGAACATGATCATCGACTAGCATGGGCAACCTGAGCAATGTTTTGAGCTCTTCACTTACATGTCTACACTCCAGAAGGGAAAATTACAGATGTCTCATTAGGCAGCATGTATGCCATGGGCAGCAGGACTTCCCATGCTGGTGCTGGGCTTTCAAATACCACCTAGGACTGAATTAAAGATGTTGAGTAATCTCTGAGGTCCATTCCAACCCAAGCCATTCCACAATTTGATGATCCATGGCCAGCAGCCTTTGCTGGACACTTAGGGAATAAAGGGATGAAGTCAGTTCCCATGCTGGTACCTCTGGGATGGTTTTCTCCCCAGAGCAAGGCAGCCACCCAAACCCAGAGCAGACACAGACTGCAAGAGGGAGGACGAGGTGGAATGCAAGCCCGACCACGCTCAGCAGTGAGTTATCATCACATGCTGCTGAGAACATGTGATGACTTTTTCCCTGCCCACTCCTAGTGGGCTTATGACCTCATTCAGTTAATGTTGGTGGGAAATGTGATGAGTAGGTGAATATGTCTTTTGAATTGGTATTTCAGGCAGAAATGATTAATTTATATATATTTGATAATTGGTGTTGCATTTCTTGATTTGATTTCCTTTGGATGATTTTCAATATACCCACACACAAAATAAAACAGACAAAAAGTTTTTTGGCTGCTTCACTTTGTTTTTGTCACTAGTATGGCACAAAATGCATAGGGTGCTTCTTGTGTGGATTTTTTGCTGTCTTGTTTCTTTTTGGTTTGTTTTCTTCACAGTACATATGAGCTGCAGAAAGTTTCCAGCCAAATTTCCTTTGAAATTTAATTGTTCTGTGTAACTCAGGGAAAAAATATTATGCAGGGGACAGCAGGGCTGGCTACCCCTAGATAACTCAGGACATTATGGCATCTGCCTTTATCTACAGAGAGTACCACATCCTGATTTTCACTCTCATACACTCTTCGCATCTTCTGTTGTGCCTCTGAAGAGATGGACTGCTTGGTATTTTTGTGCTGAGGTTGTCTGTCCATTTGTAACCCCACTGAGTCATCCTGGTGCTGTGTCAGGCTTTGGTGCAGATGTATAGGAAATCACTAGAAGAGTACAGTGAGAATTGATTTGAGGCATTCTTTCTGTTCCTGACACAAATATGCTCAGCTCTTGCAAAGCTGTTTATCCCTGGAGATTCCCACCAATATAACAGCATATAAAATGGTTGCAGAAATTTACTGAAGTACCATTGGAGTTTGCATTTTTGTAAGAAACAAACCAAAATCCTAGACTGAGATATCCAGAGTTTGGAGCAGTGTTTGGTTTTAGTTCTCACAAATCCCTCACATTATCCCTTCCTTTAATAGTTATTTAAAATGTGTACCTACCTTCTTTTGCTCAGTCCCTGCTATTTCCATTCTTTCTCCATTATACAAAAAGCTTGTCTGTGGCAGAAATTCCAGGCAGTCACTGTGCATAATGATGGATAAATCAGAACAGGACATTTCTGCTCTGCTTTCCCTCTCGCTACACCAACTTACTTAAGAAGAGACTTCAAACTTCAGTTGGAACTCCAAAATGATTTTCTTTATATATATAACAAAGGAGCAGAGATAAGGTTGGAACAAAACTTTCCAAATAAAATGTCAGGTTAAAAAGATCAGAGTGGAATTTACATTTTGAAGAAACAAAGACATTAACAGAAAGCAAGCTTAATGGGAAAACAATGGTTCCCCTAAAAACGAAAAACACAGGGCAGTCAAAGCTCCACATTTGTATCTGATGTACTGAAATCTGCCTTCTTGTGTCCATTTTTGTATATCAAATTAGAATTAACCCTGAAGAATGATGTTAGTTGTAACACATAAACAATATCTGCTCACTTAACTCAAACCCCCATCCCAGGGAAGTTCCATATCCCAGGCTCATGGCAAGAAATTCTTTCATTGAAATGTGTTACACAACCAGCCTGAGCAACTCCACCTCACCATCTGGCTGTATGATTTCATTTTCCTTGGTGCATGCCTAATTTTCTGACAGTCTCACCAGGCAAGTTCATCATTTGTTCTGGAGGAACAATTTCAGCCTGAAATTTATTTATTTCACTCTCTTCCCATCAGTTTGAATAATCAGTATGAACACTTCTTAGCAGCAGACTTGGTGTCTTCTTTTCCATTTTTCAGTTTCAAAGGAGTTTTCTTTAAAATTATTATTATTTTTGGCTCTGGAGAGTTTGAGTCACTGCACATGATGTCCTCTTGGCCACTGGATAGATATAAGCACTTCAAGTTTCTTTAGGATTTATTGGCTTTGGAAATACGCTTTCTTTTTGGGAGTATCTCCAAATTCTTCAGCTGTCCTTGCTCTCTATCCCTTTCTTCTTAGATCCATTTTCCAGCATTACAGTAATGATGGTGAAGTTGCTGTGCAGCAGGTAGAAGACCTGTTTCTACCACACTGGGTGTGAAAAATAAAATAAAACAACAGTTTGTTTCCACAGGGGTGAATATGATACAAGTACAAATGTCATGCATAATAGATTTGTAGAACGCAGCTGGACAGTGGCAAGTCAAAGCACTGGATAGTTCATCCGCATCACCTGTGGACTCCTACCCTGGAGTCCTTGGTGCCCATCTCCATCAGAACCTATATTCTTCCAAACCTCATTTAGGTTATATGAATATGCACATATGTACACACACATACACACCTTTCTATTCAGATCTCTATCAACTATAGAGCAGTAAAGATAGTACTGAGCACAAGGAGCTTCCCCTGGTGTAGGCAATGGGGAGGACATCAGCACAATGCTGGTGAGGAGTAGGAACCACTCCAGCCAATAAAAGCCGTGCTCCTCCCACCATCAGTGCCATGTAAGAAGCCCTACTGACAACAAGAAATGAGAACAGATAATGTCCACCCAAAGTTTTTTCCCTTCTGTTTGGCAGTGATAGAGGAGGTCTGAGAGGAGGCTTTTCAAAGTCTATTCCATTTTCACCATTTTGTTTTTTTTTCATAAACTCCTCCTGAACTCTTGGATGAAAATGGTGAACTGAAGTTCTCAGAGCTCCATTTCTTGTTCCCACAAAGATTTTTGTTCTACAGGAAATAATTCTTTTCTACAAAGTGAATAAACATATGAACCACTCAGACTTAACAACGATCATCTATCAAAAGAGACAGTGTGAAAAGGGCACGAGGGACTCATCATTTGAATGGATTTGCTCATCCTGAATAAAAGTTGGCATCTCCAAATAGACTGAATTTTCTTTTCTAGAGAACAGTCCAGTTAAATTGACAAGTGTCTGAGTAAAGCCTACAAAATCAACAGCCTTCTCTCCTCCTTGCAGAAACGTTGCAATTTGTATAAATACTGCAGATGGGAAAACAATTTGAAGGAAGGGAAGCTGGCAGGCCACAGGAAGGAGGAGGAGCAGATTGTGCGCTGTGATACGAAGAAAGGATCCTTTTGTGATACAAATGAAGCCGGGCAAGTCGTTAGGGTCGCTTCTGCTTCTAAAAGAACTGCTTCCAGAAAATATTATCAAGATGTTTTAGAGACAAAAATCTAAAAAATAATGATGTAAAATAAAAGGTCAAATATAAATCTCTTTTTTGAAAATCGTGTTATGATGCATGTTTCATTGGAAAGAAATGCTGTTTTTTCAGTCTGACACATCTCAGAGGTAGTTGATAGTCCTTAGCTCGTCTGTTACAATAAGAGCTTTACCAGACAGACACCAGCCTGGGTTAGTCCTCTGCTATATTCACAGGTGAAAACATCTCTTCAGACCCAAACTGGAACAGAACTAGTTTTTTTAGATGTAGTCTAGTGTTAGTCATTCAGAAAGCCATTAGTTCTCTCCACCATTGTATGCAAAGTTTTCCAACCTTTTCTGCCTGGTGTTTACTTTCTCAGCTACTATTCTGCTGCAACAGTGTAAAAGGATACAAGCCAGAAATGGATCAGCTGATCAAGCTCCCCAGCATTTCTCCTGAATCCTCTTCAGTGGAGCAGTTTGCTGTGCTTCTAAGCAAATAAAAGACCTCAGCATTAATAAAAAGTGTATAAAGGAGTAGAGACATTTCCATTTAAAAGTTGGATGCATGCCAGAGTAGATAGAAAAGCATATTGGTTCTGGAAAGCCAAGAGGTGAAGTATAAGCTCTGCAGTCACTGATCTTAACCACAGGAGGTGGAGGGCACCATGGGTCCAGCAGCCAGCCTGGACCCACTCAGAATTGTTTCACCTGCTGCCCAGTGTCCGCATCTTCTCTTTCTTCTTCTTTAAGTGTCGTAGTGTAGAGGTCATTGACATATGAGGATCACTTCTTGTGATCATGGGTTATCAGAGGCCCATAGTAGACAGGAACATAGAGGCCTGGTTTCCATAGACTCTTCTATTACAGATTACAGACTCTATTACAGACTCGTTGAAGAGGATATACCTATATATTACAAGCTATTAATAAATTACCACTAGGAGAGCAAGTGTTTCTTAAAAGAGATTTACTTTCTTAAAAAAGCAAATCTATATATTAAAATTTACTACAGAATTTAAACCTGTGAATACTTAGGGTCAGAAGCATCCATTTCTGGGACAGAATATCTGGCCAGTTGGACTATTGCTTTTTTTTCCAACTAAACAACCTGCACATAGGCTGTATATTACAAGATGTTACCAGTGTGACACTTGACTAGCCCCAAGGCTAATTGATAATGGAAAATGTCCTGCTTCAGAGATGATCCATGGAGTCAGCCAGGTATTGCCACTGAGGCATCCATCTGTTCTGGACATCTCCCACAGAGATCTTGTGCAGAGAAGATCTCTCAGAGTTGTTTATTTGGAGCAGATGTGGGAGTTAATCTTTATACCTGTAGCTACACTAGTGGGATAGGATAGCACTTCCTGAAACAGGCGTTTCTGACTTTTGCTTTCTTGGAAGGTGACTTTGTTATGATGGTTTCTTTGCCCCGCCATCTCCGGGTACCCTAGCTGTGTGGCTTTTTGTTACGGACACATTTGACAGTACCTTTTAGGGGTCACCATTATGGCTGCTCCTGTCACCTAGTCACTGTGTTCAGCTTTCTTTATAACCATCATCACAGCAGAGTATGCATTACCTACCTTAGTAACCTAGTCCCCCTGTTACCCTCTTTCCCTTTAAATTCCACCCAGATAAACACTGAACTTCAATCATTTCCAAAGTATTGGATAGAAGATAACATTGCCGTCACATCTTAGGCATGGTCAGATGAACAAACTCTCTTCAGAGTGCATGAACTTCAGAGTTTCTGAAGGACATTTAACTCTATGATACCTGAGTGCTGGGATCTCACTGCCAATTCTTAGACGAAGGGTGAGATATCAGAAGGAAGACAGGTGGAATAGGAGACTGAAAAGTCTGAGGCGTAGACTGGTACAAATGTCAAACAGCAATGGGACATAATTTTATTACAGAAAAAAGAATATTTCACCTATAGATTTTCTCATCAAATCAGGTGATTCTATAAAAATATACTGGAACATGAATGTCACTTTATTGAAGCAAAACAGTAGTTCTCTGGCCAGAAATTCTGTGCCTGATATCGGTTCCCAGCAGGTACTTTAGAGAAAAGTGTACCATATTATGGTTCACCATAACCTCCAGGCATTAGGGTGTCATCTAATCAAAAAGCTCATAGCCCTTCCCACTGTTATTCCCTTTGCACAGTGCTTCTGGCCATCTTGACAGCTCACTGGCAAACACTTTTTAAAGACTATAGCTGTAATTCTTCCCATGTTAAGGAAGGGCACTTCCCACATCCTAAGGTACTTTGAAAGTTGGTTGCCAATTTAGAAAATTGCTTCACTCACAAACACTCCTGTGCCTAGAAATAAACCTTTTGGAAAAGTTTATTTTTCCTGGGCCTGGTACTAAGCAGTAGTAGTAGTAAGACCAACAGCTCATTTCACATAGTCCTTGGAAAAGTTACAATAAGTAGTTAATGGTTTTCTCCAGCACACTGAACTAAAAGATCTGCTCCCCATTAACAGAGTAATGGACAACAGCTTTCTGTGGAGGAACGTCTAATTTATATCCTTCCTATTTTGCAAACCAAAACTTCAGAAAGTGCTTTTCAAACTGCAGTTCTCTTTTTTAAGTTCTTACTTCTGTAATCCTTTCCTATCTTGGTGAGATAAATATCAGTCTTAAAAGCAGTGTTCAAGTAACTAAATTGACAGAGGAGCAAAATTAAAAATTTGCTCCTTCCTTTAACTCTTATAAAATCCATGATGGGGCTATCCATCAAGAGTGAGCTATCTCAGGATTGATCACAAGTCTGGCACAATGTAATTACTGAACCAGAAGCATTGCATTATATAGCATGAAATGAAATAGCAACTTTGCTTTCCACATTATGAACCTGTTGACTAATGATGGAGTGTTGCAATTAGAAAATATGGAAGTAACAAGACAAGGTATTCCACGGTCTGCTAATGTGTAGAATAAAACTACTGATAGTGTAAAGTAGGGAAATTAAAAACAGTAAAACTGTTTAAAAAAAAAAAACACAGAAAGTAACAGAAGTATTCTTAATAAATTATAAAAGGAGGGAATGAAAGTGTCCTCTAAAGTAGGTCAAGTTTAAAAGGGTTACTTGTAGTGTGTGAAAAGGGCTGCATCTTCTATTTTATCAGTGAACCTATGTTTTGTGTTATGCTTTCTGATGTTTGAAAACTGGTGCCTTCATTGGCATAGTAACTGTGACCTAGAACCATTTTTTTCTTTAAGAAACCAGGAAGGAAAAACGATGAGTCTGGGAGTGAGAACCCAGTGCTCCCTCCTGGACTCCAGTTTCATGCTGTGTGAGTGACAAATGGCCAGATCACAGAGACACAGAGCCAAAAGCACTGGTAGCATAACTAGCTGTTTGAAAAGTCATCATTTTGGTATAAATCAGACTAAAAGGAAAAAAAATAATAATAGAATGAAAAGAATGAGAGGAAATGGTCAGTATTGAAGGGGTTCTTCCTCACTGTCCTCCTGTGGCCTGGAACATGTTTTTTCAAATGAGATGGTTATGTGGAATAAGAAAAGGTTGAACACTTGTTTTAAAATGCACTTTTTTTTTTTTGGAATTTGGATTATAATCTTTTAGTAGTCAGGGTACCATCTACAAACATTCAGAGTCACTGCTGCAAAATGAAACAGATAACGTATGCAAGAACCTGGCCTATGTACAGTTTATCTGTTGGGTGTGAACTTCAATCGTGTCTGACTGATGTAGGGATCTAGACATCCACTGACGCCCAGGTTTGTAGGAGGTTGTAGCTGCTGCTCCTCTCAGTCTGCTGCTTTTAAAAAAGTGGTTGTTTGACACACATATTCGCCTCCCTGGCACTTTGGACTGCAAAGAGGCAGCTAGCCATGCCAGGACTAGAGGAAACAAGAAGACCGTCAGAAGTTATCTTCTTAATATTTCAATAATGATGACAATTGTCTCTTCTCCTTTAAGGGACCTATTGAAAATTACAATAGTGTCATAGCTCCCAGAAATGAAAATACGGCATAAAAAGCTCCTAGAAAAACAAAAAAAAACAAAAAAAAAAAAACAGCATAAAAACCTCCATGTTTCATAAAATATATACATTATTTTCATTTAATCACAAGAAAATACTGCAAGATTTTTATCGCATAAAACTTGATAATTGCTTCAACTTTTTAGGTAAGAGAACATTAGAGATAGGTTACAAACTGTTTGCTTCCCCATCAATCCTGCTCTCCAAAACTTCCTTTATAACAGACCGTGATTAATGGCCAGTGATTTTTTTCCCCTCCTGGGCTGACTGCTTATGACCTTGGAGCGACTTGTGCATGGGAGGAACAGGACATATGCTGGGAACTCCTGATTCTGTTTGGGACACACAGGGCCAGTGTCCCACATCAAAAAGGCAGAAACAACAGACTGTGATATGAGAACATAAATGGGGTCATAAGCAGTTGCTTGTCTTAAAAATCAGCATTTGATGTCTACTGGATTGCAAGGAGATTACAGCCAACTCTGAAAAAAAAAAGGTGGAAAAGTGGAAAGGTGGAGAGGAGAGGAGAGGAGAGGAGAGGAGAGGAGAGGAGAGGAGAGGAGAGGAGAGGAGAGGAGAGGAGAGGAGAGGAGAGGAGAGGAGAGGAGAGGAGAGGAGAGGAGAGGAGAGGAGAGGAGAGGAGAGGAGAGGAGAGGAGAGGAGAGGAGAGGAGAGGAGAGGAGAGGAGAGGAGAGGAGAGGAGAGGAGAGGAGAGGAGAGGAGAGGAGAGGAGAGGAGAGGAGAGGAGAGGAGAGGAGAGGAGAGGAGAGGAGAGGAGAGGAGAGGAAGTGAATACTATTGCATTTAGTGGAGTTTTCTGACACCCTCTGGCTTACATTCACTAACTGATTCTAGCAATGACAGAGAAAAATCTGTCTTTCTTCCTCCTTTTTCTCCCACCTAACATCTCTGTCAAGGCTCCTGAATGACGCTGAGTAGTATTTTTGTGTTTATAAAATATCATCCCCAAGTCTGACTTCATCTCCTTGGAGCTCTCTGCCTTTCTGGGGAGGCTTCTGGGACAGTGCAGGGAGAGGTAGGTGGTACTACCAATACTCACTTCCATGGAAAGGCAAAGAGTTGTGAGTTATCAGCCTCTCTGCTCAGTTGCAGAGGGGGATTTTATCGGATAGATTTGGAAATTAAGAGTTTATTTTAGGCGGGGGACTAAGTGTGAATGTAGTTCAGTACTCTGAAAGGGCACAGGGCAGATTATTGTCCAGTTCAAGGTGTAACATACAAACAACATGCTCTGGATTATTCAAACAACTCACACTGTAGCAATACTTTGGGCAACTTCTACAACCAAGCACCTGAAGAGCTGCCTGGTATGGATATATATCCATATAAGTGGTGAGGCACTGAAATAGATTTCTCAGAGAAGCTGTGGATGCCCCATCTCTAGAGCAGTTCAGGGCCAGGCTGGATGGGGCTTTGGGCAACCTGGTTAAGTGGGAGGTGTTCCTGTTTATGGCAGCAGGGTTAGAAGAGGCCTTTGATCCTTTCCAACCCAAACCATTTCAGTGATTCTGTGGTCTGACTGACAATACAAGGACATCAAGGACAGTCATCAGGGAGACTAGACCTCCCCTGACTGTTATCAGATCAATTTGCTGTAAACGTGCAGCCTCCTGTCTTACACTGCTCCCTACCCTTTGCTCAAACTGATGGGAAAATAGCAGAATTGTGAGAAAAATCTCAGGAAATTTGCAGAGGAGAGCCAAGCAAGGTAAGATAGAGCTTCAGATACAGGTGGGATTGTTGAAATAACATCAGAAGCAATTTAAGGGGGAAGAAAAAAATATCAACGTGCAAAGATTAAGAATCCTAAAACAACAGTAAAAATATTGGATGACACTGGAAGACAGCAGCTTAGCACCATCAAATAGCTCCAGGAGCCCGAGAGGATGACCCTTCCTCTCCTGGCTAGCAGTCTCCTTGAGGTAACAAGGATACTGTTGCTCAATCTGAGCTCAGTGTTTATTAAATATAAATCATCATTTGTCTTCATAAATAATGATTTAATAGTTTGCATAAATATTGTTTGCAGCGTCTTATATGCAGTTAGATTTGTTCAAAAAGGCTCAGAGATAATGCAGGGCACCCTACTCAACAACGTGAAGTTGATTTTGAATCCTACCATGCCTTCACAGGTGTGCCACTGGGGCATGGGCTGCTGTTCACCCTGGGTTCACATTTACAGCTTTGCCCTGTGAGATTCTCCAGCTGTTTTTGGGATACTATAAAACACTAGCCAGTCTGTCTCCAAAGTGTACACAGAAAACATCTAGATGCACTCTGCTTATATTCATTAATGTCCTGGCAGGGCCCCAGTTGTTGGGACCCATTGCTAGTATTAGACTGTGAGACTCTCTGCTGTAAGCTTTATTTTACCTTTGATATTTGGCCTTCTGGACCTAGAATTACTGGCTTCGTGAAACAGTGGACATAACAGGTCCCAGGCAGCTCAGGGAACTGCGTGGCACACATTTCTCAGTGGCCTCAGAGGTGCTTGCTGGTTCTTCACCTCACCTCTTCCATGGGTACATTTCCACCAGGCTCCACAGAGTCAGACTTCAGTGCACCAGGAATAAACTTGATAAAGCAGCTCATAATGACCACTAGGAGTATTATTATAGACACCGTTTCTCTGCTACCAGCTTCAGTCACCTTCGCACTTACACCGATCTTTACCCCTCTCCTTTCACTCCCCCCTCAAATACTTTCCCCTTCTTCCCCCCCTGTCTTAAAGCAGCTCCCGGCCTGGGAATGTCACTCCAATTACTTACAACCACACACCCTTCTTGTAAGTCAGAGTCCAAATGAATCTAACGTAGGAAGTTGTGTGTATCCTAGCTTTGGTGACATCTACATGGTCTAAATTTTGCCCTTAGGCTTCGCTGTCAGGACCCAGATTGGTAAATGAAGCAATTAAGTTTTAAGAGTTTGCAGATTAGTATTTGAAAATACGTCTTTAAAATTTAAATTACAAAGTGACTGCAATTTTGGTATGGAGAAAAAAAAAAAAAGCAGGCTAGAAAATTATTGTATTAAACTCTGTAATCTGTTCTACTTTTAATGTTGAAACTGTATTTTCAATGATTTATGACGACACTTAATTTCACCATTCAGTATTTTCCAAAAGGTTCCGTGTAACCGAGGGCTCCATCATTTCCCTAGGAGGCCGAACAGACGGTTGCTGGAGGAAATAATTGCTTGCAGGCTGTTCTATTCACATTTGGAGGAGTGTTCAAACTTAAAAAATGAAAAATGAATCATTTATATATTTCTCAACATTTTTCCTCTCGAAACTTGGGGAAAAACTTGTAAATCGTGCCCCAAGAGATGTCCAACACAAAATGCAAGCCATTTTTCTAATGGTTAAGTCATTCAACTAGAGCAAAATACAAAGACAGACGCCAATATCGAGCAGGAGCATTAATTCCCAAAACAGGAGCCAGACTCCACATCTGCTCTTTCCTGGATGAGTACTTCTAATGAGACCACAACAGCATCCTCTGTCCTGGCTTGGTCCATCTGGTCACGGTCTCCTGCACTCGTGCTGACATTGCCTCTCGTTCCTCAGTTTGGCACAGCAGTCTACAAGGTGAGTTACCTCAGGACACAGCCACTGTGAAGCCCAAGTTACTCATTACAGGGCAAATACTCTACACATTAGGCAGTCCTGACTGATTTTCTGAATTCTGTCTCTTCCGTGTTTTGAAATGGAAGATAAGAGGAAGATCCTTCAAAGAACCATGACACATGAGCACATAAAGCAATTTTTAGTATAACTTTCTTTTTTAAACATGTCAGGGATCTGGAAATCACTATTTCAGGAAGAAGAAAGCATTTCAGGTACATTTACCCCTAGGGCATTTCTATCCAACTGGTTTTTGTCTCTTTCCTTTTTCAACTAAGTGCTGCTTGATTTGAGTCCTATCCCAAAATGCTTTTTTTCCCTCCCATTTACAACACAAGGAATGCAGACACCAGCATCTTTAGGGTGTTGCAATATTAAGAATTCAAGTTTCTTTTCACATACTGCTCTGAATAAACACAGTCTCAAGAGCAATTTTGGGTTGCAGTAGTCAAATTTATTTCCACTGTAGAAGCACACTTGTCTCCGTAATAAAAAAATAACATTTCCTTTGCAGAATAAAAGTAATCCTATAGTGGTATAAATCTATTTACTTGCACAAGAATCCATGTTAAGTCACTCAACATATATTCAGATTTAGTATTCTCATAGTTTCAAACAGAGTCTAAAAAGATAGCTGCTCACAGAAACATGAGAATTCTAAAGTGGGCTCAGCTGAAATTTACACATACATACATGAAATCACAGAAAGCTTTTCATTGAAACAAATACATCACATATGAAATGATGACCTTCAGCACTGACCACTTCTGTTTAGCTAACTAAAGCATGCTGTATGGCATCAGTCATAAAAACCTCTGCAGGCTGCCTCACGGAAATAACCTGGAGGTGGATGGCCCTGCCTGTGGCAGGGGGCTGCAACCTGAAGATCCTTGGGGTCCCTTCCTACACAAGCCCTTCTATGAACCTCAGTGCTGGCCAGGAAGAATTAACACCAACAGTGCTAGCGTTCAAGCTCAGTTCTCGTTAGCCTGTGCTCAGCCTCTGTCACCTCTTCCAAGTCTCCCATCGTCAGCTAATCTCTTTGAGAAATAAACCAGGACTAGCATCCCTACAGGGGATGATCACAGGCTGATCACACAGCTGTTACTTGGTGCTACTAAGCCCCCATGCTATACTGACAGGTAATCAAGACATAAAAATACTTCACGTAACATTAATGACCTGATGCAAAAAGTCCCACTCATGGTAGGTATGGTTGATGTGCAACTTTATCTGTTATGAATACTTCAGAAAGGCAGAACACAACCTTCTTCACTTCCAACAGTAAACACCACTGTAGGGTACCCCTTGAACTTTCAGTGAACACCTTTCAGCTGTGGAAGTGGAAAAAACAAAAAGGCAAAATAAAGTCTAATGAATCACATCGTGACTGTAATGTTGCTATGTGCTGCAGTATTAAAACAAAAAACAAGTACAGCGTTCAGTCTTGATTCTTCTTAACATGTCTTTGAGAGAAGGACACCAAACTGTTACAACACAATACTGAAGACAAGAGAACGTAACAACACTTAGTTCCGATACACTGAAAAGCAATTTCATATATAAGCATATTTACACAGGCACACTGACTTATTGAGCACCATTTTTTTCCTCTTTTTTTTTTTTTTAAGTTTAACATCAACATTCAGCTCTGAACAGAAGAACATCAGACCTTTACGACAGTTTCGGCATCAGGAAAAGAGCTACCTTCATTTTACACGTCAGAACACTAGCATTAACACATCAGTTGAGAAGCTCACTGCAAGTGACCCTCCCTCTGAATTCTAAGGCGTTCCTTCTCCACTTGCAAGCGCTCCTTCTCAATCTGCAGCTTCTCTGACTCAAACTTTAAGAACTGCAACCTTTCTTTCTCTAGCTGCAAGCGTTCTTTTTCAAGTTTTAACTTTTCAGTTTCTAGATCCAGAGGCTGCATGACGGGTTTTTCTGACTGGGTGAGGTCATTTTCCAGGGCAGGTTTCTCAGCATGCAGAGTCTCTAGCCTCAGTTTCTCCCGCTCGATCTGAAGTCGCTCCTTCTCAAGCTGAAGTCTCTCATGCTCCAAGTCAACATGCCTCAACCGTTCCTTTTCAATCTGCAGCCGCTCCTTCTCCACTTGCAGCCGTTCAGCTTCAATGTCTAATCGCTGCTTCTCCAGCTCCACCTTTTGCTTCTCTAGATCTATGAGCAAGTGTGAATCTTCATAGGCTAACCTAGCTTGAGCAGAACTTAGATTTCCAAACTCCTCAATGTGGGTGAAATCCGGCAGGTCGTTTTCTTTTTTTGAATCTGGCAAAACTGATGACAAAATTTCTTCTTCTTCCTCAATAGGGAACTGCAGAGAGGAACGCAATACACAAGAATTACATTCCAGTCTCCGCGGTAGAACAGCGTTACACATAAATTCACTGAAAATAACAGACGACTGCCGTTTTTTTTTTTCCCTGTATCTTAAGAAGTACCCCAGAACTTACATTCTACGAAATAATCACGTTAGATCAAAAAGCTCTGTTAGTCATTACACAGATTACATACATGAGTAGCAGAAAAAACACTGCATGATAGATAACACCGAGTATTCAGAATCACTGTCAGAAAACTAGACCTAAAAAGCACGTGGTAGCCTCACTTTTCACAAGGCTCAGTGACATTTATGTAAGCTACTAGCAATTTGTTGTGACTAATTATCTATCAGAGCAGCTGGATCCATAGGCTATGTGGTACTAAAGCTAACCCAGCCTTCATTAACACGAGGATTCAATTTCTAAAAACATTTAACACTGCAGTATTTAAAACCATCTGGCATTTTTCGCGTGGTCCTAACCCTTCAATCTGCGTAAGTGGGTCAGTAAACAGGACTTGTTTAACCAATTTTTAACTGCCATTTTTGCTAGAAAAACTCTTCCGATACAGATTATTAGGAGGTTAGTACCACTGTTCTTGGTGAACCATAAAGGCTGTAATCCAGCAAGAGCTATGTGCTGCACATCATAATACAGAAGGGACTATTTTTGCTCATTACAAATACTGCAAATGGCAAACGGATGAAGACATTGTCACGGAAGAAAACATTGTAAAGCCATGAGAGCCACTACCAGCACTTCAGTTTTAGAGAAGACAGACACCTTTCTTTAGCAGCTGTCAGGCAGCAGTCTCACTACCATTTTTAAGAGCTTATGCTGCTATTTTTTTCCCAGCTCACGTTCCAACTGAACTAAGACATAATTTGAACCCATGTGAAAACAAAATTATCTGAACATTTGATTTCAGTCCCATTGGCTGCCCATCTCAGAACAGCCACGATGCTACTAAGAACAACAACCTGGCCTACAATTCTGACAGAGAAATGGCTGATGGAATTACTCAGGTCATATTTTCATCTCCTACGGTCTCATTTTAATAAATGCAAAGAGTATTCTTTGTATTCTTTCTGTACTTCCAGGTAACATGCACTTTCATTTCTTAAAGAGGTGCATTTATCTTCTCTGCTCATCCATCCTGATATCCTAAGTATTAAAACAGCCAGTATCCTTCAATAATGTATTTTCATTCCACTGACTGAAATAATTCATATCTACGACACACAGAAATGGAAAACATGTTCAAATACAAACCCATATTGAGGGTTACCAACCTTAAGTAACCACTGCAAGTTGCTAGATTTGAATACCTTCTCTCTGAAGCACAATTGTTTCTACTACTAAATTCAGACAGAGCAGAAACTGATGCTAATGAAGCTCAGTGAAGTCCCCTGCCGAAGTGGGAAGACAGCCATACTGCATATAGCTAATGTACACCACTTACTTCAAAATTTTGTGGATCCTCCTCTTCTTCTTCTACTTTGATTTCTGTTAAAGACCCGCCTGCTCCTCTGAAGTCAGTGATGTTCTGCCACTCAAAACTAGTCTCATTTGCAAACCCCAGTTTGTCATCCATGTCTTCATTGAGAGAGTCATCTAAATCGGATGAAGGAAGGTGAAACCCTGCTCCTACTGCCTTGATGTTTGCATTCAGACGTTTTCTCTTCATGAGTGCTCTCCAGTCAAGGTATCGCCTTTTCACTTCTGTCCCTGTTCTTTGCTCACCTTCCCCTACAGCATTCACACACTCTGCTATTTCCTCCCACGCTTTCCGTTTCATCTCATTAATTGTTGTATTAAGCTGCTTCGAAAAGAGTACTTCTCTCCTTTTTCTGATTTCCTTAAGGAGAGTTTGAGTTTCCTGAACACTAAAATTGCTTTTTCTTTTTCTTTTCAATTGTTTCATTTTTTCCAGCTTTAACCTAGTAATTCTAGCACAACAGATGACAGAAGGCTATTTGACACTAGCAGTTATTAATACAAAGTTTCTAAAACAACGAAAGCAGAGACCAGTTCTCGTTAAATGTATTTTGTCTTCACTTTGTAGTATTCTCCTATTTGTCAGGGTTCCTATGAGAAAAAAAGCAAACAAAATAAATCTCAAAGATATACACTGTATATTTTCATTTAATGATCTTGGCTCCATAATCACCGGTTGAGGAATGCAAGTTCTGAACATACTGCTCATCTGTTAGAAGAAAACAATTTCAGCATACTCTGAACATAAAGCAGCTATTGATGAGCTCCCATAAGCTCATATGAATTATAAACTTATTAATATATCTTTGTCATAAACTGTTAAGGTTGAGTTGATATTTCCATTATAGAAATACAGCTATTTTCTTGTAGCTCTTACCATTTTTGCCTGCTGGGATATGCTTAAGGCTGAAATTTGATGAATACATCTTAGTCTGAATGTTATTTCAGAAAGAAGCTAAGAGTTTTACATTGTTACTTTAAAAACAAAATGTTTAGGAAATGAAGTTTAAAAACGTTTCAGAAATTACTTCTATGCAAAAAAAAAAAAAGTGGATATAAAGAGGTACATAACAAAAACTGACCTCTTAGAGGCACATCACAAAAAGTACTGAAGAAATCTTGCTGGATGATAGAAAATAACTGAACTAAGTGTTCAAACAAATGTCATGCATTAGAGATTCTGCTATTAGAAGCAGGTCTAGGAATAATTACTTGCCCGTGTTGAAGCCCTCCTCCATAGCCCTCACATTGTAAAATGCCTCAATTCATGTCAGATTCAAAGCTCATCCAGTCCCGTACCCCAGCTAGGCTGATCCTGTGCCTGATGCTACAGAAAGCTAAACTCGGACATTGTGCACAACTCTACACATAGAGTTATGCATACACCTCCTCTGTAAAGGAGCACATTAGCAAAATTGCTCCATTTGAGGGACAAAGCACGTAACAGTTTATAGTCTGCACGCCCTATGCACCGCTGACTGCACATACCTAGCTTACTTACAAAGTTTTCCAAGTTTTGCAAGCTGCATGTTTCCATTTAAGATGCATGAAGCTTCCTGCCCTTCTGAAAATGAAATAATTCATCCTGAGAAAATGATTGAAATATATACTGTAACTGAGGGTTGTAACGTAGATGCACTTTTTGCTATGACCTGTATTAAAAAAAAAAGAAGAAAAAAAACCAAACAGCCCACCCCCAACTATCTACCATTTTAAAAGTCAGATTTATACCACAACACAGTGCTATATCTCTTTATCTGCTAGAACTACACAAGTGTTTTTCCTTTTGAGACCTTTTACCTGATCTTTAAACTTCTCCCTTAACCTTCATTATTATAAGTTTGCCATGAAAGGATACTTGGTTTTCAAGGAAGGAGCACCACACTTACTTGTCTCTGGCAGTAAATCAATTTATTTGGTACTTACTGTGCTTTTCAAATCCTAATTACAGTGTTAGTTCTTTTCTGTTTTTACAGTAATTGAATTTCTTGACCTATCTATTAAACTCAAATTCATCTTCACAGTTTATATTAAAAACTTTTAAAAGTCACTGAGCAGGTAAATTCACCAGAAGAGCTACCAATGCACAAAAGGAACTAAGACTACTTTTAGAAGTTTCACTGTTAGTGAGACAATTATTCTAGACTGACAAATAAAAAGATTAAGCTGAATTCCTGTGCACGTACATATGTGTTTGTCTGTTTTCCCTGTTAAAAGAATTACAGACACATAGAATCCTTAAGAGTTGGAAGGGACCTTTGCAGGTCATCTAGTCTGACTCCCCTGCAATGAACAGGGACATCCACAGATTGCCCAGGGCCCGATCCTGAGTTACACAGATTTCTAACACACAGCACAGACAGTTTTTCTGATTTATCACTACCAAGGCACCAAAACTTTGTTTAAAGTCAAAACTCACTTGTTTTTACTGAAACTGATAGAACTTCTTGAATTTAAGCAAGTTCTTAGCTAGCTATAGGACAATGGTCAGATTTCCTCAAGTAGTTGCAAACGGGATACATCAAACTCTTGGAAGTATTAATACATAATTAACTGTCTTTTACATTACCTAAATATCAGATTCAGGTTTTAAAATCGATTTTTAATCCACACTGCTTTCTAAATACAACTCTACATGAACAAGGAATATAGGCAGCAGAGCTTCCCTCTTGCTCACAAGTTAAAACGCACAACTGCCAGGTCAGCCTGCGGGTCCGTCCCATTGCTGCTCACCCAGGAGCTCTGCATCACTGCCCTGATCACAAATCCACTCTTCCACAAGTGCCAAATCTTCGGTTTGGATTTCAGGTTACAGGCCAAGCACTGCGTTACTACACTGGGAATCCATGGCATACAATGCAATTTTGCATAGCTTTCTTTTAAACCTTTTTTTTTTTCCTATAGCATATCTGATATAAGCCCCTGAAAGCAACTGTGAAGTCTATCTATTTTAAAACTCTTGGTTACTACAGTCTAATTGTTAAGCACACCTCACCTTTTCTAACTCTTTGCCTTCTGAAAGTGTACTGCCTCACTGGAGATGTTTCCTTTCTCATTAACACAAATGGTGCTAATGAATTCTCTTAGCAGTGTATTGATGAGCAGATTTGGACCGACTCCACAGTGGGACTATTTACCTTTTTGATATATTAAATAAAAAACACCGTTAACTAAATAAAGCTGATGCTGGTAATATCCTGGTTCTAGTACTGTGATATTTCTAGATGGTATCCAGGATATTACTTTTTACTCAGAAAAAAAACAAGCTGCTCCATGCTTAAACTATTTAATGAAGAAGAACGACAGCAGGCAAGGATTTGTACACACTGTGGATAGCTACAAAGAAAGAACAAAAACAACTAATCAGCATATTGAAAAGATCAACTTACAAGAACAAAACATATGGCATGTTTGATTTCTGGTTTGATCTGAAGTTTATAACATGAAAACATATATTCAGAAATAATTCCAGACAAATGTTTCAGCTTTTACCAAAATCAGAACCTTAAAACTTCAATGCCTTTCTGTCTTTAGCAGAAGATTCCACAGCAAATAAAGTCTGCTGAGTGCACCACTTGGGAATAAAGGTGGTTCACTCAGAAGAGGGATGAGCAGATTAAAGCAGAGATGACAAAAGTCTGGTTATGTGACAGAGAAAACCCAGAGAAGTGACAGACAATGCAAACAGCCTCTGACGTGACTAGCAGCTGTGCACTCGTTGCTTGGCAAGGTTCTAGCTGCAAAATGAAAAATGTGCATATATGTATCTGCACCCTTTGGGTACAAATGCAAAGTGCTGTCTAGAGAAAGAGAAGGGCTTCCAATGACGAGACCACAGAAAGCTTTCAAGGTTATGTCCAGGAGAGCCAGTAGCACAACACTGAGTTCAATACAGTCCTGTCAGGCCAGAATCAACTGCAAGTTAAGAAGGCCCTCACCTCTGGTCTAAAGAAACTGGATCTATTTGTCATCGCAGAAATGAAAGAAGTGTTGTGAAACAAACCTGAACAATCCATAAAGATGCAGAAGATTCATAACCTCAGAATACAGCAGAGGCACCTACAGTCTGCTGCTGTCTTTATGGCCCCTTTGCTCACGTGTCAGTGTGTGAGCGCACGCTAAAATGGAGCATTTAAATAAAATAAAATAAAATAAAAACAACAAACACAGAAAAAATAACCAACCAACCAACCCCAAAATTCCCACAAAGAATCGTCTAAAAAATGTATTTATACAGATTGCTTTTGCATTTTTCCTCTTGGGTGGTCGCCTTCGTGTCTAAAACTTCCAGAAGTTATGGCTGAAGAAACAAGCACGAGGTCAGGAGGCTTTGTAGCCTCTTTTTCCTCAAACCACATCTGTGACCTGCACAACCTTCACGTAATTCTAAACCCAGAGCTTTCTGGAAAACTTGAGGGGCTACACCTAACAGATGGCTGCGTTAGCTTGGGACAAATTTCAGCTTTGTATTGAGAGACGGCTCAATTGGTGCTACTGCACACACACAACGGTTTAGACGGACAGTGACGCTAAGATCCACGCAGTCCCCATCGCGCCGTGGGCAGGGCTGCTCCCCACCAGCTCAGGGTGTCCAGGGCCCACCCACGCTGGCACCGAGCGCCTCAGGGATGGGAGCGAAGTTCTCCCTAACGTGACCTAAACCTCACCGCTCCTAGGAGGGAGAAGAACAGAGGCCGCGCAGCCCCAGCCCGTGCCCTCCCGCCGGGCGCGGCCCAGCCCCGCCAGGAGGCGCCGGGAGCCCGCACAGGGGACAAAGGCGGAGGTCTGCCGCACCGACATCCCCCCTCACGCCGGAATTCGGCCAACGGAAAACAGCAGGCTGCCCCACGGGGCGCTGGGAGAGCGACTACCTCAGCCCCACCGCGGCCCGCGCACACCTTCACCCTCCAAGAACCGCGCGCGTTACTCACCTGCACCCAACTCGCCCCGCCGGGTCACCGGCCCTTTAACCACTGCCGCCTTCCCATTGGCCGAGCTGAGTGCCCATCAGCCCTTCGCGAGCACCTATTGGCTGTTGAGGCCTGTCGCTTGCTTTCTCCTGTCCCGCCTTCCTAGACGCGCCGGAGTGCCCCGAATAAGCCTCTGAGCGCCGCAGCAACCCTGCGGGGACGCCGCTCTCTCAACCCCAAGCAGCATTGGCTGCCGGAGCTGCTTGTCTTCCGATACCTTCCGTTGATTGGCTAATTGCTGCCAAAGCCCGCCCTCCCCTCCATAACCTTCCGGCGGCGCGTTTTTGCCGCGGAATGAGGAGATGGGCGGGCGGGCTGCAGGAGGGGTGGGGTCTCCTTTCTCTCCAATTGTTACCCCGCTATCACAGAGGCTGTTTGGTGTATACCAACTTCCTTCGCTCTCTGAGCCTTAAGACCACCTTTATTCACAGGAACCCTCTTGTGTTTACACGTAGCTTGACTGAAACAGAAGAAAACTGAAGATGCAATTTAATTCCAGGGTTTCTTTGTTCTGCGTGTCACCGGTAATGGTGAGAATTCGTTTTTGCAGCTAGAGGATGTAATGAAAGCAGAGGAATAAAGGCAGGAGGAGCAAAAATAACCTGAAACTTACGCTGTCCAACCATAAAGTTACACATAATTACGAAGGGACAGAGGAAATGTGCTAGTCAAGGAAGGTGTCTTAGGTGTTAAACAGTGTGCAAGTTCTGTGCATGTTCCCTCTAAGTATTTAACTTATTCATGAAGTAAGAAATCCATTGAGTGTCACTTCTTAAAAATGGTAGTGTCCTGTGTAAGGTAAACCAAAACTCATTTCATTTATTCTAGAACACTGACTTCCGTAAATTGCAAATCATACTCCAAAAAAAATGTCATTCAGTGTTGCAAATAGTATCTGATAGTATTTTCTAGCTTTTACTCAGATCATGCCTTTTTTTCATTTGTTAAACTTCCAGAAGTCATATGTGGTTCTTCTAAATAAGCAGAAACTTCTGGTTATGAACTGTAGCAGAGAACCAGGTCACCCAGGATTAATGTAGCACCCAAAACCAGCCTACGCTGTGCCATCCAGGCTTATCTGCCATGGGCAGCAGTGCTGTGCCTGCATTCTTTCTGGCTCTATATTTGCTTCACATGCAATACGTTTTTTTTTCTAAAATGCACTATATCCAGACTGTGAAGGTCACTGAATTTCAAGTTCTGGAGGAATATAAGAACACAGAGCTCCCTCACGTTTCCCTCACTACATCTGTACCCTTTGAGCATGAATTTTAGAGTAGCAACTTCTAAAATAGTATGGAAGCCCGCTTGAAAATAAGCATATAACCATTTTCAGTATTTCAACTATTGGAAATACCACATACTAATCGGATTTAGATGTATCCAATTAAAAAAAAAAACAAACAAAAAAAAACAAACCTATTTAAACAAGTGCTCTGCAGTAAAAAAAAACCCAAAAACTAAAGAACTTTCCAGCAGACTGAGTTAATTTAGCTCAATAAGAGCAAATTGATTTACAAAAGATATGCAGATAAAAGGTCCAAGGATAATGAAAAAAGAAACAAACCAAATATGCTGTCACTGCAGTTGTGCCAGCTAATTGCATTCTTGGTCATATCCTAATACTCAGTGTTCACCAGTTGGAAACAATGTTAGCCTATTTGGAAACGTTGTAGATTCTCTGTATGTTGAAACTCATTGGAAACAAACAAGCAAAAACCAAAAGCAATAACAGAGACCCACAAAGGATTCAGTTGCTTGGTGCTTTATTTCACAGAATGAACATCTCAGCAAACATACAGTAGTATCATACTTCCACATATCAGCAGAGCCCAGGCAGCAACACAATTTTAATGATCTCAATGCTTTATCAGATGTCAGAAGGGAAAAAGTAAACTGAGCATAATTTTCACTTACAAGTATTGTCAGCATATCCCTGGTTAAATTCTGTTTCAATTAAAATAGATCTTATGCTGCCTCCTGTTGGTCGACCACAAACAGAAGCATTTAAGATTAGACTCCGCATTTCCAAACGCTATCAGCACATTCTACATCCTACACTTTACCTAATGCTTATTACTAATCAGAAGAGGTATACAGATTTCTTAATGGAGTAACACTGGGAGCAAATCTGACCCAATAAATCTTACTCCATTTTTTAAATATAATGCATTTTTAACAGGAGTAAACTGACTTACTACTAACATATTTCGAATATAGAAAATAAATTCATTAATACAGAAATAATAATTATCAGGTCTGTGCAAACATAATCAATATAAACACCTGAATAATTGATATTTATTGTAACTGAACCAGTATGATAACATTGCCAAAGTGCCATAATGTTTTCAGTGCATTCTTATAAAACTATCCAATATAATCATTACTGGGTATTAAAATCCCACATGTACATTATCTTAACGTATATTGTACTGGTCATGCTTATAATGTGTTCTGTGACATATAGTAAACAGCTATTAGAAATGTTTTGGTTACATCGTTGAGGTGCAAATCATAGCATATACTTTTTCATGCAATTTGTACGTTTTGAACATTTTAATATATTTCAGTGAGAACCTAGGTAATCATTATCGAGTAATGCACTACTTTCAGAGAAACGTACTGTTTTATTAAGTTCTGTGAGCTTTGAGAAGTCAGAAAAGTGGTAGGAAAAAAAATCACCCTGCACTAATTTTGGGATCTTTTTAAATTCTGTAATTGCTGCATAGTCAGCTAAAAATATATATTTGATCCAGATCTACAGAAGTAACTCATGCAAGTAACCCATATTGTTTTGAGTAGAGTAGTTGACTTCTTTGAGATTTCATCCATCATTAGATATTTATCTAAGGATTTGTAATATGTCATTAACTTTATCTTAAAGCCTTGTTCTTAACCATGACTTACTAACATAGCTTCATCTGCCCTCAATTCCACTATCAGATTTAGCCCTCCATCTGACTCAGAATCAGTTGAGTTGGAAGAGACTTTTAAAGAACACCTAGCCCAACTCCCCTTCCACAAACAGGGACACATACAGCTCCATGAGATGTTCAGAGCCCCACCCAGCCTGACCAAGAGCATCTGCAGGGACAGGGACATCCACCACCTATCTGAGCAGCTTGTCAGTGCTTCGCTACCCTTTAACGTAGAAAAATTTTTCTCTTATACATAGTCTATATCTCCTCTCCTTCAGTTTGAAACCATTTCCCCTTCTCCTGTCATGCTGACACTTCAGTAAATAACCTTTTGTTTTTCCCCTCCATGGGTTTATCTACGTCACGGAAGAAAATTCATTTTATTTCACAGTAACTTTTTACAATCAATAGTAAAAAGAAACTGATGCTACTAGTTAATTTCCTCATCACCAATTAAGAGAGCAAAACACCACCTGAAATTTATGAATGATTTTTCAGATTGGGAACTGATATTAGCTCCTGTGCAAATGTAGCATAGAATAAAAGAAGCATGTCTTTTTTCCAGTAAAGCTATGTAGAGGTTTCTAATTTATTTGTTTCTTCTCTCTCCCTGTTTACATTAACAATGAGTAATTTACCACATATACTCTGTTTGATGTCACATGGCAGAGGTATATGCACATAGCAAGTGGCTGGATGGAAGACCACCAAATAAAACGTACTGTAAGAAAATACTTGGAAGAAAGAGCATCACCTGAATTTGTGACTGACTCAGTGCTGTTTATGCATCCCGTCAATTTGGTCAGGACAGAAGCAACAGAAAGTAACTTGCAGTTCTCTAGTCTCTTCCAACTTGCATAGCTGTTTATACCCACATAACATGGGCATAAGGTATCACTGTTGTCGTTGCATAAATTACATACTCATTACCTGGGTATAAAAATAACACAAAGCCACAAGCAAACAAGAATTAGGCCTCTGTTCAGCAAAAGAAGGCAATGACAGTACCCACTACTCAGGTGTAAGCACTATGGAGCAACAGAAAATAAGAAGAAGAAAAATTGCTCACTCCTTCCAACAACCAGTGATAACTGAAGAGGAACACAATCTCTATCCAGAAAGATGCTGCTACCTCAGCTGCTAACCCTTAACTGAGAATGAGGAGGGATGGATCCAGGTCCCACCTTTTCAGTCACTCAGGTGCCCATCTTGCACCTGAGCTCTCTGGGTTAGCCACTCCTTCTCACCTGATACTCAGCCATTGGTTCAGGCTGTGACCTGGCAATTCTACTGCGGCCTTGGATTTCTGATGAAAAGTGACAAGTTGTGATAATTAAGTGAAGTCTATGCTACCCTGAGTAGCTAAAACTCCTATTCTCCTATATTTCTATTTGTTTTTTCCCTTGATATTTTAAGAAGCAGGAGTGCTGTTCTCCATCTCTCCTAAACTATTAAATACATAGAGTTTTTATTAATAAAAAGTAGGTATGTTCTGATTCAAAAATGACTGTAAAGGTTACCAATCTAACTCTAGTTATAATATGATTTGGAGATTCTCTATGAAAAGACGAAAATAAATGTGGAACTTACCTGAAATACTACTACAACGAACAATTTACTTCTACAGAACTGACGCATATCTTAATATAAATTATTGAGGGGAAAAAGTTCCACTATTAATATGTTATCCAAAGGAGCATAATTTTCATTTACATTTTTATGAAAATGTGTATAATATTGTCTAACACTTAAAAGATATCTGATAAATTATAAAAATGACAAAATTGGAGATTTCTGTTGTTTACTGTTTGAAAGAGCAATATGTTGCTAGGCAAAATTAAGCTTTAAGCATTAATATTGAGCTTTACCTTTGCCAAAAGTACATGCAGCAGAGATGTGATAACATAATTACCACGGTTGTCTCAAGCCGTGTAAAAGATACACGAGGTACCTCACTACATTTCCTTCATTTTTAAGCTGCTTAGAAAAGACATGCTTAGGTGTTTAGAAACATTCTGCCTGGCGTAACACCACTTTATGGCCTAATTAGTACATAAGGGATACTGAAATCTTATTTAAACATCTGGAAAGAAAGAAAATTCTCAGGCCATGGAAGATAACAAGTGAGTTTATGAAACCTAGATAATTCCAGTGTCCTGTCAGACAGACACTTTGTATGCATGAGATCAAATTTCCTTCACACTGGTATTAATACTGAAAATCCATTACAGTTTTAACATAATAGATTACTATGGAGTTTCTCAAGCAATATATTGCCTAGTGTTTACCTTGTAATAATGTAACACTTAAAATTGCCATGAAGTACAAGATGAAAGTGTTCTAATTCATTTAAACTACTACTGAAGTTTTTAAAAATGATTTGTTTCCTTCAGGAAAACTATTTAAGTATGGGGGCTTATTTTTCTACCTTTGTATTCTGTGTATTACAAGATACAAACGTTTCCGGTATTTAACTGAAGCAACAACTGAAACTTAATTTTGCAACTTTCTGCTGAAAGCAGCCCATTGGCTGCTTAGCAGAAACCGCTGCAGACTTCAGAGATGGAAGACTTCTGATAGAAAACATCCTGAAGTGTTTCTTCTTGCAGTGATTGAGGTGACCACCTGTGCAGCAAAGTTCCCACGTGAATCATCCACCCTGTACAAATCTTGCTCACCCTGCAAAATGTTATCAAAGTTTGTCTTTCCACAGTGACTGGATGAAAACAGAAAGTACAGCTACTGCTAAGGCACAAGGATGGAACAAAAACTGGTCAAACTGAAGAGCCTGATATAAGGAGATGGGCATTTTCAGTCTCTTCAAGTTAGACACCTGGTTTTAATGCTGTGAAGGTCACTTTGGCTTTTACCCTTGCTCAGGTCATTCTAATAAGATGAAACTGACAACGAAGTCCTCAATCAGGTTTGTGATACCAAAAAAAAAAAAAAAAAGAGGAAAAAAAAGGAAGCATCATGAATGTAGATTTCTTCAAACTTCAGTTACATAGGGAAAACAGTATCACTATCAGTTTCCTCACTTAGGAATTTATCTCCTGGGGCGACTGTGATTATTACAGAAATAATGGCACATAGTACAAAATAAATTCCTTGTAACTTTCTTTCTGTAAATTATTCAGATAGTTACAGAAAAGGCTTGTATATAAAACTAAGCAATTCTTAACATATAATGACTAGGATGAGTGGGAATTTTATAGACCCTTTCAAAAACATTTCTCTAGCAGACAATTTAAACTGAAGATTTAAAACAAAAATAATACGTATTTTTCTGCAAACCAATAGCGAAAAATCAGTTCTAAAACTTCAAATATTTAAATAGATTATTTTGACTCAGGAATTTCAAAATTCTCCAGAGCAAATTGTCATTACAGATGACCAGGGGTCCCTGTATTTATTAAACTGAATGACCTGACAGTAAAATTCGGTTAAGGCTCTTGGCATTGGGGAAACTTCTTCCCACTCAGACCTGTTACTGTGGTAGACTTGAACTTCATCTGTGATTTCTTCTGGAGCGTAATCACCGCCTAAAATATAAATTTTGTCTTCTGTCCCAACTGCCCCTGCATTAAAGCCAGCACATTCAAAAGATCCTTCCCCTTTCCAAACACAGGTTTCTGGGCAAAAGCTGTAGACTTTGTAGGTGGAGAGATCGCAAATGTACAATGTGCAGTTCACTGGGACAGCTTTGATTAGAGTGGCATGGAAAAACTGCCCAAATTCTGCTACAAGCTCTGACCACTGATCAGTCATAGCGTTATACTTAAAGAAACAGTCAAGAGATGGATTAAAGGCATCAGTAATCTCTACTTCTGAGCCAAGGACGTAAATTATATTCTGACATGCACTTGCTTCTGGATAGTAGATACCTCTTGGTAATTGGCTTACAGATTTCCAGTCTTTGGAAAGAGGATTATATGATTCCACATCCAAAAGACTTCGGGTTTCTTGAGCTCCTCTGGTCTTTCCACCTATTACAAACAGCTGGTTTAAGGTGACAACAGATGTGTGCATTGTCCTTGGCTTTCTCATAGCTGACACTATGGAGAATTCATTGCGGACTGGACAGTAGCACCAGGTTTGGTCAGTGGCATCATGAAAAGGTTCTGCAATATGAAGTCTGACCGTCCTGTAACAATTCCCTTTGCATCCTCCAGTTATAAATATTTTTTCTCCGTAGCTAGATAAGCTTGATCCTGGGAGATCAATCATGTGTGTATGTGGTAGTTCTTTCCATTTATCTGTTTTGATGTTGTAGCAAAATGTATGCCTGTTTTCTCCATCTTCATCAGTTTTATGAACAAATATGTATTTTTCTGTTGTTGATGGACGAGCATCTGGAAACAGTCCGCTGAAGTCCTGCACACTTTTAACTGCATCATTGATTATTACTGAACAATTAGCACTTTTAAGTAAATATTCTTCGGAATGCAGAAAGTCTTGCAAAGTCTTTTCAGGTAACTGGTGTAGCCTCACTTTTTTGATCAAATTAGGCAGGTATTTCTGTCGTGTTTCTATGTTGTGTTTGGTCCACTGAAGAACAGCATTCAACACTGATTCTTCCTCGGGGACATTTAGTTCATCAGCTTCAAGACATTTCTGTAATATCTCAAAATTCATCTCCAAAAAGTCACTTGATCTTAGTAGCAAGGAAAAGTGGTGTTGTACAAAATCTAGTGCATGATCAAATAAGCGGACAGAGCCATAACTTTCCGATAGAGAAAGCAACTGTAAGCAATTGACAAGATCGATACTTTTTATTAGAAAGTCGCTGCAAGCTTTGGAAAGGAGTGACACTTGAAGAAATGACGACAGCTGAAAGAGCATTTCCACGTTATCATTTGTTATCTCTGTTTTTCCTGTGTAAGCGTAATCAAGAAAAGCTTTCACTGCCTTGGGTGATAGATTACTAATAGTAACATTGCCATCATCTCGTTCTTTCATATTAACTTCAAACAAGGCTCTGTGAATAAAATATAGAACATATACACAGAAATTAAGGATCTAGCAAACAGAGGGCAACATTGATGTGAGGAGGAGGAGATAAATGGGGGGGATAATAAGGTGGGTTGGGTGTATAGATCTAAAATGTGAAAGTCAGCAAAAATAAGAATACATTGGCATGATATGCTATCAGAAAAAAAGGATTAGTGATAACGTACTCAAAGCAATGGCTCAAAAATGATAGCAGCCGTGTTTTCTATGGATTTTCAAAGTGAGATTAAATCTACAACTCACAGTGGGAGTGAAAGTTGATAGTGGCAGTCTAGAGTCTACAGTTTGAGAAAGGCTGATTTTAAAAATATATAGCAAAAAAATCCAACATGATTTAGGTCATTCATGGTGGATCAATTCATAAAATTAGGAGGAAAAAGGCCTTCCAAATTGTAGGCTGGAACAAATGGCAGGGGGGATGATGGATGTGTTGCTCAGGAATAAAAGTGGGTGAATGGTGAGAGGAGAAAAAATATGAGGAGCAGCTTTCATTTTTTGCTTTAGAGGTGACAGACAGATTTGTGGGTACAGGCAAATGTCCTAAAAAATGATAAAGACATAAAAGATGATAAAACATGCAAGATGACAAAATGTCCTGTACAAAAATAGGTTGTGACTGACTACCAAGACAATTGTTGAAACTGTGAAACAAACATTATTGATCAGTAGATCTGTCTAAATTTTATTGCAACTTTGAGTACTTTATTACTAAATACATTTTAATTTTTAACTATTGCACACAATCTAACATTCTGAAATAAAATAACTAAGGTATTGCAATCTGACAAGAGAACCACTCTGCCATGTCATTTGACCTCACTATTCTGGAGCATAAGCATCAGGGTGCCAGATTTGACAAAAAATGACAGTGGAGAAAGATGTGGACAAAAGATTCCAAATACTGAGTATATAATCTGAATTAATAATAAGTCATTGGTAGTTCTATATTAAAAAAATAGTTCTGTTTAGTGTATGATATTTCAAATCCCATACTTCCATGAAGCCAAAGAAGAAAATGAAAACCACTGTGTACAGCATACTCTTTGGAAAGCGAATATCAAGTAAAGCAGAAACTCACCTCCTGAACAAGAAGGCATAAGTGCAGTAAGTAATTAACATCCCAGAACCTTTTCACATAATAAATACTCAGTCTTCTGAAGTTATGATACAAATCTCTAAGTTCACAGAGTAAAATGGAAAGGATACTGGGTGCCTAGGAAATAAGCTTCACTTACAAGCAATAGCAACTGAGCGATACTAGTAGAAGAGGAGTTAGGAAGCTCCTCCTTTAGGCTTTGAATCAATAAGCTAACAAGTAGGGAGCAAAATGTTGCTGAATCTTGGGTATACACAATGAAACCAGAACTAAGAGAAATCCAAACTAAGAGAAACCAAAACTAAGAGAAAGCCAAAGGAAAGAAAGATAATATTTTAGATGAAAAACTTTTTATCTAGTGGACATAGCTACTTTTTATTTCCCGAAGGTAACAGATAGGCCTTGTATTCTAGGGCAACTTATAAATTCCACGGCTACTGTTATCAACTGTTACACACAAACTCTTTGGGCAAATTTTAATCACAAAAGCCTATTGGTAGTGAAAACATAGCTGCAGCTCTAAAAATTATTACTGGAAGCTATTTCATGCTAATATTCCTTTCTATCAATGTATCTTCGGAGCCAAGCATTACTGTATTTTAAAGCAAAGCCAGATCAGTTGCTACAACAAATAAATATCTCATCTGCATTTCTTCTTTGGTCAGTAGTCCTAAGGACACGTGTAACCTATGTCCTGTGTCATATATGGCAGATTTTGCAGACTGTGGGATGTTCTAAGGCCATTTGAGAATAATGTATCATTTAAATACAGACAACTTAATTAAGTTCATTAAATCATTTTTAGGCCCCCAGTTTTTCATCATTAGAGCATCTTAGTTTTGTGTTTTTGTAAAAGATATATTTAGAAACAGGTTTTCAGTTTGGGTTTGCACATCTCAGCCTTACTAATGAATAGGTTAGCAATAACCTCCATAAATTCTGGATGTGACTAACCTGTCCCTTAGGAACGTATATCTTTCCGAAGGAAGATCCCAGTTTTGTTTCATGCTGAAATACTACATATCTGCTTAAATAACTCTGAAGACAAACTGTGCTATTCTGATGACTCATCTTATTGTATCGAAATCCAACCCAACTACAAAACCTTGAGCAATTTATCCACAATTGTTCAATGCAATAGGTATTTGGAATCAACCTGTTATGCTTCCCAATGTAAATGTATAACAGACTGTTCATGCAAAGTCAAATCTTGAAGATACACAACTTGTGTCATCTGCTGAACAGAAGAGTCATGCAGTTACGATTTAACACTTGTGTTCCAGTGAACAGTGAACAGTCCCAGTGAAATACAGAGACTGCTGTTTGAATCTCAAACTCACAGGGTTCTCAGCTCACTTTAGAAATCTAACAGTGCAATTATTTACTATCTATATTACGGTGTTTGACTACTTCAGTGAAAACACTGCAGACATGCAAAAGTTGTGATGATTTATCTTTTAATTTTTGTAATAACACTATTTCCCTCCCTTCCAAAGATTTTCTAATTCATTTCCTGCCGACTCATGCCAAAATTATATTTACCTGAAAAAATCACTGCAAGCTGCCAGTACACAGCGATGACAAGGAATGACTTCATCTTTCACAAGAATTTTAAAGTCAAAAAATATATTTTGTTCTCTGAACTTTTGTAGTACTTTTAGAATTTGTTGTCCATGACCTTCAGCCACTAAGGAATTAATTTTATTTTCAGGAACAGAAATTCCATTGCAAATAGGTCTGCTAATGTAATCTCGTTGATTGGCCATGTTTTCTTCAATCTATTCATGAACCTGAAATGGAAAAATAAGTAATTGATTTTATGGTCATTATTATTTTTGTTTAATCAGTATGCCATAAACCAAAAATGCTAGCAATAAAATTGGTTTGCAAGTGTCCTATTCCCAGCTCTAAATTTAAGTGACATTTAAGTGACTGAATTTTATTGTACTTCCACTTTGCAAAATATATACAAACATACTTTCAAAAGTAATGTATCTGACATAGTACCCACCTGCAAGAATTTTTTCAACAGAGTCCATAGGAAACACACCAAGGAGCATGTTTCAGATTTCAGTGGTCCTTTAAGACAGACTGTTCCTAGACTTACCCTCAAAAAAACCTCAACTTACGATTTAAAATGAAGACGGAAAAGGAAAGGTTTGTTACATATTTTCAGATTCCACAAACTTTATCTGCATACTACAAACCCCCAAACTCAATGGACTTTCTAAAGCCTCTAGTGCAAGGGAGACAGAGGCTTGTGTGCTAAGTGGATTACCGTTAGGCACTCCAGACTAAAATAGCCCAGCACAAACACTAACAGCCTGGCTTACTCACAGGATTGTTAGGGTTTGCCAGATGGGGTTGTTTAGAGACAATTTGATTACAGGCTGGATATTAGGAAAAATTTCTTCTCAGAACGAGTGATGAGGCACTGGCACAGGCTGCCTAGGGAGGTGGTAGAGTCATGGCCCCTGGAGGTGTTCAAGGAACATGGAGATGCAGCACTGAGTCACATGGTTTAGTGGGCATGGTAGGGATGGGTTGATGGTTGGACTAGATGATCTAGTGGTCTTTTACAAACGTAATGACTCTATGATTCTATTACAGTGCCGCTCTGAGTGTTTAAGTCAACTGATACTGATTTTTCCCTTGCAACCTCTAATCTTGCCTTTGCTTAGGGATTATGCTACGCACTATGAGCTTCATTTACACTGTCGCAAATTAATTGCGTTCAGAACTGATTTAAACTTAACATGGTGCAATCTCCCTCTTGATAGAAAGTTTTTTCTTGTGAAAAGTCATGTACTGAATTGTTTGCACAGTTAAGTTGGGCTTTGCAATTTTTCTTTTAACATTAAAAATACCTTATTTCACTTTGATGACATTAAGAAACTTCAAGTATATTTTATTTAAACCTATCCTAAGAGCTATTCATACTGCTACAGATACACAAGGTGACCTTTCTGAAAAATTGAGTCCAACTTCCCTATTTTAAACCATGAAGAAACTTGGATGGCTGGACTCTGCTTCAACAGTTCCAATTGTATTTGCAACAGACGATGGTTCACCTGAGTCAACAAAGAAGGGGACAAAAAAAAAAGCCCAAGCCAAATATGCAGTCTAGGATAATATTGATTTTTTTATTTTATTTTATTTTTAAAAAGTCTTATCTGATCAGGTGATACACTCAGAGCAAACTTAACCATTAGGTAACCTACTTCATGGGAAGAATTTTCAGAGCAGACTGATCCATACTTCTAACTAGTTGGGTAGTTCCACCCACAAGGAGACCTCCATGTCTCCTGGAATAGAAGAAATCCATTGATCTTGATCCCAGCACTGGCACCCTCAAAGCAGGCACCTTCTTTTTCCCATGGTCAGACAATCTCACATATTCACTCTTTCCATTTTAAGTCTGAGGAACTAGGAAAACACAGAAGAACAAGACTGCCATTTACTCTGTTAATGCATAGTTTCAGAAACCCCAAATTCTATTATCATAAAGCTTTCTTTTGTATGCCAGAATGCTCTAGAATACCCTTATAACCTTCAGTACTGTTCGTCAAAAGAATAAATCTGGAATAAATCTGCAAAAGCAGAGCTCCTTTGATAAAACTAGTTATCCACATCTGAATGAAACTTGAAGTGAATTTCTTGGTTTATTTAGCATTACATAAAAGCCTTTTTTTTTTTTTTTTTCCTCAAGTAAATGTAAACCTTTTCACAAATGTCTGGAATTGATAATAGATAGTAGGCATGTTCCTCTTTTACATGTAATTTCTATAGCATGCTCTGACCTAGTATTTATTTTCTGTAGGTAACATTACCAGTTTTACTAATATCCATCTTTACATAAGGAACACTGAAACAGCTAATGTCATCAGGTCCATCTCTGTGGGCAAAGGTATCACATAATCACTTTCATAATGGCAGTATATTTTCAGTTTTCTTTCCCCACCAACACTGAAAGACTATTACAGTACTATCAATGCCAAGGTCACAAGCATCCTTTTAAGTACGTATTCCATTTATTCATGTTTACATTCATGTGATCTGACAAAACTGTCACTTGACTTAATTTTCCCTTGTGATGTTCAATCACTCATAAACTCTCAAGTGATGATGTCCCATCTCAGCTTTTGTTAGGATTAAACAACTGTCAGACCTTCTAAGGCCATTTATGAGACTGAATTTGTTCTTCTTATTATTTCTTGCGCTTTTCATGCAGTACACTTTGAGGTCATCTTTCTTTCACTGTTATTAGATTTATTTCACAACCTGGTGGTTAAATTCTCATCAGTGTCTCACTACTCATCCAGTGGTCATCCACTGCATCCTAAATCCTAATCTGTTATAGCAGTGTCTCCTATCTTGTATTAAAAGCAAATTTTATCAGTGTACTACTACTGTTTTTGTCTGATACTAAGGAAAATAGTAACGAATACTGTGCTGTTGTTTAGTCTAATTCACTCTTCCTTCTACTCCATTGAAAATCAATCAATCATCATCTTCCCTGTAGCAAATTTCCACCTTGTTTGATAGTTTTTGTACTAATCTACCCACTTGGTAAATATATTCATGATTTTAGAGCCCTACAAAATACTTGAACAAGACAGCTAAAAGTTGGCATATTAAAACAAGGCCAATTAGTATTTATAATTATTTAATGCATCCTCTTACAAGGCCATATGAATTAATCAGTAATTATGGTTACATTGATAAATATTTGATTGAGTTACTGACAGCAGGGTAAAAACATAGATGGCATGAGCACATGTTGCATAGGTCAGAAGCTCAGGAAAACTGGCACTGAGCCTCCTTATGTTTATTCTGTTTACTTCCACGGGATTCCAGATACAAAATCTATCTTTATCTGAATTACCAAGAACCCAACTCCATTAGATGGTTCAGGAGACTTAGGATCTCCTTTAATTTCTTAGCATAAGGCTGTGTGCCATACAGTCACAGGTGATGGTCTGCTATTCCTACTGTACAGTCATTCCCATCACTCTTGCTCTGTCTTGTCAAAGCAAATTTTCTTTTTTCCAAATTGATAGTTCTGTGCATAGCCTTTAAGAATTAGCCTGAATTTCTAAGAAAGAAACAAATAGAAAAAACAAACAAACAAACAAACAAACAACAACAAAAAAAAAAACAAGTAAAGTTATTTCTACTTGAAAGTCATAGAATCATAGAATCAGTGAATGGTTTGGGTTGGAAGGGGCATTTAGAATCATCTACTTCCAACCCCCTGCTATAGGCAGGGACACCTCTCCCTGGACCAGGTTGCTCACAGCCCAGTCCAGCTTGGCCTTGTATCCCTCCAGGGAGGGAACATTTGCAGTCCTGCTGGGCAGCCTGTTCTATTCTCTCACCTTGCTCACGGTAAAGAGTTTCTTCCTAATATCTAGTTTAAATCTACCCTCTTCCAGATTAATGCTATTTCCCCTCATCCTGTCACTACTTGCCCTTACAAAAAGTCCCTCCCCAGCTTTCCTGTAGGCCCCTTTCAGGTAATGGAAGGTCTCATCAAATAATTGGCCAACCAGCCACTGCAATGACACTTAATAAAACTACAAACTTAGTAGGCTCAACTCCACATAATTTATCATCAAGGAGACAAACATACCTTTCAAGGCTCTCTCTTCAGACCTCTAGTTAAGGACAAGTCATTCTGCACACCAGACAGCTAACTGAAGGCAAGAAATGGCCTGCTTGTGTCTGGCCACAAAGCAAACCAAAGCAGCTAGAACTTGATCAAAAGAATGTTGGGGACGACAAGGTAAGTATAATCACTACTGTGGATGAACTAAGGAAAGACCTGATAAGAACCATTGTATGTTCATCGCAAAGTCCAATAAAAAGGACTCAGACCTCATTAGCTGGGAGGGTTGGGAGCTGGCTGACTGGCAGAGCTCAGAGTTGTGACACACAGTCCACTTGGAGGTGTGTAATTAGTAGTGCTCTCAGGGGTTGGTGCTGGGTCTGATCTTGTTCAACATTTTCATCAATGACCGTGGTGAAGGCAACCCTCATTAACTTTGCTGATGATACAAAGCTGGAAGGAATGGCTGACATGTCAGAAAGCTGTGCTGCCATTCAGTGAGAACTGGACAGGCTGGAGAGTTGGGCAGAAAGGAACATCACGAGCTTCAACAAAACCAAGTGTAAAGTCCTGCACGTGGGGAGAAATATCCACATACATCTGTACATGTTAGAGGATGACCTGCTGGAGGGGAGCTCTGCAGAGAAGGACCTAGTGGTCCTGGTGGATAACAGGTTGGCCATGAGCCAGCACTGTGCCCTGATGGCCAAGAAGGCCAGTGGTATCCTGGTGCGCACTAAAAAACAGCGTGGCCAGCAGGCTGAGGGAGGTGATCCTCCACTTCTCCTCTGCCCTGAGGAGGCCACATTTGGAATACTGTATCCAGTTCTGGGCGCCTCAGTTTTAAAAAGACATCTCCTAGAGGGCAAAAAAGATGAGAAAGGCTTTGGAGCATCTCCTATATGAGGAAAAACTGAGTATCCTGGGTCTGTTCAGTCAAGAAAAAACTGAGATGGGATCTGATTGGTGTTTATAAATATCTAAAGTGCAGGAAGTAATTAGATGAGGCCAGACTCTTTTCAGTGGTGTGTAGTGATAGGACAAGGAGCAAAGACACAGAACTGAAATACTGGAAGTTCCATGCAAATATGTGGAAGAACTTTGCTACAGTGATGGTGACAGAGCACTGGAACAGGCCTCCCAGATTGTTTGCGGTCTCTTTTTTTGGAAATATTCAAGATTTGTCTGGAAGCCTACCTGTGTGACCCACTGCAGGGAGCCTGCTTTAGCAGGAGGGTTTGACTTGATGATGGGAGAAACTGAAATGTGTAATTTATCTGTTTATATTTTTCCTTTCCTAAGTCCAGCTGCCCTTCAGAGTACCAACTTTAAACTCCGGATATTTTTTTAATCCTAGACATTACGTTAAGAGACTATAAATAAAGCATACCATTAAACTTAGAAAGGAGTCCAAAACATTCAAGACAGCGATTTCTAAAATATTTCAACAGCATGCTAATATCATAACCACTCCAGTACAACTCCTTCAATTTATATTGGTATTCATTCCACCACCTTTGAAATGGCAAAGCAAATAGAACTGCAGAGTGACCTATGAGCAGAGACAAACTTTTGTTTGGGCAGTGTCTTCTGTGGTTGTCACCAGAGCACTGATCAAAACATAGTCATGTATTTATAAATACTAACTAGCAGCACAAATAGCCTTAGATGCTGTGACTAACAAAAAATGGTTATATTTTGTGCTAATGAAGATGAGAACGGTTTAAGATGTGCTATTCTAAGTGAGTAACAAAGGAAAATGTATTAAACAAGGGAGGGGAAAAAGAACTGAATGTGAATACTTGAATGAGGACATGGTACATAGTAACACCAAACTATTTTGAACATTGTATAATAGAGTTTAAAAAATATACAGCCAATTCTGTAACAACTTGTTGTTTTGAGGAAGTACTCAGCATACATAATTATCATGCATGTGCATGTTAGAAAAAATAGGTCAGAGCCAGGCCTACCTGACAATAAACATGGCTGAACCTTCTGCAATTGAAGAGATGCCTGGGACTGTTCCCAGCACAATGGACACCCACTTCACCCACGTAGACACTCACAGTATAAATAACATTCTCTTTGTGGATATTCTATCTCCCACTAATGCAGCTGGTTAAAACAGCCTAAATCCAACCTTTATTTGTTACTTCAGTATTACAAACATTTGCAAAGCAATCTTTACCAGTTTTATCTCAAAGCACACTATTACTGTGCTATAGCACTCTCTGTTCAGCACTCTGTATAAATTAAAAAATATATATATGAAGAAAATTGATTCTTAATAGTTCTTATGAGGTACCTCATGAGAAACAGATTATGATTTAAGAGAGCATTACTTCTGTCACTCCAGGCTTGGTTGGTATGTCTTACTTGACAGCAGGGTTTTAAACCAGTAGAATCATAAGTGCTGCTATTTTACAACATACTTTGTGTAAATAAGAAAAAAGAATTAATGCAATGAAAAGAAAGAAATTGTATACATTTTTGCAGTGAGGCTTCCATTTTTGAACACAAAATTCAACTGTAAAGAATATAATCTCATAAATCAGCTGCTTTAGTATAGAAACAATTAGAATACTATAAATTCCTGGGAGGTTCAACATATTTTAGAACACTGAGCTTAACATTTAAAAATTTATTTTTAGTATTTGACATGTTTTATGTACTTATTAAGACATTTTTACTCCTGTTGTATTCAAAGGGGGATAAATTGTTTATTGACAATTTTTAAACACACTGCTTACTACCACTACACATGTAATTTAACTGCTCCTACTTTAATACTCAGCAGGATGAATGTGAGTAGAACAGATATCCAAAGGATTCAATGACCCTTTTAAGTGCTTACCATACTGTCAAGAGAGAACTGAAATGTAACTAAGTATAAATACTACGTAGAAAGCCTTGCATTTTTATAGTTTGTTATTGTTTTTCTCTATTTTATCAACACTAAGATCTCAAACGGTAACAGAATTCCAGTTTCCTGGAAAATTCAGTGCAATTCTGTCTCACAGCTTTTTCATCAGTAACTAAAATTTCACAGAAAATGAATGCTCAATCATTTTCACGCAATCAAAAAAATGCACGTGACATTCTGAGACGTTTAATTCACAAAAGTGGCATTTATCAATAATGCATATTGAGACAGTGTTATAAGAAGAAAAGGTGGCACAGAGACTTTAAAAGCTTTCAATTCTTTAGAAGTGATTGAAAAAAAAAATCAGCAGGAAAGAAAAAAAAAAAAAAGAAAAAAAAGAAAAAAGAAAGCACAAAAAAAAGGAACAGCAGGGAATCAGCAGGAGGCAGTGAAACTGCACTGATTCCTGGAGGCAGTCCCAAAGTGGAAGATTCCCTTTCTGCAAGCAGTGATCTTTAATTGCATATCCACTCACAAACACCTTAACCCATTACGACAAAAAACATTATCCTTTAGAAAGACTCAGAGCTTCCTGGGATTTATTCCAGAGCTGTATTTTATTTATTTTATTTTATTTTATTTTGTTTTTTTAGGTAAAGAAGTTCAAGAATTACGATTTTCATTTTCAGGAGGAAAAAAAAAATAGTAAAAATGCTGCGTTGTACTTCTAATTCTGGCACATGCTGTAACTGCAAATTATGGAAGAGAAAAATCACCGTTTTCACTGTTTTTTATACCCTCTTAATTTCTGCATGTGATTTTAAAAAAGGCTTTTTCCAAAACATACATGCAACACTGAGCATACTCGTAACCACAGCCTCTTTATAATCAAAATGTGGCTTTATACTATTCATAATTAAGTTACACAACATGTAGTGCATATTTAGCTTCAGTTTGCACTTACAGAATCATAGAATGGCTTGGGTTGGTGGGGACCTCGAAGATTAAACTGTAAGTTTAACCCCTGTGACGAAGTGTAATTATGTGCAATCATATAATCCTTACAGTTGGAAGGAACCGTGCTTGCTTTTAATTTTTTTCAATTAACAATCGAGTTAAAAGCACTTCAATCTCCGTAAGCAGAAAGCACAGCCAGATCAAACTTAGTATCAAACCTCAGGTGATTTTTTTTTTTTTTTTTTCTGGAACTGGGTAAGATCCCCATTCCGTTATAGCTCTGACAAATGATTCAGTACCAGTGAAGCCACAAGCTCCTCCTCGGAGCGTGCAGAACACAGCACTCGAAACGCAAAGCTCAGCAACAAATCGCCCCCGCTCAGCAGCATCTGCCGCCCACCGAGAGGCGCACCAGGGGAGAGGGGACGCTTTTATTCGGCCGCGGCCTTCAGACAGCAGCACGGGCAGCCAGCACACCGCAAAGGCGGCACGCCACAGACCCCCCCCCACCCCGCACCGCAGTGCCGCACCCCGCCCTGCGTCCCGCCCGTGGGGGGCGGGAACGGCTCCAGCGCCGTTCTGAGCATGCGCACCCACCCCGCGCATGCGCGCCGCGGCGGCTCCCTTCATTCTAAGGACTCAAGCTGGCGCGGGCGGGCTGATGGGAGCTTTTTTTCTTCTTCTCGCGACCTGACCGCTCGGCTCCGGGATGTGGAGGCCGTTAGCGCCGCTGCCCCTCTGCACCCGCTGAAGAGCCATTCTCCCGTTCGCGCTCCCCTCCGAACGGCGCATACCCACCTGCAGCCAACACCAGCAGCTCTCCGACCGCTCTGGCCCACCCCTGCGCAGCAACGACGCCAGCACATTGGCTCCTTCCGGCGTCACTCTCCCCGTTCTTGTACACGGAATGGCTTCGCGAGCTGTCAATCCTCACGAAAGCCCGCCCATTCCGCCCCGGCGGGTCCTCCGATAGGCCGACGCCTGGCGCATTGCATTGTCACTCAAACGCCGCTTTGACAGCGGATTGGCTGCCGGGCATCGCACGGCTGGTCCCTCCCTCCTTCCCGCCCGCCGTGTGGGCGTGCGCTGCTGCGCGGCCATGGGCGGCGTGCGCTGGGCTTTCCCCTGCGGCGCCTGGCGACCCCGCCGCGAGGAGTGGCTGCTGGCGGTACGGCTGGTGCAGCCCGAGGAGAAGGAGCGCATCGGCAGCTTTGTCTATGCCCGCGATGCCAAAGCCGCCTTGGTACACACGCGGGACGGCGGGGGCACGGCGGAGGGGCTGGGCCGGGCTCGGCGTTACGTCGTGATGTCAGCGGCCGGCTCCGCGGGGTTACGTGTGGGGGCAGCGCGTAAGAGAATAAAGCGGTTTCGTTCTGAGGGTTTTGCGTGATCCCTTCAGGGTTTTAGATCTCGAACAACGCGATTGTAACGGTTTCTTGCTGAGGAGGCTGCGAGCAGTTAGCCAGCGCTTCCAGCTGCTCGGTATTGCAGGTGGTGCCCGAGTCGCTGGATTGGCTGTAAGAGCTTTAGAGAGTTTTGCTGTATATAAAGGAGCGTATGAAGAGCACTCGTTCGTGCGGCGAAGTATGTGAAGTAACTAAAACAGAGAGGGACCAATTTTATGTCAGCCTTCAAGGCTTAGTCTGCTTCTTATTGACCCCCTCGATCTGTGATAGTGACACACGTATCACACACCCTGCAGGAGCTGCTTTTGGTTTTTGGTTAAATTTACTTCACAAGGACGGGACCTAAATGATTCGGCAGAAACATTTACTTTCTCTTGCCAGTAATGAAAACGTACTTTTTTTAGGCAGACTGTCTTTTAGGAACTACGAATATGTTGTACAGCACATAATAGTTCTGTCTGGTTCCATTTATTTCACAGGCCGGCCGCCTGCTGATGCGGAAATTAATTGCAGAAAAGCTGTGCATACCTTGGAACGAAATACACTTGCAAAGGACATCAAAAGGAAAACCTTTCCTGGCAAACAACATATTCACTGTTCATTCGAATTACAACTTCAATGTCTCTCATCAAGGAGATTATGTTGTTCTTGCCGCTGAGCCTGAGCTTCAAGTTGGCGTTGATGTAATGAAGACTAGTTTACCAGGTGATGTGTTCCTGTGACCAAAGCAGATTCTGTAATGTTTTAGTGCTGAAGATATCAAAGTTTCCTAAAGAAACGTTCTGTGTGCTGGCAGTTTAGTGTTATCAGAAGAGTGTGCATGCACTTATTGTGCGTGTATATATATTTGTTATACACTCTTCATTGTTTGCTTAGGGTTTTCTGTTACACCAGATGGTAATGTATTTTCAGTCTAGAAACCAGAACCCTGGAAGAGTAAGGTCGTGATTCCTGCTGTGATGCTGACAGGGTTGGCACCTACGGCTGTTTTAATTACAGGTTTGCTAGCTGTTAGACACATAGAAGCAGGGACAGCTTTCAGTGTTGGGGCAATGGGCTCCAGTTCCCTGAGAGTTTAACAGCCTGTGGCTTTGAATGTTATTTCCTATTCGTATAAAGGTGGACACTATGCATCTGTACCAGGCTCAGGAGTGCAGTAAACTGATATGTTCACTATGTATGTGCAGTAATCTTCAGTGAGAGGAATCATCAGGGTGTGTTAGAGGTGTCCCTAGGAAGGAGCTGTACTTCACAAACATCAGTTGTTGGCTTGTTTACTTCTATGAAACTTTTAACATGACTCTTACTGAACTTCAGGATCAAAAGCATAAATTGGAACTGTAGTAAAGGGTATTTTTAAATGCATTTTTATGAAAGTCATTTTGTCTACAAACGCTCATTAATGCGTGACTGGAGAGAAAGAAGCATACTGGGATTTAGGATATACTGGCATTTTTCATACTTTGAGAATCAAAGTCAAACAATCAACCAGTAACACAGCTGAGTTCTCAAAAAATCTCTCTTTATAATCTTCAATTTTGTAGTGCATCATTCTATAAAATATTTTAATTTGTAAGATAAAAATTCAAACCCTATCTTCATATCTTTCCGAACGCAGTGCACTTTTTTGTTGATTATTGTCAGCATTAAGTTTTTGGAATGGTACATTTAGTGAAGACGCACAGAAACTTTTCTACAGTTCAAAGCAAAATTACCTGACTCTGTTCCTTCTTGCTCAAAAAATGATGGTCATCAGGTGCTGTCACGAGAGTAGAAAGGCTCCAGAGCCATGCTGGAGTGGGTGTACCTACTATAGCCTGTGGAGGACCCCAGACCAGAGCAGCTGGATATTTCCTGCTAGAAACTGTGTGCTGTTGATGAGGCTACAGTAGTGCACATACACCTCTGAAGGGACTGGAATAATGCAGGGCCCAAATATCGTGTTATGCTTGAGCACAGTGCTTTTTTATTGGCTTTCCCAGGCAAAACAAAACTAAGTGATAAACAGTGCAGCAGAGTGTGGGTGTTGAGTGTAGCCTCAAGTCCTAAAATTTGATGTACAGCTGGAGCACGAGCATGCCATAGAGCAAATAGGCACATATTGAAAACAAATAAGTCAGTACTGTAGCCAGAAACAGGGAGTTAAAGCTAAACAGGTATTAAAACCATTAATTTTATCACAGAATCATAGAATTGTAGAGGTTGGAAGGGGCCTTTAGAGATCGTTGAGTCCAGCCCCCCTGCCAAAGCAGCTCCCTAGTCCAGGTTGCACAGGTAGCACTCTCCAATCATCTATGTTGTTACCTTGAGCCCTTAGGCCCCAGACTGTGACAAAAAGACTGTGGTGGGTTGACAGTGGCTGACAGCTGTGCCCTGACCCACCCACTTACTTCCATCTCCTACCCCCAGTGAGATGCTCAGTATGTCTTTGAATACTGCATTTACTTCATAACTTCTTCAGCATCAAGAGAGGCTCCTGCCAGCATTTCCTACTATTGCTGGTGGCAGTGGTCCTGAACTTGTACTGTAGGGCAGATGGTTCTGCATCGTTATGAACAGCTGCAGTCAGCAGCTGTGTGGATTTGGGAACTTCAGCTGCTGAGACAAAACAGCAGAGATCCGATACAAACAGACTTGAGTGTTTTTACCTATACAGAGAAAAATGGTTATTCTGGAGATGCTACTAATTCCAAAGACTTCAGTGATGAAATTAAATTGACATTTTTGTAATGAAGTCTACTGAAGAATTACATACCTGGATGGCCAGTCTGAAACAAGCCAGTGACAGATGCAGACAGATGTGATTCTTGAAGATACATGCCACCTTACCCATCTCTGATTTTACAAAGATTGAGGTATATGCTAACAGAAAATAGTGCCGTTGGGGAAGTCATTATATTCACAGTCTGAATTCATGGTGACAAGCTTCGAAGTGTATAGAGGAGTATGAAACACATAGTTCCAAAATTGCTGCTTTCTTTTCCAATTTCTGAAGTTCCATTGTTAGCATACTCTTCAGAAGAAATTCAGCTGTCAACATCTTGTATGGAGCACATATGGAGTATGTTCTATCTTATGATAATGAAAGGGATGAACTTCTGTGCTTGTCATTATATGCAAGAGGTAACTGTCAAGAGTATGTCAGTGCCTGGCCTTGCATCTTCCACATTATGCAACTTAATTTGTGAATTAAGTTTAAAAATACAATCTACTAAATTTTTAGGGGTTTTTTTATGGCCATACAGTTTTATTGTTGGAGTTATAATGCTCGTTTTTGGAAAAGAGATCTGATGGCAGTACAAATTTATTAATAGTATGTGATGGGGGAAGTGAGCCAGTGAATAAGCAACATTAAGGATAGAATCTGTAATTATAATCTCTGCATTATGAACGAATGCTGGTAGTTCTTATCACCTAAAATACTTTCTGAGGAAGTTCCTGGTAATTCTGACAAGATAAAATTCGTTTTTATTGTAGCACTGTGAATATAGGATACTTCACTAGTGTTGCTTTGTCCTATAGTTCCACTGAGTGGTGCTGTTGCTCTGTGGTTATTAAGCAGACTATTTCTGAGTGTAATGATTTGCATAGACACACATTAATGTCTGGAACCGCAATAAGGACAAAGAGTTCCATGTGTACAAAGTACACTACAGTAGTTTTCTCAAATATATGCTTGTTTAAGGACAGAGCACTCCATCCTGTGATGTTATCCTACAGAATCTGGAGGTGTCCCATATTCTATTTCTTATATGCCTCTATTGTTCAACCAGTGATCAAAATATGCATTGTAAATACACAAGAGAATATTGTGCAACTGCAAGTTTTGAGAAATACATCAGAAATGATGTGCTAGTATGTACACATAAAGACAGTGCACATAGTGCAGATTAAGAGGAGACAAGTTGTTTATTTATTTCTGGTTTGTTTATGTTTTACTGAGGATGTCTCTTTCCATATTACTTTTTCTGCATTACTGAAATATGAAAAGTGGAATTACTTCATATAAGGCGAGGGCATGCCACACAAAAAAGCTATTTTTATCATGTAGTAGCAAGTTCCAAAGGTTTGCAACATCTTATCACAGTACTTTGTTTAGATATGGAAATAGATGATACAGTGATAGCAGAAGAGGAAGATTTCCTCTTTAGATAGCTTATGTTACAATTTCCTGAGGTGGTGAGCTTTTTTCATAATCCAGCAGCTTACTGTAGTAGGTTTGAATGTCAATTTAATTGATTTGCTGTTGAAGAAACGCTATGATGAAAGATTGTTTTTCTTCACATTACTTTAAGATGAATGCTTAAGTTGTTCGGGAAAATGCATACTATGTTATAAATTTGTTGATGGAAATAACTGGATGTCGTTTGTCTGGAGAGGTAATGCATATGAAATAATTTTAACACTTTCAGTGAAGAAATAACTCCTTGTCAGAAATTTTGCAACAAATGTTAACTTGCTTTAGGTCATATGTAGGTAAAAGTCATGTTTGGACAAGCTTCTGAGCTTGCAGTGCTTTTCTAATTTCTGCTGTACAAGTTTGCAATTAGGATTTTTTAAACTAGAAGGAAGTATGAAGACAGAGTTAAGTGTTTTTTGTCCGTCTCGCAATACTTTAATTTACTGTGATTAAAGTTTTAATTGTTTTTATTTTATTTTTCTCATGGCAGTCAGCATCTAATCTTTTGCTAGAATAGACAGTTGCCAAATTATCATCTAATGATACAACTGTAAATATATAGATGCACTGTATGAGATGAAGAAATTAACCAAGGAATTTGGTAAAAGATTTTTTTTTTCAATTGATTAAGGATGTCAGAATTTATACATATGAAAATGCTTCAATATTAGGTTTAGAGCAGCTCAAATCCTTATTGAACTTAAGCATTACAGTGGTCTTATCCCTTTTGATGAGTAAACAGGGAGGAATTTCTTTGTTCTTGTTATGTTTGAAAATGGGAAAAAACAGTCATCTTAAACATACCAATACAGAACATGTTACATAGAAATTCTATTATTATTCTATTTTAATTCAAATTTTTACCTGTGTTTTAACTTGGAATTACATCATGTTTGTAAAAACATTCTGGCAACTGATTAAGCAATATGCTTGATAAGCTGTAAAAGGAGTTTGTGACTGAATATTCTCTGAGGGTAAATTGTTTCTCCTTAAAATGTTGCCATTCCTTTATGATGATTTCTGTAGGCTAACATAAAACCATTTTCATTAAAATAAGAAATGTTAGCAAAGTGTAGCACAGTGACAGTAAATTTCTGGAAGATAGATGTGTGTGGGACATGCTGTGTTTTTGCTACATTGCAATACATCCATCTTCTTCTTGCATCTTCTCTTGTGTAACTTACTGGCTGGATGAGAGACAGCTCCTACAGTGTCTGGTGTGGACCCATGCGTGTGTTGATAGGAGGGAGGGGTACTGCAGGGCAGCTGACTGCTCTCTCTTCTCTGTGGGAAGACCAAACAGAAAAACATGCTCTTTTTTAGCTGTCAAGTAGACCAGATAGACTTTTAACTCCTGGCAGTTGGCTTTGTAAGTTTTATTCAGTGCATATCCTTACATGGTTACTTTTCCTGTGCTATAGTAGAAATTGTTTCTGAAATTTAAAACCATGCTTACTTATTTTGAAGGAGGAGAGTGCAAAGAAGAACCATATGCACAGAAATGGGGATGTTCTAAGTGTGAAAAACTATTATATACTGTTTATTATGGACATTATAGAATGTTTATTCCATTTGGCTTTGAGATTCGTATTTTGAGACAGATGTCTGTGCTGCATCCTAAGTTTTGCAGTCAGAAGGCTTTGGTAGTGTTATAGCAGTGTAAGGCAATAATTGTCAGGAAAACGTGAATTTTATATCTAGGTGCCATTGTACAAATAACGTGTTGAGGTTTTTTGGTGTGTTTTTTAATTTTTTTTTGTTTCACTGAGTGACAACTCAGTTGAAACATGTAATGTTCTTAAAGTCTGTCACCTTTAAAGAGATGTAAGCATGTTTCACTTGTTGTTTGTTTGTTTTCACATCTGTATTTGTGTTCTCACAACCATACTGCCTTTATAAAAGCCCATTTTCGGGTTTATTTAGATTTGGGGATTTCAGGTTTAATTTTGGTGTGATGCATCATAATCTCCTCAGTGTTGAAAGGAATCAGAGTTCTTGCTGATCTGACAAAGCGTGATTATTGCTTTAAATGTTTCGTTACCTTCTGTAACGGAAAGCTGGTTATGAATGCTTTTTCATGGGGTAATTTAGATTTTTGCTGGAGTTCTGAGGCTACTTCAAGCTCTGCTCGATGTGGTTGTATAAGCTGTTGGAAAGAGCTTTTAAACAAATTAAAGATGCAGCCATTAATGTAGACAAGAAAGGATTTTTATTTTGTTATTGCTTATTGTCTTAATTGCTTTACATTACAGTTATTCGTAAGTACGTTTTATTAAATGAATTTGGATTATTGAACTTTATTGTTTCTTTATCACATTTTTTTTCTTACATTTTGTGAAAGGTTGAGTGATTCAAAGGAGGCAGTCTCAATTTTTTTGACATTTTAAAGCTAGTGCTGCATTTCTGAGGTATGCCAAGATGAAAGTTATCATCACTGGTTGATAAACAAGAACAGATATTTAATATATGCATCACTGGGAGAATTGCTGGGTAATGACACGAGGATAGGGAGGTCACAGAACACAAATCCAATTTCCAATGAATGCTAAAGCTGTGTGAGCTAATAGATTTAAAAACTATGCCCTGTTAATTTTCTGTCTGGTTCTTCTAAATTAGTCATTTATCGAGATAATTATTTATCCTCTGTTCTCAGTTTCTAAACATCTGTGTAAGGTTCAGTTTGTATTAATAAACATCCTGGGCATCTGTTTCAGAGGAAATGTTTTCCCTCTATCATTTTTCTTTAGTTCCCTTTAGAGATGAGATCACAGAATTGCAAGGGTTCGAAGGGACCTCAAGAGATCACTGAGTCCTGTCCTACACCAAAAGGACGAGCAGCTCAAGAGCCTCAATGCTCATTCTGTACACTTCTTAACTTTCAGGATTTAGAGCTACCTACCTACCTTTACACTAAGCAGACTGATAGATCAGTTGCTCATTTTGCTAGCTCATTGTCAGTAGACCCACTTGCCAGCTGAAAGTGAATTTATATGTATTGATTAGACATTAGTTCCTGATCACTGTATGTTTCTTTTAAGCAATTCACGGCAGTTAGGATTCTGATTTTATTCTTTTTTTGAGGGATTGCCTGATCAGTGAGCTAGTAATACTAGCTTTAGGTTTTAATTTTAATTGTTTTGCCTACAGAACACAATATAAGCTACTTTCTGACCAAAACAATTTGAAGATTGTAAAACTATTTAAAAACTGTACTGAGGACATTTGGTCATCTGCTTCTCTCAGTATTCTTGAGAAGGCGTGTCATATTTTTACTAACTTCAGGTACAGCAGGAGAGTTACAAGCCTTGCTAAGTGAATGTTGTATTACCAAGCTCTTTTAGGATTGACCTGATGTTTGTAACAGTGTAAACTCAAACCAGTATGAAAATTTCCTTGTTGGTAATTGCTACTGTCTGTAGGACTGTTAATAGGATGATGTACATAGATCTCTATTTTAATTGTCTTCCATTTTCCTACAAAGGCAGCTTGCTTCATTTTGTTTTGAACAGGTTGAAAAATGGAGAAAGACAGCCCTGTATTTATCTGCTATTTCTGAAACATTTTTTCAAATAAGGCTGTGGAACATAGTGTGTTTTCTTGCTCTTTCTTCACTCTCCTACTCTTTTTAAAATCAACCATTTATATGTGGTCTGGATTTTTCCTGTCTGACAGGGAAAATACAAACCAGATTTTTGGCCTAATCTTCACAAAACAGATGTACAAAATCTAGTTGTCATTTAAGTGGGACAGATGCCATATAATATATTTATATATTTCAATGTAAATAGTTTGTCCAAAAAAAAAGCATGTGCACAATTGTTTATTTTCCAGATTTGATACTGGAGTATTCCAGTTTCACTTAGTACTTTCTTCTCATTCTTTTTGAATCTGTCTGGGTATCAGGTATTTTTAATGTAATGTGGAACTTATCTTTTTTTTTTTTTTTCAATGTATAGAAGATGGATTTTGAAAGATTAGTAAGATTAAATTCCTAAGGTTGTAATGTTTTTAAAGTTTATTATCAGAGGATAATTGAATCATTGCATCATTAAGATTGGAAAGGATGTCTTAAGATCATACAGTCCAACCTTCAACCCATTCCTACCATCCCAACTTACTATGTCCCTGAGTGTACAAGTTTCTTGAACACCATGCAGGGTTGGTGACTCCAGCACCTCCCTGGGCAGCCTGTGCCAGTGCCTCACCACTCTTTCTGAGAAGACTTTTTTTCCTGACATCCAGCTTGAGTACCCCCTTGAGCAAGAGGAGGTCCTTACCTCTTGTTGAATGAGTAGTTACTCAGGAGAAGGCAGGCTCCCACCTTGCCACTTTTCAGGGAGAGGTCTTCCCTGAGCCTCCTTCAGAATAAGCAATCCCAGTTCCCTCAGCCACTCCTCCAGACCCTTCACCAGCTTTACTGCTAATTCTACATTTATGTAGTTTATTCTGTGAACCCTAGATTCAAATTGATATTATGGTGTGGTGTGAGGTTAAAGTGTTTGCAGAAATGTAATGTATCTCGGTCTCAGGGATAAAAGCACTAGATTCTCTTGTAAATATCAAACTGATTAAATCAAAACAGTCTGTGGAACAAACATCCTGTGCTTTTTTTCTGCTTTCATCTAGACTTTGTTTTCTAATTTGCTGTGGCATATTATGTTATCTGTTCCTGAAATCACAAAATTCAGTTCATTTGTTGGATTGATGAGCTTCCACCTAGTTAGATGCTTAACCAATCAGATAAATATTTGCTAAGTAAGTAATTTACATATGTGTGTGTGTGTGTATATATATATACATATATATATATTGAAGTGTGCACATTACATCTTGTTAGCCCTCCCCAACCGGATGCAGGAGAAAAACAAGGCTTAAAAGGTTACGAGTCAATGGAAAGGTGGGTCAGTCACTCACCCACTACTGTCATGAACAAAATAGACTTGGCACGAGGTAGATTAACATAATTTATTGCCTATTAATAATAGAGTAAGACTGTGAGAAAGAGAAAAATAAAGGAATCCTGTCTTCTGACCCTTCCTAGTTTCAGCTTCACTCAACTCTTTCTCTTCCCCAGCCCTGGGCAGTGCAGGGGGTGGGGGTTGTGATTAGTCTGTAACACTTTGTCTCTGATGCTCCTTGCTTCTTACACTAATCCCCTGCTCTGCATGGGGTCCCTTCATGGGATACAGTCCTTCAGGAACTGCTACAGTGTGGCCCTTACTGTAGATTGCAGTTCTTCAAGATCTGCGTTGTCATGGGTCCTTTCCATGGAAAAAGGAAGATAGTACTCCAGCTTGGATACTCCCTGAGGCACAGTTCCTGCCAGAAAACCTGCTCTGCTGTGAGCTGGAGTTTCTCCAAGAAGCCTGCAGTGCAGTAGGGGTCTTCTGTGGGCTTCAGTGTGTGTGTCTACTCTGATGTGGTCTTCTGTGGCCTGCAGCAGGACAACTTGTGCCTCCACATGCCTCTCCTGTGCTTCTGAGTAATCTCAAGCACCTCCTGCCCTCCTTCTGCACTGACCTTGGGGCTGCAGGGCTGTTTCTCTCTCATTTCTAAGTCCTCCCTCCCAGATATTGCACTGTGGGCTTTATGTTTGTTTTTATCCTTTTTAAAATATGTTGCTGCATGGGTGGAATCTCCCTCAGGACTCTGCTTACAGGTCCCTGGATAATATAAGGCCCTGTTTTCAACAGAAGGTTGGACCAGATGGTCTTCAGAGGTCCTTTCCAATCTAAAATTTCCTATGATTCTGTGAATCTGTTTTCCTCTGGAACTCAAACAAATATGGAGAAACAGACTAAGCAGGCTGTAGTACTGCTGGCAGTTTGTTGAACCATGAATCCTGTTATCTGATCTGTTCCTCAGAGCAAAATTATTGCCCTATATTAAAAAGGAAACTTCGGGGGGAGGGCAGTTCAGGAGAAAAGTGTGCCTGGGTTTTTCAGTGGAGGGAGGTGACAGTTTACTGTGTAAATTTGAACATAACTATCCAGGATCATATCAGATAAGTATAGTTGAACAGCTGAAAAACTCAGGACCAAAAAAGAATGAGGACTGAAACGGCAGCATGAATGGGTAAGGTATACATATACCTTGTATAGTAAATAGTTCAGTATTACCTGTATGCCCCTTGCTGAGTGGATGCCCCTTGTATGGCGGAACAGCTCTTACAATGAAGGAAGCCTCTGGATTCTGAAAGTGTTCTCTGCTGGTGTTAACAACTGTGCCTTATTGAGAGCAAGGGGAGGAAGTTCTTGAATGTTTCATAATTTGAGTGATCTGAAGAAGCTGGTGCTTCTTTAAATACCTGAGGAAAGAAAGAGGAGAAAATGAAGAATTTGGAGTGTTTTTTTAATAGTCATCTCATTATTAAAAAAAGTCAATTTAAACTTAGCAAGACTGAAAACCTTTCTCCAAACAGAAGAATTCTTCATTTTATTTTTCATTGTTTCAGGGAAGTTGAGTGTCTGATAGATGAATGCCTTAGTCATCCACCATCATTTACATTGTGGTTGCTTTTCATGGAGTCACAGAATTGTAGGAGCTGGAAGGGACCTCCAGAGATCATGGAGTCCAACCCCCTGCCAAAGCAGCTCCCTAGCCCAGGTTGCACAGGTAGGCGTCCAGGCGGGTCTGGAACGTCTCCAGAGAAGGAGACTCCACCACCTCTCTGTGCAGCCTGTGCCAGTGCTCCGTCACTGCACTGTGAAGGTGTTCTTATGCACATTTGTGTGGAACTTCCTGTGCCTCTTTTTGTGGCCATTTCCCCTCATCTTATTACCACAAACTGCTGAGAAGAGTCTGGCCTCATCCTTTTGCCTTCTGCACCTTAGATATTTATGAACATGGATCAGGTTCTCTCTGAGTCTTATTTTCTCAAGGCTGAATGGATGTCTCTCAGCCTTTCCTCGTAAGAGAGGTGCTCAAGGCCCTATATCATCTTTGTGTGGCTCTGCTGGACTCTTTTCAGGAGATCCCTGCCTTTTTTGTACTGGGGAGCCCAGAGCTGGACACAGTGTTCCAGGTGAGGCCTCACCAGGGCAGAGTAGAGGGGAAGGATCACCTCCCTCAACATGCTGGCCACACTCTTTTTAATGCACCCCAGGATCCCATTGGCCTTTTTGGCCACCAGGGCACACTGCTGGCTCATGGCCAGCCTGTCATCCACCAGGACACCCAGGTCCCTCTCCTCAAAGCTCCTCTCCAGCAGGTCACCCCCCAACCTGTACCACCAGATGCAGTTATTTCTCCCTAGGTGCAAGGCTCTACGCTTGCTCTTGTTAAACCTCATCTGGTTCCTCTGCCCAGCTCTCCAGCCTGTCCAGGTCTCACTGAATGGCAGCACAGCCTTCCAGTGTGTCAGCCATTCCTCCCAGCTTCGTATCATCAGCAAACTTGCTGAGGGTGGACTCTATCCCCTCATCAAGGTTACTGATGAAGGTGTTGAACAGGACCAGACCCAGCACTGACCCCTGAGGAATACCACTAAGTACGGTTCTCTAACTGGACTCTGTGCCACCGATCACAACCCTCTGAGCTTTGCCAGTCAGCCAGTTCTCAACCCACCTCACTGTCCACTCATTATTCCACACTTCCTCAACTTTGTTATAAGGATGCTGTGGGAGACAGTGTCAAATGCCTTGCTGAAATCAAGGTAGACTGTATCCACTGCTCTCCCCCCATCCACTCAGCTGGTAATGACATCATAGAAGGCCACCAAGTTGGTCAAGCATGAACTCCCCCTGGTCAGCCTGTGCTGACTATTCCTGTTAACCTTCTTCTCTTCCAGTTGCCTGGAGATGTCATCCAGAACAAGCTATTTCATTACCTTTCTGGGGATGGAGGTGAGGCTGACTGGCCTTTGGTTACCCAGATCCTCTTTTCTTTCCTGGTGTTTTCTTTTGCTCCTAAAAACAATGTTGTTTCTGTCCTAAGACTGTTCTATATCATTCCATTAGCTAACTACAACAACAGTAATTTTTATGTTGAGAATTTTTTTCTCTGTAGTCTAGAAAGGAAATTGAAAGCATCTGTAAAATATCTATGCCATGTATTGTATTATGTGTACAGTATGTCAGATTCCATTTTACAGTATCACCTGGAAAGGAAGTAGTCAGGAAATCTGAATCCGTGCTTTAATGTGACTCCAATTACTGCTGCAGCCAATATGTGTTTCTATATAATGCTTAAATACATGTAGAAGACAACCGCTTTATGGAAGAGGTTTAGTACTCACTACACTTGCTAATCCAACCCATGCGTCAGCTGTTTGTTTAAAAGGATTGTGTTGGGGATTGCATCAAAGGCCTTACTGAAGTCCGGGAAGATGATACTCACTGCTCTCCTCATTCTGGTCATTTTACTGTTGAAGCTTATAAGGTTGGTCAAGCATGACTTCACCTTGGTGAATCCATACTCACGACTACTCCTGATTGTTTTCTTGGTATTCCTGTGCCCAGAAATGGTTCCGTCAAGTTCTCAGGGACAGAGGTGAGGCTGACTGGCCCGCAGTTCCACAAGCTCTCTTTCTTGTCCTTTTTGAAGACTGGAGTGATGTTTGCTTTTCTCCACTCTTCGGGCTCATCCCCCACTTGCTACAGTCCATCTAGAATAGTTGAGAGTGGCCTTGCTATGAGAGAGGTGAGATTAGTTTGCATTAATTACAGCTAGTATTTTCCCTGTAATGAGAACATTGCATAAGCTACAAAAAATATTGTCTCAGTATGTGGAATTGTCTATATCCAGATTTTGATTATCCCAACTAAAGAAAATAGATTGCTTTGTGCCTTTGTCTGCTTAGCCCTGTAAGCCCTATTGGACAGATGGCATGGTATAGTGATTAATTGTATAGGTTGTGGGTGGTTACTTGAGTGTGCAACATTGTCCTTAGCTTTCAGTGCATTGTAGAAATGCCGTGGATCAATATAACCACACAATCTGTAATATCTTTTACAAAATAAATTAGAACTAGTGGGGAAAAGTGGTGTAGTCCCTGAAAAGCTGTGGCAGCAGCACACAGCTGTGCTGATTTTTGCGGAGGCTTAAATTTAATCCAGGGATTTGAGGCCTTTTTTTTTTTTTGTCTGTATGATAAATTTGAGGGTCTATATTTCTGCATGTGCTTTAAAGTGTTTCTCTCATATCCCACTGTCCAACGACAGAAGACAGAATAGCTTGATGAATTCTGACTAGCAGCATGCTGTTTTATAAAATGGTACTAGATCAAGCTATCAAATACTGTATATTTAATATACTGCTCTTATAGATGGATATAGTTAATATATATATAATCTCCACTGATTAAATACTGTCTGAAAATGTGGAATGTATTTGATTCTCATATCATTTTTTTTAATATATTAATTCTGCCACAGGAATGCTTTTTCAGTACTGTGTTCTGAACTGTCAGCAACATCTGCTTGCTGCTTTGAAGCTATGTAAATTTAGATTGCAGAGCAGTGTGTGTTCGTATTTCTTTTCTTATGAGTGAGCTTTTCTTCGGAGCCATAATATGAGGTAATTCATTTGCTTGTCATTACTGCTCTATTAAAATTCCTGTAAATATTTTTTTCAAATCTGTAGGTAGTAGCTCAATTCCAAATTTCTTTCATATCATGAAGCGACAGTTTACTGAGACAGAGTGGCATGTAATCAAGTCTATGAATAATGAGTGGATGCAGCTGGATATGTTTCATCGACACTGGGTAATACGTTTGTTTCGTATTTAAAGACTACAGTACTACAACCTGAAAAATGTTTAGTATGTTTTGTTATTATTTTCATTATGGTAAAACTGTATACTTTTATAGTTTCATGATCACATGGAGAGTATTTAATGTCAGATTAACTTCAAGAACCATGACACAGCTGATATTTCTAGAAGGATTTATAACTAGTTTTAAACATGTACTGAGAACAAGCTACATGATTCGCATCTGTATGTTCAATTTTACACAGTGAGAAAGGTAGTAACAATGCTGGTAGCTCTTCTCTTGATAACTGTGTCAGTCTACTATCATATTTACAGTATTATGAGTCTATATTTCACCTACAGTGAAAAAACTACCTACAGTGTCTGCTTATAAATTGTGTTTATACAGAAGGTAAATTGAAACAAACAGTGTGAACAGTGAGTATTCTTAAATCAGTGCTCTGTTTTTTAGGCCCTAAAAGAAAGCTTCTTGAAGGCCATTGGAGTTGGGATTGGCTTTAACTTGCAAAGAATTGAATTTCATGTGTCCCCATTGCAAATGGAAATAGGGAAGGTGTATGATGAGACCCAGATGCTGTTGGATGGTGAAAAAGAGGAAGAATGGACGTTTGAGGTAAGAAATCTTCAAACTATTTTCTTTTTAATTGCATTGCACCTTTTTTTTTTTTTTTGATTGCAGCTTCACACCTTTATTCTGTGTAACCATGTTGGAAAGATATAAATGAAAACATAAGGTATAAATCTCTGGCACATAAAAATATTCTTGTTGATTACAGTATCTTCTTACAAAGTACATTCTTTAGAATGGCTTTTTATTTTTTCCATTCCTGAAGTATCATTCTGGCACATGAGGCTAACTGTCCTAGGCCATGCAGGAAGCTCAGTAAAGTGTATTAAGACCCTTCTTGTGAAAAGTGTAAAAAATTTCAGAGTTCTTCCAACTCAGGATATTCTGTGATTCTATCATCAGCTGGCTGAGACTGGTGATAACTAACTTCGTTAGTTATTATTTATGTTAAGTGCTTGAAATGGAGGTGGTGCCTTCAGCTCTTTGCTTGTTTTTTTCTTGTTGTTTGATTGGTTTTCTTTTTTTTTTCCCTCACCTGCTTGAATGGGCAAGAAATAGTGTGTTTATGTGGGTTTGAATTTAAGAGGTGCTGACTGGTTGCTGTGCGTTGGAATGAACAGATGCAAATTTTACTTTACTTAATTGGATTTATTTTGAGCTCAGTCTTCTGAGGGTTGGGTTTTGTCTTCGTTAATTTGTTTTTTGGGTTTTTTTTGTGCTTGTTTGTTTTTCTTCCTTGAAAGTTATTGAGACTTAACACTAAAGTATCTACAAGAATGACCAGTGGCCTTCTAATGTGTTTTAAAGGACTGGGAGAGAAAGAACTGATAGACAGTGGGATCTTACAGTATTTAACCACTAAAAACAAATAAATCAGAAGAGCACTCCAGAATAACTTTCAGTCTACCACTGAAAAGAAAAAATGGAAAAGTCACTGTGACTTTAACATTGTCTAGAAAGGGATCTTTGTTCCTGTCTACCCCTGTCTGCACCTTCAGTTAGATTGTGCAGTATGTCTGTAGCTGAATGGAAGTTCAACGAATATGCACTTCGCAATTCTATTTCACAAAATAGTCGAGTCTGCCTTCTGTTTGAGTAATCAGACTGTTCTGGTAGAGCTTGTCTGAATGACTAATATCTGGTCTGTTCTTGTTTTACATAGCGTTAGTAGAATATGTATGGTATGTGTGGTGTAAATAGAAAAAATAAATATGGCGTAAGTGAAATGTTACTGCTACTTCAGTATCTCTAATCACATTTTGGTTTCTGTTGTTTTAAAATCTACCCACACTAATTCAGTTGTTACACTAATATTGCCGTGCTCTCAAGGATTTGAGAGTGTCATGAAGTCCTGTAGTGGGAATTACAGACTGGAAAAAAATATCTTAGGAAGGATTGTGACACATCTTGTGATATGACTGTTTTCTTTGTTAATGCTAACTGTACCATTGTCATAGAAGCTTGTATCTCTTTTAATGAACTTCTGAAGCTCCAAATTTTGATCTTTGATGGGGTGCTGGTGGTCAATAGAATAAAATAGCTTGGAGATGATGATGTAGGTAGCTACCTGTAAGACATAAATGTTTCATATTTTTACATTTTTCTTTCTAACTGCTAGAAGTATAATTTGGTTTTTGTCTGAGAAATGCTTCTTCTTCCATACTTGTCCACTACTTCCCAAGAGCATGGCCTTATAACTATGCAGATTGTATTATCTCAAAGACAGGATTTATTATCAGGTTTCATTTAAAATACTAGCTCTGCTGGGTATAATTTCATTTAAAGATCTACATTAATTAAAATGAAACGGAAGAAAAACCAAACCCTTTTCAGTTATCTGTCTCCAGACTAAAATTAAGAATCACTTCAGTTTTAAAAGAAACTTCTGAGAAGACAAAGCATTGTACCCATTTTCTTACTTATAGAATTCTTAATTTTGTTTGATCATTTGTCCTTGAGCCAGGTTACAGCAGGCACTAATTTTGAGAAATGACTGAGAAACACTTTTTAAGACTCCCTGTTATGGATAGTGCTTTCCTTGTGTTCTCTTTTGTGCTGAGTTCACTTGAGGGGCTTTTTCTCAGATAGAAACTTCACTTTTACTTCTCAGACCTGTATGGTAGGCAATGATCAAAGAACAAGGATTTTTAAAGTCCAATTATCTCATAGTTTGGACTCTTTTTCTGTGAGTTTTAAAGAGAATCTAGCTTACCAACAGTGGAAGATAGTTTTTTTTCTTGCTAAAGAGAAGTTTATTTCTCAACTTAAGGTATACAGAAGTAGTTTCAAATCTCCTCTAGAGAATATTATGTCATATGAAAGCACCAACTTTATACTATAAAGACTTGAAAAAAAATTACTGCCTCATTGTTTGCAAGCCAAAAAACAAATAAAGAGAAGTACTACTGAATCAAATTATAGGGGCATGCATTTCAAATTTATTCATGTTGTAGACAGAATTTCCTGTGAACACATTTTTTTTCTATTTCATTTGTAAATACTAAATATATTTTGTATAGTTGCCTTTTTCCTTTATTTTTACATAAGGGTTTAGTTTTGTACTTTTTCCTTTTGCCACTCTTCGTGTATTTTCGAGCTTGGATACAATGCAGAATCACAGGATCATCTTGTTAATGATAGATGGACTTAGTTTTAGGTGTTTGTTTCATATAGTTCTCTAGAGATTATTTCTCACATTCCCTTCAATTATTTTGCAGGTAATAGGAAAAAAAAATGCAATGAAACTTAATTTAGAAGTATAAATTGAATTTCAGCATTCATCTGCCATGTGTGCTAAATGAGTAGCTTGCTCCAAAAGTAATGCATCCTATTTATTTATCTGGAAACTATAACAGATATAGAGAAGACAATGACACTACTTGATACAGAAATTTCTCAGCTACAAGACACTATTTTTCTGTGCAGTCACTACCGTTACCTCTGCATTTTCACTGGTGATGAACAAAAGCACCACCTACTACCTCACTGTGCTGATATCCACTGTTCAGTCTCTGAAAATGCTCAGCAATTTCTGATAAATGTCAGTGGGTGCCATTTTTTCTATGTGGAGGAATTCATTTCTGCATGTTTGCTTCATAAGCACTTTGATGTCAAATGCCATTCTGTCAGACTGCCCCTCTGCTGCTGTCTGTCACACAGCAGCAACACATAATGAAATGTTGATGGGAAGGTTCAACCTCTACCACCATACCACCAGCATCCGCCTGAGATGCTGTGGGCCAACATCATAAAACAGGAGGCATTGCTTTTGGAGCAGCCCTCATACAATTAGTTTGCAACAGGCAGTGCACATGTGGCTCTTTATTTAGTACTTTATTTAGTAACAGTTAAAATGTAGTAATCAACTGAAGTGTGATACAGTATTTGTGTCAGGGTGTTAATTTAGGATGGAAACATATGCTTTGATTTTTATTTTTATTTTATATAATTATATCTATAAGTTCTCTATGATCCATTTACTAATTTTTAAGAAAATAAACATACAGAATGAAGTACTAGTTAATTTTGTTGGTTGATGATAATTTTGACTAGTTTTTCTCTGAACTATAAAACTCATAGATGACCTGCTACAGATACATATATGGAAAAAAATCCTAATGATGAATCTTAATAAAGTGCATTTGTGACTTTTTCTCACTAATCACAATTTCTTGCAGTTAATAGTGAAGAGTGTTCTGATGGCACTTACTGGAGCCTCCATTAAATAGTTCTTTTTTTGCTCCTTACCTCAGTTTTGATAGAATCAGGACAGAGGGAGTACCCTTTCACCCTGAACTTCAGTGTTTGAGGTTCACCGGGCATCACTGCTGCTACACAAATAATTGATTGCGTATTTGATAGCAAATATTTGCTATGTATGAACCTACATACAAACACGTTACTTCCAGAGTGAGATTACCTGGATTAATTTCAAGCATTTAGTCACTGTTGTTAGTATGCGATAGTAATGTGATCTTTCACTCTCAGTAATAGGAGTCTGTTCTGTTGTACACTGAGGAAAAAATAGGAATTAAAGCTTGTTACCAAGACTGGCTAATCCAACTGGATTCCCACAGCAATCAGTTCTGCTGCCTGCGAAGGTGCAGCTTACTCATAAACTGTCTGTTGAGTGAATGCAGACTGATCTGAATCCCAGGCACGCCATTCTGATGAGCCTTTCAAATGAGGTAATTATAAGTCTCATTGTGCCTTTAGTTGGTTCAGAGAAAAACAAATTTTTATCTATTATATGTTCTGTGTTTTGTAGACAGAAATCTTAACAAAACCAGAGGAATTCTTGTACTGTTTGTTTTGTTTCCAATACTGCTTCTCTTTTTCTTTAGTCATCCATTTTCGTGTAAGAAGCTGGAGGTAATTGATAAGGTTGTGCACAGATATTTCCAGATGAACATGAAGCAGACTGATGTGCTGTTTTTTTAAGTTCCTCTGTGCTGCATTAACTCCTCACTGTATGGGTTTTGCTGGCCATGGCAGGAGCCAGGAAAGATCTCCTGTATTTGTTTTGTGTTTGCATTTCTCTGAAGCAATGAAAATAAGATATAGGGCATAGTATGTTACATTTTATTAGAAGATGTTGTGAAAACTTTTTCTGACCTCTAATGCACTGAGGATATGTGTGGTAAATGGGATGAAACCCTTTGAATTAATTATTCATTGAGAAGGGTCTCTGCAGGAGAATAGTCCCCTTATCTAGAGAGTCATTTCCAGTTAAATGGAGCTTAGAACTGACAGAAAATGTTTTTTTTATGTATAAGAGGCTTTACATGATGTGTGTTTATAGTTGCATAAACAATTAGTGATATATTAGTTCACATCAGAGAAACAAAGTTCTGTGCATTTAGCTTTAAGCCGTAACAATTGTTTTCAGTCATTTGACGGCAGATGTAGGCTGCTGTGTTCTGAACTGTGTGCAGTCTCATCAGTCTTCAACCTTATGGACAGGTAAAAAAGGACTGCAGGGTGGAAGTAGAGTGATTAAACAGTGGACAGGGTCATTTTTCTTCAAGACGTCACAAAACATTGCCACCCTAGAACAACTTGTTTGCTTTTACTTCTGCCCCCACACCAGCACCTATTGGCCAAGGTACCCACTTCTTTGACTGTAAAGTAGGCACAGCCCAGTGGTACTTCTGCATGTGAGTAGATCAGGTACGCTCTTAGCTGAGGTGGATTCAGGCAATTGGAGCTGAGCATCTAGGCACCTGTTTTATATCCAGTGCTATTGGGGAATCAGAGAACAGAGGTTGTAATGATATTTTCTTTCTGTAATTATACAGTATATTATTTCCTAAGGAAGTGGAAACGGAAGGTTCAGTCCTACCTCCCAGGAGGGTATCCACACTAATAGCTGAATTTCAGGTTAATGTTAGCATCTAAATTGTTTTGTTGGTTTGTTGAATTATTTTTTTTACATTAAATTCTTCCTATTCTTAATTTTCATTTTAGAAAGTTTATGCAGATACAGCATGGAATATTTTTCATAAAGAAGCAAGGAAAATATTTTCCCCTTTATTTAAAAGCAAACAACCAACCAAACTAAGTAACAGGATTATGACTTGACTATAAAATCAACATTCAGAAAGCAGTTTCTTCTGAAATAAATTTCTTATGATGAATTCTTAGCTGTTCTGGGTGTGGGAACTTTTAAATAAAATTGTTAAAAATAAATTATATTAAAATATTAGAAATAATATCAATTAATCTTATTAAAGCATTATCATTAAAGTATTATTATTAAAATATTGTTAAAATATAAAATATGCATGTACGTATGTAGAGAAACTGAAATATATATATTTTAAATACTTCTTTGTGGAAAATTGTATTTACACAGAGCAGTTTTCATATTATTGTGCCAGCAATTTGAAGTTGTGAACTTACATGATGCCCACAGCCAAGAGCAGGAAGGTTATTGCTTAAGTTTACGTGTACGTTCTTGGTCTTTAGATTGTCCTCCATAGTTCATTGTTCATCTCATTTGAAAACAACAAGTTAAAATAAATAGTGTGGCTTGTGACTTAGAAGGGTATGGTATTGGAAGATTAAAGTCATAGACTTGTGCATGAATGTCTACAAATGGGTGAGATGATGTCCACCTATAGTAACCAGTTCAACCAGTTCTGATAACTGTACCTGCATCCTTCAGCTCTCCAACAAACTTTCTAAGAAGGGATATTGCTTTCTGAACGACATTATACTAAGGAAATTTAAATGGTGCTTTAGGTATTGTTCTGAGCAATATTTTTAACTATGTACGTAGTTGGAAAGAGTGAAGAAATTTTTACATTGCTGTTTTTAATCTTTACTAGGAAACACGGTTAGATGACTGTCATCACATTGCAGTGGCTCTTGGAAAACAGGAGGGATTTGGACAGCAACATACTGATGTAAGAAATTACAAAGCATTTGTAAGTCTTGGCAACTAACTACTTGAACATAAGCTTAGTGTGATGCCTTAGCTAAAATAAGGCCTCATCTCAGATGTAGGGCCAAGGAGAAGAAAGCTTATGTTAACTGCAGTATTAGATTGCCAGAGGACTGTTACATTTAGTCTATTTGTGCCTGGTTCAGAAACCAGTTGGGAAGGAGAAGTGGTTTCAGAAGACAGCAATTGGTAATGTTAAATCCAAAATGTATTTGCTGCAGCATTCACTGTGTTTATTCAAGAGACGATTCAGTGATTTTTATTACAGCCTGCTAGACTCAAGTTGGAAAGATGGATTTTATAGATGAAAGAGGACACTTGATTCAAATACTTTGCATCTTAACTTTCAATATATACCACATCTGTTCCTTTTGTGATAATGTAAAGGTGCATGAAAGTAATCAGAACTACTAAACTATTGCACCATTTCCCATTTTAATGGGAAACCGTCACTGCATGTATCCAAGAGCTGATCCAGCTCTCAGACACCATTAGAGCAGTTCTTGAGGCAAGCAATAACAACTAACATACTGGAAGAACAGCAGTGTTAGTCTTCATTCCCTGTGGTCTCTTTATGGAGTGAAGCAAGAAAGCTACTTAAAAGCTTTTCAGGAGTTTCCATATAATTTAGTGAAGACAATGGGCCATGAAAACAGCAGTAAAAGTCAAGTTTGAAGCAGATTAACAAGTCATAGCCAAAGTAGCCAGAGAGTCAGCAAAGGAAAGTGTAAATAGCCTGGTTTGTCTGTGGCTCACTAGAAAATGGGTCTTTTGTTTTCCATTATTTAGCTACCAGGAGCTACCAAAAATGCATGCTTCTGGATAAAAGTGATTATAAAATCTGTGTCTGTGTTCTTAGATAACACAGCGAGGCAGATCTTTTAGCTTGTGTTGGCTAGATTAAAAAAACAGAAATTACATTTAAGGATGTACTCTGTCAAATGTTATTTAGGAACACGCATGCATTCTGTTTGACAGGATGTTTATTATACAAGTATACTACAGAATTCAGGATTAATTACTGACTGTTGCTATCACTGTCATTCACCTTAAGGAAACAGGTGTGGTATATATTAGGAGTTATGATGGAAAGTATTTGAATCAAGAAAAGTCTCAAAGGCATACTTGCTCACTAACTAAATTTATAAAGATTTAAATTTCATTAGCTCAATCCACTGAAAAGAGGAAATATTGAGTAGCACAGTGGGGCATTCTTTGACTCTTCAGTATGGGAGTGAAGTGAAAATTTCTATACATTTGTGTTGTCCCTTTTTCAGGACACTTTTTAGCAGCAAGATGCATAGATTCATAGATTCATAGATTCATTAGGTTGGAAAGGACCTACAAGATCATCTAGTCCAACCATCCTCCCACCACCATCCCTACCCACCAAGCTACTAAATCAAATCCCTTAGCACCTCATCTAAACGCTTCTTGAACAGCGCTAGGGATGGTGCCTCAACCACCTCCCTAGGCAGGCCATTCCAGTGCCTGACCACTCTCTCAGAGAAAAAATTTTTCCTCAAATCTAATCTAAATCTTCCCCGGCGCAACTTGTGGCCATTCCCTCTTGTCCTGTCATTAGTTACCTGGGAGAAGAGGCTGACCCCCTCCTCACCACAGCCTCCCTTCAGGAAGTGGTAGAGTGCAATGAGGTCTCCTCTGAGCCTCCTTTTCTCCAGGCTAAACAATCCCAGCTCCCTCAGCCGCTCCTCGTAAGACTTGTGCTCCAGACCCCTCACCAGTTCTGTTGCCCTTCTCTGAACATGCTCCAGGGCCTCAATGTCTTTCTTGTAGTGAGGGGCCCAAAACTGAACACAGTACTCGAGGTGCGGCCGCACCAGAGCTGAGTACAGGGGGATGATCACCTCCCTGCTCCTGCTGGCCACACTATTCCTGATACAGGCCAGGATGCCATTGGCCTTCTTGGCCACCTGGGCACACTGCTGGCTCCTGTTGAGCCGAGCATCAACCAACACCCGCAGGTCCTTTTCCTCTATGCACTCCTCAAGCCATTCTGCCCCAAGCCTATAGCATTGCATGGGGTTATTGTGGCCAAAGTGCAGGACCCGGCACTTGGCCTTATTGAACCTCATCCCGTTGACCTCAGCCCAACTGTCCAGCCTATCCAGATCCCGCTGAAGGGCCTCCCTACCCTCAGGCAGATCAACACATCCTCCCAACTTGGTGTCATCCGCAAACTTACTGAGGGTACACTCAATCCCCTCATCCAGGTCATCAATAAAGATATTAAACAAGATGGGCCCCAATACCGACCCCTGGGGGACACCACTCGTGACAGGACGCCAGCTGGACTTGACTCCATTAACCACTACCCGCTGGGCACGGCCCTCTAGCCAATTCTCAACCCAGTGAAGAGTGAACCTGTCCACACCACGGGCTGCCAGTTTCCCCAGGAGAATACTGTGGGAGACCATGTCAAAGGCTTTGCTGAAGTCCAGGTAGACTACATCAACAGCCTTTCCCTCATCTACCAGTCTGGTCACCCAGTCGTAGAAGGATATGAGGTTGGACAAGCACGACCTGCCCTTTGTGAACCCGTGCTGGCTGGGTCTGATCCCCTGATTGCCTTGCACGTGCCGTGTGATCTCCCTCAAGATCAATTGCTCCATAACTTTCCCTGATACCGAGGTCAGGCTGACAGGCCTGTAGTTCCCCGGATCTTCCTTACAGCCTGGAGGATGGAGGAAATAAATTTGGCCTTCCTATTTTCAGTGGAAACTGTAAAAGGGATTCCATCTGTTGTTAAATATGTTGAGGGGAAATTGTGTTTAGAAAGATTGAATGTGTGGAGAGTATTTAGAAGAACAACTTACAGCCTCTGTCAGATTCATGCAACTGTACTTTTTGCAGGTAGCATACAGCAGGCTATATCGTAACATGTACTAAGAAAAACAAGCCTTTTTTGCTTTGAGATACAATTTTACTTAAACTGATGAAACTAATTCAGATACTGTGGCACATTCATCTTTAATACCTGAGTTTGCACTTAATCTGGATTTAAATAGGGGAATCATGTCTACACTGTTACTGCTTTTGTCCCTAAGAGCTTCTGTGAGGAGACTGAGTGTATGCACAGCTCTGGCAGTGGCTGGTACTAAGAAGAGTGTAAGTAGACATTCCTCCATTGAAATAAATCCTCGTGGTGGTATCTCGAATACTCTTGTCTGATGTAGAACGTAGCAGTTTGTTTTTTGCTTTTTCTGAACTTAAACACTCATTCTGTGGTATTTATAGGATTCTCTGTCCTCAGTTCTCTCAGCTTTTTGAACTGAATCAAAGCAAAACTTAGGCTTTCTGTGCAGCCAGTTAAATATTTCTGTTAGTCAGTGTATAGTCTGAATTAGCAACAGTGACTTTGGCTTTAACTGGATTTTCTTTCTTCAGTAAGCAGTATGTAGTTTAAACTTTACAGGGAAGGTTACAGGAAGAAAGTGGAGATTTACTGTTGTGTTTAAAATTAATATCTGTTTTCTTTAGGTATGTTCCATGCAACCTCATCAGCCACAGTTTACATTGTTGACTTTTGAAGATTTAGTTGCACCTGGAATTCCGATTACACCTGAGGATTCTGCATGTTGGGATAACTTTTGCACTAAGCAAGAGAGTCCAACGAAGCAGAGTTCAAATTTAAGATGAGAATGCGTAGAAAGGAAAGATCACAGGAATACATGCAAGTGTGTAAATAAGAATTGTTTTCTCTTTATTTTATATATTTCGCTTTAAGTCTGATACTCACCTTTTCAAAATTGACATTTTCTGTCAATATTTAAGAAGATGGCATGTTTCCTTGCTGAAGAAATTCTGTGTGAAAAGTCTAAGCCAACCACGTGGATTTTTGATTCTCCATGCCTTTATTCTCATACTTTAGAAAATACCCTTGCTAACAGGGTAGCAGGAAGCAGAGCTACAATGTTACTGATCAGTCGGCAAGAGCTTAACACATCGAAGTGTGTTTATGTGTTTTATTTATGCTGGACTTAAATTATTATTAATGTCGACTCTTATATTAAAAAATAATAGTTTTATAGTCCAATGGGATGAATAAAGCCAGAGGAACTGGTAAAAATCCTTTTGCTGCTACTATATGGCAAGTGTTGTACAAGATCTGAGGTTTAGTTGTATAAAAGCAATCTTTAAATGTCTGAGTTGTACTCTTGGAATGAAATCTGTGTAAAATTAGTTTGGGGCAGGAATTTAACATAAAAGTATTCCATATCCATTTCACTTAAAACCTTCGTTAATTAAAACTTTTTATATCTAATAGAAGTTTTGATTTTTAACTTCCTTTTTGTTATTTTTTTTTCTCTGAGTAATAGATGTTTCCCAAATGTTATATTATAACATATATTTCCCTATAATGTTACATTGTAACACAAAAGTGGTTCCATTTTCCATGCCTTGCACTTACAGCTTTACAATCCTAGACAGTAAATCATGTGGAGAAGACAAAACAAAAAATTGCTTCTTTTTCTTTTTTCATATATTTTTACAGCACCTGAAGACAAAATGTTTTATTATGTTACAATAAATTAAAATCTGCAGATCTTAGATCTTGAGTATAGTTTTAGAATATTTCATATTCTTTTCCAGTATAAATTCAGTGTTGTGACATCACTCTCTTTTTTCTTCCAAGTCATAGATACATTGTGATCTTCCTAAATGTAAGAATATATACCCAAGAGATGGAGTCATACTCAATAGAACAATTTTCTTAGCTCTGAAGTGTTCATTTTTGTCCTACAGTTAAATGTAATTCTTCTGTGAATTTAGATTTGTGCAAAACTTGGCTGCTCTGTTCTGACTGAAAGAGAATATATCCATCCCGTGTTACAAAGATGAATACAAAATTTAGATGAGTGAGGATATAAGGTTTTAAGGTTTCACAGTAGATTATCCCAAGTTCAGATATGCTATTAAACTTTTCTACTTCTGCTAATTTGGGTTAATAATTTTGTATCCATTTTAGTGACTCTCTCATCTTGCATGCTAGTCATGGTTTTCATGTGCTTTTTTCTTTCTGTAAAACAACAAATCATTGATAGCACTGAATTTTCTTTCCAGACTCCATAGGAGTTAAATTAGATGTTCAGCAAACTTCAAATCTGAAGTTAACAGAAATGTAGAATAATTATAAGTAAAACATTCCAAATTGGATTCAGAGTTGAAATGCAACTTGCACTAAATAACTGGAATTCCGTGGAATTGGAAACTGGAGGGTATGTAGCCACATAATTTACTGACAGAGGATATTTTTTTACAGCTTCAGTTGATTTAATTTTATTCTGTCCTATCTGAAGTGTTCTGTAATTCAGCTATGTGAGCATGTTAAGGTGTTTAATTGCTGAGATAACTAGAAGTGTTGCCAAGCTGATAGAATGGGTATGTTCTGTTTCTGGTTTGGGGAGCCTGCAGGAGAAGGCCTGTTTGGAATAAGAGGATGTGGAAAGCAGTAAGCTTCATGACTGCATGTTTGTTACTGCTCAAGTTTGTGCCAATCCTCACCAGTCATCTAGGATACCATCAGTTGCAGCTGTATGAGACAGTTTAAATTGCCACCTGGTTTCTAAAGGTCTGTATGGAATCATCCATGAAGTTAAGTTCTTCACAGTATAATTTTCCCATGTATTTCATTTACAATGAACTACTTGAAATCTCTTCTCTTTTAACCTTGAGTAGGTTAAGATTAGGTGATGATACTGCCTTGTGAAGAGCCAGTTGGGTCAGGTTGCTTTGTGGCAATGCAACCTGACAGTTTTTACACTTGTATTTAGCAGTGTGGAGAAGACCAGCTGAGTAGGCATGGAATTTACTTACGTGCTGCTAAAAGTCCAGTTAGATGCTTTGACATCTTTTCTGGACATCAGTCTGTCACAAAGTCATGTATTAAAATAAGTGTAGATATTATGTCCGAACAGGTTATATTAACTAAAGAGTCTTTAAATTTCAACGTCACATTTCTTGTTATATAAAAATGGAGCCCCGTGTCCATACATGATCATACCACTGTCTTCCTTGTGTTTCCTCAGGGTACAATTCTTAATGCCCACAGAGTTTGCATGCCATTTTTAGAAATAGTGGTTCAGCACTGCTTTGATTTCCCTCGCTACCTCAGACTATATTCCCCAGTCCAGTACAGATAAGATGATTACCAGTTTTGATCACTGTTTCTATCTGCAAGAAATTTCCCAGTTACATCCAGTAATTCTCTGGCCTTCAGATTCGTTCTCCAGAGCTCCCTTTGCTAATTTCTTTTGTTTCATCCACGCTGCCTTAAACATGACCACACCATGTAACTTGGAGTCTGAAATGTATGAAGTTACAAAAACAGGCTCTGCTCAGCATGAGCCCTTCCCAGCAGGTGCTGTGGTTGGGTTGTCTTTTCTTCTGTGGAACGGGTTTGACCAGGCTCCCTGCAGAAGTAGAGGTTTAGATCTTCAGTCATGTACTGCCCTAGACTACAGATCAACCCTGTGCTTCTGTGGAGTACCTATTAACAGTCTCTGACAATAAATAACTTGACAAATAAGTAGATAGAAGTCCTTTTAGGCTCATCTGTGTCAAGCAAGCAGTCAGGATTGTGTTGTTGTAAGGATCTTCTGGTGTAAGGACTCAGACCTCCCCCCAGTATCTGTATGGTGTTTCTTCATCTCTCCCCCATGTGCTTCTTCACATTAAGAACTTTGGATGTTGCTGTATGCTCAGCACACAACATGGCTGTTGAATTTGATTTTTCAGTCTTGCTCTTTAATGAATTGATTGTCAAAAGCAGATGAATGTGTTCAGCTTGAACGTCTTCTAAATCTTCATGCAACTTGCTTAAATAGCGTTGGAGAGGAATATGAACTTCAAGGGTCAAAACTTGAAGACAAATTGCAGTTATGAGACAAGAGACTGGTGTCATTTGATGTGAAGATATGCAGTCTTGAAAAGTGGATTACACGAATTCATTCAGTCTTTCACAAATTCTGTAAACCTGTGCAAAATACATCTTGTTACTATACTATGGAATCAAATGCACTGATGTTAATCAAATGTTCTAGGGCTTACTCAGGCAAGAAATGGTAGGTGCATCAACAGAAGTAGTATAAACATGATTGTAATTTGTAGGTTCTTGGTAGCACCCAGGCGGCAATTCACCTCAAACAGTCATCTTTACTTTAAGCATTGTAATAAAAATATATGAAAAGAAAAGCAAGGTAGGAAGGAAAAGTAGCTCTTCAATTGAGCATAGAGGTGGGTTTTTTTGAGCTTTGTAAGACCATAGTTCTACATTTAACGAAGAAGATTTAGGTATAAACGTAGGTAGTATTACTGAAACCTTTGTTCTTTTGTTATTTCTAAAAGAATTTAGAACAGAAAACTATATTCTCTTCAGGATATCCTTCAGTCATAAAATGAAGGTCTGAACCAACTGCCTGTTAAGTGCCAATCTTAGAAGATGAGGTGTGCTCAAGTCTTTCAGGACAAAGATACTCCCTGCGTTCCTGCAGTGTGTGGTGAAAGGATGAGGGGAAATGGCCACAAACTGAAGGATAGGAGGTTCCACACAAATGTGCATAAGAACACCTTCACAGTGCAGTGACAGAGCACTGGCACAGTCTGCGCAGAGAGGGATCTAGAGATCCCTTCCAACTCCTACAATTCTGTGATTCCGTGAATTTTAATTTAATAAAGTGCAACCTAATTTCTTGTTACTAACTATAATGATATTATTGTGTTCTACGTTAGAGAGCGAATTAGACCTTTAGACATTGTGATGAGGGACATGGTTTAGAGAGTACTATTGGTGATAGGTTATACTGGCTGATCCTGTAGGTCTTTTCCAGCCTTGGCAATTCTGTGATACTATATAAAGAGAAAATAATGAATATTTTAAAATCAGTGCAAGCAAATATTTTGGTGTCATTACCAGAAAGTGGTCCAGTATCTCCCCAGTAAATTCATGGAAAAGTCAAGTCAAACAATTATATGTTAAGACGGTAAATGATAAGGGAAAATGAATGTGAAAGACAAGATGAAAGTGTAGTAATGCTAGCTTTTAACTCGTGAAAAGAAGTTCTTAGTTCTGTTTTGCTGAAAGGTCTCAAAGCAGCTGAAATTATTTCAATGAGGTTTTCAGTCAATCAGTAATATGAATATTTGTGTGACTTTCGTTTTTTGTCTTTCCCCTCAAGGTTAAATAGTAGTATTCATCTTGCATGCTTCTGAAGTTCCTGTTAAGATTTTTAAACTAGTGAGTTTCTGTTGTCACAGTAGCTTAAGGTTTGTAGCCTTGGTTCAGTGTTCTAAAAAATTGCTTTCCTTTGATCTTTCAGTAGGTGGAATTTCACTCAAGTGACCAGTCACATCCAATTTATCCAGGGAAACCTTTGATAACAGACAGAAAGCAGAAACTTGGGCTGCCCTTGAATTCACATCTAGGTTAACCGCTCTCCCTTTTTTCTGCCCAAGTCTGGGTGTCCAGGATCCTCTTAGCTGTCCAAGTAGGATGTACTTCTACCCTTTCCTGCTGTTCCGTTTGGGACATCAGCACTAAGGGATGGCAGAGACCAGGATCACACGGGATGTCTCAGATGTCCTCACACAAATACAGGGGCAGAAGCATGAACCTGACAGTGCAGCACTTCTCACAGCCTGCTACAGTGGTTAGTTGGTTGTTCAATGTAGTCCTGTTTTGGTCAGAGGTGCAGAGTGCACGCTTGTGTTGTAAGGGATCTTAATTGCCTCATTATTTCTTGATCTACATTGAACTTACCTAATGTTGCCACATATTAGACTCTCAGTTGCCTGACTGATAATTACTTTTGATTTCATTTTCCTACATCTTCTAATGTGAGATGGAAACAGCAAATTTGGGGAAGTTGTTGCACAAAGTAGTTGAGGATGGAAGGGCCCTCTGGGTCCCTTTGGCCCAATTTCTACTCCAGCAGGGAATACCAGAGTGGGGTGCCCAGGGCTATGTCCAGGAAGCTTTGGAAGATCTCCAAGGAGGAGATCCCTCAGCCTCTGGGCAGCCTGTGCCAGTGATCTGTCACTGCACAGCACGGCAGTGCTCCTGGTGTTCAGAGGGAACCTCCCATGTGCCAGTTTGTGCCCATTGCCTCTTATTTTAAGGCTGTGCAGGTGTGCATCCTAGAAATCAGATAATGCAAAATGTATCTTTCTTTGTGTTTTAGAAGGGTGCAAGCAAGAAAGGTTTTTTCTTTTTAACTCTGTCTCTCAGACAGAGTAATTTAGGATCACTGCAATTTCATTTGGGGGGATGCAACTACATGGATATGCAGCAGCTAACAATTTGACCTAATGTATTAAATTAAGGATGGGACTCAAATCATGACCATAAATTTGATGATGTCTTTATTACTGAGAAAACCATATTATGGTCAGGAGAAAATCGATCTGAGTACTGCATCGTAAGCTTCATGGGATTGGCGTGTTCTGGAAAAATGCTAGAGAGCTGCATTTAGGCTTCAGGTGGGAGAAAGACTTTGGATTACTTTAATCACTGTGACTACAACAAAAATTGGTAGATGTTATAGCTTTAGATCAATTTCACAGGAGGTAATGAAGTTTTTCAAAGCCATTAGGAGTTCCTAAAATATTTGAAGCATTTTGCAGAATTACACAATTAAAGGTGGTGCCTTCCTTGTTTAGACTTGCTCAAAAGAAATACTGAAGAGAATGCTAATCTTCTGGCAGCATTACGAAGCTGAATTTCCCAGAAGTGGTAGGGCATTTCACCTCGTTATGGCTGTCGCTAGACATCCTGAGTTGGCCATCTGAAGCGAATTAAATCTCTTTGATCCTTCCACTGCTTCTGCCCGGTGGATTTGCTAATAGCTGCTCTCATCAATGTTTGCGTTTTTTTAGCACCACAGTACCAAAAGTGTCGTTGGTTGTGATTTTGAGGTATAGTACCCTAATAAGCAGTGCAGAAGGGGCTGGGAAGTGCAGAAATGCAAACAAAAATAAAAATGGTCTTTGTAAATACAGTCATGGGCTGTATATATCTTTACGGGATACATATTGGGTGCTGTGTATGTAATGTATTAAGTGTCATATACTGTTCACAGTGTTATATGAGAATTTTATAAATATATAATATATATACATGTAAATATATGTAAATATACATACCATGTTAGAGTATTTTTTTTATTATTAGAGTATCATTTTTAACTTAAAAATAAGTGTGCCTTTCTCTCTGCAGTTTGGATAAGCATAGGACCTATATGTAGTTGGAAAAAAAAGTGTGTTCTTTTTCATCGTAGAGTTTGATGTGTTGAAGGAACTGCTTGTTAAGATTTCCTCGAGTTTGCATTTGAAACAGTACACAGGCAAATATCTGGAACTGCTAGTTTGAAAACCTTGTCCCTTGAAGTGAATATGTGTATTTTGTCAGCTTCAGCAGCAGGATTTCCTGTAATTTAGCACAGCTGCCATCAGGTGAGAGGATGCTTGCTCAGCCCATGTCTCAGCTGATGGCACAGTGTACTGCTCATCCTCCCAGAGCTTTTGTGACAGGTGAAGAGAGCTGCTCGTTCAGTGGGGTCACTGATCTCTTGGTAGGAGAAATGGAATTTTCCTGCTTGTGTTCAGTTCCAGCGCTGTATACTGAATGCAGTAATATTCTCAGTGAGCAGTATTTACCACCTACATAATGGCATTTGTTAATCTGTTATGAGATTACAAATAATGGGCTACCTGTAGAAAGCTATGAAAGATGCATTGGAATAATTTTGTTTGGTACAATTGAGTGTGGTTGAGGTTTGTACTTCAGCTGTGTGGTTGGTTCTGCCCTAATTAAAATTCTCATGTGAATGAAAGCGATGTCTTACACAGAGACTGATATTTCTGATATCATCGTTTCAGCCTAATTGCTTATTACGATGTTTAAATGATTTGCCTTGTTAATTTAACATGTTTTCCCTAAAGTGCAATGGAATATTTATTTGCATTTGAATTGTGGCAGTCAGACAGCTGCTGCCTGCAGAAATGACTGCTGTTTCACATTCACCTTTCAAGATTAAAAGTGGCAGCGGCGAACTGCTCATCATGGTGGGAGTACATGGGTTCACTTGGCTTGGGTGAAGTCGCCTGTGCTGACTATGGGACTGTGTAGCATCAACCGTGGGAATGCATGCTTATATAATTTTCTGAAATAGATCTTCAGTGAAGAGAGGGGAGAAAGTAAAGCTGGATGAAGGCTGCTGAAGTAGTGAAGAAGTCTTGTATGTGTCAGGAATTTATATATATATATATATATGTTTCTAATTTGGGAACTTCTGAAACAATGTGATTGATAGAATTGACAATGTTTTTTGGCTTTGTTTCATGGTGTGACAGCAGATCTGACTGAATTCTCAACTCTGTGCCAACAGCTTTTAAAAGCAAAATAAGAATTTAACTGCATTGAAACGTTAGCATGGTTAAGTCACACATTTTAACTCACTTGTTCTCACTCTACAGTCAGTTCATCACTGACAAGCAACAAGGAGTTGCTGTGGGTATGTAACACATGTATAAATGCAAACATGCACATATAAATGCATATACATCTATATGCATACATGTATATATATATAGATGTGTATGTGTATATTTTATACATAGTTATCATTGAAAGAATTGGAAACTCACCCAATCTTTATTAACTCAGTAACCTGGACATGTAAGGAAAAAAGCTTCAATGGTACAAAAGCTTTTGGCTGAAGCAAGAGACAACTTGAGGTCTGGCAGTGAGGGAAATCAGAAACAGGAAAAGGAGCAGATTAAGATATAATAGCTACCAGTAGTATTTGTTTGGTTGAGTTTTTTTTAATCAAAAAGACATGAATTCAAAAAATATGAACAGAAGTGAATACGGAAAAGTACCATTTCTATATAATTTCATGATTAGTACTTTGTACAAGACGATAGAAACGAAGAAGCAGACGGCATTGAATTTATTTTGCTTTAGCTGAGAGCCTGAAATAGAGGAGAATCAGTGATATCATTACAGAGAATGCTTGAAATGCATTTAACTTTCTAACAAGTATAGAAAAGATTAACCCAATGAAAATGGTTCAGAAAACAAATGCTTTTGAAAAAGATTCTTTGCACTAAATACCTATTAATTACAAAATATGATGAGCATTTCTTCCCCAAATAACTACTGCGCCCTGCTTTAAGGAGATGATAAGACAGTATCAGAAATGCTGCCTGCAACTCCTCCACCACTTAGCAATGCAGTTCCTGTAGGTCATACCCAAACTTACTTTTGATGTTTGTAAACAAAAATTGGTTGCAAAGGATCAAGCATAATTAACAATAGATCTAAACTCTCACAAACTCTTCCATTCTGAGGCGCTGCTCAAAACATTCCCCAGCTTTAAGGAATCTCATTCCAAGTGCAGGACATGGATGTTTGGCCACGGCAGTGTGCAGTGGTTCCCTCCTGGGTCTCAGAAGGATCTCTGAGAGCCCCGAACAGACAAGGAAAATTGTTAAGAGGAGGTCAAGGACTGGGAAGCAGCCAAGCGTCTGAGGTGGCACAGAACACGGCTTTGGAGGGAAGAAAGTTTTCTTCTTAAGGTAACTGTAACCTGATTCTATAAGCAGTTGTTTATTCTGTAACTTTCACAGTGTAAACCATTGCTGTAGGAATTTTGGTTCCAAAATCACAATCCAGTCTGTCCCTCCACCAAAAGACTTTCCCAATGGAAAGCAAAATGTGTGTTTCTGTACAGGGCAAAGGCACAGCTGGGAAAGAGGAATTAGGGAGTTGTCAGGTTCTTGTAGTAAAACCTTTTTGTCCTCCAGATTCTAACATCTAACATTTTGGTAAAAATATGTATTTTAAGATATATTTTAAATATTTAAATATATTTTCTTGTAATTTTGTATTGGTTTTGTATGATACAATTCTAAAATGGCCTTACTTCTATTTTAATCAAAAAATAGCATATGGTTACGTTTCAGCTGGACGCTTGCTAATACAGAAGTGCCATTTGGATTTGGTCTGCCTGTGGCGGTACTTCTCATAATGAATTCACATCTTGATGCCTCTATTTCCCTTTGGTCTGCATCTTGTCAGCTGAAATTGCGTGCCCCCTCTGAGAAGGAAAACTGTCTCCCAGTACTTGGTACCATGGATGCCTGGTCTCAGCTGGAACCTCTGTGCATTACTCTTACATAAATAATATGGAAATAATTGAATCCCACCAGTGACAAACCTAATAATCCAACAGCAGCTTCTTCAGACTCAGAGGATGTACTTGTACATGGGATCATTGCTCTGACACAAGACAAGCTTTGTTGTTTGACTGCTAACATGGGTGCCTTGGTGTGGCTCCTGTGAGTGGAGACATGGCTTTCAGACTTTCTTGGCAAGGTGGAATGCTCTGTGTAACCTATTGGTGGTTTTCAGCTGAAATTTCTCAGTAGTTTCATGCCTTTCTGCTCCTCCATTTGAATTACTAAGTCTGTAATAGAATTACAGAATATCTATGCCAGAAATGTTTATACAGCAGGCAGCTTGCCAAAGGCTTGATGATATCATAACTTAATTAAATGTGAGTGTATGTATGAACTAAAAGATAATTAAATTGAGCTTAAGGTATGTGGCCTCTGCTTACCATGCTTTCCTGCTTAACCTACAACTTCTTGGCCGGAGTACTTTTGTCTTCTGCAAGGCAAGGTCTCTTGTGATGCTGATAACATTCCAAGCTCATTCACAAATACTACTTAATCACTGCACATTCTCTCAGCACTTTGCTCCTCCTGTTCATGTTCTTTTACCCTTTGCAGTTTAATTTCCCTCCATGAGGGACCGAGTCCCCAAGTGGAGAGTGTCCTTCCCTTGTCTGCAAAGTCACTCAGTGCCCTGGAATACGATTTTGCAGAAGAGCATTGAGTAAAGTGTAATTGAATACCTGCAAAGTGAGCCTATGGATGTTTTTAAAGAAAACTTCTCTGATTCCCCTTTCTTTCTTCCTTCTCCCTTTCTCCTACACAGCCCTTAAATGTCTCTTCAAACTATATGCTCTTTCTGAGGCGGATTTTTATTTCTTTCTCCCAAGCCTACATTTTCCTTTACCTGTCCCTTTGTCCTCACCAAGCTCAGAGAAGTCTGGCTGCCCTGGGCTCACTGCAGAGCTGCGGAAGGCACCTCTGATTGCACTGGCTACAACCACGAGATGGCACTGTTTGCGGGCAGGAGATGACCCCTTCTTGAAGAGCAATGTCGCCGTAGTGTCATGTATCTAATTCGGTTCGTTAGCTATCTTCAGTGTATCCTTATGAGGCAGGAGCTGGCCTTAAAATCAAATGAGAGGCGTCAGGTTTTTTGCCTCCAGTGTCTCACTGGCATTGTAGAGATAAAGCTTTGTGGGCTTCAGCAAGTCATAGAATCGAGCAATCATACAATTACAGAGTCATACAAAAGCTTGGATTGGAGCAGGCCTTAAAGATCCAATCCCCCTGCTGTGGGTAGTGTTGCCACTCACCAGATCAGGCTGCCCAGGGCCCCATCCAGCCAGGGCTGAACACCTCCAGGGGTGGGGTATCCACAGCTTCTACAGGCAGCCTGTGTAAGTGCCTCATCACCCTCTCTGTGAAAACTACCATCTGACATCTTACCATTGCCCCCTTGACCTTGCACTGTCTACTCATGTGAAAAGTCAGTCTCCCTCCCTCCAGATTGAACAAGCCCAACTCCCTCAACCTTTCTTCATAGAAGGGGTGCTCCAGACTCCAGGTGAGTCCTTACAAGGGCAGAACAGAGAGGGACAATCCGTTCCCTCTCCCTGCTGCCACCCCTCTTTTAATGTAGCCCTGGATACTGTTGGCCTGGTGGGCTGCAAGTGTACCTTGCTGGCTCATGCCCAGCTTCTCATCCTTCAGGACCCTGAACTCCTTCTCCACAGAGCTTCTCTCAGTGTTTTTTTCTCGCAGTCTGTAAACATATCTGGGATTGCCCTGACCTAAGTGCAACATATTGTACTTGGCTTTATAGAACCTTATTATGTTCACACTGGCCCATTTCTCAAGCCTGTCCAGGTCCCTGTGGATAGCATCCTTTCCTTCTGTCTTATCAGCAGCACCACACAGCTTGGTGTTACCAGCTAACTTGCTGAGGGTGCACTCAATCCCGTCTTCTGTGTCACTGATAAAGACGTAAAAGAGCAAAAGTCACGCACAAGTGTCTTTGTTTTCTTATTCCAAAATAGGGTGATTCATTTCTATTATCCAGTGGTTTGTTTTGTGTAGTGCACCAGAGCCCTTGTATTCAAGCTTTTAAAGAGCTGAAAAATGAAGAAAAAATAGTACTCCAAAGGGATAATTTTTTTCATTTTTTAATTTATTTTTAAGGTTTCAGTGAGTTTTGAAGGCTTTAGTAGCTTAAATATCCAGCAGAAATCACCATGAAATCCTCCATGAAGATTTTGGAGTGCAGTTTGGGTAGAAGTCTGCTACATTCTTTATATCTCGTGTATATGCAAGAAGTCAACTGCACAGCCACTGTAAACCCTCTGCAGTGCATTTCTCTTCTGCCCCTTCTTTGGACCTTCTATTGCAACAGGTCTCCCTCTGCCCAGTTCATATGATTAGTTTTCAGTGAACCAGGCAGATCCTGAGTCTTAATTTTTTTGTGACTGTACATTCCATCACTGAATAACATTGAATCTGGTCTTGCGCTGAGTCAGTTCAAGCAGAAATGTCCAAATAATTTGTTACATTTGAGGAAAATGGTGAAATAATGCACATGAAATTTAGGCCTCTTTATCCAGATGGTTGATACCAGCAAAAACAATCAAAAAGCAGCTACCACAACAGTGTGGTAAGTAAAACATAGACCTCATTTTCCAAAGTGTCTGTGAACAGTCTAGTTGCATCTGTGGCTTTTGATGAGATCATTTCATGTAAGCAGCACATAAAATGTGGTATTTATTATTCATGTAATTTTGATATTATATCTCAGACGTATAAAAGTGGATTAGATGTCTAGCGGCCACAACTACTAAGCTGAAAAACTTGGATGAATGTTTATTTAATGTGACAAATGCTTGACTTTGTTGTTGTTATCTTAATGCTTTTTATTGAAAGATTGTCCTGTATTACTGCTTATCAGTGATTTATATCATACATCTCAGGAATGAAAACAGTGACTGTCTTAATTAGGATTAAATAGGAAAATGCATTTTTATTTTTTGGTAGTACAGTGTAAGTTTTATTTTATTTTCCCCTGAGTACGTTTTTCTCCAGTAGACATAAACTGTCTAACAGAATTTTTTGGTCTAAATCACCCTAACATATAGTCTGTGATAGGGCTTTTGTACTTTGGATTTGACATTCTGGCAGTTGACTTGTGTTGGGCAGTGTACAGAACTGAAGTCAAGGCAAAATGTAAAAGGTCATTTCTGTCTTCCAAAGCCACACTTCTACCAGTTATTGAGTGTTTTAATGTCTTGATATACAACCAGTTTCCTACTTCTCTTTCACAGTGTAGAATCCATATGGTGGCCACAAGGAGGGAGAAGTGTTACGATCATGGGAATGAGCATGAAGAAATCTAGAATCCTTTGAATATCATTACCAACAATTCTGATGATTCTTCAAAACCTTAGGGCAGCCTCAGAAAGATCCCGTTTGCTATGCTTCTCTGAACTGCCATGCCTAAAAACTAGATGCATGGATCTCTGTGGGTGCAATGCACAACTCAGAAGCAAGTGCCTAAGGTACTTTAGGTGAGAGGTATGTGCTGTAATTGATTTTCCAATATAAAATCTTTCAGAGGCAGATGGAGGCTTACTGTGAAAAAAGCAACAGTATCTTCTTCTGGTCCTTTCAGGATGGATAAAAGAGCAATGTGTAGGCTAGAATCCTCCACAGACATCTCAGCTGACAAAGCCCCTGCAGTGTGGAATGAGCACGCCTCATACGCCTACACTCATTTGAGAAACAGGAGCAGAAGGGGCAAGACTGAAAACCTTGAGGCACCCTGGGCACCCATTGGATCTTGTTAACTGCTTTAATTAACGAGATGTTGATATGGTTTTGAAACTCTGTATTATTTTAATTTTGTTTTATGATGTTATCAGTTCTGCTTTTGCTTGGCTCTCTCTGGTGAAGGCTGGCAAGTGTGTTATGCAGAGATCAATGTTCTGCAGTGGAAAATGTCTCCTTGCAATGGCGCAGGGCCCCTCCAGTGATGGAGGCAGAATTGAATTTTGCTGCAAAGATGATGAAAACCAAATAATTGGAATGCACTGACTGCGCTGACGTCTTTGGAAGGTGAGATGAAGGGAAATACTTTGCTCCCTTCATTCTGCCATTTATCTACTATGAGGTCCACCCCAGTCCCCCTTGAGACCGTTGAGATGCCCGGATCACAGACAAATTCTGCCCACCCCTTCTTGTCTGTTGGCACTGACAGCTGGCTGTCCTGCTCCTGCCTACAGGCACCTTGGATTTGGGTGACTGCTGAGCATTGTCACAACAACTGGGAAACTTGGTGTGCACATTAGGATGAACTTGAGTAAGCAGTTGATACTGGGCCATTTTCAAAAATGCCTTATCACCCTACGTTAATGGGTTGGCATCCAGATCAGCCTATGGCTGGTTCCTCTCTCCTGCCTGAGTGAGGGGAAGGATATGGAGTGAGCAGTGCCTATGGGTGCTGATGAAAGGTGTCCTGGATCCTTTGCTCGACAGCCAGGAGAGGACAGTGGCAAACCTCAGTGGATTACATGGGTGTGAACTAAGATTCTTCTTGGTTCCAGGAGCAGGAAAGCTCCAACACAAACCAGCATCTGGAGTGCACTTTTCTTTTTCTGTTGTCTCTGTGACTTCCCAGCTGTAAAAATGAGAAACACGATTTTAAAATTGAACCTAACTTTCTTTTCTAAATTTTGTTTTAGAATCGCATAAGCTTGTGTGATTGTGTTACCTGTAACTTTAAAAATATTCACTAAGTCCATATAGTGATCAGCATTCTGTAGAAAAGCCATGCAATTCTTTATTCTGTGTGCTAGGTTTCTTATTATCTTTCTAATTCTTATCTTTCTAATTTATTTTTCATTTGCGACTTTTAATTTTAAAATATATCATTTAGGTTTGACTAGACCAATTTTCAGTACTGCAGTATCACATCTTTTACTCTTGATTTTGAAATGAATTTCATGGCGTGATAAAAGCACATGAAGAACAGGTCATATAGATCAAGTTGGGCCAGGCAGCCTTTAAAATGATTCTAAATGTCAATACACATTCACCCTTAACTTAGTTCTGTAATGCAGTTCTAATTTAAATCAGTGCAAGAGAACACATTTGTGACATTATTGCCAGGCACACTGGAAATGTAACTGAGAACTGCTTTACTTCAGCACAGCAACAACAGCAGCATGGGCAGACCTCTGCACCTAAGCTCTGACTGCCAGTGATATCTGTGTTGGATTCTGCTATTTTTAGTTAAATAACAGCTCGAAATCTGTCAGAGTATCAATTTAAATGCTTTGTGTTTTTCATTCCATCCTTGCCCATTGGGTAATGTTTAATATTTGCTGTTTTGCAGTCATGTATTCTGCCTCGTACTTTAGGGACGTTCCCCTAGTCTAGTGCTCATTGTATACTGGCTCAGATTTATTTTTCTTTTCCAAAAATAAATAAATAAATAAATGCAATGAACTAGACAGTTAGCAAGCCAGAATCAGTCTAATTCCACTGAATTGAAAGGAATGTTGAGTACTAAAACCAACTTATATTCTAGCCTAATATTTCAGAAATAATGATCCCATTCAAAATCCACACCCTGCGTGACATTTTCAGGGCTAGCCTTGATTTGAGCATAGAAACACGGGGTTTGTATTGTAAATCTAATGGTGCATAGAAAATAACGATTTAAGTGAAGTAGGGCATTGTGTTCACTACTAGAAGCCATCAAAGAATTTCAAGAGCCACTGCTGCTGAAGCTGCACTCATATTGGTGATCTAAATGCAGATGAGAGCTGCTGCTCGTACATCTGCTTGTCATTTTGTTTCAGAAAGTTGGTCAGGGAAAAACTTTGGTGAACTTCCTGACAAAACACGGCCTTATAAAATAAAACTCTGATCAGTGTGAGAAACAGACATGGGCTTTTTAATGAGAAACGTATATTAAAAAAAAAATAGTTTTCTATTTATATTGTCTGTAGTAGATGCATAGAACAGGTCCAGTACTTTGATACGTTGTGAAACAGTAAATAAAGCTGAATTGATAGATGTTCATCCAAGTTCCTTCTCTTTGCCTTCTTTGGCATACCCAAGATTCTTGTGCTTTGGACTGCTATCTTCCTTGTAGTAATGCAGTTCCACAGCCAAGAGGTTACGTTCAAAATTATGCAAAGGAACAGGAGAACAATGAGATGCTGCCCCTGAAAGCTGTTACTTCATGACGTGAGTCAAACAGAAGGCTGGGGTGTACGTGAGCTGGCCTTTGATGATGGCTGGTCAAGGACAGGTATCCTCTGGGATTATCCCATGAGGACATGCAGTGAGAGATGGCCATCATCAATGGCAATCCCTAACCCCCAGCTGCCCCTCCCCTGACACAGCTCCATGCCGTCCCCTCGGGCCCTGTCACTGTCACACAGAGCAGAGCTCAGTGCTGCTCCTCCGCTCCCTGTGAGAGCTGCAGCCGCCATCAGGCCTCCCCTCAGCTGCTCTGCTCTGGGCTCACTGCTCCTTTGCACTCCAGGCCCTTCCCTGTGCTCATGACCCTCTTTTGGGCACTCTCTAATAGCTTTATGCCCTTCTCATATTGTGGTACCCAAAGCCTTGAGAACCCAGTTCTCAAGGAGAGCCGTCACAATGCAGAGACAACCCGTTCCCTCACCCAACTGTGCTGGGCCTGATGGTCACGTTATATTGTATATTATGAAAAACCTCAAAAACAATTTGAGTGATGTATATAGGCTTACTGTGCTATTGTTTTAGGAGGAGATCTATTGCTTGTGCTTTGCACAATACCACAGTAACTATGAAGGAGCCAGGAAAGGCAGCACTGAGAATTACTTCACAGTGGGAGCAATTCCATTGATTTCAAGGACAAATGCTTAGGAAAATCGTGCACTGACTCCAGTGAGAATACCAACTGAGATCCAGCTCAGTGCAAACATAGCACAGGGCATGAGTCAGTCCCTAGTGGAGGCACTGCATCCTCTCAGAAAGACTGTGGTGCTTTTCTTCTTTATTTCTATAATCTAAGAGTATTTCAGAAGTCTACCTAAAGCCAGAAGGAGAACAGAATAGAAACCTGATTAGTCTCAGACAAGCAGTTGCCAGGAGCAGGGAAATAGGAAGACTAATAATTGCTAATGTAGTGCAGAAAACTGCTGATCTAAATAGCTGAAACTGCTGCAAGTACGTATTACACCCAATGACCAAAAGCAAGAACCTATTGTACCCAGTGCCATGGAGATACTATTTCGTAAAAATCTTACTTAGCTTCTTCCCATTCACTTTTAAACCGACATATTTAATCAGTTCGATTTCCCAGGCCCAGGCTCAAGAGGAAGTTCAGATGCTCATTGCTTTTCACAGTTCAGTTCTTACGGTGCTAAACTTATTGGATAAGAAACACCTGTGAACTTATGAGGTGGGCAAGGATGATTATTTTTTCTAATAAAACTGAAAGAATTTTTCATTTAACCACTCCACTGAATTGCTTGCATCTTTAAATCAAACTGCAGAAGCAAATAAGAGCTCTTACAATACAGCTTGTAATGAAAATGGTTCTTGGTGATTGTTTGTAAGCAGTTAGCTACAACCTGTGCCATCCAGAAATGCAGGAGGTCCAATATGTAGTTTGAGTTTTCCATTTCTTGAACATTACTGACCACTTTTATCAATCTGTAGAGAAGTAAATAATATTTGAGAATGCCAGCAATAGAAGAGAAAAAGAGAGATCAAGACAGCCCAGAGATTTATTTGTTGCTCAGAAATAATTGTTCTCCTCTGAGCAAGGAAAAGGCAATTTAAAATGAATGAGAAATCACCGTAAGAGATGTAAAAATAAATAAATATATAAGATGCAATACCCAGTATAAAGAAATATCAGAGCTGGAAACCAATGGCATTTGCTGAGTTATTAACAATTTCTCCAGCTTCCAATATGACGAATGAATGACAATGCCATGGAATTCTGCACAGAAATTCTGCAGCTTCTTTTGCCAGATCTGTAATTGGGTCATGTGAGCCCTGTGTGCCATTTCAAAACTGTAGAAAAAAAACAATAATGCAATACCATAGTCAAAAAAAAAAAAAATCCCCAGTCTGAAAAACTGTGCACTTGGGTGTGAATTTTGCCATCTGGAAAATAATGATTGTCAACAAGGAGACAGTGTCTGAAGACAAGGCAGAGGATCGACTTCGTCTTCTGCTTGTGTTCTGTGTCAGGATGAAAATGAAGAAATGGCCCAAGCACATCAGCCAGGGCTTGCATATCTTTGTAAGTTATTGTAACTTATCACGTAAAAGTTGTTCATACTAATTGATGTCAAGTAACTGACTGCTACATTCAGGTAGAAAAAAAAGACAATCTCTCTGAAGGAGCACTTAGAAACCAGGCAACAAGCTAAAGACAGAAAGTGGTTGCTGACCACAACCCTGTGAACCTGTCCATCCAGTTTTCATAACCTACCTCATTGTACATTTATCTGGTACAGCTTCATCTGTTCATCTATGGGGATGTCAAGGAAGACAATGTTGAAAGCTTTGATGAGTCTGAGATAAACGACAACTGCTCTCCCTTCATCCACTGATTCCATCTTTTCATTGCAGAAAGCTATCAAGTTGGTGAGGCAGGATTTCTCCATTGTAAATCCATGCTTATCACTCCCTACAACCATCTTTCCTTTCGTATGTTTTCAGAACTACTTGAAATGGTTTTCAGGAGGATTTGCTCCATCACCTTCTCTGAGATTAAGGTGAAGTTAACCAACCTGTAGTTCCCCCCAAACGCTCCTTGCCCTTCTTGAAGAGAAGAGAGATACTAATTTTCCTCCAGTCCTCAGGAATCTCTCCCAGTCACCACAGTCCCTCAGAGATATTGATGACTGGCCTTGAGTGACGTTGACCAGGTTCTTCAATATTTGTGGATCCTTTGTCTCAGGTCCTATGGACTCACATTTGTCCAGTTTGTTTAAATGTTCCCTAGATGGATTTTTCAGTAAAGAAATTGTCCTTGGCCCAGGCTTTCCCTTGCCTCACAGTTGTCTGGGTCTCAGCAGCTGTCTGACGTTTGCCCTTGTCTTCCTTTTGCTGATGTTGTGGCTTTGGAAACCTTTCTTTTGCCTTTCCCATTGCACGCCCTCACCAGTTTCAGCTGTATCCCTGGTCACACAGCCCACGCTGCCTTTTGGCCATCATTACTGCCCAAACTCATTGCTGGTCCGTGTCTTGCTTGCTGCCCACCTGATCCCTGATGATCTTTTCTGCATATCTGCTCCACGGGCAGTTGGTCTCCAGCCTGGATTGTTGCAGGAGTCTTCCCTTCCTAGGGGCAGTACTCCGCATTTCTCCTTGTTGAATTCGGTGGCCCATTTCTCCAACCTGACCCAGACTGCCAGCTCTACCATGAAGGATCTATTCAGTTTGACACAGTCAGCAAACACAATGAGAGTGCCTTCAGCCACCCTCTGACAGAGATGTTAAGTAGACAGGTCTCTGCGCAGACCCCTGATCTGTTACCCACCCTATTGTTTCCAAACCACATCACTATCTCCAAACCTGAACACAGAAATAATGCCAGATAATGTCATAACCCTCGTTAAAGTTCAGTGCTTGATCAAAGGATCTTTGAATGCAGTTTGGGAATATCTTTATTTTGTACTGAGGTCACATTGCTGGCAGCCACCCAACAGCATGGATGACCTTCTGTGCATGTATCCCTCGTGAAAGACCGTGTTTAATTGTCTGTCTGAGTCCTGAGGAGGTTAGGCTCTGCAGAACTGGCTGTTGCATTATTGGATAGCATGCAAAGTGCTGTCTCATCACCTTACTCTTAATTGTTCATTTCTGAAGATTAGGATCTGAGCAAATAGTTGCTTTATGTATTAAAGTTTTTTAAGCAATATCTTTTATTATATTCCCTATTTACTTACCCTTAAGGTTGTTGTTGTGAACATTAACCAAACAACATTTGAAGTGGCAGCAGATTCTCAAGCAAAACTAGCAGAAGGGATAAAATCTTGAATTCTAATTAATCTGCTCTAGCAAATCTAATTTAAACATCTCAAAATTTGCTTTAGGAAATCAAAATTAACTACAATGAATATTCTCTTCATGTCTGAACATTTTTCTTTAGTCTTCCACAGTGTTTAGTTTTCGAAACAGAAGAACTTGGGCAGATTTTACTCTGCATTCTCAAGATGATCAAGGAACAGATCTTTCTGATGCTTGAAAACAGTTCTCAGTTCCTTGTCAGTGCAGGCTCCCTTGATGCACAGACTTGTAAATACTTCTGACACAAACACAGACTGCTGCAGTATGCCAGATTTGCTCTGAGAATCAGAACAAAACTAGCTGTTAAGGCTTTGGATATTCTGAGTAAACAGGGTATTGACCAAAGAAAACAAAGTTTTTAACATAATCTGACCTTGTAAGCAGACTACACACTGTTTGAATGGAACCAGAATAATGAATGTAATAACTACTGAGCTGAACTCTGCAGATATTGAAATGTTCATTCAGAAATGCTTGGCCAGTGAGGGATTTTCTAATTTACAGCTCCATCTCTGGTAGGGCAGGCAAAAGTGTTTGCACCAGCTCTGAGAATGAAAGCTCTCAAGTAATTGACACAAGTTTGATGGCAGTGCTTCACTTTTATGGCAAGATGCAAGACATTTTCCTTAAGGTATTCCTCAGTGGAAAGACTTCCAGTTCACTTGCATAGATAATAATCTTTCCCAGAATGGATCTCCCTTTCTGTATTTACTTAAAAAGAAGCCCATAAGGTTTAGAGATGAATGGGAATATGTGTGAGGGTAATGCACATAATGTCCTCCTTACTTTATTGTGCAGAACCAAGGTCTCACCCTGAGACAGCAGGCTGCTAGAGACACCAGCTCCTAGGTGAGTCATAACATGAAAGGCATTAAAATCCAATTAGTCTGCATTTCATTTCCCTCACAAAGGCAGGATATTGTTCCAGTCCTTTCTCTTGGCAACATTTTCTCTGAAACTCAAATTTTTATCTTGAATGGGGATGAAGGCCATTCCAGACTGCATCAGGGGAAAAAATGATGTCTATTTGGTCTAAATTCTCAGCTTGGTTGTGTGGGCACCTTGGAATAGCCCTCACCCTTGCACAACCTTTCAAGGGAGCCTGGTGGCAGCACTGCACAGATTCTGCCCTCTTATCTCAAAAACAGCAGAATGGAGGATGTAGGGGAAATAATATCATACCCCCTCCCTCCATCCTACTTCTTTTCTCCCTTCCTGTGATTGGGGATGGCTTCAAAAACTCTCAAGATGTCTTTTTTAATGCAGATATATTCCAAGGTCCCTTTGTGTGTAGTAGATTAAAAATTAAAAGTGAAGTTTGGGATTGAAGTGCCAACCTGAATTTGCTTTTGATTGATTATTCCGTAGTAGCCAGGATGACAGATTTCCTTTCAGACCATGTTTTGGTAGAAAATTTGTTTTTAAAACTCCTTATGAAAAGTATATTGTTTGTCTTTCTTCACAGCTTCTTCCCCTGCTCACTGGTTTTTGTGGCAGTCCATCACCGCACCCTCTCTGGGTGGAGAATGCTGCAGCAAGGAGCACTGTCAGCAGCAGGATGGCAGAAACGTGGTTCAGTCAGAGCTTAAAACAGAGAAGAGAAAACTGCTACAGGTCTCGTGAGATACAGTAACTTCAGTACTCTTGGCACTTCTGTTTTGTGTAAGGATGAAAAGAGCATAAATTAAAACTGCACAGATCATCCTGCTTTTCCTGATCCTTGAGTACTCAAGTGTTTTACCCTCATGAGGCTTTTCTTTCAGCCCAGCTTTTTTGTGCACAGCATATAAATGTATTTACACAGAAACTGCTTCTTCACCTCCACAAAAGACTTGAAAAATGCACACAGTAGGAGGAGAAAGAACTATTTGAAAGCCTGACATAAAAATGATGCAGTTTGGGAGAATGGTAAACAGAAAGGAAAAATAGGGATATATATAAAAGATGAGCCCTGACACTGCAGTGTGCAGCCTTTGGGCCAGCAGTTGGGTGTGCAGGGCCAGCCTGTCATCAGCATCGCCTCCAGAGAGGGCTTGGCTTGGTTGGACCTGAGTCTTACTCTCCAAATAAAGAGACAAAGGGACAATAGTGACATATGAGGTTCCCTCCAAAGGGAGGTGCTGTTTATTAGCAGCCTTTATGCGTTGCTATTTTGTTTATCATGGAAAACAGCCGCAGAATGAGCTGCCTGCCTCCATTCCTTGGGTGCAGAGCAATTACACATGAAGGGACTGTGGGAGCACAGCGAATTAAGAAAAGCTGACCATACAAATAAGGAGAGGGCATTGCGTAAACACCACAGAGGCCCTGCCAGCACACAGTGGAGAGGAGTGGAGGCAGATGACTTTCCCACCAAACCCATCTCTGTGCCTGCAGGTGCAGCCAGGGGTCCTCAGGCAAAGCCTTTCTCTGTCAGAAGCGCTGCTGCGCTGAGGCAAAAATGTTCTCTCCATTTTGACATCATCCTGTTTTGAAACAAAGCTTGATTTTGTTTGGAAAAAAAGGCTTTTGGGATTTTTCTTTTTTAGAAGTAGCAAGTGCACAGCAATGATGCTTTGCTTTACTGCTTTTGAAAGGGAATATATATTTTAGCATTTAACTGGAATATTCACAGGTTTTAATTTTAAAGAGGAAGCACTGTAAGCATCTGGAAACCAATTCTATATGAAGGGTTGCAGATTTTCTTCTGTATATTTCTGCTGTAAGTCTGGTGCTTGGTGTAGAAACCACCCTTTGGTAAATCCCACGTATGCATCCATCCTGGCAGCAAGAAGCATCCTGGGAAACAGCTTCCTGGATGTGCAGGATTGTATTATTCACTGACAGTGTTGGCTGCTCAGGGGAGTGGTGCTCAACAAACACAAACAGCACTGTTAGAATGTTAACTACAGCTTCATCCGAACACTGCCAGCTCCAGAAAAACATGCATGAAAATGTAAGGTGCAGGCTCTAGAATATAGTAAGTAGGCATTAAGTCAGCAGAAATTCTCACTTCCAGCAGTCTGGTTACTTGATGAATGCATCCAGAACTGAAACTTTACATAACACAGCACAGCTGACCAGGTTATACCAGCACGAAGTGATATTCTGTATTCAATTGTACATTATTTTTCCATAAAGAAGAAGGCAATGTGTTTTTCTTACATGAAAAAATAAGATAATCAGTAAGACATATTTAGAGTAGACTTTTTCAAAGGAGTCTGACAGATAACCGTCCACCTTCTAATTAAAATGTGACACAAAGTGTCTGGTTTTCTTGGATTTGTTACAAAATCTCATTAAAAATGCACCTGTTTTTATCACATAACCAAATACAATTACAACAGTAACAGTTACAGAATTGTAGCGTCGTTAAGATTGTAGAGATCACTAAGATCATCTAGACCAGACATGTCCAACCTGCAGTCTGCAGCGCACAGTCCACCACAGCCCTCATTGTGGCTGTCCAATGCTCCAAACCATCGTGGCAACAGCTCTGCCCCAAGTGTGCACCCATCTCTCAGCAACATCCAAACACTGGTGACCTCTCAGTGCTGTGCAGGCTGAAACCAGAACAATCTATTAATCTAGTATATTGTTTCTGCTTTCAAATTTCATCCCACTGTCGGCTTGGGAAGCAAGCTATGTTCTTTTTGTTCAGGTGCTTCAGTTTTTCCTTTTTTTTTAACCCATATATAAACCATAGAATCATAGAATCACAGAATCATAGAATGGCCTGGGTTGAAAAGAACCTCAAAGGTCATCATCTAGTTTCAACCCCCCTGCCATGGGCAGGGTCACCAGCCACTAGAGCCGGCTGCCCAGAGCCACATCCAGCCTTGCCTTGAATGCCTTCAGTGATGGGGTATCCAAAACCTCTCTGGGCAACCTGTTCCGGTGTGTCACCACCCACTAAGTGAACAGCTTTTTCCCAATATCTAACCTAAATCTCCTTAGTTTAAAAGCATTCTCCTTTGTCCTAATACATTTAAGGCAATAGCTATTTCCTATCTCTGATCCAAAAAAATATCATAACTGACATTTACATTAGAGCTAACCTCCTACTATGTGTACATAAAACTAATAATAACAGAAAAAGATTGGGTTTATAGTTTATAAATACAGGGATCTAATAACCTGTTCTATAAAAAAAACTTCCCAAACATGGATTCAGTGCATCCACAACGTATCAGTGGACATTTACCAGCTCCAACTCAGAGGAGTACCAGAAAAAAAATCTTGAAATGTCTAACACTGAGAACAGTAAGTTTTGAAAATGCTAACTTTGACCTCCAAATGATGAATTGGGCTCTTCAGCATCTGGATTTCAGTGTTTAGTTACTTTTTGTCAGAACTGCTCACATTTGCCATTCCACTGAGGAACACTCTCTCATAGTCTAGTAGTCTCGAGTGCCAGGATGTCATTTGAGTGCCAGGAAACATTTGGGCACTATGTTTTGAGTAGATCTTAAACTGACAGGTCCCAAAATAGTATGTTTAAATTCTAGCACTGAGGCATTAACTTAAAAGTGACCTTATGAGCAACAAAGTGGTAAAATATCTAGAAAATTATCTACTAGACAGATTGTCACAACTGTGCAATGTTGCAATATTGATTTCAAACTTAAGCAGTTGGTGTATGGAATAGTAATGAAGAAAATGTATGCCTGCCTACTAGATACAATTCAGATAAAACTGGATTCTGTGCAAATCTTTGCATAATGCTAACAGACTGTTCTGAAAGTCAAATATGTTACTGGAACTTCATAGAAGAACACCGTGAGCTGTAATGTTCATTTTTCAGCTATAGAACAGAAAATACAGGGACAATAGAAATGCTAATTTCTGAATCCTTTATGTATTCAAAATCTGAAGTTCTCTGTAGACTTTGAAAGTGTTTGGACCATCTGCTTGTCTGGGAGCAGCTGAAAGAGGCTACTACGTGAGGGAAAGATAAGCTGATGACAGCAGGCCAGGCACCTCATTGTCAAGGTGCAGTGTTCCATGGCACCCAAAAAACAAGAGCAGAGCAAGTTGAGATCTGAGTTCTGCAGAGGAGGACCTGAGTTTCTGGTGGATAACGGTTAGCCATGAGCCAACAGTGTGCCCTTTTGACCAAGAAGGCCAATGGTATCCTGGGGGGCATTAAAAAGAGTGTGGCCAGCTGGTCAAAGAAAGTGATCCACCTCCTGTACTCTGCCTTGGTGAGGCCACATTTAGAACACTGTTTCCAGTTCCAGGCTTCCAATTCAAAAAAGACAGGGATCTTCTTGAAGGAGTCCAGCAGAGGGTCACAAAGATGGTAAAGTACCTGGAGCTTCTCCCATATGAGCAGAGGCTGAGTAACCTGGGTCTGTTCAGCCTGGGGAAAAGAAGACTGAAGTTGGATCAGGTTAATATTTATAAATATCTATGGAAGATGAGAGGAGAATGGATGAGACCAGGCTCTTCTCATTGTTGTGTAGTGAAAGGACAAAGAGTAATGGCCTAAAACTGAAATGAAGGAAGCTCTGTACTAACACGCAGGACTTCTTTATGGTAAAAGAGCACTGGACAGGTTGCCCAGGGAGGTTGTGGAAACTCCTTTTATGGAGACCTGACCAGACGTCTACCTGCACAATCTACTGTAGGGTACATGCTTATCAGGGGTGATTACTTGTACAGTTCAGGTATACATATCAACTTTATAGCACCTAGTGATCCAACTGCTCTTGCTGCTGTTTTAGCTAAAGTGGCAAAGTGTTGCCTGTTCACAACGGGGCATCTTGATAATATACAAGAAGTAGCTGTAAAAAGGCACTAAGTCAACAGCATCTTACTGCCCTCTGTGCTGCCATTCCTATTTTCGTGTTGTACTTTGCTTAGCCACCACCCTTTTTCACTCATAAAATAGAACAGTACAGACAGTGCTTATCTTATTGTCCCAGCACAGTTGATCTCTAGCCTCACAGCTACTTCAAATTCTGACACAACAAAGATCTTTGAATACTATAGAGTACAGTATCCTCTAATGAGTGCACTGACATGACTGGCAAGGACTTTCTAATTGTGTTTAGTACAAACATTTAAATTAAATACCATTACAAAATGTGAGCTGCACCTATATTTCTTTGATGTGATGCTAACTAAAATGGTGACCAGAATATTTGCCAGAACTGAAGGTCGTGATGCCCTGTTGCATTGACCAGCTTGGCTCACCCTCTTCCTCAGCCTGCAACTCATTTTCAGACCTCTGTTAAGCTTGTGCGATTTGTCACAGAGAAGGCTGATTAATGTGTGGTTATATTTCACCCTGTGTATCGCACAGAACCATTTCTGTCTTAACCTGTTGATATAGCTGGTGGTGTTAAGGGTGTATGTTCATCACAGGGATGTAACTCACTAACAATTAGAGAAGGTCCATACCATATTTCATCTGCCATTGCATGCAAATGTTTTCTTCACGCACACAAATCTTTTGGATCTGCTTGTAATTTGCAGTCTTTGATTAATCCTATGGTCTAAGAGAGTGAGCAAAGGTAGCCTAAAATCAGGCTGGCAATTAAAATATTCCTCAACAGAGAAGATTCCGTATCAGCGGTCTTACAACTTGATTTGAAGCTCCTCAGCAGAACAGATTACAAACTGTTCAGTTTGCAAGCAGCTTGTAACCTGCCTTCAGGTGTGGGGCAATGGATAAGAGTGTGAATAAAGAAGACAAAAAGCAGAGCTGCAATAAAAACTGAGTGCAGCTCCTCAGCATAAATAATCAGAGGGAGCTGCTGCTGCTGAGCTTGACAAGGGGAATGTGTTTGCCGTGCAGCTGGGTTCCCTAGATGATGACATTTTGCACCTCATCTGTAACTGTTCATTCTATAAAACATTTTGAGGAAGTGAAAGGGGTGGGTCATTCTGCCTCCATCATTACCTGTGTGATCAACATCTGTGGATTACTACCACGCATTCTGCCTTGGATGGGTTTTAATTAAACCAGGACTTCATTTTCTAGGTCCATATGGATGACCTGACTTCATCTCTTCTATTTGCTTCTGTCTGTACAATTAGCTCTCAGTGTCACTCTGCCTGCTGTCTGCATCTGCATCTGGAGATCTGTCTCCAGCTTGCCCTGATGGGTTCATGGCATGGGAAGAGCCTGACAACACATCCTTCTGCCCTCCCTGTTACAAAGGCACATGCAGGAGAGACAACAACAAAGGGTGGGTGGGGTGAGCTTTCTGCCATAGCAGCTTTGTCTTCAGGGGCCTCTCACTAACAGCCAGAAAAGCATATGAATAATAATCCTATTGCTTCCTAGCACTGACACATCTACTCAGTTTTTTCATGTAACCACTGATAAAATACATACAAAAAATTTTTCAGGAATATAGACTATTCTGGACAGTGAAGGATTGAAGGAAATTTTACATAGTTATAAGTGATAATCTGATTCAAAAGTATTGCTTCACTATTAAAAATATTTGCTGTGTTTGAATTTTATTTACTTAAACTTCAAGCTATTTTATACTGTTATGTTTTTATCTGCCAGATTAAAGAATCCATTAATGCATTTGTGAGCTGTACTGGAAAAGCAGCAAAAGAACCAATTTGAAGATCAATGAAGATTAGATAGATACAGCTGCTTAGTTCAATCATTTGAGTTTGTTTATCATTAAAACATACTTTGCTTTAGCCTAGCCACAAATACTGCAGTTTTAACTACTGTTGACATTCATTTCACAGAATTACTTTTGATCAGGCTTTTCCAAGGTAGGGAGTGATTTCTTATTTAGAATAGCATCAAGATAAGGAGTGGTAAGTGTAAATTTTATAGGAAAAAGCAGTACTCTTCGTTTTAGAGAACAAAACACCCTCCAGGCTATAATAAGTTTTGTTACAAAGATAGTTGCTTACAAATCGTACTTCAGGGAGAGACTGTGATGACTTGTAACACCAAGAGGCAATTTTTGTATTAAAAGTAATTTCTGACTGCTGCAGCATCTTAATAGCAGTGTTTCATATAACATGGTGAGATCCTGTGGCTGCAGCAGTGCTATCTTTTGACATCCTGAGGGTACCAAAAAGGTCATCTGTGCTAACGGAAATGAAACAATAGGAGAAAAAGGCAGCACTATCACTACTGGGCAGTTTCTGAAGTGCAGATAGCTGGATGAATTATTACTTGTGGCTTACTTCTTCCTCCTGAGTGTGTAAAAGTGCACTGCCTTATATTGCATGAGAATGAACACTTTCCCCATTTCCACTGACCATAGCAAAGACTGCAACTCAACCAGAGAAAACCTCCAGGGTTTCACTCTGCTCCATGCCCTACTGTAAGCACTGAAGTGCAACTGCTTGTGGTCCCTCAGCATGAGGGAACACAGTCCACAGCATTCAGATCCACCCCAGAGCATCATAGAATCATTAAGGCTGTAAGATCACTAAGATCATCCATCAGCCCATGCCTGTGACTGCTCTAGTCCATGTCACACAGTGCCACACCAACCCTTTTCTTGAACACCTTCAGGGACAGCGACTATGCCAGTGCCTCACCACTCCTTCTGACAATAAATTGTTTCTCATATCTAGCCTGAACCTTCTGTGATGCAACTTAAGGCCATTATCTCTTGTCCTATCACAATCCCCCACCTCGCCACAGCCTCCTTTGCAGACAGTTGTAGAGAATATGGTCTTCCCTGAGTCTCCTCCTCTTCATACTGAACAGTCTTAGTCCCCTTAGCTGCACCCCATGAGACTTGTGCTGCAGATCCTTCACAGCTCCCGTGCCCTTCTCTGGACACACTCCAGGGCCTCAGTGTCTTTCTTTTAGTGAGAAGCTCAAAACTGAACACAGTACTCAAAGTTTGGCCTCACCAGAGGCCTCAGTGCAATCAAACATTGCAAGATGAACATCAAAGAGCATAGAGAGCCACAGCCCCAAATTACCAGATTTAGGTGATGTCTGCTGTTACCTGCTGAGGTCACTCTGACACAAGTCTTGTTGAACTCAGCCGCAGGAAGCTGGAACGTCGTGCTGAGACTTTCCCGCATCTTTCCCCCAGGACCCACAGGCAGTATGGCACACGCTGTTCTGCTGTCAATGTGCCATCTACATTTAACCCAGCACCTGGCTGTGGAGAGCCGGCATGCATGGATCAAGCTGTACTGTTCTCTTCATGGTTATTTCCATTTGTACTTCTAAGTCAGTATCTGTTCGTTTTTCCAAGTGCCTTCTTTCTTGGAGCCACGTAATCATTAGAATTTCTGAACAGCCGAGGCTGAGTATAGTGATATTTAGGGGAACTTTCCCCAAGCAATAATACGAAGAAGCCTCCTTCCTCAATCTATTGAGCATTGTAAGCAAATTAACCTGAAACGTTGCCCAAGCAACAGACAAGACTTCTTGATAAGGATAATTCCTTCAAATGGATCAGTGCTGATTACAGTTAGAAAATAAAAGAAGAAAGTAATAACATTATTTTAGTAGTAATTTCAGCAACTCCTTACAAAGATTTTTCCTCCAGGCATTTGAATATCAGCAGGCATTCCCAGAAGCATCTCAGCACGCATAAATCATCAAAACATACAATGAGAAAGAAAGTAAGCAAGCAGGAGAGGGGGAAAGACAGAGGGTGGAAGTACACAAGGAAATAAAGAAAAAAAGGAAAAAAAAAACCAAAAAACCAGAAAAACAACCCAAAGAACAAAAAGAGAACTCAGGGCAAAATAATATCAGGTGAGTTCCAGTGAGTTGAAGAGTTGTATGTGAAATCTTGTAACGAGAATGGTTCTGCTGCTTTCATGGGGAGCCAATTTTTTCTTCAGGGCATCAAGAACAAAAACAAAAACATTTTGGAAATAGCATTTATTCATCTTTATAGATTTTTAAAGTTTTTATTTTCATCCTCACCATGAACAAGACACTGAGCTACCTGTAGGAGGAATAGGAATGTTAGGTAATACAAATAAGGCTTTCAAAACTGAAATAATGATGTTCTTTGTTGCTGAAAATTTGAAGTGAAGGAAGCAATTCTTGTCAGAAACAACCATCTATAATTAGACAGATTCAAACATGCAGCAGAGCAGACTGAGTTACTGCATAAGCCATCAGCAAAACTGGAGTAGGGAGAGCCTCCCCTGTAGCAGAACAACAGATCCCATATGCAAACCAATTTTGGTGCCATGTGCAATCCTGCCAAGGGGATCTCTCTGATCCTCCTTTAGGCCACTGACAGAGATGTTAGACAGTGCAGGTATCAGGATAGACCCTTGTGTTTTTCTCCTTCTTATTGGTCCACAGCCCAAGTACAACCAATTTGCCACTGCACTCAAAAGAGTTTTTTTAGCCATCTTGCTTGTTCACTCATCCAGAGCATAATATAATCTCCATGGACATATTATGAGAGACATTGCTTTGCTGTTATCCACATCATTTCCTCATAGAAAACTGTCAGGTCAGGTGAGTCCCACCTTTCCCAATTTGTCCTCTGTTCTCAAAACGTGTCCTGTAGTTGTCAAAGTCCAGTCAACAAATTATTCTATATCGACAATTCAAATTATTGAATCAGTTGTGTCACCTTCTCCCCAAACCTCTCTTCTTCGCTGGCAGGACCAAGGAGAAAGGTCTCTGACCCGCCATGGTTTTGGCTGTCACTCACAGAATCACACTGTCAGCCTGGACATGCACTGGAAGGGTACAGCTCCCTGGGCAGATCATTGGTGTCCATGTCAAGGAGCAGGAAGGGGTCAAAGTCCAAGGGCCGGGTGAGCCTCAGCATCTGTTCTCCTCATCTACAACCTGACTCTTTTCCTAGAGAGTTGGCTTGGCTGTGGCTCTAACTGCAACAGAAGGTCATCTGCAAAATGACCCATTTCTATTCAGTGAATGAGTAACTGGCTGGAAGATCACAGCCAGAGGGTTGTGGTCAACAGTTCTAATTCCAGGCAGAGACCAGTAATGAGTGATGTCCCCCAGGGGCCTGAATTGGGTCCAGTACTCTTCTAATATCTTTATCAATGAAATAGATTATGGGATTGAGAGCATACTCAGCACGTTTGCTGATGACACCAAGCTGAGTGGTGTGGTTGATTGATACAGCAGAAAGAGGGAATGCCAAGAGGGACAAACTCAAAAGACTGGCCCTTGTGAACATAGAATCATAGAATCATAGGGGTTGGAAAGGACCTCAAGAGATCATCGAGTCCAACCCCAACATAATGAAGTTCAACAAAGCAAAGTGCAAGGTTTAGCACTTGAGTTGAGGTAATCCCAGATATGCATACTAACTGGAAGAACTCATTGACAGTAGCCCTGCTGAGAAGGACTTAGGGGTTCTGGTTAATGAAAATCTTAACATGCACCTGCAGCGTGTGCTTGCAGCCTGAAAGGGCAGTGGGTTCCATCAGAAGAGAGATGGCCAGCAGGGCAATGGGGGTGATTGTCCCCCTCTATTCTGCCCTCATGAGGCCCTAGCTGAAGTACTACATCCAAGTGCGGGGTCTCCAGAAGAGGAAAGATGTGAAACTTTTGGAGAGGACCCAGAGGAGGGCCACAAAGCTTAAAGCACCTCTCCAATGAGGCTCAGCTGAAGAAACTGGGATTATTCAACAATGAAAAGAGAAGGCTGCAGGAAAATTTCATTGCAGCCTTCCAATACTTGAAAGGAGCTTATAAACATGAGGGAAATAAACTTTTTTACATGGGTAGATAATGATATGAGAAGGGGGAATGGTTTTAAACTAATGGAGGGGAAATTTAGATTAGTTGTCAGGGAAAGTTTTTCATGGAGAGGGTGGTGAGGTGCTGGAATATGTTGCCTAGAGAGACTCCCTGGAGGTTTTTAAGGCCCAGTTGGATGGGGTCCTGGGCAACCTAATTTAGCACTTGAGCTAGCAGCTGGTAACCCTGCCTGTGGCAGGGGGATTGGAACCAGATGATCCTTGAGGTCCCTCCCAGCCTAAGGCACTCTGTGATTCTATGATTCTCCCAGGGCTCACGCTGACTCTGCAACCTCTTCTATACTGGCACTACCTGCCAGCACTCCAGCAGTACTAAGAATAGAGTTGTTCTCTTTGTTACTGTTGCTATTTTTCTTTGTTCTGTGGGATTTTTTTTCCATTGCTCAAGTTATTACTTTTCAGAGCACAACAACAAATCCATATGATCTGGATGACTGATCACATGGCACATATTTCAAACTTGTAGCAGTACTTTCAGCTCCCATAAATCTAGTACATTAATTTAAAAAATAGAAATAAGCAAACCTGAAAAAATGTTGAAGCTACCATCTGCTCAGGACCATTCAACAAAGAGAAATATCAGCTAAATTCTACAAAAGAGATCACAATAAATAATTCATACAGCTCTGCAAAGAGAAGCACCACAGCATTTGTTCCAACTCACACTGTGTCCTGCTTCTTCTATAGTGAGCTGCACTGCCTCGTCTGCATGGCTCACAGAATTTACCAAAATGGAATTTCAATAAGAATATTAGGAGATTTTTTTTTTTAGCTAAGAAAATATATCCTATTGTTCACCAGATGAAAAATTTTCCTCAGTAAGTTAACAGCAGAAGGAGATTATTTCCTACTCATGTCAGAAATGTCCATCTATACCCAAGATTTGCTACTTAACAGGAACAGAAAGGAAATTTTCTTTCTTAAGTTTCCCTAATACTGAGGCCTGCTTAGCTTCTCTTTTTGGGGAAGCAGCTTAGCCACCCTTAGGTTACAGATACCATATATAATGTGTTCACTGGCTTCTGATATGTATGTGGAAAAACCCTCAGTGCCTTCCACAGAGTGATCTTATCAGTTGAGCATGCAGTCTGCCTCAGGTGGTGGGACTCAGGCTGATGTTAGGGCAGATTGGCTTTCTTTCCTCTATCTGGGACTGTATAGGGCAGATTCATTTCTGGAACAATTTGGGACATTCAGAAGAGTGAGCATCTCTCACGGTGTCCCTGTCTCCATCTGAGTCACACGTGGATCCTCTAAGGCAGAATAATTTTCAGCAACACATACCTCTACTCCTTTTTTGTCTTAAAACTGAGCTGCCCAAAGAGAAGCAAAATCTGTGTGAATCAGGAGCAGGTTTCCCTACACTGTATGGGAAAGGTGAATTCAACCCCACAATCTCTTAGTTGAATTTAAAAGCTTCAATAGAGTGCTGATTTTTTGACCTCATTGCCTTTTTTTTTTTGCCTTCATTAAAGATAATGATTACAAGCAGCAGAAGGCCATTGGCAATGTAGTATGTTAATAATTGCAATGGCCACTAAGTATGCTAAACACAAAGTGACTATTTTAATGGCATTCTTTCAGGCAGGATCAAGATCTGCAGAAAGCTCTGAGCCCTCATGTAGCCAGCTGGCAGAGCTTGCTGGAGAGGGAAGGAAACAGTATCTGGGAAGCATTACTCAGACAAGGTCCTTGCTACAGAATTCTCAGTGAAGAGCTGTAAATCACAGTGATCTCAACCATCTTTTTTAAGGATTTTTTAGTTTTACTATGAGAGGTTGATAGCAATTAAAAATAGCAACCACCAATGATTCTTACTTTACATCAAGGATGTGTCACTGTTTTGATTGATTTGAGTTAGCTGAGAACCCAGTTAGTCCTTAAAACAGGGGAAAAGTGTTGTTTCAGGTCACATACAATCCAGCAAGGGAAATTAGATAATGACATCTACTGCTGCAGGGAAAGGTTTGGGGGAGAACCAGGTACGGATTTTCCAGGTGTTTGATCTTTCCCTGAAGGAATGCGGTCATTAGGAGTAGCTACTGTTCATCTTCTAATGAAGAAGAAATTTTTCACTATGAGGATGGTGAGCCACTGACACAGGCTGCCCAGAGAAGCTGTGTATGCCCCATCCCTGGAGATGTTCAAGGCCAGGATGGATTGGGTGATGAGCCACCTGGTATAGTGGGAGGTGTCCTTGTCCATGATAGCGGTGTTGAACTAGAAGATCTTTAATGTCTCTTTGAACACAAACCATTCTATGATTCTGTTTCTGCAGAAGTGTTTGGCAGTAATTTTTGGCTGGCTTTTACCCATTTGTGTTCTGCTTCAGTAACTTCAGAAGGAAAGCTCAAGAATGAAGGGGTCGCCTTGGAACCTACAGAGGTAGGGTCTGATTTTGGATCTTACTCCAGATCTCACATCACCCCATTTACAATTTCACTGGGAGGTGAGTGGAATTGCTCCCAGATTATACCAGAGGATGTCAGAGCAAGCTCACGAACTGCTTACTGTAACACTGCCATTCACCATAGTTCCTTAAAGCTCTGAAGTCTTTGCAGTGACTGCAACAATATAAGGTGAGGTCCACAGTAAAGAATGTTAAATAATTTTCATAAGCAAAGTCCTTAATGAAATTCTGAAACTTCCTCCTGTTTACACAGGATGCCCAACTAATATGTTTAATGAGCCATCGGTTTACGAATGCACTGTTTTCATTTTTGTTTGTTTGCTTTGGTAGTTTTGTGCTAAATTATTCATATTCATTTTAGTCATCATGTGTGATACAGAGTGGGATCCTACCCAGTGCTACTATTTTCATGTACAAACAAATGAGGGCGGCAACAGTTTGTCATCTTCTGGGACGTGCTAAATTCCTTTCTGACCAAATGGCAGCTGATACTTTGCTCCTTCTAGAGTCACTGCCAAGCCTGTTTTGTGAGAGTAGAGCAGGGCCCTGCTGAGCACTTGGATGGGATTCATCTGGGCTCTCAACACTTCTCCAGATTGTGTCCCCCTTGAAGAATAAAGATTAAGACAACTTGTAGATCACTCTGAACATATTAGCATTTTGATTATATTAAACTTGATGTGAAAATGAAAACATTTTCCCTTTTTTTATTACTCACTGTAGGAAGTTTTAACTGACACTGAATTATTATAAGAAACAGGTTTTCTTGGAGTTTGTTGATATTCAATGCAATGAGACAAAATGGAAGGTCTGGGTCAAAGAAAGTCCTAGAAGGACTTGTTAACAAACTTCAAAGAAGAAACACTTTTCCCTTTAGATTGGAAAAGTTTTAAAATCTACATCTGACCTTTAAGTATCTTTGAACAACACTATTATACATAATCTTTCATTCACTACCCTTCCTGCTTCATCCAGAGCTTCTTTGACAGAACACATTCCTTTTCCTGTTCAGTCTATACAATTTCAAAGTTCAGTGGTACATTAACATTTACTGAAAATTTTTATGTAGGAAATGTTTGAATGCCAGAATCACTGTGAGATTAACTAATTAATATTTTGAAAGCACTTTGAAGAAGGGAAGTGTAGAAGAAAATACATATTTCTAGTTTTGATTAAAATTAAGACTCTACTGTGAAGATTTTCAATTTACCTCGATATCAGAAATGTCCCGATATAGGATTCAGTTTAGTCATGTTTTTGCATTCAAACTTGCTCAGTACGGAGCTCAAAAGCAGCTGCATTTTCTCCTAAACAAAACTGTACTTGACAAAAACTTGCAAAAATTCTCCTTCTGGATGTGTAAAGCCAATGGCAACAGACCAATAAAAAAATTCTGCCATTAGTTTCTGAAATTGTTTTGCATTTGACAATAATAGTTTTCCAGGCATATATTGCAGAGAGTGAGATTTAGAGTATGTTGGATGCACAGTGTAAGCATTTCAATATCATCGTGGTTTGAGGTATTTTTAAGAAAATGTGCATGCAACTCACTGGTGACTCAGGCATAGGGTTAAATCAGTGAGTTCCTTGAGTTCCTGGAGACCTAATTTGTGCTATAAAGCAGGATTTACTTTAGGGATGAGAATGTTAAAATTCTTTTAGACAGGCATGCTTTTGTACTTTTATGATGAGGTACAAACTCATTCAGAGTGTGATGTTTGCCCAGTGCATCCTGTTCATTTTCTCTGCATTAGAGCCCAGGCCTGTTATTAATTCCTTCCCTTTTGTCCCTACTGTAGGTTTTAATTCATCCATTTCTTCCTTTTGGAATAAAACTAGTCCTTAGAGTCCTCTTGAGATCTACATAATACTCTTCTCTGAGGTGGAACATAAGCTTGTCTGATTCTTTTCTTGCCAATGAAAAGAGAATGATACTGGGAATTGAAATACATGGGTAAAAGCTTTGACAATGGGCATGACAAGTAGCAAAAGCCCAGGAGATAATTTCACTTCCATAATATCAAGTAGATAAATATTAAATGTAATTCCAAAGGTGTTCAATAGGCTGAAGAAGTCTCTGTGGACAGTTTATATCCCATCTCCATAGAGGAGTTAAAGATTTGCACATGAAATAAAATAACTCAGAGATAATGAACACAAATTGCTCAGCAGAAATCCACTCCTGAAGAGCTGCAGTCTCAAGTGGCCTGATGAGTTTGGATGTGCTGTCAAAATTTCCTGTCAAGGCCCTAATGATGGCAACAAATGATCTACCTGTATGAGGGGAGGAGAAAAGCCCCAAAACACAAGATTTGCAGAAGCATGTTCTCTGCCTGCAGTCACTGTTGGGCAAGGGGATGCTGCTTCAACTGCTTTATGTGTTTGAAACTCTTGTCCTGAATAGCATTTCTTTGCACTAAATGAGCTAATTCCATGAATGTAAAGGACCATCACTCACATCAGAACTACTGCGATGATCACAGTAAGGATAGGAGTAAGTGCCTGAGGTAGAATTACAGAATCATAGTGATCATTGCCAGTGATTGCTCTAGACCACGTCCCTCAGTGCCACATCTACCCTTCTCTTGAACACCTTCAGGGGTGGTGACTCCACCACCCTGGGTGTGGAGGACAGCCTGTGCCAGTGCCTCACCACTATTTCTGAGAAGAAATTGTTCCTAGTATCCAACCTAAACCTCCCCTGCTGCGATGTAAGGCCATTATCTCTCATCCTATCAGGAAGGAAAGGATGACAGGATCCCTCTCAGAGGAGTAGTGCTCATGCAAAGTGGCTTCCAACATCTTTGGAAGAAGGAGTCTGTCTCTTCCACTGTCCTTGGAATTTGGCAACAGCTCTTTCATTTAGTTTACTAAATGAAATAAGCATGAGGAGATGGTGGCTGGTAAATAAAATCAGTGAAGTTAATGCTATAGCTGAGATGTTTCAGGGGGAGAGCAGCCACTCCTGGAGAACCTCACCAGGGCACCAGGGCTCCTGGAGCAGCTCCCACCACCAGCATAGCAGTTTTCCTGGAAGCTGCACTTCATGGTAATGGCCCCTGAACAGGTGTCTCTTCTGCAGGAAGTCACATGATATGATCTGCCCGTATCTCCACCAGGTAAACCCTTCACCAGACAGATCTTCATGATTTCCTACCATTTCTAATTGCATTCCATCTGAGGAGACACTTGGAAAATTAGCTCCGCAGTGAAGGTTTTCAAATCTGCCTCCATATAAATCTAATTATTAAGAAAATTCTCGCAAATTCTTTGTCACCTTTGAATTTCTCAACATTTATGTTTAATGGTATTTAGTCCATAAGGGTCAGAGGTTCACTACTAAGTTCTTCCTGCTCCATCAGTAGGATCTTTCAGTTTTACTTTACCTTTTGAATTTCCTTTCCCTCCCTTTAATTACCACCTATTCCAGAGAATGTGTTACTTATTATAATAAAAAGGGAAGCGAGATACTGCTGCAATTTAATGGTGGACAGCAAGGAATGAGCTGTTTTGATGCATTCTTAACACATTAGTACCCCACTTAACCTTTAGAAAAATAGTTATTTTCAATTATGCATAGCAAACAGCATAAATCTGCAGAACTAGACTAACGATTTGCCTACCAAGGATTCCCAAAGGGGTCTATACTCTTGCTCTCAATCTCTGATGCAGTACATTAGGCACTGAATTACTGCCTTACAGTTGCTTGCCCACCATTAACTTTTCATTTACACTGATCATCTCCCTGCAATAGAAAATGTGAAGAAAAAGAAACCAGTTTCCAAGCACCACAGTAGGCAGGCAAGTCTTCCAGAATTTTCATCAGTTCTTACATCTTGCAAAGCACGGACACAGCTGCTACAATTTGGCTTTGTCAGAACATACTGCATAAAATTAACAAAGAAGAAGAGACTCAAGAGTTTGGGTGGATGTTTTTTAAGTAGGTGTTTTCAGAACTGAGTTTGAAAGGAAGATATCTTAATATATGTGCATATGTGGGTATTTACACATTCCTGATTTTCTAATAAAATCAATGAATATTTCTGCAAGGGAGTCACAGCAAATTTTCTACTATGCTTTGCTACATAAATATCTTGACAAAACCCAATCAGGCTGTGGTGTTTCTTTTTAAAGGAATTTGAGAGTTACCAAGTAATGAGAATTCCTCAGGCACAGTTAAGGAGAAGCCAGAAATTGAACTATCTGAAACGCAATGAGTATCATCAGCCATCTTCTGAGTCATCTAAACTGTGCATACAGAGACTCCAAAACAAAGGATATGCACACCTTGAAAGTATGAAACAACTATTTACTGAGTAACAAGCACAAAAGATGGTTGGGATTTTAGGAGCCTGGTGGTGCTGACCACCCCACAAGGCACCTGAGAACATTAGCTTTGTGGGCAGAAGGAGAAGAGTCAGCCCACTCAGCTCTAGGACTTGACTCTTGGGTCTGTTCATCATCACCCATTGACCCAATGTCCTTTTGATACTGATGAACAGACAGAGGCAGTTCACGCTGGTGGTTCAGCTGGCTCAGTGCCTTAACGAGGGGAGTTACCTGCAGAAAATAGAGCTGCAATGAGAAAGCTACAGGTCCTCTGTCCTCAGCCTCTTTTGTGTCCTTTTTCCCAGGTAAATTCTCATGTAATATTTCTTGCATAGGTAACAGGATGAAACTTACTGTTAAATTATTAAAATTCATCTTTGCTGGGTTTGACCTAGCTGGAGCATGACTATAGGTATTAAGATGTTTGTTTAAATGCAACTGCTCTTGCAGTGTCTGTTTTTCCAATTGATGAGACAATTTAGAGGCATTCTGATCCTGGCAGTGGATGGAAAAGAAGACAGAATCACCTGGAATTGTACTAGTTCTGAACACAAGAGCCAAACCTCTACCACTCACCCACACAGTTGCATTTTTGTGCTCTTCATGCATTTTTGTGAAGAGATGAAGCATCGCTCTCACTTGGGGCCTGGTTTGGCAAAACGTTGACAGCATCCTGCAGTGTTACCTTACACTACCACAGTTTTCCCCACTGCAACTCATCACAGACGTTAGCTCCTGCTGAAGCTGTCAGAAATTAGGCTCAAATGAAGCAAGAATTTTTTCCCACTGTCATTGTTGCAGTTGATAGGCAGAACCTTTCGCTACAATTTCTGGACAGTGGAAGTTTACACAGCTTCAAGGAGTGGCTGGAAAATTTTCCAAAGAAATCCACTGAGACTTGCTAAGTATAGAGGAACTCCATACAGCTCAGGAGATGCCTGGGCTGCCAGTAGTAAAGGGCTGGAAGGAACACCAGAGAAACACCATTCATGTCTATCCCGCTCACTTGATGCTTCCAAAATCTTCCAAAATCAATCAAAATCAATCTCAGATTGGCGCACTGATATCACTCTTATGCAAGATAAGCAGAAACATACTTATCTGATCAACAATGAGATACCATCCATATCACTGCATTGGGTCTTATTTTTTTCCCATTAACATTTTCATTATGTTAAAATAATTTAGGTTAGACAGGAAACACTTATATGAATCAGAGAATAGGCTTTTATCTAATTATAGATCATAGGGACATTTGACTTACTGATCTCTGTGACTATTGTCAAGAATCATCATTATTAGTTATACATCTTTTTATACTAGCCACCACTATGGTCTCCATTTGTGCTCATGTTAAGCTTGACTTCTTGTTTAATTGTGGATAAATTTCACACTTGGTCTGATTCAGCTGAAATGGCACAGATAGAAGAAATCCAGTCTCAGATCTCGATCTGCCACTTATAGGCAGATCTGTGATCTGGGTTTTTTGATGTTGTATTATTATTATTATTATTTTTGATACCCGAAGCCCCTGAAACCTGCAGAGGAATGGGGGAATGTTGGGCAAAATGCCAGAATAAGATAGAGAAAAAATTGATAAACTGAAATTTATGCCACACACCACATTTGGATGACCTAAATCAGATGATAATGATACCAGAGATTTCAATGCTTATGCAACTGCCAGTGCAGATGAAATCTACAAAAATGTAGGGACCAAGAGTTGACAAAACTGATCAAAACAGCAATTCTAGAATAGGTTCTTCTGTATTTATGAAGCATGTTTTGAAGAAGATGTGTATAAAATCCTGTGAAGTGTCCTCAAGTCTCTGTCAAAGATTGAATCTTCACAAGTTGAAGGAAAATAACAAGGAAAATAAAATAGATTTAAGTTCAAATCATGGAATGTTTGGAAATTTATTTAATGAGGTGGTTTCTAAAGCACAGCACAAAACAAAGGTTATATAATGGATGTCAGGGTAATAAATCATGCTCACAATCTTCTCATGAGTCTGAGTCATTCAGCCTGCTGTCCTTCGGAGCTGTCACTTGAACAAAAGCACTGAAATGAACTAATTTTGTAACTTACCTCATTTCTCTTTCTTCAGGAAACAATCTTTTCTCAAGCAGCCTCTAGTTACAGTCTGAGAGAAGAGACAAATGTCAGAGAAATACCAATAAGAAAGACCATTTGTTTCTTCCATGAGGTGAAACTTTGAAATACCTGCTCCTTGACAGTTCTCCATCTTCTTGGAGAATACATCTATATGACATTATGGAAGTGTACCCAAGCTGGCTTGGATGTCAGAAGTCACTTTAGTGTGCCTCCTCCCTGAAGCATCACAGTCTGCTAACAGAAACTGTCCTTCCTCCAGTACACAGCTACACTTTCCCAAGGGCTAGCACATCTGTCTCCCCAGGCAGGATTGAATAACTCAAGGAAAAGAAGATGTTACACTTTAGATTGACAATAGAGTTTGAATAAGGATTTTCCTACTGACAGATGTTTCTTTTAAGCAGTGATCTTCGGTGGGCAAGGGAAGATCTTGCAGAATTTCATGGCAGGTTTGTTTTGGGTGAAAGAAATGCATTTAGTTCTCTGTCCATTGAGGCTAAAAACATTTTGAGGCCAGCAGCACTCCTACTATGTGCCCGTGCTTATCACAGTGATACTGGCACCTTAGCAGCCCTATGTAGCACAAGATTAATAATAATAATAATAATAATAATAATCATAATCATCATCATCATCATCATCATCATCATCATCATCATCATCATCATCATCATCATCATCAATGCTTCTAAAGGGAAGCTTATTTAAAAGTGCTGAGAAGCTGCCAGGCAGATCCTGCCTGAACAGATGTGTGCCTGTTGACCTCTTCATCAGATTACTTTTTCCTTTTAAATTTGTAGAGAACCTATGACTTCATTTCATTTTCCAAACAACTATTTTTGTTATTCATGGGGATTTATTTTCTTGGCTGTCAGCAAGATTAAAGAAGACATTTGAGGGGAATTGGGTAAAGCGTCCTTCATTACCTCAGGCAGAGACATATATGCTTCCAGCATTCTGGAAAGGTGTAACAAGTTGAGGTATGTATGAAAATTGCACGAGGTCCTGAGCCTGAATAGGATTTTCAGTGAGGTATCAGTTATTCAGAATCACTAGTTGACAGCTGGACTCACAGCTCAATATTTTTATTTTGGAGAAAAGCTGTAAACAGAGATTATTTGTGGTGAAAAATCCAGAAGCTGGGGTGAGGTGCTCTGAAACCAAGCAAAATGCTTCTTGTAAGGATTTTAAAAACTCACAGAAATATTTAGAAGCTTATCTGAAAAGTTTATAATCTACAAAAAGTTCTAGCGAAAATTAAGAAGTGATGATTTCAGACATTGTTGCCATTGCTCAGTATTTTAATATGAACAATATACTGGAAACTTAAACTTTAGTAATTATACGATTCTGAATAGCATCCCTACTGTCTCACTCTCTCTCTTTTTTTTTTTGACATTTATGAATATTTCACATTTTTCATACGACTGTGGAGAAAAATTGTTGGAATGAAATTCTCAAAGACCTACAAATCATGAGGCAAATATCTTAAAATATTTTATATATTAATTGATCTCTTAAATTTCAGTGAAAACTGTTTGATTTTCTGAGACTGACATATGATTTTGAATGGTTAAAGGTTAAAATAGTTTCTATTGCCCTGAATTTTTTGTAATTCTAACAGAAACCATAGCTGCAGCCTTGGGGTGCAGCCGGAACATATTAAAGTAAAAAACAATTCAAATTTATTTGCATAAATTAATTCATATTTGTTACAAGCAAACAAAAAAACAAAACAAAACAGTAATTTAACAATCCACATCTACCTGGATGGAATAATGACTTAACAACAATTGATTTCTTAATTTACAAATTCATAAGAATCATTCAGGAATATCTAATATATACTCTATGGGATAAAATCCTAGTCTTCTTGCTAGCAAAGTAACAAAGTTATTTACTGTGAAGTCCCATTTGTTTGGGTGAATAGACATATTTTCATATAACTGTCACTGAAACTTATTAAACAGTCTATTGGAATGAGCATAATTTCACAAACGTAAATAAAAAAAGCAAATTAGAGGCAATTACAATACAGCTAATCTCAATAGACAATGTATTTTCACAACAAATTCAGAGTAAATAACTTCTGTTCAGCTTGTGACTAATGCTTCCTTTTCCACTGTCAGTCTATTATGCTAAGGGAAAAGTTTGAAAAATTGTGTTGGATGAATTTAACACTGTATTTATACATGATCCCATCCATACTATCTCTAGACCTAGACATTCCAGTGCAGATACACAAGCTGATGCACAATTTGCAGAAGAATGAAAACAAAACTTTCTTTAAAAAATGTCCAAAAACAAAAATTAAAAAAAAAATGAGACAACTATCTTCCTATAATAGTGAATATCAGAATCTACTATCTATTGTATTGTATTGCTAATCCTAACCTCATGCTACAGAAGTCAACGTCATGCTGCTGAGTCAAGATAATTCAACCCTGCAATAAAAGGATCTGGAACTCCTAGTAAGGAAACAGATACGGTCCCCTTCCTATCTACAAGGAAAAAAAAATAACATACTACTTGTACGTTCTACTTGGTGCAAGGGTTAGTGCTGAAGAATGCAGCAGTCTTGACAGGCAAATGTCTTACTGGATGTTCCTCTTGGATAGAGATGCTGGCTTATTGTGTTTTGTTTGTTGTTCGCTTTATTTTGTTTGGTTTGGTTGGTTATTGCTGTTTTGTTCTGTTTTGTTTCCTATATCCTAAGTTGCTTTCTACAATGGAGAATGTCCTCTAGGTTTCTGAACATTGGATAAGGAGAAGGAGTATGGCTATGGCTTAATCATCTCATGATGAGAGAAGCTAGAGGACTTGAGGACACAGACAAGAAAACACTGGAATTGGCATTTACATGACACACTGATCTTTCACAGTGCTATGATACTCAGTTCAAGAATTTAATCATGACAAACTATGGATAAAGAAAATGACAGGCAAGGCAAGTAGCTAACCATGAAGCAGGAACTGATCCACTGGCAGGAGAAGCCCTGGGCTATGCTTGTTCCTTCCATGTTATGTCTTTTTACAATGATTGAGGTCTTCTGGCTTTGGAGCACGTTAATTAGATGTTTGATTGCATCTAAATTGCATTTTATCTATTAATATGCAGCAAAAATTCAATAATTTTCTTTCCAAAATTTTATCAGAAATGTCAAAATGCACAGGGAATAATTTGTACTGGAAGTGGGTGGCATCTGAATGCAGCATAGAGAAAATCAATTTAACAGTACTTACGGAAAATGTAGATATCTAGCATTTTCATATGCAAATGCTGTTACTACTTTGAGCCCCTACTTATAAATATACAAAAGCAATTGTGACTGTGAATATCCTGAATTTCACTTGTATTCCTCAAAGGAAAATCTCACCATTCAGGGTAACTACATGAATTTATAACAGTGCCTGTAAAAATTCAAGTCTATGAACAACTAAATTGAGCTTGTTTTGAGCATCTCAGAATCTTGCTGAAGGATTTTTCTTGGAATGCAGATTTCATAAATTTTTCCCAGGTATAAGGGAACTTGTCTAAAATAAACTTCAAGTTTTGTACCATGTGTATGTCCTATATTCAGGGACTATGCTCAAATTAACAAATATAAATGTCCAGGTCCCAACCTGAGGCCATGGTTTGCATATGCAGTACTTCCCTCCATAATATCTCCCCTGAAAATGGAGAGTTCCCACCCCACAAGAGGTGGAGAGCAATCTTTGATCAGTGGGATATGCCTGTCTGTCCCAGTATGTTGATTAGAAGGTTCTTCAGGCTAAGAGCCATCCTAAAATTAACAAAAAAGAATGATTGCACCTCATCTACTGACTCTGCTTTATTTTGCTATCTAGATTATTAGTTTATAACTGCTAGGCCAACGTTGAACCTACTCTAACCCAAGAAGACAGAGAAAAATATATTTGCATTCAGAAGTTTTACATTGGATTGTAAAAGCGTTGCGAAGATTTTTGACTGACATATTGTATTTCTTAGTTTCAGATATTTTGGAAAGACAGAATTACAGTCAAGAATTGTTTCTGTTTGTGACAGCCCTTGGACTTCCTTTACTATCTGCTGTCCACCAATGACAGTGAAACCCTTCCTGCGCTACAGTAGGATCACATGTGGGCCTGCCAATTTTCTTTTTCCAAACCAAAGAAGAGTTTGCCACATTTTTTTAATTCCAGTGTATGTATTTAACCTTTTATTCCTCAGTAACCTTCAGCAAATTCATTTCATCTTCTTCTACACCAGTACATTCCACTGCAACATATTGTCACTTCATTCTTTTCTATTTTTTTTTTAATATTCCCTAATCCATTTTTTCTCTTTGGACACTGAACTGGGAGAGTTCTGAGATGGCAAGATGCAGCATGGGCAGAAAACTTCTGCATCAGAGTTTGCTCAAAATGTGCTGTCTCAGAGCTTTTGCAGGACAAATTCACATGTCTACTAAGTGCAAAGAAGTATCTCCTCAGCTGTGCTCTCTCGTTTGCACATAGACTGAAGCTGCTCCACACTGCATAGTTGATTAAGTATTAATGGAGCCAGAAGCTGACTATAAACACAATTCTCATGGCAGAACTACATTTGGCAGAGCAATTGCTGTTAGGCATAATATTCACAGAGACTGGAATGTTTTGAGTACTGAAAACTGATTCATTTGACATTTCAACTCCTCTAAGTGGAAGAGACCCATAAAATCATATACATACACAATTATAAATTGGTACTAGTCAATATTTAAATAAAGATGATGCTTCCAAATGGTTCTAGAATTCCCAAAAGTAGGCCAATAATTTCAGAGTTCATTTGTGGGTTTTTATAAAAGTAAAAATATGATCTTATGTATTCTCATCACTCGGAGTGCTTATGAGTGTGTTGATCTTGGAAAGGAACACAAGCGTCCAGATACTTCTTAAGATGATATTTGAGAGCATAATGTGTCTTCAATAACCACCTGTTTTCAATAACTGAAATAGGTGTTCAGGGAAAGGAAGATGGTACACATTTAAAATGCAGTGGTCAGTACTTCTGATGAAGTCATCCAAAAACACAGAGATACAGAGTATTTTGCGCTGACATATCTGACTGTATTTTGTCTTGAGGAACCCCTGTTCTTTCTACCTGTGTGTGACAAGAATCCTTCAAGAGCTCAGCATATGAGATTGAGATTTTTGACATCTCAGTCTGCCACCAAAAACATTCAAAGTGGGGCTGTGTGTACATGAAGGAGATCAAGGTGGGTGGAACAGTTAGTAGCCATGGCTCTCTTCTGTGAGACAAGCAGCAGAAAAGTAGTGAAAATACAGAGCTGCTGTTCTTAAAAGATCATGTCACTCCCTCTTTTTCTATTACTGTGAGGTGAGAACAGAGAAATGAATGGCACGTTCCATTTCTGTAAAAATAAAAGTCATGGAAAAAGTCCTCATGATCTTGGATGAAGATCTCACTAGCCACGAAATACAAGCAACTTTTCAAAACAAATTACTATCTTTTGCACAAACATAAAAAGAAAAATCCAAGGAAATCATTAATTTTTGTCTGAAGAAAATCAATGTAGAGGTTATTTATTTATTTATTTATTTATTAATATTTTGAAACATTTGGTTTAACTAAGAGTGAAATTTCTTATGGGTGACCAAACAGCATAAGATTTGTTAAGAAAAAAAAAAAAAAAAAGAAACAATAATTTATTTGAAACTTTATGGTCAGTGGTTCATGTTCAGTTTTCCAATAATTTTTAATTTTATTTAGATTTACATTATCCTCTGTCTTAAAGCTTTTTTTTTTTATACTATAAAGCCTATTTTCATTACAAATACTTCTCACAGGGGTGTTTTTATCATTATAGGTGAGATTTTATGTTAGTCTGACTCTTTTAATGATATGTAGACAGTTCCGGACATCACAGTGGAACCAATTATTTTCAGTTCATAATGAATTAACTAATTGAAATTTGTAGAATAAACAAAAAGAGACTAGGACAGGGAAACAGTATCACTAGAAAAATAGCAATGCCTGGTTACCATTACAGTCTGTAATGTTTTCCTTAAGGTTAAGTTACGCAAACACAAATGAAAATAGAAGCAAGACAATTTCCCACTAAAAAGGTATTGTCAGAATCATAGCAAAGAGATGGTAGGTATCTTCTTGAAGCATTCCCCAACAGGAAGAAATAAAAAATGATGAAGAAGTGAAATTATGAAGGTTTATCAGTCAGTTACATTAGAGACAGTCAATATCTTCATTCCAAATACTTTTTCCCTGTTTGTAAGACAGTTGTAATTTTTATGGGTGTACCTATTGTTGCCAATGTTTTGCCATTTAGGCAGCAGTTCAGCCTTGAAGATATGGAATTAGCATCTCTACTTTGCTCCTTTTCCCATTCCCAGTCTAATGAGCTTTGACTTACAAAATTGGAGGTGGAATTATTCTCTTACAGAGAGAGGAAATTCTAAAGAGAGCTTTTTGTTCAGATTTTCTCATTTGTAGACAACAGCATGCAGGTGTACTGTGATAATGAATGATTGTTTCCTTATACTGCTGAAACAGCCATTAATAGTCATTATAGACAGATGACACTCTTGGGACCTTGTAGTCTGGAATGAAAATGTTATCAATTGCACCACATAGAGGAGCAACATAGAGAAACTTTGACACTTGGCTTAATGATCATGGTTAATGAAAGTTATTGGCTTTTGAAAGTCATTAGTGAATGTAAACTTTTGATATTTGAAATAATTTCCAAGGTAATTAAATCTTGAAGGTACTATTCAGCAAAGTTTTCATAATACAGTCTTCAAATCTACCTTGTTTTTAGATGTACAGCCACAAAGGCATTTTTATTTTATGCGAATTCCAGTCCATTCAGCTATCTCATAAGAAAAAAATAAAGAAACAAACAAGTTGCAGCCCTAAAATACTAATTGATACTAACTGTATTTTTTTTCTCTTATATTTTCACCATTATCACTTGATCTGAGTTTCAAAGACTTGCAAAACTCAAAAATTCTTAGTAGAAAAGACTAAGTTAGTATTCCTCAGTCAGAAGGTCGAAATTTTTCATCATCACCATCTTAAATGAGATCTTTAGTTTAGTAAGTCCCAAAGCTCCAGATTGCTCTCATCTGGATGCCAGTACTAGCAGTGCTCTTGCATTCTGCTCTGTTCATCTGCTTCCAGATGTTGGAGACAGGAGCCTTGCTTGGATGGATCTGTGACCAAATACAAAGGTTCCCTTTACATTTTCTTCTTCTTCATGTGCTATACAAAGAATAAAATTAAAGTTCTGTTTTCCAAGACTTTTCCATCCAAGACAAGAGACAGATGGAAAGAAACAGATGGAAAATACCAGAAATCAGTGACACAGCATCAATGAATGTGAGTGGCAGTGAAAACACTGCTGGAGCAGCTTTGCACTGATAAGGTTTTTTTGTTGGCATTAGGGCAAGAAAGGCTATAAGACCAGACTGGGAGGAAAGAATGAGGCAGTTTAGCTGGTGTTTACAAAAAAAAAAAAAAATCCTCCAGAATGTGAGGAAAGATGAAAATTCTCATTTGTTTTAACTTAGGAATAAGGTATTTCACTATGCATTTTCATAAAGTTTCTGACTAAAATTGCTGATATGAATTTCTTCCCATAGTGGGTTTTTTTACTGAAAATAATAAAACTTCAAAGTAAATCCTTTCACCTCTGCATCACCCTTGTACATATTCGGAGGCTCAAACCAAGGAATTTTTTTATGGTCTTGGATGCTTTTTTGCTGAAAGAATATTCTACAGATATGTATATATATATAAGAGAAATCAAATGTAATTTTCTAGTAATAACGTTAATTTCCTATTGGAAAATCTGGAGATTACATAGTGAAGAGATACACTTATCATTGCATCAGGGTCATTAAAATGAGATTATATGTCTTGAAAAAGAACAAGTAATTCTTTAATTTGGCTTCTGGAAAAATATAGATATACACAGATTACATACAAGGGAAAAAAGATTAGGTATTTAGAACAACCACTACTGATTTCAGAGTTGAGGACTAAGAATAAACCAATTCCATTTATGACATAATAGACTTAGTGGGAATAATTTTAAGAAGAGGAGGGGAGCACAGCAGAGGCTGAGGTTCTGGAAGAAGGTTCCAAAGGACTGCCAAGTCTCGAGAAAGCAGAGCTTGAATGCGTTAAACTTTCTGTATTTTGTCCTTAATTAAAGAGTTCAGTGTTGTTTGAAATAGCTATGCAACTGAAGTATGATTCAGAGTTTAGCGCTTGTGGTAACAAATTATACTGAACTACTTTTTAAAGGTAAACACTTTTAATTCTTTACAATTTGTTTTCTTTGGTATAACTTCAGAGGATCTACTTAAATCTCTTCAGCTGTTTTAATATATATATATACGTATATTTACATTCATTTTAGGAAATTTACTATATTCTTGATGCCTATCATTACCTTATTTTAGTAGTACATACACCACTTCTTTTTCACATAGGTACTGCTCAAGTGTAATTTCTCTTTTACTACTCTCTTTTTCTCAAGTAGTTTCAGAGACATGGAACTCCCCAGAGCTTCTGACTTCTCAGTCACCAATAAGGAACAATGAAAAAAAAAGCAATTTTATATTTCAATTCCTAAAGCTTCATGCCAGTTGTCTGCAAGATTTTTCATTTCCTCCTTTTTCATTCTTTGTTCTGATATGTACAGTAGAAATAGGATTTTCCTCAGTTCTGCCAGTTACTGTTTCACCCCATTCAAAATATCTTTTGCTCCTTGAAAGCCAGACATACAGTGTTTGGAAGAATCATGTCTGCAAAGTCCACCATTTATAAAAAGCCCTCAATTTTCAAAGTGCTCTGCAGCCTTTTAGCCATATCATATCAATTAAAATCAACTCCTGAATCAAAGACCATACTCTTACTGTCAGAAAACCTCCCTTATTGAGTGATTGCTCTGGATGACCAACCTGCTAAAATAGCTCTGCTATTTGATATAAGAGAATCACCTGTAGATGATAACTCACTCACAGAATATGCTCTTTTACCCCTTCCTTTCTGTTAACACAAAGTGTTTCTTATTTTGCTTTATCTATTCCTTTTAAGGCCACTGCTGAGACATGGCCATGGAAGGTGGAGTTACCAGTCTGTGCTGAGGTTATCACTGTGTGCTGAGATATTTTCTCTGAAAATAAGAATAAGTATAGAATATACATTTTGATATTTTAATTACTTTGTTTATTATATCTTATTAATATTCATACTATATGATATGTACATAATAAAGATGTATTTTAATAATATCACTAATATATACACATGTAAAATTGTGACCCAAAACCTGTGAAAGGTTACCTTTCCTTTCCTGTGACTGCTTAAGAGCCTTGACATCTCATCATAACGGGAAGCTTTTGGGGAAGGCTTGGTGCCTCCTGTATTGTCATTGGATAACCTTTTCACAGCTTTCTGCAGTGATTTGTGATAATCAACCCCTCCACACACCAACAAGCATCATTCACAGTTTAAAACTAAAGCAATTATTGAAGAAACTGCATCATATTAATAAATGATGAATTTAGGGTCCTCTCACTATTTAAAAAGGAAAACCTATTGTACTCTAGACCTGCTGCGTGAGGTCCTCCTCTCCATAATTTGTTGTGTGTGGTCTTCCACAGTGGCCCCATACTCAATCTGCATTTCTGTATTTCTTACAGTTCTCCTAAAGATTCCGTGAACGATCCTCCAAATCATTTCATCTTCCCCCTCTCCTTCTCTCCATACATCATAAGCATTGGAGTATGTAGGCAAAGATGCAGCCATTGTTAGCAGGATGGGAATTTACAGAAATGGCCATGAGAAGTTCCCTGTCCACTCACTTACACCCTGATCATCTTGGCCTAATGCTGAAGTTAAGAAAACATTGGTAGTGTAAAGGCTGAATGAAAGGAATTTACTTTGTCTGCTTTGTCAGTAGGGCAAAGAAAAAGAATGTATACATCCAAAAATTTAGTCACAAAAATCAACAGTAAGACTGACTGGCTTCAGTGAGTTGTAAGTGATGCCCTTTCTGCTTTAGGCTCTGATATAAAAATAAGATCTTTGCAAATGCATACAAATAAGATTGTTGTATAGTATTGACACATACATATAGTTGCATTTTATTGACACATAAGAAATCCTTTGATGATGAGGCAGTGACTGCAATAAGAGTAGACAATGGGGGAAATTCAAGAGAAATACTTAAAAAGAATTAAGGAGTTATACTGTAAGAAAGTGACAAGATCAGGTGCCTAGCTGAAGTGGCACTACTCCAATGCATGCAACTTGGGAAACAAACAGAAGAATACTGGAAGCCACCATGCTACTAGAAAACCATGATATAATTGCTGTCACTGAAACCTGGTGGGGTGATTCCCATGAGTAGACTGTGGCAATTGACAGCTACAAGCTGTTCAGAAGGGACAGGAGAAGGAGGGAAGGGGGCATTACTATCTACACCAGGAAAGGAATAAAATGAGGAAAGCTCATGTCCCCAAAGAATAGCCATGAGCAAAGGGAGCCTTGTGATTACTTTCTACTACTGGGATGTGCTGACCAAACTGAAGAGCAAGACAAAAATGTATAGACAGTGGAAACGTGGATAGGCATTGTGGGTAGAGTATAAGGAAGCTGCTAAGCTGTGTGTGAATAAAGTCAGGAAAGCCAGGGGTCAGACTAATTTAAACTTGTCAGGAGGTGTAAAGAAGAACAAGACTTCTACAAGTACCTCAACCAGAACAAGAAATTCCAAGAGGGCATACCCTCCCCATTGAGTGATACAGGCAATCTGGTAATGACAGACAAAGAAAACGCTGAGGTACTCAACAACTTTTTTGCAACTATATTCTCTGATAACTGTTTGCCACACAGCCCCTGAATGATTACTTTGAAAGGAGGGGACTGGGGAAGCAACGTTCCTCGCGCTGTGGCCAGATCAGGTTCGTGACATGAGAAATCTGAATATCTGCAAACCTGTGGGTCCCAATGAGATACATCCCAGAGTCTTGAGGCTGATATAATCACAAAGCCACTCTTGATGATACCTGAAAAGTTGTGACCATCAGGTGAAGTCCCAGGTGACTGGAAAAAAGGCAACAAAGGATGATGCTGGAACTACTGATCTTTCAGTCTCATCTCTGTTCCAGGAAAGATCATTTGCTAAGGCTAATGGAAGACACAAAGGTGATACAGGAGAACCAGCATGGTTAGCCCTTCACCAAGGGCTAATCCTGCTTGATAAACCTAGTGGCCTTTTATGAACAGTTAACTGTATCAATGGACAGGAACCACTGATGTCATCTATCTTCTGATGAATGGGAAGCTGGACATGAACCAACAATGTGTACTCGCAGCCCAGAAAGCCGACTGTTTCTTGGACTGCATAAAAAGAAGCATGGCCAGCAGGTCAAGGGAGGTGATCCTGCCCCTCTACCCTGCTTTGGTGAGACCTTGCCTGGAGTACTGCATCCAGATGTGGAGTCCTCAGTTCAGGAGAAGCATGAAGCATGTCCAGAGAAGGGCTACAAAAATGATCCAAGGGATCAAGGCTGAAAACCATGGTCTTTTCAGCCCGAGGAAGAGAAGGCAACCTGATAGCAGTCTTACAGTATCTGAAAAGGAGCTACAGGAAAGAAGGGGATCCTTTTTAGCAAAACTTGTTGGAAGAATACAAGGGAAAATGGTTTCAAACTTGAAGAAGGGATATTTATTTTGTATTTAAGGAAAAAGCCTTCTATAGTGAGAGTGGTGAGGTATTGGAACAGATTGCCCAAAGATACGGCCTCTGTCCCTGGAGACATTCAAGGCTAGGCTGGACCAGTCTCTGAGCAACCTGATCTAGCTGTGCTTGTTCATTTCAGGGGAGCTGGAATAGATGACCTTAAAAAGGTCCCTTCCAACTCTAAGTATTCTGTGATATGTCTTAAATTCATCTTAGAAATATTTAATTTTATATTACACATAATTATTTATTACACATCATTTAATTTTATATTACACTGCTGGATATAATTGCAATATATTTTCACACAACAACTATTTCTAGTATAGCAGCATTGTCATGACGACTCCAAGTGCCAATATACATGCATGTTAGAGCTAATTCTTTATTAAAGATTGAACAAAAAAGGAAAACAGAGTCAAGAATCTCCTAGAGAGATCTGCATGTGCTGTGCACACAACAGGACGTTTGTACGAACCTCAAGGCATTTTTCCCTGAGGTTGCAATAAAACACAAAACATTTAAACATTTAATTTCTTTCCTTTTATTTCATCTTACTTCTTTAATTTAGCTGTAGTCCTAGAAGGAATTTCATCTCTAGATACTTGTATTGCAACCGGGCTGAATTTGATTCACTACTTAACACTGGGCCGCAAAAATGAATGGGGCCTAGAGCAACTCCCTTATGGAAAAAATGGGTCTTCTCAGCCTTCAGGATACTGAGGGCACCTAATTAATGTATGTAAATATCTAATGAGCAGGACCCAATTGAATGTGACTGGGATCTTTTCAGCAGCGTCCAATGGCAGAACAAGAGGTACTAGGCACAAACAGGAACATAGTAAGCTCCATACAAACATGAGAAAAAATTTCTTTGCTGTGAGGGTGAAAGACCCCTGGAACAGGCTGCCCAGAGAAGTTGTGGAGTCTCCTTATCTCAAGATATTAAAAATCCATCTGCATGCTTTCCTGTTTAATCTGTTATAGGGAACCTGCTTTAGCAAGGGGTTGGATTAGGTGATCCACAGAGGTCCCTTTCAACTCTGTGGTTCTGTGATTCTGTGAATTTGCTGAGTTTGTCTCTTACAGCCAGAGAGCTGATGAGCCCTTGGTGTCCTGGATGTTATCATTTCAGTGGAAAAGAAGAGCTGCAGGAAGTAAAGCGAAAAGTAGTCCAAACTCAGCATTGCTGACTGTGCAGAGACCCAAGGGCTGGCACAGGGGATGAAGAGGAGCCCTTTCCCCTGCTTTCTTCATGCCTCCCCACCACAGAAGCAGTTGCATTTGTTCTCAGAGGCCTGTCCTCACATTTCCACTGCAAGCATCAAGACTCCTACTAAGAGACACTCACTGTCCCTTTGGGCTAGAAGTGATGCTTTAGGCCACACTACTGTGAGACTGCTTTGTGAGAAGCTGGATGAAGTGGTGGTTTTAGTCTTTATGTTGCCCCCACTGTGGAAAGATGCCAACATTTTAGGCTCTTCACAGAACAGTGAATATTATCTAGACTTCAGTAATGATCATAATAAAAATACACTCAAAATATTCAAAAAGTTGCTCTTATTGCTCTGCTGAAAGTGAAATTATTGACCTTTCCTTCCATCCGGTTTTATAAAACTTAGCTTTATTTGACTCATTAAAATGACTAAACAGTAAGTGGAGGACTGTTACAGTACACTCAAGTGGGAGGAAAAATCAAATGTCAGGAAAGAATTGCCTGAAAATAAGAATGAAAGACGATCTTTTGTGTCATGGATAGAGTCAAAGTTAAAGTTGTCATGGAAACCTTAATTCTGCTTTTTGTGATTTTTTTTTTTTTTAATTAAGATGTTAGCCTCCTCATTGTGTCAAAGTCAGTGGGGATTTTGAATCCTATCAATTAGTCGGTAGGTTTTCTCTTCTTTGTCTCTTGTCATTTGACATATGATATAATAGAATCTGAACCTTTTTTCTTGAAAAACATTTATGCAATGTACAGGAAAAATCATAAAGTAAAGAGATCTTTCAGAAATAATTTAAGGAACAGGAAGGTTGTAAGAAATAGGAGCACAGTAGCCCCTCTATATGGCTTCAAATAGCATTCTAGCCAAGATAATAACATATTCACTGGACTGATTTTAGATAGCTGGCTTTGGAGTACCATCTGTATGCTGTGGCAGTTTATGATTCTAATTATATGGGATTGCTATTCAGGCTGATGAATTGTATGAAGAATTCTGCTTTCCATCAAGTCATTCTTCATGTAGCATTGATAGCATGATAATTAAGTAGCACTAGCTGGCTCTGAATGTGGATAATTCGTAGGAATTATTTGTAATAAACAAACAACATATAAACTACCTTAAAAAATAAGTTAAAAAAAAAAGATTTCCTTAAAATAGAGTATCTTGTTTTGTACTTCATTCACCCTTTTTGACACATTCTAACAAGAGAAAAAGCAGAGAAGGTATTTGTGAATTTTCAGCTTTCCTGTTTTGTTAGGTTTGTTAGGGAGTGTTAAACATATTGAGCTAATATGCCTGCTCTTTATAACAAAGAAATTAAGTACTTTAGAAACACGTGGGCTGAAGATAACCAGGACAGTAGAAAACACAGACTGGCTGAGGTCATACACAAGCAGTACATATTCAGTAATCAATTTATCACAAACTACGTTATGCACCGTAAATCAGCATTCACTTTGTATGATTAAAGTATTTACTAGAAAAGGTAATAGGATTATTCAATGCCAGATACACAGGGGAACATTAGCTGCACGCAGGGTCCAAGGGCACAACATAATAAATTACTAGGAAGTTCAGAACTGGCTGATTGCCATCTCGCAGTCATGAAGGCTGTAGGCACAATGAGTTCAGTGGCATAAAATATCTTCTGTGTGCACTGCATCATGATACTTGCACACAGCTTTTCAAGAGCCATTTAATAATCCTCCACGATAAGGCAAATACAGGTGTCTCATGTGAACTTTGACAGACACTGTGAGACTGTGGGAAAGAGTCCTTCTTTATTGGTGGCATCAATTAACTCTAGAATTTAATGTTACAACCTTTCTGGAAAGGATTTATTTAAATAAAACTGCAATTTAAGAACATCCTGTGCAAGATTATTTTTCTGAAATATAAATGGAAAATGTATTTACTGAATCACTTCTTCAGTCGTGAATACCATTGTGGTTCAAAATTCAATCATGCATTCACTTAGGAAAAGATAAATTTCCATAGAATATGTGATAAATTTTCTATAGGTTCTACTACCTTCTTTTAGCTTGAAATCATGTTCTAAGCTGTAAGTATTCAAGTCAGTGGCACCTATGGATAGGCTGTTTTTGTCACTGATCCAGCCTAGAATTCTGTGAGTATTTGTCTGATATTTGTCATACTTACAGTTATTCATTTAATTCCATTGGAGAAAATGTTGACTGTATTTAGCCTAGTATTTAAATATGATCTAGCGTAATAATATCAGGCATTATGTGGTTATATTTTGTACTGTAAGGATATTAAAGATAATTTATTAGATTACAGAACATATATAGCAAAATGGTTTGTACTTTACGATTTTAAATTATGTACAACATTTTCTACTGTGTGATGAGAACAGGTGAAGTTCCATTTTTCCTGTAAGCTTTAATTTTATTTTCCTACTATTTTTGTACTAGCAACTTATCTTCCTTTTCCTCCAGTTTTTAAAAAGATGTAGGAAAAACATAGAAAAAGAAAAATAAAGACTATAAAGACCAAATATCAGAAGTATTTCCTTCCCTCCCATTTTTTAGCAGTTTCAGAGCTTAAAACAGAGGGTATGTTAGCAGCCAGCATTAATCTCATTAAGGAGGTTCTCAAAGGATTGCCTTGTTCTGCTGAACAAATTCTGTTTTCCACATTTGTTAGCAAACTACTAAATATTTTACATTGTCACAAGACTGGAATATAAACAGATGCACCTGCCTTTCTTCTTTTCTCCTCATCAAAACATGTTCTGATAGTCTTGAAGGAAAGCCTGGGTAGATTTCATCCATTGGCAGAGAAGTATGATATAGAGAGAGGGAAAAAAAAGAAGATAAGGATTTTTGTAAAGAGAGGGACTATAAGTGCATAAATACTGTGTTTAGAAAAGAAAATGGAAATCAGAATGATAGGTTACCATGGTTGTGATTTACAGAGATCTACAAGGTTTTTATTCAAGAGCTATACAGAAAGTCCCACTTCCCACCCCGTGGGCTGCTGAATGTGCCATGTTGCACTGTGCCATCTTTCCTCGCAATATGCACATTCTTCTAGCAATTCTCAGTATCTCCAGTTAAACAATAGCTGCTAGACATACTGTACATACAGAATGAGATAGCAGTTTAAAAGACCTGTCCCTTTTTTAAATTTTGAACTTAAGGGGAACGTTTCCATTTGTTTCACTGGCAAAACAGTTAGTTAAAAAAAATTTACAATGGGTTTTCTTCTTATTTCTTTAAAGACAGAACTTACCATGAATAGCGTGATTGATGCAATAAGTCTGTGTCTATTGGAAGGGGTTCAATGTTCTGAAAAAACATTTTAGTGAAAGGTGATTCTACTTCAGTGGAACTATTTATTTTCTAAAAAATCCTGCCATTATTGGGCGTCCCATTTCCACTTATCAGATATTTTGAAGCTCAAATAATTTTTAAAAAGGGCAATGATATTAATGCCCTTAGCATTTCTCTCAGTCAGAATAAACCTGACATAAATTTCTTAAGTGCTGATGTTTTAAGCATCAATTCTCTTTCTATTTAATTTACTTCCACTGACAGTTCATACCTGGATTAGTAGCTCACTGTCCTGTGTATTGAGTGGTCTGTTTTGAATGGAACTGTTTGTGGTTTATTTTATAGGCACTTTGAAGTTGGAAATTTTATGTTCTGAGTGGGTTCCTCTTTGTATGCAGATGATTTTGCTATCTCAGTTTTGATTTATAATATCTAGTTTTTTCCTTAGATGCTCTCAAAAGCTGGTTTTAGAGTTAGCATCCTCTGCCATCAGCTTTGCATTTAAATGTACATTCATTCCTTGTGGCCTCTTAAATCTTAAAACAGCATAAATAAAAGCCATCTTTTCCAATTGCTTGTTATAATATACTGCGATTTTGTATTCCAAATTATGTCTTTCACATTCTGTGATACTCATCCAGAGGGAATTATCACACAGTGGAAGAGTGTGTCACCCTAAGTTTCTTATAGCTATCATTACAGTGTGTAAGCAGCTCACTCTGACAAAGGGAAAGCTGTGTTTATTACTCCAAAGATGCTGGAATGCAACACCGCTGGTCACAAGCACTAACATGTTTAAATAGAAGCTGGGTAGAATGGTCCATGTAATGAAAAGGCTTCTTTTTATTCCTATATTGAGTAAGCTCTAGGGAAATTCTTTTTTGATTTCTTGAGACTGGCACTTGATTCAAGAAAGCCGCTGGGGTCTTTTTATTATCAGGTTCGTTTTAACTAGCATTTTGCTTCAGCAGTACTCCAAATGCTTTATTTTTATTAAGCATTACAATGAGAAGGTAGAGCAGATTGTTCTTCTTCCATCCACTGCAGATTGCTTTGGCCTCATGCATTACAATGTGCTCCTTCTGCTGCTTCTCCTGCAGTGTCTGTGGCTTCACAGATGAGGGCAGCCTGCTTTGTAACTTCATCATGCATTTGCAAGCTGATTGCTTTCCTCTCCACAGCCGGAGTTTACTAAAAAAAATAGAGAGACACTGAATAGACCATTGTCTCAGTAGATGACTCATCAATTACTTTTAATTGTTAATAATTATTAATTCTTAGATTACCACTCTGACAACTTTCTCAGGATGGGATTTGATTTTTTTGTGTCTTGTCTATTAAAAAGACAGGCAGGGTAGGCTCCCTCATCACAATAACCGGGACCTCTTTGACAAAACACCAACTTAGTCCAGGAAGAATCTGGCTCAGCATCACTTCACATGTCCACATATTCAATCAGTTTTCAAAACAATACAAAAGGAAAAGAAAAAATCAAAGAAATACTATTCTCGAGAGTCAGTTTTGCCAAGATTTAACTTCCAGTGCTCTATTTTCTTGAATCCCCATTTATGACCTTCAAATATTTTGCAGAATAATTCTCAGAGAGACTTTGGGTTTTCCTACCTGTACCCAACTCAGATACAGCAGACAGCTGACCTTCTTGGCTGTACTATAGCCTGCACTGGTTTTCTTGGCTGCACTACATCTTGCACTGCATGTCAGAGGAAGAGAAACGTAAAATCTTTGTGAAATGGAAAATGCTCACTCCTTGAATGTCAAAAGAAACCCTCAAACATGACACGTCTGCCCTGCTTGCTATACTTTAGATACCAAATTTCTTCATTGGCACTTTTCTGTAGCTGTTAGTTTAGTTACTTTTTCTAGTGAGGAAAGTAAGGAAAACATCTTCCAAAAGCAGTTTGACTAGAATCAGATGATACTTTGCCACCGCATTGATTAGTGTAACTTCCATATTCACATCCGGATTCAATTCTTGCTGTAAATTACGGTCTCAATTTACCAGATTCAGGCTTTAAGAAAAAAGTATTCTGGAAGGTAGATGTACAGAATGCAGAATTTTTTAACAAATATCTTCATATTTTATGCATACAGTATCCATGATAAGACTCTATGTCAAATATAAACTTTTGGTAGTCTCGTTGGAAGCACCTTGTATAAGAGATATGAAGCCCCAGATTTGTTAGCTTGTGGGCACAATGTGAAATGGATCTCTTTAATCAGTTTTTCCCTACTTGGATTTAAAGAAGAGGTGTACTAAAGATAAATTTCCATAATACCTCAAGAGAAAAATCTGGAACACTATTGGTTTGGGTTTTGTTTTTGTTTTTATTTGTTATAGTGAATCTCATCTGAGAAGTAACTGAACAGTGAAGGTGAGAATTGGAAAATGGTCTGAACAGCAGCAAAATGTAAGAGGTCAAACTATAGAATAACCTACCAGGAAAATATTAGTTCTGGTACCTCCTCTACGGAAATCAGATTTGACAAATAATCATTAGAAATACACAGTGTTGATCAATGCTTCTCTGTCCTTGGGGGATGTGGTAAGCCTCTGACCATGAATACTGCTAGAGCTTTGTAAGGCTTTATTTTCAGTCCTGTTCTATTGCCTTGATGAGTTTCTAAATTAGAATGATCGATGTGGGGAGAGTTGAATATATTTAGAGTTTGATGTTTTTACTATCACCTTTTGTGAGCATTTAGTATTGAGGTGGGAAACTGCAATATTATTTTATGTTAACACAATGTTTTCTAAACCAAAACACACTGCAAGATCTACATAAGTATTAATCTCTTTTCCCTCCCTCCAAGAGATACTTTTATCAGTATCTTCAGTCCCTGATACACACTTATTATTGTGGTGCATGCTAATTTAAATCTGTATTCTGTAACACAAAACAAAAACAAAAACATTAAAAAAGAAAACAAAAAACAAAAAAAGGTCATCTTATACACCATTTAATTTTCATTTAAATTAGGTGTTTGTTTCTATTTTCTCAAATAATTGAAAGATCAGTAGGGTAAATGACAACAAGCAGCTTTCAGGAAGTTTTGCTATATTAGAGTTGCTAAAGGGGAAGGGAAGAATCTGGATGAAAAATGAAAAATTTTTCCTACAAAAGTCAGAAGGATTTATGATAAACAGTATAAGAGTATAGGTCTTAGATTTGGCAAATGGTTGTACATACAAAGATATATTAGACATCAATTGTAATATTTGAAACACATTTCAGTGATCATGCTCCATTAGGATCTTACCCAGACATGGAATGAGATAGGGGGATGGGGAGGAAGGAAGAATGAATTTCAGTAGTCAAAGGAAACTGGAAGAGCTTAAAATCTGGCAAAAATAGGGTAGGATAAATGCCCCCTCTAGTGGTTCTAGCATTTTACTATAGCGGAGAGGAAATCAGTCTTCACGGGCACAATGTAGGACCAATCAGGAACTATTCGTGCATAATGAAGGAAAAAGAACAACAAAACATCTGTGTAGAATTATGAAGCTCCAGACAGGACATACTTGAGTAACACTGAAAGACCAGGTATACTGTGGCTGAGTTGGCTGTGATTGCAAGAATGAAAAACAAAGAATCTCTCTTGTGTGAAGCTTCTTGGAAATGCTTTCATCCACTGCAGGTTTAGTTAAGACTGCCGGAAGCCATCTGTTGTGCTATAGAGGGACCTGTTATTATATCACCTTCCGAGAAGTTTCCCTTCCTAGATGCAAAGTGTAACTGCATTAATTAGCCTACTGATGCCTTTGCAGAAAGCCCATAACAGACAGATTCTCTCTGAGTAGCCTTATATTGAACCAAAAGGCATCTCTGGAGGGTAGGAGCACTGTGCTGTGTTCGGGCACTGGGGAGGAAGGAGCATTGATACAGACAGGGAAAGGTTACACTGAGGAGCATTGGACAAATTTACACTTTTTCCAAAAGACAAAAGGGTTCATAGTACTTTTATCCACCCACCTCTAATATCACCTTGTCAGGTCCTAAGTCAGCAAACCTAAACACAGTTACCAGCTTTTCTCCTCTTGCCTTCTTCAGTTCCCAACTGCCCATTATGTTGCTCTGGCAGTCTCCACTTATGACTCCCCAGCATCCCAAACCCACAACCAGTTTTCCTTCCTAACATGTTGGGTTGCTTATCTAACAAAGTAGGAAAATGTCAACCCACTTCCATTTTCCCTGCTGATATTTGCACGTTTTTAACTTATTTAAATAATATCTCAAAAACTATTACACTAGTCACATCTGCTATGACCACTATGGCAAATCTGCTTAGTGTGTTTGATCCTAACATTTGGACTATGACACTGTGCGCTCAAAGTCTCAAGGCCTGGTCGATGGAACTATTATGCCTTTGCTACTTTTCCCCCCTGCTTGATGATAAATGTAGCTTCACAAGAAATCAGGAATGTAAAATTCTTTTCATGATCTGCCTGTCTTTTGTTCTTGAGTTTTGGTGAAAGTATTTTGTTTTCCAGTGTGTTTCTGTGATGTTTACAGAATCAGAGAATTGCAGAGTGCAAGGGTTGGAAGGGATCTCTAGAAAACATCAAGTCCAATCCCCTTGCTAAAGCAGGTTCCCTACAGAAGATTGCACAGGAAACATCCAGGCAGGTCTTGAATATTTCCTGGGGAAGCTCTACAACCTCCCTGGTCAGCCTGTTCCAGAGCTCCATCACCATCACAGGAAAGAAGTTCTTCCTTGTGCTAATATGGAACTTCCTGTGTTCCAGTTTGTGCTGCATTTAACCTACCACTTGTACCTACTGATGATTGAAAACGTCAGGCTCGGTATTTTTTAAAATGTAGTTTTAATTGATTCCAGATGATTCAATCATTTGTGGACTTGATTAATGTTCTTTTCCCTTTAATTAATTTAATGCAATTAATTCACTCTAACGCAAACTAAACCATATAGGACAGAGAATATGAAATTTGAGTCATTTTAAAGGCCCCCCATTGCCCTTCCTCCGTGTCATCCAGGGTTAGTGGTCAGAAATGACCTCAGAGGTATTAGCTATAATAATAAATGTCTGTTTTCCATGAACATTACAACCAAATCCACATTCTATGATTTAAAGGCTTTTTCTTTTAAACTGAGGATCAACTCCAACAGCACATCTGTTAATATCCCATGCTATAAGATAAATTTAAAGAGGTTCTTCAGCTTCACAGCCTTTCACTTCAAACATCAGCCTTCAAGGTGAACACGATTAGGCCTTGAATATTCAGTATCCCTGTGCAGTGAGTGGGGAGGGAAGGGGAATAGAAGATGAGCACTCACAGGACTTGCTGAGCAGAAGGCTCTGTAAGGCATTGTGCAAAAATGCCAAAGCCAGCTGATCCACAGTGATTAGTTTTGCTGCAGGCTCTGTTATCCAACTAACCTTCAGCTCAATAAGGGAATTAATTACTCCAATTTCTAAGTTTTCTCTCTCAGTCAGAACAAGACATGAATTATATCTGTCTGGACTTCCACAGAATGAGCCACATGGCCCCAGAACCATGACAAAACTCCATTAAACTGTGTCAGATAGGCAAAACAAATGAAAATATTTTTATGTGGTTATTCTGACCCTCCTCAGAAAGGATAGCAGGTGCAGATGGTTAATCCCACAATAACCGAGCATCTCAAAGAACAAATCCAAGGTGTAAATCTAAGGTGTCAGCCTGCCCTCCTCTGTAGGGGTCTAACATGACCCTAGTCCCAGTCAGACACTGCTCCCAACCTGGCTTCACTCACAAGCTCAGACATAGAGATCTGCTTGCACCCCAACAGTCTCCACTACTTGTGCCCAGTCCACCTAGATCCTCCTTTTGGGGACAGTGTTGTTGACACTGTGTCTTACAGTTTTCAGGTGGAAGATGTTTTCTTTCTGGGCAATGGAAGACCCAGAAGTGGAAGAGGTCATACTGGAGATGCTCTGCTGCATGCAGTAATGGATACTGTTTACAGTTTTTATATCAGATGACTCTGCAGTGGCAAGTATGATGTTGACAAGTCTTTAAACATTTAGTGTAATAACTCACAGCCTACTTTTTTCTAATTGCCTCTGCTTCTATAAACTTTGACTTGAGTTTAGACATAACTATTTCCTGTCAAAAATCTTGCTTTACCTAAATCAGCAACTGAAATATCATGAGAATAAGTAACTTCTGCAACTTCACCAACAGAGTGGAATGTTATCTAGTCTCCACAAGACCAAATAAGGAGAATTCCGTAGGGACTTAAGGAAACTGACATGAATAAATGGACATAGGGATTTGTGAAGTGCTCACACTTGCTGGTGACTAAACATTACCATATTTGAAGCCATCCCAGACTTGAAAAGTCTTCTTTTAATGAGCAAAATTCAGACTCTTCCCTTAGATCTCAGCCATATTTTCATAATAAATTCTTGAACTGTGATAATCAATGCCCAAGGGAGCACTCCGGGAAACAGACTTTCTTCTGAAATGCTCTGGGATATAAGGGAGCTGGTCTTTTGCTAATCCTCTTTACAAAACATGGTGCACAGTCATTTTATCTGACACTCTATCTCTTTAAGCTGCTGTGGGGGAGAACTGAAGTTAAGTCTTTTTTGTTTTTTATTTTTTCGGGAAAGCATGGGAAGATCTTGAATCTTTAAGTATTAACAGATTTTTCCCATACATTTCATGTATGTTTATGTATTTAATCTATTTAACTTTTATATATGCTTTCTGCCTTTTCAATCTTTTGCCCAACAGCACATACATGACAACATAATGCTGGCTTTCAGCTCATATAATAGTAAAGTTCAGCCAAAGAAGGCTACATTAATGGAAAACAAAATGAAGGCTAGGGCAACAGCTGCAGCATCTTTTCTCTACTCTGCTTCTCTTCAACTGGGAGAAGACTAATAAGATGATCTTAGGATAAGAGGAAAAAATACACAGCAGAATTTCTCTAAAGTGCTCGGCAAAATGTTCTCCCTCCTCCTCTCCTGCAGCAATAATGCTGGTGATCACCTACTCTCTGCCCTCATGTACGGAAGCCTGCAGCTCACAGAGGTGGGAGAGGAACTGGGCCTTCCCACTGGGTGGCCTCAAGTCAGCATCCCAAGCATTCGTAAACATGCGAGAAGTTTCCTGAAGAGGCTGAAAAACAGTACATTTTGAAACTGGATGAGCCTTTACAGATGAAGTTTGACAGGACACCAAAAATGGCCTGATTAGTTAAAGCTGGCAATGCTCAAGGACTTTTTGAATATATGAACTGAAATCATGTTGGGACTTAAAAACACTGAAAACTCCTTCAGCTCTGATTTATTATCTGAAAGCCAGCTACAACGTGACCTAGAGAATTTTTTGTGTTCATTTTGCTTTTGAGACTGATTGCAATTCTGTACAAGGAGCAGCTGTTGGTATACTCATGTTACATGACAGTTTCAGCTTTCTCATCTCTAGCTATAAAAAAAGCAAGCTTCTCAAAGTAACAGAATAAAACTTAAAATGAGTGTAGCCAGAGGTGAATAACATGATAGATTACTTGTTCAATGTTTGGGTTTGTCAAACTGGAAACTTGTGCTGTTGAGTTTCTCTTTTCCCACAAGATTTTCATTCAGTCTCTGAACCTTTCAGTGCCACCTTCTCCATACTGGAGGTGTGAATGCTGTATCACAATTTATACCGCCTTTAAACATAATTTCACTGGAATCCTTCATCCTTGTATAAACTCCAGTCCAGATTTTAGTGGAAATGTGGGCTTTAAAACAGAAAGGAGAAATAACTACCTTTCTGGAAACAGTTCTGTTTTATGCCAGGTGACAGCACAAGGAGAGATGAAAAATTTCTTGGAATATCTAAGCTACCAAAAATTCCTCTGATCTTTTCCAGTTCTAAGGACAGAAAAGGATACTGTCTTCTGGTTAGCCTTTGGGATAAAAAAATAATGTGCTTGAAACAAAGAGTGAACACCCTGCTTCTTTACACTGGAGATAAACATAAGCTCTTCAATTCTTTCATGAAAATACCTGATTCCAAATTTTAGAGAAATCGGCCTTACTCCCTAACAATTACTCTAAAAGAGGCACAGAGACATTTTTCTTCTGCCATTTAAAATCCTCCATTACCATAGAATACACTTTGTATGTGGCTAGGTCTATCACACAGCACAACTGGAAGTGTGGCATGAGCTGACACATTTGTCTGTGCTTTCAGAAATTCAGATGATGCCTTTTCTTATGAAGTTCTGATCTCAGACTAAATATGGGAGTGGTTTATTTTGAGGTCACTGTCCAAATTCTCAAGATCAAGCACAACTGCATGCATTGTCTGGACCAAACATTAGTTTTTAAACTTCAGATGAAGGAACTTATATCCAATAAAAATCCATTGTTGTATTTCATGGGGCCTGAACTGTAGGATAGAAAGAAAGACAAAGCAAGTAACTAACTTGTGTTACAGGTTGTTTTTTGTTTGTTTGTTTGGTTTGTTTTGGTTTTTTTCCTCTCTTTTTTATCAGGTATTAGAATTCTGAGGGGTACTGCCCAGATCTGTCACAACATGAAAACAGCAGTGCAATAAGGACTGCGCCAGCAAAGAATCTCAGATTTAGCTCAAAACCCAAATGACTTCTAATTTGGTGTGAATGGAAAGGATTTGAACAGTTTCCATTTCCAATTCTGCTTCTAAGTACAATTGTTGCTAAAAATCTCAGGAGATTTGGTAATAGTGGAAATTGCAACAGTAACTGCTCTCACAGTTTACTGTGCCACTTTGCTTTCAGAACTACTTGCTAAATTGTGTTGCTGTTGACAATCACAAACTTCAGCAGTATATTTCCACAAGTCCCCTGTCTCCTCATGAAATAGCAATGTGTATAATCAATATTCTTTTTTTCTTCTTCTTCTTCTTCTTTTTCTTTCTTTCTTTCTTTTTTTTTTTTTTCTTTCCCAGAAAGTTAGAATGTGTTTTGCTGTTTACTTCTTTGTAGCATTTCCTTGGGAAGAAGACCTCAGTGATTTTAAGTGTCTGTATTAGTCCTGTGTGCTGTATGGATCCTTGGGAACCCTGCTTACTGCTGTGTGAATCCTCAGTAGCTGTGAGTTCTCAGGGACTGCATGTTTGTGCTGTTCTGAAGGAGGACTATGCTGTGTGATCACCTCAACTGCAGGCTGTGGAAACGGAAGCTCTCTGTGCTCTGTACTGCATGCTGTCACAGATATCCAGGGCAGAACCTTGCTCATTTAAGCCTCTGGAACATAGTGTTCAGCCACAGAAATTACCTTCCTTTCTAGCACAAAATAATTATAGTCAAATATAATGTATATCTCATGCATTCTTTCTAGAATAGATATCGGGTCACCCATCCTTAAAGACAGCTCTGACAAACATGGTAGACACCAACATTTACATGCTGCAATCGATCATGGATATGTACAATGCTTCCCTCAGGCTTGATATGCTCAGGCATAACAGCAGAGGGATCTCAGTCCTTTCTTTCAGCAGACTTCGATCTTGGGGAAAAATGAAGTAGGCATTAGCGAAAAAGTAAAAAATCTTGCAGCACTTCTGGTAGCCCATTTTTCCTCTAAGATATCAGTAGCACAAAGCACAGGTCAGCTCCTGGTGGAAAGTTGCCAGTTCAGTGTTAATAGATGAGCCTCTATTTTTATATTTATTAAGTATGTTCTTCTCCAGTATCTAGCATTATCTCAAAGGCTTCAACTCATCTTATTTCTTTCACCAAAAATACAACAGTCTGGCCCAAAGTAGATTCTTGAGATTCACAGAACCACAAAACGATTGGGGTGAAAAGAAAGGTCTTCAGTTCTACCCCCTACTCAAGCAGGGTCACCTGCTGCAGGTTGCTCAGGCCCATGGTCTGCTTGGTTTCAAATGTCTCCAGGGAGGGAGTCTGTGGATTCCTCCGTTATTTATGGTAAATGACAGAAATTTCTACAGCAGGATTCCTTCCTGTTGCAGAAGACATTTGAAGGGACATTACTCACCCTGGGATGCAAAAAGCTCTTTTTATGATTATGGGAACCTTAAGTGGGATATAAATCTTAATGCAAGACTAACAACAGTAGGTTCTGCAGCTCAGGAAGGCATGTTAAGAAAGCTGAGGAGCCAAAGTCTGAGCTTAGTCCCTTCTGACACAGGTTTTCCCTTCTGAAATATTCTCCCTAGACTTGCATGTGAGAGAAGAGGAAATCTAATTACACTTACGGTGACTGACTTTTTTCTTGGCTAGTGAAAGGATCTACTGGTTCATGCACCCATGAAGATCACAAGTTAGAATATTCAACAAGAATGCTGCTTTCAGCCTATTGCAAATAATTTCTTGTTGTATGCTCTGTTATTTTCCTTTGCTGTATAATGATTGCTGCTCTGTTGTTTGATATTATTTGCAGTGCATTTATTGACACTATGTATATCAGGTAGCACAGGCTGAAAGCAGCGGTGTTTCTATGTGGTAGATAGATTTCCCAAAACTTATCATAGATTTATGGAATTGTATGCATTTAAGGATTATCTTCTCCAACCCCCCTGCCATGGACGGGGACATTTTTACTAGGTCTGTTTGCTCAAATCTCCATCCAATATGACTTTGGATACTTCCACTGATGGGGCATCCAGAACTTCCTCTGGGTGAAGTGTACCATCACATTACTAGTCTCAGAATAAAGATTTTACTCTTCATTTCCAACATGTATCTACACAATTTCAATTTAAAACCATTAGTTCTTGCCTTTCTGCTACAGGTCCTTGTAAAAATATCTTTCTTTCTTATAAACTCTTATATGTACTCAATGTATGCAACAAGGTTTCCCCAGAGCCTTGTTCTCTCCTAGCTCAACAACACCAGTTTCCTCAGCCTTTCTTCACAGGAGAGGTGCTGCAGTCCTCTGATCATTTTTGTTGCCGTCTCCTGGACCTGCTCTAACAAGACCTTATCTATAATTTTACTCTTGCTATGGAGCAATGAAAATTCTAAGACCAAGATATGGTTTGCTCTTGAACTTTACTGCTGCTAACCTTTTGAATGTTACTTGGAAATTTTTGAATTCTACTAATCTTATTGGCTTTGTCCTTATTTGGCATGTGAGTTAAGAGGTGAAATAATTTAGCCATGAAGAGAACATCTTAATCTTGGCATCTGTCCTTGGTTTGCAGGCATAGTACTGTATGCAAGAGAAGCTCTCTCAGAAGCTTTTAACTTAACATGCATTCAACTATTTTTGTAGAGAGAAGAGTCTAGCTCAACATGTTGTCTTCTAGACTGGAGAGTAAATGAGGAAAGGACAATGCAGAAATGAAACAGACAATGTCCAGTAAAGAATGTTCTGACTGTTGTCCGCATCTGTACTATTGATTGAATTTAATAGCAATTGTCATGTGCTGCAGTAAGTTTGGAAAATAATTACATCAAAAAAGATAGTGGAAACACGAGGTCTCTTTCAGTATTTGTAATACTTACAGCAAACAGTCTGCAGAATGTATTTAAAAGCTTTGAAAGTTGATGGGAAAGACAAGCAAGCTGTGATTTCTCTGAATGTGGCTAAAAGATTAGGTGTCCTCTGTGAGTTTACTGCATTTGAATCTTCTGCATTACTCTTGAAGCAATGGTCATTAACATAGTCCTTAAAATCTTGCAGCGGTAGGACTGGGAGAAGCTAGGATTTCTTCAGGTAAATGTACTAGATTGTTTTCCTTAGAAGATGATCTGAAAATAAAATTTACATTTTGCATTTTTTGGCTTTTAAATTTCAGAAATCACATCTCCCTGAGGTTTCACATGTGGCTTAGTGCCCAGCCTCCCTCATTTCTGACCTTTTTCATGCATTATTTTGAAGTAGAGTTGGAAAGAAGTTCTGATTAGAGTTGCCGTCTCTGATGAGATGCCGTACTGTCTGAACAAGGACTGCAATTCGTGTTACATAGGCACTAGTGTCACCCACCAGAGTCCCTATGAGCATGGTTAATCATGGTTACTTTTCTTGTATTAGATACCATAAAGTTTACAGAAGATAAGCTGTGTCCGACAGGTGCAAGCTTCTTTCTGCGAATTGTGTGGAAAGGTTATAATTCTGTCACAGCGGCCTTCATTGTAGATACTCAAAGCCCACTCCCACCATGGCTGAATCATAGCTCTTCTCTCAGCAGATGTGAATAGATCTCCAGCCAGTTTTCTTTGAAATGCTTTTCTTATGCTAAGGCCAGGATCTTCTCTATGTTCTGCTGATGCTCTAATTAATTTTGCTTCTGATAAAGAAGTGTATGAAAAGATAATACAGCAACTCAAATTTTGTTGCCAGCTGCCTCTAAGCTGCACTATTCTGTTTCTTACACGTGTTTATAGGTAACTCTGATGTCTGGAGTTGTCTAAATTTGTTGCTAATTCAAGCACCCACAACATTCCTGCTTGTGAAGTCAAATTAGATGGTGTTTGTAATTTGTCACTGCCTCCTTGGAAACAGATTCTCATCTCATTGGAAGTCATGAGAAAAATACAACTAGAATAAAAAGAGAGGAGAAAAACAAACTTGTATTGCCTAGCATTACTACCTTAATCTATAGTAAAAACAAACTAAAAATGAAGACATGGCCCAATTTCCAGGTGCTTCTGAGCAAGAGCTGCACTCTTTTATCATTACTATGAGATTAAATATAAAAGATCTGTTTCTTTTACTAAGTTAGACAGACAGGATCTTATACGGGATCAAGGGCAGACTATGCTTGACCCTGTAGTAAAAAGGGCCTACAGATACTGGGTTTCCTGTTAGTTTACATACTTTGATCATCACTGTGTTGAAATAAAGATAGTGTTTTAAATATGATTAATTTAACATGACATTTGTAAGTAAGTCATGTGGTTAGCTGCCCATCTAATCCTACAGTGCTTGAATACTACTTTCTTACAATGACCTTTGAGAAATTGCAGTCAAGACTGTAACTAGCTGAGAACAAGAGGCATGCTGACGAACTGCTACAGGACTTAAGGTCAGTTTCTTCAAAAAATGAAAAGAAAGGAAAAATGAGAAACTATAAGCCAATTAATTATTAACTGATAGATAACTGTGAGGGGAAAAAAAATAACCTGAATATTTTGCATTAGTCAATAGGAAATGCTGGACTAAACTGTTGTCATTTTTGTTCAATTAACAACTCTGCTTGGAAATGGGAACACAGTGGCAACTTCCACTGCATGTAAGGAAGGAATAATAAGCACCAAGTGCCAAATCCCACAGTGTTTAGTAAATACGTCTACTATTGCTTTCTTTGTTCTTACAATATGGGCAAATTTTGTATAATTTTATTTCTTCATTCTAGACCTCATTACAATGAAACATAGCTCTGTAAAGAATAATGCAGTGGGACATTTAAAATTAGCTGTGATTTTTTAAAGTTACTGCCATTATAAACCACCGTGCATCCATTTGAGACTGGCAGAGAGTAAAGGCCATTAGGCTGCCTAGTGATGGAGGTCAGATTGTAAACAAAGTCTTTGTGTTGGAATTGGTAGACTGAGATTCAGAGAAGATTGCGTGAAGTTTCTCCACAGCACAGCTTCACATTTGGCACTTTTTACATCTATCTGGAACCACCAGGATCAACAACAACAAAAAGGGTTAATTGATTATGATATTGTAATAAAAGGAAAATATTTTAAATTAAAGGATGAAAAAGGGTTGGGAAACTGGGACCTGATCTTACTTGTACCAGAAATCTGACAGATCAAGGGCAATATTAAAGATAAATATACTGAATCTGTCTTTTTCCCAGTTCTCAAATTGTTGTCATAAAACCAAAGCCAAAAGATCCTATTTAATGAGCTCATGGGAGAAAATGACCCTTATCTTAGTTTTTGATTTAGATGCTCTCCTGCCTCATCTTATTCATTTCTGGATAGAATTCAAGTTTCTGAGTCATTTTGTTTTCCATGGCACTGTAACTATTAGGAGAATGCCTTTTCCTGGTGATGAAAATGTTCATGGAATATTGTAGATGGAACATCAATTGAATGTTGATGTGATATTTGAATTTTTCACACAATCTTATCTACTGAACAGCCCTTTAACTGAATTAGACTTTCTTAGAATTTTGTAGTTTAGTTATTTTTGTTTGGTTTTTCATTTTTGTTTTGTTTTTCATTTTGTGTTTGGGGATTTTTAGTTTTGTTGTTATTGGTGGTGGGTTGGTTTGGTTTTAAATAAAATTGTTCTTTCAACTACTGTAAAAACCCATAGCCAAAAGTTCCTGAGAGTGCCCAATTGTTCACTGGAACCTGGATTATTGCTCACTGGGGCGCAAATCCTATTATTTTCCTTTGTTGAACTTTCTGGGGATTCACCTCTTCAGTAACATGGTTATCTAGCTAATAGATGACACAGTTTTTACAGTACAAGTTGTAGAAGTCTCCCAGAAATTCACAGAACCCCTTCAGAGACAAGAGACCAAACCTGTAGGGACATAACTGAATGGAGGACTGGATGTCAGAAGTGAAGATGGATGGAAACATGAGACACGACAACAGGGCAAAGTTTCTCCTCCTCCAGCAGACTGGTAGGGACAGGCTTAATTCTGTGGGAGATGGCAGGAGAAGAGTCTCCAGCACAGGAGTCCAGAAGTCTTCAGATTTTATCAAACACAAACCAAGCATATACACTAAGAGGATGATTGAAGGGTGAGAGAGATTAAAGGGTGGTTATCTGCCATCCAGATATGCATTCACAGGAGACTAGATTCTTTGTTGGTATCCACATCTGTTACGTTGTGAAGAGACTGACAATTTATCCAGCTCTCAGCATAGAGACTCCCCTTGCCAGTCATCCATGTAGGCAGCAGTAATAGCTCCAGGAGGGACCCTGAGAACATAAAGAGTAAGTAAAAGTCATTGCACGAGAGTTGTGAGTGAAAAGCTTGCAAGTCAAGGTAATGTTCTACCTGAAAGGAGCTGTGTATTGCATGTGCAAATGAAAAATGTTCTCATAAGCAGAAGTCTAAGCTAAAAGCCATATAATATCCTCTTCCTTGTCTCTCCCATGCAAAGTCAGACAAATCTCATGGTACAACACAGTGTATTTCTTGGGGGTTTTTTTGCAGTTGAGGAATGTGACTTTGCTATCAGTGCTGCCACAAGCAGAATGTACACAATCCCTGGGAACATCTCAGAGAACAGAATTTATCCAGGGAACATAGGAGTCACAACAACTCCCAGAGGAGCAACAGTCAACATTAAAGTGTTCGTGTTGTGACTGGCTGGTGCTGACGATGGAATTTAAGCTCCTGCTTTTCTGTTCAAAGTGCAGAGCCCTTTTCAACAAAATCAACCCCCATATGTACCAGAGGAAATTACATCTAACTGATGTTTGTTTCTGAGAAGATCCTTGAATTACCAAAAAATTAGGTATGGTCTGACATTCTTTGGTGCAGAAAACAATTGTCTTTTCTTTAATTCACTTTTTTTTTTTTTTTTTTTTTTTTTAGTATGCTATTATATGCTATTATTTTCTGGAATGCTGTCCTTTGTAAATTCATTATTTTTCTGTAACCATATAAACCAAGAGGTGGTGGGAGGAGTCCTTCCACTGACTTCACAGAAAATTGGATAGGATCCAGATGGGGTGAAAGAGAATCTAATGAGTTTTCCTATGTAGTGTTGTCCTGTGAAAGCTGTATGACAGGAAGGGATAGATAAATCATAGAATTATAGAATTGTTTGGATTGGAAGGAGCCTTAAAGATCACCTAGTTCCAACCCCCTGCTGTAGGCAGGTTTACCTCCCTCTAGACCAGGTTGCTCCAAAGCTCCATCCAGCCTGGCCTTGAATGCCCCTCCAGGGTGGGGGTATTCACAACCTCTCTGGGCAACCTGTTCTAGTGTCTCACCACCCTCACAGTAAAGAATTTCTTGTAATATCTAGCCTAATATGCTCTCTTCTAGTTTAAAGCCATTGCTCTTCCAAGAGCTTTTAAGGGAGGCAGTCTGCTCTTAGACTTGTTCTCCTGCTGCCACAGTAAATGCTGAGCCAGATTTTTGTGAATACTGCACGTGACTGTGTAGAGTCTGCGAACCTCTTCAAGCTCACAGCTATTTATAAAAGCTGATTATTACACTACATTTTTCACCCCAATGTTCCCAAAGGACATTGCAAACATCTGGTTGCACAGACATCTCTTGATCTGAAACTGTTAAAATTCAGCTGCTAAGGCATGACAACTGCTTAGCATTTGGAAGGGCTGGGAAAGCTGTGATGTATTTACCTCTGACTTTACCATCGCTGTTATTGCTCACTTTCAGGAGTTCATTTATTAGACAGGTCAGGTGAAGCAGTAGGTTTGAAAATCGTAAGTGTCTGAAAAACACACAAGAATCAGGAAGCTGAAATGAAGCAAGTATCCATGGGAGGCATCACAGCAGTGGTCATTTGTTCATGTGGATCATTCTAGAAAGAAGAGATCCTGAAGTATGCACCCAGGTGGCTGTGGTCCTCCTGCTTGTGGTCCTTGAATCCACATTTGTATTCTCTGTCCTTCTCAAGTGACTCAGATTTTTACTTAGAGACTCCTGAATTCAGCCCAGAGTGCTTGCTCGAGGTGATGCTTGTTTTTAGAAAGTTGTCCTGTATTACTTCCAAGTCTCCCATTAATGAAAACACCCTACAGTGACTAATGAGTTGTCCCAGTAATTCATTCTTTTGCCTTTGAAAAAGTACAGATCTTTCTTGCACTAAATCTTGTTAGTGCCTTCTTTCAGCCATGAGCATACTGAATAAAGTTTTCAGACACAAATCTTTATGAGCAGAAGTCTGCTCCAACAGTAAACTTCTGATATCTGGTTTGCTTTATCTCTGAAAGTGATTGGAGAGCTGGTAAGCCCGTTTGCTCTTGGAGACCTAGTATTAAATTTAATACTTTGTAATGGATAATCTTTCCTAGCCAATAATGAGTGTGATTTCGTAGATAAACTAGTGTCCATTAATAAAGATCCTCAGTTTCCTGACTTGTTTGAACAAATTCATGGAATCCTCATGTAACTCCATTCCAGCAGACTGGAGAGATTCCAGCCTTGAGCACAAGCACTTACATGATCATCTGAACTGTCACATTTTTATCATTATCCCTTGCATGGATTTGTCCTGAACAAGCTGTTTTTCCCCTGGGAGAATCAATATTTCAGAAACCTGAGGAGAAGTAGCCCATGATGCATATTTATTTTGAAAGTCATGGAGAAGCCCCCCAGTGAAGTCACCATAGTTGGATGTACAGCAGAGTGGGTGCAAGCCATGCTTAAGACAGAGGGAAGATAATACCTTGCCATTTAATTCACACAGTATAAACACAGCTTTTATGCAAACTGAAGACATCATTATGGTACGCTGCTACAGGAATGTAACAATGGAACACTATTGTTCTTGCTCAGAGGGAGGTGAAGGCCTTTGATCCCTTTCCCTCGGTGTATGAGAAACTGCTGGGGGAATATTTGGAGGGAACTGTTGCCATCTGGTAGGTTTCTGCATGTGCATGGTTTATTTTTATAGCAGGTGAGCAGTTATTCTATGCCTGCAGGACAGATCAGGCTCCCTGCCTGTGAATCAGAGTACTTCCCACTTGTATCTAGCTGGGAAATCCCAACCTCACATGTTGTAACCATAGGAGTGCATGCAATTGTTACTGTCTACAATGTGTGTTGACAAGATCAGTCAAAACATTCACTGTGTATCAGTGCATTGTTTTATATAGAACACCCTACTCAGCTGTGGGGGGACATATCCAGAGGGGTATGCAGGTGCCTCACTACTTTTAGAAGCTTAACTCCCCCAGATTCATGGGAAGCAGGTCCCTAAATGCCTCTATAGCACTGGTAGAATACCAGAGGGTGGGTGGTTATTCTCTCTTGAACTATTCCCACACTCTCTTCATCCTTTCTTTATTTCTATTGAATGATTCTTACAGAAAATAAAGATCTTTTTTTTCCTGATTTTGAATGTGTATATATATTATGTTTCAGTTGCATAATATTATTGTTTTAGCAATAATTTGGCAAGTAGAATTGCTCCCCACATTCTGTAATGAAAATATAACACATTTTAGCATTCTTCTGAGATTTAATTTCTTGTCAAGTTGTACATTTAGAAAAAACTTATTTCATAAAAATTAAAGACAGTGCTTATTCAGTCATCTGTTGCAACCATCTGCTGCTGATACATTATTTTGATTCGCCACCCTTTGTCTTCCTCAAGGAAGTCAACTGTGTTTTTATTATTCCTTTCACTCAAAGCAAGATACAAACTTCAACTTACCACTCAGGGTGAATTATAATATAATGTTCTTCCATCGTTCTGCAGTTAAGAGCTTGAAATTTCTACACCAATGGTACTGTGATATTGTAATTTTTCCCATCATTAATGTTCTTGCAGTCTCCTGTATGTTAATGATATTTTAAAGCTCACAAGAAAAAGTAGCACTTCATCACAGGAGTATTTTGAAAAGCACTGAGTCATAGTCAGTGTCCTCTTTCAGGTGTCACTTAATTTAGTACATCAATTGCCAGGTTCATTAATTTTCTCATTTATTTTTTTTTTCTCAAAGAGATGTAGCTTTTATGTTCATGCACTTTCCCTTGTGTATACTACCTTTTGTATTCTTGTATTATATAAAGCAACTAAGAATTACTTAGTATTTTTGAGTTAATTGATATTACCAAAATGTAACTGTTACAACTATTTAAACTGAAATAGTTTCCCAATAACCTGTCATTCCTGAGTGAGCACTACAATTAGAAATGGAAACCTTGTTTTTGCAAGTGCATCCATTTGTATGTACCGAATATACCCTTACTGCAGACACATACACACTTGCCTGCACAGACACTGTCCATATTTTGATGACAGTACTTTGTATTTTTCCATGAAGTGCAGACATATGATGCCTTCTGGCCTCAGAGACAGCTTTCTGAGCATCTAATGTAAAAAGGGCATGTTTAATCACAAATACAGTCTCAGCTGTGAATACTGAACAGCTATAGGTCCTCGACCATTCCCAGAAACATTTATGGAAGGGATAAGGGTCGGCAGCAATGCCATTAGCTATTGTGAAAATTTCAGAGCACTGAATCTAGGCAAAATCAAAGCTAAGTATAAAAAATGAACACAATAAAGCAGTCATCTGCCCTTTATGGTATTAAAAATTACTCTGTCTTCAGTATGTCACACATTCTACAGTGGAAAAATGGAGAGGACAGCTGCGTACAGATTAATGGCTTCTCAAGTAGCTATTGTAATATACACACACAGAAACTGTCTGTGCTTCATGCTCTGAACCACAGCTTAAAGGGAGGTGAATAATGTTGCTGTTCTCTCAACTGAAATCTGGCATTTTAACTACAGTCTAGATTATGCTAATAATTCCATAAGTGGTCATGACCAAGTTATGGAGCTCATCTTGAATGGCAGAAACTGAGCAGAGCAGATTGCATTGGCCTTGATATTTTGAAAGCCCTTGAAAGGAAGATATCACAGGGCAGTGATGATGCTTTTAAGTTACCATAAGAAGAGACATTATTTGACAGTGTGATCTCATAGAATCTGCACAGTAACTACATTTAGAGTACTTAGCCAATTCTGTCTGTACTTCCAAACCCTTGACCTTTCACTGGGAGAACTGTACGTGTATGTGAAACTGAAATAAGTTTAATGAAGTCTTTCTACTCTGAATTAAAACTAAATGGAAATAGCAATGATTATGACTCCAGAGTAAGATCGCAAATCCAGATAAATGTCACTAGACAGAGGAAGGAAGTAACTCTTCGTTTATATATGTGTCCTTGATCCCAGGTTCTTTCCATTCCTGCTCCCATCAAAATATACTACTAGCACTGCTACCACTACTATTAATATTACTACTAATACTTCTGCTACTACCAATAATAATAATTATAATTATAATTATAATAAATTAATTATTTTCCAAGCAAGGAATTCAAAAGAAATGTCTCATGGAAAAAACTGAACCTACCCATTTCTCCTACAGAGAAGCCTGCTTCTCTTCACTGAATATAAAGAGAAGACTGATCATCAGGAGAAGCCTATCATACCTAAAGATGAGGCACCTATGTCTTTATATGACATGAAATGTAAATGTGACATCCAGTCACGGCTTGCTAGAAATGACAGCTGATCAGTCAGGTTGAAAAAAGTTATTAGGAACATTAATGGGAGAAAAAATATTTCAAGGTTCATTGATAGAAAGATATAAATTTTAATTCAGAAACCCTCCAAGCTGAATTGTGCTGAAAATTGGAAAAGCATAAAAGCTTATGAAAAGCATAAACAGAAGAAAAATAGTGATTAGAGGAAAAATAAGAAGAAGAAGAAGAAGGAAAGGGAAAGGAAAGGAAAAGGAACAGGAAAAGGAAAAGGAAAAGGAAAAGGAAAAGGAAAAGGAAAAGGAAAAGGAAAAAAAGGAAAAGAAGGAAAAGGAAAATCCTTCATACTCAATTGAGTCACTGGCCTGCTGCTTGAATTAAACCTGTGATTAGAATTTAGTGATTGTGAATGAAGAAGGACAAAAAGAAGTGAAAGTTTAAATTGTTATTTCAAGTGTCAGAAAAATAGAAAGAGTGAATTTGAACTTTGAATACATTAAGTATACAAGATCTGGGGTTTATTTAGACAGTGGGAGTAATAATCAGTTCTAATGAAAGTGGATATAACTTCATTTCCAATAGTGAATCCAGAGCTGTACTAAGTTCTGTGTGTTGCATTTTATTTTCTGTTTTCACTATAATCCTTTGCGAGTACTTCACCTTTTTACGTGCCATCTTTTTCACCTAATTCTGTCTTTTTAAAAGTTAGGCATCCATCATAAACTGCACTCATTGTACAGGCAATGAAAATTACAACTTGAACAATTGCATTTCCCCTCTGCAACAGTACATTACTCACAGACTGGGATTGTTAAACCTTGGGGAAAAAGAAGGACTTGTGAAACCAACACCTACTCTCTGGACAGACTTCCTTCCACTTTGCACTTGCACTAGCATTTCCCACTGCGGACTGTGAACCTCAGGGTGGATTCCAACAATCCAGGCATCTACTGAGAGGACAGTACAGCCTCGTGCAAGCAAACTAGGATGTTGCAGCGCTTTGCTGTTGACTATTTCCGCCAACAAATGCTGGAGCAGCCAGTCAGATGTACTCAATTGCTGCTTTAAAACAAAGAATTACTGGTAAAAAGTGTGATCCTGGATAGCACTTTGGGACACAGTGACCATGATGCAGTTGAGTTTAGGATTTGGAGGAAGGGTGTAAAGGCAAGCAGCAGAGTTTGGACTACAGCTTCCTTAAAGCCAACCTTGGTTTGTTTAAGTCTCTGTTATAGACAGAATCCCTTGGGAACCTAAAGGAGAAGAAAGGGTGCCCAGGAAAGCTGGTTGATTTTAAACAGATATCTTACTGAGAGATCAGGAGCAAACAAGAAAATTTGGCAGAAGACCTTTGTAAAGCATGAAGTTTCTTTCTATAATAAAATGAAAAACAAACAAAACAAAACAACAACAACAACAAAAAAAAACCACCACGCAACCTTATGAAAATCATAAAAATAGAACAGGCTGCAAGAACAATGTAGTAAAGTATGATACTGTCATGACTGAGATATTTATTTAACAGTTTTTTTCCCTATGTCTTCACAGACAAGGCAGGCTCCCAGGTCTTGTTTGTACTGGCACTTTTTGAGAAGTAGATGGATAGCTAACAGCAGAGGAATTAGAATTAATAAAATTAGAATTAATACTGAGTGAGTATTCTTTTCAGTTTGGTGTCTGTTAGACCATACCTGAGGCAATGTGTTCAGTTTTGAGTTCTTCATCACAAGAAAAACATAGATTTACTGAAGTCCAGCAAAGATCATAAAGGTGATCAAGGTACTGGAGATATAAGAGGCTGAAGGAAATGGGCTAGAGAAGGCTCAAGACAGATTTCTTACTGTCTTACGCTAAGACTTCTTAACATGAAGAAGGAGTGACAACTGAATAAGCTTATGACAAGAAATTCCAGGTAGGAACAAGGAAAAACAATATTTGCAATGGCATTGGTCAAGCACAGGTTTCCCCGTGATGATCTGAATTTTCTGTCCTTGGAGGTACTTAGAAGTTGATTGGCCATGGCCCTAAGCACAGACTTACCAAGGGAAAATAAAAGTTGAGCAACCTCTTTATCATCTATCTGTAATTAAAGGATTAGTTATGTGAATGAGGAGGGTGGAGGATATAACACGTTTTGATTATAGTCTGAATGTTGATTGCACTGGACAAACACAGATTGAGGTGTGTTGAAAAAAAGCTGGGCTACTGGGCTGGAGTAAGTTTGATAGTAGCCAATGGCACAACATCCAGATAACAAAGTAGCCTAGAGGCTGATGCTGGGATGAGTGATGTTCAGTAACGTCGTGAAGAATCAGGTGAGACTGAGTAAGCTAGGAATCATGCAAAACATACAAAACTAAAAAGGGTTTTCATATATTGAAAGGTTCTCCACAGTGCTCTAGGATGTAAAAAAGCAGGCACTCTGTGTCAACCAAAAATCATGCAGTTCAGGCAAAATGTATAGTTCTGCACCCAGAGCATCTGTACAGCCTTCAGTGGAGTTCTGCACTGACATATCTTGTTCAACATAAGAATGTAGTGCATATCTGGATTGGGAGAACAATGAAGTTGTCTTCTACCAACCACTTTGTAATAGAAGCCCATTGCATTGTCTTCAGTAGAATTTATCAGGGAGTGATGTATCCTAAAGCACTTACTTCACTGAAAATTGCAGCATTTTTGCATCAAAGGGGAATTTAACCAGGCTGAAAGGCAGCAGTCTTTCTCTGAAGTGAGTGTAGCATTTTCCTTGTAATACAGTCACCCAGAGATGCAGTTATTAATGTCACAAACCTTTCTCTGAGTCAGAGACTGCCTTTTACTTCATGTCTGTAAAACAGCCAGCAAAGACAGATGACAGCTTGTTTGCAGCTATGGGACATCATAGTGTAATGTGTGCTATAATATCAAAACCACTTTTTCTTCCATTTATTTATTTATTTGTTTGTTTGTTTGTTTATTTGGGGGGGTGCGATTCATGAATTTTAAAGAGCAATTAGATATATCAAATACATTTTTAAATTAAATTTCCCCTTAAAAGAGCTTCAAAAATAGAAGAAATAAGAAATGCAGTGTACCACTAGGGCATTACCCTTTGTGCATTGCAATTTGCTCATTTCAGATGTACTTTCACACTGATTGAAGTTAATGATTGAATCATCTGCTTTAATTACATGTGTCAGAAGCAATTTATCAACAGAAAAGTAATTAATCTGTATTTTAATAAGCAATATCTCATATGATCTGTAAAATAATTTTTAATCTGCTGTTTGGCCCTTGGAAATCCCAAAGATATTTTAATGAGATTATGTGAAAACAATGTTTTCCTAAGTTATTTGCTACAACTAGTTTTTAGCTTTTACTTATTAAAAAAAATGTGATAGGGAATATAGAATTTTTTTATAAATCTCTAGTATAGGTTTCCTTCCTCAAAATAACAATAAAAATATTTTAAACCCTTGATAGCTTATTTATGCACAGAGTACTTGGAAGAGAACTTTTTCATGCAAATCTACAAACAACACTGGTGCTATAGTCATCTATGTACATATCAGTGAAATAAGAACGAAACGTATTAAATTTGAGACTATTACAAGTTATAGGTTGGTGTGAGTCATAAATGACATTCATGATACTGTTGCATTGAAGATACTACTCATAAAGCATTCAAAAAAAGCCAGTAGGATGACATAGGTCAGCATGATTACATCTCTATTAAGAAACAATGAATAGGGCTTTTATATTGTATAAGATCAATAAATTAAGGGATGCTATAACACACAGTGCCTTTAAAAGAGTATGGTATCCTGCTAGGAAATTAAATAGAGCCAGCTAATAACTAACTGCAACGAATAAATCAGATATAATGAGAAATATTCATTCTGATGCACAACTCTGCAAGCCAGAAATTGCGTTTCTTAGAATAGCAAAGTATTTACTTGCTTAAATATTTTGGTGTTGTCTTAAAATGAATTCTTATATTTCACTGAAGCATTAGTCTGGCAAAGCTTTTCTACCACTGGCTAAAATTATAGTAATTGTTATGTATCATTCACTTGCAGAAAGAAGTTGCAAAACATGCCACCTGTGCATTTTCTTGTCAAAATGGAACGCAGAAATTTAGTGGTCACTGACTGTCTGGAAAAACATTGATCAAAGAAAATTCAAGTTTGGAAAAGCAGATTATCATTTTCTGTTTTTGGAGCTGATCAGGCAAAATAAACATTTTTTTTCTGTTATTCTCTTAAAAGAGCATTCTGATTTCTGTGTATTTCTGTGTACTTCATGGTACATGAAGGAGGAAAGGGATGCCATCCAGTGGGTCTTCGACAGGCTTGAGAAGTGGGCCCATGAAGTTCAAGCACAAGGTCCTATGCCTGGATCGGAGCAGTACCAAGCACAGATACAGTCTGAGAGATGAAGGGATTGAAAATAGCTTTAAGAAGAGGGACTTGGAGGTGTTGATTGATGAGAAGTTCAGTATAAGCTAGAAATGTGCTTGCAGCCTAGGAAGCCAACCGTATCCTAGGCTGCATCACATGAATTATGATCTGCGTTTGTGAATACATCAGAACATTCGTCATGCACTGATATTTATGTGTTTTTACATATTTCTAAGGAGAGAGCATTGAAGCTGTGTTTCTTGTGCACATGTTCATTTCTTGTGACGCTGGATGATAAAATGATTCTTTACGTAGCTCCTATTCATTTATGAGAGTTACACCAAAGAAAGATTTTGAGCATTTTGTTTTCATAGTCATGGACACTAAAAACCTACAAGTGACAAAGCCTAACTGGTAACAAGTTGCGTTTATAGGTAATGGAAGTGGAGAACTGTGAATTAAAATTTCATCCTACTTCTATGATATCTGTTTAACTAATTTGCTGAAATGGTAGACAAACATACGCAAAGCTTTGGATGGTTATTATATCCCCTTCATGCCTTGGCATTCAGAGTAGGAGTAATTATACATGGGTAAAAATAATTATATAAACCTCTCTACAAGTATGATTGAGACATTTGGAGTAAGGAGGAACAAAACCAAAACAATAGCACCACTTGGCATTAAGTCTGGTCCTTGGATAGGGAAGCAGCACCATGAATACTTGAGAGTACTGTGATATATGAGTAGTTAAAACATGGAAGTGTGTCTGTATACAGTCCTGATTCTAGCTTAGGAAGTGTTATTAACACACTGATGTCTTGCTTGTTGCTCAGCAATGGGAATGTGGCTGGAGCTGGGCCAGGCAGCTTGGCAAGGAAGATTTGCTGCCATGGTGGCTCTGAGGTAGGGGTCAGGGCAGAGGCAGGACACAGGGTCTGAATTAGACAAGAGCTTATTCCATAGCACGGGACAGCATGTGGAAGGCCAAAAAGCAGTGGGAAGTTGGCCAGGGAATGGCTACTGCTCAGGGAATGACGTGTGTTGGTTGGCAGGTGGTGAGTAATTACATTTGCATTGTGGGTATATGTATGTATATGTAGCTATATATATAGTTATATAGAGATAAATATAATCATGTTAGGTTTTTTTTCCATTTTCTTATACTGTACTTTTAAATAATTTTAATCTCAACAAATGCATTCCATTTTGTTTCCAGTTCTCTCCCTCATCCCACTGTGGGGAAGGAGTGAGCCAATGGCCACATGGTGCTGAGCTGCTGATGGGCTGAACCACAGCAACATATCACAGAATCAAGGAATCACAGAATGGCTTGTGTTGGATGAGATCTTTAAAACTGTCAAGTTCCAACCCCCTGCCATGCTCTGGTTGCCCCCCACCAGCTCAAACTGCCCAGGGCCCCATCCAACCTGTCCTGTTGGGGCACCCACATCTCTCTGGTCAGCCTCACCACCCACTGAGTAAAGAACTTCCTCCTAATATCTAACATATATCTCCCTTTTTTTAGTTTAAAACAGTTACTCTTTGTTCTGCCACTACTTACCCATGTAAAATATTGGTCTCCCTCCTTGTTTATGAGGTCCTGTTAGGTACTAGAAGGCCACAACAAAATCTCCCCAGACCCTTCTCTTCTCTAAGCCAAACAAGACCAACCCCCTCAGCCTGTCTTCTAAGGAGAGGTGCTCCAGCCCTCATCTTTGTGGCACTCCTCTGCGCCTGCTCTGACAGCTCTACATCCTTCCTGTTCTGGGAATCCCAGACCTGGAATAGTACTTCATTTAGAGCCTCACTATGTGCATATTTATAGCTACAACTATCAGTTCATCTAAAACCTTTCAATGTGCAGTTTACACACTCCAATGATGTGCCGAGGAAGAATTGTTTTCCTGTCATGCTGTCAGTCACAAGGCTTTACAACTAGCCAACCAATTCTACTTTTTCGGTCTTTGTAGATAGACTGATCTGTGACTGTACTCTACTTGTCCGTGACTATTTAATTTCCTTAACAATATTTTTAGAGGAGTTTGATCTATCTTTACTGTGTTCCAGTAAAGTGTGCATTTTAATAACTTTGAGTGTCTACTGCAGGCACGTGGCAAAATAAAGTCACAGAGCTCTCCTTGGAATATCTTGTTTTCTAGAAGTCATTCTGGCTAGTCTTCATCTCAGTAAGATCAGTGAGTTTTCCAGCCTTGTCTTTAACATATTTTAGGACTGGATATCAAAAAGCCTGAAGGACCTTTACTTCAATATGAAAAAGCCTATCCTATTTTTTTATTTTTACTGCATTCTAAGAGAGAACAATGTAGGCATTTTACTTCTCTGGAAAAATCCTAAACATCATATCATGATGATATTGACATAAATTTATTTTTTAACATCCAAGGACTAGATATAGCTCCCATTAAGTAAAGTGAGTAAGAACTCTGTCTGCACTGATCCTGCTCAGTATACGACAATAGTAAAATGCAATTTACTTTAAATAATGACATAGAGTCAGGAAGGGAAGGGTAAATTTTGTCAGAAGCCAAAGACCTCACATCTTGTCAGACTCAAGCTGTTTCCATCCCTTGAAAGAAGCCATGCTTAAGACTTTTTTCTGTTTGATAAAAGATCATGTTCTAATTTTCATTTGGCAACCCAGTAAAAGGCTGATTTTCTGCAAAAGAATAAAATAAAATAAATAATCCCAGTTATTGCTGTCCAGTGAGATACAGAAAAATGTATCTGTCAAGTTCAAAGCCATTTGGCCTTCAGAAACATATGAAGACATCACCATCCTTGTAATGACACTCAGATTGTCACTAATTTTGAGAGACAATCTAATTAAAAATGAAAAAAAAAAACATGCTGAAACTTAAAAACATACATTTTTTTGTGCTTAATCACTGAAATAATTATTTAAATTTTTCAAAAGAATTCTTAATAAGACAGAATTACTTAAGATACTTTAAAATGCATCCTTAGCAGTTTTACAGTTCAGCCAGAACTGCAAAACTTTTTATTCATCTCTCTACAAACAGCCCAGATATTTCTGTGATCTCTCAATTCCTTTGAGACAAGCTACTACTTGTAAGAACAACACTGGCATTTTGCATGGGCATGTAATAATTTCTTCAAGTATCAAAATGACATATAGGTAAAATGTAAATTACTAATTTTAGAAGAATAATTTTGGAAAATCTTTCATTCTCTACATTGACAGAAATTTGATTCAGGAATCACTATAGGATATAAAAATTTTTGACCTACCTGTACCAGATTCTGTATAAATGCAAATATATAATGAAAAGGACATAAGTCTCGAAACTCAGATATCAAGAAACTGAATAGTGGGAACACTCACTAATGAACTGTCAAGATAAAAGCAAAAGCTACAGTCACTTTTTGAGTGTGTGCAAGTAGAAATGATAGGCATTATGCTGGTGACATACTAATCACAGATATTCCATTCTGGTTCAGTAGACAAGTGATATCTACTGAGCTCACTTCTATTCTCACACACTACTAGTGTGGCATGCTCTTGTTAGACCACTAATTTGAAGATCTTCCTCATCTCAAGAGGATAGGACTGAGAACACATATCTGTATCTTCTTGGCTGAGATTACATCAGCCCTGCAAAATGCATATAATCAAAACTGATAATTCCACTATTTGGATGGAAATTCTGCATCTTTGATTTTATAGCAATAGTTTAACTGTGATTTGAAATGTTTGTTAGGCTTAAGAATTTGGCATTGTTCCATCTGAATTCAGACAGAGCTTGTCTTGCATAGATGACATGAAAGTATTAATATTGCCACTTGTGTTTAGGATCATAAATACAGGTATGTAAGTTTCCTCAGAAGAATTCCAACAGAGTCATTACAAACCTCATTGTAATTCAAAAATAAAACACAAATAAATAAACAAAGCCAATGAAAAAATAAAACAAAAAATAAAACAGCAACAAACAAAATTACGTCAAAGAAACAGAAGAACAAAATTCCACTTATTTCCAAGGACTCCCTTTGTTATGTCATGTGCCAGGGCAATCAACAGAACAGTTCTTACACCAACTGATCACCCTCTTTTCTCCTCAGCACAAGTAATAACTGGAAAAATGGAAGAAATAGGAATGGTTGAGTCTATTCATCATTTAGCATACTTTCTGGAACTGAAGTCCTGCAAATTATTTTTATCCTGTTTCAATATCCAGGTATTTGTTTGACTTAAAAGGCCAAATCATAAAATAATCATTAAACTGCTTTTAACATTTTTTCTCATGGTAATCTAAAAACTAATTGATAGGCTTCATTTGAATGACTCTGAGAACACTCTCCACAAAGGCACAAGCATAATCTGTCTGAGTATTTCTGTCCCTGTATCTGACTCAGAAAGTCAGTGAACCTGTTAGAACTGTCAGCCAGGGAGCCTGGTTCCTTAGCTGAAGAGGAAGACACTTAAATCTCTGCCATCATCCCAAACTTCACTTGGAAATTGCAGGCAGGAGGAATTACGTTTGCATGCAAAGATTTTACCACTCTGATAATACAAGGTAGGCAAATTTGGGCTCCAAGGAATACTGTGACAATAGATATTTGGAACATGATATTGCTTATAGCACCCCTTTTTGCAAAACACATCAGCAAACAAGGCCAGAGATTATTGTCCTTCATCCTGTTCCTGACTGTGGAATGCCTCCTTGAGTTACTGGGAAGAAGAGTGACAGAATTTGGCTGGGCTCCTTTCCAATGACAGTTTGCCAGACAAACATCGAAACAATGAAGCCATCTGTGTTTTGTAGATCTGTAAAAGACTAGTGTCCACATAACACTATTGCGTTGAGGACATCTGGCATATCTCTCTGGTGTTCTTTGACAGAGCATGTAACTGAATATTGGTAGAAAGGTAGAGCCCTTACTGGCATACTGACATCTGCCTCCGTCGTCATGGGCTGACATAATAAAATAGGGAACATTACCTTTGAAGCAACCTTGTATGTTGTTATGATTGTGTTTCTACTTCCATTTTCCCTTTCGAGTTTGGTCAATAGATTTTATCTCAACCCATGAGTTCTGTTTTGTTTCTATTTCTCTTCCTCATCCCACTTGCAGATGGAGTGAGCAAATGACTGGTATTCAGCTACCTGTCAGTTTAAGCCACAACAGCTTAACTTCCTACTAGTTGGGATGGACTAGTCTCAAGCTTGGAGCAAACAGTCATTGAAAATCATTTGTTTCACTGTACTAGCTCTTACTTGTAAATTACCTCCTCCACAGGGTCATATCCTCGTGGAGTCCTCTAGGCAGATCACCAAAAAATGAAGTCCACCCTCCTTAAGTCCAAGATTGTGACTCCACTATTTGTTTTATTCCCTCATCTCAGGATCTTAATCTCCACCACTTGTGGTCCTAGAGACAGGCCTGCCCCTTATCTTCCTATAGAGAACCAATTCTTCCTTTTACATAAGTATCAAGTCCAGTAGAGTGTCTCATATTGGTGTGCTTTCAGTCACCACCATAAAGAATTTGCCATCAATGCCCACGAGAAACCTCTTGGATTTCATGTCCCCTGCTGTATTTCCCTTCTAGGACATCTACATACATGAAGATTTCTTAATATTTAGTACTCACTTCTTGATATTCTTGAATCATGTAGCTTTTCTAAAAGTCTTGAATTATGTGAAATGTTAGTAATATTTCAGCAGTTTGTTTTTACTGACTAAATCTGAAGTTTCATGCACACATGAAAGTAAACAATTTGTTCAAGAAGAAATTTTCTGTGGTACTATGCTTTCTCACGTCTTATACTCCCTGTTAATAATATTTAGTTTATTGAAAACATTATCAATTTTTTTCTTCATATCTTCCAATACTTGGGAAGTAGGTCCAACGAGCAGAAGAATCAGTGTGCATTTCATACTAATTACTGTGGATATCAAAGAAATAGAACTGCTTATGTCAGATGACTACAATGGATTAAATACCATAGACCTTCCCACAGAGGATACCTCAGCTTCAACTGAAGTAGAATCAGAAGCCCCTGTAAGAAAATGAATTATGCAGCAGGGATTGTATTAAATTAACTGAATATGTTTAACTCTTACGTATAAAGAAGACCATAGGATAAAAATAGTCTATTTGAAATGGTAATTTTATGAAACAACAGATGTGAGTGGCAAAAAGGACTGTAGTATTCTATGCGTATATTTGATGTTAATCTCAGAAATGCTAGACACTGATACAGCAGAATAGAGCAAATTCCTCTTACGTTTCCCCTGCTTTTCCCTGGTTCCTTTTCCTCCTCTGCATCAAACAAGCACTGTTTCTGATGCAGGCATTCAGAAATAAAACATGTATCCACAGAAGTGGCAATAGTTACGGCTCTCTGGCAACAATAGGAATATAAGGGACATTATAAAGAACTTCTGATGGTTTCCAGGTTGGGAGTACCCCACTGAGCAGCTGAAATGTTCATTAATTCCTTTTACCTAGCAAATACTTTTCTGCAGTAACTAGCCATCTCAATATTTTTTCCTCACTACATGCAGTTGCAGGGTTTTTTTCTGCTTATTGTTTTCTGCTTGGGCAGTTTATTCATATTCAGCTTTCTTGCAACTGATTTATTATAGCGTTTGGGTTTTTCTCAAGACTCCTTCAAGTCTTAAGTTTGCACTGGCTTTTAAAATTGAAAATATATTCTCTGTTGTCCTGAAGAATGCTATTTTATCTAGAAGAATGCACAGGCTATTGCTGAGCAATATTAACCTTTAAAGGAATAACAAACGAGGAATGACTGTTTTCTTGCCTATGCCAACATTTCTCCACCTGTAGGTTTCCCAAAGTGGGAAACTTCAAGAAAGAGATGCTCTGAAACACCACCTACCTTTGTTAATGTCTACAACAGCACTGCAGTTTGGACCAGGAGTGCACTCTGGAAGAAAATATCCATTCACTATATTTTGATTTGCCTCATGAAATGATCTCAGAACTCACAGATGTCTTCCTCCAGCTGAAGCTAAGCAGAAGAGGAGCTCACTTTAGTGTTTCGTCCATCTGTGGGCCCTGAAGACACAGGGTTGGAACAAAGCTAGTTGGTCCAAGTGAAATTCCCAGCAAATAGTGAAGACTTTGCGTTTGCCTCTCCAAATGATTTCCATTTCCTAGCCTAGACTTAGCTCCTGACAACATCCAGAACTTTTACAAGCTCAAAGTAGTACATTTTTTGGTGAAGAGTGGGAGGAAAGGTCTCAGACAAGGGGACAACCTTGCTCCCAAAAAACTCATCCAAGTTTTGTCTTTCAGGTGCTTTCGGGCATAGTTGTTCAATGGTGAACATAGGAGAGGACCTGAAGCATTTCCCAGCTCCCAGCTGCGGCCACAAGCTTTGAAAACATCCTGCTTTTGTGTTACTGTGTTACACAGATGTGCCGTACCAGACAGAGAAGTACTGGTGAGGCACTCATAGCATCATCCCCTTCTTGAGAGCAGGCACACCAGCACAGTGGGGTACGGACAGTTCAGGCACAGCCTTTAAGGACATGCATACATTTCCCATTGACACCAGCATATTAACATTTCACCACAGCTAACTTGATGGGGTACCCAAGCGTGAATGTGCTGTCGGCAGTAATTAACCATGTTTCACGTGTAGGTACTTGGCATGCTGCTAAATGCCAGCAGCAGCTCCACGTCAGTCTACTGCAGGGATTCAAATTCTGCTTGTGTGCTGCTCAGATGACAGCGAGAACAGAGAACAGTCCCTTGAATGTATAATATCTCTGAGTAATTTGTGAGAGTTTTCATAGTGTGACTACCCAATGCAATCTATCTGCCACTGTGAGATGCGTCACTCCTCTGCAGACTGGACTGACCTGCTGCAGACCTAGCCTGGGGAATTATCCTTTCCTCTGCAGAGGTTTCTGCTCCTCTCTGGACATTCCTGTTGCAGTCTTTGATGGCAGCAAAACCAATGGTTATTATACTGTCAACTGTAAGGTCAGCATTCAGGAGCAGTGTAAATTACACTGTTCTAAATCAGTCAGAGTGAATGTCAGAAATGTGTTGGAAGAAATTGCATATTAGAGAAGTAAAATGGCAGGCTTAAAGCAAGATTAACAAACAAACAAACAAAAAAGCTAAGGACTTATATCCCAGAGAAGGACACAGTATTAGTCCTTAAATATAGACTCAGATACATAGCCAGAGTATTATACATCTCCTGTGCAATGGTTTGGTCACTAATAAAGAAATGGGTGGTCATTATTAATCTTATTTACCTGTACATTTTCCCCATTCAACTTTTTTCATAATCTCCCTCAAACTGAAGTATCTACCCGTTAATAATTTCCTTATTAGTAATTTCCTTCTCCTTATTAAACTCCTTGTTAATAATTTCATTCTAATACTTCTACTGATGGCTCCTCTTATTCACGAGATTAATTCCTTATTTTATTCTTAAAAAATACATACATACTGTCTTTAATCTGATTCTGATACAGTATATTCCTACATGAAAGAGAATAAATAAATGAAGTTTTCTCCAAAACATATCAACACAGGAGTAAATAATATCAGTACCTTTCCTCTGAGGAGATCTTACTAAAGCTGATTTCTTACCCCATTTCTCAGTAACATCAGGAGATAACTGAGATGCAATCTGTGCATATCTTTCTCAGGTGTAGATAACTAAAAACGTGCAGATAGGAAAAGCAGAGGGAGCTCTAAATGACACATTAGACTAAACAATCACATCTGAACCTACATCACAGCATTATCTTTGTTCCCTAAATATTCCAAGTGAGAGCATTCTCTTGAGTGGGTTGATTAGCATTTCAGGGCTGTATGTGCGCATATGTTTGGATATTTCATTTAGATCCTCAGTTATCAACATGTGGTACCCAGGGTTTTTAGTGATCTGTGTTTCTGCCTACAAAGAGAGGGGAAAATCCTATCCTTAGCACCCCACAACACATCTAGCTTAGCCTAGGTACCCTAGGTCTGGCAGCATTAGCAGTTCTTTTCTCCAATGCACTTCTGTCAAATTCTGGTTAGCACTCACAGTGAAATCCCAGTGAAAACCACCAAAAATCTGAAGCAATATTTTACAGAATCTGTAATTTTGCATAGTGAGTATTCTTTATGAAGGTATTTTATGTTCATGGCAGAGCTCTGTCCACAGGCTTAATTTGCTGTGCTTGATCATGCAAGGCTTTCTTTCTCTCTTGAATGTAAATAGGAAAGGTTGACACTACACAGGTTTAATCTCTTTGATCAAGTAAAAATGGAAGACATAATTCTTGCTTGAATGTTATTAAATTTACTACTTAAATTCTATTATGCATTCTTAATTACTGTTAATTGAAATGTTTAACTAAGATAGATGTGCATGATCATGCTTAGCTGCATTTCTTTCAAGAAAGAATGTTTTATAAGTGTTTTTTCCACGGATTTTCTGTCTTCAGAGGTAATTTTAATAATAATAAATGCAGCAGTGTGTGGGGAATTTCAATAGGAAGATTTCCTTACTGATCTCATTTATACTGACAAGCATAAATATGCCTCATGCCTTATATGTGTACAGCATTTATCTTGAACCATTCTCTGACCTTATCAAGCATCATGACAAATATCTCTTTCTGCTATTGTACAAATTCATGTCTGAGAAGGTGGGTTTCATAATATACCTAAAGGGTTGCTGATATAAAACTCATGTTGTAATAAACTGCTTTGTTGTAATAAAAAAAAAAAGACATTTTATATTCTATATCCAGTTGTATGGCCAGTTTTGGCTTCCTTTAGAGCTCCTTGTTGAAGTGATTGTTTCAATTTACCTCTGAAAGTTTCAAAGAAAGCTTTGGTCATCTGACTTAATTTCATGTATTTACTTAAAAGCCATTGGATAGAATTACTTAAATGTTTTAACTACTATGTAACATAAAGTGATACAGATATACTTTTTGGTACTTTTAAAGTCTTTTTTGACTTTTCACAGTAGGTGTTATAACCCACGACATTCTGGTTAGAAGCATCTTCCAGTACAGACATAAGGGGTGACACAACAGTGGTGTTCATCTGACCCTACTCTGGGCATCAGTTCATCAGAGAATAGGAGAGATTGGGGAAGTCTGGGGGTATGCTTGGTGTTTCTGCAGAAACAAGATCATTGTCCAAAGAAGTCAGTCTGGTACATCACCGTCAATTCAAAGGTTCAATGTTTTCCTGCCAGCAGGTGCTGAGTGTTATACTGAAATAAACCAGAGTGGGGAGAAATTGCTTTAAAATTTGTCTCAGAGTTGCTAAGGAAACCATCTGCCTTTTGTCATATAGGTTCAGGGTTGCTTTACAACTCAGGTTCATCTGCCAGATATCTGTATGAAGGGCTTTTCACTGTCAAAAGAAGAATTGAAGAGAAGGAAAAAAAGGTTTACTTTCTCCCAGAAGACTATTTTTAATTGTTGCTGGGCAAGTTCAAGGTCTAATTGGTTGTGAGAATCACAGGACTGTATCCTAGCATTAAGCACCTGTTGTCTGACCCACGCTTTTAGCTGCAATTCACCCCAAAATACTTGTGATGAGGAAGTCTGGGAGATTTTTCTTTTTGTCTCTCCTAATAAGAAAGCAGAGTGCCAATTCAAAACACAGTAAGTATGCACTACTTTGGAGTTCCACCTCTTGGAAATTCTGCCTCAATTTTGGCAATTGGAAATGATGGAGTTAGATATCTGTCTTGCACTCCACCCAAGGGGCCTCGTAAAATATTGTGGATTCTCTTCCTATGCATTAGCTTCTATAGCCCTATCAGCTTTACTCCAAGAGAAGTGCAGGGAGGAGAGAAATTCTTTAAATGATCAGCAAGTCTTTACATGAACTAGATCGTTTGGAAAGCACTTACATGGGGCAGAAAAAAAAATAGAAGCAGACTTTTAGAAATGCACCAGAAAAACTTAGGGCCGTAAAAGTCAGATTTGTTTTCGGATGGGACACTATACTTACAAAATGAGGAGTCTGTGGACTCTGTTAAAAAACATTCTCTTCTGGACCTCTGGCCTTGACACCAATGATCTAAAAACCAATGGGAGGAAATTCCATCTGAAATGAGGCAGATACATTTGGTAGTTACAGGAGGCTCGGCTCTGAGCACAGCTCTCAGGCTGCACTGTCACAAGAACATAGGTGCCACTTCCTAGATAATACAGACCTCACCGAACTCATCAGTGAAAAAAATAACCATTTATTATTTACCTGTATGATATGCTCATTACAGCATGAGCCAGAAGGGGAGAATGATTCATATGGTTATTTTTTCTTATGATTATTTTATCCTATGAAAAACATTAATGTATCCCTCAATCAGTTTTCAACAGTAGTGAAAAAACAACCCCAGCCTTTTTTGTTCATATATAATCATAGAATAGCCAAGGTTGGAAAAGATCTCCAGGATCATCTAGTCCATATGTCCATCTACTTCCAGTATTTCCCCACTAAACTGTGTTCCTCAGTGCGTCACAGGCTGCCACAGGGGTACCAAGGAGTTGCAGGAAGCTTGACCCTGAGCTGCCTTTACTCAGCATGGTAAGGCAGTAGTAAGTGCTGCAAGTACCAAGAAGGTTCCATGGCTCTGTGTTTGGGAGCACACTAAGATCTGGGCTAAGATCTGTCTGAGTAACGCTCCCTGCAGTGATAGCACTGAATATAAGTGTGTTCCTAATTCAGATATGTTCATTTATATACTTGTTCTGGAATTGTGATGATTAAAAAAATGTTAAAGAAATAAACATTCATAACCAAATGCAGGCATTAAGACTGAGGAAGTCCTCCTTTTCTCTTACCTAAATTTTTCCTCAAAGCCAATGGCATCATGATAAAGGGATTTTGTAAAAATGAGTTTGAAGTACAGCTCACCTTCTAATCTTTGAATTGTATGAATCATCATCACCTAGAATCTCCTTTCATAACATTGTGTTAAATTAAACAAAGGAGAACAAAGACCTGGATGAGAATTCAGAGCCACTGAATCTAATTTCCTATTTTGCATGTGAGAGTTCAGATGAGCTGTTCTATCTTTATACGAACTAGTGAAGAGAAAATTTGCAAATGCTCATTACAAAAAGTCAACCCTCAGAAATTCCTGTTCTTTTTCCTTCCTTCTTGAAATCTGGTTTCCCCATCTTTCAGTGTGGAGAGATGAACATGCTTGCTTTCCATTTGGAAATTATCACAAAAAACTTGCTGCAAAATCCTGAATTCAGCATGCTCATACATCAGATGTGGTTCAGGTTTTGCTCCAAGTATTTCTGTTGCAGTATTTGTTGTTGCACAAGTTATGCTCAAAACATTGTTATAGGCAGCAAGGAAACATAGTGTCTATATGTAAAGTCAGATATTTGTTATCAGTATAACTGGCATCAAAACTGATTAATAGAAAAGTTATTTCTAGTCCAGACTTAATTATTACATTAAAAAAAAATCAAATGAGAGAAATATTATCATTATACAAGAAAACACGGTAATAATACAACTAAAATTGTTATACGCATTTCCTTGTGTTTATTCAACACTCCTTTTCCTCACTCTGTATTCATGTTACCACTACTACTTTTACTAACGAGCTGGTGGCTTCATTGTGGTGAGAATGAAAAGAGTTCAAGAAGTCACCAGCCACCAGAGTTATTTACCTGGGAAAGTGGTGATGGTTTCTGTTTCTAGGATTCAGTTCATGGGGGGCTGAACCAGCCCTTAAACCACTGACAACATGATATTTAAGTCATCTGCATGCTTGTTCTTTCTTCATTGGTCTGCAACACCTTCTGACTTTACTGTTTATGGCACACTGAAAATAGGTTAGATGCTTGTTCTTTGTTACCATAAGGCCAATTTTATCCAGCTTTAGAACTGCATGTTTTTCAACAGACATGGGTGATATAATCTTGGGATCTGCAGCCTTTACCTTGTGTCTTATCATCTCATGCTTGTTATCCTTGCTAATACATCTTGTAACTCCACTTTTCAAAGTCTCTGATATCTTATAGAACAAAATTTCTACACACTACATTAACATTATTATCACAATCATAAATATTTTGTTCTACACAGCATGGCAACTTCCTACTACTACCTATATAAGTATCGTAGTTGTACCTATATGGGTAAGCAACAGTAAAGCAAGTTAGATGAGCCAGATGTAACCAACTATTCAACAGAAAAAAATGCCATTGTGATCAAATGAAAACAAAGCCCTAGGGATGCCAAGAAAGGTTCAGACAAAGCCTTGCCAACTCAGTACAAACCATGAAGCCTTTTACTAGCAGTGAGGGTATTGGATTACTCTACTACAGGACTACAACTGAAACAACCATAAAGTGATGTCATGATCAGCCTCTGAGCTTCTCTTTGTTCGTAATTTCAGACAACTGCACTGATATCTACTTCAGCAGTAAACATTGAAAATACTTCATTCCATTGCTTTGCTTGTTGTTTGTTTTCATTTTATAACATTTTAGATATACATAAGTACAGATATTAAATGAATACCTGAGTAGCAGAGCAGTTTTGAAACATGAACCAAATAAATCCATTGTCAACAAAAGAGTTACACTTGCAAGGAATTTTGCTGCTGAGGTTTTAATTTCAGAAGAATTTCTTTCCTGTTGAGTCTCACTAGAAATAATATTAAAATGAAAATGAAGTAATGTATCTTGTAGAAAGATCTTGGGGTAAAATAAAACTGAATTAAGAATAAAATGTTTGGTCCAGTTTTGATGAACACTTGGATTTAATGTGAGGAGTGAAGAACAGAGGATTAATTCAGTGCTCTAATTTGAGAGCAAGAGAAAGGCTTCAAGCTACATTATAAGCAAGCCAATCCAATCCACTCTCCTTCTGAAAGAAAAAAATTGTTATCCCATTCTGTTGTTTCCCTGCAGGAATGGATGTTGAGAATATTTGGTGTACATGTAATCTCATCCACATGACCTCAGCAGAGAATGGAATTTGTAGATAAGCAATTTCTTTGTGCTTAGGTGTCTAGATGTACTTATATATATGAGAAGGAAGAGAGGAGATGTTGAGGATAGGAGTAGTTTATTCTTAGCTTTAACTTGTAAGGGTGAGACCTCATTCCTTTTGGGCATGTTATGGAGAGATAGGAGGAGAAGCAGATCTGCCTGACTTAAATTAAAGCAATTTGCCACACATCTGCTGTTTCTAGCCCTCAAGTTTCAGTGTTTTCTATTCCTGGAGAGAAAAATGCTGATATTCAAGCTATATCAGAATGCTTAATATTAAGCACACAAAATACAGTGATTTCTGTTTTTTTTAAAAAAAAAAAAAAAGAGAGACAGAGTGGTAATATGTCTTTAGCAGTCTGCCTCAGGTCATAGTTATATTAAGACATAGATCCCATAATGAACTAAGGATCTGCTCCAAAAAGTATATCCTAACACACAAGTTTAGCAGCCTCATCCATTTCTTCAAATAAATGTTCAGAACTTTGTGTTTATTACCGCTTTATTTTCTTTGATTCACCCCTCCTCTCAAGAGGATTCCTTGAGGTATGGAAACAGCTTCTTATCACACTGAGGCCCCACTCATGATCTCTAAACCTGCTGGTTAATTTTAACTACAGTTAAATTTGAGGTTGCAACACATGACAACTGAGAACGAATAAGTTTTGTGAAAATCAGCAGATGGTTGATAATAAAGGAAAGAAGAGCAGAATTCACTGTTTATCAGTTTTGAGGGATAGCAGACAACTGACCAACCTGTCATGAGCACCAGATGGCCACTCAGTGCACTCATCATTCCAACCTAGCTTCATGACACGCTTGTTCCTTGATTTGGGAACAGGAAACATACACAGAACGCAGTAGTAAAGGAATGAGATATGGTTAACAGGTGTAGAAGAGATACTGGATGTGTGACAAACTAAATGGCATTATGGGAAAACAGGAAATACACAGAGAACCTTGGGCAGGTGGGGATGGACGTAAGACACAACCCATGAGAAGTGAGTTTCAGTACACTTCAGAGCTCCACTACTCATGGAGCTGCTCTGCACTGTATATTACACAGTCAGGAACTGAAATACAGCTGGCCAGGCTTCAGCCTGACAATAAATGCCTTAATAGTCAATTCTTGCTCTCAGTTATAGAACCATAAAAGCAGAAATCTTCCCTCATTGGTTTTATTCACAGTTATCACCAGGTGACCCATCTGTTTATGTTTTCTCACACAATACAAAGTTATTGCAAATCGAAATTCCTATCAAACCATAATACATTGCATATACTTAGCAGCATCTAAGAAAACACGTTTCACAATGTCATATTCCTACTTGTCAAATAGAAGACGACCATCTGATAAACATTTTAAGTGTCAGAGTTGCTCGGATGACACATTTAGCAAGGTGCAGATTAACTTCAGCCATATGTTTTAAACTGCTATAAGAGAAAGAATATCTAAGCATAAGTAAAAGCCTAATCAATTATGTTCAATAGATGTGTGTGTACAATTAGGATGTGAAATTTGAAACTGATTACTTCTTTTTTCAAAAGAGCGTGTTTGGGATGGACTCAAATCAAGCTCGGATAAAATGAGCTATGTGACTCCAAACTACCTTGATGTCTAAAATATTAACTCACAGGTAACACCTTCCTGCAGATTGAAACAAGTTTCTTTTGGTCTCCTACTTTTAGAGCAAACAGACTCTAAATGCTCTCCAGAGTGGTAAATACTTTAGCTAACAAAAGTTTCAAAAGCGACCTAATAGCACATGGCCTGTTGGTTATTTATCTCATTTTCCTGTAAAAAGAGCTAACTTTATTTTTTCCCGATCATCTACTGAAAGAGATGAATATGACATAATCAGAAAAGGTTGGATATAAAATATTCTGTGAAAAACAACTTAGACAAGTTGATGCTAAACACATTGCCAAGATAGATAGGGTGTCTAATGAAGGTTCTGATGGGCCTAAATTAGCCACAATGACATAATAAGGCATGAAACTTCTCTCAGCTGTGTGCATAAATATTAAGTCCCTCACACTTTGAATACTACTGCTAGACCATTACTACTCAATGAAGTTTTCACCTTCACTTTTCTTCACTGCCAGCTCTGTGTGCTGCTATCAAATCTAAAAATAGCTCTGCTCTCTATTGATAAAAGTTGCACAAATTTTGTTGGGAATATACAAATGGAGAAGTTTCCTTGCACGAATAAAAGTTCAGAAAAACAAATTTTCCCTTTAAAATGGGGAGTGTGCCTTCATTTCCAGAAATAAATTCTATACAATTGTGAAGTCTGACAAATTTGGCTACATTAAATACACTTTGTTTTCATTTCTAATACTTCTTTCATTTGGGTCTACCACTAACTTTCATCTTGGAGGCACCACAATCTGGCTAGATCTACCTTGATAGCCAGTATAAAAGCAGCTTCTATTTCTCCTTCTAGAGTGAGATGGAGAACTGCAGCTGCTACTTACAGGACTCATGTGCATGGAAGCAAAAACCCCTATTTGAGGAATTGCAGTTTCCTAGGGACTCAGCAATTAGGTCTTGTCTGACCAGATTTATGGAGCTCTTTGTAAAATAAATGCATAAATCTGATAAAGTACTAAAATAATACCAAGCAAAATGTTCCAATATTTCAGGAATCGGCATAACTTCAATACTTGATCTGACAGTGTTGTTTTTGCAGATGTGCAATACAATGCACTTTTTCAGCCATTTGAACAATAGTATGCATTACACTGCTCATATTTTTACAGGGTTGAACTTAGAATCTTTCTTCTTGTTGGCATGTATTTAAGTGTCCTTAACTGTAAGAAAAACCTTGCATCATATTACCAGCATTTCACATTACTATTTAATAAATAACCAAAAAAAAAAATGTCAGCTGCATGATTATACTTTCACATTTCACTGTACTGAGAAGGAATTACATTGCAATCCAATAAGCAAGAACTGCTACAGTAGAGAGTTTGAAACACAAGATGACAGCATAGAAGAAAATGGTTTTACTTTCCTGCAGGTAGTGTATACATTGTAAAAATTTAATAGACATTTCTAGCTTAAAAAAAATAAAAATGCATCACAGATCTGTGACAGTAACTTTATAAGCCAGGAGATAGCTATAGGCTACCAAATTGGCACAATTCTCTTTCTGGGAGAAGAGATCTGAGCCCATGAATAGCGCTGTGGATAGATAGGCAGAAAGGATACCAAAGAATATATCATTAAGAGTCAGATTAAAAAGGCAAACAGAAAGAAGAGATTGAATGCTTTGAAATAGGAAAGTAGAAAACATGAAATGAAGAAAAATACTAATAAGGACATCATTTATATATATATATGTCATTTACATCTGAAAGGAGAGCTTTGAAGGAAGAATAGAAACTATGTGGGAAATTTCCACAAATATGCCTCTTACCATCTTAAAAAATATTCCTTTAAGAAGTCACAAGAATGCATGAGCAGTCTCAATGAAGTTTAGCAAAGGAATGTCCAAGATTTGACCCCTTTTCTTTTTTCTCTCCTCTCCTCTCCTCTCCTCTCCTCTCCTCTCCTCTCCTCTCCTCTCCTCTCCTCTCCTCTCCTCTCCTCTCCTCTCCTCTCCTCTCCTCTCCTCTCCTCTCCTCTCCTCTCCTCTCCTCTCCTCTCCTCTCCTCTCCTCTCCTCTCCTCTCCTCTCCTCTCCTCTCCTCTCCTCTCCTCTCCTCTCCTCTCCTCTCCTCTCCTCTCCTCTCCTCTCCTCTCCTCTCCTCTCCTCTCCTCTCCCTCTCCTCTCCCTCTCCTCTCCTCTCCTTTTTCAATTAATCTTCAATTGATCTTCAGTTTTGCATTTTCTTACAGTGCTGTTTCATGAAGGTGACAGCTTTTCAGGGCTGTTGATCTTCTGTAATGTCTACACATTTGCACAACAGCTCCCAGACTCAGCCTGGGACTCTCTGATGTTACCAAAGAACCTCCCTCCATATGTTCTGAAAAAAAATATACCTGTGGACTCTACAGGAAAAAGTGATTTTTCAAATACTATACAGAAGAATGTTTATTGTGTAAATAAATGCAAAACACAATACCAATTACCAAATTCAGAGATTGAGAATGCAAATTATCTGAAGATGTAGACACCTAAATTGAGGCACATGCAAGCCAGAAATTAAAGCTTTGATGATATGTAATGGAGATCTGGCCAATGCGGACACAGATTCTGAAGAGCCATTTGTCTTTGTTAAAAGCAAATGCTTGGATTCTGTCAGGTAAATAGCTCTGTATACTCCATTGGCTGACATGATTAGACCTTGCTTGATTATATTGGGAGCTTAGACATCTGGCACAGAGGCTAAAGGTGTTAATAGCAGTCTTTTCACTATAATTAGAGTGAGAGCAGTCCTAGCACATCACAGAACTACGATATCCCAGGTTGCTTTAATGGCTTTTCTAAAATGGCCTCCAGCTGAACTAGCTTTGTGTCATATAACTGTAGGTGCCTGAACTTTGATTGAATCCTCGTAATAAATCCACAAGTGAATGAGACTTGTACTCAACTCCTCATCAAAAATCAAAAATAAAGAAAAAAAAAAGAAAAGTATTTCTATTTCCTCAGAATTTCAACTTTGAACCAAAAATTGCTCTTTCCATTCATGACAATTGTGACAGACAGGAATGACTTGTAGTGGAATGGAAAGGGAACAGAAAAAAAAAAAAAAAGTGAAAACAAAGAGCTCTTCAAGATCCTAGTCTACGTCAGGTTTGATAAGGCAACATCATCTTTCTGTGAGTTTGATTGAGTTTTTTATTTTCAAATTATCCAGTTTTATCCATTTTCAGATGTGCCTTCTAACCAGGGGTAAATTCCACAAGGCACTAGCCACTGGCACAACCTTGCAGGTCTAACTGACAGAATACATGTGAAACAAACATCCCAAAAAGTACATATGGTGCCAGCTCAGCTGCAGACCACTTCAAAAAAACTGAAACAATTTAGAGCAGGGTACTTTTGCTACACAGCAGAATGTCTCCTTCCTTAATCTAATGCAAAAACTATGAGCTAAATGGAGAACTTTTTTTAGAGCACCTCTCCATTAAATTACTATAATTATTTTGCTGGCTGAAACAATTAGTAAATAATTAAAAATTCCTTTTTGACACTTTTCATCATTTCAATTAGAAATTCACAAACGCATTGTTAGCTCTGGCAGCTCATGATTATTTTTTCCTTCTTACATACTAAAAGGTTTGTTGCTCCCAGAAGACAGTAGGTGCTGCATGCTAATCAGCTGTGAACAACTCAGAATGTTAATTTGTCAAAAAGTAGCTACTATGAACGTTCTGGACTCCATGTATTTATGCTTGGTATGAAATCCTGAGGCTGTAAGTATCAGTCTTTTCCCTCAGCCTTCACTAGCTGGTGCTATTTGAGTCAGGCCCAACTTCATCAAAAGACAGTAGGTTTCTGACACTGAGATGTCCGTGTCTGATGGGATGCCACACAGTAATGAATGTTGCACATCACAGCTCTGGCATAGCTGAAGTCGTGTCAAATTGAATACTAAAAGGGGAATTGTTAATTGAAGGAAAGGACCTCCTGGCATAGTTGAGTTTTAGCAAATTGCTTTCACTGCCCAGCACACTGTTCTCTTGCTTGTTCAAATAGAAATCTTGAGAAGGTTCAGAAGACCATTTCTACCATTTCTGAGATAGGATGGATAGATAGATAGATAGATAGATAGATAGATAGATAGATAGATAGATAGATAGATAGATAGATAGATAGATAGATAGATGAGTATTATTCCAGACAGTTTAGTATTTACTTCCTCACTGCTTTTCCAGACTAAGAAAGGTCAGGTCATTACCCAAGTTAGAGTAAAATAACCCTTCAGAGCAAAAAAATAGTCGGTCTGGAGTAATCTTGGGCTCAAGTCAACTTGCATTTCTTTCCAAGTGAGCCCTCAGCCTGGCAGTCACCCTAGTGTGCAAATCATGTCTCCTGTGTGTGAGGTGTGTAGGAGGCAACTCTGTTGCTGGTAGCCAACTCAAAAAATTCACAGAGCGTGAATCATTAGATCTTCTTTCTGATTTTGGTGAAATCAGGTTGTTTTTCCATGCATAGGAAGCAGTATCATCTAAACCACACTGGAAGCATTTTCAAAGGTTGCGTGTTTGGTGGGGAGTCTTAGGAGGAACTGTGAACAACAAAGTAAGCTGCCAATTTGTTATTTTCCAGAAAACAGATGTTTACTGATTTCCCTTCTAATTACAAGGTATCAAAGGGAAAACCAAGTATAGTGGGTCACCAGAGGGAAACTGCCTCAGAAGGCACATCAGAAGACATTGGAGAGAGGTGACAAATACTGTTCCCAGTTACTTCTGTCTGCCTCTTCATCTGACATATGCAAAGGTCTCACAGAAGCAGCATCTTGCAGAGGTGTATAATGCTAATTGTCACAGCTTGATGTATGGGCTGTCTTCAGATGTGAAGGCTATCCTTGTCAGCTCCACTTTGACTGGTGCTTGTTCCTCCTTGAAACTCTTATTACGTGTCTGAAAATGGGCACACTGCCACCCAACAGATGGCCATAAGTGTAGGCATGTTGAAAACCTGGTATGTACAGATCTAATGCCAGATTTCTCCTGCAAATAGGAAAATCGAGCAGAGCTTCTACATTCTTTGCAAGCTAAAACCACCTCTACTTTAAATATCCCAGATACTTTCCTGCACAGCTCCAGTATAGAAGGGTAAGATATTCCTGAGAGAAAGAGGCAGTGAGAGATGTCTCTGCGTAAAACAGAGCTTCATAAAATGTGTGGTGTTAAGTGAAAAATAATTGAACTTTGCTATGGTTTTAAAGGTTCTCCACAGGATAAGCAGACATACTGCAGAAGAAAATGCAAATATAGTCATATGTGGAAAACTTCTCAGTTATTTCCACATTTTATCCCTGTTGTGATTATATATTCCACTAGTCTACAGCTTGCTATACAGCATGGCAGGAGGCTTGTTTCTCTCAGATCATCTACTCTATTAAGATCTTTATTTTCCATAGCTCAGAAGTGAATCTAATTCATGCAGTGCATGCAAAAGAAAAGAAAATACAGCAAAATATACATGCCAGTTTATCTGTAAGAGCAGCTATTGCAAGGTAATTTACGTACCTTCCCCACTGCTAACATTTCATTTAGAAAAAAATATCTTCTAGGAAATTAATCTAAACTCTTTCCTTCTTTCCCTGGCTTTGCTTTCAGTATTTTCTCAGCAGGTTGTAGCACAGAAAGCGATTTTCCTGTTCACTGCATCAACCTTGGCTACTTTATTGCCTTTCAGTACCAGCATAGTATAGCTGCTTCAGCAGTAGTCACAGGTTCTATGTGCTTTACAGATTTTGTTTTCAGCCCGGGTGCTCTTTCTACTATGCTCTCTCTTCCCACATTGCTTCCTTATCAGTTGCATCTCTGTGATTTGATTTCCTCTGCTTTACCACTCTTCTATGTAGCTAGTCTAATCCAATGTCAAGTTCTCTTGCCAGAAAATTGGTTCTGCCAGTCTTTGTTTTATTGCTCAAGGAGTCTGGACAAAGAAGTATGAGTAAAGAGACAATGGAAGAAGTCAGGAATATGTGGATTCCACATTGGTAGTTCACAACACTGTAAGGCAGAAAAAAATGGAATTTCTGCTCCTTATAGGCAGGTCAGAATTTTGTATCTGTTATTGAAAATGTACTTTCAATTCTGTCAGCTATACAAAAAAGGGGAAAAAATGGACACTTGCACTTCTTTAATTCACTTTCATTTCTTTAATTAGCATCCTTCATTTCCTTACCTGTTAAGCATCTGGAGTTTCTAAACGTTCTGGCAGAAAGCAATAAAATAAAATAAAATAAAATAAAATAAAATAAAATAAAATAAAATAAAATAAAATAAAAATAAATAAAATGAAAGGACTTCTAGAAGGTATTAAAAATTCTAAACTGAGAATCAGCATGTCAGTCCCCTTTAGCAGGAATTTAGCTGAAGTTCATCCATCATTTTGCATTAAGAAAGTCGCATCCAAGAGCCTTAAATTTAGATCTATGAAGAGCCCTTAGGACCATCTAATCCCTCTGCTTATGCCATTTTTGAGTGCTGGCAACTTCAGGTAAAGTCTTGACTATGAAACAGAAATGGCTGCACAGCGGAGTATGACATCAGCCTCATCAAAAGGAATAGGCCTCCTACATCCCTGGGGATATTCACTGCTAGAAACTATTTACACCACCTCTGCACAGAGGGCCTGTGACAGGTAACATCAGGTACTGGGTGTTCATGTGCAAAATGCAACATATGGTGGGTTACACTTTGCGGAACAAGATGTATGTGGTGGTATTCATTTGAAGATGATGATAGGACTGAGTGAACTGGAGACCATACATGCTGTGGAAAACATCCCTTTATTGCCAAATCTATTTTTTATAGATACCAAGTTTGTTGAGGTCACAAGGAGGTGTTTAGCCTTGGCCAGGTCCCACCCAGCCATTCTCTCACAGGAGGAGATGAGATGAAAAAATCTTGTGTTGGCCCATGGGCTCCTCCATGGCTGCAGCTGGAGATGCACTCTGCATGTTGCCCATGGGCTGCAGGGGGACAGCCTGCTCCTCTGTGAGCCTCTCCTGGGCTGCAGGGAGCTGCTGCTCTGCACTTGGAACACCTCCTGCTCTCTTCACGTTGCCGTGAGTTAGTCCCACTATCAAAATAATATATTGCGTTTTCCTGCTTTTCCATACATTTTTGACATATTTCGTTCTGCATGCATGGAAGAAAGAACAAAAGAAAGTTTGTTAGTAAATCTTCTCTTACATTATGAGATTTATGGAGTAGGAGACCTTCACAGTTCTTGTTTCATTTTCTAGAAAACTACAGCTAGCAATTACAAAAAAAAATTACCTTTTTATGTTCTTTTTCTCACTTAAGCTATTCATGTAGTGCATTTGTGTCTTTTTGCTAGTAATGTCTTGTATTTTTCAGGGTATTTTTTCCTTTTTCTTTTTTCTCTAGAATTAAAATTCCAAACTTAGAAAAGCTTTACAAACTTTAATTTGGGGTTTGTGGTGAGAAGGGAGAATGTAAAACAGATGCTTTGATAACTCTTGAATTAATATCTACTAAAAGGTAATCTGCAGATGCAGGGCACTTAGCTGGAAATCCACTTCATTCTCTTCCTTTGTTCCTTCCTCTGTCTGTGACTTCTATTCTTTGTGTGTAAGACTATGGAAAACAGGAACTGGAGGAAATTGGTACGTCTACTTGCTTTAGGAGAAAGATAACATTTCCAGCACAAGAAAATCAAAATTAAAGTCTCACTATGCGTGAGGAAAAAAAATGCATTATCACTGAACAAGAATGACAAAAAAGAACTGGAAGCATTCTGACTACAGAATCTATCCGTAAAATTCAATACCTGATAAAGCGATTTAAGCTATTCAGAACGTGACAACTGGGAAAATAATTTTATAATATACAAATACACAAAAACTAAGAAAAAATCTCACAGAATTACTTTTGCTTCAATAACAGAATTAGAAGTCTGTTGGGTTTATCATTTGGGAAAAAGAAGTTGCCTATTGTTAAAGATATATTTCTGGAACCTCTATTTAATGAATTACAGTGATGAAAAAATGTGAATAAGATATCAGACTGCATAAAAAATGGTCTGGGGAATAATACAGCAAAAATGATGCAATTATGTTGCTGGCTCTGCAATAGCAGACATCATTTTTTGAGGAAAAGAAATTAACAGAATTACAGAGGGCTTAAGAGAAAGGAATAATTATTAGGAAAATACATTTAAAGGGAGATCTGAAGATTGGATTTATAAATGAATTTCCTTTATAAAGAAATTTCACAAGAGTAAATGAGAAACAACCATATCAAATAGAGAAATTTAAAGAAACATAGGTGAAGAAATTTCTATTTCTTCTCTCTTGTAATGCAGGAACAAGGGATATGAGGAATAAGACCCAAAAATGAACAGAATTAAAATTGATAAAATGCTCCAGTGAATAATTAGACTGTGGAGCAAATACACGAATGAAGGTGCCACTCCAGCCCAGGATTCTGCAAGGCTGACTGAAATTTGAATAGTTACATGCATTAATGCTTGCAAGAATGTCAAGGAAAATGAAGTCTTTTCTCAGGACTAAGTTCAGTCTTTGACTGCTAGGAACAGGTAGAAAGCTCCTAGTAACAGGCATCATTATTTTTCCTATAAACTGCATTTCTTACTGCTATTGGTAAGATTCCCACAGTATGATCAGTGGAATTTCTCACATAAGTCTGTTTTGCAGTGTTGTTCTAAGTGCAATTTGGATCCGTTCACAGAAACATGACAGCATTGCAGATGGTGTAAATGTCTATCTCCAAAAAACAACCCAGTCATCACTTCCATTTTCAAAATCCACAGATGAGTCATTTCCCTCCCACAGGTAAATGCATTTGCATGAACACCAAGCTCTATAAAATTATATGTGCATCCTCACAGTGGTAAAAAATAACAGCAGTCTTTGTATTGATAAAACTCATATTCCAGTTCAACCTTAAGCACTCTCTAATTCTGTAGACGCTTTGTCAAGCTGTTGTAATCCCGACTATCCAAATGGGCATGACAGTGTAACACCATTTTATAGCAAAGGGGATAAAGAAAGACAGGTAAGTGAAGGAGTGAGAAAAGTGTTTCTTGGAGACAGATAGCAGCTGTGCAGAGGTTAACTGTCAATCTCATAAGATCACAGGATCATAGGATAATTTGAGCAGAAAGGCATCCCAAGAGATCTTCAGTCCAAACTGTTGCTCAAAAAGAGATGAACACTGAATTCAGCCATGACTGTTCTGGTCTTCACCCTTGAAAACCTGGGATGGAGAATGCTCAGCCTCTGTGCATCCTATGATACCACCTAATTGTCCTCCTATAGAAAAGGTATCTCTTTATAAGCAGGCTCAGACTCTTCTGTTTCAGTTTATACTCACTCTCTCTTGTTCTCCTACACAGCCCAACTTTGGAGGCCTCAGCTTTGTCTCCTTGATCACCTCAACATGGGTACTGAGGAATGCGTTATGGACCCCTGAAGTCATCTCTGCTCCAGGATGAACAAGCTCAGCTGCTCTGGACTCTCCTTACAGGTCCAGTGCTCCAGCCCTCACCATCTCAGTGTGGCTTTCTCTGAACTCATTCTAGTTTCTCAGTATGTTTTATGCTGGGGGATCCAACAGTGGATGCAGTAAGCCAGATGTGATCTGATAAGTACTCAGTCAAGGGGGACATCCAGCCCCCTAGCCCCTCTGTTCAATACAGCCCAGGCTGCTATAGGCTATCCTGTTCAACCAGGACCCTCTGCTGGATTACATCCCGCTGTCCACCAGGACCTCATGGCATTTCTTCTAGAGCTGCTACCCAGGCAGTTACCAGCCTGTTCCTTTAGGAGCTTTTCCTATTTCCTTCCCTGCAGCAGTGGCTGGCATTTGTCCCTGATGAATCCCACGAGATTCCCATTGGCCCATTCCTTCAGCTTGACCATGCCTCTCTAGACAGAAACCTTGCCCTTATACATATTGACTGTTCCATATGATGTCTGTAAACTTGATGAGTTCAACCTTTGTCATACTTCAGGCTCTTGATAAAGATGTTAAATTCAACAAGTCTGAGGACAGACCCTATGACACTCTCCTTGCTGTAGTAATCTCCATGCAAAGACATCCCATTAAAAATTATCTGAATCTAAACCTGACCACACAGTCATTTTTTACCCATCTTCCTGTCCACTCATTCATAACATAACATCCTAAGAAGGACAGAAGAATATTGTGAAAAAATATTGTCAAAAGCCTTGTTAAATTAAAAATAAATAAACATCCTCTACTTCTTTACTCTTATTCAAAAATCCAGTCATATTATCATGGAAAACAGGTTGTTTAGCCTTGATTTACCCACAATGGCCATGGTTATTGCTCTCAGTCATCTTATTCTTTTCTATATTCCCAGATATGTACTCCACTAGTTGTTGCTCAGTAGTTTTTCATGGAAATGAAATGGGACAGATCAGTCTGTAGTTCCCTAACTGTCTGTTTGGAAGACATAAGACCTTTCAACTTTCTACAGCTATCAGAGGCCTCTTTACAGCTCTGCTATTTCATGGTATCTACAGCCAAAATATTCACTAATTATCGCACCTCAAATCAGCTTTTCCTTATTAGCAAATTGATGGCTGTTCATTTACATTGACTCAATAGAAACATAAAAGACCCTGAATTAACAGCATGGAAGTCAGTCTCCACCTGTAGAAAATTTTAGAGGCTAATGGCAGTCTAGCAGCAGAGTGAGTCCTTTCTTCATCCTTTTGGCTCTGGCTCTCTTGGTTAACCTGCTCACTGATTGCCCATAAATACGACCTTTGTGAGTGGCTTTTCCAGCCCTACATCCCTGTGCATGTTTTGCTCAAAGGAAGATAAACAGATTTATTCCTCCTTCAAAGTGTACCATCAAGATGCGTCTTTTACCATCAGCAGGATGCACAAGCTGAAAGGGCTGAATCTTCTATCTTTCTGTGGAACTCATTTTAATATACATACTGTATATGGTTTCAAGGAATGTTGTGAAAACGTGGTCAAGGCAAACTGTATCATGTAGTTTTGAAGGAATATAGACTGGAAGAGTTGGCACATCACCCAAACAGTGAGAGGGGATGAAGGGCACTGTAGGAGTGTCCTGGCACCCATCCATGTGTCTCACTGCTATGCCCACAGCTCTCTTTGGTTAGAACATCAAACACTGGAAGATACGACCTCAGTTGTCAGAGCAGGAGCATGGGACCATATGAGCTGGACAGGATAAGCCTGGCAGACAGTAATTAGCAGAAAGTCTGTGTGCATGCATCAGAAGGGCAAATCACCTTGGTAATTAAGATGTTCTTGTCAACACAGGTGTTACTACATGAAAAATAACCGTAACTCACTGAAACACGTCAGAATCAAAAAGCTCACTAATAAAATCTTTTGAACTATTATGATGCCAAGTCACACTGGCCACCCACAGTGCTTGAGCTCACCAGGTTGAGTTAGGAAGAGAATTTAGGGAGCTGGCTAAAATGATGCATGCTATTTGGATAAATAATAGCATTTCATTTCAACACGATATTATATATACATACACGTATTAGGAGCCAGCTACTTGATTGGTTTCTAGTGAGAAGGCCTTTGACACAGCTGAAATGCAGTGGTCATTTATACAGCATTACAGGGTCTCTGACCCTCTAAATATAAGGATCAGATGAGAATTGACCTTCTGTTTCTTACCAAGCCACAGGAAGCTGTAGGATAAATAAAAGAAAGCTGAGAGCAAACTCATGACTTTAGAAAAAAGCATTTAAATGCTTTGAATGCTTCATGCTTTGACTTCACAGACTCACCACAGAAACTGCAGAAAATCTGGTCTAACACAAAGATAAGTCTCCAGTTCCCCTTCCCAGGAGAGGAAATAGCACCACAATGGTATGGGATCTGTCAATAAATCTTCATATCTATAATGACTATTTCTACGTTATCATCATGAAAACATACCACATAGAAAATTTTCACAGCTCATTGTATGCTAGTTCTCTCTCCCTCCTTCTCCTTTTGCTTCTAAATTAAGACCTCTAATATTGTGCATTTTTTAAATCAATATACCTCTTCCTTTACCATTGTTCCATCTGGTGATATTCTAAGACATTTGCACAGAATGCCAATGTTTATTACCACTGAAACAGAAATAATCTAAAACAATTGATATTTGTAGCACAACTGCTAATATCGACTTCACACAAATTCATTTTATCTATTATGTATGAACACTGCATCTGCCAACTTGTCCTTTTCAGAATCAGCTCAGTGACTACTGTTAGTCATCACTAGAGAAATAACCTAAGAATTGGCTACCAGCAATAACAGTAAAACATAAATTTCTAAGAGAGTGTACCCTAGCTGGGAAGGATTTTCGCAGGCTTTACGTCACTGCTGCTCTTTCAAAGGGAAAACAATGTTTACTGAAGGATTTTGCTTTCTTTCTAAATTGAAAAATACACTGCATCAATAAAACCCTTAGGAGCAAGATTATATATATATTCTCAGAGCCTACAAAATATTAAACCAGGTTTTTGTCTGCACTTACAGGATTCCTTGGGGCAGACAAACCCAGACTTCACCAACAAACTCTCTTCAAAGAATCTGATTATTTGGAAAATGAAAAGTAGTCCTTCAAATTATTTCTACTGAAATCTTTATTAGCTGTGGACACCACATGACTTATTGTTTGGGCTCATGAATTCCATAAGTCAATGCCATCTCCAATGCTGTCTTAATTGGCCCATAGCTCTCAACTTCTCTTTTTTTTCTACTAGCCGTATTATTCACTCTCACAGAAACAACAACAAAAGATTCCATTCTGGTCCTATAGTTACCAGGTACTGTGATGGAAACAGTTATCCAAGTTAGTTGTGAATCATTCTGTTACCATGATAACTTATCTATTCATGCCTGCTTACCTGGTGAAATCACTGACCCTATTTTCCTGTCTCGCTAGGCTGCCCCAAAGCATGTAAAAAATTAAACTGCTAATATGTTTCCTATAACAGGGTGTTAGTCATTAATGAGTACTACGAAATCTGAGAAGAAATTACAGAAATAATAATGAGACTTACTAAGGAACTGAATCTCTGATGCAAAACTCTACTTGATCAGTTAAAAAGATGCCAAGAAGAAAAGCATCTACTGCTATTTACTAAGTCTTTTGAAATGAATTATTTTAAGATAATCATTCCATCTCTGAAAAAAGCACAGTTTATTTTCAGAGATACAACTTAAAGGCTTTATTAGTAAAGAAAATATTATATCATAGTGGTGCACAGACATACACAGGGAGAACATTTGTTTAACAGGCTTGATTTATTGAGATCTTTACATAGGATAATTCTCACGGGGGAAATAGAATCTCTCAGACAAGATGGTCAGCCTCTCTCTGGTTGGTATTGAGTGACTTGTCAGCAGCATCTTCAACTGAATTAGGTAAGACACTCCAAACTGCAGTGATAGGGTTTTCTTATATCCAGATAGGCCATGGTTCTACAAGATTGCTCTTACACAAGAAAGGTCTTAAATATGAACAAAAGGCTCTGCTATGCGACCATTTATTCATCTGCAGAATGGTTTCTACTGAGCAGATGGGTACCCTGCTTATGTTCAGTTTGGTCAATTCTGCAGCAGGAATGGCCTCAGGGAGTCTCTGGGAAGGCCTCAGTCTCCACATGGAGCATTACTCAGCACTCTCAGAGAGGATAATAATGTCAGTCAGTTGGTCTATGTACAGCAGCAGCCCCGTCTTCAGCCCCTGTCTTCAGGGCTGCTCGAAATCTCCACCAGGAGAGCAGCTGTCAAAATTGGTCAAACACTTCACAGTGAAGGCAGTAGGAGTTTGGCCAAGCACTTCACACATTGGCCCGCTGAAGCAAACCAGTCCCATACCTCATCTGCACAGAAGGTGGCTGAGGAGTTCCCGGTCACCACAGGGACTCAATGACTAAGTGCCCCGTCAGATCCTTGCTATCACAGTTATAACTACTGAGTCAACTTGCATTACATTTTTCTATCAGATTTATAAGTTAAATTTTGTAATTCTTTTGTCAGTAGGTGTATTTGGTAACTAGAACTTCAAAGAAAGGACAGAGATCGGTATCTGAATCTTTTGTCAGATACAGTCTTTATTGTTGGAGCACAAACTTTGCATTTCAGCATTATAATGATGTTCAGTCTCCCTCTGGATTCTTTGATTTCTGAGATTGTCCTCAGGTTTATTTTTTAATTTTCATATCATTATGAAATGCACAAAAGATGTGAGTCCACCACAAGTCCATCACTGCTGGCTATATATGAAGACACTAAGTGTTTGCTTATGCTGGGGCAAAGGAAAATCAAAGAAATTTCTCTCAGCTTTCCTGACAATTTAAAATGCCATTTACTCCCCTGCATAATAAACCCCTACTTCTTCCCACTCTGCTCTAATCTGTCTTATTTTTCTCTTGTTATATACCTCATGCATAATTTCACACCTGCGTGATTTCTGAAGAACTAGGAGATTTTGTTTATCATTTTAAACAATAAAAACAGTCTACTCAAAGAAACAGATGGACAGCCATTTTGCAGACTGAACTGAATGGGCCTGGTTTGTTAATGCCAACAGCGATTTCCTTTTTGCAGCCAGCTGAGAAGTGTTGTACTCTCAGTAATAATGTTAGAAGACAGACAAAGCAAAAATCAAATGTACAAAACACCACAAAAGGAAGAGTGCAATGACTTTACGCACCACAGATGTTCATACCAGGAGTGTGTCCTGTGATGAGTACCAGGTATTTTGAAGAAAAAGATCCTTCTTGAAGTCATTTGAGAATAAGTGTGATGTTTTATTTACATTTATTTATTTCCTGTATATTGCACCAATTTGGTGTCTGGTGAAACAACATGGATTTTGGGCAATGCCTCTGGTCAGATCCCATCAAGACACTTGAAAGTAGCAAGTCAGAAGTGCAATCAGCATCCAAGTATGGAAGATGAGATTTCACAAAATCACAGAACCAAAGGGTGGTTTAATTTGGAAAAAACCTCTGAAAATCATTTGGTTCAATTAGATTTTCCCTATGTTTCATACCATGGTCACAGAAGGCTTGGTGCACACCAGTGATGCTGGTGGGTAATAGGTGGTGGTCAGGCTGGAGATGGGACAAGATGGATCAGTCAAGGAAAGAGTCCTGCTGTATCTCCAAAGATTTGTTACATAAGAAGACAAGTGTGCTACTGTTTTCTTTTATCAGAAACAAGGCAGTGAGTTGCTAGCAATAGTTTTAGGTGCAGTTTTAATAAACAGGTGCATCACCATTTCATCTCTGCATCATTATATTTCTGTTGCACCTGGGGGAGCAGTGATCTGAACAGGAAAGTAACATCAGGCAGCAAGGATGAAAGGACTTTTAAAAAAAGCAGTTATGCTCCCAGAGTGCATCTCATCTAACATTTTCTTGATGGTTTCCTGATATCGTTCACTGTGTGTAAGACTGTGCTCTTCACTTTCCAGCTGAGTATACCTGACACTATGCTGTTACTCCAAGGACATGGGCCATCTCTATGAAGTAAGATTACTTGCTCAGATGCAGCTAGATTCAGGACAGTTCCAAAGGATGTTAAACAATTGAGCAGCTTTGGACAGAAAAGATCAGCCTTTGAGATACTCTCCTCTCTATCTGTCCTGCAAAACTGTCTAGACTGTGCTGGGAGAGGGGTTTAAGGTGCAAGTCAGATACATGTGTAAACATAGAAGTTTCACAGAATCACAGAATTGCAGGGGTTGGAAGGGATGTCTACAGATCATCAAGAAAGGCCGTAAGGAAGATCCGGGGAACTACAGGCCTGTCAGCCTGACCTCGGTATCAGGGAAAGTTATGGAGCAATTGATCTTGAGGGAGATCACACGGCACGTGCATGGCAATCAGAGGATCAGACCCAGCCAGCACGGGTTCACAAAGGGCAGGTCGTGCTTGTCCAACCTCATCTCCGTCTACGACTGGGTGACCAGACTGGTGGATGAGGGAAAGGCTGTTGATGTAGTCTACCTGGACTTCAGCAAAGCCTTTGACATGGTCTCCCACAGTATTCTCCTGGGGAAACTGGCAGCCCGTGGTGTGGACAGGTTCACTCTTCTTTGGGTTGAGAATTGGCTAGAGGGCCGTGCCCAGCGGGTAGTGGTTAATGGAGTTAAGTCCAGCTGGCGTTCCGTCACAAGTGGTGTCCCCCAAGGGTAGGTACTGCGGCCCATCTTGTTTAATATCTTTATTGATGACCTGGATGAGGGTATTGAGTGTACCCTCAGTAAGTTTGTGGATGACACCAAGTTGGGAGGATGTGTCGATCTGCCTGAGGGTGGGGAGGCCCTTCAGCAGGATCTGTGGATAGGCTGAACAGCTGGGCTGAGGTCAACGGGATGAGGTTCAATAAGGCCAAGTGCTGGGTCCTGCGCTTTGGCCACAATAACCCCATGCAATGCTATAGGTTTGGGGCAGAATGCCTTGAGGAGTGTATAGAGGAAAAGGACCTGGGGGTATTGGTTGATGCTCAGCTCAACATGAGGTGTCAGTGTGCCCAGGTGGCCAAGAAGGCCAATGGCATCCTGGCCTGTATTAGGAATAGTGTGGCCAGCAGGAGCAGGGAGGTGATCATCCCCCTGTACTCAGCTCTGGTGCGGCCGCACCTCGAGTACTGTGTTCAGTTTTGGGCCCCTCACTACAAGAAAGACATCGAGGCCCTGGAGCATGTTCAGAGAAGGGCAACAAAACTGGTGAGGGGTCTGGAGCACAAATCTTATGAGGAGCAGCTGAGGGAGCTGGGATTGTTTAGTCTGGAGAAAAGGAGGCTCAGAGGAGACCTCATCGCACTCTACCACTTCCTGAAGGGAGGCTGTGGTGAGGAGGGGGTCAGCCTCTTCTCCCAGATAACTAATGACAGGACAAGAGGGAATGGCCACAAGTTGCACTGGGAAAGATTTAGATTAGATTTGAGAAAAAAAATTTTCTCTGAAAGAGTGGTCAGGCACTGGAATGGCCTGCCTAGGGAGGTGGTTGAGGCACCATCCCTAGCGCTGTTCAAGAAGCGTTTAGATGAGGTGCTAAGGGACTTGTTTAGTAGCTTGGTGGGTAGGGATGGTGGTGGGAGGATGGTTGGACTAGATGATCTTGTAGGTCCTTTCCGACCTAATGAATCTATGAATCTAAGTCCAACACCCCTGTCAGAGCAGCTCCCTAGCCCAGGTTGCACAGGTAGGCGTCCAGGCAGGGCTGGAACATCTCCAGAGAAGGAGACTCCACCACCTCTCTGCGCAGCCTGTGCCAGTGCTCTGTCACTGCACTGTGAAGAAATTCCCATGCACATTTGTGCAGAACTTCTTATACCTGTTTGTGTCCATTTCCCCTCGTCCTATGACCACAAACTGCTGAGAAGAGTCCAGCCTTGTCCCTTTGCCTCCTGCTCTTTAGATATTTATGGACATGGATCAGATCCGCACTGAGTCTTCTTTTCTCAAGGCTGAACAAACCCAGGTCTCTCAGCCTTTCCTCATAAGGGAGGTATTCCATGTCCTTTATCATCTTTGTAGCCCTCTGCTGGACAATTTTGAGGAGATCTCTGTCTTTTTTGAACTGAGGAGCCCAGAACTGGACACAATACTCGAAATGAGGCCTCACCAGGGTAGAGTAGAGGGGAGGATCACCTTCCTCGACCTGCTGCCCATGCTCTATTAATGCACTCCAGGATCCCATTGGCCTTCTTGATCACCAGGACACACTGCTGGCTCATGGCTCAGCCTGTCATCCACCAGGACACCCAGGTCCCTCTCCTCAAATCTCCTCTCCAGCAGGTCACCCCCCAGCCTGTACTGGTGCATGCAGTTATTTCTCCCTGGATGCAAGACTCTATACTTGCTCTTGTTAAACCTCACCTGGTTTCTTTCTGCTCAACTTTCCAGCCTGTCCAGGTCTTGCTGAAGGGCAGCACAGCCATCCAGCATGTCAGCCATTCCTCACAGCTTTGTATTGTCAGCAAACTTGCTGAGGGTGGACTCTATCTCCTAGTCAAGGTCACTGATGAAGGTGTTTAACAGGACTGGACCCAGCACCGACCCCTGAGGAACACTGCTAAGTAAAGGCCTCCAACTGCACTCTGCCAATCACAACCCTGAAGTTTAAATCAAATTCTATAAGCATGCCTATGCATACAGGAAAAGGTGTTACACAATGTTACCAAGACAAAACTCAGGAGCTTCTTGAAGACTTGGTAAGAAATGAGTCTTTTTTTTTTTTTTGAGCTCAATAAGTGGCTGAAATCTTCCTGGAAAGGCATTCTGCAGTTCCACCGCTCTGCTACAACACTGCTAATAGTGTTGTGAAATAGGATCATGACATACAATAGCATCACAGCACATCTCATGAGGGTAGGTCACACTATTACAAAATAATTTATGCAAGGCACAGCACCATCAGGTACTGTGGTGGTAATTATGTTTATTATCTACAAGCCTACAGTGGCAGCAAATACGCACTGCAATAGCTGTATCTCACCAACACAGCAGTCACCTGCATCACTGATATGGTCATGGTTGTTCTACTGATTACAGCGAAGTAATATCTCAGGAAAGTTATGAAACCTGCTAATGTAACAGTGCCTGATACAAGATTTTAATATTCCATTGCTTATTATTTTAGTTCATTGCAAAAAGAAAACTGAAGCACCATTTTCCTACCAAGCCTACAGTCAGTGCCTGAGTTTACTCCAGTCCTGCAGAGGAGAACCAGTAAATGCTCCAGGTTAACCCCTGACAGATCTGTGTGTGGTTCCCAGTGTTGAGACCACAAATTGGCTGCGTGTTTTTTTCCAGAACCATCTTGTAGAGGAGTAAGGGCAGAAATTATCCTGCTGGATCACAGGCTTAGGATTAGGGGCTACATTCTAGAAAAAATGAAATCGAAAGTGCAGAGTGCCATACCAGAGCTTTAAGTTAATCTGGATTTTTTCCTGTAGGGCATTTTCTGATGAGAAGTATATCATTAATAAATAAAATAAAAATAAATCATTAGATGAGGATTTTCATCTAGATTTGTGAAGTTCAGACTGAGTGATAATGGAATTTCCTGGTGTGAAAATAAGAGGGGATGTCAAAGCACATAATGTCTTTCGGCTGTGTTGATGTCTGCTGCAGCACAAATCCAGCCTTCTGGAATGAGAGGAAAGTACCAGGAAGCGCAAGGGGCTGCAGAGGTCCCAGACACAGTTCCCCTAACAGATAATTTGCCTACTGGTCTACTAGCGAAGCCTAAGGTCAAAGTGAACCTGCTCCCAAGGCATCAAAACTTCTAACACCTCTTTCTGTACATTAGCATCAGAAATTGTACTTGGGCCTTACTTTGCTCAAGATCATAGGATCATAGAATCATATACTATCCCAAGTTGGAAGGGACCCATAAGGATCATCATGACCACCATCATGGCTCCACACAAAAATCAGAACACACAACTGAGAGCATTGCCAGTACACTTCTTGAACTACGACAAGCTCAGGATGGTGACCGCCTGATATTTTGCCTTCTTGTAAGTAGGCTCTTCTGACAGTGTTTTATGAAATGCTGCATCAAACTCTAGAATCACACACAAAACATTCAAACTAATCACCTCTTTGGTGTCTCCTAATTCACTGTTAGATTGTGAAGTTTTCACCAACTGGTGTGGTCTGCTCCTCATTGTTCTGTTATCTCCTGAGGATCTCCTGGGGTAGATCACCCTTTATTTTTTCAACATCTGAGGCTGTATCCCTTTGGACCTCATTCTTGAGTTTTTCTTGGTATTTCTCCCATGTCCCTTTTCTCAGTTTCTGAGTATTCCAAGAGAAACAAATTTATGTTTTAGCCACTGTGAAAAACGAATTGTCTCTAGCAGACTTATTTTGTACCTGAAATTGTCATTGAATAAGTCTAACTGGGTTTCCATGCCACCAGCTGGAGAACTGCGCAGTCATGAGATTTTTTTTTTAAAAAGGGGATTGTTTTGGTTTGACTGTTTACTGACTCACCTCATAAATAGTAATGAAAATTACTTATATATTTGGTGGAAGTTGCTACAGAGAAATCTAAAACAATCTCAGCTCAATCAGAACCATGAACAGCAGAAAGAAAAAAAGGCTGAATTATGAACACCATTTCTTGGTGTGAAATGGCAAAATTAAATTCTGTTAGAACACAATTAATCTGCACAAAAGATGAAAGCACAGGCTTCATTTCCCCAGCAGGGCACCCTTCCCTGCCTTCATGTCATCCTCCCTGTCACTTCTTGGTTTGGTATGACTAGGGAATGGTCTCAGTAGAGAATTTGCTTCTCCTTGCTTGCTGCCTGTGCTTCTCCTTAACAGCTCTTTGATTTTCAACTTCCTACAGTAGATGTGATTAAAATAATTCTGATTCATTCTGTATATGTTTGCCATGGTTAACTGAATTTTTCTCTTTTGTCAAAGTTGTTTGTTTCCCTACTATTTACATGAATATTTACTTCTTACTGGATTTTGCCACTACATTTTATTAGGAAAAGCGTATTTATTGAAAGAGTGATGAGGCACTGACACAGGCTGCCCGGGGAGGTGGTAGAGTTGCCATCCCTGGAGTTGTTCAAGAAACATGGAGATGTGGCACTGAGGGACATGATTAGTGGGCAATATTTGCAGTAGGTGGACAGTTGGACTAGATGATGTTAGAAATCTTTTCCAACCTTAATGATTCTATGATTATATGATTTGTCCTCTTAAGAGCATTGCCTTTTACGTCTATTTCTCCACTTTCACCATACCAGATACTGAAGCACATGGGGAGAGAAAGAGTTAGAAAGCACTCCCAATGTACCATAGCACTTGTCTTTCATTTCTGAGTGAGATCCCACATTTTTCAAAGTTGACAATGTCAGAGACTAATTAAAGAATTAAGAATTTAACTGTACACAGTAACACTGAAAATTGTGTCATAGAGCTTAAAGAAGGAACACACATACAAGATATCATTTATTTATGTAAGGGAAGAACATGAGGGGGAATATCACTAAGGTTAACACAGAGAAAATCCCACTGGATAGTGAAGTGGGCACAGAGTTTATCTGCCTGCATGTCATTAACAATGAGGATTGTAAGGAATATCTTGCACTATTCATGTGTGGGCAGTAGTGAAATTCACCATTATATTTTGAAGAGATTTCTGAATAGAAGCTCCTCTTAATCAAACAAATGTTACAACATTAACTTTTCTTTGGAGAAGAGGAACAGTGAGAAGTGTCCTTCAGAAAATAAAATACAGGAAGAGACAGAGAAACGTGTTGTTTGATTCCGTCAGTCCAAAGTGAAAAGTAATACTTCCTTTTTCTAATAATAATATCCTGTTTGATTGTAGAAAATATCTTTCTTGAATGGCAGCAGAAACAGCAAGGAGAAAATTCTTTTCTCCTTACAAACTACAATCTCTAATGCTCAAACTGATTTTAAAACTCCACTTATCCTGGAATTCAGGATTATTACAACTGTCATTGGTGGTTGATTAGAAGAAGATTTATATAATGGAATGCAATACTTCTCTTTCGTGATTTAAACAGAATCTCATCATCTCCTGACAATACATTTCTGAAGAGTTTTCTAGAGGTAATAGCAGTATCTGTGTTCTTCTTTTCCCCTTAGGAAGTCCTGCCTAGCTGGATTATCATTCATTACCTTTCATCGTTTTTTTCTATAATGCTTTTTCAGGTGGATTTGTGTTCATTTCAGTTCAAACTCTGTTCTAGATTCTATTTTAAGCCAGATTTCATGCATCATATTTGGAGGACACCATTGCAAAATGTGCTGTAAGGCAAACTTACAATACAAGTAATACAGTACACGTACACACTAAGTAAATCATTAATTTTTTCAGAGACTATAAATATAATGCATGTATTTGTTTCACATTTCATAGCCAGGATTTCCTATGTAGCCTTCTCAAGGCCTGGAATACTCAGCTCTGTCCTGCAGAAAAGGACTTGGGGGTCCTGGTGGATGAGAAACTGGATATGAGCCAGCAGTGTGCACTTGCAGCCCAGAAGGCCAACTATATCCTGGGCTATATTAAAAAAGGAGTGGCCAGCAGGAGAGGGAGGTGACTGTTCCCCTCTATTCAGCTCTTGTGAGGCCCCATCTGGAGTCTGCATCCTGATCTGGGGCCCTCAGCACAAGAAAGGTACAGAGCTCTTGGAACAGATTCCTGGAGCAGCTGGCAGCCCATGGCTTGGACAGGTACACTCTGCTGGGTAAGGAACTGGATGGATGGGCAGGCTCAGAGAGTGGTGGTAAATGGAGTTAAATCCAGCTGGCGATTGGTCACAAGTGGTGTTCCCCAGGGGTTGGTACCGAGGCCTGTCCTCTTCAATATCTTTATATGACTTGGATGATGGCACTGAGTGCAACCTCAGTAAGTTTGCAGATGACACCAAATTGGAAGAAAGTGCCTAGGGTAGGAATGCCCTACAGAAAAATCTGCACAGGCTGGATAGCTGGGCTGAGGTCAGTGGAATGAAGTTCAACAAGACCAAGTGCTGGGTCCTGAACTTTAGCCACAAGAACCCCAAGCAAAGCTACAGGATTGGGGCAGAGTGGCTGGAAGACTGTGTAGAGAAAAAGGACCTGGGGGTATTGGTCGATGTTTGGCTGAATATGAACCAGCAGTGTGCTCAGGTGGCCAAGAAGGGTGATGGCATCCTGGCTTGTATCAGAAATAAGAGGTAATAGCAGGAGCAGAGAAGTGATCATCCCTCTGTACTCAGCACTGGTGAGGCCGTTCAGTTTTGGGCATCTCAGTGCAAGAAAGACATCAAGGTCCTGGAGCGTGTCCAGAGAAGGGCAACAAAACTGCTGAGCAGTCTGGAACACAGGCCTTATCAAGAGCAGCTGAGGGAACTGGGATTGTTCAGTTTGGAGAAGAGGAGGCTCAGGGGTGACCTTGTTGCTCACTACAAGTGCCTGAAGGGAGGTTGTGGTGAGGTAGGGGTCAACCTCTTCTACTATGTAACTAGTAATAGGACTAGAGGGAATGGTCTCAAGGTTCACAAGGGAAGATTCAGGATGGATGTTAGGAAATATTTCTTCTCCAAGAGAGTGGTCAGGCACTGGCACAGGATGTCCAGGGAGGTGGTGGAGTCACCATCTCTGAAGGTTTTCAAGTAAGATTTAGATGTATTGAGTGACATGGTTTAGAGGGAAATAATGGTGTTATATAGACTGGATGGTATTAGAGGTCTTTTCCAACCTTGGTGATTCTATGATTCTCTGGTTACCCAGTTTAGCATTTCCCATGGCATGTATCTGGAAAAAAAAATATATATATATAAAAGTATTTTATAGTCCTCATGAGAAGTAATATTTATAGATGCATTGCAACAGGTAAATAATAGTCAATTGTGAAATAAAAGTTATTCTGACAGGTGGCCATGGCCAAAGCTGCTGGCTCTTGTAGGGACCATCTAAGGCCTGTGAGGGATAAAGCTAAGTAGTCATGTGTTCCTGGTTACAGGATTTTGTGGCTGGGAATTGAAGATTGCCAATAACATAACTGAAAGAAGAAAAAGCAGTAAGTCTTTCTTGGCTGAAAAGCATTGTATGCAGTTTACTAGATTGCTCCAAGGGCTTCTGATCACCACTCATTTCGTGTGCAGCATAATAAACTGACAGCTCCAGACAGACAACTGAAATAAGAGCAGTGTTTTTTCTTCCTCTGTCACCATAGGATAAGCATTCTATCTGGATCTATGCACTTTAGAATTCTAAAATTTCAATGCAGTATGTTGCACAAGAAGTAATATCAAGGGGCTGTCAGCAGAAGTAACTGAGATGGGAGGGAAAAAAAAAATGTATTATACAATATTATTTCTATTTCTGTGGTCCTCAAGACACATTTTCAGAGTCAAATTAAATAGATCATGGTCCTTCTCATTTGCTAGTATTCTGTACCATAAAGAAAGCTTTATTTTATCATTCATGAGCACACTCTGACACTCTGATACAAGTCATGTATTATTGACAAGTGACCTCCAATCTTAGTTTGATTAGCTACTTTCCCCTTCAAACGGTGTGACGCCTTTGTCTGAGAAATCAATGCTAATCTCAGCATGAAGTAATTAATTTGGCTGCCTACATATGGTATCATGTTATGCTATCTAAGAGATTGATGTGTCATGGCCCGGAGAAATTTCCCTACCTTGAAACTAGAGGCCAGGCAAGTTGAACCAGGACATCTCAAAAGCATAAGAAGTCTATGTTTAGGGAGTCAATCCAAGATCCCTTGCGCTCATATTGATACTTAACCTTCTTTCTCACATTTTTAAGAAAAGCCATTATACAAGTGCCTGAAGGTCTTTTATTTGTCATTTCTACACCATACAAAGAAAGGAATCACAACCCTGGTATTTCAGGAGATAATCCAGATGGCAACTTAGGCTTTTCCATCTCTTGGCTGTATTCTTAAAACCTTACTACCCTAATAAAGCAATGTGAGCACTTCAAATATTTTGATGGTGTTGTGTTCTGTACTCAGAGACATAAGTTTTCATCAGACACGTTTAAAGTGTTTCACACAAGTTCTTTAAAAAATGCATAGTCTACTGAAATAGAAACAGGTCAATAAATGAATGGTATTTCTCTTAGGCTTTACCTTGCTGTCAATCACAAGAATACAGTCCTTTTCTGAATGCAAATAATCAGAATTACACATAGTATTCCAGGTATAATCCCACAAGTACCTCATGATATTGCCCTGTATCTATCAGAAATATCGTATTGTATTTGCATTTGATTTTCTTATGTGACATTAGTATCTGTAATAATGTATTTCACAGTCAGTATCCTTCTGTCTCTTTTTCTTCTGTCATTTCTAAATTATGATCTTCCAGCTATTACAGGAATACCTGCAATTAAACCTGGCATGCCTTACTTATCCTTTCATCCTACTTCTATTTTATGTCTGAAGTCTGTCCCATTCCTCCCTTATTTCATTTGGCTATTACTGTGTTGATAAGAACTCCCGTTTTTGTGCCATCAACAGATATAATTGCTCCTCCTCTGCACTAAGGTCTTTAATGAAAATATTGAATAAAACCAATTCTCAATTTCAGTTTCCATTCTACTGAGCCTGTGTATCGCACACGTGCCTTTATCTTAGGAGTCTCGTAAAACTAATTTAAATTACACGGTATGCTTTCATACACAGAGTGAGGAAAAGCATTTGTTTGTGTAGAATTAAAGGCACAGGTTCTTTATTCAGAACTATTTTTTTAATTTTCTCCACCTGTGTACTGAAATTATGGAGAGATTTTATATGTAAAAAATATACATATATATTATTATTATTGCTTAGAGCTGTTATTAAAAATATCTTACTGTAATTGCAGGAGGCTTGTGACCCAGGAACTCCAGAAGATTCAACACGGTAAAAAGTGCCACCCACTGAAGATGATGAATGCCCCACAAACCTTTCTTATAACATCAGTTTTGGCCTATTGTTGGCTCTTTATCTGCTTAATATAAGTGTTTTTTTCCTTTCCAGGAACAGGGAAACCTCTGTGAAAGATGACGTGAAAATTGTTTCAGCTGAGTAGTTTCAGCAGAAATCTGCATTTTCAATTTCCCTGTATGAACTCACTTCAGTCATTATCCCTTCCATGCTGCTAGATGAAAGCCTCTTCTTTTCCTCCAGATTAACAGTGTTGCGCAGTTTGTGGACTCTTGTTTTTAACATCTTTCACTATCATAGAATCTTAGAATCATTAAGGCTGGAGAAGACCTCTAAGATGATCTAGTCCAACCATTCACCTATCATCAACAATGCCCACTGAACCATGTTCCTTAGTACCTTATCTACATGCTTCTTGCACAAATCTTATACTATCTCCTCCTAGTGCTGCTATGACCTTCAAATTCTCTTCCTACTATTCTCCCCCAGCAGATAATTTCAGCTTCACTTCCCCTACTGTCTCCCATGACAAAATTTAAAACTAGATTTTTCTGATTTCTTGAAAGGTTTTTCTAGCCAGCACCCAGTCTGCAACAACATCCAGTAGTGAATGCTACACTGTGGAGAACAGGGTAAGCATGGTGAGACCTATAGCTGGTACGCTCTCTGAAGCTCTATTTGAGCTGATCATAGCACCATATTCAATATATTTAAAATAAGCTGATGAATCTACCCTCCATCAAATTTTCTAATTGCTTCTATTTTAAGACATGAATATTCAACATGGCAGTGAGAGCTATAATTTGATTACACACTGTGTGAGAAAAAAGTACTTTCTCTTGCATTATTTGCTGCTAATCTGCAGCCTGTAACCTGACTAAATGCCCTCCAATTCTAGCATTGTATGAAACATAATAATCATTTTCTATCCATTTTCACCATAGTACCCTGAGGCCTTTATCACAGCCATGTCTTTTCATATCTAAGCAATTCTTAACTATTTAATTTCTGTAAGACATGAATCTTTGTGCATTCATCTGGATTTTCTTTGTTGTTTTTTTTTTTTTTTTCATCAAATCCTTCTGTGCTGAAATTATCTAGACTACATATGGGCTTTAAGCTGAAGGCACTACTTATATTCATACAGTGTCATAAATGTACTACATGTGATAAAGTGAGATCCCAGACGACAATGTTATGGCACTAGAAATGTAATATCTTAGGCCAGAAAGTCTCCAAGAATTGCTTTTCTCCTTATTTCCTGGTTGGGACGTAGCATTCCCAAGGCTATGGCGGACCAGAACTAACTCACTCAAGCAATTCACAACTAAATATTCTAAAACATTTTGGAAGAATTTTATGTAATAAATAGTTAATACGCTAATAGAAAATAATCAATCTATTTCTTCAAAAATATTCCCCAGCCTTAAAGCCAGCTGTGGCAAAGAGCAATAAGTGCTCAAATGAAAGACAGAATGTTAGTCCTTTCTCAGTTTTAGTTTTAGCTACTTAAAAGCTAAGTGTATTCAGTACTAAAATGTCAGAATCAAACTCCCATGTCAGCATTTTGAATTACATGAAATTCGATTTTCTCCCAATAACATATTTCACATAAAAATAGTGCAACCAAGTCTAGTTAATGGTCTTCAGTAAAAAAAAAAAAAAAAAAAAAAAAAAGAAGAAAAAAAAACAAAACAAAACAGTAAAGCAGAATGAGTCATATTCTTTGTTGGGGATATAGAAAAGATGATGAAGGAATGAAAAAGTGGGCAACACAAGTAGGATTTGTAAGTCTGATGACATTATAGTGCACTAGCTTCCTTTGTTCTTGTGTGGGTATCAATAAACTAATACTGATATTTCATTGTAATGTCACCAATTTAAAATTCTGTTCCACAGGACTTAATTCTGGTTCTGTTTCTCTACAGAACCAAGAGCCAAACAGTTGTCCTAAGAAATTAGTTACAGTATCACCTAAATCGGGCATTTCCTTTCTAACAATCTGTTAGCTTTTTAAAGCAGCTATTTCCCAAAACTCCAAACACTCAGTCAAGAACAAAGGCTTCAGTAAGGTTCTTACATGGTGATGTCCATGAAAACTGGAAATTTCCTATTAAAAAATATACACTACATATACTGTAGCATCTACCTTTTTTTGCATTTCCCTATTTTTTTTTTTTTTTTAATTTCATCTAGATTTCTGGTCGAAGGTGAGGTTTGAGAGCTAGGAGTGAAAAGGTGTTCTTTTCATGGAAATATCTTTGTTGACTTCCTGGACTATCTCCATTCAGTTGAGTTTTACTATACTTTATATTACAATACATAATTCTGCTCTTCATGGGTTAGCTGTCAACAAATGGAAAATTAAAATGATTCATCATGAATTTTAATAGACTTTTGCATTATTTATTGATGTAAATATGCTGCAAAGAGCTGGTTGGACACTAAAGGGCAAACAAAATGTTGTGGGTTTTTTGTGTTCTTTTTTTTTAAACACACAGTTTGAAATTGAACAGTATAAACAGAACATAGTCATCACCACTTTATTTTATGTCATTCCAATCTACTGTCAAATTCTTTTCATATACAAATTCATTTTTTCTTGTCATCTTGATTACCTAGAAATCTTGCATAACGAAACATTATTTACACTGTGTATGACTCACAATTAATTACAAATAAAAAATATACAAAATGATTAAAATATATCATTACATGAAAAGCAAGAAAGATATAGTAGATGTTCAGATGACCTATAAATGCTTACATATTTATACATAACTTTCTAATCTGAAATTGCTAGATGATATAACCGATGATTTTGATCAGGAATATTGGTTCTTATGCCTGCTCTATTGGAATGGAAGCAATATTCCCACACATAATGAGCCACTTAAGAAACATTTATGATACTGCATAGAATGGAATGTAATAATTTTAGAAAACAAAAATAAAATATTTGACATTGCAAAATATAAGCAATTTAATTCATGCCATACAGATACATTGTATATTAAACCAATACTGTAAGATGGCATTGTAAATAAACATGACAGAGCTGTAATATTTTAAAAATAAGCAATTCACATGGCATTTGTATCATAAAAAAGCAGATGTACAGTATTATTTACACTGCAAACTAAAGAGATAGTAACCCCATGAAACCGCAGCAAATAAACTGGTCAAAACATTGATCACAGACCTGATTCATAAAATATGCAGGAATGTGGGGAGAACATATGGAAAAATAAGTCCTTAGATATCTGAAATGCTGCATTAGGGACAGGGTGTGTGACTCACCTCTCTAACCACCCATGTGTGAGGTATGGCCACAGTCCCACCACCCCCACTCACAGTGTTTGCAGAAGGCTAAAGAACGCTTTGAGGCCCCCTGCATCCCATTTGCTACCTGTTCACTTCAGCACATGTAGGACTGCAGTAACTAAGTGTTAAATCCAGATGCAGGCCAGGGAAAAGTGCTGTCAGAGCACTTTGTACACCGATGTGCTGGACTATGGTTCTGTTAACAGATTAAGCATTGCCCAGCAAATATCACACCTGCAGAATCAGACCACTGATGTGTTATACAGCAAGGAGTGTGGGATATGGTTTCAAAGCTTGTTGCAGACTTCTAGCCCAAAGACTCCTATTAGCTAAAATAGCAGTCCAATGGTTTTCTGTTGCAAGGATGAGGTGGAAGTCTGGTCAGAACACTGGGTTTCTGGCATGGCAACACCGACAAAGGTTTTGGCTGAGCTGTAATAATCTGATTTATTAGCAGAGGTTTAGGACCACTACACATCACTCCTGATTCACTATAGCATTCGAAGTTCACAAAGCCTTGCTGGAAAATGCATCTTACTTTCTGAATTGTAACATGGAATTTGTGTATTGATTACTTCAGAAATGAACCATCAAATAATGTTTATTAAAAAGGACGGTCACTTCCTGCCCCACAGCAGTACTGCAGCTACTCAGTAAATGTTTGCCCATGGAAGCTCGGGTGCACCTTCGATGAGGCCAATGATCAGCACTGAACACCGTATTCAAATGGTGTCAGTTCCACATGCGGCAATAGGAAACAAGGTCTAAGAGGACACAGATTTTGACAAATGAGCTCACATTTCACTCCTCTTCTGCCCTCTTCTTCTTTTTTTTTTTTTTTTTTTTTTTTTATTCCCAACAGATTCCACAAAAAACAGAGAGTACACGGTAGAAATCACGTACTACTTCCCAAATGCTGCAACTTCCATGTTTTTACCTCAAGACTTTCCAGGGTGAAATGCATGCACAAGTGAGCAGCATGTCGGCGTGTGTTGTGCCTACACACATCAACTCTGTTGGCTGAGATGAGCTGAGTGCACTTGCAAACTTGGTCTGCTCCTAGCAGAAAGCTCAACATGCCCATACAAAACTACTCATCTGAGAAACAGATTTTCTGTGCATGTCTATAGTCTGGCCTTTATCCTGCAGACGTCTAGCAGCCCAGTCTGAGATATCGATGCAGTAGAAGAGATGTCAAAAAAATCCAGGCAAGCAGACAAAAAAAAAAGAAATGTATCACAAAACTGATAAAGCAGTTACTCATCCATTTGATTGCATGGGAAAGCAACATTGCTACAAACTACCTGATGCTCGCCCTACTTGTAGCTACTGGAATAATGCAAATACAGATTCACACAAACTTTTTGCCTTTCTGAAAGGTGGGAGAATAGTAATAAATACTGTCTGGATGGTATCCTGAGCAATTGGAAGTCTAAATGAACAGGTACTTTTCAAACCAAGTTATTGTAGTGCTTAGAAAGCTAAACCCTGCCCATGCTTTCCATAGAAAATGCTACATCTCTAATAATCAAAGTCAGACCAGGCTGCTGCATTGCATTTTCAGAATGATTGAGTAAAGTAATCAGGTAACTCCCCTTTTCAACTCTTTGTACATAAAACATTTTATTTGTTGTTATACCTTCTTATTTGATCACCCCTTCAATGACTTCTTTCTGAAATATATATAATAGTTATCCTGGTCACAACTGCGAACAAAATGTTCTTCTCTAGAGTTTCACTGGGAGAAAGCAACAACAAGAAGAGTTTTTTTTTGTTTTGTTTTTTGTTTTTTTTCTGGTTATCTGGTTATTATGTTAAAAAGTAATTAATGTGAGCTACCTACGAGAGGAACAGGTCAAATGAAGTGAGAACTTTCTTGAAGGAAACCCAGGTGATCTTTATTTAATAAATTCTCCATATAATTAGACTCCTGGATAAAATAGGAAGCAGGAATAAGAAAAATTTTTGATGAAGGCTGTATCTATGTCAAAAGCTTCAGAAAATATGCCTTCTATGACTCCAAAAATTTCGCAGAACTGAGTAAGTAATGCAAGGTTCTTCAGAATGCACTCAGCTAAACAGGGATTTCTCCTGTTTTGCTGGTAACTAGTAACTCGTAAATGAGATTACAGATCTATTTATGAATCAGGTACTGTGCAAAGATCATGCACTAGAAGATCTCATTACTTTCCCTTGCAAATGTACTTATGGGGAATTAGAGTAGGATGCAGCCCACCACAAGTTAACTAGAAGCACAAGAGTTGTTGAAGAGAAATGTTAGTGTTTAGACAACCTTTAGTATTCAGACAAGGCAATACTTCTTTTCTTGGTCCCATAAAGAACAACAAAACCTGCATTTTGTTTATAAACATTTATATGAATACTAGCCTAAAACTAGAGGCATTGAAATAGAAGATGTACAGTATATTGTATATTGCTTTCTTATAGAGTGTACCTTATGTTTCTAATATGATGACAAACAGTAAAATTTTTCAGACAATCTAAAAGGACTTCATTGTAACAAACAACATTACTGCAGGTCACACTACAAAAGCAAGATGTGAAGCCTCAATGCAGTGCAGGCATGTCATTGAAAGATAAACAGGAATGCTTTTAGAAGGCTGTTGTACATTTCCACTCTCTGTTAACAACATGCCTGCATGAGTTTTGTAAAGTTTCTTCTTCTTGTTTGAGACTGTTAATTGCTTTGGATAAATGAAGAGCAAAGAAGGCCCTCCATTGTTACATACAGCAAGACTCATATCTTCAAAGTCTAAGTGAAAGGAAGAGGAAAGAGAAAAGTAAGTATCAACAGAAGCTGACCAGAAGAAGGCCACTGAATGTATGATTTGTTTCTTCTAAAGAAGGCCCAGGTAATTGGCACTGTTTGCATTTACTATGGAAAAATAAAAACTAAACAACTCTCTAAAAAGAGATTCAGGACCAACATTCCCTGATCTCCCCAGGCGGCAAGGTTTACAGACAGTATCTGCTGCTTTGTTTCCCAGCAACACATGGAGAAAGACTCCTTGCTCCATGGAGGCCTGTGTAAACAAGAACTCACAGAATGGCAGTTTTAAAACAAGAAGAATAAACTTTAGCTTACATATTTGTCAGAAGCTCATAGGTTCACAGCTATCAAGATATACATTCTGTTATAGGAAGAGCAGTACAAATGTTAAAGCTTTTAAGCCTGTATGTAATTCACTGCACGCACAATTTTCCCATGGCCCACACATATGGCACATCAATTTATTACATAGACTTGTGTTTCCATAGAGGGATTAGTACTGAATTCTGCTGTTACACTGGTGCTGCAGCCTTGAATAATTCTTGCTGAATGACATGACACGGGTTTGATCAATACAAGTATTATGCACTTCAGTTGCTTCCAGTCAAAGCCACAAACGATGGAATCAAACTTCACTGCTTTGTTTTCAAGTAGGTAAGTCTTTGGTTAGTAGTAAGTTCAGTTCGTTTGGGGAACAGCCATAACTGAAACAATAATTTTCAACCAGAGGTACTATAACTTCCAGACCATTAAACACCAAATGAATCACAATAACAAAATTGAAATGCAGCATGAGATATTTTGTATGAGTTCTGCGTCTTTTGGTAAGTGGATTCCTTTGCTTAACAGCTAGGAAATGTAAGTAACCAAATCGGATTTTGTTGTTACTCCATTGGTTTCAGTGTGGGAAGATCTTAGCTTATATGCTTTGCTGAGCTTTCTTGTCCTCAGGAGCTCCTAGAGTCTAACCTGCCACATTCTTTACCAGAAGATTACAGGTCACAGTTTGAAAATAATACCAGATTCATGTAGTGCTAAATTGATCTCGTAACCATTAAGGTGACAGAAGCATCCAGAGACACCACTCTACCTCTCCTATCTATACATTACTGAAATAGAAATCCTGCTATTAGGTTACCATCAGCTCTACAAGAAATCCTATATAAACTACTTACATTCACAAACACTACAGTGCTCTAAACCCTGTCAGAGCTTCAGTATTATTTAATGGCATCCAATATTGCTTCTATGGTAAGCATCCTTTGTTGACAGTGCAAGGCTGTAATCCCATTACATAGTGCAGAATACTTGTAGAATTGCAGTTATTTCAGAGAGTGGTAAAGAATACAATAAAATAATTTTTCAGGAAATATTGGCACTCTGGACAGATGGGCTCATTTCCACAGGAGAGCAGACCTTCAGTTGGTCAGGATTCACATTTTAGGATACCAAATACTTTTATCCAGCTTGTAAAACAGAGAATTTAGAAACAAGACAAAGGCAATACTCAGACTCCAGAATGCTGAGTGTAAAACTTCACTGAACTGCTCCTACTCTTTGCTCTGCTATGAGTAAAAAATTGACCACTAATATGTGGCTGATAACTCCTAAGTTCCTACTCTTAAAACTGAATATCACAGACTCAGGTGATCATCCTCCTTCCTGCAATAATCCATATTTCTTACTTGTAGCTATATTTTACCTCTTCATAAATCTGGCCCTGTTACAGGAGGTGTTTGTGAGCAGCTCAGACAGAAATTAGCTCTCATGTTTTACTTTGGCAACACTGAAATCAAAGGGAGAAGGCAAAAGATACACCTCTAAGGCATCAAAGAATAATTATACTGGAGTTACCTGTAGAGGAAATAGAGATAAGCCTGAACAAATTGCCAGATAGCCACCAATTTGACAATTGCATCAAACTCCTGCAGGAAAGTGACAAGTTTAAGTAGCAGAAGCATGAATTTTTCTATTCATGGCTTCATAACTTCCATGGGTTTTCATTTGGATGGGAGGAATAAGGGGACAGACAGTGTAGGGACAAACAACTCTCAAATTGTTATCAGATCTTCTAGAAGAATTCTGCATGCAAAGATCAGTTTGTACTCAGAGAGTCTGGGATGAGTCTGAACTATGACTTGATGAGCCCGAGCTATGAAGTCTATGCCAATAACATGGCTTGTTTATGAAAGTCTTTTAATCATTAATATATCTCACTAAGGAAATAAAAACCACAAGAACTTTATCAGTAAGTAGTACTCAGTTACTTTTCTACAGTTGTCTGTAAGGGATCCAAATGCAGTTGATAAAGTATCAGCTGAAGGGCTGAAGATGTTCGTTTCTTCCACCAAAACAAGGATGGATGCCAAGGATGCATGCCAGCTCAGAATGACTCCAGAAGTAGGTGATAAGACCACCTACTATCTCAGGGTAGTTATCAGACACCACAGTGTCCACATATTTTGTGGTTATAATTCCCAAATATTTTTCGGAGTGTTTTGTCATATTATGTTGTATAAAACAAAGTATGCCATGAAATGTGCGTATAACATGTAGGATGTGCAATGAAGACAACTGCTGGTGCTGTCTGTCCTGGCATTTCTGTTTCACCACCAGTCCTTAACTGGTGTAGTAACTGTAGTAATGCTGGAAAACCAGGAATGCCAGACAAATGGCACTGATGCTGCCGAAATCCTAAAATCAGAAGTATTCCTGTTCCCTCCTGTAATGATGACCAAAGGCTGCTGAAAACACGGAATTTACAAAAATATTTACAGTACTTACTAATGTTTTTCACAGCAATTTCATTCTCTGATGTAAGTTATTTGTTATACCCAACGCTTGATAATGCCTCAGATTTGAAGTGCAAAGATTTTACAGAAGGAAGATTCTATAGAACAAATTTCTATAGCAAGTGGTAAAGATGATGGAATCATTAAACTTAGAAAAGACCACTAAGATCATCCAGTCCAACCACCAACCCACCCCCACTGTGCCCACTAACCCATACCCTTTTCTTGAACACCTCCTCCAGGGACGGTGACTCCACCACTTCCCTGGGCAGCCTATGCTGCCCACTGTGCCTCACTGCTCTTTCTGAGAAGAGTTATTCCTGAGCTGTAGGTTGGTCTGCTTCTGACTATAAAATAAAAAATAATTGCTTAAGTCATAGTACAAATTGTGTGCAACTGCCGCCAGCCTGATTCAGCTGCTAAAGCAGCAACTACAAGCTGGGTCCAGAAGGTGAATAAAAAGCATCAACACTAAATCCTGACATTCTTCCAGTTGGCAACTTCGGTTATTTTGAGTGTAATTTTTATGGCTAACTTGCAACAACAAGAAATGCTCAACCCAAAGCTTTTTCTCCATGTAATGATACTTTGATTTGCCTTCACCCCTGCTCCTGAACCAAGCTTCTCTGGCAGACACACAGTGCCTATTCTTAGCTCTGTGAGCTACTAATCCAATTTCTCTGACAACTGCAATTTGCTGGAAGAAACGACTGGTGTTACGATGTCTCAGAGCTATGAGCCCATTTGAGAAATTAGCGTCTTAGCTGACCTTTAAAGCGAGTGAGAATAATGTGCCTGCAGTTCCGCAGGGATTGGATTTCATTATCACAGCAGCATGTACAAGGCGGGATGCCCCTGCTGCACAGCTCTGCCTCCCTGGTTTGTTTTCCTGGTAATTATAGAAACTGTTTACATGGAAAATCTGCAACTTTTCTCAGCTTGGGAAGACAATACTGCTCCTAATTCCTTGTCTCTGGAGAGAATGACAGTTCACAGTGCAGAGGTCTGTTCTTCCCAAGAAGAACCTTCCCACGGCCTCCCCAACCAGGGCGGTGATGGAAATTGCCACAGATGTCCAAGGGCAGGAATGGTAATATCATACAGAAAAGAGAAAGATGGGAGTTATACAGCAGTGTACCATCCCCAGTTCTTCCCATTCACCTCTGGTTCAGAGCTCAGCCCAAGGCCCTTTGAAAATCTGGCCCTTGTCCCTGATGCATGTGTTAGTATATTTGCTTTTCTATCAGAAGTTGTAAATACTTAAGACAGCAGAACCTCACTCAGTGTCACAGCAGTTCCCAAAACTCTTGGGGCTCTAAAGTCTATTGGATCCCAGAGTAAAGAGGGCAGTGAGGTGTAAGGTTAATAAGCAATATTATAGCATCAAAGGCATTAACAGCCATGACTTAACTTCTAATTGTCACATGAGGCAATATGAATGCCATGTATTTGTATGGGAATTGTGCCTGGACTGGGCTTTGTTTGGGCTTCTTTGGGCACAACACTCACACACGTCATAGGAAGCGCATTTAGAGACTGGCATTAGGATGTGGTGTCTCTCTTAATACTCACTAAACCAGCTGATTCAATCTTGGCCTTACCTGATACAACCTGGATGGCATTTTTGCACCTTGAAATTAATTTCTAATGTAATTGGAGCCAACAATAATTTAAAAACTCCATAAATAGAACTGTTTCTGAAGAAATGGTGTGAACTCTAGATTATGTCACAGACTTTGAATCTTTTTGCTTTGACTCAGTGCTTCCAAATGTGCAGTTTAGACATTCCTAAGCAATATCTAATAATGAAGCACGAAAGCATCATTTATTTTTTAAGTGCTAAAATATATTATATTGCTACACAATCCTTAAAGGAGCTCATCTCTACTTGAAAAAGTACCTCACTCGTAATGTTTTGTAGCTGTTGACAGGCTCTGTATTGATCATCTAAACTCGTAGAGTAATTCTGAGATGTAACTTCAGAGAAGTCAAATAATGAACAAAAGTGGGGCATCTGTCTTTCCTTTTTACATTTAGAATTTGTAGATTTCCCATTTTCTTCACAGCTCCTCTGCAACTAGAGATGGATCTCATTTGAAGTACACAACAACCTTCCCTCCTCCTAAAATAACACATTTCTCATGCAACTACTAAAACTCTGAAGATAATCAACTCTAAAACTCTTCCTGACATGAGAGTTCTCAACATACAACACATTCCTGCATTCTGCAACATAATCATAATATCCTCTGGGTCAAGCAAACACACAAAATCCCTCTTCACTTTCTTCAGATGCTTTCTCCCTGCTGGCTCCTTATCCATACACTATCAAGATCTGATATGGATTTTAATCCACACTTAAAAAACTTATTCAGGCATTCAGAACCTTAAGATATTGAGTAAATTTCCAGAAGGCGTTTGTGTATTAACAAAGAAAATGAGATGAAGGAAAAAGTCCTTGGGATTTTGAGAAACTTCACTCCTTATTAGCAAATGCAAATGACCTGAACTCTGCAGCTGTGCATTAATTGTTCAATTTCAGAATGTTTTTTTTTAACCCAAACTTTTACAACAAATATTCTTTTTTTTCCTCTTTTCTCTTTCCCACACAATTTGCTATCACAGACAATGGTCACTTTTAGAAAAAAAAGCTCTACTCAATAGTTATTAATTTCCAAACTTCGCAATAAGCTCCAAAACCAATACTGATGCAAATGCTGTGTTTCAGACTCACTAGGGAAGGAAAAAACGATTCAGAGATTCGCTGATAACAAACAAATGCTAAAACAGTTTAAGAAGTGCTCTTCTCTGATGATTAATCAGTCTTAACATTAATTTACTGCTGTTTATAAAGCAGAACTTATCAATTATTTATACGTGTTTTATTGCTCCTATTTATCATTCTTAGGCTTATCTTCCCTCTGGTGCTGTTGTTTCTAGGATGGGAGAGCAGTCTCACTCAGCAGGCTGGTCTTTAAGATACTCTGTTTACAGCTGTAAGTCTTCTCTAATGCTGGTCCATAGTTCCAATTTTGACCATTCTAATTTAAGTAAATAACACCATGTATTTTTAGAAAACTAGAAAAAAGAACACTGTACAAACTGAAATTATTTTACTACATACTCTTCTCCTTTGGAAGAAGAGGATTGAAGGCCAAAAATAATACACAACATGCTGCTGTGTCATTTCATGTTCTGTTAAAAAATGCTTTGTTAGGGTGATAGCTGTTGTACAAGAATCTACAGAAGAATAGAATTGCATGGCTGAATTTATTGGTTCAAGAGTAGTTATTACAAAGTATTGCAAGGGAACAGTACTCAAGATAACTGTTATCTCTCTGTAAGACCTTCTGCTAATATTAAGCTAACTTTGGGTCTACAGAATTGCAAAACTGAGAAAAACGTGTATTGATGATAACCCAGCAACTATTCTTCTGCCCTTCAGCATTTGTATACTTTATTATCATCTAAACAATAGGATAACTAGCAAGGTTTATATAGGCATTCTGGCATATAGCTCAGGTGAACATTCACAATGATATCATACAATCACAGAATTGTAGGGGTTGGAAAGGACCTCAAGAGATCATCGAGTCCAAGACCCATGCTAAAGCAGGCATCTTGCAACAGGTTGCATAGGTATTCAAGACTCATCTGGATGCATAACTCCACAGAAGGAGACTCCACAACCACTCTGGGCAACCTGTTCCAGTGCTTCTGCTTCATCATCCTGATCATAAAGGGTTCTTCTACAAATTAATATGGAATTTCCTATGTTCAAGTTTTAGGCCATTACTCCCTGTAATATTGCTATGCACCACTTGCCTTCCACCTCCCTTTGGACACTTATAAACATTAATCAGAACCTCCTCAGTCTTCTTTTCTGCAGGCTGAACAGACCCAGGTTACTCAGTCTTTCCTCATAAAGGAGATGCTCCAGGCTCTTTAACATCTTGGTGGCCCTCCACTGGACTCTTTCTAGGAGATCACTGTCTTTGCCCAGAATTGGGCAGAGCATTCTAAATGTGGTCTCACCAAGGCAGAGTAGAGGGAGGGGGGAATCACCTCTCTCAACCTGCCGGCCACACTCTTATGAACGTACTGCAAGATCCAGAAGTTGTGATTGGCAGTGCTTATAGCTTATGCAAGTGGTTCAGGCAGCAGAACAGAGTCCTAGAACTGCAGTAGCCCCTGTTCTGGATAGTCACCATATCAAACCACAGTTTATCCCGGAACGCACTCATCTGTCCATCTGCCATTTGTCATGATTTCTTCCATTTTGGCCAATTTAAAACTGAGAAGCAGCACAGACTAAAAGGTTTGAGAGGCAGTATCAGTTTGAAGAGAGCTTAAATCAGCAGAATTAATCTCCCTTTTCTTGGGCATCCTGAAAAACCAAATCTCTAGATGCAGTTAGCTATATATGGTCACTAAGAAACAACCACACCCATGTGCCTCATGCTTTATCTAGAACTGTGGGGGAGGAGGGGAAAATACCTGAATAACTGGTCTCCTAAGGAAATGATTTCTGTAATGCTAAAGTAGAAGTGGGTCCAGTAGCTGAAGTTAAGAGCAAGACTTGCTGCTTCTGAGCACAGCTCCATCCCACTCCTTCCCTCCTAACCAAGGCAGGTTAAGACTCTTCTTTCCTTGAAGGCCAGTGTCTTTTTTTTTTTTTTCTTTTTTTTTTTTTCCTGTCTTGCTCAGCCTCACTCCGCCTTTGGAAACCAAAATCCCAGCAGCAGATGGCCAGTTGAGCATCTGCTTCCAGATGTTCTTTTTGCTACGGCTGCCAACAAAGTTGCCACTTCATATCATTTGTTGTATTGGCTCCTCTAATGAGAACCCCAGCCTCAAATGCCCTGTGCTGTTTCTCTCAGAAGCTGTTTTGTTTTTGCAGTGGCAACGGGACCAGAGATAACTGGAGGTTAACCTTTCTAAGCCATGGGAACAAGCAAGCATCTGCCAAGGTGAATGATTTGTGACCTATGACTGAGCTGCTGCATTCCCCAGTCACTGTTTTACTCGCTTTCGTGCATGATTAGTAGCCAAGCCACAAAAGATCAAACATGCATGTGAAGTTAAACAGTTTATAGATTTTTGTTGTGAGGTTGCTCATGCATTGCAAATTAATAACGTGGTTGAGGAGTAACTTCTTGCAATGCAGATAAATATAGTGCTTAGGAAAGTTAAAATCAGACATCTGGCAGGCACCTACTTTGCTCACTTCACCCAAAGCCCCCTGTGAAAACTTCCACTGCAGTCCTCCCTCTCCCTACAGATGTGACTGCCTGCTGTGACACTGTAGCAGTTTTGTCTTCGCTGCAGATAAGAGCAAGATCAACCCTTTGATCCTACTTTTCCTTTAGATGCAAGCAGTCACGTCAACAACAGATGCTAATAAGAATAACTATTACTCACCATCTATGGGATACACAGGCTGCAAAGCAAAAAAGAGTGGAGGTCTTGTGAATGACAGAATTCTGAAGTAGAACAGGAAGAACATGCAAAGCAATGGAAGTACAAACAGTAGCAACAGCAGGTCAGCTCCTGCCTTTCAAGCTTCCTGCATATTCAGCATCTTCAGTACCATGCTATCCTGTACAACCACTAGCATCCTCAACTCCAGAAAAGTGCATTGAATAATGTATTCTTTTGAAGGAAGGGAAACTTCAGAACTGGGTTTAACTCCAACTGCATCTCATGGCATCCCTGCATGCCTTGGCATTACTGCTATATTCTTTCCACATGGCTAGAACTTTTTCCCACATTCCATAAACTTCCTTCTTTCCTTTCAGTTTATCCATGAGTTCCTTGCTCTTTCACGAAGATCTCCTGCCACCTCTGCCTGATTTCTTACTCTTAGGGATGCCCTGATCTTGAGCTTGGAAGATGTGGGGCGTGAATGTCAATAAGCTCACTTGAACCCTCATACTTCCTACCATGCTAATCTATAGAATCCCTCCAAATAGGTTCTCAAAGACATCAAAGTCAGCTCTCTGGAACTCTGGGGTAGTAATCCTACATACTACCCTGTGTCTTCCACACAAGATCCTGAACTCCACCATCTCATGAATGCTGTACCCTAAGCTGCCCTTAACCTTCACATCCTCAGACAGCCCTTCCTTATTAGTAAGAATAAGATCCAGAAGCAAATCTCCCCTCATTGACATCTCACATCATCCATGTCAGAAACTTAGCCACCACACACTGCACAAATCTCCTGGTCTGCGTGTACCTAGCAGCACTGTTTCCTCAGCAGATAGTAGAGTGACTGAAGTACCCATGAGAAACAGTGCCTGTGATTACAAGCCTGCTTTCAGCTGTTTGTATAAGGCCTCACCAACTTCCTCCTCCTGATCAGGTGTACACACCCATAACAGCATCACCCATATTAGCCTGCCCCTTAATTCTCACCCACAATCTCTACTCATTCCTCATCCATCCTCAGGTGGAACTCGGTACATTCCACTTGCCTTCTTACACAAAGAGCAACTCCACCTCCTCACCTTATCGATCTGTCTTTCCTAAAGAGACAGCTGTCATGCTTTCTTACACTTCTTGTTTTGCTGCTAATTTAAGCATGCTGTTGTCCATAATATCACAACAACATAGTTTTACAAAGTACCACCAGATTCCAAAAACAGATTGAGAAGCTTTGTGACCGAGTTAGGGCAACGAAGCATCTCTGCTCAGTGAGCTGTCAGAGACCAGCAAAGGTGAGGCAGCAGCCTGAGATCAGAGGATGAAAGAACACAGAAGATGCCAGATGTTTGTGGCGCTGCTAGTGGATTAGTTTTGTTGGTAGATAGAATGCGTGAGGGCCTCCTCTGGAAGCTGAAGAATCTGAAAGCCTTCTGACAGCTACATTTGCCGCAACAACTGATACAAATTTCTCACCCATTTGCAATTCAATTCAATTTGCAATACCACAGTTTTGTGGTATTTTATTTCCACCTTCATTTTGAAGTCTGCTGGGATAAAAGGGATCTGTTCAGATGAAGAAATATATAATGTAGTATCAGTAAGCAGAGCATAAGTCTCAGTGCAGAGCTGTGGTATGTTTAAATGTTTGCAGTGTGGTCTGTACCGTTTGCTTTATACAGGAAAAAGAATAAGGAAGAAGAAAGAGAAATGTTAATGTAAAACAGAGAAAAGGTGGTAATACACATGATGTCTCTGCAGGCAGAGGAGCACTGTGAACACAGAAGTGGACATCACTATGAAATTGCATCTGCACACAGACGAACAACAGTAGGACCAGCTAGTGACAAACTGCAAGGATTTCTTATTCAGCATAAGCAATTTCCATAGAATATGGTTTCTTGTTTGCAGAGACATGCTTCCAGGCTCCACAATTCCTTTCTGAACAGACTGAGATCTGCAAATGGATGTGGGAATGAGCAGTGAAGTCAAAACCACAACCACATTTAACAACTACATGCTTCTTGGAAATAAAAGAGCAAAACCCTGTGGGATTCTACATGACAACCACACTACTAGAGTTCTGTCTTAGCAGTAACTCTCCTTTTGTCTTCGTATAGTAGGTATTTCCAGAGTGATACTGAACAAAATTTTATCCACTGCTCTACAATTTCCTTCACTCTGAGATCCTGACCTCAACACCCTGCATCACAGAAGAACTTGTGTGACAGTGAGTTTTAAGCAGATGGTGAAATCTGCCAGAAAACCTCTAAGAGGTGCTTTGAGGGAATGGCTGTTGCTTCTGTTTACTTAGGCCTGATGACTTATGTCCAAGAAGTTGGCCCATGGGCCTGCCTCTGTGGTCAGTCCATTGTCTCCAGTCTGTCTGAGCCTGGAGCAGGGGGAAGCTGCACAGAACCAGGCTGTGGCAAAGAGACCAATAACCCCAGCTTGGGCCCATGACTCCTCCTCCACCAACAGGGAATGTGCGGTAGACGTTCTCTCTCTATCTTCAGAGAGGAAAAAACAATAATCTATTTAATAGGAAAGAAAATATCAGGAGGAAATTCCAACTAGAGTATGTGATTTCTACATTTCAGTACCTCTCTACCTCAACATCCCACAGTAAAAACACTGCAAAACCTTTTGTTTATAAAAACAATGTCAGGAAAGTAAGAATGTTTTCTCTAAAATGAAGTGCTGTTGGAGAAATGCTGAGTTTGACTATGATCTAACTGACTCCATAACATTAACCTGGCTAATAAACTGTTTTTCACTTCATACAGGTGTTCAACAAATAAATTTATAACCTAATACTGCAGACAGCTACTTAATTAAACAACACTGAGAATGTTTCACACTTTTCTCACACTGACCAAATGCCTCTGGAGAGCCTACACTTTTCTGTTAACTTAACCTGTCAAAACACAGAAGCAAACAGCATAACATGTTGCATCAGTGCTGAAGTTTTGGGCATGTTAACTTCACACCAACTTACAAAACACAAAGATTGTATATTCTTGTACAGTAAATCTGCTTCACTTTGGGGGACCTAGACAAATTATTTATAAACACTGTCTCCATGGTTCTGCTTACTCCAATTTTTAGTTTTTGCTGTGATCTCTGCAATTACAAATTCCCTTATCAAATAAACAGTCACCAGAGAGAATGAGGATGGCACTATGAATTTTTTGATTGCTTCTTCAGTGTACTAGCTGAATTAGCTTTTAACTGTTATTTCTCATTAAAATGTTTCCATGGATCTACTAATATCACCCACAGGATAAGCCTAGACATTTCCTATTAGCAACTGTGAGGGACAGGATATTGAGCAATACGCTTTTGGTCTGAACCTCTTCATTTGTTCTCACCACAGAGGACTGTGGGTGGTGAGAAGAGAAACAGAGTTTGGCCAGAGAGATTAGTAATCTGACATTAACACCTACTGAACAATTAGGATGTGCCAGTAAAGTCAGAAAGAGATCTCAATATATTGATTAGAAAAATACTGTATTGTTAGATAAAAGAAAAAAAAAATAACTTCAGGGAATTAGGTAATGACATCAAAACCACAGCTTTATTAGCTCAGAAGGGGTGTTCCACTTCCCATGATTGAACTGGAACTTGGCTCCATATATATTAGTCTTGGAGGTCTCATTGATGTTCACCAGAAAAAAGAAATGAATGCTACATCCTGTGAATATGCAAACTAATGGGTATAGAGTAAAACACCTTGCCATTAGATCCTGAAAATTCTTGGATCGGTGGTTTGGATGGAAATTCTACAACCTCAAGCCCAAGCAGTTATCATCAAGTCATTTTTCAGACATAGAGAAGAGGTATAGAAGATACTGTTTATCAGGGTAAGTAGAAGATAAACTCCTCCAATCCCAAGGGTGCTATATTACTATGGAAGAAATCTTTAACATCAGTGGTCCTCTGAAAAACAAGGGAATTTCCACTTAAGTAATATTCATAGAATCTTACATTAGAATGATTTGGATTGGAAGAGACCTTATAGATCATCTAGTTCCAATGCTCCTGCCATGCCCAGGCAACTACTCTTGCAGCAAGAAAACATCTTGCATAATAAACTAGGTTTCTTCTACCTGCTGAAGTCTGCATAGGTTCAAAATTGTCCTTTCTTATACAGACAGGCTTCAAGGAAAGGATGCATGAATTTTTTTCAGTAACAGGATGGCTTTGCCATGCTGACTTGTTCTCATCCTATTATAAGTCAAAGAGGAATAATGCTGCACTGTCACTCACTCTGCAGAAAGGTATAACTGGATAATTTGGGCACATGGAGAAAATTATTTACCAGTTTTCAAAAGGCGCTTCAAGATTTGGTAACTAAATCCATAAGTAAGGCCCAAATGTCTGGATTACAGAAGTGGTGACCTTTTGAAAGCTTTGTCTTTGATTTCAAGCTTTGATCAGGCCATTGTAAAGCTTAGCCAATTTGAAATCATTGCATTTTCTAACAATTTACAAGACTAGAAACATGTTGGCCCACTGCAGTAGGACCTTAGGGAAAGTACACCTACAAAAGAAAACTGACTGCCATTACTTCTGAAAAGGAAAGATTGAGAAAAAAATAACACTGCCTGAAAATGTGTCTACTGGGAGGACAATTTACATCTTGTTTTTGTTTCAATTAGTTTCACTGAAGAAAATAAAACTTTTTTTAATTTTAACCAGGAAAGAATTGGACTTTTTTTTTTTAATTATTCTTTTTAATCAAAATGGATTCCTCTAGATCTTTAACTGTCATTTTCATTAATCTGAGAAATTATTTCCTTCCATTTTTCAGTGGTTTTTATTTTTTATCTACGGTAGATAAAGCTTTCATCCAATCCACCACAGAGGAGTGTCCAAATGAGCATCTGTAATAGCAGGTAGGATTTTTAGAGCAGGAGCAGAAGTCCCTTTAAGGAACTGGAAAACTAGTACCCAAAGAGCTTCCAGAGTTTGCTGGACTCTCTCAAAGTAAGGACATATACTAAATACTAATTTGGATGATAATTTTTTGTGGAAAAAAAGCCCCACTGTGTATAACAGAACTTTTCTGTTTGTTAAAAAAATTGTTCTTTTATATTTTATTTGCTTTGTCCTGGAAAGACTGGACACACAGCACTGTAGAATAAATACTGAACATTATTTTGTATAAGCAAGACAATGCCCATCTAAAGTTTAGCATAAACATCAGGAAAATGGGTTTACCAAAGTGTCGGTTTTTTTCTTGAAAATATTGATCTTTTGATGACAAAAAAAGTCAGAAAATGACTTCTTTCCATTTGTATAACAATAAGCTTTGATAGGTAGACTATACGAAATATACAGTAGCTTCTTCTGAAAAGCTGTCTAATCTTACTCAGCTTACAGTATGTGGAATGTAATTATCCAGAAAGTGAAATATGTATAAAAATAGGTAAAATCCCTACAACATTTGTACTGAATTATAATTCCTCCTGCCAGGAAGGTTACAACAACTCTACAGTACATGTATGAAATGTTTGTTCATAAAGTTAAAAAACATCATTACCGTACTGAAGAACACATTAAATGTAGGAATGCATAATCAGAACTGACTCTCAATTCTGCTTAGCTGGTGCAAATCTACAGAGAACCATTACCCTTTCTGCACTAAACAAAGCCAACCTCTAATGTGAGAGCTGTTTTCTTTTGTTTGTTTCTTTTGTTTGTGTTTGTTTGTCATAAAGGGGCCAGACTCAAGTTTATGAATGAAGTTCCCCTGGAAGTATTTTGTTTAAACACATTTTTCCCTATCTCCACTCTGTTTACCAACAGCAGCCACCCACCTTTAAAATGATTATTGCCTGACACTACATGAAGCTTTTACTGCTTGTTCAGAACAAGGCAGTGAAATAGAAAGAACCTCCGACTCCCCTGGCATGACCCAGTTCTGGGCTTGTGCTTTTTTGATGAGTCTTTGATCTGCAGCAGGCCTCATAGGCTGGTCTCCCGGAGGAACATGGTGCCAATGTTGTAAGAAACTTTTCTCACTCTGGCAGATGTGATAGAGGGTTTTGGCTGCTTCTGACCACTTCTGACCTCAAGGAAGTAACAGATCCCAGGAATTTCCTTTGGAAAGTTTTCTGGAAGCTCTTCACGGGAACGAGGGATAAAAATAAAATTTTCTTCCTTTTTCAAAAGCCTAAAAAAAAAAGGAAACAGAGATAGAAAAAGCAGTAAAATGCAGTACAGAAACATCTCTGTGGAAAAGATTGATCCTATGTAATCTCAAATTTAAAAATGAAATTGTTATTACATAACATCTAAAAAAATCTTAGGTCTGGACCCCCAGATGATCTGTATTAACTTGGCACCACCAATTTCAAAGGGAGTTGAACTAGATGACCTTTAAGGGCCTGTTCCAATTCGAATGACCCTATGATTCTAGATCTGCTGAGATCAGCTGAGGAGAAGGCCCAAATAATCACATTTTCTGAAAATCAGCATCAGCATTCAGAAAGTCATGTACCAGAAAGAGAACAGAATTCATAATGACCACTGTCTGCGATAGATCAGTTTCAACTCCCTGGTTTTCACTGCTGTGCAGAAAAGAACCAACTGATGACTACCACCAGTTCTCCTCTGGAAAGCAGGCATGAAGGTGACAGTGCTTGGGAGTTCTTGCAGGCAGAAGCTGGGTGATTTGTTTGCCCCTTTGTGGACTCAGTACTATCATATTTCACAAAACATGTCCTGAAACAGCAAAAACAACTTCAGAAAGAAACAAATCAAAGCTGATACTATCTATTAAGTGTACCTGCAAATTTAATCTAAGACGCCAAGGTTGAGGTCAAAAAGGGATACAGGCTCACGGGAGGTGTGAAGCCAACCCCACTCTCCTTCAGCCATGCCATACAAATGGAACAATGTCACAGATGTGATGGTACTGCCTGTTGCTATTTGTAGTCTTCCTCCATGATGGAAAAACTTTTTCTGGCTAAATCTGATCATTTAGGGCCTTTTCATGAAACCAGCAGAGTTGCAAAATAAAGCAAATAATCTACACCTTTGCTATTTGTTTCCAATAAATGAGGAATTGAAATGAACAGTTTTGAGGTAATAGTAAATTCTAAGCACAGCAGGATATATGAAAGTAGCCTTCATCTTTTTCTCAGAGATATTTATTCTTTCTCTCAATCAGAGAGAAATTCAAAAACATCAGTGGGAAGAACCTTATTAACTTCAGCAGATTTTGTAATAGGCTGCTTATTTAGAGTCTCTAAAGCAGATTTCTGCAGAGTAAGTGACTGAATCCTGTTGCTGGGTGAATATTCTGGGATTTTCAGCACATTTAATGAAACTACTTTCTTGATTTTTTCTTTTTTTTTTCTTTTTTCTTTTTAGGCTGTGAGAATCCGTGTGAGCTCCCTACAACTTCTCTAAATATAAAGGCATTTTTTTCTCAGTCATTAAATAATCAGATGGCTGGAAGTCTAACAATGACTTTGCCTTTGAACTTCAGAGGTGGTCTTTGTTTACCATATGGTTTGAGTGTCATAATCTATTTTCCAGGCTGTCAACTTTATGAGCAAAATACAATGATCTTCTTTTCAAATTGTGTGAGAGTTTGCGGAGGGCTCTGCATAGAATATTCTCTCCTCTCATCTCCACAGTGCCTGCAAGTAAATATCTTGCATTTTAAGTCTACCACTTTAATATAATGAAACAACTTTATTTCTCAAGCTAGATTTTGCAAGGAGCAGATGAACTCTTAGAACTTTCTGAACTAAAACCACATGCTTTCACGGCAGACTTTCTTCCCTGAGCTGACCATTCACAATAGAGCATCAGGCCTTGCTAAAAATCAATGTTTTCTTTCTCAGAGCCCAACATTATCGGATTGCAATGACGGTTACAGATAGATAGACTTAATTCAGGGCTGGCATTGAGTTCAATCAATATTTTCACACTATTTTCCTCATAGGATGAAAGTGCAAGATATAAATCAAAGGCCTTATTTTCAGCTGTTTTGTGAATTGCAACTTGGTTGAAATGAAATTCTCTGAGATCCTCAAAAGTGCCAGCAGTGAAGAGTGACTAAGCAATTAGCACAGCTATTTGGAAATTTATCCACTGTGGTTTGTGATAGACTCCACATCACTATATTAGGCAATATTTAAATTAGCCTCTTATCCTCCAAAATTGCCTAACTGACCTTTTTCAGCTCCCAAGTGATCACAGCAAGAAATAGTCCTCTTTAACAAATATTAATGGAAGCTACTTATAATCATATTCTACGCTACTTCCTCTATATGCTTAAGAAAAAAATAAAATACTTGAGGGTTCTAATTAGAAAGAGTTTAAGCAAGATAAAAATGATCTCTTCAAGTCCTGTCCTGAAGTACAAGATCTTTTGATTCTATAAACATACTGGTCCTGGCACTCAGTTTCTCAGACAGTGAGAACAGGTTTCAGAAATTGCATCTGATTTCTTACAGCTTTGTGTATGTGCCAAAGAAGGACTTATCTCCTTTCTTCAGGAAACCTCTCTCCCATATTTAGGCTATTCACAGTGTTAGAACAGTGTCAGCTGATGTCTGCAACCCATATCTACAGCCCCTGCTAAGTTCCTTGCCTTCCTCTTCAAGGGTATGGAGAGTCTCGAAGTATAGCTATGCCATGAGCTGAATGAATAGTGCAGATCCTCAGCAAGTGCAAAGCTGAGCCACACAACTAGTTCTTGCACTTCCCCTCTGACTCAGGTGACAAACTGATGTAAAACAATGTGTCCTGTGTGGTGGTGCCCAGTTCTGGTTGTTAGTCCCACCTTGCTTACCATTCTCAGAGTGCTTTGTTGTGACCAAGTCATTGTGCCTGCTCTGGAAGTCCGAGAGTCTATTATTCAGCTTCTGGAAATTATCTAGCAGCTTAAACTCTGCATAAAGCATTTCAAATCCCCCCCAGTGTTCCACAGTCATAGAGCTTGATTTGATATAATGCAACCTCAGCGGTTAAAGAATATGCATATAATAACTCATCTGAAACTATTCCAAAGCGTTTATCTCAGCAGTCCTTCCTGCATCACTTCTGTACATTTTTCTTAAGAGCACTATTGCAAACGCCGTTTTTATGGAAAGTTATTCACAGGGTCAGAATTCTGGATTCCACTCAAGTGGTTGGATACACAATTTACAATTCAGTGCTTAAACTGTGAGGGTCTGGCTACTCAAGCATTCCTATAAATTGCCTGGAACTAGGTCTACTCTCAGCTTGCCTTTTTTGTTGATGTTTCAGGGGAGGAAGAATTGCTTAAATGCTGATTTGTAGTTGATTACTTTGACAGCTTCCCCTCCTAATGTGAAATCTTCCAGACAGCTTAAATTCTTATTCTTTCCCTTCCCTGATGGAAACACTATTACTTTCAGACAAAAAGATGGTATCTGAGAATTATCCCCTTTTTTAATTTTATTTTATTTATGGGAGGGTTTTCCATACATATATGCATTTTAACATCAGTATAATGAATTTACATGTACTCTAAATAAGATTGATGATATGCTGCAGTCTGGCAATTTGTTTAGTCAGAGTTAAAACACACCCTCAGACCTGAACATTCATGCTCATTTCTTCAAGATTTATAGTTTTGCACAGATCAATGTTTGAGTTATATTTCTTAAAGAAATACACCGGACTAAAATAAAAGTGACTATATACTGCCCTCCTAAATTCAGCAAGCAAAAATAGCTAAGTGCCTATGCCAGTCTTCTTTAAATGTTATCTTTCATGACTGTGAATAAAAGTTATTTCTGTTCTAACTCTTACAGAGGGAAGTTGCTTCTGTTGAAGTGTATTGAATTGTCTTTACCTTGTTCAGCTCCATTTATTAATTGGTAAAATCAGGAAAAGTTAATTTACAGCTTCCCAAATGAGTTATCAGAATCCTCTGGGATTACTGATCTCTTCCTCCGTGGGAACAAGCATCAGTCACTTCACTACCCTGTATCTGGTTTCACAAAATACATCAACACATTTGTTCCATTATGAATTCAGGTGATAAATTATTATGGCATTAATTAGAAATCGGTAGTCTGCTTATAAAATACACTATATAAGTGTATTAATTTGCTACTGCAATGCCTCAAATCAGTCTACTTGGTCCTAAATGTTAGTGACAGATTTTTTTGTGTGTCCATATACAAGCTGTGTTCCTCTTTCTTCCACAGCTAAATTCCTTATCCATTAATAGGGTTCATGAAAGCATACATGATAAATTGCTCAATGTAAAAAGAAACAGCTTTTTTAAGGGACTGACAGAAACAAAAATTTTAAAAATCTGAAAAGACTCTCAGAGAGTAAATCCAGTTATCTGCCCATATATAGAGACACACACAACCTGTAGGAAAAATAATTCACTGAATATAAAACACTATGAGATGTTTATGGAAACTGATGGTGTTTCCATTAAAACAAAAACAAAACAAAACAAAAACAAACATAATAACAGATGTAAATACTTAATTACAAAAAAGTAGAATGCCTTTCACATTAACAGCATAAATATTCAAAATGTTGCAGGTTTTAGTTGATTCTAAAGGCTGAGGAGCAATTCAGGCAGATGAACCTCATTCAGCTCCAGGCAAAACTACCCTCCATGGCTCCCTGACCTAATCACATAAGGAGGTGAGATATAGGCTGACCATCTTTGCCTAAGCTCAGATGCTAGATGTATTACCTAGCATGTGGCAATGGAAAGTATCTGTATCCCATACTTGCCTGAAGTTCCTTTTCTGTAAAGGAAATATGTACTAGAAAAGGTCATAGGAGGAATGAAGAGACAGAACAAAAAGGCATTCTTAAAAATAGTTACTTGATACAAAACAATAATTAAATCTTCCTGTTTCTGATAACTGTGTTGAAGTTCTAAAGCATTATGCTTAAATACTGTTAAGAAAACAGAATTAACAAAGATTAGTTATATTAGTATCAGATAAAGATTCCAGATATCTATGGTGAAACAAATAATTAAAAAGTAATTTATCTTTCTTCTATTCAGAACAGAAGACTGAAAAATATTATTTCCCTTAGGTATGGAAAATATGGTAATTTTATTCAGTTTAGGATAATATAAATACAAACCTATAGCTGGATTTACCAGTCTACTAAAAGAACAGGGAATGTGTTATTGTCCTATTCCTCCCAGGCCTCAAGTTTAACAAGGACCAATCTGGGATCGGTTTCTACAGTTTCCATGTGTTTCACCAGAAGTTTTACCAGTGGTGTTCAGTTTTTTCATCCTACTATACTCCGTGATTCAAAGCAACCAGTGCTCTGCAGTCCTTCTGTTAAAAAACCTGCCTGCATCAAGAAGACAAAGTATTTTTAAAAGAACTTGGCCTTTAACACCAACAGGTTCAAAAGCCACTTTCGTAAAAAACACTGTCTTACACTGCTGAGCTCTACCCTAGCAAGTGTAACTGGGAGCAAGTCTGCCTCAGGTTCACTGCTGCTGGTAAGCAACACCACATCTTATTTATTTAGACTCTCCTTCTTACACAGGGAGAGTATGGAATCATAAGGAAGTGTCTGAAAACAATAATAGGCATTCTGAAGTGTAATTATCATTTGAACACTGATGACACTTTGTAATACATAATTTATACTGTAAAATGAAAGCTGATAAGTATTAGACGTTTGCAGTATCTGCATGCTTTGTAAGCACAAAATATGGTATCTGAACATTCATCACAGAGCAAGGCAGACACAAATGCATTATGATAAATGCCAGTAATTAATAGGAATTCTGTTATTTTCATACTGATTTCAGAATTATCTTCTTTGTAGAATATTGCTTCTTAGATAATAAAAATATTAAATGAATTAATGGCAACACAGAATGATAAATTTAAATGTTTAAAGGCACGTAAATTCAGCTCTAAAGACATTTCAACTTTCAAGGAATCACCTCATTTGTACATGGTGAATTATATACTCAAGCAAATTCCACATAGGAAAAGTTATATATACAGGCGCATCAGATTATTACTCATTTATTTGGATAGTACTATTATATTATGATAAAATGTCCTTGATCACCTTCAGGAGCTCTCAATAATTCTGCTCCATGGAATTTTCTGTGATTGCAGTCTTTTCTGACTCGTTTCTCGATCATTCCAGAAGGTATGGTCTGGAATAGCCTTTCTGAGTGGCTCAGTGTACATTCATTTTATTTTCTTGAATGCTTTCTTTAAAAAGCATGTAGAATCTTGAACGATAACTGTCTCTCATTCAAACACATATACTTGCTCTTTCTACTTCCGTTACCTCTAACCATGCATTTAACCCGCTACTTGCACTTACAATTCTCTGAGTTGAGCCTTGATTTTGCAATTTTTTATGATAACAATACCACATCATCTGTCAATTTTCAATTACCTTCCTTCTTTTTGAAAGCAGAAGTCAAAATTCATAGCTTTTTGGATGATAAAATCAGACACAATGATCACATTAGGTGAAAGTCTGGCTATGCTGAAACAAATTGACTTTCATCAGCAACACAGTGGTTCCAAGACATATTTCTATATTATAACTGAACGTCACCTGATACTTCATGGCTCCTCCATAAATGCCTTGTAAATTGTTTTTTGCTTACAAGTAGAAATTAGTCTTTCAATACTGTTATTCTAATGAGTGGGTTTTCAATAGATTCAAGAAGCCCAACAAAAACAAGAGCCTATTAAAGCAGTGTGTGTTTTCTGTGGATTCACCAGAATATCAATATCCAAAACCATTCAAAAGTAAACTTTGTGTGAAGAACTAAAGCAAAATCTTGTCTTTTTGTCTTCTGCTTTATTTTCACCATGCCTATTGCAAAAAAATAACTGTCTCCTTTCATTGAAAGTTGCTACTGTTCACCAAGTTTCAAAGGCTGTCTGAATTATACACAATATATGAAACTATTCCAGATACACCAGTTGATGCTGTGACATTATGTTTTCTGTTTTCAGTAGACTGTGTAGGTCAGAGTCACAGATTATCAATTTCTTCACTTAGGTCTAGAATTTCAATAAACTGGCACTCAGAACGCTAACTGGACACTCATGCATGTCCAACACACTTTTTTTTTTTTTTTGCTGTGACCAAAATGCAGGACCTGACACTCAGTCCTATTGAAACTCATATAGTTTACCTTAGGCCATCAATCCAGTCTATCCAGGTCCCTCTGTAGCGCCCTTCTATCCTTCAACAGATCAACATTCCCTCCCAATTTGGTGTCATCTGTCATTACTGAGGTTGCACTCAATCCCCTCATCAAGATCATTGATAAAGATGTTAAATAGGAGTGGCCCCAGTATGGAGCCCTGAGGAACACCACTCATGACTGGCCACCAACTGGGTTTACCTCTATTAACCACAACTCTTTGGGCCTAGCCATCTTTGTGCACTGCAGAAGTCTGTTTAGTTTTTCTGCCTCTTCAATTACCTACACTAGCACCACTTTCCATAAATCTGATCTCAAGTGAATGGGTTGTTCAGATGAACGTCATTTTTATTCACTAGTTCTAATTACTTTTTAACTTTTCTTTTGGACTTCTATTTCTATTTTAACATACCAGAAGCTTCAATTCTTGGATGAAGAAATTCCATTTAAAACTTTAATTTACACAGATAGTTACAGGAAAAGTAAATAATGAGATTCACAGGTCTGTGAAAGAAAAAAAGAACAAGAAAGAATAACAGGAAATAAAAGAGTTATTGTTTGAGAAATTGCTTACAGATTTACTGCAGAAGAACAGCCTGAAAACCTGAGCAAAACTGTACTTCAGAAAATTACTTCAGATACAGAATATAGAAAAAAAAAAGATTTAGATCCCCTGCCCAAAAACAGTCATCATCCAAGCACAAGAAATTATTCTAGTCAGGCTGTCAAATTTGAACAATAGGGAACACCTTTCATTATTTTAAGAGATGTTCCTCATAACCTGATTTAATCAAGCCTTTGCTTGACTATTTGCATAATTTCTTCAAAGAGGCGGTGATCATGCTTTTCCATTTCCAATCTTTTTTCTTTTATTAAGAAAATACTTTTATCAAGTGTCTCTTTAGAGTGCTAAGAAATTTTGTCTCCAAGAAACCACAAAAACTCTTCGGCATCACTGACAAAATAAAAGACTTTCTCCAGAGCCAGTGGAAAAACATTCTCTTAATCTACTGCGTAAAGCTCTCTAATAGCCTTATATTGCAGACCCAAAACCACACCCAGTGCAGGAGGTGAGGCTGCACAGTGCAGAGCAGAGGGGACAGCCCCTCCTCCCACCCGGTGGCAGCTCTTGGCCTGGGGCACCCCAGGGCATGGTTGGCCCTTTGATCTGTCAGGGCACACTGCTGAATCACATTCAGATTGCAGTAATTCAGAACTCCCAGGTCTCTTTTCCACTCTCTGGTTCCCCAGGCTATACACTGATCCAGGGTTGCCCCATCCTAAGTGCAGAATCCTGCGCTTGCTCTTGTTTAAAGTTCTTGCTGATGATGATCCTTCAGCTCTCCAGCTTGTGAAGATGGGTCTACAAGGCCTCTCTAATCTCAAGGGAATCAGCAGCTCCTTTCAGCTTAGTATCATTTGCCCATTTCTGTTACATGGTATTTAGGGTAGCAACTCTTGGCCCTCCTGATGTGCTCCTTTACCTTCACTCCCTCTCTTTTCTACACATTTTGATGCAAACATGCAAATGAAAGCCTGAGAACATCGTGCTCTTTCCAATTATTCTGCAACCTAATGACTTTGTGCTGTAGTTCATATACCAAGTGAAGGCAGAGCATGCATTAAGAACGCACTGAAAACACATTATATTAAAAAAAAAACCAAAACAAAACAAACAAATAAACAAACAAACAAAAAAAAAACAGTACGAATAGCTAAGAGCACTTACTGGTATGTGGTTGGACTGACATTGATGCGACGAGGATGACTTCCTGACTCAAACTTGCTTGCAAGGGTGACATTGTTTCCAAAGAGGCAGTAGCGTGGCATTCTTACACCAACAACACCGGCCAGCACTGATCCTGAGTGAATGCCTATCCTCATCTGCAAAAACATGAGTTTTATGTCAGTTTACCTGTTTTGCACTGTGTGTATTAATGGCATTAGCGCTTAGTTACAAGCCAGTCACAGCAACCCTTCCAAAGAAATAATAAACCAGAGAACAAAGAATGAAAGAAAGTAGGTACCCCATTCCTCAAGCTCAAATCAGACACTGTTAAAAAAGGGGAAGAAAAAAATCATAGTATCTTTTCACTAAAAACACTTTTGCCTGCTGCTTATTTGCCCATTGTGCTGGAGACTATCACAGTCAAAACAGGAATCACAAAGAGGGCAGAACCAAATTGCTAAGTTACTTCAATATCAGGAATTTATTCACACAAACAGATAGACCACAGCAGGTTTGTCACCAGTTCTGAAACAAGCTTTAAAACAAGACCCACATTTTCTTATGCTGGCTGGAAGAACAGCAAAGTAGAGTAAATGAATGTGGCACTTTTTTTCATCTTTTTTTTTTTTTCCCTGAAGAGCTAAGGCTGATTTTCTCCCTTTGGCAGACAGAGAGATAATGCAGCAGTGAAGATACAGAAATTAAGGTACCAGTGTCTTTAAAAATAATTTCATCCTCCCCAAAATAAGAATAAATCCCCAGTGAAAGTAGGAAAAAAAAAATGGAAAAAAAGTTGATCCTAATAATCACCCCCTTGAAACAGTCTGAGATGTGAATATTACACTGATCACCCTCCAAGTTTCCATTGGAATGAATAATCAGAGATTTATTCATAAATTTTAGCGACCTATTTAATTTTTACTAGCAGGAAAGTCTTTTTCTCTTTTTATATATATATATAACTTTATAAAATTAAAAAAAGAAAAGAGACTTATGTTAATAGTTTCTGAGGATACTTTTACGTGTAACAACTGTAATGAGACAACATGCAGAAAACAAATAGTAAAACAAAGGGTCTGATGGCAACTGAATGAGTGACTTATTTATACAAACCTATACTTCAGTTCCTTTGACTCATTCAGTTCACATTTATCACACTGTGCTTTTGTCTAATAATCCCTATTTTTAATAACAGTAAATGCTTGACTAAATACAAATAACAAAAAATAAAATTTCTATCCTGTTAGCTTACGTACCAAATACATTGTTGAAAAATCACTCTTAGCTTTATAACCTCATGTTTTTGAAGTTCTATGAACATGTGGGATCCTACATTATTTCACTTCCTATAGTTCTTTCCATGTGTCCTAGACTTTTACTATGCAGCTAAGCACCGCTCTCATTCCGTTCCTCTCTTACATACCACCAACAATTGGTATGGCATTATATCTGCCATACACTAAGCCCATGCAAACCTAAGAAGACATTGTTCCGCATTGTGTAATATAACTTTAAGCAACCCCAGAGGCATCATAAAACCTTCAATCCTCCCAATAATGCTGTTAATTACAGCCTACGATTAAAAACTAAATCTGTGAACAAACAGCACTTGAATTTCATTGAGCTTTCAAATCTTTACTGTAGTTTGAAAGGAAGCTGCTGAAATCCCTCAAATATTATATGCTACTGCACTTGGAAGCACCCACAAACATGCTTTGGCTGCAAACATCTATGCGAATCCATCACAGCTACATTATTTCAGCAATATACAGAAGCGTGAAGATTTCCAGCTTTTGTCACAACATATTGTTCATTTACAATGGAAAAGAGTGCTCCTGTGTCAAAAAGTGAACAAACAGGTCTCCTGAATGTTAGAGAGATAAGGACTGCTCCTGTCTGTACCTGCTCTCAGCAAAGGAGCAGACAGCCTTGTTCACACAAAATTATGGCTTTCAAAGAACACTAAAACACATATCTACAATGTCCTGTTTTTCTGAGAATTAGTTATGCTGTACATAATCTTATGAGCGCAGCTAGTGCTGCCTGATTGTTCCAGCTGTACTCTGCATGTTTATTAAAGGATCACAAATAAGCCTCTCACTGTGACCTCTTCTATGGTGTACTTAAAAGCGTATGAAGGCCAGATCAAAACTACAAGAAAACACACTACCTTCGTTTTGATGTTGGCAAGAGATGAGAGCGTATACTAGACTGGAAGAATATCCTAATAATAATAATAATAATAATAATAATAATAAAGGTACTAATAAAATAAAATTAACTTTTACAAGTGAAAGATTAAAGTTGCTGATGGTTGGTTTTCCTCTTCCACTCTTGAAAAGCTTCTTTTAATATGTCCACATGATTGCTTTATCATTCAGGGCTTAAATGACAGAGGACTTCACTCAGGATTTCCAATAGTTGCAAAACTGTTAGGTTGCCCTGTTACTGATTCGATCACAATGACAACAAGACAATGCATTAAAATTCAGATTTCGCTTCAGTCAGATCTGAGACATTTCATTAGAACACTTCCAAATTCTTCCTTTGTTATGTGTATTTGGAGGAGTAACCAATGCTTCAAATTGTAATGATTCCTGAAAATAATATTTATTATTTTTAAATTATTCTTCAAAGTTTTTAAGCACACAGTGTTGTACAAAAGTTTCTGCAGATCTTGGTTAAGCTCATAAGTTTATTTCAGAAAGCATAACCTATGCTTCACTCAGAAAAAGAGAAAGGACATCAGATATATTCCCTGGCATGTGACAGCGCAAAGAATTGGATGAGGACATGAAAGTGAGGAATTAATTCTGAGCTGAAAGAGGCTTCTGTGGACAGTGGTGAAAAGCAGAAGAGGAAAACAATGAGTTCACGGGCATCTTTGCCTGACAGTGAAGAATACTTGAAGCTGAAAAATGCAAGCAAACTTTCTCATCCAAACTTTCTCATTCACGATACGTGTAACCTTCTCCTGGTAAGCCCAGGGCAAAAATGCATGAAGATTTCTGAAAACATCTTTCTGTAATCTTTATTTCAGGGATTTCCAGAGGCAAAAGAAATTCTTCTTTTGTAAAGGAGAGGTGTTTGTTGCTCACATTTCCTGTTCAAATATGAATCATGATAACATTTCCTGGGAGTGGTAGTTTATGCAATATGCAATGCGTGTACCTATCCTTCCCACCACACAGAGAAAAGGACCATAATAAAGAGTTCTCACACTGAAAAACATACTCTCATGGTTGAAAGAAAACCCCCATATTGCCTGACAGGTTAACTGCAACCAGATGGGCTCAAAACCTGTCTTCATAGAAGTGCCTGCTTAATGCAGAGACTGCGCTGAAGAGGAAAGCAGGCTCAAAGTAGGTGACACAGTTTCAGCAATCCTGCACTCAGCCAGGCTGGAGGATTTCAAACCTTAATAATGTGACCAGCTGGCAGCTGCTCAAGCTTTTTGCTGAGCTGGTAGCAAAGCTCAGGCAATATGAGGCAGGACCTATGGGGAAGTATTTGTAGGCTCGTGGACATCCCAGGCCAGCACAGCATTTAAATAACATTGAAGCATCCAGCATTCTGCTGGATCATGACTTTGGACATCAATTTCAATAATCATAGAATCACAGAACCTCATGAGTTGGAATGTACTCTTAAAGGCCATCTGATCTAACTCTTCTGCAAGAAGCAGGCACATCTACAGCTAGATGAGGTTGCTCAGAGCTTGACCAGTGTTTCCAGGGAAAAGGGCATTCATCCATGGACAACCTATGCCTGTGCCTCACCACCCTTACTGCAAAAAACATTTTCCTTATATCCAATCTGAACCTCCCCTCTTTTAGACACAACATGACATTTGTCTAATTTAAACAATTTAAACAATTTTTCTAATTTAAACAATTACTCCTTGTCCAGTAATATGCTCGGATATCTGTACACTACAATTTCTCAGTCAAATAAGCATTCATCACTTCATTCACTGTTTAGGTATGAACTTCCTCTCTTCTGCTCCTGTAGTCACCTTCAGAGAGTCACTTCTCACAGCATGTCTTAGATATTAGTCTGTGATCTATTGCCAGATACTTTCAAACAGAAAATGCCCAATTCTGTAAGACCTTATCTTCTCTAATATTTGTATTTTACTTCTAACAACACTATCTCTGAATCTCAACGTATACATTACACAAGGATATTTATCTGTGAAGTGTGTTACTGAAAAATAGTCTATCCAAAGCTCGGAGCTCTAAAATCAGGTTACACACCGTTGAGACGAGGTTTCTTTCTATTCCTTCAAAGAATTGCATGTTGACAGGACCGACAGCTATGCCCTGACATATGCTTTAGTGTGGGGGTTATCTGTATTCTTAGATAGATTTATAAATATCACAGTGTCTTTCTGGAAAGGGACATATGACAGCACAGCTCACTGCAGAATTGTTGCCAAGGAACAGACCTGCTCAGAGGAAAATTTAGATCATTTTGAATTTCACAAGGTGTTCTATTGAACAAAACCACAGGATACATTTCCCCCGTGTTTGAATAACATTAGGAGAAATGAACACAGCTGTTTTTTCTAATGAGAATTTCCTAGATTTCTTATTCATAGACTTATAATCATTTAGCCAGTCTGAAATAAAACAAACAGAAAATTATGCATGGAAAAATAAAATACAATAGTGAGCTAAAAAAGACTGAATTAATTTTATCAATGAATCTATCAAATACTTATTGGCTAAAGAAACTGTGGTTTATGTGAAGGATACAATTACTTTATAACCAGTGTGATCCACATTGTATCTGTACATTACAGGGCCACAGTATTTTCTTACAGTCATCTTCACCGAAGATGACTTCACTTTCTTTTCTCCTTCCCTTATGTCCTTCTGCTATGGTCTAAGAGAGCTCTTCTTTGAGCAGTGGTTGGATTAGGCAACTTCATAGAACCATATCGTGGAATCATAGAATAGCCTGGTGTGAAAAGAACCTCAAAGATCTTCTCGTTTCAGCCCCCTTCTGTGGGCAGGGTCGCCAGCCACTACAGCAGGCTGCCCAGAGCCACATCCAGCCTTGCCTTGAATGCCTCCAGGGATGGGGCATCCATGACTTCTCCAGGTAACCTGTTCCAGTGCACGACCACCCTCAGAGTGAAAAACTTTCTCCTAATATCCAACCTAAATCTCCCTTGTCTTAGTTTAAAACCATTCTCCCTTGTCCTATCACTATCAACTTGTGTAAACAGTCGTTCCTCCTTTTTATATACTCCCTTCAAGCACTGGAAGGCCACAATGAGGTCTCCTTGGAGTCTTCTCTTCTCCAAGTGAAATAAGCCCAGTTTCCTCAACCTTTCCTCATAGGAGAGGTGTTTCAGCCCTCTGATCATCTTAGTGTTCCTCCTCTGGACCCATTTCAAGAGCTCTGCACTTTTTTTGTGCTGGGGGCCCCAGGCCTGGATGCAGTACTCCAGATGGGGCCTCACAAGAGCTGCGTAGAGGGGGACAATCACCTCCCTCTCCCTGCTGGCCGCCCCTTTTTTGATGCAGCCCAGGATATAGTTGGCCCTCTGGACTGCAAGTGTGCACTGCTGACTCCTGTTCAGCTTCTTGTCCACCAGGACCCCCAAGTCCTTCTCAGCAGGGCTGCTCTCCAGTCTGTGTAAATAGCTGGGATTGCCATGGCCCAAGCGAAGCACTTTGCACTTGGCCTTGTTGAATCTCATTAGGTTCACACAGGTCCACTTCTCCAGCCTGTTCAGGTCTCTGGATGGCTTCCATTCTCTCCAGTGTATCAACTGCACCACTCAGCTAGGCATCATCTGCAAACTTGCTGAGGGCACACTTGATTCCTTTGTCTATGTCACTGGAGATGCTGAAGAGCACTTGTCCCAAGGCTGACCCTTGGGGGCATTACTTGGGATTGGTCTCCAGCCCAACATAAAACTGTTGATCACACAACCCTTTGGCTGCTCAGCCTTTTGGCTCTGACTTCCAGAGTTTCCCTACAACTTATTTTATTCCATGGTTCTATGTTTTATGCCCTATAATGAAAAGCTTTATCACAGTAAATGTTTATCAGCAGTCTGATGTATAATTATATGAAGCAAAAATCAAAGCCAAAGTGTCAGTTGGGAGATTCTTTAATTCCAGCCCCAGGTTTGTGTGGGGCAAGCTTTTTGGAGTCAAATCCTATGTTGACACACCATCTGAATTCACTACATGACTTCTCAAGGTTTTGGTTACAAGAGAAGATGGGCCTGACCCATCTGATCTAAACTGACTTAGTACAATAGGATAACATGGGTTGGGGAGGATAAAGTATGTAAATAAGAACTTGCAGCATTCTAAACAGAGAATTAAGCCCTATGACCACCCCCTAAGATTCCAAAGAAGAGAATGGAATTAATATGCTTCATAAGCTGCTTCTCCCTCACCAACAGAATGTTGCATTTCATTATTGATATAGCATTTAGTCAAAAACGTTATTCTTTGTTTTGGTTTTAATCACAATTTTCACAGCAGGAATTTAATTACTATGTGAAACTGTGTGTTCAGGCACAGAAAGCTAATCATTCAAGCAAGCCCACATAGCAGTGGAGGATTTTTCCCAGCCTCCTCTCCACTGACACCCAAAAAAGAAAAAATAATCATCAGAACATTCTGTTTGAGCCTTAGTGTAGGAGGACATCTTTGTCTCACAGTGCCATCATATGACATACACTGAATGGATTGGGTGATATTTTAATGAGGATGAATGACACATGCTCAAAATATTTAAGGGAACAAAAAAAAAAAAAAAACCCTCTATGCTAAAAGAAAAGTTGGGCAAAAGTGTTTCAACCTTAAGAAACAGCCTTCCGTACTTTTGCTAATTTTTTCATTTAAAGTCAATTTCACCTAATTTCAACAACCTTGAAGTTAGTAATTAAGTCAGGTGGCATGTTTAAATTAGATTTCTAGTCTCCATCTAAAGCAAGGAGATAAATCATCTCAAGGGTACACTTCATCTTCCAAAACTGGCATCTAGAAGAAGAATCTCCCCTGGAGGTGCTTAAATCTTTTGGTGGAATAGAGGGGCTCCCAATAGTGAGTTTAGCTTCGACGCCTGACTCACAGACAGCTAAAGATGTATGAAGTGAATCCATCTCTGAGAATGATGCTTAAAAGGATCTACATTTCTGTGCATAAATGAAAAAAGAAATGGATTATGATGGAGAAGACACTGTTCGAAGGTCACTCTATATGTAGAAAAGGAGAAATCTCTTCAGATATTTTATGGTGTTTGAATTTAGCCCACAATCTTTGTAAATGTAAAAAGAAATAACCTTGCAATGGAGAAATCCTACTTTGTCTTTTGATCATAGTACTTGCTTTTACGTGTGGATGAAACTCATGTTAACCTGTTTGAGAAGACTGTTAAAACCTGTAAGCAAGGATCTGATGCATAACAGATTTAAAAGCTACAGAAACTACTGACATATAAGAATCTTGTAGTTGTATTATTACCAGCAACATTATGTATGTTGCTAGGGACAAGCAACATTGTCTATTAAGTATGTAGAATAATGATGAGTTTGTATTGAGAAACTTGCCAAAGGCATTTACAGCGTTAAAGAGAGTTAAATTGATGCCAGTGGCATTTAAATCTTCACCAATGCAATATGTGTTAGTAATTTTTTTCACAGAGAAGCTACATCTTATGTGGATAGTTTCTTCTTCATACTGCTGCATCTTGCAATCTGCACCAAGGCAAATACAACAAAAATTTAAAAATTGACTAGGATGCCATTCCTGTATATAGACACAGTAGATTGAATAGAAATAATTAAAAAGCCAAGTTTCACAAATATACCTGTTCATAAATTGGTGAAAGAGAGAAATTAGTTCTTTAGTCAACTCTCAGTCTTCCAAACAGTGCATACAATTAAATGCAATCAACAACTGGAATCAAATCCACATGTGCCCTCTTTTGAATAGCAGTATCCATAAATTCTGAAAACAGGGAGATTGAAGAAATGAAGTGAATCAAGGAATGACTAGGTAGATGATAAAATACTAGTAATATCCCAAGCTGTGCATAAGGAATGCTTAATGTTCCAAGTTATCATAACAAAAAAAATAGTTCACTTCCTTATTAAGAAAGGTGCCACCATCACAGGGATTTGAATTGCATATACCAGACATATTTCAATATTAGGACATCCCACAATATTAGACTATCCTTACACATCTCACTCATCTCTAAAACAATAATGATTCTGTGTTTCTTTGATTGTTCATATCTTCTTTTTTAAGAACTTCAGTTTCTATAGACTTAACAAAAGACAATATAAGAGCTATATATGACAATCATGATTTTTGTAGAATTCACTCTGTGCTTTTAAATCTGGAACAAGTCTTCAGAGTTTGCAGGTAATGATAGGCATTTGCAAATGCCTACAAAGAGAAAAGAGACTCAGTGATTGTATGGATTCTACAAATACATGTCCAAACCTTCACCTTGGCTATAATTGGGAAGGGGTTTATTAGCACACCTTGCTGGACTTTACCTTCACAGAGCTCAGCTTTACACACAGGCAGTGAATTTCTTCCTCAGTGAAATCAAAATACACATTCACGTACAAAGAGCTTTTGAAGTCTTTCAGATAGGAAAGGCCACTGACTTACGGAAAACTACATCATAGAGGAAAGGGAAGAAGCATGAGGAGAAATGGCTCTTTACAGTGAATTGAAGGTTTTAGTGCAGTGTACAGACTCTCTTGATTTGTAAATAGATAATATTTCATCAAGTCAATAAATTTTCTCAACACTACAAAACAAGTATAATAGCAGTCATCATCAGAACTCAGGTAGTTTTCTGTACACCTCTGTTAACTTCATTGGAAAAATAGGTTAAAAAAATGGAATTAAAATGAAAAGTCACACTGTTATTAATACAAGATGTAACATGTTTTACTCTTACATTTAAGCTGCAAAGTTATAAGCAATGTCTGATTGCCACTGTATGTCAGATGTGCCATGAATGGAAATGAACTACTAGTTTACTGTTTATTTCAAATATTTTGCATTAAAAATTCAACTTCACAGTCATTTTAGATGAATAAGTAGTATAAATTTGAATGCTTTCATTACTAGAGAGATTTGAATCTTATTTGTTGCTTCTTTTTCAAAGCAATTTAAGTAAAGAAGACCCGATGATACAAAGATGACAAAATCCAAATGTAAGAAAACTAATTGCTCTGAGACGAAGACTAATCTCCTATGGGAATGAAAGTCTTCAGTGTGCAGTCTAACCACTTTCCTTCATTTATTCAGTGACCTTTCCCCTCTCTGCCACACACTCATCCTGCCCTTGCAGAAAAAAATGATATAAAACAAAGCATGGGAACATCTACTTTTGGCTTTAGCATGAGTGTTCTATAAACAATAGTCAAAGTTATGAAATATATGTAATAATTCTAATTTCCTGTTTGTATGTTAAGAATGTTGTAAGCTATACGTATTCAAACATGTTAATATCCTTAAGGAAAACCTCTGTCCATCTGCAGAAACTTTTATCAACAGATTAAATTTTCTATAATCCACAAACATACACACACAGACATAAAAGCATATTTGTGCACGTGTGAAAGACCTGAAATGAAAGATGCCTCTCCTGGGTCATCCTTTGGTAACCTCTTTATCTTCCATCTTTTAGTTCTTTCCTCTCAAATACATGTAAGAATGCATTTACTCTCTAATGCACTAAAGTTTTCTTACTCCACATACATGTCATACATATAACTGGTTTAATTGAAAATAGAAGTATGAAAATGCTTCTCCCACAAAGAGCAACTTGGCAATACTTCTCCCTTAAATTGATAAACAAAAATAAATGTTTGCCTTTAAAAGTGAATTCAGCTTTTGTATGATGATATATAATCAAATCAACCTCAGAAAAGAAGCAGAATCAAAGCAAAATTCGATCACCTTAAATAAAGCGATATCTCCAAAGTAGGAAAAAGAGGAGAAAAGAATGAGTGGAAAGTAGTCTTTAAAATAATGTGTTTCTTGAACTGTATAGAGATTTCTGAGATTAATATAGACTGCTTTGGCAGACAATGTTTATTTAGTAGGTCATTTGCAGAGAGCGTGCAGTTTAAAGACGTAAATTATATAGCTACTGATCTTACTACTAAAATAATAGTACTTCTAAAATCAATAAACAACAGAAATGACATTGGAAAGTTAAATACAGCTATAATTTTCTAGAGAGGAAAACCAAAAAAGTTATATTTGATATAATTGCTTTTTTTAGCTTTAATAAATTAAGAGAAAATGGTTGTAGAGAAAAAAATAATTAGACATTGCAGAGTCTGTGGCTGTGATTTTATGAAGACTAAATTATGCCAATTTAATCGTTATTTGCATTTAACTTAAGTTGAACTTATGTGGATGTATGAAGTAAAGTACATGAAATATGTCTGAACTTTATCTTCCTTTTACTTGTGTCTAGTAAATAAAAATAAACCATGCCAATTTTATTTAATCTGTACATCAGTGATCTGCAAAAAAGAACACATATTTTACGTTTACTGATCACACATACTGAGCACATCCAGGAATACCCTCCAAACTAAAAATGTACAATTCAGTAGAGAAAATCAGTAATTTCTATTAAAGATCTCCTAGGTGAAGGCCAAGATGAACTTAAGTTAACATGCAGTCTGGTCACATACAGAGAGTAATTTGGGGCTACAAGCATTGTAATTAGACTCTGAATAGTTTCTTCCTTTAGAATTCTAGCTCACCTACATCACAAATATTAAGTTAAAACCCAGGTACTGTCAACCCAAATTGTATCAGAAAAGACCAATAATCTGCTCAGATCCTTGAAAGGATTTGTTGGGGGGTGAGACGGGAGGTGAAGAATACTAAATATTCATAGCTTTGCTAATTATTTCTCAGTAGGAGGAACACGCGGATCATCTACAAATATCTGCAATTCATTGCTGTCAAAGAGTGAGATATAGCAGATGAATACTCAGAGAAGCTGAGGTCTACATACTGTAACCAGGTCTACATGCATTAATGCCAGCAAAGTCCTGAGACAACTCGTGTATTAAGCTACATCATACAGGTCTTCAACACTTCAACTACTCTAATTCTGCTAATACACTTCAATTTTACATCAAACTCATCGTGTTATTTTGGCATTGTTCTTTTCCTCATCACAAACAATCACTGTTAGGCTCTTGTTTGGTGGATAATATTCTGCTTCATATGGAAAAGCATAGAAATAAACCATTTCACAGGAAATGTTTTGGCAGTTGTACATTCAGAATCAACGAGATGAGAGAAAGGATCACTTCAATAAAGAGCATTAAATTCTAAAGTAAAAAGCATCGACATCCTACACTGACTTTGGTTCAGTAAAACAGTGCAGTTTTGAAGCAAGTGCCCTGTTTGTCCTCTCTTCTCTACACTGCTTGATTTTAACAAGCAGTTTAGATGTGTATGAAATAGATGCCTAGATGCCTGCAAGAGGAAATTAAAGCACTAGCTGTGTTCAAGGTAAGAAAGTCTCTTATAGGCATATCAAGGTGCAAATCAACACTTGTTCTTTCAGATCACATACAGCAGAGGCATTCAGGAAAAGAAAGAAAATTGGTCCAAGTGAGAACTTCAGAACACATTGAGAATAGAAGTAAGGGCCTCATCCAATGATCCTTTGTTGCACTTAGTAGACAAACCTATTTGATTGTCAGTGATAAGAACAAGAGACCAAACCTAACTACCTAATATTAGCCAGACAAGGCTATGATTATGCACTGAGAAATTTACTTTCTAAAATTCATCAGTGACTGACATTTTATAACAATTAGCTCATTGCTAAGGAAAAACGTTATGACTGTACTAGAAATATTCGGGACTGAAATGTAAAATGAAAACAATGACATCCTTAATTAGAGCTGTAAGGCCCATAAAATTATGAGATTCTCTTCCATAAAATGCTGTAGACGAACCTTCAGTGAGATTAGTCAAAACACATTTAAAATTTCTCTTTGTGAAATTGTTTAATCCCAGAAGCTTCCCACATTAAGGGCTTGGCTTCATACATTTCAAAGCTGTTGCATGTTAAATTCCAATTACCTTATGAAAGGTAGGCAGTGTGAGCACAAAAGGTACTTTTGGAACAATAGACTGCATTATGGCGTGTCTCAGAGATCATTATAAAGCACTACTATAGTGGACTGTGTCTAATTACCACAATTTTTCTCCATTTAGTCTTATTTAGTAATTGATCTTTCTTTATAAATAAATCTAGTCAATCCCAATGCACTTCTCAATAATCCCCATGGGAAAGATGAATAATGTTCAGACTGTGTTCCAAACACACCATTCCCCACTGTAGAAATTTGGAAAGAGTAATGTAAACTTCTTTTCTCTCCTCTGAAGTTGATGAATTATTTTCTTTTAAAATAAATAAGTGCATTATTCACATCAGCTACCAACCAAATTCACATATGTAGCTGAACTTAAGATCTAAATGTGAGCAAAAGGAAGTAAATCTTTTCCTATGAAGTGTACATTTAATTAATGCCTGTTTAAACTGTACAATGTTTAAAAAAAAAAAAAATTCTACCAAAGTGAGAAGAACATGTTAACCAGGAAGTAAGTACACCTCTGTATTTCTCATAAGGAAATGTAGTCAAGCAAGCATGAGATCTTTCTATCACCATTTATTATTATTTTTTTGCCAGATCAAGAAAGGCTATTTTTCCATTTCAAATATCTTTAAAGCCATAAAGGCATAGACAATCCAAATCTACTTTAAATGAGATTGTTCAGTTCTGCCTCAGAATAACTGAGAAGAGACTGGGTCATTCCAAACGGCCATAATTGCTGAGGTCACCAACACCTACAAACAATATCAGAAAAGACAAATACCAAGTTCATTGCTCTCCTCATTGTTAGCATATTTCTGTTCTTCTGTCTTTGCTTATTTTTTCGAAGTTATGCATTGGGTGGATTCCTTAGGTGTTCCTTCAAAGGCCTTCCTTGTAACCCAGAAACACTAATAAATGACAGTATATTTGACTGCAGCTCCTTTTTCCTTCATCTGTCTTTCTGACTGTAAGGACAAGGCAGTAAAAAAAAAGTCCTTAAAACATAACTCAGCAGCAGAAGTACCTTCTCCCCTCTACACATCCTTGACTTTAAACAGTCAGTAGAAAAATGAATACAACGTTGAATACTTTTTGTATTATATTCCTGCCTGTTTGTAGGAACAGAACCATTTCTACTTAGCTAAAGACTTACAGAATTCCTCTCTAAAAATGACTTCTAGAAGTTGCAGTTGTGATAACAAGCCATTTCTGTGAAGGCTTCAAATGCTACTTCTGATATCACCTCAGTCCAGCCCAATAAAGTTTTAAAACAGAAGATGCAATCAAATTGTATGACTGAGCTGACTGCATTTGCACCCAGTTAGCCCTGTGGAGACACCAACAGCTGACAACACAGTTGCAGCACATCTCCTGAACTGCACAAAAAACAGTGTTCAAACCTTTTTACTGACTCAAAGATTGTCTGAAAAATTATTTGGGTCAAAGACAAGGAAGGACAGCAGGAGGGAACGTGAGTTCGCATCATGCTGTGGGATGGTTGTGATGCCTGGATTTAGAGAGAACAGCTATGGTGAAGGGAGGAGATGTAGTAGCAGTTAGAATATAAAACAAAGAGTTTGGGGCATTCATAGAAAGGATGGCAAAGCCTGTTTAGCCATATCTATCTAGTTTAAATGCTGTATGTTCCAAAACCTAAAGAACATAATCTACATAACTATATGATGCAAATGACAATTTTTCTTACAGAGGGTATCTCAAAAGTACGGTTTCAATGCTGGACAGAAAAAAGAAACGTATCAGTCACTTCCTCATTTTAGAACCTTGTCCCACTAAATTGGCAGCACACTCAAAATATTTGCAAAAGAATGTGAAGGCATTATTCATAATACTGTCATTACAGGGCAAGACATATCAGGAGATAGATTTAGAAACGTCTGCGAACAAAATGAATTAAAATGAACATTTTATTTCCATGGCAAAATAAACTATATTCACATCTCGATAACCCCCACATCCTGCTGAGGAAGATGCAACTAAACATTTGTTACTGAAAAGGAAGCAGCAGCACAACTGGTAGAACAGAGCTGCCTCACACCAATTTCCACAGATTTCAGTGCTTTATACCACCTGTCAAGCTGCTGCACGATTCTTATGCACATAAGCTGGCATGTATAGATGTACAAACACTAACCAAGTTTTTCCTATTGTCTTCTTTCTGCTTTTTCTTTATTGTCATGGTTAGAGGAGGGTAAAGAGAATAATTGTCAGGAAGTAATTATGTTCCATATTGCTTTTCTCTCTTCATAAAATCAAATTAAAAGTAATCCACTGTTGCAATTTGGTCATAGCTACAAACAGGCATACACAGAGTGATTTTTTTTTGGTTTTCAGATGTCCTGTAAACTTAGAAAAGGTTAATATGATTCCAACACTCTATGTTCTAGGAAGGAAGGAAGGGAGGAAGAAAGGGAAGGAGGGGAAGGGAGGGAAGGAAGGGAATGGAGGAAAGGGGGGCAGGGAAGGGGAGGAGGGAGGGGAGTTGAAGGAGTTAGGCTTGTTTATCTTGGACAGAGGGCTCCATGGAGACCTGATTGTGACCTTCGAGCACTAGAAGGGAGCTTACAAGCAGGAAGGGGCTGACTTTTTGCACAGTTTGATAGTGATAGGATAAGAGGGATCTAAAAGGGGGGAAATTTATGTCAAATGTTAGGAAGAAATTCTTTACTTAGAAGGTAGTGAGATGATGGTACAGCTACACAGAGAAGCTGTGGATGCCCCATCTGTGGAGGCGTTCAAGACCAGGTTGGATGGGGACTTGGGCAGCTTGATCTGGTGAGTGGCAATCCTGCCTATGATGGGGGGTTGGAAATGGATGTTCTAACCTAAGCCATTCTATTATTCTATGAGAATAGAACTCTCTTCATCCCTCCACAGTATTTCAGTGCCTAGAATACCTTGTCCATATTAAAATTATAACTTGTTGAAATTAAATTAATTAGTGTCTGAAAGTCTATATAGGAAAATGAAAATGATCAATGATTAAGTCTACAGACATTTTCATGTTGCCTTAGTATACAGAAGCAAAGAAACTAAAGTGAAAGTTGAATAGAAAATTCTGCAACTAAAAAAAAAAAATATTTTAAACATATTCAACACTTCAGGGAGTTATGTATCCTATAAAATCTCTCAGATTGCATTACATCTTCAGAGATCTCTATACTGAAAAAATCCATTTCATGAAAATAAATGAAATAGGATGAGAAATGCAGAGAACTGAGAACAATTATGGCTCATGCTGATTTTAATGTCTCAGAGACACTCCACACACTTTTACCTTTACAAGATACTACAGGTTTTTTTTCACTTTGAATAAATTTTTGAAGATGTATATACTTGCTATACAGGGAGGAAAATTTTCACTCTTTCTGTATACGTCTAGCAATTTCTGCAAACTGATACTGAGCTTCAGCACAGGAAAGTGGAGAGTGAAAAAAGGTAGCTAAATACAAAAGATATTCTGCTCAAATCAAAGGACTTGAGCTCAGCTCTCAAATTACAAAGATGTACAAATGTATACTTAGTTAAACAAGTTTAAAATTAATCAATTATCTAAAATTACTGGGCTACTTTTGGTAAAATAGATAGGAACTATTATCAAGATGAGAAATTATTAGCAATGCTATTTCCTAAGTTCAAGGAAGCAGTGTGCTTTGAGATTATAAACCTTTTAGTGATACTGTAAAGAAAGTACAATAACCAGTTACTGAAGATGGTCTATAAAACAGAAAGCTCTATATACTGGATAAAAATATACATCCACAAAGTGTAAATAAAAATCACAAACAATAACAGATCAAAATCCTATTTAAAGATGGGATAAAATCACCTTTTACAATTGACTATACACAGTTTGGATTTGGACTGAGTAGTGATTTTCAATGTCCTTTTTGATTTACCCTACAGTAGTTTGATTTTCAGACCAACATATTCATTTATTTACTGACAAACAGGTCACCTTCAGAACATGACATTTTTGATGGTGTTTTTATATTTTTATTTTTTCAGAAAAAAAAAGTTACCAAAATAACAAGGAAATATTTTTTTATTAATTATTAAATATTTCATTAAATATTCCTTGTTTGCAATTGTCACTGTCATAGGGTACTCAAAAACCAGAAAATACCTCTTAAAGTTAAGGTTCAATCTGCTAATTAAAACAGGCTGATGTTCCCAACAGAAAAGAGAAGTGCTGTTTATGGCTACAGTCTAATTTCAAAATGACCAGCCTTCAGAAATAACAACAGCAAAGCAGTAACAGCAATTAGTTCCTCATCAAAAGAAACATATAAATTATATGTAGTTGAAGATCTACCTTTTTTTAGGATATTTTTTTTTCTTATAAAGTTAGGTATTACCTGCTTTCATCTATTTTCTGAAAGTGTCACAAATGGACTTTCTACCAACTAAGTTGTCATGGAGAGAAAAACAGGTGTTTCACAGAGATGACAGGGAAAGTGCATTTTTTAACTATTATGGATTTAATGATACTTTCACAATCACAGAACTGTAGGGGTTGGAAGGGATCTCTACAGATTATTGAGTCCAACCCTCTTCCCAAAGCAGCTCCCTAGACCAGGCTGCACCGGTAGGCAGGTCAAATGACATAAGAATTGTGTCTACTTCCACAGAAGACTGAATATTTACTCTTTTATAATAAACATGCTATGTTTCCAAGATGAACGTCAAATATTAAGAATATATCATCACTTTAGGTAAGTCTCTTCTAATCAGTTTCTGTCTCTTCAAATTTTAAAGTAACAGTGGGAGCTTTAAGCAACTTTATAGTATTTAGCTGAATATCAAGATTATTTTGCTCACTTTAGGAAAACTACGTCTCAGCAAGAAGAGGAATTAAATATCCAGGGCCTTATTTTTGCTGGAGTGCTCTCCCTTCCCAAGTAGGAGAAATGAGATCTCAGAAATAGATAATTTCCCATCTCCCTCTTATAGGCTGATTCTTCTTCCTGTAAGAAAGCTTCAAATCCAGACATAAATCATATCTTCCTTCTCGATAATTGTCACTTGGATCCATCAAAGTTCTAACAGCTGGAAGAAATTCCAATAGGTACTTATCCATTTTTGTTTATACCACTTTCCTCTTTCTTTTTATTTCCCTAATCAAATAGCCCACATTCCAGGAAGAAGCCAAAGAGCCCTTTTATTAACTCAGCATCCTTAAAGTATTTTTACTTATTTCTTTGTCTTTTCTGTTCAAAACTAGTGTTTTTACCTCCTCTCCCACTCCCTCTCCTTTTCCCTCTTCCTCTCATTTCCTCTTCTTTTTTAAATATTACAGCTTAATTGAAACTCAGACATGAAACATACCAAAATATGGTGTTCATTTTGTCTAAATAAAAGTTCAGGTTATTTAATTTATTTAATCTGAAATTGATTATTTACACTAAATGACTTTTACCCTAGTTTGAATAGAAGAATCTCTTGCAAGTTCCTCTGAAATATTGTATTTTTTTCCAAAAATACTCTATGTCTCATATGAAGGGAAGCTGAAATACCATTAAACATTTATTTTATGGATTTATTTATGACAGGAAATGCATTCTTCCATAGGGAACGAAACTATTCTGAAACAGTTAAACAATGCTGCTGAACTTGTCAGCTTCAAACAGAAGGCCAAGTATTACCCTTCGGCATCCACCCCGCATCTGAACTGTTTGCTCAAATATAGCACAGCTCAATGACTCACTGTTTAACACCACATAATGACAACAGTTAAGTGACAGAGCTTTTTAAACTGTGCTTAAAACAGCAGACTTTGACTTTTAATCTCAGAAGTGAGTGTCGTGGGGAATGGAGGAAGGAAAGCAGTGAATTATCATTAACAAATACAATTTATTCTTTCTTGGTTTTGTGAAGGAGATGTTGACATCTGTCTCTAAAATTCCCATAACTGAGGACAACAGAGGACGGAGACAGAGCTGCATAAAAGTTAATACATCTATGGAATTACGCAGTGGAGCTGAGACAGATGTTGTTCTCCATGGGAAAACCCGAAGGCAGCTCTTGTGGGACACTGCACAAGGTTCTGCTGGCAATCCAGGATCAGAACAGACATGGGTTACTGGAGATGCTCTTCCTTGCAAGATGGAAAACCTTTCTATATGGGTCCTCTTTTCTGCAATTGGTATAACCCTCCCAACAAAATTAGATTAGCAGAGGGAGTAACCCACAAAAGTGACAAGATAAGTAGTCTGTCATGGAGTAGAGCTATGCCTTTTAAACACATAACAGAAATGGGTGCAGCAAAAAAAGTACATGCAAATCAGTTTTATTTTTTAATTGTTGTCTTTTTATTTCCAGTGGACCTCATTCAGAAGTATTCATGCAGTAGGAAACAAAGGAGGGGAGAGAAGATGGGAAAGAGATCCCTTTTAGCATCTTTTTCTTTTATCAGCTTTAGGGTGAAAGTAGAGAGAACTGTGTTAGCACTGTCACATAGCACAGCAAATGCCCAAGCTGCATTATCCAGGAGTATGTGTTACTTCTGTAGACTGGAGAGCTCCTAGAGATATACCATCTCATGCTTTTAAGCAAGTGCAGATAGAAGGAGGGAGATTTGCCTTGCTCACCAGTAAACTCCACAATTTAGTGGTTGTAGATAAAAACAGTCAGATGTCCCTGCTTGTGCAAGGGAGTTAGATAAGAGGATCTACAGAGATACCTTACAAATTCAACCATTCTGTGAGTCCTCATTTAGCCAGCTTCACTATTTGTACACTTGAAAGAAAGAAAAACGAAGGGACATTGGTGACATAGTGTTGGTTCTGACAAGAAAATACTGCAGAGCCTAGAAAAGACAATGCACGTGTCTGAGATGACAATAATGGAGGTTCTTCATTCCTATCACTAGCACCAGGCAGAAGAAGCTTCCTTGATTTTAACTTGAATACTGAAGTGCAAGGAGAGGCAGATGATGTATCAATGCAGCATAGGGCAGGCAATTCCGCCCTACATCCCATCCATGACCGGACCAGTGCCTACTGAATCAGCTGGTAGGCAATTCGAGTCTAGCAGCTTTTCTGCTCATGCACATGTGATTGGACTGCACAAAATACAATAAAGCGCTATTTTAATGCAAAAATAAATGCTTGCTTCTCAGTGCATTACTACTTCCTGTGACTGCTTGTAGGCTTGTGTATGATAGTATCACTCATATGACTAGTTTAATTTAGGTTTTTTTGCAGTGTTTTCCATCTCTACTCCACCTCAGGATAGAGAAAAAATAGTTTGGTAGCTGATAATGGAAACCTGACTTCTAATTCTTATGTGACAGAAAGGCACACTGAGGGAAAAAGAGAACATTTAGGAATGTACTCGCTTAACTTAAGAGAAATTAAAGTTCAGAATTCAGCTACCATGGGTTCCCTAGCTCGATTCTTCAAATTTTCATGGATAATTTACATATATTTTTTCTGTTTGTTTTTTTCTACAAACACATAACATCATTATGACTGTGGGGATTCTGACTTTTTAAAGATTTTCATCTATTGTTACCTTTGTGAAGACGTAACAACATTACTGTGTATACGGGATTATTAAAGAGGATTATAGTGATCATTAACTAACACACTGGGTTGTATTGATAGTTTATTTTTTGCCATTATCGTTTGTTCACTGTTTTCTGTCTAATAGAGTACTGAAGTGTTAATGGCAATAATAAGAGTAGAAAGGTTCAGCTTCAGCATGGAAGTACTCCACTGAAGCAAGTCAGAATCAGAATGTGCAATTTAAGCAGCTGTGCAAAGTGCCCTTCAAGCCCAAGCCAAGTAGCAAAATGTTTTTTTATAGGATATTTTTCATCCTAAATGGCCAATAATGCTTTTTCCTTTTTATTTTCCTTCTGATTATTCTTTCGTCTTTTTTTTTTCTTCTTTTTTTCTTCTTCATTCACAAAGGACAAAAATTTGATCTTTTACTCTGTTTAAATTTTTTTTCATCCACGTGATTGCCATAGTCACTAACCTCTGAATGGTTCTTGAGATAAATTGTCTTTAATCAGAAATTCACCAAAATCTGGTGAGTTTATCTTATGAGAATAAGTCTGGGCATTTACAGAAGTTTTTATTTTGATAATTCATCTAAAAAGTGCCTTCCATGGAAAATTCCCAACTACCACTAGCCAGACATCTGGAATATTACTTAGAAGCATTTGTATCTGGAATGAGTGCTGAACCGTGAGAATCAGAGCAGTGACCTTAAACCTAACCCCACAGTCCAGCTGCACATCCTGTGGCCACAAATCTCATGTAGGAACTAAGTCTTGAAACCATTACCACTATTCCCTATGCACCTACTTACATTAAGAGGCGAAGAAATTATCTGCTCCCTGTGAGGCACTGGGACAAAATTATGAGCTAGGTACAGCCCACAAAGCAAGGTTTTGTCTGCCTTAGCAAACAGGACATATCACTGAACTACAGAAGCATTTGGGTTAAAACCAAATTCTGTGAGTCAGAAAGAATTATGAACATGTAGTAGTCACCGTGAATTAATAAATAATGGAAAAGTCCACACAGTGCCCTGGATAAATGCCCCGGTTTCTACAAGTGTGATTTATTTTTGCCATGGAGACAAGAGTAGACAGAAGGAGGCTTCATGCTTCCTGCTCTCCTGTTACCTCAGAACAATGTCAGAAAATGTACAGCATGAGGAGAATGCCCACATCCAAAGACAAATCTTCCAGTGATCATCACATTATTAATTAGCTCACCACTCATCTTTTAGGTCCCTTCGTCCCAGCGGTCAGAAGAATATCTTCATAGCCTTCTAATTAATTAAAGTTGGGCTTATATCTTGTTGCCAATGTTCATATCATGCTTCTGTGCCCTGCAATTTTTTGCATAGCAGGCTGTTCTTCATGCTGTGAAAGATCAAATCCTGGTAGCTTTGGAAGCCTACCTTTACCAGTTATCAGGATTTTACTCTGGTACTAAACTAAAACAAGAAATGCACACTATCTGAAATAATAACCAACCCTCTGGACAACATCTTTCTTCAGAAGAATGAATATCCATCAAATTTTTCAGACCAACTGCTTCTAGAAAGCTCTTGCTGTGCACCTACCCCTTATATCCTCATGACTGCAATATAATCAAAAATAGTGTCACAGTAATGACTGTAATATATAACTAGGTATGATAAAATCCCTTCCAAAGAATAGGTGTTGAAAATAATGGATGTGGTTTAAGTAATAATGATAAAGATTATTATTAAAATCAGACAAAAGGAAGCACTTGAATTAAAATGACTGGAGGGCTGAGGAAGGTTTGAATTTTCCCTTAAGGCAGCCTAACAAAATCTACAACTTCCCAGAAGCCTACAGAGATATGCTGCAATTCAGATCTGCTCCTCTCACTTTTCTTTTCCTATGGCAGGTATGGCATCAGGAACTGAAGCTCTCTCCAGAGAACTGACTTTGGACCACCACCTTTCAAGCACACTCTCAAGAAAAAGCACCAACCTTTTCCCTGAGACTTGCAGTTCTGAAGGACACCCAAAGGAGTAATATTGTCCAGACGTTGGTAAGCCTGTCAAACTAAGTACCTTTGTACGGGCTTGTTCATCAATTTTTAGTCAAAATCATTCTTAATTAAAGTGTTTCTTCTGTGGAACTGTTTCTGATTTTTCCTTTTAACACACGGAATTTTCTTACTTGCAGTTATCCATTCTGAAGTGGGGCATTCTATACCTCCCCAAGGCTGATTCAGATATTGGGTACAAGGTGAAGTTGCTAGGAGACCGCAGATGGAGCTAGAAGCATCACCGCTAGCACAGCTCCTCGCACGGCTGACGGGAATGCCTGCATCAGCAGTCATCCTTTCAACAACTTAAAACAAAACAGACAACCTGTTACTGCTTACATAAAGATGCACATTTCATGAGAACCACTGAGTTGCTATAATGCTAGCACGCCAAAATCTAAATTAAAACAAGGCAAGACACGCTAAAATGGACTATGCAGATAACACTTGCTGAAGTACTCTCCTTCATGGAATGTTTGGGAATGGCTGCTCCATTTAGAAACTAATAAAAAAAGCATATATTCAAGCAAATGTCAGCACTTTCATTCTAATTATGTTCAAGCCAAAGTGCCTTATCACCATCATGTGAGAGGTAATACTTAATGAGTAAGCAAAAGTTACAGGTACTAAGATTCACTGCCCATTACCATGTGTCATGTCTCACCATGGACGTGAGCCATTACAACACACAGAGCCCTTTTTTCTCTTCAGTATGCTTACTCAGGAGCCAGAACTCATGTTTATTAATATTTACCACTTAGCATGCAGAGATTAGAGGCTGATAAGTTCACTGTTCTAGCCATCACGAACAGGTATTTAATTAGACAACGCCCACCAGAACTAATGCAGTGGTATGGCTCTAAAGTCTGATGGCTTAGGCTTGCTGCAGAAATGGCTCCACTTGCAAAACACTGTCACTTACTTTGTACATATAGGAAACTGAAGTATAGAAAGTCTTATTATTATCTAATATCTGAATGGGAAGGCTGTGACTGAACAAGATTTGAACCTGCGTCAGTCCAGCTCCCTTCACTGGCATCATTCATACTCCTGAAATCTTGTTAGTTCTCAGAGGTAAGGGTATTTGTCACGCTTATCTGACAAATACTCATTCAAATATTTCATTATGAAGTAACCACTGGTGATACGTCAGATGAATACAGAATAAAATAGCCATATTTTCTCCATTTACAGAATAAAAGTAACGAGTTTTGATGCATTTGTCTCCACTGCCAGAATTCAAAATTAGATGAGGTTAATCCCACCCTTGATATGAAATGCTCCCTCAGCTGTGCTGCCTTTCCTTCCTTAGCTGACAGATAAAGACAGGTTTTGTGTTGGAAAGGTTCATACCAGACTACATTGTTTGAGTGCAGCTTATAAAACTAATAAGAAAACAGGTTCGGTACTGCACATTTGAAAGCTACAAGCAGCAAATGCATCAAGCATGGTATCTTGATAACAGAGAAACTGCTGAGACGAGCACCAGTCTACGTGCCCTCTAATCCCAATGAATGCAGGGTCTCATCTACCTCACCTGAAAGTTAATTAATCCAGTTGAAGCCAATTGCAGCTGGAAAACCTCTTGGATTACTCTGTTTGATTATGTCATCATTAGCAGGTAAGGAAAGAGAAAACTGAGTTTTCTGACTGAAGTGTTTACAGGCCTAGTTCTCGCGTTACTGTAACAAAACTTGAAAGATGTGTGACATTTTCAGCTGCAGTAGAAAATCTTCTAAAGCATGTTTTGAAATACTGTGATAGGGCCCAATCTTCATGTTTTAGACAGGAGCACCCGTGCATAACAAATCTAAATCACTGCAGCTAATTTCAGCAGCTTCATGGAAACCATTCATTTGTCCTCAGTTCATCTGTTCATGACTTTACTAGGACCACTTTCACACACTGGTAAAAGAAGCTGATAATCTTAGAGAATAAGCTCTCAGGAAAATCTCATGAGTCAAAATCAACTATGTTCTGCCAGCCCAGCCCTTTTGAACAACAAACTGCAAAGGAAGCTTTTCTTGTCTTTGGGATGCTCACTGAATAATTGGGCAGGACTTGAAGCATGATGAAAAGGGATGTCACTGATAGTATCTTACGAGCTTAAGCACATTGAATGAGATACATATTGTGACCTTTATTTCTAGAGGTCTACGCTCTGGAGAATTCTTCTTACAGTATCATCATTAGTTGTTAAAATTAATATACTTCCACTTTATCTAAAGAGATACAGTAAAGCATGATAATATTGTACATTCAAGTAATGCTCACTTAAATGTAGAAGGCAATTCTAAATCAATATTTTCAAACAACAGTCAAAGGACACTATGTATAATTAGTGGCACAGAAGCAAAATCAAATCAGAGCTTCCTGACTAAAAAGCATTTCACTGAAAGGGTATAACCAGTTCTACATGTACTGTGTGAGCCAAAAGCCCTTCTTTATACTAAGGCCTTAACTCAAGTTAAACTAATGGCATTTTGTCTCAAATATAAATGAGTAAAAAAATATTGTACAGGGACCTGGAGTTTCCATCACTTATATGAGAGCAATCAGTCCATTTTCTGTTACAAGTATTTATTTCAGAATCTTCAGACCATGCTACAACACTGATGACAGGACTCATGCAGGCTGCTAAAATATAGCCCTCTCTGTCTTTCCGTAAAATTTTTTCATTACTTTGCAAATTACAGTTCATTCATGTTGCTATAAGGAGTGCAGGCACAGGGTCTCCATTCTGGCACGCATTTCTGCTGTGTTTGGCAATGCTGGAAGCAACAGCTGTCTGAGTACACAGCAGCTGTACACCATGGTTCCCCCAGCAGCACACTATGTGCTCTGAGACACAGGGTGAGACCATGGCTGTAAAACAGACATGCTTCATGCACCTTGCCACCATCCTGAGGTCCATCACTGCTTTCTAGTCAGGTAGTCTATGTGTATTGCTCTAAGAGGCAGGTTTTTCATAAAGTGCACAATGAATACTTCCATATATACATATAAATAACTGTAAACCCAGACAATAACTTTTATTTGATTGCCTGCTAATACTGAAAACCCTACACTTAGTTCCCCCTTGTATGATACAGTATTTTTACTCCTTTTTCTTTCCTTTACTTTTTCTCCCCAATTTACTGAGTAGATCTCTGAGACTGTCAGTGTCAATCAGTAAAATGTCAATAAGCTGCTATCACAGGGATGATCACTTCAAGCTGCACAAAAAGCACACATTTAAACTCAGTCCTGAGATGACAACAACATATATTCATCAAAGTAATTTAGAAAATATATGTATTCCACAAACTATAATCATGAAGTCAGAGATGTCTAATTGAGTAATCATCAAATAAAAAGCACTGCATTTCATAATTGCAGTTAGGTTTCCCTAGAGCTGAAATCTCTGCAAGCAAGATAACCTAGAAAGACACGTAACTTGAGCCTGCCTAAAAGATATCACCTTCTGCAGTAATGAGCCATCTTCAATGTGCGTCATTGCCAGACAAACCCTACAAAGCTGAGGGTAATTTCTGAACTCTGTTTCCAGCGCTGATCTCCAAGAGTTTAAACAAGGCTGTGTATCTGGAAGAGAAATCCACTGCAAACAACAAGGAGATGTTAGCATGTTTGCTTCTTATTAGAAGATACTTTCAAAACAGAGTAGCCATGTGGTAATAGTTAGCCAATCAACAAAAATCAAAGTTCAAGTTAATGGGGTGTCATTTATTATATAAAGTGGCTGAGAATAAATTTCCTCCTATTCACTCAATGCTTGTCAGGCAGTTTCTAGAGGGAGAAAACACAACACTGTTGTTTACTCCTGAGATCAGAGAGGCTCCTATATTTACAAATTATGTTCTGAAAACTTGTCGCAGAGTTAGTGAAGCTATCATCTTATTTTTTTCAAAATGGATACTAGATTATCCTGAGGAGTGAAGGCCAAAGCTGAAAACTGGCAAAAAAACGTAAGTAAAAAGATTTGAGCATGGGGATAACTGCCCTCTGATTTCAAGCTCTTAAATATCCAAACACTGATATCTGATATTCAACATGTGTAAATAAAAGCTGCTTTTAGTATTCTATAATCAACGCATTTGGCAATAACTCAAGGAATGTGAACAGTTCTTTGTAATATGAATCTCTGACAAGAATCAGTCAAAATACTGTGCTTGTTTTACCATCCATATCAACAGGACCAGGTCAAAGTAACCACATTACAATACTTTATAGTTCATTGTTGAGAGGTCACATCATGTCTTATTAGTTTGCACAGTGTACACCCTCATTAATGTTCATGAATATATAAAATATTTTTGTGAAAGTGCCTTATAGCAAAGCGTTTGAAACTATTAGTCTCTTATTAATGGTATGGAGCTGAATCTATTTTTATACAGATCTAAGGGTTCCTTAAGCTTCAGGTGGATTACGTACACAAAGCATTTATTAGTGAAAATCTGTGTCACAATGAGCACCTTAAAACCTTTGCAGGTGAGAAACTAACAAAAACAGAGATCACTCCATCCAATTCAGCATTGGCTGGAAGTTAGTCATGCCAATTTGATTTAGAAGTAATGCATCTGCATTTAAAAGTGACGATAATTGACATAACTACTGAGAAAACTACGCATTTTTGCCATTTGTAGGAGGGTTCATCTGACAGAGTGAAGAAGCTTACAATGTAGATGCCCAAATTTAGGCTAGATCTACAAAATTCACATGCAGACAGCTGAGAAAATACACATTTTTAGGGCATGATTCATTTCACCCCGTGTAGATACCTAAACTAGGACAAATTAGAGCTGACTTCTTTGAAAGCCCTTATTCCTATAGTTTTACATGTTATATCCCCAGATGAAAGGAATCTTCAAATCAATGGTGGAATTCAAGCAGCATTTGTACAATATCTCAGACATAGCATTTGAATTCTGGGTGGTCCAATGCAGAGCCAGAAGTTGGATTCAATGGTCCTTGTGGCTTCCTTCCAACTCAGGATATTTTATAACCCAGTGCCTCTATAAACTTTCAGTACAAAAGCACCAATAACTTTCTAAGGATTTTGTCACTCATACTGTTTGGTATCACCAGGCCTCTTGCCCTGAAATCACACTTAAAACTGAAAACAGGATAATCAACATCCACTAAGGAGCTTCTCAATACCTCTACTTTCAATATAAGCTATAATAAACTGACAGTTTTTCTTCTGAATTCAAAAGGAAATTCATTAGGACTTTTTGAATATATGCAGTTATTCTTAGCATTTTTCTTCTTTGCAAGCCTCTTTCCTGTGCACTGTCTTTATGATCTTTCTTTTATCGGCTTCCTTGTGAAGTCATTGAAATTATAAAGGATTTTCTGGAAAAATGATAGTGTTGAAAATATTCACTAACTGTGACTGTGAGAATAAAATACATTCAAAATTTCCCTATGATTGCAGGAATCATTTACTAGAGTGTAAAGATGGAGTGATCTGGAAGGCAGCTCTCCAGCATGTGGCAGCGAAGCTAGAATGTATTGATCAGTCATATTCACTGGAAAAATAGAGAACTCATCAAACAATCTAGAAACACTATTTTATACTGTGTAAGTGAATACCAGTTTGAAACAGACCTAAATCAAAACTAAAAATCTAAAACATCTTCTGATATCTTCAGAAAATATTTGCCTTCTAATGCTTATTCTGAGTTCAGTAAATGACAACGTGAAGCTTTTCCACAGTTTTTCTTCAACATCCGTAGTCCAAGGTATTTTTACATAAAGTTGGGTTTTTAAATATGTGGATGTTCTGTGGTAAACAAATATTTTATGTTGCCATTTTAAAGAAAGTTTTCATCAGAAGCATCAGTAACAAAAAATATAAATATTTCATCAGAACTCTATATTTTCATTTGAATATTGTATTGCTGTATTTCCTGGAGTTTTTAGCTTAGCTGTCCTGAGTTTTTAGCTTAGTGTCCTGACTAGTTGAAACTCAGGAGTACATAATTTCACTGCTCAAGGATCATCACAGATGCATCATTTAATAATTTTTTCAAAATTACAATTATTTTCTGAAACCTCAAAAATTTCTTTAGAAACTCACTGACACAACCCTCTCCCAGAAAAAGAAAATAATAATAACAACAACAAAAAATGGTTTCAAGCCTCTCTTTTCAGTATATACAAGGAAATGCAGTTTGCAAAGTGCAATTCAAACAAGATGTAAATCCTAAACATTCTCATCTAGCTATATATGGCTTTTACTATTGGCTTCAGACAGTGTTGAATAATTCCTCTAATTAATCTTCTGATTTTCTTTAATAATGAAAATAACAATTTAACCAAAACCAGAACAGAGTAAAATGAAGATAATATGTAAAATCAGCCTTGTAAAGGAAAGGCATGTATGTATCTCCACAGATTTTCTTCTCAGCTGAATTTCCATTTCATACCTAAATGTTACCCATTCCAAGTGGCAGTGCTTACAAGGTTACAGGATCAAAAGAAGCAGAAGGGCAGAGAGGAACTTTAAAAAGTAAGACAGGACTTGCTTTCCCATCTCCTGCTGCCCCCTGTTCCAATCTAGAAGGAATAACTGGCAGTGCGTGGGAAGGAAGAACAGTTATCACCAAAAAAGAACAAGCAGTCCACACACAGTTGTGTTCAAGTCAACAACTGTTTAGGAAAAAAAAAATATGCCCCATAGGGCCACAGAACATCCTGAGTGCCTCTAATGTAGTGCTGAAGTTCAGGAGCCTACTCCTGAGGTCAGTTTCCCAAATGCCATTCCATGCTTAAGCTTACAGCATGGGATGGTCCTGGAGCATATGAATCTTCTTCTCTAACACTAACTGAACCGGAAGTATCTAGGAGTGCACCTAGTGCCACAAATAGACTGTCAATGTATATAAGAAAGTGATAGCTAATACAGAGCAGACCGACATACATGCCGAAGTGTGCACTACGTGGATGTTAATTCACCTGCTGTGCTTACAAAACCAGGCATGAATGTTGATGGTCACCACTGAAATATATAAAATGATACCTTGAAGCAATTTTTAATTCTCCTTGCAATAGATTTCTACTGACAGAAAACTGGAATTAATCAGGCCAATGTACTACTGAGAATAAAGAGCAAAGGGTTTACCTTAATAGGGCTCCCATCTGGAGTGAGAACCTCTTCTGAAAGCTCCATCATCTTCAGTGCCATCAGGGCAATGGCTTTAGCATGGCTAAGGCTTTTCTTGTGGAGCCCTGCTGCGACACAGTATGCATCACCTATTGTTTCCACCTGCAGCAATCAGACAAATCAAATGTTAAAGTGAGGTAATGAGAACAGATCACTACAATTAGTTATCTGCAATGAAATAGCATTGCTTAAAAACATGTGAGCAAAGCATCCATAAAATAAGCAGTTAAACAAAGGAGCATAATTAACCTGAGTTTGCAAACAGGTGCAGTCAAAATCTGACATGTGATGGCATAGTGCTTTGTCAGTATTGCAACCAATGAAGATCATTACATCTAGAACAATGTATGCCATCAGCTGAGATATGACATTTTCCCATAGCAGTAATGAAGAAAAATCTATTATCATAAATGAGAAATTGCTTTCAGCTTTGTTTGGCACTATCTTAGTTGAGTTTGTTGTTTGGTAAGAGTTCTACATGATTATAATTCATAATTATTATCTGTTCTGCTAGCAAAGTACATTAAGAAGAGAATTAGAAGAAGCAAAATGTCACCATAAAAAACAGTGAAGAGTCTATGACTGCTCATTAGGAGACAGATCTTCCTGGTATAGGAGAGAATTTAAAAATAGATGCTGCTGCTACAGAATTTTGACTGCATCTGTCTGTTATTTTCAAATGAGAAATGCTGTCTCTCTGCAGTGCAGGCTGAGAGTGAACTCCCTGCCTTCAGGCATCAAGTGCAGCAGGCTGTTCCCTCTGGTCTTTTCAGACAGGACTTCTTTATCTCTCATCCTTTATTTTCTTTAAAGAAAGCTGTCCCTCAGGAGGAAGCGGGAGCAAAAGAAATTATGGAAGCCCTCTGGCTCTGGTTGAAGGCAGCACGAAAAACACTGAAGCCCTTGAGTTCTGCAGCTTTATTGACAGCAATGCTTTCTAGTCTGCCTGCCCTCACATCTGCATCACATTCTGCACAAAGCCCATTAACACATGCCGAAGCAGACTCAGCCCTCAAGGTTTTTTGCTAATCTAACTTGGCATTCACCCCGCCCTCAACACTACAGGAATGGCAGAAAAAGCTTCAGCAAATGTTAGGATGAGAAGAAAGCAGGTATTGAGCAAGGAGTCACTCAACAAATAAAAACAGATGATTCTTCTTTCTGCATGGACTCTAGTAATACTAGTAGACATGGACCTTCTTAGTTTAATTTTCAGTACAGAGAAATAGAATTAGAGGATCTGTTTCAAAAAGTAAGTGTTATATGTGAACTTATCTAGAGCATGGATCTAGAACAGCAGCATGAGCAAGTGCCTCCCACCATCAGACACGAAGAAGCTGTTACTAGCCCATTGCCATGCTCAGCTCCCTAGGATTTCCTGGTGACTGTACAGGAGGATATACAGCAGTGACTTGGGGTTTCTTGTGAGCTGACAAGAAACAGATGGTAAAAATTTTTCAACTACAGAAGGAAGAACTAGCTGAAATCCAAATAGACACTGTCAGCCTTGAAATTGTGGAAGAATATAACCAGTTTTAATAGAAATGAAGGGACTGCTACAAAAAGAGCTAAATCTGTGATGCCAGATACAAAAATAAAATACCAATTCTGCTCTTTATTAAAAGATTTAATTTCAGAATGACTATTCCTCTAAACCTTTTTTTTTTTTGCACCTCTGTAAGTAAGTATAGATTTGGGACCTTATACTGTTCTGCAACGTTCAGACAAATCTACTTATTTTGTTAGCATCTTCTCATTCCGAAATTCCCATAACTGTGTGAACGAACATCTAAATTCCACTCACCGAAAGAGTAGTAACACCTGAGTTACACTGTATACATCTGTATACCACTAGGAAAATGGAACTCAAGCTGCCTCATGTTAATTTACTCTGAAAATAAAAATGATATTAGTACCATTGTGGGATAGCCTTTAGTTCCTCCAACATGATTAGGAATGTTTAGGACATGTGAGACTGATCTGCTAGAGGTCAGTCCAACTGACCACCAGCTGAGGTGGATGTGATAAGTACTGATAGTTCTGACCAGGTTGTCTAATGATACTATCAATTATAGTTAAGTTTCTAAATGCATCAAATCCTGATGGAAGTCTCAATTTTTTCTGTTATTTTAATCATCAGAAGTATTTATTTCTTTTTAAGTATGTGTTCAGAATCACAGTAACCTTAAGCAATGAACTTGAAATATTACACAGTTTCTCTATACTCAACAGCATCTAAAGTGTACATGCTATCTTTGGCTGAAGGGAAGCTTATTACTAAACTGTTTCTTATCACTTACGAGCAGTCTGCCAATAGCTGCAAAGTCTGTTACTGCTGGGAAATAATCTATAAACTTATCCTATAACAATGAAATAATGACAAACAGCAGTTGCTATGATATCAGTTTCTTCTTTCAGAGTTTCAGAATGAAAATACATAAATAAGCAGCAGGAATAGAGATAATGGCCTGGATAATTGTAATTTCATTCCTTTTCCCTTCCTCACTTGACTTTTTTCACCAAAACATTTAATTCTGCTAGTTTTCATATGATTTTTTTCTCCGCATAAAAGATTATAATATTCCATCTTAAAATATTGTCATCTCTCTTCTCTTCTAGGCATGTTTCCACTCTTCCCCCATATCAAGGCACATTGTTCTAAGTGCATCCATTAAGTACATAATCCCTGTATTTCAGGACAAATCTCAAAATGAAAGGCTAAAAAGAAGACTGCAAAATGTAACTGACATTTCATAAGTAGCTATTTTAAGAGTCTCCTATACTTCTTCAAGTTCCCACACTTGGATGCAGTACCTTGACATTTAGATAATTGAGGTTACAGTGTAGCCACTCTGTTGATTCCCCTTGTTACTCTATGTTTTAATTTCAGGATGAAAAATTAGCTTTGCAAATTACAATAGAAAAAAGATGAAGCTGAAAATTACTGTCACTTTCTCTACTCTTTGTGATGTAACATATAAACTGCTCAAAGAAACATTAAAAAAATCCCCCCATTACCAATAATGAAATCTGTTGGATTTTCTTTTCTTTTTGTTTTTAATTTTCTTTTATTTTCTGACTTGTAACTCTCTGAAGGAGAGGAGAGTAAAACTGTCACCTCAGTTTCCTTGGTTGATGAAATGTTGTTTATATTTCTCTTGTTACCTTCTCTTCTTAGGACCCTTGTACACTCCACTGCCTCACAGTCAACCCCTGACATTACCAACTGTTCCCATGGGACTATGTAGTGCATAGCTCTTTCCACAGCAAACATCACTTCCATTTGTAAAACTGAAGGAAAGTCAAGCTTTGAACTAATCAGGAAAGTACTCTAAGGCACCTTATTGAGAGACAGCGTAATGCTTGGTGGTGATGGGAATTACTCCAGTGCCAATATGACATAAAGCAATGAAATTAGGAAAGAGGTAATTCTGGATCGACACTGATTGCATGAGAGAAATTAAAATGCAGTAAACTTCATTTTAATCAATCTAAATAAACTCCATACATTAAAGAATATGAGATGACATTAAAGAATATCACATGATTAAATAACTACAACCTCAAATCATATGAAAAGAAAGAAGCAACATACCAAGCACATAGCCTGCATGTGTATAAGGTAGAGACTATCTGGGTGAGATTGGCTCACCTAACCAGAGACATCTATAATGTAGTTCATACAAGCTATTCATTCACAGTTCTGTTTATAACCAATGGTTAGAAATGGAGATTCTAGCAGCTGCTGGGCCCAGCAGCTAACCAACTCATAGAAGAAGATTAATCTCATATGAAAAAAGTTTCATGTTCATCCTGTAGTATCATACATTTCTCTATTTACGGTGAGTCTATATGACTAGTTATATATTGTAAATAGTATAGTTTCACATTCACTATCCCAGAATGATGTAAGAGAAGTTTTTAACAAGACTATAGGAAGAGGAAGAAGAGAAGACTTAACATGGAAGAATTTTTTAAGTAAAAGAGGTCAAGTTTTGGGAAACAAAACAATTCTTCAATAAAGCTGATCCCTAGAAATATAGATAAACAAGTGAAAAAAAAAAAGTGAATTCCTAGAAAGACAGATGAACAACTGGAATGCCTTCATGTGCTCCATACATTGGGCTCCTTTGCACACAAAGATAAATATAGGCTTGGAACAGAATTTGTTGAACAATACAAAGCTTAATTGGTTTCTGTGATTACATTAACCAAAAACCAAACCAAAATTCAATAGATCAAAACAAATCAAAAAATTGATTACTTTAAGTTTATTAATTTGTTTTGAAGACCTGGAAGAAATTTCTCAATGAGGAAAGTCAGGATATGTTCCTGGCTATCTCTTAGTCAGATGAGTTCTATGCATACTTCTCAGCCTGTACTTAATGGAGCACATCTTTGCTTTCTGCACACTTAGGCTGCATTCCCATGTGAACACATAAATACATAAGAGGGTTGTCTCTTAAGTCTCTTCTCAGCATGCTACCAGGATTCAAGACAGAAATGCACCTGGAAATGGAAGATGGGAAGTGTTCTCAGGTGCTGCACTTGTAATCCTTTTTAGCTATATTTCATTCCAACTGCAAAACTGAACTGCATAATACCTCAAAACAATGTATTTATTTTCTGCTTAAAGCAATACAACAAAACCTTAAGAAAAAATTCTTGCATTTGACTCTATAAATAAAACGTTTGAAGTGATTAGTATCTCCCATTGGGTTTTCTTTCATCTGTTTTCTGTCCTAAGTTGTAGAACCGAAGACTTAGGGAAAAGCTATGGTCTATGGCAACATGGTGCTCAAAAACTGTCATTTGGACATCGTTATTCCTGTCCATTACTTCTAATTCATCCGTGAACAGAATACCTTTTTAATTGGTATGGGACAAAGACTGAAGAAAAGGGAGATATCCCTTCCCGTTTTATACTGTCAGCAGTTTGAGCATTCACTATACACAGCAATTTATTTAATATCTGTATTCTATCTCACGATGATATTGAAATCTCCTGTAATTTCTTCTACTCTTCTCCCAGATACATCTCAGCAAACCACTAATAAACTTACATAACTGTCAATCAGGATGGGAAAAATACTACCCAGCTTCAGCCACACAAAAATAAAGCCTCTAATTTAAGCTATTTAATTATAAATTTTCTATAGTCAATGAAGAGGAAAAAAAAAAGTCCATATAATGATTTACTCCATTGTGAAGACCGGAAACACCATTTTTCTAACCTACAGCAGGACTCAAATCTCCATATCATGACTTAATTTATTAGAGTACCTCTCCTGTGTGAGAAGGCTGAGAGCTGCGACAGCTCAGCCAGGAGAAGAGGAGGCTCAGTGGGATATCTGCAGTGCCCAAAAATACCTGAAGAGAGAGAGCAAAGAGGATGGAGCCAGGCTCTGCTCAGTGATGTCCACTGTCAAGACAAGAGGCACTGGACACAAACTGGAACATGACAAGTACCTTCCGAACACCAGGAAACACTTCTGTGCCGTGCAGATGACAGAGCATTGGCACAGGCTGCCCAGAGGCTGTGGGATCTCCTCCTTGGAAATCTCCCAGAAGCCACATGGATGTGGTCCTTGAGATGCAGCCCTGGTGATGTTGCTCCTGGTGTCCCTGCTTGAGCCCAGGTTGGGACAGAGGTCCCTTCAAACCTCAAGCATGCTGTGATTTTGTGATTCTGTGATCCTGAGGTAACTTCCAGACGTACATTTCTATGTCTATACAATAAAGGCAGAATGCTGACCTTTTTCATACTGACTCGTTTGTTATCTTTATGTTGTTTGAACTGAAATCAAAGCTTAGTTCTGTTTGCATTTTCAAGCATCATCTATCATTACCTGTTGCACAGAAAAACTTTGAAATACAGTTGAATTGTGAGATACTGTGAAGCTTAAAAACATCAGTTAGCTTAAAATACCTAGGGCTGGTTTGAGTTGTTAATCGTTCTGTGTTTTTTTACCAGAAATGAATTCTACGTGTTGGATACGTCATTATGTATGGATCCATTGATTATTTGGGATACTTCATAAAGCTCTTCTTTTTTTAAATGCTTAAACAATTTCAAAATAGGATTTGGGAGTAATCTCATTTAGTTCCAATCTCAGTGTTTGATTCTCCTAGCTTCTGCCTCTCAACTTCAAAATTAACTCCTAAATAAGAACGCATGCCTCATTTTCAAGGTAACACTGCAATGATTTCATGATGCTGAATTCTGCTATTGGAAATAGTTCAGTGTGTGGAAAACCCTTCCCACATAAGAAGTGAATTCCAAGTGTCAGTCCATGAAGTTCAGAGATCTCTGGTTAAGCTAAGTATCTTACTACAAATCCCAGTTCCTTTCCCAAGAGCCTAATTATGAAGCAATTGTTTTACCAGACCTGAGGGCATTTTATTTTTAGAGACTGCCACATGCTTGCAAGTTCATGTGCATTTTACAGGAAGAATTTTATTCCAACTTCTTTCTACAGCATGTACTTAGCAGTCCCAAAAATAATCTTTCACTTTCCATTTCATCTACATGTTTATTCACAGTCCTGTTTTTCTTATTAAAGGAAAATAGACAAATAGTTCCTGCTGTGTAGAACACCTAGCATTTTAAAAGCTGTTTTGTTCTCATTAGTTATAATACAGACGTGTTAGAAGACTTATGGTTTACATTAGGCTAACATCAGGTTTGCACACAACAGTCATGAAACACGTAAGTCATATGTAAACAATTTATTTCTTCTGTTAGGTAAGAGTCAAACTGCAAAACTTACATTGAGTGTTTATGACGAATAGAAAATGCCCTGGTTAGCATTTTGTCTTATCTGAGTTAGTTGTAATATCAAAGTAAAGAACTGTCTAGCAAAAAGCATATATTAAAATAATTGAGTATCACAAAAGAAGCACATTAAAATTTAACGTAACAAGCCTTGTCCTCAAGTAAGAAGGTCTTAGTTTGTTGTTGCTACCCCTGGCAGTATCCCCTAGATCTGATATAACACTGATCTTTGAAATTAATACTCTCCAGTCCTTCAGAGAGACTAAACTGGAAAAATGTGACAAAAGCAAACAAAGTATTAAGTATGACTGATGTTTTTTTAAAAACAACATCAGGGAGCTCCACATGCTACAACAGGGTATGCTCTGGGGCATAAGTCTTCCTCAGCCACTATAACTGGGCTTTCTTCTCAGTATGGAAAAGGGTGCCCTAAGGAGGAATAAACCTTCGAGTCTTGCCCAAACAAAAAGTCCGGAAGTAGCCAGGGTTCACACACAAATGGAGGTCCTGGGAAGCACTCCCACAGACTGCAGGTTGAACATAGGCTCTAATGCTCCCAGGCAGCATGGGAGAAATGGAATGAGACACATAAATGTGTTCTTCTCAGGCAAGATAAAGAGGAAAAAAGGGGAAAAGGAAAAGAGTAAAAAGAGAAAGAAAGAAGTAAACCTATACAAGCATGGTATTCATGAGGAAGAAATCATGTACAGAAGCAGAAGTCCTAGATTCTTTAGAGGATTCTTGGTTGATTACTTGTCTAGAGCAGGGTAACAAGTACAGATGTTTTAGTGCTTTGTGCAGATCTGTATGTATATAAAGAATAACTATTCTGGAACCTGAATGCCTGTTAGCTTTGTTTGCACATCTCCCTAAAGACAAAAAATGTAAATCCTCCACAAGGTTAAAGCAAGACAAAGGCTAAAAGTAATGGGAAGTCTTTAAATATCTTGGAGGTCTCTGGTGATAATATTGCAGATCTGCAGGGCAATTTTCGATTCAGAGAGGAATCTTTTGTAGGTTTTCCTTTGTTTTTAAGTATAACACCTCTGAGTTTCCCCCAAAACATAGGTGACTGAGCTTGGCCCAAACTTCATAATGGAATGTGACAGCAAAGAATGCATGGCCAAAGAAACAACCACAGCTTTTTCTACCTTTATGCAATAGTTAAAAGACAAGGTAGAGAAAATGGGTCTTTTCAGAAAATTAACAAGGGGAAAAGAGCTGATAAGGTACACCCAGGCAAAAAGACAAGAATACGTTTAAATGATCCTATGTCAAAGACATTAATTGGAAGGAGAAAGAGAAGCTGCAGGAAGCTTGAACATGAAAGATTTCAGTCTCCAAGGGTAAGTTTTAAATGCCAGCTATGACTGCAGCAAATCTAAATAGCTTATTTAATAAAGAGATGGTTTAGCTGAAGCATCATTTCCCAGCTATTACCACTTAACAACATAAATTCAGATACAGATAAAAATGGGCCAAACCAAAGACACAGTCAGGCTAACCAGAATATATTTTATCCAATGCAATTTTTTTTTTATCTGCATGTCTACAGACACTAACTTGCAAAGCAGCTCTCGTCTTCAGATTTGCATCTGCATTGATATGATTTGCACTCCCTTCTCAAGCGCATCCTTCTCTCCCACTCATCATTACCAAGACAAATAAGGTAAGTTCAGATAGTGAACAGCACTAGTTTCCAAAGGCATTACCAGGTCTCAGTTCTCTTGCATTCTCTCTCCTTTGTGACTACCTCACAAGTATCACTATTCATGTTCTCATCAAAGTTTAACTTTCTTCATGCAATTCTAGTTTTCACTCAAGAAAAATAACTTGCTAGAACTGTTGCCCATGCTTGCATCACAATGCATCTCAGTTACTGCACTGTTCTCCCTCAGCCTGTAGAACTGTAATCTGCCATCTTTGGCATCCATTCAAAATGATGCTGCTGTGAAGTTTATTTTCTGAGCCCATCATTGGCCTGTGACATTCATACCTGTGCATCCTTCTGGATACACTTTCCATTTCTTATCAGTTACAGCTCTGTACGTTTATTTCCAAGGAATTTCAAATTCTAATTCATCCTTCTTCAGCCCTCTTCAAGAATTTCTTATTCTGTACCACCAGCTCATTACACTTGCCTTCCATTTTCTACTTGCTAAATACAAATATCTTTGTTCTTTAGTTGCTTTTCAAATTTTACTGTAAATATTCCTGAATGAATAGTATGAGACAACTGAAAAGTATTACACTGATTGCCTGACTCCAAAATTAGAAGCACTGAGGTTCTGAATTCATATTGCTGTAATAGTAAAGCTGGATGAATAGCTTACAGCATGAAGTTTATTTAACGATTTTTGCTTAGTTTTCTGTTTACAGAATGATGACTTTGGTATTCAGAAGTACTCTACAAATAATCCTTGCAAATTATTATTGCCACATCACTTAAGCATAAGCAAATTTGAAAACAGTTGTGTTTTGATGTACACGATAAATTTCTGTAGCCTAGTTACAGGACTACGTCTTAAAAGTAGGCTGTCAGTATAAATACTGGTGATGACATATCTAAAACTCAGTGCCTGATAATAACTTCTGAAATAGCTGTTGTGGTGGTGATCATCTCCATTTATAAAATTGGCTTCTAGAATACTGTCTGAAAAAGTAAATGAGAGAGATATGAACACACAAGTAACTTTTATTTTAAAATGCAAATGCTTTTTCAAAAGAAGTTGTGATTATATTTCAAGCCTGATTCTCTAAGGAAACGAGAGAGGGTTCAGTGCCTGAGTTTTCTGTTTTTCTGTAATGCTTAATTGAGTCACATTCACTTAATCCCATAGTGACTTTTTTAGACTCCCAGTTAAAAGAAGAAAAATAAATGGGAAAAAAAAAAAAAAAAAAGTAGAGATTTCAAAGACCAAATTCCTTCAGGTTGAGAGAAAATCTATGTCTGGATGGATGTGGCAGATTGAGAACAGTGTCCCCAGGTGTGATGTGAACCCAGCAGCAAGAGGATCTCACTGGCATTCTGGGCTCCACAACCAGTAAGCACAGCACACACACACAGGTCCAAAACAAGCACAGTACACACTCTATGTGTGCTTACTCATTGTGGGTTTAAAGATTGTGGACAGAATTTGAAGGCAGGAGTAGTCTGTAGGGATGCTCAGGGTGTAGGGAGTAAGGAGATGGAGGCAAACCTGGGATGAAGGGATCTGAGGAAGAGCCAGCAGTTCTTCCTTAAGGCAGTAACAGTGGAGATCTAATGTTTGAGATCTAAGACATCCTTAAATAGGAAAACAGGCTTTGTTTATTCTTGTGCTCATTACATGGGGGTCTTAGTTTTTTGAGTACTTATACACATTCTTGATGTGTAAATCTTGCCTTGCCTATCTCAGCAGCCATCACCTTATGTAACTGGTCAGGGCAATATCGCTGTGCAGTAACTTCTTTCATCTAAAGCATAAGAAAGACAAGTGAAAGGCAGTAATACATGGTCTAAATGACCTAATATTAACAACTAATGTAAAAATATTCCTTCATAGTGTTCTCAGAGGACTCTGCCAACCTGACCTCCAAACAGAACAGAGATTATTAGATACTTTATTTCCTATTGCTATGCAACCATAGTTTTTTTTTTTTTTTTTTTTTACAGAAGAATGTTTTGAATGCCTCAGAACAGATAACTAAAATTAAACATCTGGGAAAACACTAACTACATCCAAGTACCAGATACATCATATGCAGTGGAGTCACAAGATGCAGCTTTTAACAGTGGATCAGAAGCTCCTCAAGTGTCACTGTCTGAACTAGATTGAAAACCAGCACAGTAACAGCAGACTAATACCAACCAAGATCAAAATTTCAATCTTTTCTAGCATTAACACTAAAAAAAATTTCAAATGAGCATTGGTACCCTCCATTCTACTCTTCTTACAGCATGACATTTGGTTTCCAAGCATTAGTAATACAAACCCATAGCAGAAAACTAATTTAAAGCATGATGTTTAATCTTGGTAGTGTCCCATCAACTTTTATCTATGTAACATACAGTTCTACCCATGGTAGTCATTAAAATTTTGCAGCAACAACAACTGTTACTATTTAAGTAGAGAACTGATATTTTTTTATGCCTGTTAGAGTGTAAAAAAAATGTAAAGGAATACCATTCTTGTGAGGACCTCCTTTCTACAGCCTATGAACAAATAATATTTCATGCAAGTGGAAAACTGGTGATTCAGTTTGAAAGCCTCAGGTGGAAAATAAAGTCAACATATAATTTTAAAACTATGATTTTTTTCTTTAATGTATTCATAATTATAAAAAGAAATTTGTTCTGCTTTTTGTATCATAAAATTAAAATATATGCTACCTACAAAACATATTTTCTGTAGATTTCACAGGATAATTACACAGGTAGTGTTTTAATTATACTTATTAAATTCTGTCTCCCTTCTTTTTTTTCTCTCAAATACCTGGAAACTAAATCCTCTCAAGAGACTGAAGGACCTACAGTGTGACAACTCCTTCTTGCAGAGCAGTAAAGGGCCAGGGCACTCCTGACACCTCGCACTCATTCCCTTTACTACGAATGGACAGATGCTGTGGAAAGTTATATCTAAACCTGAAAAAAAATCAGGTTCTGCTGAAACAGAGAATATTTTAGTGCCTTTCAGGAGCTACAGCCTGGGCTAAGATCATCACTGTGGTCTTAATCACCCTTAGTACACTATGTCTGAATTGTCACTAAAAAGAAACCAGTCTATGACACAGAAGGTGTATACCCCTATAGGATAGAAGGAATGTTAGACACACATTGCCATGGGGGAACCATGATGACAGCTCAACATCATAGTATTTGATTTCAATAAATATATTTCAGATCTTTTCATTCTTTCTGTGAATCAAATAACTGCCTTTCATAGTCTTATTGGGAAGCTACTGCCAACTCTTTCTATCTTAGTTTCCATTATATTTTACTAACTTAAGGCTTCCGCTATTACCTTGTAGATGTCCAGAAATCCACACTGATGGTCAAACCGTGTGTAGAGTTCATTCAGCATGCTGATTACTTGCATGGGTGTGCACTGCGCACAGATGGCTGTAAAGCCAACAATATCTGAGAAGAGCATGGTGACATCATCAAACTTCCTGGCCTGAACCTGCTGCCCCTGCCACAACTGCTGAGCCACTTCTTCGGGGAAAATTGAAATAAGGAGATCAACTGTTTTCTTTTTCTCCTCTTCCAGGGCTTGGTGTGTGCGTTCTAGTGTTGCCTTCAGTTTATCCATTCTTTTTTTCAAGCCATCCTGGGCCTTTGCTTGCTCCCCAACCAATATGACATCACGAGTAGCATCGTGGATAGGTATGTCTGAAAGATGGAGGCCTCGACCCATCAGTTCATCCAGCTTGTCCACACAGGGGGATCCCAGGAACAAAACTGAATTTGATTCTGGCACATGAATCATTTGTCCTTTAACTTCCATCACCTGCAAAATTAAACCAGATTTTAGAAAAGCAAAGAACAGATGATAAGTGGATTTCCCTTTTAACTCCTCCCTATTTACTCTTCAGTTAAAATGATAAGCATAAACTGCAGCCTTTTATGCAGTTGCATCTTACACACAACTGCTCAAGTAAAGAGACTCACATAGTCTACTCAACCTGATAAGTCAGAAAATAGTCTACATTCACACAAAAATATTTCCAAATTATGCATTGGACTCAATTTCAGCACAATCAAATAAGAAAGCAGCCACAAATAGCATTTATTTCTCAGAAAGGATGTAAATAATCCTTCTAAGTTTTGCTACTTGAAAATACCTGGCCTTAAAAGCAAATTCAAGAGTAGCTTTTTACCTGCTAACTAGAAACAAATTTTAAAATCATAAAATTAAAAGGAATTAAAGGTTAACTACAACTATCTGAAAGCAGACTAAATAGTGAAGTATCTTCTGTTCTTTTTAAGGAAACTGCTACTAATTCAAATGCACTCATGCTATAGAGGAATCTAGTAGAACAGACATGAATAAAAACTCCCATAAAGTTATTAATACCATGTAAAATGTATCAGTGCTCCTATTTCCCATCTGCTCTTTCACATATGCAGAGTACCTGATGAGTGACATTCTGTTAGAGTTTACAGGTTTCTTCCTGATAAAGTTCCATACAATTTGTATTTGCAGATTGGAATATAAAACAATAGAAAAGTACTATCAGAAAAGATCAGGTGGTATATCATACTTTTGTACAGATTTTGTGTTTAGCTCTTACATGGCTATACATGTCACTTTCTGAGTGCAGTAGTTGGTATGGATGAGTCCCTGGATTGTTACCTCTTGTTACCTTTTATTGCATTTGACAGAGCTTTTCTATTTTCCATACCTAGAACATCACTGGTACACAAAATAAATGTACCTCACCACTTTCCTTTTCCACCTCCACGTGAGAACAGGATGTTAGCTCTGAAGAGCATGACCATGACCCACAAATGAGCCTGTTGTGCCTGGGCTGCCCAGAACTGGAACAGCTTGCCCGGAGGTGTTGTCAGTGCCCCATCCCTGGAGAGATTCAAGGTCAGGATGGAGGGACTCTGAGCAACCTGATGGAGCTCTAGGTGTCCCTGTTCATTGCAGGGGTGATGAAGCAGATGATTTTAAAGGTCCCTTCCAATTCAAATCATTCTACCATAATCAAGCCAAATTATTGAGACTCAGGACTTGCTTCTCTTGCCAGCCTTCTGCTAGATAAGAAGAAAAAGAATGCACCTCTTTGTGCTCTTGCTTCCCTTTTGTCAATTTTAGGTGTTAAACTCTTTAATGTGATCTCTGTCCATATGAATACACTATGCCAACATGGCTGATGTTTTCTACAGAATGTTGAGAAACTTTTACAAAGATAATCTCAGTTTCATTAAAGTGTCCATTGTGCTTTAACACAACTGCCATCTTAGTACCACACAGTCATGTGCTCACTCCTCTCCAGTGGAAGGGGGCAGAGGAACAGAAAAATGCAAGTTTTGTGGGTTGAGATGAAGACAGTTTAACAGGACAGAATAGGAAGGGAAAATAATGATAATAAAAAAAGAATATACAAAGCAAATAATGTAATTGCTCACTACTTCCATACTGATTCCCAATCAGATCCTGAGCAGTAGTAGCCCTCCCAGTCAACCCAGTTTTACTGTTCAGCATGATGCTGTATGGTATGAGATATCTCTCTGGTCAGCATGGGTCTGCAGTCCCGGTTCTGCCCCCTCCCACCTTCCTTTGCATTCCCAGAACCTCACTGGCAGGACTGCATGAGAAGCTGAAATGCCTTTGATTCTATGTAAGCATTGCTCAGCAACAACTCAAAAATCAGCATTATTTTTCTTCCGAATCAAAATGTAGCATCGTACAAGCTACTGTAAAGAAAAGTAACTCAGCTGAAACCAGGACAGTGACCTGGTTCAATTTCAACTTTACTCTCTAGAAGTTTTTATCACCTGCCCTGCCTAACAGGAATTGTTGATATTTTGTATAATTCATTCATGTCATGTTAATAATTCTTGTGTCATGCTCCACCTTGATGTGTTTTGTTGTTGCTGTTGTTGTTTTCTCCTATGTTGGGATTTTGGTGTTTGTTTTGTTTGTTTTTATGTTGTTGGTGGTTTATATTATTTATTTTTACTTTGTGGAACTGGTTGTTAAGTCTCTTTAGACAAATCAGAATAGCAGAAAAATAGTTACCCCAACTTGTTATCCCATCTTCTACCTGGGGAGAAACACACAATTCAGAGGGCTGGAGCACCTTCTCTTGAGGACAGGCTGAGAGAGCTGGTGTTCTTCAGCTTGGAGAAGGCTCCAAGGGGTCCTTATAAAGGCCTTCAAGTACCTGAAGGGGGCCTACAGGAAAGCTGGGGAGGGATTTTTTATAAAAGCAGAGTGACATGATGAGGGGAAATGGTTTTAAACTGGAAGAGGGTGAGACGCTAGAACAGGTTGCCCAGAGTGGTTGTGAATGCCCCCTCCCTGTAAGCAATCAAGTCCAGGATGGATGGGGCTGTGAGCAACCTGGTCTTGTGGGAGGTAACCCTGCCTACAGCAGGGGGTTGGAACTGTATGATCTTTAAGTTCCCTTCCAACCCAAACTATTCTTTGATTCTATAAGGCACAACAACAGAGAAGAGTAAAGCATCTTTCTCAGTCTTTGCAAAGACCTTTTCCTTTCAAAGAAGTTTCAGAGATGATTCAGCTCTATTCCAGTGGGCTTTGAAACATAGCTATGATTCAGCATGACCTTCATCTCCTTCCTTTGGAGTGCGCTGCTTCTCAGATCCCTCTCTGTATCTTCAAGTATAACTGAACGAGATGGGACATTAGGTTTTCTCGAAGCTAGTCATAGCCAAACTGCACTTCTGGGAAGCTCTTCAGAGTTGGACAGCTTTACACCCAGAACATAAGCTTATAGGCAATTATGATTACATCATCTATCCTTCTTGTAAGCAGGGAAAGATTGAAACATTCCTGTCATCCGTTATATTTCATTACTGCTACATTTCATTGCTTTCCCATCTCTTTAATTATCTTCCCACAGAATAAATTAGAACAATTCCACTGTTTTCAGAGGACATTTTCCTGATCTACAGAAGTAAAACGGAACACAAAACATTCTGAAATGAACAACTGCATCTCGTTCTTTACAATTACATTGCCGCAAAATGATGGAACAACCTAAGCAGCTCTAGGAAATAAAAAAAATCTCTCATCTTACTTTCACTGCAAAGAAGGAGCACACAGAAGAGTCCCTGGCTCTCCAGGATTCTTCCAGCCTCCCTCTCACAAAAGTTCCAACCAAGGACAACTGGAAAACTCTAAAGCCATTAAAACAGTGAAACAATTGAAACATGAAACAATCTCCTACTGTGCTGTTCACCAACAGCTACTTCAATATGTCACTCATGCTCTGCAAGCTCTGAGTTAACACCACACAAAATTAAATATGAGTCTACTGGAAAATACCAATGGGAACATAAGAGAGTATTTCTAAGAAATATCCTGTAGGCTTAAAAACAGTTCTCCGGCTCATGTTTTGCAGTCTCTGCAGATTTTAAGGGACCTTCCCTCTGACTTTGATCAGAAAACCCTCCTGAACTGTGATAAAAATCTTCTCTTTTCAGGGCTTTTCAGTGGGAATGGGTTTGGAAAAATAGAGTAGTATGCCGCACTTCTGTAAACAGTTGACCTGACATGCTAGACCTCACATAGTGAACAAATTCAACACCAATAAACAGTCCTTTTTTAAATGGCATATAATTGATGAAAGAACTGGGGGACTGGAAGAAAATCAGCCTAACAAAATACTAGCTTCCATGATAGATATCTTCTGAAAAAGCAAAGAGTAATGTATATCATCTCTGCAAAAATGAAAAGAATATATTTTTTCAGTTGAGTAAACGTGGCAAAGTTTGCTCGGCACAACTCAGAAGTTTCTCAGGTTCTTGTTGAGGTAGAGCCCTGAGCATTTGTTTACAAGCTGGATTTCCAGCTCAATCCATTGTCAACACAACGTGATTCCACACAGCAGCAAAGTGACTGTTACAAATGTTTGATTATTTATAGAAGCCTCTGGGGTGTTTTGTAATGCACAACAGTCTCCAAACCAAAGTGAGCAAATGTATCATTTTATGTGTGTTAGATCCTTCATGAACACACAACGGCAGCAGGAATATTGTCAGGAACTCCACTTTAGGAAATCTAAAACACTGGTGAAAATATATTCATTTTTCCATAACATAAAAGGAGATGATAATGTATTATGGAATCTTAGAATCCCAAAATGGGTTGGGTTGGAAGGGACCTCAAGGATCATCAAGTTCCAACTCCTTGCCACAGGCAAGTTAAGTATGCTTGTCTGTTCAACTAACTCTTTAAAACTTTGTCTGTCTTCATTTGGGGTGGAAATTATCACACAGAATAGTGCAGTGACCAGCACCCAACAGCAACATAATACTCAGTACATCCCACTAGACACAATTTTACAAAAATCAAAGCACTTGCAGAGAAATCTTTTTATTATATATGTCAATTATAAATTAATTAGAACAATGCTGACTGCATTTCAAAGACATTTTGAAACAAACATGTCATTTTATTTTTATGTTTTGTTTGTTTCACTGTAATCCAGCATCAAAGTCCTTTCAATTCCTTTTGAATTATTTAAAAAACAACAACAAAAAGAATATTTGAGCTATGCAACAACAGTTGATTGAAAGACACCAAAGGATGGGATTGATCCTTCTTACAGCTTAAAATTCATCCTGTTCCACACATCTAGGCCTTTCATTTTTTTTTGCTGGTTCAGCTTCCATACAGCAGTGTGAAGGCATGCCAGGGGAATAAATTATCAAGAGTTGAAAGTACTCTGGAGACTCTGCTCTAAATTGGGCCTCTTCTTGATAAATGTTGTGCAAACACACACCAAATCATACTATTCTTGTTTCACCACGCTTAAAATACAAAATTCTTGACTTTATACTCAGGATAGTATTATCATCAAAACTATCACCCTGGTAAAAAATCAAAAAAATTTCATGTATTCGTGTGATCATAACTTTAATTACTTTATGCTATAAAGGTTTTTATAATTGAAAACTAATAGTTGTCAATTGCCTACAGAGAGATTTTTATTGATACCTATAAACATCAGCCAAGCAAGATTTCACAGGGATGTGCCAGTAAACTCTGAAGGTAGCAGAAAGGCTCCCATTCATCAGAGAATTGTTACCATTTGGATTGGTTCCAACAATTTTCACCACAAGACAAGCATGAGTCCATAAACCCATTCTGGACCTAACCACTCCATTAGTGATATTCAGCTTCTAGCAAAAGCTTCTCATTTGAATTTGGCCTGTCCCAGTTACCAGAAAGTAGTCCTGCTTATTCAATGATATCCTTTGCCAAACATCTTTCCTTTCCAGATTTGTATATTAATTTGTAATATTTTCTAAAATGTCAAAATACAGTGAAATAGTTAAATGAGAATATAGGTTTATTCATGAGAGCAGCAGGCAGTGAGCAGAAGAAGCTTTCTCCTTTGATCTATGCAGAACAGATATAAATAGCAACCATTAGGAGACGTGACATTTCATCACCAGCCTAGGTATCTTAAAACTCCTGTGATTAGAAGATCTTCGAACCCATTCACTAACCAGCTTGCAGACATTTTTCTCCTTTAGGATTTATATGTTCCAATTCCTTTTCCTGTTCTATTTCATCTTTAATACATAACTCTGCTCCAAATTCCTGCCAGCATCACACCAAGAAAATTGATAAGATGTAGAGTTCTCTGCTGGTATTTTTTTCTCTCTTTAATACCCCTCCTATCAAATACTTTTGTGGCTTTGATAAAAAGAAAAAAAAAATCTATCATTATTAGCTGATATGAAGAAGAATCAATTCTGATCTCTTGGCTAAATATAAATTTTCAGAACACTAGGCCAAGAAGTTGCTGCTTTTCCCAGTCTAATCATTCTAACAGTATAATTGAAAATAATATTTCCGCCTCTGACTGAAGTCTCTGAAAACACCCTCTGATGATTTTAGAAGCAACTGTACTAAGAATTCTGAATTAAATTTTCTAAGTTTTTCTTAAAAAGGTTAAATTTCTTTCCATGTGTTCAACAACAATGCCTCATACTGTTAATATATACTTCATCAGTAACTTTCTATTATATTTGACCTATACCAGTAAAAGAAAATCTCTGTGTGGTGTCTTTCCCAGGCCCTGTAAACGATTTGAATTTGGAAAGAATGCATGCATAGTCCCTGGTTGAGGGTGTCATTTTAATGATTTCTACAACATATTTAGTTTACAACCCATAAAGAAATAAAAAGCAAACAAAAACATTAAAATGTCTTTAGCTAAATAATAAATAGAACATAGACTGTGAGAAGGAATAGCCATGACGTAGCAAATATACACATCTCTGTATCTGTTAAAAATATTTGCTTAGCTTCCACTCTGTTCATTGCAATTAACTGATTTTCTTTGAAATGAAAACAACGTAAATTAAAATAATTATTCAGAAAGTAGTATTTTAAAATAAAGAAACAATCTCAATTGCCATATTATTCTACTACAAGATGAAGAAAGCAGCTGAAATATTTTTCTGTGACCAAGGCAGATAAGGAAAAAGAAACAGAACGATGTCCCCAAATTTTTAGCCGTTTAGCATTGCTGTAGAGGGGCCAACAAAGCCTTGGGGGTGGGAGGGAGGGAATGTTCAGGTTGGATATCAGGAAAAATTTACTGTCAGAGTGGTGAAGCATTGGGACAGGCTGCCGAGGGAGGTGGTGGGGTCACCATCCCTGGAGGCTTTCAAAAAAAGGGTAGATGTGTCACTGAGAGACATGAGCTAGAGCAGTCACAGACATGGGCTGATGACTGGACTAGATGATCTTATTGGTCTTTCCAACCTTAATGATTCTATAATTCTATGATTCTCCGATTCTATGCAAATGAGACACCCAGCTGTTACAGAGAAGAGGGAAAGTGATTGTTCCATAAATGTCAAAAACTGCAGCCTTAGGGAGCTCCCCCATCAGTCTGTAGGTTTCTGTCCACAGACATCTCAGGGGAGGTTTGCACATTTAGTCATTACTTGCAGTGGATGGGCAGACCACAGCCAGCCCATTCCCAGAGGCCATAGCTGCCCACAGCACAGTGCTCTGCCTGAGCTGAAAAGCCCTGCTGAGGAGAAGAAAATATTTGCTCAAGCACAGCATGATGCTAACACAGCTACCTGGCTTTTGGATTAGAGCCAGTTTACCCCTCACAGACTGAAAGACTGAGCCAAACTAATCTGAAGCTGTCTACCGACACAATGACAGGACCACCTTCACCTAATTTATGCAGATTCTGACCTGAAGCTAATTTGGAGCTGTGAACTCCTAAACAGTAGAATGCGTGAAGTGCAATATCAGCATTTTGAATCCTATGATTCTTTGAGTATTAAAACCCTTAAGCATAAAATCCTGATGTCAAAAGTCAGTTTAAAGAAAAGGATCTAGTCACTTTTAGAATCTCACCCTTTATATTTCTGTTTCCTACAGAAGAGTCAGAAGCATTTTGCTTCTCATTCATGACTGCTGCAGCAGTGATCCACCATAAGGCTCATTAGAATTTATTAGTAAGTTTTATTAAACATCTATTGTAACTACTTCCTTTGCCACATGTGTTTTCACTAATTACATTGCACTGTATTTATTTTGCTTTACATAGCCTGATGTTGACTGAAATAAATTTACATGGCATAGTCTTATTTCTTTTACATATACAAACACACTTGTAAACACTCAGCTTCTTGAGCAGAAGTCATGATCTACAAGTTGTGATACAACAAGCCACAGGGTTAATGTTAGGCCCCAGTAACACACAGTTTTGTCTTCATTTAATTTCATAGAATCATCATAGAAAGGTTTAGACTGGGAGGGACCTTGAAGTTCATCCAGCCTGAACCCCCTGCATGGGCAGAGTTGCCACTCACCAGATCAGGTTGCCCAGGGCCCCATTCAACCTGGCCACCCAACACTTCCAGGGATGGAATAAACTCATTATAAAACTATCTTTTGATTTAAATCAACGGGATTACTTACAAATAATCTGATTCCTTTTTTTTTCTTTTTTTTTTTTCTTTAAGGAGAAACTATTACTGCATTAACATGTCTTGTAAATTAGACAATTTACATTTGCTGAGGAAGAAAGAGAAAATTTAGATAATTATCCAGCTTCGGGTGAGGGGAAATGTCACAGAGAAGCAAACCAACCACTGTCTATTTCTGCATTAAGACACAAATGTTTCCACATAGAATGTTGCGTTTTGTTTAGAGAAAGTTTCCAACAGCTTTAAAAATACATGGCTCTCTGGGAGGGACTCCCTTGAGCAATCTGAGTTGGATGAAGCTAATAGGGAGGCTGTTACCACTGGCAGCACGCTTGAGGAAGGAGAGTTGTTAATGTGTGGAAAATCCCTCTTTTCTTAAGTGATCGAAATACATCTTTTTTTGGAGGAAACAAAAGATTCTGGGTTATTTCTACCAATATGTACAATAAAAATCCACTGTGTCACTGTATTATAACAAATTGAAATTGTCCAGCATGAATAACTGTTAATATTTGCAATAGCTAAACAGTAGCCATTCTGTGCAATTTCTTCCCACATATTTGTGAAAAAAAATAACACACTTTGCTCAACACATAAGAAAATAAGGCATTGTTTACCAAAACTCCTTTTGATGGATCAGTGATTTGTGAAAAGATGAGAGAATTAAATCTCTTTCTATCCTTTCTGTTTTTGTTGAAGGCCTCTCAATCAAAAACACCTTTATATTTCACACAAAACAAAACAGTTGAAATATGTTACATGTCCACAAACCACCAAAGTATACTTCAGATATTGCTAAGTCCCCAGAGTAAAAATCCAGATCTACTACAAAAAAATTGATAAAATCCAAATTGAGTAGAGAGAACTTTACTGCAGTTTCTTCTCTTTACTACAGTCTTATGTAGTATTTAAACATTGATGTTCATACATAAAATAGATCACCTCTACTTATAGCGAACGTATACAATGTCCTGATGTTTGTATTTCATAAAAGTAGCTACCAATTGAAGTCAACAGAGGAATTAAATCAAAGCTTTTTCTGTGAAAGCTTGCTAGAGAGGAGCTTCTGTATTCTCAGAGATGTATTTCTGTCTCCACAATACCAGAATGCTAAATTCTGCAGAGCAACATCCAATCTCAGTTTTACGTGTATGAATCACCAGTCAGAACTCTCATAGAACTGCACAAGAAGAAATTTCAACATATCTGACTGACAGTGCCTAAATATTTAACCTTGTATATCATGATATTCTTCTTATGCAAAGTAAAATTCATAATTTTGCATTAGAACCAGAACACAGAAGAAAGGAAAAGTTCTAGAGAGAAAATATTGTTCCAAATGTTTTCATCTTCCAGAAATAACCTTAGCATTTAAATTCATTAGTAAAACAACCTGTGAACTAATCCTTCTGGAGTGAGAATTTTAATTTGGCAATACATGAGAGAAATCTATTTTTAACTTCACATTTTGTTACATTTGTTGTTAGTTTTATATTTAGAGACATTCTAGCCACAGAACTCAACAATGCTTTCTTTAACATTCTCTTCAGTCATCCTCAAATACATTTCACCCCTGAGATAACATCGGTAGATGTATCCTTCATTCTCACAGTGACAGTAGCTGGCCCAAAATACCCTGGTAACAAGTTTTTATGTCAGGGAATAATGATTCAGGGAAAGCAAAATATTTATTGAGTGTACATTAATTAAACTAAAAGGTAAAATAAAATAAGTATCTACACAGATTCAAAGTTCTTCAGTTCTGTCATGAGTAGAACTAAAGTGATAAGACTTAAAATGAATTGTTTCGTCTTCATTGAAACAGAACCCTTCAAACTTACTGAGAGGAAAACACTTTCTGTTTACCTAAACATTTCGAAAAAACAAGCTGTAATACTGGCTTTCAAAGGAAAAAAATAGGAAATGGCAGAATTTTCTCTTGTTATGGAATCTGAAGTTTTAATTAATTCTGATGAAGATAGGTCATTAAAAGGTCACACTATCCAGACATTGCACTATGTTTTGAACCATAATTAATAGAAATCGTATCCTGTTCAGGAGTTATTAATTGAAAAAAAAAAAAAAAAAAAAAAAGGAAAAACAGACATTTTCTACGAACAGATAGTTTGATATTATTAGACTGAAATTAGGGATGAATTGTAAATGTTTAAATTAAATCTTGGTTTGTGATATTTGGGTCAAGAAGAACAGGAATCTTTACTTCATGACACAGCAAAGCACGCTTACAAAAATTCCTCTGAGATGAACTTCTTTCCACTAGCTATCCTTTACAAACCCCAGAGCCATTCTGCTAACAGTAGCTGACTCAGTTGCTTTGGCTATATGATGCAGTGCCTAAAGGACATGCCCTCCTCCTCTCCGAGCTGATCTTTGTTCTCTTACATAAGTAATACTGGAAAACATTTTTCTTGGTCAAAGCAGAAAAACTACAAGCCACACTTTCTTAGGCTGACGCTTCTGGAGTACTGCATTCTGGTTAAATGGACAATTTCTGAACAGTCTGTCTCTGGCAAGCTGGATTAGCTTTACAAACCTTTAACAAGTCAGGCTGAAATCTTAACACAGAGGTAATGATTTTCTTGTCCTTCTTTATACATCACTCTTGGAATACAATTTATTTTTAGAAGGAGATTGATAACGTACTTATGGCACTGTGATAACAGTTACCATACAGAAGCTGCTGTATTAGATTAGTCCATGCTGTTTCCATTCCTGTGCCCAATATCTGCCAGTGACCAATAATGATACAACCACTTTAGGGTCGCTAGGGCTGCTGATACATGGGTGAGGGGAGGTGCTTGTTTTTCAGAATTTGTTGTGGGTTTTTTTGTTTGTTTGCTTGTTTCTTGTTTTATTCTCAGAACTATCTTCAAGAATCCTTAAAAGTAACTGCTTGAGAAGAGAAGGAAGAGATCAGGGCATCAAAATGATCTCACAGGAAATTCAAATTCCCAGTGATGGGATGCTAACCACAAAGACACAGTAGGAACTCTGGAATAACAAAACCCAGGACTTGCCTCCATGTGAAGCTTTGCTGTGATATGTTCTCAACTTTACTTCACTGCAGTTCATTGTTTAGTGTTCTGTAATCCGGTTCTGATTTGCCAACTAATTTATTTCCCTTTCTCATAAAACCAGATGTTGAACTCAACAGTATTACTGTTGTTAGCCTTTGTTCAGTAGTGGGTGAGCTTCATCCTGGCTCATAGCACCTAAGGGTTTCCTAAAACATTCAGAATATCTAGTTTCATCTCTTTGATTACTGACTTCTTCACATGATCCAAGGCCTATTTCCAAATATCATTTCCCATACACCAGTGACCAAAAGCAGTCTGCTGTCTGCATCATTTCACAAAAATATCTTTAATCTAGAAAGAGAGCTTTTTTTAACACTATGCAGTCTTCATACTTGTCCCCAGCCTGCTTGATTTTTTTTTCTTTATAAAAAAAACAATACACAGCAGTACCAAGGCAAAAAAAAAAAAATTGAAAAAGGTCAGTAATCTTCGAATATTTACTGTAATCTCTAAACATTTGATTAAAATGAGATTTTTTCCCTTTCTTTCTTTTTTTCCTTCTTACTAAACTTAACCTTCCTCTTAAATGATGTCAGAGACAGATGTTGGTGTACAGCAGTAGAGGTTGTACCTTCCCACCAATATTCCATTATGTGTTGTTGCTGTGTGACAGATAACAGCAGAGGGGCAGTCTGATCAAAGTGCATCTGATATGGAAGTACCTATGTGTCACTGAAGTCCTCCACAAGAAAAAGTATGACACCCACTGACTTTCCTTGACACTTACTGAACATTTATGAAGATCAAACAGTGGATGTGAGCACAGTGAGGTGGTGGGTGGTGCGCTTCAGCAGTGGCAACAGTGACAATACTTCTGCTGGCGCAGACTTTTACAAGCATGGTATGCAGGTTCTTGTTCATCACTGACAAAATTGTAGAGATAATGGAGTTACTGTGCTGAAGAATAGAGTTTTCTCTGTCAAGAACAGTTATTGTGTTCTTGTAGTTTCCATAGAAATAAATAGGAGGCGTTACATTCAGAGTGACCTATGTATAAATGTTCTTCAGAATTCTGATATTTTACAGGATTCTCCTACTTCTTTCTACTTTCAGTTGCTGAGCACAGAATGTTACTTATTTAGTGGATCTGAAACTAAAAGGCACAAGATCTATTGCTTTTCCAGACAGAGATTTCTGTTTTCAATTACTCTAGAGACAAATCTCATTTTCCTACAAGAGAACACATGCCTCTAAAATGAAGGTGGTCATAAGCACTGGAATACAAAAAAGAAAACATCAGCAAATAAACACAACTTCCAAAAGAAACTATTTCTGATGACTAACACTGGAATTTATCAAGGGATATAAAATTTCATGGGATGAAAATTAAGGCCTTTCAAATATGTCTTGTTCAGCACTTACCATCACACCTGCATATCTTGGTCGTACTATCCACTGTTTTTTTTAACCTCAGGAAAAATAATATTTACACAACACACCCCACAATGTTGTGGTCTCAACAGAGGATATGGGCTGCCTCAAAGCCAAAAGATCACAAAGTAATGTAATGTTACATTTTTTCTAGTAATTTATTCTGGATTTATTTTCTGGATTAATATTCTTTATAGAGTCTTATTTCAAGTATGAAATGTTGGTGATAAAGAACATGAAATCAAAGACTGGAAATAAAATTCACTTCATCTATCTCTCAGAATGACTCCCTTATAGGAAGAGAAGACAATCAATACAGTGAATTTATAGTTAGGAATAGTCAACATATTTCTGTGTTTTAAATTACATAAGCTGCTTTGGAGTCAGTAATATATGTATAAATATATATATAAATATATATATATATATATTCTAAGTCCAGTAGATATGAGTGTTTGTTTTATTCTGTTTTCCAGAGGAGAGAGTTCTACACAGAGAAGAGCATACGCTGTCTTCAAAAGAAAGTGGTGTAAAGAAGAATTAAATACAATATAAACTCCACCTCCATGTGCCTAGGACTCCTTTCCTTTCCATCTTGTATGATTCAAGACTATACTTAGTTTGTTTTCCTAATCTTCCAGGATAATTCTTCCTTTTCTGGAACCTACGCAGTATCAAGTGTAAACAGATATACTAATAAAAAAATGCATTTCTGACGCATTTGAACAACCACATAAGAAATCTAAACTTGGCTCAATCATCTTTTCTTGACATATCTTTGCACATCTTCCCAAAGCAGCCTCAGTAATTACTGACATCATATGGCACAATTATGGACAAAACAAAAGGCAGCAGATTACAATAATTTTAGTTGATAATGAATCTACTATTAGATTATCAAAACTCTAATGAGAACTAAAGTGATTTGAAATTATATGTTCAAATCAGAATTAAATTTTGTATTCCTTTTGTAAAAATGAACAATTCAAACTTCCTGAAAGTCTTATAGAATCTAAATGACAAGAAGTAATGACTCTTCCCTCACAAATAACATCAGGAAGGACGTAAGTTTAATTTATATTGCATAAATTCTTGGAACACATGCACATCAGTGAAAAACAAACAGATAAAATATGAAGAAAAAACTGTCAAAACATGAAAGAGGAGTGAAGCAGAGAAATCAGCATCACTCTTAGTTATTTTGCATATCAGAACTTACTAGAACAAATCTGTCAAAACATAAAAGAGGAGTGAAGCAGACAAATCAGTGTCACTCTTAGATATTTTGCATATCTGAACTTACCAGAACAAATTTATTTCTGAGCACATATCTCTGAGCTCAGTCTAAACATGTTTCCTTCTTATTTGAAGAAACTACTTGCAAAAATAAATATGCCCAGGGTCACATGAAAAAGCCATGCCTTCTAAGTTCTTGGCACTACAATGTAGTAAATCAGGTCTCCTGTGAGCACCCAGATTATCATAGGACACACTCAAAATTGATTTTCCACGAAGTTAAACAATATAAAGGTTCTTTCCAAGCTATCATATTGAATCCTGACTAGGAAAGACCCTCTCCTTTCCTGTTAACCTTTAACTATAATCCTGAACATTTTTTAGCTAAACTGTACCTTTTTTCTAAAATCCCTAAATCTAAAATCCTTCAGAAATGCAACTATGTGATTTTCTTTTCAATTTAATTAACTATAGGCCATCTAAGATTCAAATGCTATGTTTCTTCACCTTCTATCTATGACCTTCTGAGTGATAGATACAACAAATGACTCCTTCAAACAGGTATGATTCTGTCAGCAATCAAGATGCCTAGAACAGTTAAGAAACAGAAAATGAGCAACTGATAGCAACATGTCACTTTGCTACTATTTTTTTAACTTTTTAACACAGGCCCCTGATAAGGAAAACAACTTGGTTTTTCTTTTCTCTAATACTTCAGTTTTCATATCTGTTAGCCAATATTATATATTCCGTCTGTTTCCATGCATAGACTTAAAAAGAAATCAAACTCAGTCTTACTGATAGAGCCAATTATGTAGTACATTGCTGCACTAAAAAGAAATATCAATCCAACTGGGACAAATCCTTCTCTCATTTTTCAGATCTATACAAAAATAAACTCATTGAGTCAACACATTTACACCAGATTTACAGCATTGTGATTGAAAGAGGAATTATTCTCTGTTTTGGATGAGAGAAAGAGGATTTGGCAGGAAAAAAGGAAATTATCATAAAGCAAATTCCAACCACAGCTCTCTTCGTATTGAAGAATTCTCTCTGAATTCAATAGAAATAGGATCAAAGCAGCATTCAAGCTTGATCAAACTGTTCTTTTTTTAATGTAGCAATTATTGTCACATTATCTGAAAATAAAACAGCTATTAAAAGATTACAAATATTCAAAGGAAAATTATAAAATATAACCTCTTCAGCCATACAGAAGGAAGTACATTTTTCTTTAACCTAAATCTCTTCAAAAAAAAAAAAACAAAAAAAAAAACTAATGAACAAAAAGAATAGCTTAATGGATAAATATACTTTCCCTCAGATGCTTATATTGTCAACATTTTTCCTCATGACTGAACTCTGAAGGTAAATTTGTACTTAGCAGAGATAATAAAGCAAAAATAAGAAATTATATCATTACTGCTAGCCAACCATGTCCAATTTCATACCAGTTTTCATACAGCAGCAAGTGTGTGCCCCTTAAATTAAAGAAATTAACTTAATTTGGCACAGCCTGTAACATGCCTTTTGTCTCCTAGGACAATGCTGAAACCATCTACTCCATTAGCCAAGGGGTTTAAAAACCCAAAGACTGTTGGATCTGTAGTTCAAATTGAAAAGGCAAATTAGAGAGTAAGAATGCATGGCAACATGGAGACCGCCTTTTAATAGCCTGCCATTTATAGTACAGATTGCATGAATGGAATTGTTTTAAAAAATACATATGGATTTTATTATAATATCTCCTAGTTTCCCTGCTGACAGCACTTTGTAGAATTGAACCAAGTTGGTTTTCCTCAGTGTACATTTTCCCTCCACTCTACTATAGCTTGAGATGTGATCTACAAAAGACCATATACTTCGTGATTCTTCTATTATTATTCTAATTAACCAGAGAGAATCAAGAGGAAGCTCCAAATAAAGGATTTAGATGCTGGAAACGGGACTTCAGCATCCCTCCTGAACAAGTCTAAGCTACAAGGTAACTGGCCTCACACACCGGTAAGGGGCACAAAGTTCCCTGAACATCACTCTGCTGGCCTTAAACACCTGAAGGTTTCTGTGTATGCATGCCAGAGGTGCTCCAACTGGGGAGCCTCCAAAGATAGACTGGAGAGATGAAAAAGATGAAAAGCAGTAGAGCTCACCATATATCCCTGCAGAGCCTCACAGGACAAGTACCTTTTTAATACACCTGCTGACATGGACAACATACTGCTTCTAAATCCTAAATGGGCACTGTGTCTTCCTGCCCTTGATTTATGCCTAGAAAGATGAGGCATTTCCAACAGTGTCCTGCAGTCTTCGTTTCCTATTGCTTCTCAGCCTTACAGCAAAGGGCTCTCTGCTTCCTCTTACCAGAAGCCCAGGTATCTCTCACAGGTCACCCCAATGAGGAACAAAGATAAATATTACCTACAAGTCAATTGTTTCACACTCTTTTCCTTTTCACAGGCAATTTCCCCTGAGCAAGCTGCCTGCTCCTAGGTGGGCTCATCAGGACATGAGGAAGCGAGCTGTGTGCTGGCTCTGCTCTCATCTGCATGTGCAGCAAGAGTGGGATGAGCAACAGAACACACCACACCTATTTTTGGTAGTGATAAGTTCTTTCTAATCCAGTTACCATGATCTTGTGTGTGAGGTAAATAAAATTAAATAAATAAATACCTGTTTCTAGCTGATAGGTCTGCTAATTCCTAGTATTAATCAACCTCTAACTACTCTTGAGCATGTCACTAGTTTTCACTCGCCAGTCTCACCTAATTTTAATATGCAGTTCTCCAGAGCAAATCAGGATAATTCATCAAACCAAGCTCCTATGAAGGGAAAATAAAAACCTTAGGTGACAGCGCTTTTATGGTACATTTAGCAAATGTATTTCAGTTTATCCCCACTAGAACAAATCCAATATTCCCACAGATAACAATAAAGATTCATTACAGCCTCTGCTACTCATACCAAGCCTAAATGATTTTGTAATGATACTATTGCAAAAAGTGTATTTTTTAAATGTCACTATTTGGATTTGTTGTGGAAGTGAACTATACTGCAAACAACTGTCTCATTCCATTTACTCTTTGCAGAAAATGAAATATGCCAGGCTGGCACTTTCCAAACCTGATGTACTGTTTGATTCTATCATTAATAACAAAGATTGACTAATGATCTCTTAACAAAAATTCTATTATCTTCTCTGCAGGAAATAATTTAAACTTGCTCTGATCTGTCCAGTTGATGAAAGAGTCAACAATTCTCCTTTCTGTAATGAATGTATTCTGAAGACAATGTTATCAGTGGTCAGATCCCAGAGTTTTGGTGCATTCAGTCCAATCCATCCCTTTTCAGAGAACCATGTAAGCATGTGCCAAGATTCAAGGAGGCACTTACATCTACTAGATCCATTAATTGGCAACAGTACTTGACTGAAATCAATATCAGACTAAGCAAAAGCCAAACTGAAGCAAATGAATAGATGTTCTACTTTTAGAAAACACATTTAAATGATCAAATGTTTAAAAAATCTTTGTGCCTTCTTTTATCACTTAAGTAGGTCCAAAGAACATCAAGGAAGTCTTCAATCTTTGAATCTTAGATGATTATAAACACTAAAGAGCCATTACTCAGTATCTCAGTGGTTGATTTATGAAGCAAATGTCCTAGCAAGGGAACAAATGAAACTCTAATATTTTATATTTTTAATATCTTGCAACTCTAATATTATCAGATTATTAATGAGATTATAGCAAAAAATATTTTTATGAAATAAATCCTTTTCTTAAAACAGTAAACTGCTGCCAACAAGGATAAGAAATAAAAATAGCTAGACAAGACTCAGAATCTAGCACCAAAACTATTACCATAAAGAAGACTCTTTCAACTTACAGTTTAGTAAGGAAAAATCAAACTGAAGGAAAAAATATATGCATATTTAATTAAAAAAATTAGTAGCTAATAGTTACTAAAAGTAGTTACATGTGAAAAAGACATAAATGAAAGAGGCATTTCAACAGTCATGAATATGGCAAATCCCCACTGCCTGTTCATTCCATTGCATGATGAACCATCATCACCATGAGGTTTTATTTTAGGTTACAGGAGTGTGCAGTCATTGTTTCACAATGGCCCACTGCTGTTTCCAACATTCCTAATTGTACAAGACTTGGGCTGTCAAGCAAACAAGGACATAAATCTAATCATCATGGTGCTATAAAGCATAGAACATAGTGATTCAAAATCTGATGTAAAAGTTTAATTCACTGGCTATCACATTGGCATTAACAATTATGGTGCCTTGGCTAAGTATTCCTTAGTATTCCTGCTCCAAAAGAGTGCAGGTCTCCCACACTTTTTGATGGTTCTGTGAGGATTTCTTTTGGTCTTGTGGGCATCGCCAGAGGACACAATGTGGACAACTGAATCAAACCCTTGGTGCCAATTTATCTTCATAGTATCTAGCAAGATGCTTATGCCCCAAGGAAACAATTGAGAAGCCTGTATATTCAGCATGTCACCAGATTGCAGGAAACAGTGACATAGTTGAAATGTAAGATTTCTCCTGTTTGCAGACTTTCCAACAAGGTGTTTCAGGATTCAAGAGTAAGCACTCAGACTTTCTGGAAAGGTCAGGGTTCATTTGAACTAACTTTATGCAACTTTCACACTGAAACTGGAGCTTGCATAGAACAGAATGATAGGTTCATATGTCTCATAGTTAAATTATTAGTAGAAAAATGAATGTATCTTTTAACTGTTTAAGTGAAATGTTAGATTCAGGACTGAACTTCAGAAGCAAGGACTAGCACTGTTCTCCAGAGTTTCCCTTCTGAATGCCAGCCTCCTCAGGGCAACCAGCCCGCAGGATCAGACCAGAGCCTGTCCAAAGCAAAACCCATAGTAACACAAATTATGTAAATGCTGAATACAAAACACTGATAGTTTTGCTTTTCAAATATGTTTCTTAGTGCTCCACAATGCTTACTAGTGTAGTTGCAGTTACCTCTCATGATTGGTTCTGTTTCTAATCCAATGCTTACTTAGAGTAAAATTCTCAAGTAACCTTGGAAGCAAATCTCACGTATGCCAAGCTGTGTCCAACATGCCCTTTTTGGACACCTGACCTATGCCAGTCTAACTTTATGCCAACTTGCTAGCATATGTAATTAAAGATAAACTTGGAAACCAGCAATGAAATTATCATGATCCCGATTGTTCCCTCCCTGGAAACTCAAGCAGTCACCTCATTCAAATGTTAATGAATGCAGCACATTCCTGATGGACTGAATGTCACTTTACTCAGGTAGGAATTGTCACGAGTGATCTGCCACACTGCAGCAACAGGCCCTGTGTCATGTCTGGTTGTCAAATAATTACATTGTCAGCTGCCATTAGCTAGAGCTGCTTATTGACCACAAAATGGATCTACCTTAGAAGACTATCAATTTCTGAAATTATTGTTTTCTATTTGTTTTACAACACAAATACAGGTAGGATTCTCAAAAGCATGTTTATTTAGGAGTGCACCTCTTACTATATATCAGTTTGGTCTTTGTTCTTAACCTAGAAGTTTCTGTAAACTCTGTTGTATTACCATACAGCATGCAGTTTTCAGGCTTTACACTCAAGTATCAATTTTTTACACTACATTCTTTGGCTGCAAATAATAAAACTATTTGGTATAATCTGAAAGCCAGCAAGCTCTGCAATTCTGAGTTTTAATGAAGGTCATTCTAAAACTGCGTTATTAGGTCTTTAACATTTCAGCCCTTTGGCAAGGCATCAAGTTGAGACACGGTAGAATATTATTTCCACATCATACACAGGTTTATTTTTCAGCAACAGCAATGCAAACAAGTTTCAAAAAATTGTTTAAAGAAATTATAATTCATCCTCTGTCTTGTATGCTTTTATGCTTAGTTACAAAAACCCAGACTTAAAACCAGACAGTCTGCTTCTAGCTGTGCATTTTACTAAGGCAGAGTGGGTATAAAATGCTCGTGGCACATTCTGTGCACTTTCTGGTCCTTTTCATTAGTTTGACTCACAGATCATTAAGGATCTGCCACTTAATTTTGCTCATTTCTCTGCTGCTGGAGACAATCACATCATATAGTTAATTTTCCTGAAAGTATGAAGTGTCATATCTTAACCAGTGAGATTTTTGAGCATATGCTGCATATCAGCTCCACCTGCTGTGGCACTACAGGAGACCCAAGCAAGCTCAGACATGACAAGGGCTCTTGCCACCACAGTGCCAACGGCCAGATATGCCCACAACAGATGGCAGGCAGCTTTCCATATCACTCAGATGAGTTTCTTCATCCTCACACTTCCGTGTATGGAAGGAACAATGAATTAGTGATATGATTAAAGTTAGTAAATATCTAAATAAGGGTGAGAGGTAAATGGGTGAGGCCAGACTCTTCTCAGTGGCATATATCAACAGAAGAAGGAAAAATGGCCTAAAACTTGAACATAGGAAGTTCCATAGAAACTTCTTCATGGTAAGGGTGATGGCACACTGTAACAGGTTGCCCAGTCAAGTTGTAGAGTCTCCTTCTATGAAGATTTTCAAGACCATCTGGATTCTTCACCGTGTAACCTATTGTAGGGAACCTGCTTTAGCAAAGGGGTTGGACTCAATGATCTCTTGAAGTCCGTTATAACCCCCACAGTTCTGGGATTCTGTAGGTCTACTAACCCAGCATGTGCAGTAAAGTATACAAAATTCTTCACAGGATAGATTAAGGACACTTTAAGTGAGATGATGTCTTTCTAGTAATTTTCACAGAAGGGGTTCTAGGAAGATCTAAATCTAAGGATCACAATTTGAGAAAGATATGTCAGAAGAGAAAAAAAAAAAAAAGGATGATTAAGTATAAATGGCCAGCAGGATGGGGAGATGCCCAGTCAGGGGATCTGCAAGCTCTTAAGATACCAACTTTTAGCTGATTTCAGGAAGACATTGATTTTTTTTTTTAATCCTGTTTTGTTAGCAGATCAGTCAGCTAAACAGCTTTGTATTTAAGTATTGTGAGCAAAAGTTTGTCTCGGTTGTAGGCCATTTCATTCACTTGGAAGAGAGTGAAACAAAAGACTTGAGAATTACAGCAAAGTAAACTGAACAGTTCCCAAGAAAATGCAATTTTTTTGAAAGGAACATGCAAAAAAAGGAGACATAATATATAATATTTAAAAAGTCCTTGGCATAAATACTTCTTGAGGAAATGTTACGGATGGATAGGGTAGTATTCTGTCTGAAGCAGCATAAGGCAAGGAATGAAAGTGAAAGAGAGTGGTGTGTTTTTAAAGGAAGAACATTAAGATGAGGATATTTAAAGGACTTACATTTGGTTCTTTCCTAATAATTAAAAAAAAATATTGATACTGAGTTGGGAAAAATGCTATGAAATAGTGCAAGCAGAAGTGCTGAAGATCTGTAATATAGACACTAAAGGTATCAACCTTCTAAATTTAACGCTCCTATCTCATAAAGAAGGGAACATTTAGTGCTATAAGAGAGAAAATTAAAACTAGAAGAGGGAATACATATTCTTTTTATTTAACACTGGACAACAGACTGGAAAGGACTGTCAGGAATCTAACCTCATGCTCTCAGGGACCTTTGTGACAGGAACACAACTCAGAGAGGCACAGAGAACATGCATCCCACCTCACACTATGCACCACGTAACACTGCTTAGCTTGGGTCTTTCTCTCCTCAAAATAATGCCCCAGAAAAAGAGCAATATGGATGAACAATTTGGCCACAGGGAGATACAAATCTGTTGTTCTACTCTGTATCATTTTCTAAGCCACTGTTTTCATCCCAAACAGAAATTTTAAGCTAACGTCAGGGTCCTGGTTTCATCTGAGATGGTGTTAACAGCAGACAGTGTTAACAACACACCAATGTTTTGGGTGTTGCTGAGCAGTGGGAGCAAACCCACCAAGCACAACCCAGTCACTTGGTGGAAGAGCCACTGTCTTTATGGCATGGTGGCAGAGCAGAGGCAGGACAGGTTGCCTGAATTAGGCCAGGGATCATTCTGTACTGAATTATGGCAGGCAGAAGGCCATAAAGTCATGGGTGTTGGCCAGGGGTGGACGTTGTTCAGGGGTTGGCCGAGTGCCTGTCAGTGGGAGATGAGATGTTGTACTAGTATCTGAGCATTGGTTGGCAGGCAGTTGTATTGTCAGTTAGGTTTTGGGTGGAAAGAAAGTGCATGGCAGACATATATGTGTGTGTGTCTGTGTGTGTGTGTGTGTGTGTGTGTGTGTGTGTAGTTATAATTGCATTTTCTTTCCATTTTTCTTTTCTGTCAGTAAATATTTTTCAAACCTATGGTTCTATTTTGTTTCCAGTTCTCTCCCTCATCCCATATACGAGAAGTGAGCAAAGCACTGCTGATGCTGAGCTGTTGGCTGAAACCACAACAGTCCAAAGCAGAAACAAAGTCATCACAGACTCAGGTATGGAGCTCACTGAATACCTTCAGCGAATGAAGGCATTGCAGTGAATATACCACATACACATACACATGCACATATTGGCTTGCTGATGACCTTTTGTTGTTTTTTTTTTTGAAGTAAGGAATTCTATGTATAAATGTTAACTGAGCTATCAACACATAATTACATGTTTGTCTGCCCCACAGGGAAAGTGTTTTTCTCATAAACGTAACTTAAGCAGATGGCAAAGGCTACATCTATTTAACTATACCTGTAAAGAGCTGTTCACTGTCATGAGCCAATGCTATCTAAGCATTACCCTTCACATTATGTAAAAGCTACAAATCAGTGTCAAAAAGCTGTTCTGTTCATATCATAAGCAACAATACAAGCCTCTCTTCTAATAAAGGCTGACAAACATTTCCTATTAACAGATCTTACTTTTCATTGTTTTTATCTTTGTCATATTTGAACCAAACTCTAGGTTAACGTAAATCAAACCTAATAAGGTAGAAAAAACATTTGTTACATTGATGATTTCTAATGCTCTTGTGCATAAGAGGATGAATTTGAAATGTGGGATCTGTACTGAGCATGTGGTCTTGCCATTCTGCGTTGACTCATACAAGGTAACAAATGCAGAGACCCTTAAAGAATGTGTTGAGAAAGCTGGTAGAATATTTTAGCAAATATCTGCACTCTGTCCTCTGCCTCGCAGGACTAAACAGATATTTTCCCGCAGTTCCAGTTCTGGAGTACTGGAAAGGCACTACTGGGAGACAGCTTACCTTGCCCCTATCTATCTTTTTGAACCAAAGAGGCAAAATGAAGACAAAATCTGTTTTCTTTTTGTTCTTTGTTTGGTTCTTTTTTGTAGTATACAGGGAAGATAAAATCTACTTCTCCCCAAGCAAGTATTTATAGACATAATTTTAATTTATTTAGGGACCCTACTTATCTTGCTCAGTAGCAAGTTACTGTTCTTACAATATCCAAATTTATTATTCGTGAATTTGGTGTTTAATCAGGCAGTACTCTAACTTCCAATTTTCTGTCACATCACAGACAAAAGCACTCCAAACTGGAGTCACTCTCTGAAACTCTTTCCAGGCAAAAGAATTCTACACTCAATAGAAAGAATAGTAAAAATGAAGAACTGTTTCCAAAGGCACAGTGAGGACCTACATTAATTCCAAGCTTTCCACTTCAGTTTTGAATGATGTTAGGTAAACAGATTTTATTTATAGCAAAGATCTATTTCAAAACACCAAATCATAAAAATATTTGAGAATTTCAACAGTAACACTATTTTTGGAGATTTTCCCTGTTAAGTAGTCACTGTGCCCCTTTGTACTAAGTCTCAGTCCTGAAATACAGAAATAATACAAAATATTAGCCTGTCATTGATTGCAAAAATAATGCCTGTGTTGTGAAATAGAAAGTCACTTCTTCCAACTGATCAACAAAAACAACTAGTAGTTCAAAATTCCAGAAGTAATCATGCCACTATCCACATACAGACTGTTCTGACAACTGGACAATAATTTAGTCATTTATATCTATGATGCATAATCTGTGTATTGCTTTTAATTTTCCATAGTTTGTCTACTGTTTTAAGAGGTTCAACAAACACATACACCCAAGATGAAGAAAAAAAGAAAAAAAGAAAAAAAAACCTGAAAAAATCCCTCTCGATTATGAAACAAGACAGAATTTTAACTGAAAACTTAACTGTGCTGAACTTAAACAAGTACAAAGCTCTTATGTAAGCATCAGTTGGAACAATGATTTCCATGTGCAATGCTTTTAGAACCACAATATATCTTCGACAGAAACCATGAAAGAAAGATGGATAAATAAAGATGAAAAAAAGAATGAAAGAATTGTTTGAAAAGATAGAATGAATAGGAAATACTGGATATCCATACTAAAACTGGTATAAGTACAGGAAAAATTAACACTTTGCCATGAGAGAAAACAAAGTAGTTATGGTACACTTGTATTTCGCAGAATGGTTGAGGCTGGAAGGGATCTTTGGGTCCATTTGGTCCAACACCCAGAACACAACCCTTTTGTAGATCTCCAAGAAGGAGACTCCTCAGCCTTCGAGCAGCCTGTGCCTGTGCTCCCTCACTCACACAGCACAGCAGTACTCCTGGGGTTCAGAAGGAACCTCCTGTGTGCCAGTTAGTGTCCACTGCCTCTTCTCCCGGCACTGGGCTCCACTGAAAAGAGCATGAATCTATCTTCATTTGACAGTGTATAAATAAACAAATCTGTTACTATGCTGCTGGAGGAATGCTTATTCTGTCTCTTAAAATACATAACAAACTCAGAGAAAGATTGCATTTGGAGACAATTCAGGTATAGGGATGACCATCACAAAAAATTACCACATAGAAAGCAAGCTGACATACTATAACCTACACTGCAGGCCATGATTTCTTCAGCAGTAACTGTAAGGCATCAGTCTTAGTACAAGTTGTCCAGATTACCTGACATTTCCCAGAGTCTACAAATAGGCAGGTGAACTGTCAGGTTTGCATAGTGTATGTCCTACAAACCAATACTGTCTGTTTTACAGTATTTTCATGAAGGTGATTCATGTCATAGTGTAGCTGATCCTTTGTACCTTTTTACTATGGTCCTGGAAGTAACATGATCTACTTCAAAACATCTAAAAAGTTAAGAGCACTGTCATCTTCTATAGCGTGACTCTTGTACCAGAGGTGTCAGCCAATGCATGGAATTATCAAATCAGAAGTGAAGGAGTATGGATAGAGCAGGAGAAACTGACCAAGAAGTGAAAATTCATGTGTACTGAAGCTTAATGGAGACCCTTTTAAAGTAAAAAAAATGTAGTGAAAACGCTCTGTAAAACAGAGACATGTCAAAAAAATTTGTTTTAGCCTTACTCTGAAAGAAGCTTGGATAGGATGCTATGATACCACCTTTTCTTCTGAAGGCACAGATGACAGAGGGCAATTCAAGGCACACAGAAAGATATTTAGCAGTGTCACCATGGGAACCATTTTGCAGAAGTGTGTAGGAGCAAAAAGCCTAACTGATGGATGCAGTTGGAAAAAAAAAAAAAAAAAAAGAACAGTAAATAAACCTGAAATGTAAAATCAGTTACAATGTACTTTGACTGGAAGACAGCACCACATGGTGCTTGATGCATGGACAAATCAAGTTTAGAACAAAATCATAGTTCAATTCAATGTAAAGACATTGCAGATGCACAGTGAAATATGCAATCATCACAGAAGGAAATATAAAAGCAGTCCATAAGAGTACAAAATGAGAAAAAACTAAAAATCTTCCACACATGGTGAAACCAACTGGTAATGGAAGCAAACTGTTTCCTTGGAGACATCAAAACAAAAGTTACATGACTTCCAGACAGCAGTATCTTCCAACAGTGTAGTAAGAGCTATACTAAAGGCTTGTTCTCAGCGTTAAATACATTTTATGTAATGCAGAATAATTTTTCCAACATGAGCAGAATCACACTGTTATAAAATCAAAAGGAAATCAAAGATATGTTCTTCAGATTGCAAATATGGAATTAGTTTTATTCAAAAATACTTCTTTTTATTATTATTTGTTTTGTTTTGTTTTTTTTAATGGATCTTTTCTAAGACTTAAATTTTGAAAGTAATTATACTTCAAATCCAAACTGAGATTTTTCAGCGTGTATGTACAGCAGGTCAAATCACATTTCTTTGTTTCTGAGCTACCGCGGATCTCACAGACTTCAATGTCAAAGCAACAATTTTAAGCCAATTCTTTTAATAAAAAAAATAAAATCTATGCATGGAATTATGGACTTCATATAATGATAGCATCCAAAGAAGCGACATAATCAGTCACAAATCATCTAGAATGTTAAACTCATTGAACTTCAGTTTCTGTATACGTAATCTCAAAGCTATGAGACTTCCACAGACTTTAATGTGATTTAAAATAGTAAAGACTAAATGGTTATTCTTTGATTAAACAGGAGAAGAAAAAAAAATACTGCCCTATTGGTCTCATTTCTCATCTAATGATATACTATACTACATTAATGAAATCTTCCTCTGCCTAGGGCATGGCCATTCATATTTCCTATCTTGTAACAGAGTTCCCTAGCCATCTGGATCTAGATTACTGGGGGTTAGGAGTAGGAACACTCTGCAGAACAATAAATGCACACAAGTTAGCAACAGATATATTTAAACAGGAAATTAGAAAATATCTCCAACCATCAAGAGAGTAAAGTGTCCGGAAAGTCCTGCAAACAGGGGAGTGAGAGGTAAAACAAAATCTAATTGATTTTAAATGATACTTGATCATTTCATGAAAAAGCTGTCTGCAGTCACAGGAAATTGGGCCTCTAGGCCCTAAAATATGCACTGCTACTGGAATTATAATGTAAAAAAATCAACATAAAATAAAAAGACATTTTTTTTCAAATTTGGAGGTATTGAAGAAACAGAATTATTACAGAGGATCAAAATGGAAAACTAAAACACCTAACAACACTGGAGAATGAGTAAATTACAGGCTGGTGTAATAAGAGGGGATAAAGGTACTAAAGTAGCTGAATATAGCCAAAAGGGTGATGAAATGAACTGAACATAGTACTACAATCATTTAGATATGTTACTTACTCACCTCACAGCAACTAATTTACACTTTCCAAATTACAGTTTTTTTAAAGTACAAATGGGACTAAAGTCCATTTTACTATATCTGAAAAGCAGCAAATGTCTTCAGTGTGCACCAGTCTCTAATCTGCTACAGAGAAAATTTAAAACAAAATTCCAGATCTTAAAAGGAAGTACTGTTAGTCCTGAGTTTTTGTGTTTTTTTGTTTGTTTGTTTGTTTTGTTTTTTAATAAAGCTATTTTACCAAAGCATTAAGAGCATTTCAGTTCATAAAGATTTCCATGGGAAGGGTTCTAAATGCTTTACTGCCTGAAAAGAACAGAGGTAAAACACTTGGTACATCAACTGAGATTACTAAGAGCATGGTTGTATGATGACAATTCAAAGCAATAAGCAACAAAAATGAGATATATTTTTGAAATGTGGCCAGACCATAATCTCCTGAGATGAGGGTATGACAAAGTCATAAATACTCTTTTGAAAATTGATTCAAATGCAGGTGCAAATGTGGTAAAATGAAATCAGAATGGGTGCATTCAACAGAGCAGCACCATTCTCATGGGTATCTCCAGTGAGAACAGTTCCACCTCAGCATGTCACATCCTCATACCAGTAGTCAAGGACAGCTTGCACTGCTAGGGTTCATAAATTCTGGTATGAGGGTGGAAATTCTTAAGAAAGACCACAAAAGTCCCTCTTATAAGCATGAAATGTAGGCCTACATTAATCTAATGTGATTCAGTGAGGTCAAGTGCACGGTGGGGCAATCCCAGGTGTGTGTATAGACTGGGAGAAGAACTCACTGAGAGCAGCTCTGCTCCAAAGGACTTAAGGGTCTTGGTGGAAGAAAAGCTGAACATGAGCCAGCAGTGTGTTTCTGAAGACCAGAGAGCCAAAAGGATCCTGGGCAAGGAGAAAGGTGGCAGCAAAGAGATGGAGGTGATAGTTCCTCTCTGCTCTGCCTTCTTGAGGCCCCACTTGCAGTACTGCATACAGGTCTGGGGCTCCCAGTACAGGAGGGATGCAGAGCTGTTGGAGTGGGTCCAGAGGAGGACTACAATGATGATCAGAGGGCTGCAGCATCTGTCCTACAAAGACAGGCTGAGAGAAATGGGCTTGCTCAACCTGGAGAGGAAATAGCCTTCCAGTTCTTAAAGAGAGCTGATGAACAGCAGGGAGATCAATTTTTTCACAAGGGCAGATAGTGGTAAGTCAAGGGGAAAATATTTAAAACTATGAGAAAGGAGATTTAGGTTAGATTTCAGGGGAAAATTTTTTACTCAGAGGGTGGTAAGGCACTGGCACAGAATGCCCAGAGAAGCTGTGGATGCCCCATCCCTGAAGGCATTCTTGGCCAGGTTGAATGGGGCCCTGGGTGGCCCTAATTTAGTGCCATATTTGTGATTGGCAACCCCACCCATGGCAGGGGGGACTGGAACTGGATAATCTTTGAGGTCCCTTCTAAGCCAAGCCATTATATGATTCTATGACACCTTCCTTGATTCTGTTGTTTCATCCATTAAGTTTATCATTTCTAACGCTTTAGCATGCCTAGGAAACTAATTAGTTAGACTTCTATTTTGTTGTGCTTCAGAAAAACAGAGAAAAAAAGATTATGCTTCCTCAAAAAATTGTAAATATCATATTGCATTTTTTTCTCTGTTGAATAAGAAGCTCATAATTTGATATTAAATTCTATTTGTTCCTTTGCACTCTTTCTGAAATGAGTCATGCTCCACGCCATCATTAATTGTGATTCAAAAATAACATTTATTTCATTAAATCAATTCAACTTGAACAAAGAATTAAAGGAGAGATTTCAGTTCCAGCACTTCAGACTTAGCCTGGAAAGAGCTATGAACAGAATTTGGTTTTATGCTAAGACAGTCTCACTGAAGTAACACAACTGAGGAGATTTATTTGAGGAGGAGCTGACAGAGGGCTCTCAATAGGGCTGTGCCCATACAGTCTAAAAAATAAACTGAATTAGCTCACACTCTTCACATTCTCAGTGCAAACTGAAAGCTGTAACTCCTCAGCAAAAAGGTTACTACTTCTAATATGTTCCTGCTTTGTAGGGGGATTAGATTCAGTGATCTCTGGAGGTCCCTTCCCAGCCCTACAATTCTGCGATTCTGATATTTGTATCCCTACTCACTTTATCCCTTTCAAAATTCATATTGTAAGAAAATTCCAAGACAGGATAAGCATGGGTTAGGATAATAGCTTTATACTGCATAACTGATAAATCTGGACTGGGTAAATCTAGACTAAGAACTAAAATCTAGGCTAGGAACAGAGTTTTCAAGTGGACAAAAAAAAGATATATGTATGTATCTACCAGCCCACATTACAAGTTCCACACACTTGGCCAAATATTCATGCAAGAACACATCATAGCATGTTGCTGTGATGATCATGATTTCATATGGTATTCTGCTTTTAAAGGCTTGTCTGTTCAGACAGACCTACAAATGCAAAATACAGTGATTATTCCTCCTTTAGATTTTGAAAATAGTAGATACACTGTTATTACACATTCATTTCCTATTGTCTTTTCTTCCAGCAGATTCTATTCAAGAATGACTCTGTATAGCAGCCACTTAGATAAAATGTACTCAGCCACTGCCATGCCTGTCTTTGGCATTTGTTACGTGCTACTGTTTTACAACTGTGCTTCTTTGTTCCAGCAGCATCTTAAAACATTTTGAGTGTTGGGTGTGGTTTTTTTTTCAAATACTTGTTTGCCATTGAGTTTAAAGATAATTTATATATATATATATATATATATAAATCTTACAGTTTTTAATATGTTAAAGTTTTCTTTGATAGTATTAAGAGTTTTTATTGGGAGGACTTTCTATTGTCCAGCAATAGATTCAGTTCAAGGTCTTTGCTAACTGAATGTGAGAACAAATTTCAAATGCTTTGGACTATGAAGATGAAATCAGGACTGCTGGTTTGGCCTTATGTCAACACATAGCATAGCTTATCACATGATGTTGTATTTAGCCAACAGTTTCATGCCAAAACAAAGCAAACATTTTGTTCTTATAGGAATTCTGAAACGGACTAACATCAAGTTGCTCAAACTCCATATTTATTAGTGCAGCTTATCTCCTCTGTGAAAGACTTCATTCATATACAAATAATACTTGTAGAATAACATCATAACTGAACAAACACATAAAATGTTAAATGGTATAACTTAAGCCATCGAGTTACATGAAAAAACTTTGTCCTTTAAAACAATGTTGTCTGTTTTTTCTTTTTTTTTCCTTCCTAATTACTGCACCAATTAACTATTACCGAGGGGAACTTCTAAGCTACGTGGCACAAGGCAACTTACATCAGATGTGTAATATGGGCATAAGGAAGTAAAAAGAGAAACATTTCTCCTTCAAAACCTCAGCTTTCTTACTTGTGGTGCATTGTGAAGCGCCTGTTAGCCATGCAGACTGAGCCCAGGTGCTGAGAATCTCAAGCTTCCCGAAAGCTAGAACTCTTCTCTCACCAGTCCTTGCTCAGAAAATCTCCATGAAGAGGCTCAGAACAAGTCCATCAAATACAGAATACTTGTTTATATCATAGTTTAGATTTTAAAAATAAAGTTATAGTAGCTCCACTCTACTTAGAATGGAGCAGTGTCTGATACAATCAGCCTTCTAGTGTTTTACTCAAAATTTGACCTTTTTTCAGAACCTCAATCTGCAAGAAAAATTATATGCTAAAAATGTATCTATACCACTCAAGAGACTTGTGTTAAAAAAAAAAAAGAGAGAAGAAAACATTTAAAATTTCTAATTAAACCTACCTTGTAAAAACATAGAAATTTGCCAGTAATACTGCTATCGAGAAAAACTGACCTCATATGCTAACTAACAGTGAAACTTCAAGTACACTTCCAGATTTCACAACTGCTTTCACAAGGCCTAAAATCTTAAACAAAAAATCTAAAATACTGTTAAGTAACATGCTATTTTATACAAGGAACACTTACAATGCAGTACCTCTCAAATGGCTCATCAGGTTCTAAATATGTAGGAAATAAGATTTTATTTGGCAATATAGAAAGAAGCTTTTCCATTTGATGCTGACAGGCAGACATTTCAAAAATGTTATAGACGTCTAAACAGGACACGGGTAAGCTATGCATCCTTGCTGTGTGTACTTGTAACATCTACTTTCATTTTTAATTTATCAGTGCTCTTCCTGATATAAGCATGTTTAATAATTACATATGTGATCTCAGTCTTGTGTATATTTTGTTCAGGCATTACCAGAACATCTGGAGAAGGTGCACTGTGTTGTCGTATACACATCGTATGACTACCTAGATGGTGTAGTATAAATAAGGATCGCAGGTTTTGTTCCTTCTCCCAAAAGTAAAAATGGCCATCTCCCATATTTTACATCAACCCAGATTATAATTTTAAAATATTATCATAGAATTATAGAATAATTAAGGATGGAAAAAACCTCTAAGATCATGTAGTTCCACCGCCTACCTGTGTTCATATAATTAATAATTTCTTCTATCAGAAAAAGAAACAAGAACATTCTGAATTTCCAAATATCAACAATGGTACGACCTTGCTGATGTGCTCTTATTTACTTAGCAGAAATCTTTAAAGTAGTAAACGTAAACACTCCAGTGATAAACTATAAGGAAAACCAAGCAATTTGATAATTTAAAGGTAAGTACAAAGGTACCCCAACGGCACTACACTGTGAGAATAAAAATATATTTCTTCACCTCTTCTTTTTGGACTCCTGTGCAAAGCAGATAAGAAAAGCAACTGAATAACTGCCCTTAATCTCTTAAAAAAATCACAGTAACAGAAAATCATACTTTCTGAATTACAGTTTGACTTTCTGTGTTACAGTACAGCTCTTCTTTGGTTCCAGCAGTTGACTGGAAGGAATGCATTTTTGTCTGTAACATCCCACTGAATACCTCAGTAACAATCCTGCCTTCTTTGAAGTCATCTGCATAAATCCGGTTGCATTTAAGTGGAGACAGGACTTTGCAACCTATGAAGATCAATACTAGTTAATTCTTTGTACATCAAATTTCTGTGCATGTGCCGCATCTAGTATGATTTTCTGTGGCTATTGTCAACCCCTTTTTTGTCTATGTAGGAACTCACTTGTTTCCTTACTAGTGCATCTTAGCTCCACCCAAGTCCCACTGTTCGAGAAAAATAATTTACAACAAACATATTCACAGTAAACAGATGCCAGTACCTAGGGCACATAAACTTCTCAGGTTGTTTCTGATTCCAGTTTAAAACAATTCTTCCTTTCCTGTTCCTCGAGGAGAAGTTATTTTAAATCTGGATCATTTTCCTGAACAGGAACAGTGTTATCTTATTAGGCTCTTCTCAAAGATCTGCTGTTGCAGATTGACAAATATCCTTTATTGATACATTGTTCAAAGTGAATAAACATACAAATGAAACACATTTCTCATTCTTTTTCATTCCCTTCTGCTAAAGGAAATACAGGTTTACTGGAAGCCTTTTATAATCCACTGCAGGATACCAGTCCTGCTCAGCAGAATGCTTTATTTCTTTTTATTTTCTCTAACAAGTAGGAAAGCACCAGGCAGCCTTTAGGTGGATTACTCCCTGCAAATACAAATGCTTGCAGAATTACATGGGGAAAGATCTGTTAAGCTTTAAACTCCCAAGGCATTTTTTTATGAGTCAAACAGCACCTCTTTCAAAGAAGCAAACCTCATATGCTTTTTAATAGGAATTAGGAAGCATCACTTTTTAAATTCTATAGCAAATTATCGAATGCTAATCATCTGTACAGTTTTCAGCTCAGCAGCAATTAACATATGAAGAAATCCTAAAAATGTTAATAACATTCCAGCTTCTTACAAAATGGTTCTGCTTTTCCTCTGCAGGCAATCCTTTTGCTCTCCCAATCGTGTGCAAAAGCTCCATTTCATCAGCAACCACTAATGTTTGCTGTAATAATGCACCATAGAAAGCAATTAACAGAGGGAAGCATGAGGCTGCTTCTGATCTGGTAGCTAGCTCCTGACATGAGTTGGAACGTTGCGCAGACAAGAAAAGTGTCACACTCAAGATCCTTTCAGAAAGGGCTGACTGCAAGCATCCAACAATGACCTGGAGACTGCAGAATCACAGAATGGCTTAGACTGGAGGGGACCTTAAAGATCACCAGCTCCAACCCCCTGCCATGGGCAGGGCTGCCACCCACCAGGTCAGGCAGCCCAAGGTCCCATCCAACCTGGCCTTGAATGCCTCCAGGGATGTGTCATCCACGGCTTCTCTTGGCAAAGAACCATAGCAGTGTAGTGCTCAAGCAGAACTACACTGTGCAAGAAAGCCTTGTGCTCTAAAGGGAGAGAACTCCTCTCTCCAGAAGGCTGGTGAAGCACAGATAAGCTGTAAGTGGTTACAAAGGGGTTAGATGGTGGTTAAAAAAAGAGAGCGTGTCCCGGAACATTTTAGTCAAAAACAAGTGGTAGTTCTAAGTGACACCAAAATGAAAGTTCCTGTCCTGAGAAGTTCCGTGCCTGTATGCCTTGCATTCCTACCACAGCAGAGGACCTACACCTTCCAGACTTCTTCCCTATCGATGTAAGCACTGGGAGGCAGCGTGGTGGCTCAGCCATCAGCTCCGGCTGTTTCTCTCACATACAGGCAGAAGGTACTAGAAAAGTAAGGGCTGTGGCATTTATGAAAACAATAACAGAGCAAGTTGTATGTCAGAAATCGAATCGCAAATGACTGTTATATACAGAATTGAAGCAGATCAAGCTTAAACTGCAAAATGAACATATATATATATATCTGTGCTCAACCATGACATATGAGAATGTTCTGTTTTTTTCCTACAGAGTATCTGTCTGCTTAGAATCTGAGCAATCTGATGCAGAGACCGCATCATCCTACATCCTACATATCTACCTACAGGCATGATCCATAGCACCTTTTGCGTAACGCATGAGTATAAGCATGGCAAATAGAAAATATATGCAGGGACGCTTATCTGAAAGACTGAGCCTCTCCCAGATAGCAACATATCCACTTGCATACACTTGAAGGACCTCATCTTTAGACCAAAATTTCAAACCGAAAGCATTTAGGTAACGTTGCCAGCACACAGATTGCCCAGTACTCATCAGTGAAATCCTGAAGACCTCCACAAACAATTTAACAGTGTCATCATCAAATTTTGTGCTGAAGTAGTCAGGTGTTGGATCCAAAAGTGTATACAAACCTACCAACAACACTTTATGCGCTGTAAACTCTTTTGTTTTGCTAGGAAGAAACTTAGTGTGATAGGAAGACAGTACTAAAGAGCCTAATGGACTTCTCTAGGTCTAGATGAGAACCAACACTGAACAGCTGCTGCAGCAACAGTGAGGTGGGATGGTCTGGGAAGAAAAAAATTAGAATCTGAAATGCAACAAGAACAAGAGTGTAGTAGCTAAAAGTGATGTCTCGGACAGACTGTAACTGACTGTATGTAACATTTGTTCCCAACACGTACAGTGCCAGGGACACAGAACAATATGATTGCAGATAGGCAGGCATGGAGATAAGATGTCCCTGCCTGCACGAACTTGCCTCCACAGGGGCAGGCTGGAGCTCAGCATGCAGATCCCATTCTTCCCAGGTGTTTCATCAGGAACTCCTGGATCCACATGACTGAACTCCTTCACTTTTCCATACGAACAGGTCACATGCAGATTCTTCCTGGGAAACATCCACTGCCCATGCTAACTCTTGACCTTTGCTCAGGAAATGTTTAGGAAAATATTAACTGGCTTTAAGCAAAAATCATGCCAAGGAGCATCTCACAGTTACAAACAATTCCTCACAGAGTCTCCAAACATTTTCTGGCAATGCTCAGATCAGTAGCCCGGATACAGTCAGTCAGACAGTAAAGAGCAGAGACAGGAACCTGGCCAAAAACGTGGTCATGCAAGTGGGGACAGCACAAGAGCAGGTGAGAGGGAAGGCACAGGGTCCCACCAGGGCACAAGACAGATATGTTTGCTTCACGTATAGCCAGTTCATTTACTGATCAGTACAGTTCATTTAAAAAATTACTCTAAAATACATACTTATTCTCCATCACATTTCTGCCTTTTGAAAGGACGTAGGGTTAGCTATTCGCCAATACAGAATAGGACTGATTTGCTTCATGGATGCTCAGCTATAACAAGGCTGGGACTGGCAGAGTGGAACAAAACACTTGTATAACAATTGGAAAAAAAGCAACACTGCTACAAGACAGGCAGGTAGCAGTGGTCTTCACTCAGCTGAGACAAAAATGCCTCAGCTCTAAAGTGGAGCCATCAGCAGGAAAAACTGTACATCCAGATCTGCAACATCCCTTTCCTGCCACAATCAGCCTGGAAACAACAACGCTTTTCTAAGTTTATTAATTCTCAACCAGCAGCTCACACTCTGGGAGAATTTCCAAAAATTTCTGTGCCTGGGACTCTTGGGAAGTTGCTTTCCTGCTGACACTGTATTGGCTGTTGTCCTACAGTGGTGTTAATCTTGCAGCAGTCATTAGCCAAACAGACAAAGTGAATACTACAATGTATACTTCTACAGTGACTACAGAAAGGAGCCTTAAGGTGTCAGTCAAATTAGCACACAGAAAAAGATACAGTTCATACAAATTTTAAAGTCACCATTGTTAAGTATTAGATTAATTTCATAGAGAAAAAAAGTGGTTTTTTTTAAAGGATCATTATTTATGATAGTGTCTTCTAAACTCTCAAAAAGACCCTGCAATATACTATTGATGAAGTTAAGACTTCTATTTAGAAATAAAAAAGTCTACTTCCCTGAACACACCATATGGACAACTTCTGTTACCAAAGGAGTTTCATGCTCAAGACGTTTGTAAGAGCAGCCAACAAATTTATTTTCTGCAATTTAATTTCAAACTAAGGGCTATATTTTGCTCTCCTTACTCAAAATAATACTTATCCGAAAGTAATCCTATTGAAACCAGGCTGAAGAAAAATGATAAGACAAATCAGGAAATCAGAGTTTATTTCTCCCAAACACCTGTATAAAATGTTTAGCCAGTAGTATCAGGATGATATACCTGGATTAGAATGGTAGTTTTATTTAGGTTACCAGTTAGGGATCAGGAGGTCCTGACCACATCTGCTGGCACTTCCGTCTCTTTGGTAAGCGTCTCTACACCAACGTTCATCAAGTGAACTGTTGTTTCTGTTGTTACAGTTGTTCACAGAATATTCTACTAAAAGCAAATTGGAATTTCTGGACAGTGCAGATGGTGGGCTAGTAGGTTGGTCCAACCAGTTCTACTAGTTCGGTCTGATACCCTGGTGGGCTGAACACATTCAGTGAACCCATATTTGACTATATGACATCATGGGAAAAAGCAGAATTGGAGTAAATAAGTCAGTTATTTTTGAATACTGTTTATGGATTTGTCAGTGTTATTCCCATGTCCACAGAATTCTCTGTGGAGTTCCATCACCCAGAATGGCTCTGAAAGCCTTTCAGTACCCTCTGGTGCTGCTGAACATAACTAGGAAATCTCTCAGATGGGTCTGCATTTTTGGCTGACAGAAAATATTCTCAGCTATTTTATCCCCATATTCCCAGGAACAAATGCCAGAAACGTGATGTTTGAGATCCAAAACAGAAGTTATCCAACAACTGAATTTGAAGTCTCTGTGAACAAAGAGGAAACAGACTGAATGAGCAGTCCGCTGCAATGAATGAGAAAATCCTGTATCCTTTTAATATATTTTATGCTTTTTCCATCAGAAATTTAAACACAGTGCACACATCACTGCAGTTGTTGGTATTTCACAGTGTATTTTTTCCTTATCGTAAGAAAACAAATACAACTCTATGAAGGTGAAAAATCAAAGTTCTTTTAGTATGAAGTATCTCCTTTAATATTTGCCAAGCAAATATTTTTACCCTTGGGTTTCAGTAGAGCTGAAATACAGCCTTTCCTGGTAGCTCTCCTTTAACTGGCATAACAGAACTCTGAGAATAGGCAGGAGATCTCTTCATTCTTTTTGCCTGACTTCTGCCAGGTGCAAAGCCCATTGAGGCAGAAAAGGGGAATCAAACCAAAAACCTGCACTGCAAATGACTCAGAGCAACAGAAAGCACGGCTGAGAATTATCTCCAGGCATAATCCACTCAAACATTCCCTCTGCTGGATGTCTTTGAGGTAACATGGCAGAAAATAATGAAAGCTTTGCAAAAACAAAACAAAAAGGTATAAGCTCTTTTATATACAGGTAATGCATTTAAAATGTAATTAGTTTATAATTCATTGATCGTTCCCCATGAAGTTTTTGAAGTAATGCAATAAATCAGGTTTTATCAATGTTAGTATCATTCCTTCCTAAGGAAAAAAAATGCAGATAAAGAAAAACTGCTTGATGAATTAAATCATTCAATAATTTTTGGGGAGAGGATTAATAGAAGTATTTAAACAGCAAGTCTTTGGCATCAGTGGAAGTAGGGGTCACACTTGAGCCCCGAAGTCACGCATCATGGCTCTTCTGCAATGTCACCAACCTTCTCTTCACATAAAGAACTAGGACAGCAACATACTGAGGTGTTGGGCCTACCCTCTTCTCACACTACGCAAAAAAAAAAAAAAAAAAAAAAAAGTAATTTGCATAGATTTTTCTTTCTTCCTCTAGCCAGTCAGCACACCTTTGCTTTTCTTTTGTTACTAACATCTTAGCACCTGAGCAGCCACAGTAGAAAGCTTCTAAAGTAATCCACACTTAAATGTTTTTGCCCAGTAGAATATCTGCCTAAGGAACAGATTTTTCAATAGATTGTTCTCAAATTCTCCAAAATACAGAAAAGATTTTCATGCCCCAAGCTTCTGTTTTATGAATTTCAGAAGTAGTTATCTTTGTAATCTGTCAACATAAGGCATCTATTTAAATTATTTTCATGACAATATCTGCACTGTCATATGAAGGATACATTAAAACAATGTTTTCATTGGAACATTTCTAAAGCTACTGGTTCAACATAGGAGGATGGAAATACTAGACTCAGATACTGAGAAATGACATGATCAGATCCTACCATCTCTAGTCACAACAGTAACCTACTAAAGCCACCGGCACATTCCCAGGAAAATTCTGTGAGAAAGACATAGCAATTCCTTGTTAAAATCCTTATTTATGCAGATTGAATCATATGCTTATGAGTGATCATTATAGGTACAATATATTTATACCTATAGGTAAGACAAAAAGGATTCAATCTCTATATATTTTCAAAGGAAGAGAAAGGCAATGCAAAAATGAAAATTTGTTCATATTCCCACAAGAGCTGCACAGAACCTGCTCTGCCAGTGATCTCACTGTTAAGTATCATTACAAAAAATCTGCTGTGAAGTGTGAACAATCAAATCAATTCCACTTCTTTGAAGCAAAGAAGGAGAATTACAAATATCATAAAGTAAATTCCACTCACAAAGGAATTAGACGCTGTACTCATTAAAGTGTTCAACACAATATTTGAGTGCTTTTTCACCCAAGATTGAATTGCATAATGTTTACTTTCATCCAAGGTGTCAAAGAAACAAACGTTTATTATTTGTATGCAATCACAAAGAAAAACAAGTTAATTCAGTTCTGAAAGTATATAGGAGGAAAATTTGTATTAGGAATATCTCACATGCCTGTTCTGAGTCTGTGGATAAAGGACATTTAACTGGGTTTTTTTTTTCAGATACTCATTCTAAATCCTTACTGACAAAAGCCAAAGGTAGAAACAAATAACATGAAAAATATTCTATGGATTAACTGATTTCATTTTCTTTAACCAAAATGTTATTGATTTTTTTTTATATTTTTTTAAAGAAACTGTATCACAGACATTTTTAGCTGAAGATTATGTGAATATGTACAGTTATAAAAACCAGATTACAAAAAAAAAAAAAAACCAAAAAAAACCACCATGAATTAGACAAACTAAATTCAAGACAGCATATTACAGAACTTTGTATTTTTATTTTTTTTCCCCTTTTGACAACTTAGCATAGGCAGAAGTACCTTGGCACATATCTGTGTTCTATCTAAGCAGTATTTTGTGGTTTATGTTACTCCTATATCTAAGATATTGGGTACTGAGATAAATTCTGTCTTTGCACATCCTATAAACCCATATGTGCTGAAGGAACACATCCAGAGCAGCAAATCCACAGACATTAAAGCACTGGTCTGCCTGGCTGGGCTACATGCTTGGATACTGGCTCCATTCTGCAAAGGAAAGGTTCGCCCTTCCAGAGAGAATACTCTTGGCTTCCCGAACACGCTATTTCACTGCAGCAAAAGGTGTGCTAAAATGCACATTAGAACTGCAGGCTGGGACCACTTGCCTGGCAATAGGTGATCTGCTGTTATTGAGACTGTCAGTCATTCCCCTTGGAACACCGAGGAGAATAGAGCAGGTTAAATAGCATGCATACTTGCAAATTCTAAAAGGCAGCACGTGACCCAGTCAAACTCATTCACATAATCACTTTCCACTAAGGTTTCCATTACTGCTCAAAGATTACAGAAACACTACACGTATGTATTTGGAAATCAGCACCTGGCTTTTGCAAGTCATATTTTTAAATCCCGACTTTCGCAAATCACTATTATCTTACTCTTTCATATAACCACTAATTATTCTTAGTGGAGCAACATGCAAAATCAGCTAGGTGTTGCATCACGGTAGCATCCTTTCTCTGAGTTTCCAACCTCAAAATTGATGATGTTTGATTCAGTTACATTCCTGGAATGAAAAGGGAATCAAAAAAAGGAACAAATCACATGAAAAACAATTTGCTGTTAGCTATCTATTCTGCTCAGGTCCGTGGCTGGCAAAAACAACATTTTGTGGAGAGTTTCAATAATTCATACCTTTACCTTAGTAGAAATAAAGTATGATCTATCCAGGACAAGATGCATGTACAGTGAACATGAAGAAATTGCTAAATTGATGACCCAAAGCTAAAAGTCTAACACAAGTCCATTCAAGACCAAATAGGAGGGGAAGACCACTGTCCTTAACTGAGATTTCAAGGTAAAACATGTGGAGGGCAAAAGTGGGAAAGTGCTGTTCTGCTCCCTGGCTCTTTGGCCTCACAGGGCCATCCTGTGGGTAACCTGGAGTAACTCAGACAAGGAGCATGCTGGAAAAGCAGGATCACAGAATCATATAACCATAGTGCTGAAAAGGCTCTTCAATGATCAACGAGTCCAGCTCCCAGATTCAAATAGGACCACCTAAAATTCAGACCCTATGTCTGATGGTGCTGTCCAAACGCTCCCTGAGCTCTAGCACTCGGGGCCATGGCCACTGCCCTGTGCATCCTGTTCCATGCCCACCACCCTGTGGTGCAGACCCTGTCCCTAACCCACAGCTGCCCTCCTCTGATGCAGCTCCATGTGGTTCCTTCAAGCACTGTTGCTGTCATCAGGGCTCCCCTCAGCCTGCTCTGCTCTGGGCTCAGCACACCAGAGGCCTCAGCAGGACTCCAGGTCAGCAGGAGGCATTTGGCATGAGCTGCGTAGAAGTGACCTTGTGACTGAAAAATGCCGACACAGAGTGCCAGGCTCACATTCACTGCACCACGGAGCAGTGAGCTGAGTGTTTGTGCTCAGAGGCACACTCAGGAGTTCACACAGCCTCTGATTTCCTATCATGCTCTCATGGGACCTCGCACACAAAACCCATCAGCACAGAGAGTGACACTCAGGCTTTTACTCTTCATTTTACAGGCAATTCAGCCTTTGTGAAAAGACACAGAAAACAGCTCAGCTTGACTACATGTATTGCCCAATAAGAACTGTCAGAGTCAAAGGAAGGTAGAGCAATCTAATCTTTTTACTTTAATCCAACCATGCCAAGGAAAATGGCTTTTTTGATATCACACCTACTCAGATTAGAGGACTGTGTTGCCATGAAAAGCACAGTCACTTGAGAACTCACATGAGAAAATGAGGGAGAAGATAAAAATACACTGTAAATAACCAATTATTAATTTTAGGCACTAGAAAGGAGAGGTAAAAAAAAAAAAAACATTCCTGAAAATCAAAGTTATGACTGAATGTTCTTACTGTATAGCATAAAACTTAATGAAGTGCTTTTCTTGTTTCAGTTATGACACTGTAGAAACCCATTCAAATGCTTTCTATCAGTTATAGAAAGATGGACCTTTTCATGTGGAAGCAGCTTCCTTATCACAAAAAAATAATACAAATCATAAGAGGGGAGGGTCCAATATGGAGTCAAATTGGTTTAATAGCCACTTGACTCCACAAAATAATTTCAAGGTTTCTTTGGTTTTCAGCTAATGGAAAGGAGAAGTGAGAATTTTATCTGTAGACTGCTACACTTATTCAGTCCTGCCACTGAAAACATTTTAAAAATGGAATTTTCATCTACCTACTTGAAGAAGAAATATTAAAAACTCTTGGCCACTTTCACACTGTTGTTATAAGCTCTCCAACGCACAGCTGTTAGTGAGTTAAGAAAGTCATGTCATCTATTGTTTCTCGTAACCCATCATGGTCCCTAGTAGCTGTCAAGGCAGCCAATCCAATTCATCTTGAAATCCATCAAAGTCTAAACACATTTTGACAAGCAAATGGGTGGGATATTAGCATCAGAAAAAAGTGAAGACACAATTTGATTCTGAGAGCTACAGGAGCCTGGACAGTAATGGGAGCTTAGAGTCAAAGGCTGACTGACAAATCAGCTCTGGGAAAAATTAGAATTTCTAGATCATAAGTGACAGATGTCCCTCATGCTAGAATGACTTTCAGGCCACTTCATTTGAATTTTATTAGGAGAGGAGGAAAAACACAGTTACAGAGCAATAGCAAAACATTTCAGAACTGTGTGTGTGGTGGGTTTAAAATTAGTCTGCCACTGTTAGGACCACTCATTTCGTTCACTTGGTTCAGAATACAAACCAAAAGTAGCAGATAAAGAATAGACTCTGTGTAAAACAAAGGGCAGTGTTCTTTGTGGATTTTCAAAAAAGGTATTCTTTTTACAAACATTTCCTAATGGTTCACCAATGCCTTTGGGAAAGCGTAATGGAGAAGCAATGAGCAAGTGGACTTTCTGCACACAGGGTTCCCACTGATGTGGCTGAAAGTGTCTCATGCCACCACAGAACTCTCAACTTCACAGAGTTTCTAGTAAACAGTTGATCTTATTGCCACAGAAATCCACCGGAGCTGACTCTATAAATTATTCCTGGCCCAAAAGATGCTGAAGAAAATTGTGTAGTGGTCCTGTGAGGTTTACAAGGCGCTGCCCTCTTGGTGCCACTCCAGTAAGATGCACTTTCATCCTTGGAGAGAGAAAACTGGGAGGGTGTACTGAAGGAAAGAGTGCTGCAAGCTTACATTTTACTTATGTTTTTCATTAACCATCATCAGTCAGTCACTATGAGAACCAGCTTGCCTGGAATGGATGCACTTTAGATTTGATCACAACTAGCAAATGCAGAGCTGTGACTGAAAGGAAATATTTAACCTAGAGGTGGCAGTTCCTCATACCATGGAAGAACTAGAATAATTACTCCACAGTTAAACATATCAGTGGGAATGAACGGGAAAATCCTCAGCAACTTCCACAGAACCAGCTTACATTTTAAAATGAACTATTGTTTGTAAATCAGCATTTTTAAAGTTCTGGATGTTTACCATGTGTCCATCTACACATTATAAAATCTAACTTTTTGTGTATATATATGCAGTTTTTTAATCTTGGCTCTGTGCTAGTTTATATTTATCTGCTTATAAATTAATTTAAATCAGTGCTCTGGGACAAATTCCTGCTGGTTCTGTCTATCTCATCTGCCACAGTGCTCTCCTCTCCACTGACTACAACCAAGGTGCTGTCTCAGACAGCCTGCACAGTCAGAAGTACTGAGCTATAAAAAGCTGACACTTCCATTTTGCTGAATGTTTTATCAATACAGAGTTGGTGTTTCTGGAAAATCTGAATAATTTGTGGCATCTGGAACTTGCAATATAAAATGTTAGGAGGACTGTATTTGTCGAAAACAATGTTTCATATTTTTTTAATATCGTACTATAATTTATAATAAAAAAACCTTTCCAAGTAAAAAATATTTAAATAAGTGAACAAAATAACACACAAAAAGGCAATTATTTTCCAAAACATTTTTTCTGAATTCCAGTGGAAGTTGTGATTTCAGTAAAATGGCATATTCAAAGGGAAAATATTCTGCCAGAAAAAATCTGGCCACCTTAGTTAGTGCATTTCTAGGTGCAAGTTTTATTCTTATACAAGGTCTTGGAATTAAAGTGTAAGGAGGCCTTACAACAAAGTCAAAAGCCAATGAAAATGAATATATGAAAGATAGAAAAGAACTGTTAGTCAGAAAGAGAGCAGGAGATCAGTAGTATAGGGAAAATACAACTGCAAAATGTCTGGCAGAGGCTCAAATTTCTTTCATCATTCACTTTCAACCTTCTTTTCTCTTTAAGCTAAGAAAGCAGTGATACTTACTTGAGCTTGTTTTTAGCAAGCATGTCAAGTCACAGTTTCAGAAAGACAAGTCCTGCAGAAGCTCAGATGGCAGAGAGCGACTCTGCTACAACAAAAATCTAAGTAATGCTTAAAAGGAAAACATTTAAATGGTTTTGTCAGAACACTCTGGGTGAGAGAGAGGGAGAGACTTGTTTGCGAACATGGCTTTGTGCGAGCACCTGGACATGCTGCCAGGGAGGGCACAGAAGTGTATCCCAGCTGGTTGCTCAGGTGAGGGGATCTGCCAGGGACTAGGCAGGCAGATAAAATTGTGATCTTGTTGGTTAGCAATAATATCCCTAATATAGAAAATGTGACTGCATGCAAATGAAGTTCTCCGGAAGGGAAGGGAAGGGAAGGGAAGGGAAGGGAAGGGAAGGGAAGGGAAGGGAAGGGAAGGGAAGGGAAGGGAAGGGAAGGGAAGGGAAGGGAAGGGAAGGGAAGGGAAGGGAAGGGAAGGGAAGGGAAGGGAAGGGAAGGGAAGGGAAGGGAAGGGAAGGGAAGGGAAGGGAAGGGAAGGGAAGGGAAGGGAAGGGAAGGGAAGGGAAGGGAAGGGAAGGGAAGGGAAGGGAAGGGAAGGGAAGGGAAGGGAAGGGAAGAAGGGAGGGAAGGGGAGGGGAGGGAAGGGAAGAAGGGAGGGGAGGGGAGGGGAGGGGAGGGGAGGGGAGGGGAGGGGAGGGGAGGGGAGGGGAGGGGAGGGGAGGGGAGGGGAGGGGAGGGGAGGGGAGGGGAGGGGAGGGGAGGGGAGGGGAGGGGAGGGGAGGGGAGGGGAGGGGAGGGGAGGGGAGGGGAGGGGAGGGGAGGGGAGGGGAGGGGAGGGGAGGGGAGGGGAGGGGAGACGTACGTTTCTATGTGAAACGTAGAAAACAGCAGAATGTTAGTATAAGAAGTAGAGCAGCAGGGTTCTCCCTTTGGCATCTGGAGAGTGCAATACTATAAACAACAAAAATACCAAGAATTTCGTTGAATGAGAAAATTAAAAACCCCGGAGTCCAATCACATTCAGCTTTTATACATCTAAAGAGCTGTATGGATACTAGACAGCCACAATTGTTCATACAGAAAATTCTAAGTATTTAGAATAAGAGGCTGTAGTTCACAGATTTAGCATGCTGTAATAAATTCAAAATACCACATTTTGGAGATTGGACCAGATGACCTGCAAAACTCTACTCCAACATAACCATTCTGCAATTCTGTGAAATCACAGTAAACCAAAACACACAAATGACTCTGCATAAATAGGACAAATATAAAGTCAAGATAGATGTTTTTGTTTGTTTGTTCGTTTGTTTGTTTGTTTGTTTGTTAATTTGTCTATGGGTACTGAGTTAAGGAAAGATCATGATTTGTTACTCACTTGCATCAGAAAATAGAGCTGTAATCATAGAATCACAGAACATAGAATGACTTGAGTTGGAAGGGACCTCAAGGATCATCATGTTCCAATCCTCCAGCCACAGGCAGGGCTGCCAGCAGCTAGATCAAGTACCAGAGCAGATTGCCCAGGGCCCCATCCAGCCTGGCCTTAAACACCTCCAGGGACAGGGCATCCACAACCTCTCTGGGCAACCTGCTCCAGCACCTCACCACTCAGTAAAAAACTTCCCCCTAGCATCTAAATCTCCCCTCCTTTAGTTTAAAACCATTCACCCTTGTCCTATCACTACTGACCTGTGTAAAAATTGATTTTCTTTCTGTTTATAAACTCCCTTCAAATATTGGAAGGTAGTCATTAGGTCTCCTCACAGCCTTCTCTTTTCCAGGCTAAACAAGCCCACTTCCTTCAACCTGTCTTCATAGAAGAGGTGCTCTAGTCCTTGCATCATTTTCATGGCCCTCTTCTGGACCCTCTCCAACAGCTCCACATCTTTCCTGTGCTGGGGGCCCCACACTTAGACACAGTACTCCAGCTGAGGCCTCACGAGGGCAGAGTAGATCTCCCTGCTAGCCACTCCTCTTCTGGTGGAACCCAGAATACCACTGGCCTTCCAGGCTGCAAGTGCACACTGCTCATGTTAAGTTTTTCACCAAAACCCCTAAGTCCTTCTCAGCAGGGCTACTGGAGCACTGAAGCAGGCTGCCCAGGGAGGCTGTGGAGTCTCCTTCTCTGGAGACGTTCATGACCCACCTGGATGACTACCTGTGCAACCTGGGCTAGGGAGCTGCTTTGGCAGGGGGGTTGGACTCCATGATCCCTTCCAACCCCTACAATTCTGTGATTCTGTGATACTCTCAAGGAGTTATTCTCCCAGTTTCTATACTTATCTGGATTACCTTGACCCATGTGCAAAACCTTGCCCTTTGCTTTGTTGAGTAAGTATTGAATTAAAATTATTTTTGTTATTCTTTCTCACTGCAAGACTGAAAAAAAAAACTATTTTATGCACTGAAATAAAAATAAAAGTACTTTGAAGAATGGCTGAAAGGTCGTCTGTTTACCACACAGCCTTTTGAAATATTTCTTTTCTTCTTGGAAACCATTTTGATATCTAAGCAGCTTAAAATCTACAGCAGTCATCTGGGTTGCATCCCTTCAAGTGCCATTTAAAGTAACCAAGTCTGAAAAGTGATGAAATCAGAACAGAGTCTCCTTAAAAAAAAAAAGGAATTGCTTTAAGTGGGACACAACTCCAGCAAAAACTAAATAAACATGTGTGAGAGAAAAATAGGGAAATACGTAAACTAGTACTGCTGACTCTTTCTGTGATCCTGTTCACAGCACTGACCTACTGGTCCAACACTAAACTTCCAAAGAACAATTGAAAGAGTTCCAAAATGAGACACTTGAGTGACCTGAGACTTGGGAATACAGTGCAGCATGAAGTTTCCAAAACTCAATCTACTTTTTCTATCCAGTAGAAAATTAAGGACTTAAGTATGAGATGACAGTATTGCCATGTCACTTCTCTCAAAATCTATGAAAGTAAGGCAATTATGACCTCTCTCAGACTGCAACCTTTCATTTTGGGGAAAAAAAATATCAGTATATAGTAAAATCACATTCTGAGCTTTGTTTAATTACGTAATTATTCACAGAAACATTTGGAAAGTACTTAGAAAATCAGTGATTCAGAAGAAATTACCTCTACATTCTTGTTCTCAAATTAATTCCCATACCTGCAGCCCAAGGTTTACACCATGTTTCCTGCACCTTGCCATCAACATTTTACCTCTCATTTACTGTTCAAGACACAATTTTACTCCTACCTACTGGCAGACAAAAGATTTCCTTTACTGACCTTTCCTTTTAATTGCTAGTCAAGAAATGAAAATTCCCACTGTGTTAGTACGTGGGCACTCGCTGATCAGGGTCTGACTCTACAAAGCTTTAAGGCAGAGAGGGTCACTCTCCTGAGTGGCAGCTCAGGCACTACACTGACTGAATTCGTAATTTGCCTGTAATGATTCGGCTTGAGGGTGCAGATCAAGTTTTTGAAAGCAGAGTTTCTTCCTATGTAGCTACTAAACCTGTCTCCAGCAAGCTCCACTCCTTGCCATCTCTCCTGTGAGCAAACCACAGGTATACAATACCTGTCCAGGTAAGAAAGTGAGTTTGTTTGATTGTTAATGGACAATTAGGAAAACTATGACTCAACATACTAGAAACCTTCTTCCTCTTCAAAGTGATTTACAACACATTCAGGAATAGCTGAAGGTTGTCAAGGAGCTGGGACTGTGTCCCAGGGCAGAAGGCAGCTGAGATGGATGGAGAGGCTCAGGGGAGAAAAGAGCATGGCACAAACCACTTTCAAAAGATAAATGACTGTGCCACAGGGAAGCTCAGAGCTAACACCTCTAACTCTTCATGCAACATTTTCTTTTCATAATTACAGGCCCAGGTGACTTTGAGGATATATTCTGAAAAACAAATTCCCTCCTGGTTTTAAGTAGGTTGAATACATCGAATTCATATAAAATGAGAAGCACTAGTTTGCTTCTCTTGGGTCAATATGTTGTTTCAAGGGGAAAATGAAGCAGAAGTATTTTTATTGGTGCCAATGAGCAGTGCCAGAGAGACGGTGGAAACATTGCTGCTGTCAGAAGTGCCTATATTTTGCAAAGAGCTGTTCTGCTACCACAGGAGCTGTTCTGACACTGGTGCAGAGTAAGCAGCAAAGCAGAGGTGGAATTTCTCAAGCCATATCCAGATTATCTGAATTATATATGTGTCACCTTTAAGTAGAAGTTTGGTGTGTATGTATCCAGTGTGATTAGGATTGACTATTTTTGGACTCTTACAAACTCTGAAAATCAATAATTATTTCACTTAAGATATCAGTATGTTCAAAGAACCCAAGCACACACTTTCAGTGTTAGCTCAAAGTGTGAAGTATGTTAGTGCATAAAGTTGGAATCTCACCTTGCAGCAAGTTTTCCCTTAATTCAAGGATATGCAATAGGGCAAATTCATCCAAGTCTTTGGAAGTCTGTTCTAGAAGACATTTTCACATGGGATGCTTTGAACTCAGTATAGAGCACACCAGCTAAGGTAACTAACTTCTGAAGCATTGAAGGAAGAGGCAGAGTAGGAGGACAAGTACTATTTCAAATGACTGAGAAACATTAAAACTAGTGTTAAGATATACAGGTACCTTTTTACAGCTCTGGTTCTTTGAAAGCAGGGTGAGAGATAAGAAGAAACACAGACAAAAGCACTGCTTCCAAACTGGGAAGCAGAATATAAAAGTAGCTATGTGAACCCTGCAGCAAGAGTCTTTCAGAAAATATATTGAAAGCTATTCCCCAGTTTAATGACTATTTTATAACTATTATTATTATAATATAGCTGGAGTGAAATTAAGGATTAGATACAGGCATTTTCTAAAAATCCTCACTCTTCTTATTCAAACTGAACTAAGCAACTTCACTGAAGAGAATTTTCTCGATGGCAATGCCATGATTTGCTAGAACATCTCAGGCAAAGCTTATAAATAATTTAGGAAAATACTCACTTGGCTGAGAATACCACTTAACCCTGTTTGGAAGGCATAACTGAGCCTTCCACAGTACACAGGACTTTAGATGCTTCTTTCTGAACGATAAATCCTCTCTCATCACACACATTTACATACATGCCCTTCCAAATTAATGCTCTTACCTTATCTTTATTTTCTGAGTCAGAATCCTCAAGTTTGGTCCGAATAACAAAGGGAGTAGATAATCTCAGAAGGACTCGTTCAAATGTGGCACTGATCTTAGGAGAGACTATGTCAAAGCAGTCTTGGAATTTCAGAGTTTTGTGAGCGTCACATCTGAGTTGCTTCCTTAGACCTTCTCCCAGCTGAAGAACAAACATGTTTTGATCAAACATCAGGTGAAATGGGAATGCTCTGCAGAAGGTGCTGATACTAATCCTCAGATCTAAGGGGGACTGGGAAGTTCCTGGTGGAAGTGCTTTTGTGATATTTGCATTTTCATGTTCTTTGATAAGGAAAGTCAGACAGCTGCAATTACCCGGGTTCGTCCCTTCTGAACACAGCTTATCATTGGTGACCTGTTCTACTTCCACTTCCAAACGGTAAATTTTCTTTGCTGCTGCCTTTATCATTCCCACCATCGCAAACCCCACAATCTGATGTGGGTGAAAATAATGAAGCATGAGATGGCCTTCAGGGAGCTCTTTGCATAGGAAAGATGGGGATTCCAGAGTGGCCTGTCTTCCAAATGAAGTTCTAATGTGCTCCAGCAAAGCATCAAAGCCATTGAAGAAGTCTTGAAGGTTCCCACCTACAGCTCGAAGAACTCTTTCATTCTCATCGAAGCAAATGTTGAAGAATTCCTCCCCAAATTTTTCTTGCATTTCCTCAAATTTCAGACCTATAGAACAAGAAGACACTCATGTCAAATACATGTATGGCTACTGTGTCACATATTCCCTTTGCTGTCTATGTTCTCAATATTTTTCCAAGTCATGAAGATTTTTTATCACTGGTTATCTACCCATGGAACCACTGATTTCTGTGGTATCTGGGAATGCCTGAATGGTATTATTGGAAGCCTGAAACACACTGCTTCATTCAATGCATCATTTTTGCATGCCATTTCAATCCCTCATGCTTCCACCTCCCCATCCCAGCCAGCTAAGTGTGAGGTTTATACTTGCTTTAGCTTCTCATCCCTGCTGGAAGCCAGAATATGCTATAATTTCCCTAACTTTTAACTTTCCCTAAACTGTATGTCACATGTAGTCTATCATGCAAATACACCCAGCCAAGGGAGTATTCCTGCCATTGCTGATATAGACACGGAATATGTTTCTGCTTTTATGGCCTCTCTTGTTCTCTACTTCTCAAAGGACCTAGCTCTTAAAAGTTTGAACAGTAAGGTACTGGGATGCAGGTTTTGGCTTTCAATTAAAAGTGCAAAATCAGACCACTGGCTGTCAATAAGCAGGGTAAAACCATACACGTTAGTAGCCGGTGTTGTCTTTTTGCTTTTTGTTTTGTTCCTACATACAAGATACTTTTCTCATTATAGATACTGGACGCTGCAAGAAGATAGAAAGAATTGCTTCTTTTTTTATTAAAAGGAGAACAATGCCTCGCTATTCTGGGCTTCTACGTTCATCTATCTTCTGAAAAATCCATGCCCCTTAGAACTTTCTAAACTGCTATTAGTTGGGACAGGTCTGTTATATCTCTAAATGTCATTTCAAGTCTCCATCAGAGCAATTCAAAAGGTTTTGATTTACAGAAGTGATAAGACTGGCATAGCACAAGGGAAAGAAAATATCTGTAATAGAAGTCTCTGGATATAAATGTTTATCAAACGCTACCCCAGTTTTTTATTTACTTGATAAACTATAAAAAATATTTTTGAGATGGTTATTAAACATTTTCTTCTGCCTTATTTTAGGGAAGATATGCTATGTTAAGTCTCATCTGATACTAACCCTACATCACATAGCAGAGTTACAAAATTCATCACTTATATTTGTATTGTATTAAGCTGTGATAGAAGAAAAACAAGTATAAATAAACCGTATGTGAATTACAATTATCCAGCAAGAAATAAATTACAGTTTCCCCAGTGTATTGAATTTATTAAATTTTAGTGAACCAGTTAAAGACTTTAAAACTGATCCTGAGTTCTAAGAAAAATGAAGAGTAGTTATCTCATTCCTCAGAGCTCAATAGGCCCTTTATTTTAATATGTATTCAGCACGCTTTATAACATGGATAAGATTTCAGTGGATCACCAAACTTCTTACCGTTTGTTTAGATTATTTGTAGGCTTTACAATCTGGAAGAACAGTGTGATGAGTAACTTTCATATGCAAGAGGTGTAATGGGACAGAAGTCATTCATCTGTCATTTGCAGACAATAACCTTTGATCATCTCAAGGCAGGGCCCATGCACATTGACACAGATACAGTGATCAATATTTACAAAGGTTTAGAGCATTCTATACCTTTGCAAACAATCTGCAATGAGTTTTCTTTGGATCTTCAACGTAATTGATAGCAGATTAAAATTCATAAAAGTATGTATATGAGCAGGACATCATTATAAAACAATAGTAATAGTTTGGGAAAGTTCACCTGAATGCCATTACTCATAATGAACTTTGATCACTAAGCTAGGTTATTATAATAATATTTCCAGGGTCTTTTGTGCCCACAGATGGTCAGATCAGTAGCTAAGCCAAAAGAAAGTACCTCTGGTACATAATGCCTGCTAATATCCCGATTCAGAGAACAGCATGCCAATTCCTGACTCATTATTACTACACTGGTATAAAAAAAATGAATGTAACATTTTCCATAAAAATTCTCACTATAATCACAAAATAATTAAATTCTAACCATATCCAATGTTAGCACTGGATATTAACAACAAGAATTTAAGAAATTATAATATTCATGTGTATACACAAACAAACATGCATACTTCTGAATCTTATTTTTCTATAGAGAGAATTGTGAGTAGCTTCAGAAGAAGTATGGATGTAGAAATGAGCTGCTCACAAGTCTTTAGCAGGAGCACCTAAGGTTTTAAGATAGCATAGTATGGAAACACAGCTATGAAATATTCCATAGTAATAGCATAGGTGGAGGAGCTGTCTTTCAAGTATACCTATAACATTACAGTTAGAAGAGTCATTTGCACTAGCAGCACTGGCAGAAACTAGGGTACTCTGGACTGATAATCCAATATGCCATACTCTACTGCTACGTAGGTAAGCATCGTCTTAGAATCATTGAAAGGAGCTTTATCTTAGTATTTGGCCTAAGATTTTGTTGACTGTCTTAGAGTGGTCCTACTGTCTCTTCTAGAGGACTGGCTGCTCAGTCTGGAAATAACGTAGTAACTCCAAGCAACATGAATTATCCAATGAAATTCAAGTCAATGATCTGACTCCAGGATGTGCTACTACTTCTAAAAACATGCTAGTTCTGGATTGAGTTACACATAGTACCAGCAGAAAATTAGATTAACTCAGAATAGAAAAATGTGTACGCTCAAGTTAGACCAAACTGCTGGTCTGTTTTAGACAGGAATTTTATCTCTAATAATAGACATAATGAAATACTGAGAAAATTAAATAAACACAAACAACCTCCTAAAACAAACATCCTGCATGCAGAAATGTGATGAGGAAGGCCAGGGCCCATTTGGAATTAAATCTGGCTACAGATGTCAAGGGCAATGAGAAGGGCCTCTTCCAATGCATCTGCAACAAAAAGAAAACTAAACACTCCCAACCATCTCTGAAAGACCATGGCAATCAAGAGAGGTGCCAGAGGACTACAAGAAAGCAGATGTTGCCCCAGCATTCAAAAAGAACAAGAAGAAGGATGCAGGGAACTACAAGCCAGTCAGCTTCATCTCTATTCCTGGAACGGTGATGGCACATCTCATCCTGGAGGCCATCTCTAAGCATGGGGAACACAAGAAGATGGTCAGGAGTAGTCAGCATGAATTCACCAAAAGAAAATCCTGCGTAGCCAACCTGATTGCCTTCTACAATGAGACAGCCGACTGGACAGACGAAGGAAGAGCAATGAATGTTGCCAACCTGGACTTCAGCAGGGCTTTTGACACTGTCTACCATGACATTATTATAGGCAAACTCAGGAAGTGCATGCTAGATGAGTGGACAGTGAAGTGGATTGAGAATTGGCTGAATGCCAGAGTTCCAACAGCTGTGGTCAGTGACACAGAGTTTAGTTGGAGATCCATTGCTGGTGGTGTCCTCCAATGGTCAATACTGGGTCCAGTGTTGTTCGACTTATTCACCAGTGACTTGGATGAAGGGGTAGAGTGCCTCCTCAGCAAGTTGGTAGAGGATACAGAACTGGGAGGAGTGGCCAGTACACCAAAGCACTGTGCTGCCCTTCAGTAGACTCTTGGTAGGCTGGATAGATTGGCAAAGAAACTCACAAAATTGAACACTGGCAAGTACAGAGTCCTGTACCGTGGGAGGAGTAGCCCCATGCACCAGTACTGGCTCAGTGCTGACCTGATGGTAAACAGCTCTGTGGAGAAAGATCTCTGGGTCCCAGTGGACAGCCAGGACCTTGGCCCAAAAATGTGCCCTTGTGGACAAGAAGTCCGGTGGTAGTTTAGTCCTGAGGCACATTAGGAAGAACACTGACAGCAGGTCAAGGGAAGTTGTCATTCCACACTACTCAGCTCTGATTAGGCCACACCTGGAGTACTGTGACCAATTCTGAGTATCACAGTACAAGAGGGACAAGCTCCATCTGGAATAAATTGAGCAATATGCTATTAAAATGATCACAGATCTGGAGCATCGCTCCTCTGAGGAAAGGTTAAGGGAACTGGGCCTGCTTAGCCTGGAGATGATAAGGGGAGATCTAATCAATGTGTATTTAAAAGAAGGTAGCAGTTTCAGATTACAAAGCATAATTTAAAGGTAGTAGGAAAAGCAACATTTATTTTTCAATTAAAAAGAAAATAATGTTATGCATACAGGCTAATGCTGAAGGTACATTAGATGCTTGATTTGGCTTGTAAGTGAGCCTAGTACCAGTATCTAATTACTATAAATAGACATTGATCTTACTTTATTATCATAATGATTTTATATCATCCTGGGAACACAGGCAGTATTTTTCGTATTATCATTTTACTGCTTTTATATAAGCACAACAACATCATCTTATGCGCTTATATATGACTATGATGCAACTCTAAAATTTGCAATATACTTCCTCTCAGCATCATACAGGGCCCTCATAACTTACATTTCATAAAATAAAAATGAGAGTTATTGTTTAAAAGTATTCCTCATGCTTGTTCACCATAATACTTATTTTACTCAATTTTTAATGTGGCATTTTTTTCCTTGTTAAAGTTGTTCAAGTTTTCCTCTGACAAATTATGGTTAGAAGTATTATATTTAAAAAATTGTGATTACTGCACTCACTGAGGATTTGATCACCTGTGCTCAGGCTATATGCAGAAGATTCTGAGCCAAATTACTGAGACAGAAAGCTCAACTCAGCTATAAAGAAGAGGCAGTGTTCTTTTTCTTCTCCTTCATATAGCACTTTCAGTAGCAGCTGAACCAAACTGCCTGAAGCATGGCAATCATTTTGTTCCCCCCATCACATCTTGGAAACCTCACTACTTCTATTTGCACAGACTTTATCAGAGAATTACAATCAGTAAATTGATGCTTCCTAGGAATAATGCAAATACAGTATTTCATGTTAACTCTCGAGATCAAACAGCAGTAAAAACAGTTTAAAATTTGCTTTTGCATTAAATCTATGGCTTTGAATCCACATAGAGAGCATAGAGATATTGGAAAGAATAAAATGGTAATGAAATCTAAAAACATTTCCCACGAAATGCAAAATCATCTCTCATAATTCCTTACATTTATGAAAGGCTCCATTCAGCTGATTAAATATGTAAATCTAATGTTATTAATATAAAAAAATAATCCTACTTGAAATTTCATTAGGCATCCAAGGCATCTACAAAACGGCAGTTAAATCTGCAGGATACGGGACTTATGGAAAACCTACATATTTCTGAAGGTTTAACATAGGCCACACTAGATACTCCACAGCACCTAAAAAAATTACAAACTCCTACAGTTAGTCAATGAATCATGCCCAAAATGTCTTCTACTTTATAAATAGACTTGTACAAGATGGTAATGTACATCACCACTTCAAGCTGCTCAAAATCTACTGGTAGTTCATCTGCTTTCCAACAATAAATAGTTCTGGTTTGAGAAGAGCAGAAAGTCCAAGGTCATTTGGTATCAACATTTGTCCTTTTCTAATTCAGATGTATTCATCTCAGTTTTGAAATCACATTAACTATGTGGGTTTTATTTAGACTACTTTTGTATTGCCAGTGCAGTGTAATATCTGCTAAAAACCAGGAATCTTATGTGTAAAGCTTCAATCCCCCCCCCCCCCAAGGATGCAGTTCCAAGTATTACTAAAATCTGTTAGTCTCTCCAGTCCTCTGGGCCATGTAACATTTCCTTTTACACCATTTGTAAACCAACAACTTTAATTATAAATCAAGCTGTGTATCCTAAATTAGTTGCATCCTAATGACTACCTGCAGTTGTTAGCTCAAAGGAAATGGAAAGTGAAACTAATTTATGTGCTTTAAATATATAAGCATTTACAATTTTCAGGCATCTGCTCAGCAGTCAGTGTGCCAAGCCTTTGTCCATCTTTTCCATTTACATCACTTTATCTAATCTCATTGCAGGCTGAGATCTGTCCTGATACCTTCTTTTTAATGTATTTCCTGTATTCTCAAATGTAGAAGTTCTCAAAAACGATGTGCCATTATTGTTAAATAGTTACCAGAAAGATCTCAAATTTATTCCTCTTTAACTAGAAAATATGTCGAGATTTTCTAAGTTTCAGAAAGGAAACAGACCTTCCATTCTGACAAATGTACAATGAACAAAAGACTTTTACAGAAGTATATCCTTTGAACTAAATGGAGGAATGACCCTGCTGGTTATACCTAGAAATGACATGATATGCTCAGTGTAAAGCAGTCTCAAGCTCATCTTCTTTGGTAGTGACAAGCCAATGTCACCAAGAGAAAGAGCTTTCCAAATTCCCACACCAACAGTGGATTCCACTTTCTCCTCAGTGTTTCAGGGATGTTGGGTCTAGGAACATGATTTATCTTCCTGACAGGATAGGGCTATAGGGCAGGATTCCACATACCATATCACCAGAAGGTCCAAGAATTCTTGTCTCCATGTCATATCATCCTTCACATGGAAGACGCCCAAAATTATTCACTTAGAAGTGACAGAGGAGTAAAGTCCTCACACCACTAACAGAAGCAAGAACAAGAAGGTGAGCTTTATTATTAATCTGTAAGTTTAAAATATCTAACAGGAAGATTTTGCACAATAAATGTAAGTCCACATTTGGAGCTAATTTAGCTGCCATTGATGTGACCTGTACATTCTTCCAGGAAAAATTAGATTTGTGCTTTAAGGTTTTAGACGACACATTTTTAGAACAGATTAAAAACAATTGTGTTGCATAAATTAAACAACTGAATAAAAGATGGAAGGAAATGTTCTTCTGTATCTCCAGTAGTGGAGTGATATATAGGTGAAATTATGTCTCCAGGCCTCCTTGTTGAAGCAACTATCTGATACAAGTACATCTGTAACTTCAAACAGTGTGCCCAAGGTGTTGCAGAATTGTTAATACACAGTATATCCTAATGGGTGCTGCTGTACTGGATTCTGTAGTCGAAATTGAAAATTGACAAAGACAGCATTTTTTCCATGCCATTAAAGACTAAATATGAATATCTGCTTTATAAATTCTGTACAAGACAGCAGATTTTTCACAGATATGTATGAATTTTAGGTTAGTTTTCTTTTGCCAAAAGTTATGACAGGTTATACAGTTCCTTAGGTAACTGCAAAGAGACTCCAAAGGAAATACTATTTAAAGGAAAACAGGTGCAACTCCCTTTCTTTTTGTGTAGGCTTGAGGTAAAAGTGGAGTTAATGTCCACAAAGACTACATTAAATTGTGTGCAGTGCTTGTAAAGAGAGTTTTGGGAATGTGAGGCGAAGGTTGTACCATTTTTCACCTCATCTGTGCATTTGAGATGCTAGAATACATTGTCATATATCAGAACTACATAAAGCATGAGATGTGAAAACTGGGCTTTTTTTCTTGCTTCATAAAGCCCAGTAACATATAGCTGCTTGGAAGATCTATCCAGTAGATAAGTAGAAGACAGATCAGGAAGGCTCTCTACCAGAAACTAAATTCCTTGCAAAAATACTGAAGTAGGAATTACAGACTAACTCATAAGAAAAAAATTCATCCTTATTTTCCAGTTTCCCAAGTTTAACTTTGCAACTACATGGAAGTTCTCTGCTGTACTCCGACAAGCTTTAATAAATCAAAATATGCATTCTAATCTCACTTGAAATAAAATAATCTTTAATTATGAGCATAAAGGAAGTCCTGAACAAGATTTGGCCATCGTTGTTAAAATGCTGAACATACAAATAGTATTAAAGCATCTTTGCTTTGAGAATGCAAAAATCTAGACCACATGAAAATATGGTTTAAAGGATTAAAATAAATTGTTGTCTTTTCTATACAGATGGGAAATCAAGGCACAGAAAGAATAAAAACTTGCCCAAGTTCAAACAAGAGATCTCTGTGGATATACTCTCTGTGTAACATATTCCAGTGTAAATTTATAGTCACTTAATATAGAAATGCAGTAGTCATTCATATAATATGCTCAATCATACAAATCTTATCATTTCTGAAATAGTTTCAGTCTAACAGCACAAATCTGCTCTGACAGTCAGCTAAAGGCATTATCTGGGTCAACAGGATAAAACATACCAGCATTTATTCTTCGTAGCATTTTATTTCAATCTAGAAACTTTATAAATGCACTCTTTAGAAGCTAGGATTTTCCTTTTTGCCCAGTTTCCAACCTATTGTTACTTATTTTTCCTTTGGATGTTATGCTTATGACACTATAAAAAGCGTGCATGCACCAATTAAAGAAAGCAGAGCCCATCATAAGCTGTCTGCACTATTATGAAAATAACACTGAGTTAAATTAAATATTCCAGTCACAGAAGCTGTCACCACAAAGGAAAGCTGTGCTATTGATCTGGTATCAAACATGGTTCACAGCATTTGAGCATGATGGATGTGGCTCCCTTAATTACTGCAGATTAAAGCAGGAAGACCTGTATTGATGCCTAGACTTGTAGCAGGAATAACTTACCAAGAAGGTGAGAAGAATCAGGCCTTTCCAACTGCAGGAAGATGGTATCACACTTTTGTCATGACTTGACATGATTTATCATACATGATAAATCACATGCATCAAGCTAGGCATGAAGCACGCAGCAAGAACTGTGCTGCGAGCAGTGTGAACTCTAAGACCATGGTGCAAAGCATCTGCTCGCAGTCATCTAGGTTTACTAATGATCTTAGCATTTGCTCTCTTCTGATGAATTAGGAATGCCAAATGACTGTTTTAGAGGCAGTTACAGGGTCAGGAGAGGTGATTTGTGTTGGCATTATCTAATGCAAGAGATCAGGAGGTTGCTGCCAAGCATCTGTAAGAATACACTTCCCTGAAGCCCTAGACAGTGAATCCTTGCTACCATTCTTATAAATAACTCAAGAGCTAGACTTGGTTCAACAGTTTCTCTAGTCTCCAACACAGTTAGATTCATTCTTGTGTCCTGTTTCAGCAATGTCAATTGCTCCAAATACCCATCTCAGTAATAATGTCCTTCTTACATAGAAAAGCCTCTCAATAACCCTTTTTCAACCAGAAAAATAACTGCACGTGAGAATTAATTATGCAGGCTCCATAGGAAGTAACAATTAAAATGAAGAACTCGTTTTACTGCTCATATGCTAGTGTTCATATGTTAGTGCTTTGCTCACATGGATTTTTTTTTTCTGCTATGAACTCAGATTTGATCTTTAAGAGAAGAGGTTTTCCAAGAGTCAGTCCCTGCAAATTCATTTTCAACAAAACCCAGTTAATAATTCCCAAAGACAATAACATTCAGATGCTGCTTATAAACTGTGATCCCAATGAGCTGATCTGCCCCTGACACACAGACTGTGAGGATACCACTGAAAAACCAGCTACACATCACCACTCAGCCATGCTAAGAGATCAGGACTAACATATTGATTTAAAAGCACTCTGAAGCCAGTACGAATTCGTAACTATTTTTAGAATACATATATTGTTTCACGGTGAACTGAGTACTGAAAATCTTATTTGTCAGGGGGTTATTAAAGGTATTAGTATGTACATGTTATTACTCAAAATCATTTCTTTGTTTTTGCCTTGCCTTTCAATTCATACCATTTGTTTCTGAGAGTTAATAATCCATTATTTAAACATGCAAACAAACATATGCTATAATTAGTTCTGGACATATTTACAATTTAGTGTGTTCTTAATTCTCTGTGGCCCAAACATGGAAGGTGCCAAGCACAGCCTCTTCACATGGCTTTGAACAGCAGCTACAGGCACTCAGAACCTCCCTGAAGGTGCTTAGCATCTTGCAAGATAAGGCACTTGACAAAGGAAAAAACACTTTGATCACTGGGAAAACATTCATCTCTCAACAAGAACACGTTAGCTGTTTCACAGAATAAACAATGTCTATTTAACAGTTTGATATGGAAAAGACTGACACACAAATCAGATAACCTCAAGAAGGAACATTTTGACAGGAAGATACAGTGGTCCATACTGCAAGATGGGTAGAATATGACCTTACATTCTTCTCCTGACATGGAAAGTATATCACATCTTTAATTAATTTATTAGATGATCTTAAAGGCCCCTTCTAACCCAAATCTTTCCCTGATTCTATGATTCTATGAATTATGATTTAAGGTCAGGCTATAGTCCTGTGTCTCCTGTTGAAAGATTCTAGCTGCATAATGCCATAAAATGTCTACAGGTTTATCTTGTATCCATATCAAGATCAAAGGGAATTTCCAGTGAACCAAAATTACTTCTTTTGCACCTCCCACCCTAATTTCAGCAGCTTACTGAGGGCTCCAAAGGAAAAGCAAAAATTCTAAACATTAGAGATAATGGTTAATGCTTGATCTGTAAAGTTTACTTTAAACAATACATACATTTTCACAGAAGAGAACAATGAAAACCCCAAATCAAAAACTGTTCTCAGCATCAGGCTCTGCACTTCTCTTACTTTTTCTTCTACTGTCATGAAGAAACATGATTTCATGGGCAATATTGGTGGTAGATGGTACATCCTGCCCTGTGTTTCTCTGGCCTTCTATCCACCATACCTATATATTCTGAGAGCAACTGTTGTTCTGCAGAAATTCTATAACACTAATTGAGAAAATTCCAAGATTCATGCCTGCATAGATGCAAATTTACTCCAACTAATTACCTTTGAAAGTTCCACATTCAACTTTCAGTGGTATCAACCCTCTATAACACAAGGCACTTCCAGCAAAAAAATCGGTCTGGATCGTCTTAGAGGCACAAAATATGTGTAGAAAAAGACACAAAATATCAGTTACTTATGTAGCTGCTTACTTCCTGAATTTCCTTTGTTGGAAGAACAATGCCTTGGTTCTTTGTTGGTGGTAAAATGGTCAGTAAACTTTTCGAATGAAGTAAACAAATTCCCTTTAAAATACATACCAAGTACATTAGCTGTACACTGGAGAATTCCTGAGACATCTTCAGTTTCTTCATTGCCAGAGCAGTCTGTGTAGGTGCATCTGTTTGATATATTGTGGAAGTTCTTCTCTGCATCCCTGTAACTAGAGTAAAAAAGTAGAATATATATATATGATCTCCTTATACAAATGCAAGATAAGTAATTTTCAGAAATAATACTAAATGATGTGGTTAGCCTCCCCTGTCTCTTCCCTCTTCCTATCAATCCTTTTCATACATATACTCACACAGATGACACTGGATTAATAGCATGTGGCATTATACTAGAACAGGGAATATTAACTTCAGTAAGAAGAAATACATAAGAAAGAAGGTGGTTCCAAAGGGTTCAGACATGAGGGTAGGCATATCTGTCATATGCCATTCCTGCTGGGATCCTCTAGGAAATTTGTACAGTAAACTCCAAGCAAGATGTCTGAGACGATGAAGAGCAACTAATAAGAAGAATAAATCTTCTATGTCACATTACATTAGCACTGCAAGAATAAAACAGCTTTCTCTGTGGACTATCTTCTGTGAAATTTGTGTTATATCTTGATAAAGAAAAATTAGAAAGAATCTCACCACTGCTGAAATGTACAGAGCTGTGCTCAGGACAACAGGAAAGAACTTACACCTAAATTATTCTGTTTGATTTAGCTTTGTTGCATTGTTTTTCCTTAATTCAACAAAAACAACAGGAGCTCATACTATATTTAAAACAAAGCTTTATGCAGGTGACAGTGAGAGCAGAGGAGCCAATACAAGTGAAAAAATGATTATAGCAGAGTGACAATGCTCTTGGCAAAATATGTAATTGATTTAGCTTAGTGCTCAGATAGAAGATTTTTAAATGAGTATTTTATTAACAGTTTTGCTGTGCTTTCATACTTTGTTTATACTTCATAAATCATGAATAGCACTAAGGACTGGAATTCTCAACTGATTAGGTCCTGAAAAGCCCAGCGCCTGGTTTGCCAGCACCCGTAGAAAAGGCTCTGATGCATTCAGAGCTGCCCATCAGGTTACTCCAACAACAAACTGGTCTTCCATGTGGAGCAAAGCAAAGACTGATAGTGCACTCAACAGTGACAATTCTCCAGGCCCCTGATAAGGACAACAGGCCATGCCAAAGGACAACAGTCCTTATCCTGCTTCAGCAGCAGGCCTCATCCTGTCCCAGAGCCTGAGCTCAAAGTCACAGCACAAAGCCACAACCAAATAGGAGGCCAAGCCTCTGCAGGCTGCACCACAGGCTTCCTGGAATGGCATCGTGGCCATTCCTCACATCTTCTCTTGAGCAGAACAGGAGATTTAATGAACATTTATGGTGTACCAGGTGTCATTACAAAGATACTGGCCGTGGGGCTGCGTGGGCCCCTGTGAGGAAAGGCTGGGGCTGCCCCTTGCCAAGCATGGCTGAACCCAGCAGCTGTGTTGGTGGTGTCTCTGGGAAAGTGTGTTTATATTAAAGGGAAAAAAAAAAAAAAGAAAAAAAAAACTGCTGATGAGAGGAATGAGGCAAAACAATGTGAGAAACAACTGCATCAGCAACAGGGATGGAAAAGGAGGATGGGGAAGAGCAGATATCCCCCTGCAGCTGGTGGAGGACCCCACTCTGGAGCAGGGGGATATGCCAAGGAATGTTCATGTTGGAGCAGAGCAACAGTGTATGGAGGAAGAAAAGGAGCTGTTATGACTGATCACAGTCCCCATTGCCCACTGCCCTGCATGGCTTGGAGGGAGGAAGGAAAGGAGGTGAAGATAAAGGAGTGAAGTTCAGCCTGGCAGAAGGCAGCCCACCACAGTGCGTGTCAGCAGTATGAATCACAGGGCAGCACAAAATATAGGACAGATTCTACTTTCACTGCGTTTAACTTAAGCTTATATGAATTTTCAAAAACTTGAGTCAAAGTGCATCATAAATCACAGGAATTACAGGTTTCTGGAGTGTCCTGCTTTTTATCTCTGTTCGTTGAAATAAGAACATCTAAACCACATGTGGCCATAAATCATAGGCAGCATTGGTTTTGCACACATGCTTTTCACAAGGCTCTGTCTCACCCACTGAAGCCTCCTAACATGAGGCTTCACACACTTCTTTTCTCAACTGAAAATACTAACAGCCAGAAGGCTTCTCCCTTTCCCTGTCTCAGGTGGACATCATAATTACCTGCAAAGACAGGCTCCCTTCTCTTGTCCTCAGGGGCTATCCAGACATGCTAACATTGCAAATGTCAGCTACCAAGCTAGGACTCCCTTTGAATTTCAACCAAACATTGAGAAACTGGCAAAGGACAATTTCCTCCAGTGCACCGAGCTTCAAAACAACGTCATAAATCCTAAAAAGACCCTAAATGCAGCTTGAAAAAAACGTCCATTACATCTTTGTAATTGAATTCAGAGGACAGCATTCCTCATTAGTCACATGGCATAGCCATTTAATGGCTATGGACATGCAGCCATTGTATTCTGTTAGAAATGTAGGTAGTCTGCAATAACAAAGTACTTGTGTAGGGAAAGAAAAGGTTGTAAGGAGATTATTTTGATCAACAGAAGAATGTTTCAGGTTTTCATGATGACAGTTGCTATCATTTATTTTACTACTCAGTGATCTCTTAATTTTCTTAATAAACTCTTAGGAGGTGATTTTCTTCCCTGCCCGGCTTCCACCCACCCACACAAAAAAAAGCAAGTATATAACCACACACAAAAAAAAGCAAGTATATAACCACACACATGTGTAGCAAGAAATTATGTATAATCTTGCAAAAGTGGTGCCTCAGCTCACAGAATAATTTTTCCAGAAATTTCATCTGGCTCTGTGAGAAGCAAATTGGAGTAGATCTTAGATTTCTACAAAAAGATTCCCTATTCTCCTCAGACAATAAATGTTAATGGAGCAGTCATGATGTGATGAAATCACACAGAAACAGGACTGGACAGCAGGTTATCACTAATATCTGTAGTATACGCTGCTACTCCACAGCTTCCCTAACAGTTTGTGAGGAAAATTAAAAAGCCTGTCAGCCCAGTCTGTGACTTTAAAAGCATAAAGGAAAGCACTACCATGCACCTTTCACTGCCTCTAATTAACACTTACCCAATAACTTGATGCTCAAAATACTGCAGTGTCCTTTGAAGAGTTTGCCGAATAGTCTGAGGCTATGGAAGAATAAAAGAAAACAAATACATCATAAGATTACAGAATTATAGCACAGTTTAATTAACATATTTTCTAGCACACTATTTAATTCTCCAGCTTTACTCCTCCTGATCATCTACCTGCCAGGTGCCCATCATAGCAACAAATTGGAAATATTATTAATTCTTTGTATCTTAGTTCCCCACTAACTAAGAATTAATTTTAAAATGAGATGTATAATTTATACTTCTTACAAAACTATTTGTCCATAGCAAAGGAACCACTTCACTATTAGCACTCACCAACCATACCTGCCAATTATCATTACTTTAAAATAATTAATTTAAAATTGTCTGCAAGTAAATGCTAGAATTTTTTGATGAATATTTCCCCAGGAAAAGGCATTGGGTCTTTGAACTTTCTATGTTTCCTAGAGCATTATACATTAAAGAATATTATAAAGACATAATTTATTTTGGCTTCCTTTCCTGGCAAGCCATAATTCTCCCATCATCTTCTAAATGATCAGGAAGCTCAAGTTCATCAAAAGAAAATCATGACATGCTTCAAGCATATTGATTCTGTTTCATTTTAATAGGTGTTCACCAAACAACATATGTGCATAAGTGTGTTTATTTTCATTATTAATACTACTATAGTGTTCACCAAACAAAACACTTCCACTACTGGTACTGCTACTGTTTCTATTATTTTGAAAAAATACCTGATAAATCTTTGGATAAATCAAGAAAATGTAAAATCCATGTCACTCTCTTTAGAATTTTCCAAGTAATTTATGACAAAACATCATTTTTCCAAAATTAACAGCATGTACCAAATCTGAAGTTTTTCACCCGTACATTTTGTCCTGGTGACAAGCAGACAAAGGTATCCAATTTGAATTTAAGTATCCTGTAAATATCCTTCCTTCTGTATCAAAGGCACGGGGATATTTTAGTAAGACTCAGCAGCAGCACCAGACACTCAAATTTTAGAGATATTTAGTATTTCTCCACCTTTTAGAAATGACATATACTTGTTTTAGAAAGTAACAGCCAAACAGCCCGGTAATTTGAGCTATTTTGTTCAAGAAAAAAACACCACTTGAGATTTCTTTCAAGCCACCATCATCTTTGAAAGACTCAGATTTTGCCAACTGCTGTACAGATTCAGCATTTTAAGACCTGACCTTTCTTCCTACAGTTGCCTGTGAGTTGGCTGAGGAAGGTACATGTTTCGATGACAGCAGGAATGAAAAAGACTATATAAAGTTTGTGCAAGTGTAGAAACTTCCTTTTTAACGCAAATTGTAGGACTTTGTCTGTCCACTGGGATTCAAATTTGTAGAAATGCCTACACTTACAAAACTAAGCTGACCTAGATGTAAACCTTGAAAGAGATTGTTCTTTTTATAATTTTATTAGATAAGTACTTCTCCTCTTTGCAAGAGCTGTTTCCTGTGATATAAGATACTTTTCGCTGTTCCCCAACTTTCTCGTCAGGAAATGAAACCTCTTCCCCAACAAGCATAATTTAAAGCCCTTCTCACAAGGCTACAAAGGTTGCCTGTTGTCAAAGGCATCCTCACCCCACTTTGTCAGATGAATTACATTCTTGCTCAACAGTCTCTGCTCCGTAAAGACCAAAGCTCTGCCAGCAACAGCAGCCACAGGGGCTGCTGAGATATACTGACTCCAGCCTGAGTCTTTCCCACTCATCAGCAGGATGAAACACACCTCATCCTACCTTCTGCCCTTGACATATTTTCAAGGGCTCCTCTCGCTGTACTGTTAATGCCCACATAGATGAGCCGCAGGGTTCACCATTCCAATGCTACATGAGCCTTGGCAGTCTGAATTCAACATATAATGTCTGAGCTCCTGGCAAACAGCATGCCTCCTGAGGCAGCAAGATAACCTAGTAGATATATTTCTGATCAACCAGAGATGGTTTCTGGTAACTACGACCCTCCTTTCCTTGGAGCCTTTAACAGCTGAGGCTCAACTGGCTCTATTAAACCATCACAAGGTAGGTCACCTCTCCCACTTCTTCCCAGGGTGCTATCCCTGCTCTGTAACTGCCAAACTACATGAGGAAAAGGGTGCTCTGGCATGTTTTCAAAAGTAACACAGCTCCAGCCTCCCCCTGCTCAGGAGTTCCCACACCTGTCCCTTGACGTTGTCTCTAGTTGTCTATCCTTCATGGTAACATGAGACTCGGGTTCTTGGCTCTGCAAGTCCTCTATGAAGAATTTGTTCATCCTCCATGACAGCTATACCTGCTCATCATCTCCTGCAGCTCTTCTGCCTCGTTACTCAGCACAGAAACCAGAGCAGGCCACTTCTGCACAGTAGCAGGCAGTGATTCTGGCCATGGCACCCCACTATGGCAGCCACTGTGACTCTGCCAGACACCTCTGTTTGTGGTGCCCAGCCTGCAGGATGCTCTTGGAGAGAAATCTGCCCTTCTGACTGGATCCCACTGAGCCCTACAGTAACACAAAACTGACTCAAAACCAGATGCTAGAGCAGTAATAGCTTCAGAGGTGTTTTCAAGACCAACTGAAGAAAATCTTTACGAATGTCTAAATGACGATTTGTCTAAATGATGCATTCAGGTTTTTTTGTTGCCTTTTTTAAACTCAAACAACATCCACTGAAAAAGAATTCCAGTTTAAAAACACATCATCTGAAAAAAAAATAGATTAATTTAATTGCATCTTCTTATAAATTTCTTTTGTAGGACAATCAAATATAAATTTTCAAATCTCTTCTCAGAAGACAAAGGCTTTAACCTTTACCTCTGAAATGTCTCTCACTTGATTGCAACACCTTTGGAAACAAACAGTAGGGCACATGTGCTCAACTGTAGGTATCCAAAGTGATGCACTTCTTTGTACAGTTGGCAACTTCAGAAAGTCTAAGGACTCAGTCTTTAGAAACATCTATGTCATTTGCCTAGAGAGGATGCTGACTGACTGTTTTACACTTGCACATCTTTTTGATGTTTGAGGACAGACGAACCCCACCATGAGGTGACAGTACTAAACAGAGTATCCTAAATGACTCTGCTTAAAATAAAAATGCAATTTTGTATTCTCTATCCCATTCCTTTTGCATTTTATGATGACCAGCTAGTACTAGAGAAGAAATGGACCGTAGGGAATGGCCATGTCCAAGCCAAAAGAGCAGCTAGAAGGCAAAAGAGCAGCTAGATACAGCTTCTCCTTAATCCTAACAAAGCTTCAAAGACTTTTCCTGGTAAAAGCTAAGTGGCTCCTAGCTGAGCCTCAGAAGTGCTTCAGCAGTCCTGCTCTTAAAAACTTGAGTGCTAAAAATTTTAAACATGAAAGCTGAAGAACTGAAAAGCATAATAATCTCAGTTAGAAGCCACTTCACTTCTACGCGAATTTCTTCAAGGAACTCTGTCAGGTCAAGGGGCTCCTCCACACTCCTGTGTCCTGGGGAGCTGTGTGTCCCTCCTGGAGGCATCACACTTAAGCACACAGGAGGGATGAGCTACTGCAACTTCAGCCAAATCAGCACTTGCATGCTGATAGCTTTAAGTGTTTCAAATCTGTAGTCCTCCATCGCTAACTCAGCAGATGTGTAAGGTTTTAATTGAGGGTTTCATTGCCGAACTGTCATTAAAGAAAAACACTTATTTTTTGGGATTTCAAAAACAATTCTAGTGAAGTTTCTGGGCTTAGGTGATTACAGATCTCTAAGCACACATGTACCTGGACAACCTGGAAGGAAATGAGTGGAAAAATAGTTTTATTTCTGTTGATTGTTGTGTTGTTGTTCTTTTTAATTTTTACCCTGTGATAATGAAAGTGGTGGAAATCTGTTCTTTCTGTATCCTCCTGGTCACAAGAATAATGATGTTAAAGAGAGGCAGTAATCAAACAAACAAGGCTGCAGCTGAGGACAAACATTTATCAATGTTTCCCAAATGCCAGGCACGTGAAGGTAAGTACTCAAATTGCTGCAACTAGGAAAAACAGAAAAAGGCTCCTTTGGCACCTGACCATTTTCTGATGCTGCAGGAAGAAGGTAGGCTCCTGCACAGGTGGGATCCCTCTCTGTCCCCTTTCCAATAAGATGGAATGAAAGAGCACAGACCAACATCAGAAATGGAGAAGTAGAGCCCCAACACAATGAACCATACAAAAATGAAAAAAAATCCATCTTTAATGGTGCTTATGATAATGTGGAAAAAAAAATGTTTGCTTTATTCTATAGCTTCTGAACCTTCAGGATGCTCTCAGTATTATTCTCTGTAACTGTGAAAATCAGATTCCTCCTTCCAGAATTTGGAGCTTTATATAAGAGCACCAACTGTTTGCAGACCACCGCAACTAGCACACCATTTGCTATCAAGAGGGGAAGATAAAGACTTCCAAGGAGGAGAGTATGGGGAGATCCAGAGTGGGACGACTGACAGCTGGATGCAAAGCAGGCTGCCCAACAGCAGCACATGGTCACTCAGACACAAGGAAGTGAAGGTGCAGCACCTGGGTTCAGTATCACTAAGCATCTACAGCTGAGACCATTCTGCTCCTCATTTCATACAAGCTGGGGAAGTCTTCACAGAGACACATATTTGTTCACATCAGAGAAAACAGTTTAATAAACAACACTGAGATCAAGAATTTTACCACAAATTATACCATGGCAATAACAATGCAAACACCAAAGAAATAAAACAGAGCTAACTAGTAATTAGAAATTATAACTCCTGTGTCCCCAGCTGCCTTTCAACTAGAAGTATTGCAGACATTATGGATGGAAATTGCCTATTAGATCATCCAGTCTAACTCCTAGACAGTGAAGGATAAATATCTCAGGGTGCTATCCATTATAATAGCAGCTGGGATCGTTTTGTTCATCTGTTGAATTTCAGCCATGTCTGGGATGGATTGAAGATCAGTTCCATGCTGCAGAAAGAACACATTCAGTATGTGAGGGCATAATGGTTAATCCACCTCTAATTCTACCACTTTATCTTTGAAAGCAACTCATACCTACTGCATAAAATCATTGGTGCTGTGCTAGGTGGGAAATGAGAAGCCTTACATGTCGGTGCTCCTCAAGGAATATCTTCTGCTGCCCAGTGTCCTCAGCATCACTGGGCCTAATCTCATACACCAAGCTGCAAAGGTGCTTTGAATCCTATGAATGGAGCACAGATTTTTTTGTCTTCATTTTGAAACTTAGAGTTTGCAAGCAGACAGATCCAGAAAGAACTTGGATATGAGACAGAACCATTTCTTTTTCCTCATAGCATAACATATAGCCCTCAACATTAACACAAGAAGGAGAGGAAAGGGGGCTTATTTGTCAACTTAACAAGTTTCACAAGGGCTACACTGAACTGCTGTTAAGTGGTGCCTCTGCTTGAGCAGTTGTGAATGAAGGACATTTGCTCTCAATTTCATGTAGCTGTGACTGCACACTGCAATTTAGGGGCACATATTGATGTGGTCCCTGCTTCCAGGCAGCAAAGATGCCTGCAATGTAAGAATGTTTTCAAAGAAATGCTTTTTCTAAGCACTGAAAAACTGAAATTTCAGTCTGGGACTGCACAAACATTAAGAAAGCAACAGTCACCATGGTTGGGTCTCAGTACTAGATGTGAAATGCTAAAGCTCATCCTCAACAAAACTTCACTGAGGTCAGTACAAAGCTGCAGTCCCTTAGGCACAGCTAAATGATTTTTTATTTCCCAGGGCTTTAGTTCCCTTGCGTGAGATTCTTAGCTACCAATTCAATTCAATAACTTGAAGTTTCAGCACTGACACAATTAATAGCCTGCACAATAACTTAAAGGGTAGTCTTCAGGTTCTTTATTTTTTCCCATTGTCATGAAGAAGACTGTATTCAAAAAACACATTTCTTAAATTCAAACTATTTGGCAGCAGCCAGTAGCAGCTTCCTCGCTAGAAATTTAATGTTTCTTCATTGGAGCCTTTAAAGGACAGTGGGAATAATTCTGCATGAGCAGAAAAATATACCAGAAGCGATTCCCACTTAATAATGTTTATAGTTCAAGAGATTTGTTACATGGGCAATTCAGAAAATAAAATGGACCAGAAATGTAAGTCAGCCTAATGTTGTGTCATGATGTAATTCTCTTTCCAGAAGGATCAGCACAGCGCTTCGGGGTACACAGTCTCTTCTGAACGCGTGCCCAGTCGCTCTCTGCTCCTTCAGGGTAATCTGTGCCCCTGAGATGGGAACAGAGTATCTGAGTTTTCAAACCAGTGACAAATTATTTTTTTTTTCTGGTTTTGATTCTATTTTCAGCCTGGTATTGGATACAAGTCAAGATGGAACTGGAGCAAATGTGAAAATTGCTGCAAGGAACTAGAGTTCAGTGAGGAAATAAAAGGCATTTCTGAAGAATAAAACTGCATCCACCAGTGCCAGGATATCATTCCCACATAGCGGAGCCCTTACGGGCAGAAAAATTGATGTTGATGATTTACAGCATATAGCATCATCATCGCTAGTTATAATTACTCAAAATTTATGTCATTGTGGGTGTAAAATTCATCCTTAAAATAGAACACGACAATAAAGCTGTAATTAAAAGAAAACCATCGTTAAACTCGCTTGTGACGTTAATTTGGACGTGTACTGCACCACGTATTGCACTGAATGGCTGCATTCAGTCCCAGAAAACTCCCCCTTCACACACAGGTGACAGGCATGGTTGCCTTGACCCTTTGGGCTGTGATCCTCAGCCCTCTGACTGCAGCTCCCTGGGCAGGACAGAGGTTGGTGGGCTGCGGGTTGGCAGCCCTGCACACAGCAGTGTGTGTGGTGCAGCTGCAGCCAGAATCTGCCCTGCTCCCCGCGCTGGCTGCACCCTGCTCAGCAACACCCATGTAGGATGCACGGGGAGCTCTGCTCGCCCTCCTCACCACCACAAACTTCACCAAGTTGTGCAGCTGCTTTGGTGGAGGGAGAACCGTTCCATTCTCTCATCTCTGGCTGTTAAAATAGAGAGGATTTGAGGAAGCAATTCCAAATGGACAGTGCCTTTCCTTCAGCCATACCAGTATGTCAGGAAACCTTTAAGAATGACCAGGAATGTAAAATCACCCTGCTGTGACTCAGGATTGGGCCCTTCCATCCTCCAGAATAACTGCTGCAAAAGACGCATTTGGAAAAACACATGTTGGAAGGTGCTGGAAGCAAGCAGAGGGGCTGGGTTACAACCTGCAATGTAGAGTTTCACTTTTTAACTTCTTTTTCCCCATCATGTTTCAAAAAGCAGTATTCACACAGCCACGCCACAGCTACATTTGAGAGCAGGACTGCAAGTGGTACACAGTGCACTTTCCGCTGACAGTACAGCTGCACCCATGGTCATGAATGCACTGCACAGGAGATGTTCAGATTTTCATGCTCTCCTTTGCACTACCACTTGTAAGACCCAGCCTGCTCGCACAGCCCCCACCGCTCTGCCCCGTGGAGCTCCTTCACCCTGAGGGCTCCTTCCTAAGGTTCTCATCGAGGCTCCACGCATCCCAGAGCAGCACTGCTCCTGAAGGATTGAAACAGCATCACCCCCGAGCTCACTTTGCATACATCTCCACACCATCAGACACACGTGGAGAATTTTTATCAGTGGAGACACAGCGAGGAATTTTTACACAGCATCTCAATCCCAGCTGTTAGAAAAGAACAAAATTAAGTATCGGCGTCAGGAACCTGTAGCATCCTTCAACTTGGAAAGTGTTCTGCACTGGGATGGGAACAGATTGCTGCCACATTAAGGCTAAAAAGCACATACTGAGCCACTGCAGGCAATACGTATAGTATATATATTCACATGCAGTCATACATACACCAGTGCTTTTGTACTTAATAGAGGTCTTCGTAGAATTATGGAATGAAGACATACCTGCATCTGTATAAAAGTATTAAAGCTGTTCACTCAGAAAGAACAGTTGTAAATGCACCCTTCTGGTTTGCCTTTACATTTTAAAAGTAATGGGAACGACTCTCACTTGACACTAATTGTACAGCCAAAGTCATCTTTTTAACTTCTAACTGAGGTTATTCCTCATTAATATCAACAGATGTGAGAGAATGATCAGATTCCAAGTGTCAGACAGATGGCAACCTGACTTGTTGCAAGAATACGTATATTCAGCATCACATAAAAGATTCTCAGAAAGAAAAAAAAAGGCACCAAAATAATAAAGCACCTGAAGAGTGATGCGTTGGAGTCAAAAAGATGGGAAACCAAACCCTTTCTCACACCAGCATGGCACCAGCGTGACTTTTCCAACTTGAATGCCGTTATCTGATGCCAATATGTGTAAGGTAGAATGAAGCAATAATCACAACGCTGAGATTAAAAAAAAAAAAAAAAGGAGTTTGGGAACACACTGTATCATATGAATTACATACTGAAATCAACTAAGATAAAGATTGTTACAGCAGTAAGGTTTGTTGTAATGATCTCCTAAGGAAGCCAATGGAAACTGTTTTGTGGGACATGGAGGTGAGGTTGGATGGTTGCATTCTTAGCAGCAGTTTCCCTGCAAGCAGGAAGGACAGAGGACTTAGATCTACCAAAGTTTTCTCATCTCTCAATTCACAGAATTTGTTTATTTATCAAACAAATTCAACAACGAATTACGGCTGTAAAGCTGTAGCTGTCTTTCACAGCTTTGGGAGGTAACAGCCAAAGCCGGGAAAATACAAATACTAAGGTTATCTAAAAATACTGCACTGAGCCTCTTCAGAATACTTCCAATATTTCGGGTAACACATGCTCTAATTATACCCCTGCATTATTATCAAATTAAATAGCTTCATTTCTCGGTACTAAAACAAGGCAAGTCACCTGAGATACTGTCTATTAATTTCAGCATGACAAGCCTGGGTTCCCAGCGGGGAGATAAAAAATCAATGGGAAAGAGAAGTGTTGGCTGGAACCGGATGGCTGCCGGCTCGGTCACGCACCGCTAACTTCCCCCAGTAGGCAGCCTGGCTGCTCTGATCCAGCCTGTTCAAGCAAGGAAACAGAAAAGAGGAACGAAAAGCGAAGCACACCGACAGCAGATGGTGATGAGATTCAGAAGTCATCTCCAAAGCTGAATGAGAAAAAGCCAAAAGATACTGCAATGCCACCAAATTGAGCAGATGTGATTGCCGTGCAGATGAGGCTACTTGTTGCAGTCAGCGTTCTATACCTGAGCATATTAAAGTGTCTCAGCAAGCAACAAGCATTCCCTTACAGCTGAAACTTCATGAGGGATGGTCACAGAGACAGTGTTGTAATGCAGCACTGGAGAACGAGCTCCAATGGCACACACAGCTAGCACAGCTCTGGAGCCACTGACTGCAGTCACCCACAGCAGTGCCCGCACGCCTCATGCTTTCGGCACCAATTCTGTACTCTGTGCCATACGCACTGCTTCGCTGCCTCTCAGCTACAGGTGCAGCTGTAGACAAAAACCATCAACCACAGATCTCAAAGCACCTTTAGACTGCTCTCTCAGCAACGCCGGCGCACCGGAAAGGCATGGGGAAATCTGTCGCTGCACTATTTCTGAACGGAACGCGAAAACTTTCTTTTTACCTTGTCCAGCAAAGGAAAACCCTACAAAAGCCCTGTCACCGCAAGAAGTTCACATCTCCTCCGCGGTGAAGAACGAGCATGCTACGCACATACAGACGTGCGTAACTTTTCACACAGAATCGCCGCTAGCACCAGTTGGCGACAAGCGCTTTGTGACTCCAGATTGTAACGCCAGAACTGCCGAGCCCCGTGCTGCTCCACGCCGCCCGGCCGGGCCGGGCCGGGGCCGGGAAGCTCCGCACATCGCCGCGGGGCTCGGGCGCGGAGCCGGCCCCGCAAAGCAGCCGCCGGGAGCCGCGCGAGGGGAGCCCGTCCGTGCGCGGAGCACTCACCGCGGGGGCCGTCAGGCGGCGGATGCTCTCGCCCAGCGAGTCCAGGTTGACCCGCCGACGGCGCGGAGCGCGGCGAGCCCCGGCGCTGGCCGCGGCGGCGGATGCGGCGGCGGTGGCGGCGGCGAGGGGCGGCTCGGCGGGGCCGGGAGGGCTGCGGCTGCCGTTCCAGCAGAGGCGGGACAGGGGACACTCGCCCTCCTCCTCGGGGCTGGTCTCCGGGCAGTCGGAGCCCAGCGAGCTGAAGGACTCGGAGGAGATCTTGCGGCGGGACATGGTGCCGCGGGCCGGCGGGGCTCAGCGCAGCGGCGGGCAGCGCGGGGCCGCGGGGCCGCGGGGGTGGCCGCCTCGCATGGCCGCGGAGCCCCTCGGCGGAGGGGGGGGGGGGGGGACGGCGGCGGCGGAGGCGCCCCGGGGCCGCTCCCGGCTCCGCGCTTCGCCGCTCCGCTCCGAGCCGCGGGTGCTGCGCGGCGCCGCCTCGCAGGGAGGCTTTAAAGCGGCGGCGGCGGCGGCTGCCGCCCTCCTCTGCCTCGGCCGCCCTCCCTCGCTCTCCCCTCCCCCGGCTCCCTCGCTGCTCCGCGGGAATCACGTGTTGTTTGGAAGCCCGTTTCCTCCTCCTCCCGCCTCTCCCCTCCCCGCTCGCCGCCTCTCGCACGCCGCGGCCCGGCAGCGGCCCCCCTCCCTGCCCCGCTCCCCGGAGCTGCGCTGCTCCGCGCTCCCTCCCGGCGCTACGCCGCGGGGATGTCCCCGCGGTGCAGAGGTGTCCCCGAGCGGCCCCGGCCGTGCCCGGCCCCGCCGCCTCCTGGCGGTGCTGGACAGCTCCCTGAGCGCGGGCTGCCGGGGAGGGCCGCCCTAGGCGCCCAACGCCGGAGAACTTGGCTGAATGGCACCGCTAAATCTAAGGGAAATGGATGGTGTTAAAAACAGGAGAAAGCTAAAGGGCTGCCATCAGTTTCCAGAGGAACGAGTTCTTTCCGGCTCTGACATTGCGGGTCACGTCCTAAGGGAACTGAATTCATTCCCTGCGTTACAATCCAGCTGAAGGAAAAAGGAGAGAGGTGCAGGAAACAAAGCAGAGGAGTACGGATGCAGGATGACACTCGTAAGGCGGTGTCAGGGCGCTCTTTTCCCAGCCTTCCCTGTCCTCGCTGCTGGGGTGAAGGATGTGTGAGAGTTCCATGGCAGCAGGGAGAGTCCCACGTACTTGGCAGAAAGATCATCAAGAAATGTGACTTCGGTGGTAGTGCTTCATCCAACCATCATGAAAGGCAACTTGTCATTAATTCATTTTCTGTTCAACAAAGTTTCCCTTGAAAGCAATGCTTTTAAGACCATTTTTACTCTACCTGTCCCCTGTATTATAGTATACATTTTACCACCTGGTCCTATGAAATATATGAGTGCAGCCTTAACATAAACACACCTCAGAGACTGGGAAAACCCTCACAGCAGCTTTGGAGGATGGCCCAAGGGAGCCCACACTCCATGCCCATGTTTGGAAGGCCAGGCAGGTCGCTCTCAGAGAGGAAAAGGCATAAATCACAGATTTCACAAGGGCATTCCTTTCAGTGCCACCATCTCTCGGCTCACCAGGTTTCTGTTTCAATTTTCTTCTTTCCCAGAAATTTATACAGAGTAAGAGAAACAATGGACCTCCTTTTGTCACAGCACAGTTCTTAAATCTCTGCAGCTTGAAGCCTGTGGCCTGAAAGGATGTACCAAAAAGCCAGGGTGGTCCGTGCTGCCTTCTGTTGTCTTTCAAGTACACTTGGGATGCAGAGTGGCTTTCTTTCGCAGCCATGGTAATTCCCTTAGCAGTAATAGTACTGGAGTCAGAGATGTCTTTGCTTGAAAGTTAATTCAAACATGAGCCTCCAGATCCATTGCCCTCCTCTGTCTTTCCTCCTCTCTTAAGAATAACAATATCGTTCAGTATTTATAGTACAGAGAGAAGTCAGTTATTTTCCCTTCTTCCCTCTACGGAAATGCTCATTTTGACAGATGCCATGCAGCCTGCCTGCCCTCTGTCCCAGCTCCTGCCACTGGGGGCAGTCATCCATTTCGGCTGGCATTTTTTAGAACTGTCATGCATTCATACAACCATTAACATTGGGAAAAAACACTAAGATCATTTAGTCCAACCATCAGCCCGTCACAGCTATGCTGACATGTGAGCACAGGGTGCTCTGAGTCAAGGTGTGGACATCCTCTAGATGCTTCAGGTTCCGTTACACTTATTTCCTTCTCGTGGACTGTATCACACAGTCCACAACGAAGCAAACTTATGCTGGTTCCTAGCGGGTGTGGTGACAGTGACAACTGGGGATGATGCACATAGCTCAACATTGGAAATGCAGAAGCATATTTATGATTGTAAACTGCTTCAATACCAAAGTATCAACCAGTTCCTTGTGAAGTGCTGCAGGACTCAGGGAAGCAATGTGCTTGTAGGCTCTTTTGCTTTCCTCTTGCCACTCGTGGCTGTATTCCTTTTACGTCTGCAATGTAGTGACCCCGAAATGCTTTTCTTCAGTGGCTGCTCCCCAGATCAGGACTATTATAACCAAATGCAGTCAAGTACCAAATCAATTCATTGCAAGAATGTAAAAGACTTTTCCCTTTAGCATCTGGATACTGACCTTCACCATTCAGAGTAAGAGATGCAGTTATGGCTCTGAGGGTTCCATCGTTCCAGCTGGAGGGGTGCTGTGAGTAAGCCTGGACTCTGTTGCTCCTCTCTGGCTGTGCTGCTCAGCCTTCGCCTATGGAACTTGTGGAAGCAGGCCTAATACCTACCTGCTCCATTACAAGGATCACTAATCTGCCTACAGCTACACTGGGATTCATGATATAAAAAACACATGAAACTGGTTAGAGACACAGGCTAGAAAAGTGCCAAACACCATCACCAGATGTCTTGTGCTAAATAGGTACAGGCAGCAGGAGATCCAGGGTGTTGCAAGGCCAGGAGGTCCAAGCAGTCATTGAGACCCTGGATTGTTTTTCTATTTCCTCTGATCAAGATACAACCTTGCCAAAAGCTGAATACCACAGAGGGCTGCTTCATCAGATAGTCAAATGCTTTTGACAGCAAGTAGACATAGACAGCTACAGCGCGTAAGAGAACAAATGTTCTTCTTTTATACATGTCTTATCAGCCTAAATTTGCACTTGGCACACCATTGGATGAATAGCAGACGTGTCTGTAAAATGTATAACATTCATCTAAGCAGTGCCTACAAAACTTTTCTATCATATTATGGCACAATGCAATTTATGAGTCCCACATGTCTTGCAGACAACTCAGAGGAAAAATGTGGGTATTTTTAATTCCTATGCAATTACTACCAGACCATTGGTGGTCTAGGACTTCTTTTTCCAAATTTTAACTTGTTTTCATTTTTTTTTTTTCTCAGTTATAGAAAGGAAAATTTACAAGACCATGTTCAGACCTGACATAAAATGCCTGGTCCTTAATTTCCATTGAATTGCAACATGACAATTTATCATTATTTGTTCATGAGTTTTATTTTTATTGAGTAAGCTTTTATCACCAGACATTACATGCTGCAGTTTTTTACATGATTTTTATTTTTGAATGCTGTATTTCTGCTGTTCAGACAGCCTTGAATGATTAAAATAACGAAAATGACTTCATCATAGCACATTCCATTGTCCTATTTGTTAAGGAAATGCGTAGCAGAACTGGCAGAAGAAATTATTACAACAAATCCCACTTAGGGATTAGTCGCATATACCGCATACATCACTTAAATAGTTCCTATCATTTCACCTAGGTCATTATCTGTCTTTTTAGAATAATCTTCTTATAACACTGTTGAGCGTATAAGTACTTAATTTTCCTTTAATAGAAAAGATTGTTGTCCTGAGATCAATATCTCCCACTGAGAAAGTAAACATCTGTTTTGTAAAGCATTTCTAAAGCAGCAGGAGACCATTATCCTGTGACAACATTCTATTACAATTACTTTATTGCAGTCAGGCAAAATGAGTGATGTGTAGCAAATTTATTCTTTTTTTGAATTCTGCCAAACCTTTCTGTTCTTTATCCAATGAATTCCATCTGGAGTATTGCCTGGAAGGATGGCTGGGGCATTCTGCCATTTGTCATTAATGATCTGTTGAATTACGATTGTCTTAAAGAACAGATCCATTTTATGTTTCAGCTTCTCAGAAATAAAGTTTGTCTTCAAGGCAGAGTGAGTTTGCATTGGTCAGTGTTGATGTTCTAGCAGTTGGATATATTTGAGTCCATCAAGTGTGTTACTATTCTATTTTCAGCTGGGACAGTGTTGGGTTTTCTTACCTTCATAGTTCCTGGTATGATGTTTTGCGTTTGCCGTGGGAGAAAAACAGTACTGATAACACTCTGATGTCTTGGTTATGGCTTAGCAATGTCTCCACAGAACCAAGAACATTTCAGCTTCTTGTACTGTCTTGCCAGTGAGGAGCTGGGAAGGGACAGAATCAGAACAGCTGACCTAACCTGGCCAAAGGGACAGTCCAGAACATACAGCATCACCTGAAAAACGGTTTAAAAACTGTGAGCAGCCATTGCTTGGGGACTGGCTGGGCATCCATCAGCAGGTGGTGTGCAATTGCTTTGTGCATCACTTGTTTTGTAAATATATACTATAATACTATTATTGCTATTATTGTTCTCATTTTCTCTGCACTTTCTGTGTTAGTAAATATTTTTTTATCTTAACCCACCATTTAATTGCACTGTGTTGTTTGTTTGTTTGTTTTGCCTATTCCCTGCCCCATCCCACAGGGAGGGAAGGAGTGAAATGTGGTGCTGAGCTGCGGCAGGTTAAACCACAACAGTTACTGAAGGAGTATTTAATTAATTTTGCACTGTGGGATGAGATCCTACATAATGAAGGCAGCGGAATCTGGACCTTAATGATCATAAAATATCTTTGGTCTGTGATGCTTAGCATATTTCAAAAGTAGAATTTTCTTCTCACAACTGAGAAGCACAGGTGAGTGATGCCATGTTTCTCACAGTACATAGCAGATCAATAGCAGAATTGGGAATTCCTCGTTGTCTAATCTAAGTTACTCAGAATCAATTGACTTGAATTATGACTGGCCAACATCAGATCCATTTGTAGTTTCAGGGGTTTCACTATACCAGCTGCCAAAGACAGATCAAGACAGGATGTCAAAACTGTGCAAATACCAATCCCTCTACTTCAACTCAGATGATTAGATCAAATTGAGATGTTAAGTCTCAGGGAAAACTGACACGATACAGCTCCAGCTAGTTGCTCAGAAGGAGCACACAGCTGACTAAACATTCAGAATTAAAAATTTATAAATTGTACAAGAAAAAAATATGACGTGGCATTCAAAACCTCTTATTTCCATTTAACTTGTACAGAGTCAGATTTACTGAATTCAACACAGTGTGAGGTAAAATGAACCTTCTCATTATTTGAAGTTCTTCCATGTCCTGAATATTTTGCCCTGAGGACAGCAGGTAACTGAGTGACTTCTGTCTCAGAGTTACCTATAAATCTCAACAAAATTCATCTAAAGCAGCAAAACAAGAAGGTGCTGATGGGCTACTACATGGTCTAGAGCTGCCTCACCCCAGCACTCTGCAGCTGAGTCAAGCCACTATTTATAGAACAGCCTCCTACACAAGTCACTTGATTTTCACTCTTGCAGCCACATTTATTCCAGATACATTTCCTGCTGTAAACTGTTTTTATGGGGGTACTGATGTCATCAATCAGATTAGAGCAATGAAAATATAATAGTATCTACATACAAGATTAAAGCCAATTTGCTTTCAAGCAACCTCTGAAGTCATAGAATCACAGAATCATTAAGATTGGAAAAGATCTGTAAGATCATCTAGTCCCACCTCAACCCATCCCAAACATGCCCACTAACCATGTCTCTCAGTGCCACAACTCCACTTTCTTGAGTACCTCCAGGAACAGAGATGCCACCACCTCCCTGGGCAGCCTGTGCCAGCGCCTCACCACTCTTTCTGAAAAGAATACTTCCTTATGTCCAACATGAATATCGTAGTGGGAGCTCAGAAGGTTTTTGAGATTTCTCCTGCAGCTCCCTGCACTCTTCATAGATGGTGAGAATCCAAGATGAAGAGGACTCGGAGAACTTCTTGTGCCAAAGGCAGAGACTGAATTAAACCAAGACGTCCCTCTTTCCTGAAATGGCTGTTTGGGCTTCTTCATCTTTTGAGGGAAGGCGGAGTCCATGAGGCTGACTGCTCCTTACGTACCAAGGCTCTGACTTATGGGTAGAAAATCCCCTTGGAGGTCTCACACAGCACACACCACTTCCCAGGTAGAGCTGAGGTATTCACTGGACTCAGGGCAGTCCATGAAGACATCAAGAGGCTCTAGAAGCAAAGACAAGAAGCCAGCAGTTGGATCTTGGGAAAACTAGGGTAGTCACAAAGCACAGGTCAGTTTTTACCAGGCTTGTACCCAAGCCGATGGAGGAGCGGCTTGCCAGAGCAAGCAGTCTTGCAGTGTGTCTGGGAGAGCACCTAAGCTTGTACCAGGAGGATGTTCTTGACAAGAACATCCAGAACCTGACCAGGAGTGTGACAAATCCTCCCAGCTGAGGTTAAACCAGCGTACATAGTGCAAGTGTTGTAAATGCATCTTTTTTAGTATTCGCAAGGTAGTCTTTACCACAGATGTTACACTTTTACTACAGTTCATCATTTCACTATTAACAAATTAGTGCCTTCTACCAGATATTTTCAAATTTTAAAATATTAAAATGTAGATCACTGTTATTAATATTCTGTAACTAATCAATCTAAGATTAACACGTAGTGGCATCTTGCCTGATTAGAGTGCCTTTCTTATCCTAATGACAGGAAATCACAGAATATTTTATCCAGACTTGTTTAAAAGGGAGACTGTATAATGTATGAGCGGGAACACTTTCTTTTGGAAGCGTATTTGCATCCTATAATGGATGAATTGATTAATATATCTTATATATTGATTCTCTTCCATGAAGCACCAAAAGTAATAAAGGGGTTTATTTATGAATAGTTTCAGCAACAGAGAGGAAGAGAGAGTGAGAGGGAGAGAATGTGCACATATCTGTAAGAGACAGATAATAAGAAACCATCAAAACAGCACATGAGCAATAAAAAATATCTACAGTGTCTACCTATGAGGTATTATTCTCTGAGCACAGCCGAAATGTTGCCAAATGAAAAATCCTGTTGAGCTTTCAGATAAAATCTATTGTAATAAAGTCTGCTATATTTCACCCACAGATGGCAAATGATCCTGTTGTGAAAGTAATTTCTGCAAGTGGGTTTCCAAATACACATAGCTCCTTACAATGTCGGTATAGCTGTCCCATCGTTTTCGTAGCTGTAACTTCCTAGCTAACTTAGCATCACATTCTGGCTTTCATCACTGAACAGTGTTCAGGAACACTGAAAAAAAAAAAGATGTTCATCTTTTTGACATGCTGTGTCATGTCTACTTTTATTAAAAGAATCCTATAGTATTTGGTGAAGTTTTTACATTAGCTGCAAAATCTTATGACATCACTCCACCTTCCTGTTTATTCCAGGATTTTTGGCATTTGTAATCTATCCAGCTCACTGTCTTTTTGGTTGATATTGCTTAGAATGAGGACACCACTATTTCATACTTCAAGGGTTCTTGTGTTCTTTGCAAAACAGATCATCATTTCCCTAAGGAATATTTCAATGCAGAGCATAACGTGAATACTAATGAGAAACCTCTACACTGAGAGGGTTTAAATAGTGTATCTTCAAACATTAATGTGACTAGAAACAATATATGTATATATCATCTATATATGTGTGTGTATTCATACAAACTTCGCTTCAAAACATATTCTAAAGTGTTCGGACAGGAGGGAGTTCTTAAAAAAAAAAAAAAGAAAGAAAATATAGGTAAAAAAGCACCACTCTTTTCTCTACTCCTATTGGATTCTCAAGTCCTCTTTCATGTGAGCTTATGAAGAAAGATCTGATGAAGGTAGGTTTCTGTAGGGGAATCACATGTCTGAGGGGTGGCTGCAATGTGTTTGGCATAACAGATTTCACTTCTGTAGCATGCTTCATTCCAAACTTCTCAAGGCGATTTGCAAGCAATTACAGAGCAAACATCTTCAATGTGAATATGCTTGAACAAACATCGGAGATTTCATGGTGGATTTAAAAGCATTGTGAGCCCATCCAGTAGGCACTAAGCAGTTCTCATCACTATTGGTGCTGGCTGAGGTGCTCAGCACCTTGCAGGGCACATCAGCATTCTGAATCAGGCCCTGGGTGAGTCAGTATCAAATTTTTTATGAAACAAAAACTCCACAGGCAAGGTGAAAACTGCTGTAATAGGAATTGAACTGCTTGTAGCAATGCAAAAATAAAGGCTAGCTGCAAACAACATTTACTGCTAAAGGAATAATGTTTTAAAAAACGAGTCTCTTTAGATTAATGAAACAGATGAACAAAGTATTTTTAAAGCAAAGTGCCATTAAGGCCTGAAAACATGGAAGTGAGTCTTAAGAGAACGGTATTTAACATTTTGCTGTTGAAGCCAACAGGGAAACTGGAATTGTGGAATAATTCTCTTAAAAGGAGAAAGGAGCTCCAACCTCTCACTGCAGTGGTACACCCAAGCGATCAGCTTGCAATCTGAGCGACAGTACTGTTCTGGTCATCCACCCATAAAGCTTTCTGTAAAACTGTTTGTTTTTTCACTTAATTCTTCAGTAGTGAGATGCAGCAAAGAACCTATCACAGAATTGACAAATATTTCCTGCAAAGCAGTGAGAATTTGATTAAAAAAAAAAAAAAAGGAAGTACTATTAAAGTGAGTTTAGACTATTTTTAGTACCAACCTGTGCACAATGTGAAGTGTCTACAAAACACCATGCCCTGTTTTCACCATCAACTAAAAGGTATGCCTGCTCCATCATCTCCAATTCACCACACTGTGTCTTCATGCACGTGGTTTGTCTTCAGACTGTGTCGTATTTTCCAACCACTGACACTAATTTAACACTGTAAAACCCAAGACGAAGAGGGTGTCAGAAACATTGAAAAGCAATTTCTTCATTTGTTGGATACAAACTATAATGAATTTAATTTTATTGCAGCAGAAGAAACCAGGTTAGCACTGAGAATACCGTACTACTTCAAATGATGATCACTTCCCAAGATGCTGAGAAGCATCTTTAACTCACTGCAGATGAAAAGTAGAGAATGTTTGTGGCGTTGTTGTATTAAACTGTGCAGTTCATGATGCAGCATAAATTACTTGCTGATTGATCCAAGAAGTTTATTGTGGACAATATTTGTAAATGAAAGTGGAAAATGTGAAATCACATTAAATGAAATTATGGAGTCATAAATAGATGTTCTGGTTCTGTCTGGGATAGAGTTAATTGTATGAGCCTTTACAAAGAGAGATAATTCTGACAACTCTGAAATAAGAAACACTGCCATTGTCATTTCTATGAAAGGAACAAAGATGTTGCATGGCGGTGATGGGCTGATGGATGGATTACATTATTTTAGTGGTCTTTTCCAACTTTGATGATTCTGTGATAACCTAACATTTTTTTAAGGGAGTCTGAGAAGCAATTCACGAAATCACTGCTTCACGATACCACTGCTGTCTGTGGTATCCTCTCTCTGTCTGCTGATGCCAGAAGTTCCAAAGCATTTCAAATATCAAAATTCCTGCTGCTTCTTCTTCCTCATCCTTTCCTGCCCTGCTCTGTTTCTCTTTATTTGTCAAAAAGTCAACATGTAGGTAATTAAATATGGAAAACAGTATTTTTTTTTATTCAAGCAGGCTACACATGTGTAGAGGTATAAAAATAGCAGCAAAACACTTCTAAATCTCTTATTGATAAGAGAAGTGCACTTGCTATTATGGAGAGGAACAGTTTCATCATAATCTAAGCACTTGAGACATATCAGGGAAGAGAAGAATTTTCAGGGTAATTGGGTTTTGAATAGTGTGAGGCCTTGTGAGGAGTCTCTGTGCTGAGAGAAGTTTCAGCCTCAGTAGAATAGAAATGTAGGTATTAGAAACAGGCAGAGATAGATTTGGTGTTACAAGAGGCAAATTAAAAATGGATTGAAAACGTAGGTATATGACTTAACAAAGCAGAAAGTTTTGCCGAATAGAACCTCCCACCTCAAGTTCACCTCTTATGTCCTCTTTGGATTTTACTGAAAGATGCCAGATTCTAATTCTACATTAAATGAGAGCGTATCCCAAGGAAATCTCTACTTGCTTTTAACAGCCAGTCATTATACATATGTTGCTCCAAAAGTAATGCCCCCTGTTTATTTCCATGGAAAATACAACAGATAGAATGAGCACCAGAACACTATTTGATAGAACAAATTCTCAGATACAAAACACTGTTTTCAATATAGTCACCACCATTAGCTCTGCATTTTCTCCAGCAAGGAATGATATCCTGCATGCTGTGCTCATTAAAATCCACATGGTCATCTAGTATGTGCTTGCCTTTCAAGTCACTTTTGCCACTGCTGAAACACATCACCCACTGCCTCACTGTGCTGTTTGGTCTCCAAAAGCCTTCAGCAAATGTCAGTGAGTTTCAATGGATGCCATACTTTCCACGAAGAGGAATTCAGTTTCATCCCTTTGCTTCATATGCACTTCTATTTCAGATGTCATTTTTTTCAGACTGCATCTTCTGCTGGCATCTGTCGTGGCAACAAAATGTAAGGCAATATTGGTGGGAAGGTTCAGCCTCTCCTGTCACACCACCATCATCATGATCTGACACTGTGAACTAACATAATAAAATAGGAGGCATTACTTTCAGAGCAGACAAATACATATACATACACACACACACATTCTTACATTCTTCCTTAATTTTCTTGAACTATGAAAAGTAGTTAGATGAAGACAGAACCCCAAAATACATGTTTCTTCATTGCTCATTCTGAAACAACCCCCTACCATGTTCATTCAGTCCTTGTCTGTCCCAGAACGCAGCTCTCAGTGCCTTCCTGTTGCCCACCCGTGCCATGTGGGCACTGCCCATCCAGCATTCCTGCTTCCTGATTCACCCTGCCAGGCTCAGTGCAATCACAAAATCCAGGGGCTATCACTTCATCTTCAGGGAAGGTGGGGAAAATATTTGCATTTCTGCCTACCTCTCCTCAGCAATTTTTCTGCACATTTACGGCCATCAGATGAGCTTCTCATATCTCACACTGTACACCTCTCCTGGGAGGGCTGCCCACTACTGTGACACTCACCGTATGAGGTCCTACAGTGGTAGCATCACTCAGCTCAACAAGAAACATCCTTTTCAGACCTCACCTTCTGAGAAGAGAAAGTGATTGAAATGTACATGCAGGGAAAACTTTCCAAGATCAACTTGTAAAAATAAATGTACAGAAAGGTAAAGCTTTCTGTTGCAAAATTCCATTATTTGTAACATGGAGGAGTGGAATCAGAAAGTAAGAATGACCAAGCAGCAGCAATATGAAAGATCAGTCTCCTCTGAGACTTTATTAAGTAAAAAGAAAATAAGTATCACCAATGACCAACCATATGTTAAATCTGATATTTTTTCTTTCCACTTAGAAATCAGAGCCTTTCTAAGGGCACAGCAAAATGTATATGCCATGGTTACATTTATGTGTGCATGCCCACTTAGGTTTCCTAGCTGCCGCAATAATGGAAAGTGACGGGAGATATCACTTACAACTTAAAAGACATTGTTCTTGAGTGAAATGGCCCTGTGCTGGCTGGGGGAGCCACAGCTATAGCATACACTGACTATCCAATGAAACATATTCCCATTAAATTTTCTTCTCTTCACTGTGTCATCTGCTCTCTCCTATTCAGCACACAAAGTGAGAGCTCTCAGCAGAAAGTAAAAGGACAGCACAGGGAAAGTTGTGGCCCGTAGCAGTAGGGCTGGAAAGCATGCAGCCCCTCTAAGCAGAGAGCAGCCAAAATCTAGCACCAAAGTCAGCAACTACAGCAAGATCGGGAAGTAACCACATCAAACAGATCATCAGAATGGTAGTTAGGAACTGTACCTGAACTGCAGCAACTGTAAAAAAAAACAAGAGTAAAATCCCATGTTCTGCAATTGAGAATCCTGACATTTTCAAGCAGCTACTCCAAGCAGCTGTTTGCTAGAGTAAATTTTTCAGAATGTGGCACATTTAGTGTAATGTACAGAAATCACACAGGTTCAAAACAATCAAGCTTTTATTTTATAACGCAGATTCCCATTCCTTCTGGTGGTAAAGGTTAATTTGTACCTTGACCAACAGAGAAGTTTCAAAAGTTATGGATTCCCCCACTTCCCATTATTCCTACAGGCATAATATAAAGTCTTTACATTATAAGGACTTATATTAATCACTTCATTGAAAACAAATTCAGGAAATAAAATAAGAAAGGATTGTAAACTGCTGAAGGAAAAAGGAAGAAACATAAAAAATCAGAGAGAATAAAAAAGAAACAGCAAATAAGGAGCTGGAAAGCAAAGAAGAAATGGGCAGAAATAGAGCAGACCTTGGTGTGAGTATATTGCCCCAAAGCCTCAACTACTGTAATGTAAAGATCTGAGCCAACAATAAGGTATGCAATAAGCTAAGCATCTGCTGATTCCTTTGGCCAAATGTAAAAACCTGCAATGTAGACGTTTGCCTTTTAGCTGGCCCCTTCATTGCTCTTTACAGACAAAGCACAGAAATAGGCACTTCTGCAGGAAGGGGGGAAATATTTTCTCCTAAAATAGATGGCTACAAATAGGTCAAATGAATCACTTCTTGAAAATGCCTACTTCTCTCAATCAACTCTGAAAGGAGCCTAATACGACTTGCTTCGTCGTAAATGCTAGTAACATAGGTAGTTATCATTAGGCAACATGATCCTATCCCAACCACAGTGCAAACGCAAGATCTCTTCATCTTTGTATGCATTCCCATCAAGATAGTGACAACTCCTTTGTGGATTGTTATTCCATCTCAAAGTCTGGATTTTGGTCCTCTGCACTGACAGATTGTATATAGGTATGTTTCCTAGCTAATATAAAATGAAATTTACAGCAGTCAGATACTAAAGTAGAATTTGAAAAAATTAGCATAGCGATTCTGAAGGCCTTAAAGATCAATGTAAATATGACTACCTGAGCCTTCGTAACCTATAATTATTTTAATATATGCAATATGAACACACAGTATTACTGTGGTCTATATTGAGAGAGGATAAGGTTTGGAACATAATCATATTTAAAATTTCTATGTGCATGAAAACAACAACATTTTGGAAGGATGTCAAATACTGAGAAATATTTTGCTGTATGGGTAGGACAGGTGGTTACCAGGAATAGCATTTGGGCAGAACACCACTGTGGTGGATGGACTGGGGAAAATCCCACTCTGGACTCCAAGATCAATCTCTGAGCTTCACATAGAGCAGTGAGTACCACAGGCTGATCAAAAACTGGCAGGCCTAATCCTCAAACCTTGTCTGTGTAACTACGGATTACAGTGACCATCATCTGAAGTAATAAGTACCATGAGAAAGGTAGTCAAGCTTTGGTCAGGCTGTTATCCAGCACCGCTGGACATAGTGCAAGTAGCTTCACACACAACCATGGCAAAGCATACTAACAGATCTGAAAGTACCTGATGGTAAATCCTGCTGCAACTTCAACTCATTCTAGGGTCAGACCTGCTTCCATGGCTGTGTCAAAGTCACCACATTTTCCTGTCATCTCCCTGGGCTGGAGAACTTCTGGAGTAAGACCAAGTGAATGCCATGCAGCCATAATGGTGGAACTTGAGAATTCAAAAGTGTGAAGAGTAAATTAAGCCCATTGTATCTACATTAGAAGGAAGACAGCTTACTTTTTACACAGTAGGACTGAAATTTATTTTGCCAAAGTTCATAAGTGTTTCAAAGCTGAAGGGTATGTTTTACCTTCATAAATTCTGGCAACAAAGAGAGAGATTTAGTTTTCCCTTGTTATATGAGATTTCCTGGAGAAAATGTGTTATCAAGAGTTATCATTCACATATACCAAAATCCTTCTGAGTTTTCACCCAGGCCTCAGTCAGGCAGATAACACGTCTTCACTAAGTGTTCATGTGAAACATGGAAACTTGTTGGGCAGAGAAGTGCTCCAAAACACAAATGATGTCATACTCATGGATATTTTTGGCAGGCAGAGATCTGAGAGAAAGCAATCATACGGCAAATGTGGGTATTTTGCTGTTTGATAGCTTTTCTGGGTAGCAGTTTCACTCACTATCAAATCACACATACCCATCTGGCACACCATGAATTGCCATCATCTGTTTGTCTCTGGTTGAGCGTCCCTTGCCTTTGTGACTGACGGAGTGCAGAATACCAGCAATGAAACAAACACCTAAAATAGATTGGTCTGGTTTTTGCCTGTAGCAGCTAAAGAAAAACTGCAGAGATCTGTGAGTCCAGCAGTGGCACAATGAATCACAGCAAAACTCCCTGCAACCAGGGAGAGATGTTATTGTTTTCCCCTTTGTGCTTGGTGCTTTCTGCAAAGCACATTCCACCTGTATCTGTTTTTCACGTGGAATTATTGAAATAAAGCCAGCCAGACACCACCAGCAATCAGCAAACCATACTGGCAAGGATCTAAGAAGTGCAAATACATTAACATTGAGGGGGGCATTGGCATCATCCTTCCACTCACAACTATCTGTTAAGCAGATGCCACATGTCAGAGGAAGAGTATACCAGGTAAGAGCAGAACTCTGCCGTATGCGGTATACACAGTCCAGTGTGAAAAGCCCCACAGGTTGGCTTTAGCAGTTAACGGGCTTGCTATAAACATGTAAAATACCATGTGACAGAATATGAGAAAAAATCCAGGGCAGCCAGCATCTGAAGGCTGGGGTCAGCCCTGTTAGTCACTGCAGCACAGGCCGCTCTGCTCCTCTTTGCATTTGTTCAAGTTTTGCTCCGTGCTGGGAAGCTTGTAGGGAGGAGGAAGGAGAGCTCTGACTGTGAAGAGCAGGGAGAGCAGAAAGCCACAGCATCTTAGTTTCAGCTGGGAAGGAACTGTTTTCTTTAGAGTGTCTGGTATGATGCTATGTTGTGGTTCTAGGAGAAAAACAATGTTAGTAAGAAACACTGATGCTTATAGCTGCTTCTAAGCAGTGTTGTACAGAGTCAAACTGGCCAAAGGGATATTCCATCCTATATGACAACATTGAGAAGGAAAGCTTTGAAGGGGATGGGATATCATCTCACTCCCTTCTGCTCTCAGGAGGCTAGTTGGGCATCGGCCAGCTGGGCAATTGTTTGAGCATCATTTGTTATATAAATTTATATGTACATGTTTGTCATAACTATTATCCTTTTCTTTTTCTATATCTTAGTAAATAGTTTTATCTCAACCCATGAATTCTACTTTGGTGTTTCTTGGGGTTTTTTGTTTGTTTGTTTGTTTTTTCTGATTCTTCCCCCCATCTCTCTGGAAGTGGGAGGAAGTGAGAGGAACTGTGTGGTTCTGAGCCACCTGCCAGGTTAACCCACAACACCCCACCACCCTGAAGCACTGACCTTCTCAGTGCTGTGGACTAGCAGCTTCCTTTGCTCTAGAAGTGTTTTGAGTGCCCAAACATCTGTTGTTTTTCTGACTTCCATGCTAACACATCAGTACAGGAGCATGAGAGATATGCATTCTCCAGTGGAGGAGGTATCTCAAATGGTTCTACAGGACTGTGGCTACCAAGCTCTGGTACCAGCTGGGAAACGCAATTCAACTCTCAGTAACATCTTGTAAAGCAAGTCTTGGGGCAGGATGTGCTCAAACAGAGGAGAAAGGAAAGCACAGACCACACGAATTCAAGAGGATTCATGAAACTGGACTAGATCCTGGGCACTTCAAAGTGCGGATTCTATCATCTGCTAGGCACATGTGACTGAAATGACTTACAACTTATTTTCCATTTGCAACTCCTACAAAAACAAGAATGTGATTCTCAAGTTCCCCAACCAATTACTTCACCAAAGAGAATTTGTTCTAATTTCCCAAGACTAATAGAACCAATGCTTTGAGAGTTTGTGCCATGAGCAGAGTTTGTAATAGAAGGATGAATGAGCAAATGTAACGCTAGTTCTCTCTCTCCGATAAATTTCAATAGCACATAGGCAATAATCCATAGCAAATACATTTAGAACAGTAAGCTGCCCAGCCTTCTTGCACATTTGGAAGCAGATCATGCCATCAAAGTCACTCATTTGAACAAAATGAGAAAAAGTCTTAAACTAGACTTTCACCTCTGAAAACCCATCTAGGAAAGTTTCATGTAACGACAATAGCACTTTATTGGCCTGTTTGGGGGGTTTTTTTTCTTTTCTTTTTTTTTCAGAAAAATAGAAATGGAATGGACAAAAGGACTTGATAAAAGAAGATAGTTTGACAGAATAGGGAGACTTTGCTGGTGCCCTGACTAAGGTGATGGGAATGCTGGCATCTCATTCATTATTAGTTACCATAAAACTGCAAAATCAGTCTTCCTCAGTTGTTCTCCTCACACTGCCACATGATTGAGATTAGAAGCCTTAGGCCAGGCACAGCAGGCAGCTCTGGAACAGGGCACTATGGGACAGGACAAGACAGGAAGGACATGTGGATAGATGGACAGGTGGACAGGTGGACAGATGAGTGGGTAGATGGATGGATGGACAGACAGCTGAACTGCAACAAAAGAAGCATGGCCAGCAGGGAGGTGATCCTGCCCATCCACTCTGTGCTGGGGAGACCTTGCTTAGAGTACTGCATCCAGATGTGGAGTCCTCAGTACAGGAGAGCCGTGGACCTGTTGGAGAGCATCCAGAGGAAGGCCACAAAAATGACCCACAGAATGAAACACCTCTCCTACAAGAACAGGCTGAGAGAGCTGGGGCTGTTCAGACTGGAGAAGAGAAGGCTCTGGGGAGATCTGAGAGTGGCCTTCCATTATCTGAAGCAGGGCTGTAAGAAAGAAGGGGACATACTTTTTATCAGGATCTGCTATGACAGGACAAGGGAAATTGGTTTAAAAATTAAAAGTAGCGAGATTTTACAGCAAGTATGGTAGGTACTGGAACAGGTTGCCCAGAGGGGTGGTGAATGCCCTCTCTGTCCCTGGAGACACTCAAGGTCAGGCTGGATGGGGCTCTGAGTAACCTGATCGAGCTGTAGGCACCCCTGTTCACTGCAGGGAATTTGGACTAGATGGCCTTCAAAGGTCAAATGATTCTATGATTCTATGACCATTACTTGTTTTGAAAATGTGGATGTCTACAAGACATGGTCTATGCCAGAATGGTGCTCTGTTCACCTCCATGAGGCATTGATCACCCTCTAGTCAAGTTATATGGATTTTTTAATGTATTATATCTGATCAGTAGGTTTAAATAATGTTCCTTATGGGCATAAAGTTACTTGTGGTGCTCATATAAGGTCCAGGAATGGTTATGTGCTGGAGGTATGTCAAGACTTATGACGGACATTCACAAAGGCGGCAGGGTAGAGCAACCTTTGCATGTTACGCATTACCTCATAGTTCTTGTGGAAATTAGCAATATCCATAAATATGTCTTTTGTGTTCATGGGGGCTTTATGGTGTTCCTACACTGTTACAGGACAGACAAATGTAAGGGGGGTAAGAGGTGACTCTCATTCTTAGACTGGCTGATGTGTCCTATGCCTATAATTGTATCAGCAGTAGGGACACAGTTGATACAGGCTTGTCATGGTTTTATGATTTCTGGTATTGGTATTCCACATCATAACAACATGTAGTGCATTAAGAGTTAAAGAGTTAATACTCCAACTCCATAGATCATTGATATTTCCGGGTATACCTGTCTCAGAAGAGAAGAACTACATTCCCCAGAGGACTTTGCGATGCTTTGCATTTTTACGTATTTTCCGCTCAGAGGGAAAAGATAAAAACCCTCTGCGGTCACGGGACACTCTCTTTTTCCTTCGGGATCGACTCAGCAGTGGGTGCTCGCTGCCGTATCACCTTCAGCGTTAGCGTAAGGCCTTCGGTTTATCGGACACTCTCTCTCTTGCTCCTTTTATTTGATTTATTAACTTCAATTCCAATTATATTGTATTATATTTTGTTATTTTGCTTTCTGATATCTTATTTAGTAAATTAGCTTTCCTCCTCAGATCGTTGCCGCTGTTTTGTTTCTAGGCCCATCTCCCTTTTCCCTTTTCCCTTTCCCCCTTCCCCTTTCCTGGGGCGTGGGTCTGCGGGTCCCCCGCACCAATCGTCACGGAACCGAGCCGATCCAGCCCGGTAAACCGTTGACATTTTTGGTGCCCAACGTGGAGCAAAGCAGCTGCCTTAGCCGGGCAGAGACATAGTTTTAGAGTGAATCTCTGTCTCTTGCTAGCAAGCTTATCTGTAGTGCAGGTACTGTACGGCATAACACGACCTTGAAGTCTGGGCGTACTGCCAGTTGTTCTGGGATATATGTAAACTTTTTTGGGTGCTACTAGCTTGTTTTAGTAAAGAAAAAAAAAAATGCTCTCTCATTTTAAACTGCTCTTAAAGGGGCTGCATTTCATTGTTTTTTCCCTTTTAATGCTCAAAACGTACTGGAACGTGGTTAAGTTTGCCATTCTGTTCCACTGGGTCTGGTCCCTGTATGATAAACACAAAGCAGTGATGGAGGCACTTGCCGGATACCAAGACAGCCCGGCTAATGAAACAAACGATAATATGTTAACAAATCATACGATGTTTGAATGGGTGTCCAGGTTCCCCTCTCAGTTTGCTATGAATTTTCAAGATTACAGCTTAGGGATGGGGTTAATGATTGGAATACTAGTCCTCCTGCATGTAATAGCACTTTACATAATGTGCAGGAAGTTTCTCCCAAAAACAGAGAATGTTGAATGGCAGGGAGAGTGGAGAGTTTTAGGAAAGAAATTAGAAGCATGGGGACCCCCGATGCCCTGGGATTTCACTCCTGAACACTTGCAGGATCCTGAGGAGCTAGGCCTGTATCTGAGTAAAGGGTGTTGCGGCTCAGGAAAACAACGTTTCCAAGAATCTGATAATATCTGTTTGAGGGGAAAGTTGCTTCTTCACTACCCACTGCTGCAAGGATATAGTGATGAGACTGTCCATGTCATGTGGTTGCCTCTGGTACTTTCAATTATCTGTATTGCCTCTATTTAGGGAACTGAATCACATCCCAGATGACTTTAGGTCAATTAAATGATACAAATATACATAGCATCAACTGAGATTCATTTACATATTTTTATCTAGAAACAAAAAAAATTTGAGTGTCTTCTATAACTTAGGTGGTTCCCTCCACACTCACCAGGACCAGTGTATGCCTGCAATGCACTCCTAAAGGCAATCCCAACTCCTTTAGCTGGCAAATACATCCCAGGCAAACTTCTATGTGCCTACCACATCACTGAAACTGCAGCTTACCCAACCAGCGTCTTCTAGACACATCTTCATCCCCCAGATTAAATCAGGGAAGGGTCCCACATGGTAGATAGAAGACCTGAAGGAAGCCATAGTTGAGCAGGAGGTGAGGTACTTCTCATCCCAGAGAAGAAGAAGAGAAGAGGTTCAGGGAGATCCCATCAATGTCCATAAATACCTGAAGGGAGAGGGAAAAGAAGGCAGAGCCAGGCTCTGCTCAGTGGTGCCCAGTGCCAGGACAGGAGGCAGTGGGCACAAGCTGGAGTTCAGAAGGTTCCCTATGAACACCAGAAGCACTGCTGAGCTGTGCACATGATGGAGCACTGGCACAGGCTGCCCAGAGGCTGTGGGGTCTCCTTCTTGGTGATCTTTCAAAGCAGCGTGGACATGGCCCTGGGCATCCTGCTCTGGCTGTCCCTGCTGCAGCAGGGCTTGTGCAGATGGACCCAGAGGTCTCTTCCAACCTCAGTCATTCTGTGATTCTTGATCTTCTTTTATGATATTTTCTGAAAGGATTATTTCTAAGACATAAACTGATGCTATTTCTTGGCCCAAAATGGAAAGCAGATCAGGCAAATGCTTCACTGTAGGCACTGCATCTCCCATTGTTTGCTTAGGTATTTCTGAACTTTCTCACTTTTTTTCACAAAACAATCATAAAAATAAGCACTGGCTGTAAGGGACAACCACCAACACTGAAATAACTGGAATTATACTGTTCACTAACATAGTCTATCTTACTTTGCAAATTACTTACAGAGACACAGCTGCCAATAAATTATGATGTTTTTAAAGCAACACCAAATGTTGAACAGAGTCTAACTTTCACTACAGTCCTTCCCTGCTCCCCTGTTGTACAGAAAGGCCAATATCCAATAGAGCATAGTCAGCTTCTTCATCAGAGGTTGATAGAGCAAGTGTGTAAACAGGGAGTCCCTTCTGATATTTTTGTAAATGAAGCGTCATACTGTGGAATATCTTCTGCAGCTGGCTAAATGAAACCTGGCTCCACTTGAATGCACAAACTCTTCAATTAAATCCCACTAGGTTTGCACACACCCTAAGGGAGCCTCCTACTGAAATAATAATGCTAATATTTTAATATTGCAGAGATGTCTTCTCCAGGCCTCTGCTTCTTGTCTTGATTGGTCTATGTTTACTCACACTTTAAATGCATAAATGCACCTGAAAATAGGATACATAGACCTTTTCCAAATTAATCTCCAGACTCCAGTTGACCTTTAACTTCAGTTTAAATAATTGATCAGCACTATTCAAGTAGTGCTGCTAACTAATTCCTCATCCTTAATTCATGCCATTACGTCTTTGTAAATGCATGTTGATATTTTCAACATCATTGAGAAATTTAATACTGCCATTTTAACTTAAATAGAAATATGGATGTGTGTGTATGTGTGTGTGTGTGTGTGTGTGCGTGTGTGTGTGTGTGTGTTTTAATGACTATTAGTCTATTCTGAAAAATGGTGGTGTGTCTTGCACCAGAAACTGTAGTAAACTTTTCTGCTCTGACACAAATCATCAAGAGGAAAGATGATAGAGATTGTTGAACAGCAACACATGAGACACACTGGACTCAGTTCCTACCAAGGCTGAATCAAGGCAACCATGGCAGGCAGCTTGGCTATGACCAGCTATTTCTGCATTCCTCAAGCTCCACTTGCTCTGTTATACACGTTTTGGAAAAACAAAGAATGGTAAGCAATGTTGATTTATGCTCTGTCAGCCTTGTTCCCTCTTGTTCCTTTTTTACATCCAGAATAAACAGGGCAGAATCTCTCAGGAGATACAATGCCCACAGCTGGTGAATAGAAGGCTCTAAGTCAGTTCAACAACTGTAAAGTACTCTGGTGTCTTATATCTATATTAGGCTCCAGGCTTGAAATCAGTATTTGGCATGACTGTGTGTAGGAGGTGATTTCAGCAGAAGCCCTGTGACCTGAAGTGTAGTAGCCATGCGTGTTGAGTGAGGCTCTCCTCAAGCTGACCTCTGCTGAATTTCCAATACACACACGGTGAGATTCATACTGCAGTAGCTGCCTTGAAGTGGCTGAAGATTATGGGATCATGTGCTGTCAGGAACTGGTTCAGTATTTCTACAGCTCTTCACATCTTTACGTACACATAGGCATACATACAACCACTATCAGCTTCAGAGCACTTAGCAGGGTTTCTCATGTGTATTGACAAGTTAATTACTGTACTAATATAAAAACATCAATATAATTATAGTACAAAATGTACAGATCTCTGTAGGCCCTTTTTTGTCAAATTTTCCTACAATCCTGAGTGAATTTGAACTTAATTAGTAATCAGAATTCTTGATTTCTTTTTAATTCTAAAGCTCAAGTATAAAATATTTTAATATATTTCTCTTCCTTCTTTCCAGTCTTCTGAATGAAGCATCAAAAATTTCACTTCATACTTAACAGATATTTCTGAGAAATGTTCCGAAAAAGCTATATTTATTTTGAGTTTGTAAGTATTTAAGCCACTTGGAAAGAAAAGAACTCAAATTTAATTAATCATATTTCACTAACAAAATATTGCAAAAAGTAATCTATGAAGTCTACCTGTAACTGGGTTTATCAGTAATTTATGGACATGAATGGTTTCTTTTAAGGGTCAAGTTTAAAGTCAGTGAGTAAATGAGAAAGGGACAGAGCCTTGCAGTCATTATAAGCCTTGCATTTGTCATGTCTGCAACAAGGTGAGCTCATCCCTCGGGAGTGAGAGTCTGTCATGAAACCCACAGATTATTCCTGTGCAAAAGCAGAAACAGCAAAGCAGCACAGTTAAAAATAGCACTAGTGCACCTTGACCTAACATGAGCACCTACTCACAGGCAGAAAATCACAGGGAGTTTGAGCTTACATTAGAGGATAAGTATGTTCTGATGTGTATAGATTTTTTCCTTATTTCCTCTTTAGTCACCTGTGCAGAAGTGATGTGACAGAGCTCACGGCAGGTGAACAATCACACCAACTGATCTGTTCAATGGGGTAGCGTAGGGCTCTTTGAAGTGTTGTTTTAAAACCCTGATCTGGACAGACTGGATTGATGGGCCAAGGCAAACTGTATGAGATTCAGTAGGGCCAAGTGTCAAGTGCTGCATTTTTGGTCACAATAACCCCAGTTAACCCTAAAGCCTTGGGAAGGAGTGGCTGGAAATCTGCCTGATGGAAAGGAACCATGGTGTACTGATGGACAGTGTGCTGAATATGAGTTAGCAGTGTGCCCAGGTGGCCAAGAAGGCCAATGGCATCCTGACCTGTATCAGGAATGGTGTGGTGAACAGGACTAGGGGAGCCAATCTGCTTCCTGTACTCAGCACTGGTGAGACCCCACCTCAAGTACTGTGTTCAGTTTTGGCACCTCAATACAGAAAGGACATTGAGGTGCTGGAGCAGGTCCAAAGGAGGGCAACAAGGCTTGTGAAGAGCTTGGAGATATGCCCTATGAGGAGCGACTGAAGGAACTGTGGCTGTTTAGTCTGGGGAAGAGGAGGCTGCAGTGAGACTTTATTGCTCTCTTAAAATACTTGAAAGATGATTACAGTGAGAGCAGGGTTGGACTCTTCTCACTGGTGACAGGACTCAAGTTGCATGAGGGGAGGTTTAGGTTGGATATGAGAAAAAACTTCTTTACAGAATGTGTTTTTAAGCACTGGAATAGGCTCCCCAGGGAGGTGGTTGAGTCACCATCCCTGGATGTGTTTAAAAAACCATTTGGATCTGGTGCTCAGGGACATGAGTTGGCAGAGGGTTGTTAGGGCAGTATGGTTGGGTTGAGGCTGGACTTGATGATCTTGAGAATCTTTTCCAACCTGAGCAATACTTTGATTCTATGATTCTATGTATCACAAAGCTACAGCTGGTCAGGGAGTGGTTGAGCACCTTTCCTTGAGCATCAGAACCAACAGCTGCTCCACCATGCCTGGGGCAGATAGGAAGGAGGGTACACACATGGCCACCATGGAGAGGGCACTTGAACAGGCCTTGGTTGAAAATAGGTCTACGTTGCCACAAACCTAACCCTAGTTAACCATTAGAATAGGCCATCTAGGGAGAATCTCCATCAGGGAACATTTTTAAGGGTAGTTTGGAAACCCAGCAGCCAGGCAAGATTTGGGCTCAGATTGTCCTTCATAGTCTAAGTTTCCCTTAGAGCAGTATTTTTTTCATTGTGTCTCAGTGACACTGTTCAGAAAACAAGATGTGTTCCATCCCACTCAGAAACATCCCACACAGATGCTCACATTTCTGCCAACCCCCTCGGGGACATGAGAACATCCATGTTAAATAACAGTGAGGTCTGCTACTAACAAGAATTGCTACTCATCTTGTAGAAAATGATTACTTCTGCACAAAAAGGCCATTCTCAAAAAATGTCTCAGCTTGACATTCTAAGTAGCCAAAAATACCTTAGTTGAGCACTTTGATCATATTTTCTTCTCCTCATGAACTCGGTGAATTACCTCTGCAGAAATCTCTGTTCCTACTAAACATGAAGTCTGGACAGAGCATGTGATTGCACTCAGTCAGCCACTCTGCCTCAATCTTGTCAGTGCAGGTTTGATTGAGGTTTGAGTCACAAAAGAAGTATGTCATTTATGAAAGTTTTTGATGGCTCCATTGTAGAAAATATCCTGAAAATATCTGCAGCTCAGGGGTATTTGCAGGTGCAAATATAGACAGACCAGAGAGGTCATAAGCACGAGGAACTCAGTAATTCTCATGAGCAAGAGGGAAGATTGTACTGTGCCATGGACAATGGGGTCTAGCCTGGAGTCTGGGGGGTCCATAGTGGTGAAGTTCATAAGCTGATGTTCATGTCCTCATATTGTTAAATACTCAGGGGGGGAACAAAAATAAAAAATAGTGGGGAAAAAAAAGACTATTTTTTCTCCTGCTGCTTCTGACAGATGATTAATGGACATTTCCCCACTGCCCATCAGCACAGTGCTTAGAGAGTTAGATAATGCAAATTATCCATTAACTTATGTGCTGGGTCTGCTCTTACTGGATTTAAAGTGCCCTTGGTCAACTCAGCCACAGTAGAGATAAGTTATTTGTAAAGAAACTCGCAAAAGAAAAGCTGAAGGTAAATAAGAGGAGCCCGTGGTGGGGCAGGAGGGCTGGGGGAGCTGACACCTGTGGTGCTGTGCTGGAGCAGTGCCTGAAGGGTGGATCCAGTAGGATGGAGTGGTGTTGGAGCAGTGCTGGGAGAGCTGCGGCCTGTGGGAAGCCCATTCAGGATCAGTTCGGGAAGGATGGCATCCCATGGGAGGGATGGCAGAAGGATTGAATAGTGGCAGAAAAAAGGCATTTCGGGCGGACCACAGCTCCCATTTCTCATTCCCCTGAGCCACTTGAGGGTACAAGGCAGGAGAGGGTGCATGGAGGGAAGAAGTCTGTGGTTTGTTTTTAGTTTTCACTGATCTAGTCTGTTAGCAATTAGAAGAGTGTCATATTTATCTCTCTATGCTGAATCTGTTTTTCACATGATGGGAAGGCAGATTTGGGGGAAAAAATATTCTTCAAATTTATTTCCCATCGCATGCTATCTTTTCCTATGAAAGAAGGTTTTCAGGAATGTGCAAGTAACTGAGCACTAGCTGAGGTCTAATTTTGTTTACAATGACATTAATTCCACCAACCTACCCAACTCTTTTTACTGACTGAAGTTGGTACCAGATTTCTTACTTCACAACTTGTGAGAAACTGAGTCAACTTTCTAAAGACAGTTGTTACAGGATGTTCAGCCACACATGTAGACAGAACCTATGAAATATGGGCTGAATACACTATCTTGTGCTCTTTCTTTCTGATTAAGGAGTCCTGTTAATGATGTTTGAAAACCTGGATATTCTTGTCTGTTCTCTGGCGCCAGACATATTCAAGTACTGATGCAAATTGGACCAGTTTCACCGGAACAGATGAAAAAAAACACCTGACGTGTAAAATATTTCCAAAGGATGTCACTGATCTTCACTGCAACCATGTTCTGGTCCAAACAAAATGAAAACTTGAACCCAGGCTTCCTCAGTCAAAACCATGGCCATACTTGTCATATCAGGGCTCTTGGTTCTTACATGATGTATGTTTAAATTTCCCTTACATCATCATTCCAATTTTTTATGGGAGTTAACTTAGGAGTACTGATTTTTGCACCATGGAGTTTTTAGTTTATGTTACAGTATTATTCATTTTTACTCAGTTCCTGAGTAAAATGCACAAACTTAGTGGAAAAAAACCACAAAACTCAAGAGTCTTCCTCTCCATTTTAATGATCTGATTATTTAGCAAGAAAATCATTCTTACTTTCATGCTCCAGGGTTTTGATCCAATTAAGCTGCAGCACTTTCCTATAGAGAGGCACACAGCTGCAGGGAGGGATGGAAAGTAATTTCCGCAGCTGAGCTTATAGTCTGGTAGTTACAGCAATCTCCTTCAAAGAGGAAAAAGCAGTTTGAATCTCTCTCAGGGAGATCCCTCTGACTCCTCTAGTATGAGCAAGAGATCTAAAAAGACAGCAACTGCATGTGTAATTCATTGATCCACAAAGAAGTACTGTCATCTGATGATGAATTTTGTGTAGAATGTTATTCTGCTGTTGTTGATAGATAAGTTCCAATATGATGTGATCTGTAAAAACTGAGCCCCATAGGAAAACATAATTAAGTAACTCCTGTATTACATCTACACCTGTACTATTGCTGATGTTTGTGTTCAGACTTAAGTTCTTGACTTGAATCTCTGCTCTGACTCATGACAACTCGGTCTCTACCACTTTCCATTACGAATGACCTTGGCCTTTCCATCTCTCCCAGGAGCGTTGCAACCAGGATGGTTAAGCAAAGCATGGAATGTCAGTTGGGAAACGGTGCAGACTTTAACGACAGTTTAATTCCAATTCCCATGCAGCAAGCAGGGATACCTTGCTCCAGACCAGGTTGCTCAAAGCCCCATCAAACCTTGAACACTTTCTCAGATGGGACATACACAGCTTCTGTGAGTAACCTATGTCAGTGCTTCACCACATCCATAGTAAAAATTTTCTTCCTAATATCTAATCTAAATCTACCCTCTTTTAGTTTAAAGCCTCTACTCCTTGCCCTATCACTACACACTCTTGTAGAGAGTGTAGTCCTCACCTTTCCTCTAGGCTCCCTTTAGGTAGTAGAGTCCTGCTATAACAACTCCTTGCAGCCTTCTTTTCTCCAGGCTGAACAATTCCACCTCTCTCTTTCTTCAGGGAAGAGGTACTCCAGCCATTTGATAATCCCTGTGGTCCTCCTCTGGACTTACTCCAGCAAGTCTTACTGGGCAAGAAGAAATATCAGAAAGTACATTTAAACTTGGAACTGTTTTAACCACCAACTGGCTGTTCATATTCTACGAGCTGAAAAGCAGCATTTCCATTTTGCAGTATCTAATTTATCATTTTAGGCCAGCACTCCACCATAAACTTTAAGAGCAACAGAACTAAAGGGCAAACATTAGAAGAGATACACAACTTGTACACAACTCTGTGTTGTAACAATAAAAGAATATTTTTAATTCAGCCTTTCCTTCTCCGTTCTTGATATTATACGTTACCTATTAAACCAAGCAATTCAACCCAAAGGAACAGATCTTGGCATTTATTATTACAAACATCACACTTAAATGATCCAGAATTGATAACCTGGTAGAAATGCAGCTTGTAGTTATTTACAGAGGCAGCAAGAAATTTTATCTCTCCTAGTTCTTTGGTCTTTGTTTCCTATTTCAGAAACATTCTGCCCAGCTCATAGCAATACCCACTGCAGAAAGTGGAATGTTAATTAAGGAAGCTTTTCCTTCTCCCTCCTATCTACCCAGTATAACACTTGATCTCTGTATCTCAAATATACCACCTCTTACCAGCACAGTGAGTTGAGGAATGTGATTCTTTCCTTAGGGACCAGTAAGATTCCCCAAATTGAACTTAATGACAGTCAGACTGATAACATCTACCCCATTCCTCCAGTTTTAAATAATTTCAGACTCAAGTACTACTCTCTGTGGGGGAAGTAGTCATACACTGATTAATTCATATGTTAGAGTTTCCACAGTCACTTTAAAATGTTCTCCAATTCTATCATTTGGCAGAACACTGACTCTCAAACTCTTGTATTCTATGACTCCACATTTAATTGTTTTCAACTAATCCTCTTTAGAGGTGTTTAAATTATTTTTCCCAGGGCTCCACAGATTCATAGATGCTGAAGGCTGAGAAATGTCCTTGGAATGGATAGATATGACTCTTTGAAAACAACAAGAGGATTAACTCTGCGATGTGGCACGCAACGTGAAAATATAGAGAAAGAAAAAGAAAAAAAAATAAAAAAAAATCTAAACCAGAGTTTATTCTTTTTTTAAAGACTGGCCTGGCCTAGAACTAGAAGCATATTTGGTAGCCTCATTGTACCTCATTTCTATTTTCTTGTTGCTGGGCTATTACCTGTGTAAACTGTCACTGAAAACAAAATCTTGGAGAGAACACACTCCAAACTGAGATAAGCATTAGCCTACCTCTTGAAAAACCACATCTCTTTCTTGTTTGACTCAATGATAACAGGTTACATAAGGGACAAATACAACCATACTGTTGGTGATGTCAGCAACTTTCTCAAACTAAGCTGATGGATCATGACTTTTTGTTTCTTTTTCTAGAAGTGATCATGGGAATCTTCATCTTTGAAAACATAAATCAACAGTGGAATAATCTGGAGACGTGAAGTTTCTCCTTGATGTCCAATCTACTCCTTTACTTCTTTTGATTATTTTGTGGTATTCTGTCTATTTGATTGTTTGGTTTTCAGTAGGCTTAAGGACAGTAAGGAACAGTCTGTCTTCTCAGCAACTGTTTTTATAGCCTCTTAATCTCCGGAGGTGAATTAGCTGCATGCACTGGTACCTGGGTGTCCTGGTGGATGACAGGTTGGCCATGATCCAGCAGTGTGCCCTGGTGGTCAAGAAGGCCAATGGCATCCTGGGGTGCATTAAAAACAGCATGGGCAACAAGTGGGTGGAGATGATTCCCCCCCTCTACTTCGTCTGGGTGAGGCCTCACCTAGAGTACTGTGTCCAGTTCTGGGCTCCCTGGTACAAAAAAGACAGGGGTCTCCTCCAAAGAGTCCAGTGGAGGGCCACAAAGATGATAAAGGGCATGGAGCATGTCTCTTATGAGGAAAGGATGAGAGGCCTTGAAAATAGAAGACCAAGAGGGGCTCTGATTCATGTCTATAAATATCTAAAGCATGGGAGGCAAAAGGATGAGGCCAGACTCTTTCCAGCAGTGTGTGGTGATAGGATGAGGGGAAATGGCCACAAACTGAAGCACAGGAAGTTCTGCACAAATGTGCGTGGGAACTTCTTCACAGCGCAGTGACGGAGCACTGGCACAGGCTGCACGGAGAGGTGGTGGAGTCTCCTTCTCTGGAAACTTTTCAGACCCGCCTGGACGCCTACCTGCGCAACCTGGGCTAGGGAGCTGCTTTGGCAGGGGGTTGGACTTGATGATCTCTAGAGGTCCCTTCCAACCCCTACAATTCTGTGATTCATACTAATATGCTTTTTTGGATAGGATTCTTCACTACAACTTTTGCTTTTGTATGAACTAATGTCAGTCCAAGCTCCTTCATGGACTATCTCAGTCCCTGAAGCTTTTTGTCATGAGTACCCTTAAGACTGTAAGACTTCGAGTATAAATACCATCTCTTTACACGTACTTACTTAGCAATTAGTACAAAGAGGATTCCTTCTCAGAAGGTATAATTTTTTGTTTGAAAACAATATAGTATTTCCATTATATCTTTATTTTTACAATGAGATATTACCTTCAATTTGGAAAATAAATCCATACTTTAGGCTTCTGTTTTTCTATATCAGTTGTCCTCACTTGAAGAGTCATCCTTTTATTCTTATATCGTTTCTCCTTCCACTTTCAAATGTGTTTGGTTTTCTTCTCTTTTCCAGGATGAGAATGTTCTCAACACAAAGTAGGTTAAAAGAAGATGTTTAAAAATACCCAAGTCAGTTGTATCATTTCTTCTGAAGTATTTTTAAATTCAAACTTAAAGTTTCAGTCCTTTGTTTCACAGTTTGTTGAGACTGTTAAATGAAGTTACAGGTCCTAAAAGAGAAGGAAAACGGAGGTAATCCATGTGTTGTCCTGTTAATTCTGTATTAAATTCAAGTGCCAGTTCTGTAGGTGGCACTATGAATCAATGCTTCCATGCAGCACTTGAAGTTAGAGTGCTGCACCACAGACCATCCTTCAGAAGAGGTGTGTTACGCTGTATAATTACCTCCATTTACTTACCACAAAAACGAAATAGCTTCTAGGAGTAAGTTGTCCAAAGAGAACCAGCTGATATCCACTGGCTGACATTCAAGGGAATCCGAGTCCCTTTTCACCTTTTATTTTTGATGAACTACGATCTCTCACGTATTTTTCCAGAAGCTGAATCTGACAAGAGTATGACATAGCTCACATCACTTTCACTTACTTCTTACACTGTGCAGATGCTAGCAAAGGAGGATTCAGAAACCTAGATGTAGACTTAAAATTAATATAGAAAATAAGTTTCTTTTATCTATTCCCTTCTAGTCACAGTAGTTGCACTTTGTTCTGGAATAGAGACTTACGCTTACACTCTATTCCCCTAGCAAAGATCAAGAATTCAGGTTTTGCAGAAAGCCACTCTCTTTATTCCTTTTTGAGTGCTGCTTTTCGATTCTCTATGACAAGGAAAAATCTGAAGGGAATATCAGAGGTTACCAGGGCATTTCTTTGAAATAGTTCTGGCTGTTGACTTGGAAAAAAAAAAAAAAAAAAGCAAGGTACTCTATGTGGTGTGACAAAGCTAAGATGGCCGGGGAATGTCACCCATTCCTATGCTGCTTGCTTCTCTGTATGTGGGATTTATTGATTGATTTTAATTTTTGCGTGGTCCTGTGTAGAGTCAGGACTTGATGATCCCTGCAAGTTCCTTCCAACTTGAGATATTTTATGATTCTCAGATTCTATTTGGCAGCTTGACAGAATTTTGAATAGAAGTGATACATACATAGCAAATTTATCTGGAATATACCCAATGAGCAGGAGTTTGGTGAATATGGTTTCCAGTAGGAAGCTGCAATGATGCTGCTTGTTTTCTTTCATTTTGAAAAGGGAATATTGGCAGTCACGTGTAAACCAAGCCAGTTAGACCAGCTGGCCCTGTTACAGGTAAATGAGGAAAAACTAATGTCACGTCAAATCCAACCTGAGCTGCTTCTGGTGTGTGTTTGCTATGGGAGGAGTGAGGGCAGATTGAAAGCCATATTCTCATGGACTTCAATGAAAGCTCACCTAGGGATTAAAATTTGAAAACTGCTGCTATTCCTCCTCAGAAAGACTACATTTCAAACAAATTTGTACTTCAGCCAGTCTCAAAGTTGATCTTAATCAGCTGTTTAAAACACTCTGACTGAAGCACTGAGCAGTGCACTGAAGTCACCGAAGAGAAGAATCACCTGAGTTCTTGGCTGCATTTTCTGTGGACGTTGTGTGTTCTCCATGAGGTATTTTGTACACAAGGAAAACCCCAGGAGATGGCAGGAGGAGCACCTGGCTAGGACCACCAGAGGAGGGCTGCTGGACTTTGGAGGCTGCCCACCTAAGAGCTGTTTCATTAGGCATAAAAGGAAAAGGTTGAGAGCATATAATTTTCTTAGCAGGGTCACCTCAGTAACTAGACACTGACTGACTGTTCTGGTGGGAAACTCATCACTTCCTGAAGCGAATTTTAAATGTCCCCATGTCCTGGTTTCAGCTGACATAGAGTTAATTTTCTTCCTAGTAGCTGGCACAGCACTGTGTTTTGGATTTAGGAAGGGAATAACGCTGACAACGCACCAATGTTTAGCTGTTGCTGAGCATCTCCGCATACATCCAAGGATATTTCAGCTACTTGTTCTGCCCACCCAGTGGGGAGCTGAGGGTGCACAAGGAGCTGTGAGTGGACAGAACCAGGACAGCTGACTCAAACCGGCCAAAGGCACATACCATACCATGTGGTGTCATGCTGAGCAATAAAGCTGAGGGAGCTGACACTGCTTGGGAACTGACTGGGCATTGGTCAGTGGGTGGTGAGCAGTTGCATTGTACATCACTTACTTTTTTCATTCTTTTTTTTTTTTATCACTTTCTTATTAAACTGTCCTTATTTCAACCCATGAGTTCCTGCATTTTTTCCGTTTTTTTTGTTTTTTTTTTTTTTTAATTCTTTTCCTCATCCCACTGGGATGAGTCAGTGAATGGGTGTGTGGTGCTGAGCTGCCTGCTGGGTTAAACAACAACACACCAACAAATGGTAACTGAGAAGGGCCTTGAGACCTCAAGGGAGCTCAAGTGAGAGAGAAGAGCAGAGAGATCCGCTTTGCAGAAACGAGGACATCATCACTGTGGAAATAGCTAAGGAGGGAGAAAATGAGATGACACATGTGTGACTTGAAGGAGAAGTTGTGTTCAGAAGTGTATTGCGTTCCCTGGAGGTCTCACAACCAAGGAGAGCAATAAGGCACTGAATAGCATTCAGGTGTTTTATTGCAGTGTTTCGAGCTGTATAACTCTGTGCTAAAAGACTGGATTTTGGAGGGAAATATTCTACAAAGCCTGAGCATGGCATGCTTTTAAGTGTCAAAAAATCGCAAATTCTGACTGCTCACAGTGAATCTCTTGGAAAAAAAAAGTATATTTAAACTTCTGGCAACCTGAAGAGACAGCTTTAGGACAGGTAGTCTGGGGCTGCTGGGCTGCATATCCCCATCTCTTCGGAAAGAGGGAGGCAAAGAGCCTGTTCCAAGCAGACAGGCCAAAAGAAGCAAATGAGCCGTAAACTAACCAAATGAGGAAGAACTCAGAGAATATAGATACAGCCTGCTATGACACACACGCAACAGCTGAGGAAGCCTCCCCCAGGCACAATGATTTTAAAACACAAAAATCCCCAGTTGATTTTTCATCACCAATAAGTAAATGCTCCTAACGAATCTGGTCCTTATCTCAGCTAGCAATTCTACAAAGCAATCTATATAATCCATTACTTCTGAGTCATTTTTAGACAGCTGATAATCTGTGATGTGTGCCAGTGAATTTTTGGACTGTGTGACTGACTGGGTAAACCAGGTGATTATCAGCCCTGTTCACTGCATGGCACAACAGGAGGAAAGCACTGAACAGTGACTAAAGGATACAGAAAGCAAATATCCTTGTTTAAGCGTGGATTTTCTTGTTTACATATGATGTATAAAAGCATATATAGATATATATTTTTAAAGCATGCTACAGCAATTTCTTACTCATTTTCATGGAATGGTATACAGGCATAATAGCTAGGTCTTATTTCTTAGCAGAATTACCAAAAAAAAAAAGAAGGAAGGAGGAAAAAGAATGGGAGGAGGGAAGGGAAGGGAAGGGAAGGGAAGGGAAGGGAAGGGAAGGGAAGGGAAGGGAAGGGAAGGGAAGGGAAGGGAAGGGAAGGGAAGGGAAGGGAAGGGAAGGGAAGGGAAGGGAAGGGAAGGGAAGGGAAGGGAAGGGAAGGGAAGGGAAGGGAAGGGAAGGGAAGGGAAGGGAAGGGAAGGGAAGGGAAGGGAAGGGAAGGGAAGGGAAAACACTATTCTTATTTTCTTCAATGCATCTGTTAATTAAATAAGAACAGAACCCCCACACCAGGTCAGCTGAAAGGTCTGTCTGGTTCTGCTAATGTGACAGAAATTGTAATATGCATCCAGTTTGTCTTACATATTCTTCTTGCATTCAGTAAGAACAGACTTTAGAATTTTCTCTCTGTGACAAATGATTAATTATTGTGTTTGGTGTTAATTAGACTTTTTCACGAGGAGGTTTTATTTTGGTGCTAGAAAAGCAATGCTAAAGGCAGATCTCTCATTATTTGGAATTACTTTGACCTTTATTTAACTGTTCCTGTGTACTCTTAAGAAATTATCAGCAATGAAAAGCCAGACAGTGCATAAATGGTGAGACTGATACTCTAGATTTGCAAGACATGCAAAATAAACCCTGGAACTTTCTGTCCTGTTTTTGTCTTAGAACTGTTCTCATTAATTTTTTGTGCCATTGACTGTTTCCCTATCACAGACCATATCCTACAGATTGTACTATGTGAATGATAAAGGAAATCTTTAATATCTTATGCTTTTTCTTTCAGAGCACAGATACACCAGTAAGACACTTCACTTATCTATGGTGGAAAGAATTTTCTTACACAAAACTTGCAGTGCCTGATATAACATAACTAGTTAATTCAGGCCTGTCAAGCTCTCTAAGCAATCTTGTTTCGAATAGACAGACATTCTCCTGTCATCTATATCAAAACCAGCCCTGGTGTAAGTCACATTTCGCATGTATGCAATTACAGGCTGCTCCAGATATTCAATATAAATTCCTTTCTGCTTTCCATTGAGAAGGTCTTAGCTGAGTCAGAAACAAAAAACTTTTTTTAAAAAGAGAGACAGGAAACTGGTGTTTCAGTCATTGATATCTAAATTATCCCTAAATTAAAAACTGATTTTCATAGAGCTATAAGGACAAAGAAATAAAACGTTGGTTGGCAGTCGAAGGAAAGGTATTTCTGTTCTATCTCTCTTAATAGCAGGTTATTGGGAGGAAAAAGTTACATCCATAGTTGAAAACTATTGCATTTAAGTTTTATTGTATAGAAATCTGGTCTGCCTTCTTTTCATCTTGTTTTCTCTAAAATGTGGTCCAGCATCCTAAACTTCATATCTCTGTTTTATATGTAATCAAATTACACAATTCCAGCATTATTATACAATGGTTTATGGGCTGATTCAGTCCGGTTCCATGATGACTGAGGCAGGAGGACCCACAGATCCATGTCCTGGGAATGAGGAAGGGGAAAGGGAAAGAAGGAAAAGGGAGATGAGCATAAAAACAAAACAGTGGCAACAGTTTAAGAAGGAAAGCTGATTTACTAAGTAAGATATTGGGATGCAAAATAACACAATATAATACAATACAATTGGAATTGATGCTATTAAATCAAATAAAATGAGAGAGAGAGTGTCCAAAAAACGGAGGGCCTTACACTAATGCTGAAGGGGAGATGGATAGCGAGCATCCGCTGCTGGGTCAATCTGAAAAGGAAAGAGCCTGTGTCTTGGGACATGTGAACAGTTTTAATCTTACACTTTGAGTGGAAAATGGAAGAAAACACAAAGCAACATGAAGTCCTCTGGGGTACATAGTTCTTTTCTTCTGAGACAGGAATACCTGGAACTATCAACGATGCACCGAACTGGAGCATTAACTCTTTAACTCCCGATGCGTGATGCTATGATGTGGAATGCCAGTAACAGAAATCTTAAAAACATGACAAAAGCAATCGACAGAAATGGATCAGCTGTCACGGTTTGCTGTGACTTGCCTTAGCAGGCTGTCCAAGCTGTTTTTGGGACATGCTAATCTGCACAGTGGTTACTGTATGTCAGCATACAAATGCTTGAGCTCTGTGCACCATTGGCCACTATTTGCTTACTCGCATTTTCCCCTTTTTACTTCTGAAGCATTTGCCAGTCTCTCAGAGAAATAACTAATAAAAGATCAAGGAAGACATTTAGAACAGAAGCTAAAATAGCCATGGGCCAAATTTTGTTCATTCACAGCACAGAACTAGCGCCAAACTCCCTAGAGCTATACAAGGACACACAAGAGAAGAATTTAGTACTGGCTTTGCAATTTTCTTTACCAGTAAGATTTTTTTTTGTATCGTTAATAGCAGTAATAAGTGAGAAGATGCTTACTGTTCAGGCAGGATTTAGATACAAGTGGATATTGTTGCTGTACACTATCTATCTATATACAAAGTAAATTCTGTTCAACAAATGTAGTTGGAGTTCGCACATCTCAAATCCCTTACTGCACCACTTCACTATTCCTCTGAGGTGGGGAATCATTACCAGATCTGTTTTACAGAAAGGGAACAGGGTGCTTATCTAGTGAACATGATCCCAGCACAGTGAAAGAATTAAATAGCACCTCTGGCCACCAGCCTCAGAGTTACAGATCTGGACTGCTGCCTGAGGCTCCTCTGGAGTGAGTAAAGAGAGTTGAACATGACAGACTGGGAGATAGGTATTCCGTACTTCTTTTTAAATGCTGAAGTCCGATCTAAAACAGATTTTAACCTCTCTCCCAGGTTGTCTGAGGGAACATTCAGAACAAACTCCTGTTTCTCTTTCTGCTGGATACACATAACTGCCGAACCCCTCATTTTCAAGCTGAAGGTGATATAAGAAGGCAGAGGGTCACAGAAATCCCCCAAGGAGGGGCAGAGCCAAATACAAGTCCTGCTCAGGCTGAATGTGCTCTGATGAAACCCCCTCCTGCTCCAGATAGAACCCAGCTCCCCAGGACAGCATTGGAGTACCACAGAATCATTTCTGACTCCTCTTGATGATTCTGCCCTCTTGTCAGAAAGGCAGGTTTGAAGAATCAGAAAGCAAATGAACCAAGAGCAGACTACCCCAACAGTGAGGGTAGAAGAGATGAAGAGAAACATGGATTTCAGGGTCTTTCTCTTGAGATGTTTATCTGTTTTTACCTTAAACAGCAGTGTAAAATTTAATGTTGAGAACAGTCAAGGTCTGTATCTGGGAGCAAGTGATGCAGTTTACACAGCTTCTGGAAGAACTTCTGAAACATAAGGGTCAAATTGGATTGGCTGGAGAGCAGGGGGGTCCGATTGGGATAGCAGCAGCAGACAGCAGCTGGCAGCTTGGCCCAATTCCACTCACAGAAACTACTGTTGGAATATGTTGCTCAACTGATGGATCTGACAGAAAAAAAAAAAATAGGAGAGGATACAAAAACAATTAAAATGATTTGGGGGCGAGGGAAAATGCATTACTCGGCTTAAAGCACTCATTGCATTTCCTGTGTCAGGGAAAAGGCCAGACTGCAGCCTGCTCGCAAAGGAGATTTGACCTGTCACACAAGATCTCCTTCATCTTCCAGAGAAAAAAATGAGCTGTAGGAACTAGCAACTGAATTCAAACGTGTTTTAATCAGAACTAAGTAATACGATTCTAAGAAGCTGGTTAACCAACAGTAGAAAGGTATACAGCATGTTCTCTCCCCTTCTGTGGTTGCAAATGAAGGCTACATGACATTTTGGAACATTGCTTTTTGCAAAACACAAGTCCTTGTCTGAACAAAGACAAATGGATTGGTTCAAAGCAGAGCAATGAGCCCTGTGTCACATGTGAGGACTGACTGGATATCAGCTCTGATTTACTGAACAGCAATTTCTTCTAAATACTTATGTAACTAAATGTAAATAGGAACATAATTCCTTTGCCTCACATACGTGAACAATGATCATGCCCTGCTTTAATATTCACGTTTTCTCTATTTGAAAATCAGGGCACAGAAGTGCTCACCCACTTCTTCCCCTCAAGGGGAAGTGGGATGCAACCCAAACAGGCACCAACATCAGCAAATAGAGCCACCCAAACTGCAAATGCATGCAGCACAGCAAATTTACAGGAGGACATCTCAGGAGGCCAGGCCGTAATGATTTTCTTGTTGAAAAATATCTCTGAATGATGAAATCAAGTGGGTATGCATGCATGGTAACAGGACTCCTGTGGAATATTAACTTCCACTTTTTATTGATCAGCTTTCTCATGGAAATCACGGAAACACAGAATGGCTGAGGTTCAAGGGTACCTCAAATATCACACAGTTCCAATTCCCTGTCTTGGGCAGGGCTGCCCCCCACCAGCTCAGGTTGCCCAGGGCCGCATCCAACCTGGCCTTGAGCACCTCCAGGGATGGGGCATCCACAGCTCCTCTGGGCAGCTGTGCCAGTGCCCCTCTGCTCTCTGAGTAAAGAATTTATTCCTAACAGATAACCTAAATCTCTCCTGTTTTGATTTAAAGCCATTCCCCCTCATCAGACCCTGTAAGAATCAGTCCTCCTCCTGCTTATAACTCCCTTCAAGAACTGGAAGGACCCAATGAGATCTCCCTCACGTCTTTTCTGTGAAGATAATATAAAAGTATTCCAGAAGACCTGTTGGCTAACTAAATGATGCCCCTGGCTTCTAGACCCAGGAAGGCCAGAGTGCAGCCCCAAAGTTACATTACAATAACTATATCATTCATACAGGAGTCTGAAAGAAGCTGGGAGTCCACCTTTGTAAGCACTTGTATCACACAGTGCCATGGATCTAGACCCTGAAACACTGCAAGAGTTATTGCATATGTTCACAGTGACAGCACAGCTTGTGGAGATGGGAAGATGGAAAGACAGAAAGACAAATCTCACAAAGGTGTCTTCACAGAGAATACAGAAAAGGGGAGCTAGCTGGAGTGATGGTTAGCTGTGGCTGCCAAGTGCAAAATGAGGGGAGTTTTCCTTTGAGAATGCATATCCTTCAGTCTCTACAAACTAAAAGCAATAAGCATATACAGCAGTTGTTAAAAAAATAATGTAAATAATCCTTGTGGGACATGCTGGCTTCTACTAGTGATGTCTGCTGCTTCTTAGTAAGCAGGAAGGAATAACTCACCATTATAACATTTACATCCTGTTTTAGAGATCTGTTTTAATACTGTTTGCCAGAGCCATAAAAAATCTTCATGCTCTCAAGACAAAATTTCAGATCATTGCTCTAATTTGCCATGTTGAGAAATATAACGATGTGTCAACACACTAACACAAGCGTAACGCCTGCACTGCATGCAAGATAGCTACTTAATGTCACTATCCACAGGGTTTTATATGCAGTTTGAAGAGATAACTTTGCATCCACGTTGGCAGCTGGAGGTTGAAGTTACGTACATGCTTAGTCTCAGGGGCACATTTTCTTCCCACACTGTACTAGATTAATGAGAGTAATACAGACAAGAGCATGATGGATGTAATCTACAGCACGTACCGTCAGCTTGCAAAGAAAGGAAGGGTGTTTTTTATTATTATTTTATTTTCTGTAGGCTCAGGAAGAAAAACTAATACAGCCAGATTGTGTTTTGGCTGTGCTGACAGGGAGGTGCTGCATGGTAGCTGCAGTGACATCTCCTGCAGGGGGGTGAGAGGTGAGGACCTGGGCACATGGGACTGTGAGTCAGCTGGGGGCCGCTGAGCACAGGGAGCACAGGGCTCTTCTTGTCTGCTGCAGATAAACAGAGCTGGAAGTAGGTCACTAAGATTTCAAGTTTCTCTGTGCAAAAGTAAATGAGAAAAATCTCAAAAGGACACCGTTGGTGCTACACAATCAGCAGCCCACAGCTTCTGTTTGGACAGGCATGAGGCACAGGGCATCCTGTGCAAATGTAAGCGGCTTCTCAGTGGGCAAAGAAATCTTTACAGATCATGGGAAGTAATCTCATGAGTAGGGCATGGAAAGGGGTTTCAACACGTTTATACTCATCTATTTGTAGAGAAGCCAAATAATCCAGTGTGTAAAAACCTGCCTTGGTCTGAGAGAACTGGCTTGAACTTCATCAGGAAAAGAAAAACTCATGAGGTCTTGTGCAACCCAACAAGTTTCTGTGCTCTTCAGTAAACTTGTCTCACAACATCTAATGACATAACCATCCACATCAAGACCAGGACCTTCTGATGACCTTCTCCACCACACGTAAGCTCAGCTGTACCTGGCACAGGCATCTTCTCCTGCAGCTGGGCAGTTCAGAGAGGGACCTGTCACCTTTGACATTCCCCAGCAGTGCTGCAGGTCACAGGGGCTGAGAGTCATCAGCTTTCCTGGAACAGGTTTCCACTCAAAAGTCCACCATCTGAGCCACATTCATAGTATTCTGGCAGGTCTGACTTTCCCAGGCTGACCTGCAGGTTGAAATACTTTTCCCAGTCAAAATTTCCCATTTGATCTTTTCAACAGAAAGCGTCAGTTCTCAGCATAAATTAATCTTGCTGCAGCGAGACAAAAAAATGCTGCTCTCCAGCAGGAAAAAGCAGACCTGCTCAGCATCTGCCAGCTCACAGTTAGATTAAATCCCCCAGCTACAGCATGTGCTGAAACTATCAGCAGCTGATAGATTACAATTGACATTAAACCTGCAGGCTGGGTTTAGTGACTTCCCTTCATTTGAAGAGTTCAGCCACTACAGCAATAAGTCTGATAGAGGTAAGTCCCTGCTCAGCAGCACCTGTTTTTTTATTTTTTATTTTTTTAATATAGATATTTATTAATATAAACAAGCAAAGCTTTTCTGGAATCATTTCATTTCTTTAAAACCTCTTTTGTCAGTATTCTTACTGTGCCTTCCTATCTTGCCATCAATCAGATCTGCTACCTGTTGTCCTTTGCTGAGGTGTGAAGGCTGAAGACCCTACCTGGTTCCCATACCAAAGCAGATACAAAAGTAGAACAAGCTGTGCTTCGTGGCACTGCTCATTTACTTATTTGTCCCTTGTACAAGAAAGCCTTGCACCCACAAAAACTTACCAAAATTTGACCAGTCTTGGTATTGGTGCAAATTTCCTTCCTCTTTCTGCCAACACTGTGTTTTTATCCTGAATTGGAAGAGCTCTTTCTGTCCCTGCGACTGTTTTTTTCCCACTTTAATAGCTAAGATTGCTTTTTGCCCCAGGGATGAAAACACTGTAAATAGGAAATGGAAGCATTTCCCATCCTGAAATTGGAAAAAGAGGTCATATTAACTTGACAGATTTAAACTAATGGCTTCAAAAAGGATGTCAGTTGGAAATTAGTTTCCATTCCTACTGACCTGAGCCAATTTCAAAGTGCTAAGCAATTCACTGCGGCCTCCATATGCTCACCCACAGCCTGAGCCTTTCAGTCTCCTCTGAGTATTAATTTTTGACCCTAGAATATTCATGTTTCTCCACAAACATTATCCAGCAGCTGCTCAGTACTGTGAGTTTTAATTCTTGCTTACAAATGCTGAATTCTCTAATAAAGTATGGAAAGATTAAAGCACAGGGATGAACTTGGTATTGTTGCAAATGTCCCTTTTCAAGTTTTTGCTGTTTTTAGGGTCTTTTCCTCCTTTTGGTTTTCTTAAGACAAATATTTCGTATCTGGGCCTCAGCAAGCTTGAGGGCTGTGCTGGTACAGTGAGGAATGTTTTCCACCTCAAACTTTAGCTGACAGAAAAGAAAATAGTTCCAACAGCTACGGACCCCCCAAGGAGGCTTAAGTACCAGTGGGTAATTTTGCCTGCAGAAATCTATTGAGAGGCAAGGGCAATGCCTAAATATCATTTTATTTGTACCTTGCTCATTGAAATCATGTCACTGTGGATATCCTTTTTAATGTGAGCATTCTTCCCCCTACTGCAACATGGATGGGGGGCCGAGAGAGGCAGGGAGAGCCCGCTTTGCTGTGCACTGTGATCAGGGACCCCTCAGAACAGAATGTAGCAAAAATACCGTAATCTATAATATAATAATATTATAATCCTCACAGGGGATTCAAGAGAATACAGCTGCCTCAGCCACATCTTGAAAATCTGCATCCTCTGCCATGGGGTGATGGGAAACTCATGGCACAGTCTAAATGAGTACTTCTCACATGAGTGTGCCACGCACAGTCTGTTCTGGAGGAGTCTGCTGGTGTTGAGCATGGTGCTGCATTGCCTCAGTGCACCCATGAGGCCACCAAAGGCTTCCTGGGTTAAGCAGAAAATTAATTTAGAGCAGTTTTCTTCTCTCTCTACCTCCAGCCGTGCCCTGAAGTTTCATCCCCTCTTCCTTTAAATCCCATGGTACACAGCCTCTCTTTGTTCCTGGAAAGGCTGTTACCACGCAGAGGGCACAGCCCAATGCAGCTGCACCCATTCTTCGCTGCTGTTAGCAGCAGCAATCATGTCCCACTGTTATCTTTTCAATTATTCCTTTCCCAGATGCAAACAAATCCCAACCCTGCAAGGCAGTGGGAGTTTCCCTAGGGGGATGGAATGCTTCCCTTACTCTTCCAGTTCAACTAGGTGGCTTTTTTTATATTTCACTGAGCAGAAAAAGCCACTTAAAAGTTGTTCAGCTATGAGGATTCTCACTGAGCAAATAACATTTTCGAGCAAGTGCTCTCTCCCACATTGCCAGAATCTGAAGAGAAATAGTAATCCTTTGTTTCACTGACTGGTCTGATACCTTAACAATGTGGGTTTTACTCAGTAATAAGGAAAAGCAAACTTCAGTAACTTCAGATGAGTTAAAGTATGGTTAGGTTGAGGGTGGACTTGACAGTCATGAAGGTCTTTTCCAACCTGAGCAATTCCATGATTCCATGAAAGGTGCGTATGGTGCTGAGCGAAGATGGGACGTGGTCAGAGCTGTCACTTCTCTGCAGCATCTGTTTGACACTGAACAAAGATAGAGAGATTGGGAATATGCCAAAGATCATTTCCAACCTTTATGATTCTATGATATGCAAGTACCAGAGGCAAACCTGACTTTCCTTAATTGGCCACACCTGCAATCAAAATGAATTTGCAAGATACAGAATGCATGGTCTGACCTGTGGGACAAACTTGGCCATGGAGCCAATGTAGCCAAAGGTGCCCAGGGTACTGCAAGCCCCAGGGTCCCCATATGCTTGTGGGAACCTCAGTCCTCACTCAGCTGTGGTCTGGGGAAAGGGTTACAAGGGTTCTTGATTGCATGCTGGCCACAAGGAAGCTGCAAGTGGGAGCCGGCCTTCATGTACTGAGGACAGGGTCTGTTGGGTAGAAGGGGAGTATTCACAGCAGTCGTGGGAAATATGCATTTCATGGTGAAGATAAACTAACACAGAAACCATAAGGTCCAATATGCTTCAAGACATTACTGGCTATAGGCTTTATTTCGAATCTAAACACTACAGTACAGCAGAACCTCCAGGGTGATGGGCACAGAGACAGTTTGTGTTCAGAAAGTGGCTGACTCTCCAGCCTCTCAGCCAGTGCATCCCAGGAATGCTCATTTTGTTCTGTGTTGGTGGGGATGACATGTTTAAATAGCAGAAAATGAAGTGGTTTTCACTGAAGGAAGGCTGTGAGCATCTGCCACAAATCCTCTCAGCGCTGCAGCAACACTCAGAGATGGTAAATTTATCCCCGGATGTGATGGAGCATTTTTCTCCCATTTCCATTTTTTTCATCTTGAGCTGAGGGTTTGCATGGTGATACAAAGGTTGGCAGACAGTGGAACCACTGCTCATGGGAATGCCTGGAGAAGCTGTGGATGCCCCATCCCTGGAGGCGCTCAAGGCCGGGCTTGGACAGCCTGACCTGGTTTGGGGCAACCAGCACATGGGAGAGAGTTGGGACTGCGTGAGCTTCAAGGTCCCTTCAACACAAACCATTCTGTGATTCTATAATTCTATAATCACACTGGAACAAGGCAGAGTCTCTCCAAATCTGTGGATAGCCTTCACACAGCCAAGTATAGCCCTCAATTTTGCATGTCCTTTTGGTGGCATAGTCATTGTTTTTGCATTTTGCACATATTTGCATAGCTGTGTGATAGACTGTACCATACTTATTTCAAGGTCACTATTGTTTCACCCCCTTTGCCCCCTACACCTGATTCTTCTCATCAGAGGAGAGTGCTGAGGAACTCTGCTGTGATTAATAACACTCTCTCTCCCCTTGGGCTAATATTTTTCCCTCCATCTTTAATTTTACGTTCTGCTTACCAGCTGCTCATGTTCATTAAAAAAACAAACCCTCTCTAGCTCTCATTAGTGCCATATGTCTGCTGGTTATTTGCGAAAAGAATGTAAAATATATTTAAGGGATTAGTCAGATCATGATAGGCAAAAATCTCAAAAAGCAAAATGGAATGGCGATGCACATCAGATTGTTGCATCACTGCTCCAGCTTCTCACAGCTACGTACAGCCTTGGTGTCCCCTCCCTGTTCCCCTTGTGCTTTCACAGTCACAGCGAAACCGCAGCCATTTCCCCAGCTCTCACCAATTCCCCAGCAGAGATTTTTTTCCCATTCTCTTAATTTCAAGGAAGCAACAACTGGCCAGGAGCAGCTTTCAAGCATAAGCCAAGGGCTGGTGCTAGCTGGTGACAGCTGTTCCACAAATGCTGGTGTGGTTTCTTAGGACTGTCCCCATGATGCAATCCCAGAGCTAAGCCCCACAGAACACAGCTGGCTGCTGTCTCCTGCTTTCCTCTCTGCAACACTCTCCCACAGAACAGCTCTCAGTATGCAACACTCAACATGCTTTTTTTCCTGAAATCTCTCTCTATTTCTAAGTCCAAACATATTTATTTAATTTAAACTCCAAGCATATGAAACCAGTTTTCTTTGGGACACAATTAGGCAAAAACTCTTACCTATTTCTATTCTCCAACAGCCCCTGTCATGCAACAAACTCCTTTCTGGTATTTATAAATTCAGTCGACATCCTGATTGGTAAAGGAGAATATAAACAGCAGAGAATTTGGCTTCTCTGAATGCCTCTGTGCTTCTTTGGGGAGTATGACATCTCATCTGATGCACGTTACCTCCAGCAGTACACAGTCCCTCGGCGCAATGAATGTGTCCAGATTTCTTAGCCCATCTATTACCGTCAGGCTCAGAAGCAGCAGAGCTGCTGACTGATGCTTCTATGGCTCCAGCATCAAAATTCAGTGTTTAGTACAGATCTGCAAATAGCTACACAGAGAAGAATGGCATTCTATACCTCCCCGTAAGTATGGGGAAAATTTTGCACAAAAAATCTGTCCCCTGTGGTTGCTGGATGTGTAATATGAACAGTGTTGCTGATGATGGTCCTTTGTTTGTTGTTCTTCCATAGGAGAAAAATAGCAAGCTATTAGTTGCCTGAGCAGAGACTTCCTGCCCAGAGGACATGGGGAGCAGGAACGGCTCTAAGTGGATCCTCTGCAGCAGAAAATCTCATTTAGAATAATAACCCAAAGTTGTGTCTCCTGAGATGCTGCTCATATGCTGGAGGTGGGTCATTTTCATTCTCCCCTGAAGCACATCTGTAAAATCTGAGGCACTTGAGACATTAGAGTCAATGCATGAAAATCTTGACAAGGAGGGGAAAATAAATACAATTCTGATTAAGCACTCAGCATCCTACACAGAAGATCAGACTCTGGGCAACCTGACAAAACTGTAGGTGTCCCTGTTCATTGCAGGGGTGTTGGACTAGATAACCTCTAAGGTTCCATTCCAACTCAAACAATTATCTCATTGTATGACTTCTTCAGTCTGTTACAGGAAACAGATCTGGTGGATAGATTGCAATAGCTATGGTGATTAGGCAAAAACACCATGGTAGAAATATTTTGCTGTGTGCGCAGCAAGATTATACATTGTTTATAGTGACCTTGAGGGGAAATCAAAAAATCAGAAAGACCTGTAAGACTATCCAGTTCAGCCATCAGCCCATGTCTGTGACCTCTCTAGACCGTGTCCCTCAGCATGACATCTACCCTTTTCTTGAATACCTCCAGGGACAGTGACTCCACCACCTCCCTGGGCATTCTGTTCCAGTGCCTCAACACTGCTTCTGAGAAGAAAGTTTTCCTAATCTCCTATCTGAAATATAAAATCTGGATTTTCTGGTCATTGCGTCTTCTTAAGATTCACTTATAATGGCACTTAAATGCTGGTTTAGTCATTGTCATTGAAAGCTCCAAGTCCAATTTAGTTGTAGTCAAAATATTACAGGTCATGCAGTTCATTTATTTCATGGATCTTATTTACAGTCGTGCTTCCCAGCACACTCAGTGAGGTTCCACTACGCTGGGCAGGTTTGCCTTGGAGCATTGCATGGGAGCAGAGCCTCCAGACTTTGCGCCACTGCTGCCTTGACCAGCACCAAATTCACCCCTGGAAATCCCAGCATCACAGCTGTCCCAGCAAAGCCCTGCAGATACTCTGAGAATTCATGCCTTTGGCATGGGCAGCAAGGCCAGGTGTGCTTCACCTAATTGCTCCTCTTGCTATAATCATGGCTGTGGGATGGAGAGCAGCACTACATAGTGGTTGATTTCTAAGACAAACGTTTACGGCCTGGTGTTTAGAAATGGTTTTATATTTCCAGGGGAACTAATGAATACATTGAGGAAAGTGTTGAATAACTGTGGAAAACCTGATGAGAGCCACTTGAGTCTCAGTACCGAGATATCTGGCCATATCCCCCATGAGCAAACTGTGAGGCAGAAGAAGGACTGATTTTTGTTCTTCTGTTTCTCAGAGCAGAATTTTAAGCCCGGACTCTCAAAGCTATCCAGAAATGACTCGCTTCCTTCAAGACCAGTGGGTATAGTGTGTCCACATTTCATACAGACAATCCTTGGCATTTAAAGTGGAGTCTAAGCCCCCGAGCAATTCTCATTTAAAGCCGATTCCTCTCCTCTCCCTTTCCTTCCCACTCTCTCCACTATGCAGCTGTTGGAAAATACAAGACTTTTGATACAATTGCCCTCTCCCTGGAGGAAAACCTGCATCTATGCTACCATGGTGTGTTTCTAGACAGTTGAGTCTTGAAGAAAAATTTTCCTTCATACATCTTTGAAAATGAAAGAGTGCTTAAGTGGAAATTAGAAATGAAAGGCACTACGGGTACCAAAGCAGTAGAAATCTAATATCAAAACCATGATGAAATACCACTATTACCACATGTCATCAGGTTTGCAGGCTTTTGAAAATTAAGCTGGTGTAGCTGTAATTACTGGGGGACTGTTCCCGTCTTCTTTAAATGTTCATTCAAATTGGTATGAATTCATCTGGAAATAATGGTATTCAGCAGCAAGACACTGCATCTCCCAGGGGTTGCTGGGCTCAGAGGTTGGTCTAGGTCTTTTTCAAAGCTCACCCTCCTCTCAGGTGGCAAGCAAGAGGATTTAGCTGGATTTCTGCTGCGATTCTTAAACAATGCAAGCATCCCAGCAAGACCTCAGGGTACTGTTGTGGTTCCATTTGTAGGACACTGATGGAAAAAGGGCATTAGCATGTGAAATCATTCGTTCACTGTGTAACTGATGAGCAGAGTGCCTCTTGGTATCCATACTAATAGACTGGGTCAGCACAGCACAGGCAGTTGACTTTTTGAACTTGAGGCTTGGGTCACCTGAAATCCTTGGCTGATTCTGCTTAAAGAGTAAACAGAAATCTCAGCTTTTCTCCAAAGAATGGTAGAGCATTTCAAATGGGTTGCTCATTATGACCCTACAAGTCTTGGTATATATTTGTTAAACTTAAATTACTGCATATGTATCACCTGTAGTAAAACTAAAGAGCGCAGCAAATAAATCTCCAAATACACTGAATTTCCTTTTTTCACAGTTTAACTAAGTCCTTATCTGAATTTGGCACTGTAGAGAAAACTCTGACATAAAGGTGAAACTGGTTTGCTCAGCTAGGGTTCAGGCTAGTGCTGCATTGAAGCCATGAATGCAAATTTAGGATCTCAAGTGCTCGCGGTACTCCCATGGTCTCCCTGTAAATGCCTTCTGAGCTCACTTCATTGCCTGGCAAAAAGCTGAGCATGTAGACCCAAAAGTGGAGAGACAGGCAGACAGGGACAGAGCATCAGGGGGATAGGAAATTCCAGGCTTGTGACACTCCTACATCATCAGCACTGACTGCATACCAAAAACAATGGGTTGTGTTCTCTTTCTGGAGAACTAGTTTTATACTTTAACCTGGCATATGGTATGATGGTCTGACTGTGGGTGATGAAGCACTGGCACAGGCTGCCCATAGGCTGTGGGGTCTCCTTGGAGATCTTCCAAAGCCATCTAGATGTAGTCCTGGGCCCCCTGCTCTGGGTGTCCTTGCTGGAGCAGGGCTTGGGCAGAGGGACCCAGAGGTCCCCTGCCAGCCTCATCCATGCTGGGATTATGTGATTTTGTACTTTCTGCTTAACTTTGGTGAGATTCCATATTTTCTGTATCTCCAACTCCTTTATACGAACAAGTATTTGTTGGGTGAGTGTCCATAAGAGGCATACTTGACAGATGATGTGTTATTTTTACTGAAAAATTGAAGTTCCAATAGCAAGTCTTCTTTTGAAAAACTGCCCCAGTCTATCTATTGACACCTCAGTGGCACTGGTTTAATTAAATAAATAGATTTTGCATTTCTGTAACTCTCATAGGAACTACACTCATTGCAGCAACAGACAGTGCACCTAACTAGCCTTATTGCCAGCCCCTCTGCTTGATGTGCACAAATAAACTGAGGAGTTTCAAAAAGCAATCAGTGACTGCTGTTAGACCAAATAGTTACTAATCCTTTCACTCACTGATTCAGGGAGTTGAAACTCCTTAGGGAACAGTGGGATCCCTCACCTCACCTTGGTTACCACAGCCATTGCACAATGTTCTTGTTTTCCTTCCCAAGCCTAAAGTCCGGATTTGACCAGAGCTAGTCTGTCCTGAGATGTCCTCCACTTCTGGGAGTCTTCAGGAGGTGGAGAATTTACTCATTCTCCCATTGCCCACTGTAACAGTGAGTTGTGCCAAATTAAACAAGTGCCTTATTTTTCCTTACTCGAGTTTTCTTACTCCAACTCTGCATCTCACACCTTCCTCTGTCCCGAGCTTAATGAGCCATTCCTTAATGAGCAATTCCATGTCAAGGCTTTGCAGGTCACAATGAAGTGATGTTTCAGTTTTATTTCCAGCAGTCTGAATGAATCGAATCCTTTGACGCTCACCCAAGTGCAGCATGTCCTCTAAATACATCATAGGTCTTTGCTGCATCTTCACCAGCCTTTCTAAGTCCTTGAAACCACACCACACAGCTGGGACAGGATGTACCTGGCACAGTGTCATCTTTGCATCTGTGGCCCTGAGCTCCTCAGAGTGACGGGAGAAATGAACAGCTGTCTTTGTTTCAAGCACAGTCCATGTTAGGATGCAGTGTGTCATTTCCTACATGCACCTCAAGTTGACAAAAGGGAAGCAGGAGCCAGGCTCGTGATTTTAGCCTGGTTATGTTCACACAGTTCACCTGCGTGTGAGCCAAACTTTAATTTAGAATATGATAACTTCTGCATTCTCAGATGAACAAAAGGCAGAGCTGTTAAATTATCTACATAAACAGTTGATTTTGCAATCTATGGTTGGAGTAATGGCTGGTAAGACACCTGCAGCTGAGGTACAGAGCATTAAATCATAGGGAATCACAGGGTATATTGTTTGCTCTTTGTCTTCATTCCTGAAATGGGGCAGTGCCTCAAGATTTGGTTGACAGAAGGGATTTTTCTTTTGGCCTCAAAGAGTAGGAAGGGCTGCGCTGCTGCGTAGGAGGCACAGAGCAGAGGCACAGAGCAGCAGTGCTACAGTGGGACAGCCTTGTTACAGGCTGCCAGCAGCAGGTGGGAGCACAGAAGCCATGTGCTTCCCCCCAGAGAAGCTGCAGAAGGATACAGTGGACACCAGCTGTTAACGCAGGTCTTTGTTACTAACATTTTCACCTGGAATGGCCACAGGGAAAGTCAGGTCTGCATTTAAGAGAGAAGGAACAAAGGGTGCAACAGAGCACTGTGTGCAGGTGAACAGTATGGGACCATGTTGTGCAGAGCTGAGCATACAGCATCCTCTGTGAAATCACAGCTCAGTGCTTATTAAGCCCCGTCATGTCCAAATCTGGAATTTTTATACAATTTGCATTCCTTTGACCTTTTTTCCTCTAGTCATATCTCATAGGGCTGTTTCACATCAGCATCCTTCTGTGAAGGAGCCTGTATCAGTAGGAAGCCAGTGACAGTGATCCTCAGCTCGTCACTGCTGAGCAGAGGCAGCCAGTGAATTGGACTGATGCTTCTGCCTGCTGATGCCCTGTTTTCCCATTTCACCATAGGCACATGGCTCCCCCCTGCATACATTCCCTTTCATTACACTCTATGTTGTGCACGTACCTAGCGGCACTGGAGCTTCCTAGTGGAGTGGGCACAGCAGCTCCCTGACTCCTCCACCACTCACACACAACATAAAGTTCATGGGGATGCACACACACAAATAAAAAGGTGCAGTTTGTTTCCATCTAATGCAATAAACCTAAGAAATACCAGAAAGAAATAGAACTTAATGGGCATATTTTCCAAAGAGTTATAAGGTCATATTAAGCCTGGCCAATGGTAAGGACAGAATTTCCCAATCCTCTGAATACAGGTCAGTGTAATAACTGTAGCTAGAAGCAATATATAGCTTGTTTGTGGCCAATATTCAGTAGAAATTGTTGCAATATTTCCCTAGGTATTGTTCAACTGGTGAACTTGGCAGGATCATTGCTTGCAGGGGCTGTGTGTCATATAAATTGTCTCTGCCTGTTCTTTGCCTTGTGCTATCAGATAAAATGAAATAAACCATTTTAAAGCCAGATTAGGAAGTCTGAAGAATGCTTTGCTTGCACACTGTGTTTGTACATCCTCACTCAGGATCCCTCAACTCCAGCTGGAGGCAGGACGCGGCGGAATCTTGCCCTAGGCTGGAAGGTTGGATACTTGCTGCTAATCTCCTGTCAGCTTAAGCAGACACTCTTTTGTGCATTGAGAAGACAGATCATAGGTCACCAGTGTGCTCTGGTACTCAGAGTCACAGCTTAAAAATCAATCAGTGCACAATGAGACAGCAGCTGGCACTGAAGAGTTAATGCTCCTCTTTTTGATATGCCAGAGCATAGGGATGAAGGCACCAACGTGACAGAATCAACACATAGAAGAGCTGCTCCTGGAGGTTCTGCTCCTGCAAGTTAGGCTGATTTCATGAGCTTTCTTCTCCTCCCAACCAACTTGTATGAGTGACAGAGAATAAAAGAAGGAAATACCCCCCAAATGGGTAATCCTACATGCAGTAAGGCAGATGAGCAGAGTGGAAGGAGAGGGTCACGGAGCTTGAGGGATCTTTATCATCAACCCAGCTATCCCATTCATCTTTAATTCACTGCAGCTAAACCACTGTGAGGCATTTTTGCTTAACCCATTGACAGTATCAAGACATCACCTACCCTTGCCTCTGTAGTAAGCAATGTAACATAGATATTATTCACATTTCTGGACAATAGTAAGCAAGAAGCAATACTACTTCCCTAATTCGTCTAGTTAATGCATGAAAGAGTTACTATTTTTTTCAGAGCTGTCACTCTCACTGATTCCAATCATGCCTGAAAATCTTTCTCTGGGCAGCCTGACTCATGGCTGGCAATCCTGCCTGCGTCAGGGGGTTAGAGATCAATGATCTTTAAGGTCCCTTCCAACCTAAGCCATTCTATGATTCTGTGATTCTCTGATTTTAATATTTAAAGAGAAGGTGGTAACACTGCTGAAGGTGTCCATTAGCATCATAACTATGCCAAAAAAGAACCATAGTAGCAAAAAGCTATTACAACTTTTATGCAGAAAAGAAATCAAACAAAGCAGTGCTACTTTGAGATGTGATTAAAGCATCTTCTTACCAATGTAAAAAGCAAGTGTAAGAACAGGAAGCATCCAGAAACTTCTGAAATTAGGTCTTCTGTAGAAAAAAAACTTGGCTATATACTAGACAGCATGCAACTAGTCTGCACTACATTGCATTTTGAATTGCATTAGTTGGTCTCCCAGGCAACTCATCTTGAATTCAGTAGGGATCCTTCCGGAGCAGTATTTACAAAGACAAACTTAGCCATCAAGTCACTAATGAAAGCCTACAAGTAAGGAGCAACATAATGCAGCTATAGACGAATAACATATTCCAGTTCTTATTCTGAATAAGAAGCAGGGTATAGTTAAAAATTACAAAGCTTCTAGGTTACCTAAATGTCAAAGGAAAAAACACTTGGATTTCTTATTAGCTCTAGCAGGCTGTTTTACAACTGGTCTGCTCTAGCAGAAGAAAAGTGATGCTGCAGGCAGCAACTGTGATATGGGTCATTCCCATCTCAGCAATCATCATCTCAAGCAAACACATCCCACACACATGACATCTCCAGACCTCTACTGTTACAACTGCCATCACCCAACCCAGAGTTTGGGTTTTCTGTTAGTATACATCCATCTTGGTGATGCAGGAAGGAAGAGGATGGCCATGCGTGCAGACCACAGGTTATTATTTAAACTACACCATCTGTTTATGTGTTATGTATGACTCATTCAGCAAAGTTATAAATTTCTGTTAAAAAATAAAGAAGGAAAAAAATCTATCAGGGTTGTAAAGAAATAGCAAATGTTACCTAATTCTCAGGTTGCCCATCAAAACTTTAAACAAGTCTGAGATTATGACCAAGCCATCTCACTTGCTCAGATTCATTACACTGAAGCATCAGTTTTAAAGGTCAGTCCTAAAAATTTGATGTCACTGTCAAGCCTAGCACCAGTCATGTTACATGAGAAAGAAATGGAGCCGGAATGGACTCCTCAGAGAAGCTGGAACAATGATGCAATGAAGAGTAAAGGGAATCGAGTCTTGAAGACAAGGCAAAGTTTTGCTCTTACATCTTTCTTTTGATGATTAAGAATTTGGCTATTGATATAGGTTGGTTGTTTAGCAATAAGGATTAGTACATTAGTTTAAGAACAAATATACTAATTTAGCAAAAGGAATCCATAAGTGATAGCTTTAAAACTTTCCATTTCAGCTTTAGTGGTAATGTGTCTGAGGACAAACTAGAATACCTTATTGTTTGCCTCAGTGATTTTGCCTCACAAGAAGACTTCAGAAGGCCATATCTCTGAGACGTATTTTTCATCTGACATAGAATCATCATAGAATCATAGAATGGCCTGGGTGGAAAAGGACCTCAAAGATTATCTTGCCATGGGCAGGGTCACCAACCTCTGGAGCAGGCTGCCCAGAGCCACATCCAGCCTGGCCTTGAATATCTCCAGAGATGGGGCATCTGCAACCTCTCTGGGCAACCTGTTCCAGTGTGTCACCACCCTGTGTGTGAAAAGCTTCCTCCGAACATCTAACCTAAATCCATCTTAGTTTAAAACCATTCCGCTTGTTCTATCACTATCCACCCGTGTAAAAAGTTGTTCCCCCTGCTGTTTAGACATTCCCTTCAAGTACTGGAAGGTCACAATGAGGTCTCCCTGAAACCCCTTCTTCTCCAGGCTAAACAAACTCAGTTCCCTCAACCTTTCCTCATAGGAGAGGTGCTCCAGCCCTCTGATCATTTCAGTGTTCCTCCTCTGGACCCATTCCAAGAACTCTGCACCTTTCTCATGCTGGCGGACCCAGACCTGGATGCAGTACTCCATAAGGGGCCACACAAGAGCTGAGCAGATGGGGACAATCACCTCCCTCTCGCTGCTGGCTACTCCTTTTTTCACACATCACAGGATACAGTTGGCCCTCTGGACTGCAAGCACACACTGCTGACTCATGTCCAGCTTCTCGCCACCAGAACCCTCAAGTCCTTCTCTGCAAGGCTGCTCTCCAGGCATTCTTCCCCCAGTCTGTACAAATACTGTATTAATATTAATATTATTATTTACTATCATAATAAAATACTATTAAATAAATAAATAATAATCATGGCTATCTGAACTCTTCCACTCAGCCTGTTCTCAATTGACCTCATTGTCCACTCTTCTAACACATATTTCCTGAGCTTACCTGTGAGGTTGTTAAGAGATAGTGTGAAAAGCCTTGCTAAAGCTAATGTGGACAACATCCACTGCCTTCATCCACTGCCCTCCCTTCGTCTACCCAAACAGTTGTCATAGAAGAGGTCTATCAGATCGGTTAAGCATGATTTCCTCTTGGTAAATCCAAACACCTAATCACCTTTTTTTCCTCTACCATACATATAATGAGTTAACCTCCACTGCAAAACAGCAGCTTCACTTCTATTGAGATCATGATCAGAGCAGTCAATTTATGTTATTTTTCAAAATGCCACTGGCAATTCAAAGTCCTGACATTAGGTCAGAGTTTGACAAGTATCACACCCAGAAAAAGTCATGTTTTGCCATGGAAACTGAGCTGGCATGCATATACCAAAGTTGCTGTTTCATTAGAATAGAAGCAGCAGCTGGAAACTCCAAGGAAGCCAGAACAATGTTGTGGGTCAAATATCTACACAGCATATCATTCTCCTCAGCTATTTGTAGGCTCTTGTAAGCCAAGAGACTAGTCAGTGTTCCATTTCCCTGCAGGAGACAGGGTCCCTGAATCATCCTATGGAGGACACCAAGTCACTGTTAAGGAGAAAAAAAGCCAAGAGAGCTAGCCTCACTGTGTGCCTGACATGTATCTGACCATGGATAGGTGAAATGGATCCTGCAGCTCTTTATCCAAGCTTGAGTCTGCTTTACCCCAGCTAGGTAAAATGTTAAAAATAATAAAATGTAAAACATATATTTAAAATGTTTAAATGTTAATATATTCCAGCAGTCAATATTCATGCTGCAGTAACTTGTCATGGGCTGGGCACTCAAGCATTTGCAAGTACACTAAGAAGAAGCACATTTGAGATGGCGTGGGCTTTTGAAGTAATGTTTGTCACTTCTGATGAGCTGCCAGCTGCCGTAGCTCTGCTCCTAGTAGCATTCCACTTACCTAACCTGAAGCTAACCCGGGTACTTCTCTAGGAGTGACAGGTACTTTGTATGCACTGTGAGAAACTGTTGTGATCTCAAATAGCCTGATATTGATGCAGAAGAACACTGGCAGGCAGTGGGATCAAAGGTAATTTGTTTGATTGTACCCAGCAAATTAGTGGAAGAAATTATGGCATAAGGGCTGAATTCTCCTGCAAAAAATGACAGGAGTAGAAGACAATTATGCATGGTTATTCATGCTTTTCCTAAAGAGAGCATGACTTTTTCTCCCATAGTTATTTATAACGTACAATCTGTTTTAGAATTCTCCTTGTAGAATTTTGTGGAAAATCCATGAAAAAAAAAAAAAAAAAGAATAGTAACACAATGAGTTAATTAATTTTAGACTACATGTCATACGGAAAGCTGGCAAGTGTCTTATTTCCATTAGCCCTGAAAGCTGCCCTTGATTTCAAAGCTGGCAGTGCTGTTGCAGGAATAGCAGCAATCCACTAGTGGTATGGACAGCCAGGATTTGTGCTTGGAGATTTAGCACAGACTGATGCAAGTAAATGCAGGCCAGAGACAGAGACCCTGATGGCTCTGTGAGAAGACATCTGGATGCCATACAGAGGGACCTGGACAGGCTGAAGAAGTGGGCCCATGTGAACCTATTGAGATTTAGTAAGGCCCAGTGCAAGGTGTTGCTCTTCGGCTGCAGCAATCCCAGGTATTCATACAGACTGGGAGAACACCTGGAGAGCAGCCCTGATGAGAAGGACTTGAGGGTCCTGGTGGACAAGAAGCTGGACATGAGTCAGCAGTGTGCGCTTGCAGTCCAGAGGGCCAACTGTATCCTGGGCTGCATGAAAAAAGGGGTGGCCAGCAGCGAGAGGGAGGGGATTGTCCCCATCTACTCAGCTCTTGTGAGGCCCCATCTGGAGTACTGCATCCAGGTCTGGGGCCTCAGCATGAGAAAGGTGCAGAGTTCTTGGAATGGGTCCAGAGGAGGAACACTAAAATGATCAGAGGGCTGGAGCACCTCTCCTATGAGGAAAGATTGAGGGAACTGGAGATGAGAGGGCTTCAGGGAGACCTCATTGTGACCTTCCAGTACTTGAAGGGAATGTCTAAACAGCAGGGGGAACAACTTTTTACACGGGTGGATAGTGATAGAACAAGCGGAATGGTTTTAAACTAAGATGGATTTAGGTTAGATGTTCGGAGGAAGCTTTTCACACACAGGGTGGTGACACACTGGAACAGGTTGCCCAGAGAGGTTGCAGATGCCCCATCTCTGGAGATATTCAAGGCCAGGCTGGATGTGGCTCTGGGCAGCCTGCTCCAGAGGTTGGTGACCCTGCTCATGGCAGGGAGGTTGAAACTTGATGAGCTCTGAGGTCCTTTTCCACCCAGGCCATTCTATGATTCTATGATGATTCTATGTTGAATGAAAAATACGTTTCAGAGATATGGCCTTATGAACTCTTCCCCCGGTTTCTGCATGGAAGTCTTAAATAAGCCATTGTCTTTTGGCATAGGTAACCAAATTTAACAAGGAACAGAGAGCTCCACGGAGAGAATGTGCCTTTCCAGCATAACTGCAAGTACTTGCCAACTCCTGGGATGTGAGAGAAATGAAAAAACTTGTAAAATTAAAAACGCACAACCCAGGGTTAAATTCTTACTAGTTAAGACCAGAGGCATGCATATCAAGACCCAAGTGCTGAACACTTTCCTAGGTTTCAGAGCTATTTTCTTGGGGAAAAAATACTATGATCCCTGCAAGCAGGAGTGGTGGTGATGAGCAGGCCTGCAGAGAGACAGCTAGCATTGCTGGGTGGAGCTGAGGGATTCCATTCCTGCGTCACTGACCTGGGGAAGGAAGGCTACACCTCCAGGAACAGTGCCTGCAGCAGGCAGCATTCTGTCACTGTGAGTCTCTTCTCCTCTATCATGATATCAATTTGCCTCCTTCCCATGGAGGCTGCCTTAGGGATGTATTCCTCTTATCTTCACTGTTATCTTTCCCTTCATTACTTTCTCAGAAGCTGTCTCTGTTTCAGACAGCCTGAAAGAGTCACGCGAGGCCATCAAGCTCCATATTACAGGGTTTTAAGTGTATTCCACTACATTGCATGTTAATGCCACCATCAAACGGGAAAGGTAGTCATTATAGTAAATGACAAAAAAGCCATAGTCATCATGTGAAACCTGTTGTTACAGCTGTTCTGTTTCACAATGGCTATGAAAATGAGAATCTTCTGGTGGAACTCCTCTGGAACTCAATTTAAGTCACAGATCATAGAACCAAATAATGGTATAGGTTGGAAGGCATCATAAAGGTAATCTACTTCCAAACCCCATGCCATGAGTTTGGGAGATTTCCTAACAACTGTTTATCCATCAGATCTCAGCCCTCTGCTGATCCAATCATCTTCATCTTATCTGGAGGCAAGATGACACCTCTTCTCCCCAATGAGTCATTCAAGATCTGGTGAGGAGATGTTGTCAGGACCTTCAGATGTGAAGAGTGAAGCAACAAGGGTCACTCTTGGTTTGCCTGGGAAAGGACAATTACTGCCCACACTGAAATTACAGCAAACATCTGATCTCCAGCAGCATGGTTCAGTTTCCTTAAAACCCCTAGAAATGAGGGCACAAATATCAAGCACTTTCAGAGCACTCAAGGTGTATAATTACCTTCTCTGTAGAAACCTCAGCTACCAAAAAGCAGTCCAATCTCTACTTGTATCAAAGGACAAAAAACCATGCAAGTACAATGTCATAGGAAAGGCATGGTCAGAGTGTAACAACAGCCCATTTTACCATGTCATGGTGTTTTGAAGTGAATGTTGCTTTTATGATCCACTTGTGATTCACCACCAAGTGCCTCTCTGCTGACTGCCCTTTCAGAAGGCTAGACTGAGGTCACAGCTTTCCTTGTGGATGCATGGATACCTTCTCCAGACATCTATTAAGCAGTTTCCTTGAGCTCTTTCTGTCATTTTCAGGGCACTAAGGATTTTGCCAAGTTCAGCATTCTTCTCCTGTGGACCCTGAGAATTGCCTCCAGATAAAAGAAGAACTGCTTAGGGCAGGTATGTCCAACTCATGGCCCAGCATGGCTGGCACTGCGGCACCACACTGTATCAGCAGCTCTGCCCTGCAGAGCAACCCTGGGCATGCACCCATCATTCAGCAACAGCTAAACCATCAGTACACTATTAACACTGTCAACTGAAAGTGCTGAAAGCATTGATGATCCAAGTGATGGCAAATAATTGTATGCATTTTGATACACTGGCTAAACACAGTCCTCTGAACTGAGAATATGCAGAGAATATGCAGCCATGCTTTTTGCTTTGATTAAGGAGTTTGACAGTAGGCTTCAATATTACCAAAATAATAATCAATTTATGCTTGCAACACCATTTTCACTTGATATAAATACATTATTTGCAAACTTTCAAATGTAGTGTATAGAGTTACAATCAGATATTTAACTCAAAAATCTGATTGTGCCTCTTTCTGGGACTTCACAAGACCTCTCTTACTGGAGAAAAATATCCTTCACTTCACAATCCCACCTTGGTCATGTCATTGCTTTTTGGCAGTACACACATTTGTGGACAATTGTCTAGAATGAAATACAGGAAGAATATATCACATTTTGTTGCCATGTGACAGATGGCAACAGAGGGGCAGTCTGAGACACTGGCATCTGACATGGAAGTGTATATGAAACAAAGTGATGGATTTGAATTCCTCCATGGAGAAAAAGTGTTACCCAGTGACATTCATCAGCGCTTGCTGAATGTTTATGGAGACCAAACAGTGGATGTGAGCACAGTGAGGTGGTGGGAGGGGGTGTTTCAGCAGTGGCAACAATGTGACACCTCTGTTAGTGCCAATTTTTACTAGGGTGGCATGCAGAATCTTGTTCACTGGCCAAAATGCAGAGCTGATGTTGAAAAATAGCATTTTGTAGCTGAGAATTTTTTCAATCAAATAGTGTTATGGTGCTCTTAGGATCAGTTGAACTTTCCATGGAAATAAATAGGAAACATTACTTTTAGAACAACTGTATACACAGCTCAAGAAAATTCCCCCTTAGTCAGTGTGGGCCTGGCAAGCCAAAAGCTTGGACACCCATGGCTTAGGATATTCCCAATCTTTTCAAGCACTCATGGCAGAAAAGGAATCATTTAGCTATCACTGGAGCTGAAGATTTGCTGCCCATGTGTTCATTCACTCTGTATCCTCCTGGAGCAAGAGTCATCAAAATGATTGCTGTATGCCAACACAGGCAACAGCCCAACATTTAGACTCTGCCTGGAGCATGTGGACTGCGAGATACATGCAAATTCACTCAGTTTTTGCAAATGCAATAACTCCCCAAGCTTTCTCTATACTGTTACATGTTATAAGAAATAAGACAATGAAAATGATTCCAAGCATTTCATGGTAAGGCTACTTACTATCTCCAGATCCTTCACTTCCCAGTATAACAGAGATTCGGTGCAGTTGATCCTAGCTGAGTCAATGGGGAGGAGCTAACGGAGCCAGTGCTATTGGGTGACTGTGGGAAGAGTTGTACCCGCTAGTGTAGCCCTTGCATCTGTGCACTTTGTGTTGTCCTAAAAAGATGGCTATGCACAAAGTTAATATCTACTTCTAGGTGAATACATTGTTATAAATATATGGATTTCTTAGTCTCTCTTTGAGCATTGGTCACCATCCCCTGTCAATCCCAGTGTAAATCCCCATTTACTAGGTTATCAAGCCAGCTGCACAGATGTTCTTGTTCCACATTATCTGATGGACACTGCTTTCCCAACTGTTCTCACTGGTCGAAGAAAATCACCAAAGATTATGACTTCTTTTAAACACTGGCAGCACAACTGTAACTTTAACAATTCTTTCATCCAGTAACAGAGCTGAGGAAAACCACTCCTAGACTGCCATAGACTTTTGTCACTAAGGCCCTGGAGCTACTCTTAATACACTGATGGAGTTCAAAGTAGACTCATGTGGATAAACAGGCAAGGGATGGTAGCATGAGAACTGGATAAGCCTTGGCAGTCTCTTTAGTTCATCCTATGTAACAGCCATGGTCAAAATGAAAATCTCGTGGGACAACTGTCCAGACAGGCCAAGAGTTTGGTAATCCACAAGAGGGTGTCCCACCACTGTCCATCCAAAATTCCTGACTCCCACGTATGAATTAGGCAAAACCAGACAAGACATCTCCTCCAATACAACATTCTGGGCCCACCTGTTGTCAGGTCCATGGACCTGTTCTGGTCCTGCACATCTCCAGATGGTGAAAAAGCCTTCGTTCTGCTGTGAGAGGTCAGAAATTTCCAGCCATCCTCAATGTAGGAGTCCCCATCCTCCCTCTTCATGGGGACAGCCCTTTTTCATTCCTCTTTCTATGCAATGACAAAAGGCTGGGCTCTTGGCCGAAGGAGCAGTCTGCAGTTCATCCTCCCTGATGCTGTGTAGTGAGCTCAGCTCCTTCATCAACACCTTCTGTCAGTATCTCAGCAGCTTGACAGGAGCTTGACCCTGCAGAGTAATGTAGGTCACTCCTGTGGAAATCCCAATCAGACTCTGAGCAAATCAGTGTCAACAGCTGTTCTTCCTCTAGCTCTCTAACAGCAAAGTAAGTTGCAATTTAAATGAGATAACTTAAAATTAAAAATAAAATTTTAGAAAATAACTTGTTCTCATGGGGGACTTCATTGTTCTCATGGGGGACTTCAACTTCCCTGATATATGCTGGAAATATAATACTGCACAGAGGAAGCAGTCCATGAGATTTCTGGAGTGTGTGGAAGATAGCTTCCTGACACAGCTGGTGCAAGAACCTACCTGGGGAGGTGCCCCGCTAGACCTGCTCTTCACTAACAGAGAAGGACTAGTAGGAGATGTGAAGGTTGGGGATTATCTTGGCCAGAGTGACCATGAAATGGTAGTTTGCTATTCTTGGTGATGTCAAGAGGGTGACTAGCAAAACTGCTACCTTGGACTTCTGGAGGGCAGACTTTGACCTGTTCAGGACTCTTGCTGCAAGGGTCCCTTGGGACTCTCGCCTGAGGGGTAAAGGGATCCAGGAAGCCTGGGTCCTCCTCAAGATGGAAATCTTAAAGGCACAGGTGCAGGCTGTCCCTGAGTCCCATAAGTCAAGCCGGAGGGGAAGAAGGCCAGTGTGGATGAACCGGGATCTCTTGTTGAGACTCCGGGAGAAAAAGAGAGTCTATGTCCTCTGGAAGATGGGACAGGCTACTTGGGGAGACTACAGAGAACTTGCCAAGATTTGCAGGCAGGAAGTTAGAAATGCAAAAGCCCAGCTTGAACTTAGACTGGCTACTGCAGTAGAAGAGAGCAAAAAATCCTTTTACAAATACATTAACAGTAAAAGAAGAACTAAGGAGAATTTCCCTACTTTACTTGATGCGGCAGGGAATGTAATCATAGAGGATAAGGAAAAGGCTGAGGTTCTCAATGCCTTCTTCACATCTGTCTTTAAGAGAAAGGTCAGTTATCCTCAGGATACGTTTCGCCCTGACCTGGAAGTCTGGGATGAAGCGCATAATACACCCCCTGTGATCCTAGCTGAGACAGTCAGAGACCTTCTCCTCCATCTGAACTGCCACAAGTCCATGGGGCCAGATGGGATCCACCCAAGGGTGCTGAGGGAGCTGGCAGAGGTGATTGCCAAGCCACTTTCTGCCATCTATCAGAGTTCCTGGTCATCTGGAGAGGTCCCACAAGATTGGAGGCTTGCCGATGTGACTCCCATCTACAAGAAAGGCCATAAGGAAGATTCGGGGAACTACAGGCCTGTCAGCCTGACCTTGGTATCAGGGAAAGTTATGGAGCAGTTGATCTTGAGGGAGATCACATGGCACGTGCATGGCAATCAGGGGATCAGACCCAGCCAGCACGGGTTCACAAAGGGCAGGTCGTGCTTGTCCAACCTCATCTCCTTCTACGACTGGGTGACCAGACTGGTAGATGAGGGAAAGGCTGTTGATGTAGTCTACCTGGACCTCAGCAAAGCCTTTGACATGGTCTCCCACAGTATTCTCCTGGGGAAACTGGCAGCCTGTGGTGTGGACAGGTTCACTCTTCTTTGGGTTGAGAATTGGCTAGAGGGCCGTGCCCAGTGGGTAGTGGTTAATGGAGTTAAGTCCAGCTGGCGTCCCGTCACAAGTGGTGTCCCTCAAGGGTCGGTATTGGGGCCCATCTTGTTTAATATTTTTATTGATGATCTGGATGAGGGGATTGAGTGTACCCTCAGTAAGTTTGCGGATGACACCAAGTTGGGAGGATGTGTCGATCTGCCTGAGGGTGGGGAGGCCCTTCAGCGGGATCTGGATAGGCTGAACAGCTGGGCTGAGGTCAACGGGATGAGGTTCAATAAGGCCAAGTGCCGGGTCCTGCACTTTGGCCACAATAACCCCATGCAATGCTATAGGCTTGGGGCAGAATGGCTTGAGGAGTGTATAGAGGAAAAGGACCTGGGGGTGTTGGTTGATGCTCGGCTCAACATGAGCCGGCAGTGTGCCCAGGTGGCCAAAAAGGCCAATGGCATCCTGGCCTGTATTAGGAATAGTGTGGCCAGCAGGAACAGGGAGGTGATCATCCCCCTGTACTCAGCTCTGGTGTGGCCGCATCTCAAGTACTGTGTTCAGTTTTGGGCCCCTCACTACAAGAGAGACATCGAGGCCCTGGAGCGTGTTCAGAGAAGGGCAACAAAACTGGTGAGGGGTCTGGAGCACAACTCTTATGAGGAGCAGCTGAGGGAGCTGGGATTGTTTAGTCTGGAGAAAAGGAGGCTCAGAGGAGACCTCATTGCACTCTACCACTTCCTGAAGGGAGGCTGTGGTGAGGAGGGGGTCGGCCTCTTCTCCCAGATAACTAATGACAGGACAAGAGGGAATGGCCACAAGTTGCTCCAGGGAGGATTTAGATTAGATTTGAGAAAAAAATTTTTCTCTGAAAGAGTGGTCAGGCACTGGAATGGCCTGCCTAGGGAGGTGGTTGAGGCACCGTCCCTAGCGCTGTTCAAGAAGCGTTTAGATGAGGTGCTAAGGGATTTGATTTAGTAGCTTGGTGGGTAGGGATGGTGGTGTGAGAATGGTTGGACTAGATGATCTTGTAGGTCCTTTCCAACCTAATGAATCTATGAATCTATGAATCTATGAATCTATGAATCTATGAATCTATGAACTCTTATACTTGTAGGTGAGCATAGTGACAAGATACAATGGCTCGTCTCAGTTACTTCTCCATCTGGTTTAACTTCAAGACAGTGTCTGTGTCCCTCCTCAAGCCTAATTAACTCCTTCAATGATTTTTGCCACTTCTCAAAGCATTAGCTCACACTGTGGCTGAAGAAAGGCATTTGTAATGAGGGCTGCTTGCCCTTCTCCTCATCTCAACAGCCAGGGAGGGCTGTGTCCAGTGCCAAACAATTCTCATGCCTTCATTGTGGACTAGACCATCAGTTTTGCAGATGGGACAGCATGCACAGTCAGCATCCACTGCCTGGAGGTCTGCGACCAACCTCTCAGTTCCCATCAGCTCTGACCAGCAGCCCTGAATGAGCTATTCAGGAGATTTCTCTCTGTCTGATTGAAATACAGTTCCTCAGCAACAAGCTAGAAGAACTGCCCATCTTTCCAACCAGAAATGCTTATTTTCAGGCTCAATTTTTATGAAGCACTCCATTCAGATAGCAAAATGTGTATATATATATTTATATATATATATATACATATATTTGAATACACAGGATGATATCTCCAACTCCTCTGTATTGATGTTGATGTATATTGGCTACTGACATCTATTATGTAGTCTTTCCATGCAGTGAACTGAAGTTAGTTTACACATCTTAGAGTTCTTAACATAATTGTTTAAAATACTGTGACTATTTTTAAATCTTCAAGTCAAAGAAAACAATTTCACACAGTTCTTCTAGTTTTACATAGGGAGTAATATTTCAGAAGGACACTGAAGGAGATGTATTTATTATATTGTCAAGAAAATACACATGCCTGAAATATAACAACATAGACAGGAAAAAAAAAACATCTGTGTTGTCTCAGAAGCAGAAGAGTTATTCAGACTCTCAAGATAAGACATAGTAGAGGAAAGATTAACAAGGAAAAGTTGAGGTAAACTATGTGGGTTTACTTTGTTTTGTTTTTAAGTACAAATGAGAAGAAAACTTTAATGGCACATAGTTCCCTCATTACAATGAAGGTTTAAAGGCTCTGTAATATTTTCATTCATCTTGAAGTCCATTTTGAGTATTTAGTATCAGTAATCAAGCCACCATTTAACTGAGAAAGGAGAGCAGATCCTATTTACTAAGTACTTTCTCATTGTTATCCAGTTCTCTCATTCCTTAAAAGCCCCTCAGTTCTTCCTTGCCCCATCTACTCATCACTGAGCCCCCTTGTACCCATTCACACTACAAACTCTGTGAAACAACTACCTAGCATGGTACCCATCCTACCTAACACACTCCTAATTTCACTACTGTATCCACCATACCTACATGGTAAGTAGTTGGTCATGAAATAACTGAAAGAGTAGCCCTGTAGCACTGAGAAAAGAACAGCTGTGCCCTGAATCTGCCTCAGTTAAATGAATAAAAATCTGAGTTCAAGTAAAAGATGGTCATAACTTCTGATTACTGAACTTTAGTAGGCATGAGCACCTCACAAAAGTAATGCTCCTGCTCAAAACTGAAAGCATAGTACACTCCCACACCAAGTACCATAAATAACTTCCCTGGGATATCAGAAGTCAAAGCATTTGACCAAAAGTCGAAGTATGAATTCCTCAAGTGAAACTGAATAACAGTGGGGATGACAATTTATACCATAGAAATGGTTAGTAGATCAGGAACGTGGTCCATGCACAGAGATAACAATTTGTTCCGAGTTCTTACCATTGTAAATACCAGAAGGATTCCCTAGCTCATTACTTTTGGCTGTACCAATACCAGTCGTTTCAGAACCCAGCTGCACCAAATTGCACCACCACCACTGCATGGTGATGTGAGGAAATAGCACCTATCCCCTAGACCAAGGGAGAAGGATTAGAAATCCACCTAGGTGAACATGGCTTCTAGACAAAAGCAGCACCTTCCTACCTCACCTTCATTTTGTATTTCCCTTGTTTATGAACATAACATGCACAAACTTATTTCCTGCCCTTGCCAGACAGTGCTCTGCTCCAACATTGCACACTCAGACCATTCTGCTCCCTGAAGCATGGGCTCCTTCAGTCCCCACCGCCTCTCCTGCTCACTGGTCAGCTCTGAACGTGGCCACTGGTCTATCTACACCATAGAAACATTTGACTGATGCAATCATCAAGTCTCAGTATGCTAATCATAACTGGAAAGGTTCACCATATCTGGGGACTTGGGAAAATTGTAGCTAGCTTTGTTGTTGATCTTAAATCTCCTGAAATGCATTCAAGAAGGCAAAAGTTTAGAGAGGAGCTTTATTCTGCTCAGGGATCAAGGTGGGAAATTCCCACAAATGAGGCACAAATCTTCACACTGACTTCTAATACAATCAGGGTTTGAATGGACTATCAGAATGGTGCACAGAAATCTCACCTTTGCTTCCCCTAATCAAGCCTGGCAGGATTGGGACTTCCCCTTTCTGGAGCTTCTCTTGAGAAACCAAATAGGAGAGAGAAGGAACAATGCAGCCTCCATGAGCACATTCCCTGGTCTGAGTGCATTTTCTCAGTAGGATGGGCTTTGCCTGACTGAGGAAAGTTGCTCCATGCCTAACACTTCCTGGAGTTATGTATCTGCATGCCAATTGTGAAAACTATTTTTGGGTATGAATACTGCATTTGAAACGTTATTTTGATAAATTGGTTTCTGAATATACAGGGATTTGAAAAAAAAAAAAAAACACAAAAAATGCAAAGTACAAGGAGACCAGAAAAGATTCATGATTAGTGACTCTGAATCTCAAAGTTCAAATAAACATCCTTGTTAAGTCAGCTTCCAAATGCATTTTTGTTTATGCATCTAGCAACAGTAACTCAGCAAGTTTTGCCCTCAGAATGAATTCAGATTTATTTAGATGAAATCACTAGTGGTTTGGGGCTCTAGTGGTGACCAGAAATAGCATTAAAAGTTTTCAGTTATCCAGTCTGGATCAGTTTTCTGAACTTTCTTCAACTTTATATTGTTATAAAGTGGGAATCAGAAACACTAAGTAGGGAGGAAAATAGGTTGTAAACAGAATATAAAGGACATCTTCCAGTACTTTGATAACAGAGATTACAAACCAACAAGGGGAGCACAAGGATGGAAAAGCCTTGAACATTCTTGATTTCCTTTCTGGTAGCTGTTCAGCTGACATGGAACTAGTACACCTCAGCACTGAAATAATGAGTGTGCAGACTGCAAAAAGACTGAGAACAGTGTTATATTATCTATGACTTTCATGTTACCCATATTTTTAAAGAAAAAAAAAAAGAAAGAAAAATAGTAGGGAAGATAATATCCATCAAAGGAGGAGAACTAGTAGTCAGAGTCTGGTTTCAACCCTGTAGTCTGTCTCTCTTTTAGTTGAAAGCATTAAAATACCCACAAACTATTGAATAGTTAACACAGATCAACATCATCTCTGTCACAGAAGGGAATCAAAGGACATCTTCAACCAAGTCCAAGAGAAGGTGATGTAGTCCAAAGAATAATGGGATGAAATTAGAAAACAGACAATGTCAGAGAAATCTTTCTGCCTGACATATCCACCATTTTACAGAATACCCTCCTTGATGAGAGGGCTAAGAATTAATGGGAACATCTAAAACATAGTCATGAAGAATACAGAAAATGCATTTTTCTGTTCTCATTTAATTTGCATTCTCCAACATGCTTTGAGAAGATAAGTGAACAACAAGTTCTTTTTCATCTATAAGTTCCATAATTCTGTACATTTTCATACGAGGTTTTCTAAATCTGATCTTGCAGGGAAATCGTATATCAGGAAATGTCTGTATGCTGAAAGGCAATTCTGTAATGTGGGATTTAGACTTATTTTGCCCCCATGCAAATCTTCACTAGGTGACAACTGTGGCATTCTTTGTGTCAGCATAAAAAATGGTTTGACTACTCACGGCACTTTTTCCAGGTCTATGAAAGCCTCTGGGATTATGCTGGAGGAAAGATTTAGTTATGTTTCTATGGAAACTGTAACTGTTACATAAAAGCTTGTTTAACAAGGAAGAGTGTAATAGTGTATCTCACTCAAGGTGAGCCACCTCCAGGATACCTCACTGATAAACTTCTAGCTGGGTCTGAAAGCCCAGCAGGACACCAGTGGGTTTCTCACACCTCTAACAGGAGTGAGAGGCAGCAGTACTGTTGGATAACTGCTCATGTGCTCATGTGGCATAGGTGTTAGAATCTCACATGGAAAGGAGCAGTCATCCTGCTAGACTTGAGAATAAATTTTTCAGTAGGTAGATCATGTAGTAATGATTTCCTAAGTTCATGTCTTTCTCACTTACCCTCTATTTTATCCACACACAACTTTACTGACTCTGGTGTGACCTCTGTGAGGACAAACATGGTTAACTTTTTTCATAAAGCACTGAAGTGCTCCCAGCTGTTTGTTTGCAAACACCTAGAGATAGAAGTGGTATTTTTTTCACTTAGCCACTGCATTTCCTGAGATGATAGTCTCTGAAATTAAAAAGAGGTTTGTCCCTTTGAGTGTCTTCCCAGTGAGCACATAGCAATAGCTGTTGCAGAGATACAAAAATACCGAGCTGAATCAGAATTTATTTTCATGTTTTCTCCTCAGAAAAGAAGATGTGCAAATCTACTTTTAGAATATATTTCATATTTCCCCATTGATAGCACTGCCAGCTATGCTTTGGACTTCATTGCAATGAACTAGAAATAATAAAGCTGGCCATAATTGATTATCAAGATAGTGGCAAAAACTGAGAAGGAAAGCTTCTTTTTTATTTATTTATTTTGTTTGTTTATTCTGTTTATCTTATCAGAAAAAAAAGTATCATTAAGAAATGCACCAACCTGTACTACGCTGAAGCCCCCGAACAAGTTTTGAGTGACTGAAAAAGAAGACTTGTTACTGTTTGCTGGGGAGGCCCAATTGTTAGTGCAGGCAAATTTCATCCAAGTACTGTAAGTGTCACACTAGCCTTCATACGTTATTAAGCTACACAGATTTGAACTATGTTGTAATGTGCAGTGAGGTGACCCATATCTACAAATCTTTGCTCTGATGGGACATGGAAAGCACAGGAAACATGCACCAAAACAGAAAGTCTCTGAGAAAGGTTCATCATTATCCACTAAAGAGAAAAGTGTTTTTTTACATTCGGAGTTTCCTCTATGCTGCTAATTCTGTTTCTGTACTGCTGGGTGAGACCTTACCCAGGACCCTTTGTTCATTCAGTCTCCACAGCCTTCATTGAGTCATGGTGGTTCCCTCTGTCCACTTTTGCTTCCAGGACAACAGTTTTTAATATCATTTACCCAATCCATGGACTGCCTGGAGTAAATTTAATTTCTGCTGAGATGGAAACAAAGCAGGTAGTTCCAAACCATGCAACAACTTCTCAGTCAAAATCATAGTGTTTGAGCACAGTGCCACAGATGCAGTCCTGAAGCACCAGGCTCAGTCCTGTGTGGGGAAGATGAAAGCCAGAATTCAGTCCTTCATGAATCGTATCTTCTACAAGACCCAGCTTTTTTTCCCTTCACAGGCAACAGATTAACATTCTGGGCTGCTCACTTTCTGTAGCAGCATTTCCACATATTTACACTCTAAAAATTCCAAAACAGATGTTTTCAGTTCTTTCCTCACTGATAATCATTTCAGATAATTAGGGTTGGCTTTATGGTCTAGTAAAGGTAACTATGACAGATTGAGCATGAGCTACATGGTGCATATCTCTATCATGTAAAGCATCTAAAATTATTAGTAGCCAAATTATCTTCAGTTGTTTTCTCTCTACATTTTGAAAAAAAACTAGTAACTTAAGGTTCACAACACCTTTGTAATTGAAGGAGTGTTTATTTATTTCATACAGAAGAAATGATACAACATAAGCACTAAGAAGCCATAATTACAAGATTTCTAAGGCCATATTTCTAGAAGCCACCTCAGATCTTGGTTAAAATGAACACAACTAACTGCTGGCTGGCAGTTCCTTGGAAGCACATTCCTGGTTCCTAGATGTGCCAGTGCATAACTTTTGAAAATAATGCAATTGTGGCTGCCCATTTTTCAGTGATACAGTTTTTCAACCAGATCAGTTCCAGTGCATTTTGCTGATGCTTTTGATCTCTCATTTCAGCTGAAAGCACTGAATTCCTGTAACCTTAGGGTACAGGACATCTTGAACAAGTGCAGGAAATAGCAGAGACCTCTTTGCTCAAGTTTCTAAATTACTGTCCCATCTTGATGTTACACAATTGGAAAATCAGAGGAGGCCTTGATGAAAGCATTCCGTCAGTATTCAGACGACAAAAACATACCCATTTGATTTTCAAAGTTGCTGATAAATACAATAGAAAGAACGTGAAGAGGAGGAAGAGCTCTGTCTTCCAAACATTTCTCGGAATAGCTCTTGTTTGAAGACCGTATTCACATACCAACATCAGTATTCACATACCAATGTGGTATTACATCAGGCATAATAGGGAAGAGTACAAGGTCAGTTTAGCTGATGGTGTGATTCTTTCCCCAGTACAACCTCAAAATTCAACTGAATCATTTTTTAGAGAAGAAGCAGAAATAAAGTGTCTTCCAGCTTGGCCTACCCTCCTGAGAAGAAATATCAAATCTGAAGTTTAAATCGTTTCAGTTACCTAGACATACATATACAGAAAACAGACACGAGTTCTTGAGCAAATCACTCAGAAGAAAAGTAATTATTTCTTTCTGGCACTTCAGTCAGCACTAATGGCCATTCCAAGAATTAGGTCTCTTAGAAACCAGCACTATCAGGGGAACAGAGAAACTACCGTATCTCTTTCCCCAGATATACCTGATCATTTGGGAAACTGGCTGTACAGAAAACAGATTCACAAAGCATTGCAACTTACTCCCATGCTGATGAAAAGCCTTTGAAATGTCCTGCTTTTGCATTTGTTGGTGACACTGATCACAGAATATCATAACATAAATTACATGAAGACTTTTACTTGTCCTACTTACTCTGATGGAAGGGCACCTGTATTTGCCTCTCCAAGTCTTCTTTGAAGTACATGTAACTTTCACTGTCTTAGCAAAAGGATTCCCCAGACTCAGGAAGACAATGTAGGCAGCAGTTTAGAATAGTTCAGTCAGAAGAGACCTTCAAAGATCATCAAGTTCTGTCCTGTGACCGCAGACAGTTTTTATCTTTCCCTCTTAGCAGAAAAACATAAAATTACAAAGCATCACACAACCCTCTGGGGAACGTAGTTCTTCTTCTCTTCTGAGACAGTTATACCCAGAACTATCAATGATCCATGGAGCTAGAGCATTAACTCTTTAATTCTCAATGCACTACATGATGTTATGATATGGAATACCAATACCAAAAATCACAAAACCATGACACATTTCTTTTCCTCTTTCTTTTGTTGTTAGGTGGGTTATTTTTGGATTTAGGGGTGGATTTTGTCTGTGTGTTTTGTAATGAAATGAAATGCATGATTCAAGATTTCTACTTAAATCACTGAGACATTCAGTACTACTTCAGTTGGAGTAACTTTGAATGATGCCAGTGGAGATGCATTCATTTATTCCAGCTGTGCCTCAGAAAGAAGATGAGACTCAACACCTTGTACTGTATTGACAGAGCCAAGAGAAATGTGTTATCCTCTACTATCTGCTGCGATTCAATCAAGCCTGTTTCTGTATGGCTGACTTCTTCATTTGTCACCCACTACTTGGAAAATTCCTGTGTTGTCAAAAATGAGAACTAGGAGGCAAAATGACAAAAACATCATGAAAATTTGTTGTGTGCTCCAAAGGCCAGCAGTGGAAAATGTTATCAAATACCAAACTTTTAATGAATGTGCTGTGCTGGGTGTTGTTTTCACCAATAAAATTCATATCCCTCACTTCCCTAAGCCAGAGAAACTTTTCATTGCAGCAGATACTGGATATGGAGCACTGCAACCAGAAACAGTATAGAGTTAGACCAGTGAGCTTCTCCAGAGTAATCCCCTGAATTTTTAATCAAAACTCCTTTAAAAAAAGCAAATAATAAGTCTGTTGTGTATTTTTTTAGCCTGCTTTTACAGTGATCATAAAAGAAAATATGGACACTATTGTAGCACTTTTTATGCAGGTGACAACAAGAAAATCTTGCATGGATGATGAGTTAAAATGGTGATGTTTGTTGTGTCTGTGCTAAGTATGGGATGTGAACTGCAAGGAGGAACTGCCATCCATCAGCTGGATCAGGGCTGTGCCCTCCGACACCAAAACTCCAAAGCTCAACCAGTCACCTGGAGCACAGCAGCACCATGCCCATGCCTTGTCTGAGGAGCAAATGGATGCATTGCTTTGTGGGAAAAGCAATAAGTACACTTCCTAAAAGATGCCCAGAGAGACAGTAAGTCTTCCTGAACTCTTGTCTTACATAGGGTTTGATAATGAAATCCAGGCACAATTCTTCCCGAAACCAAGAGTACAGTCTTTATATCTGGCACAATAGGACAAGGTACTAACTCCAAACTTATCCAGCAAATTTGAGCATAAAGAATGGATGAATGATGCTGAGTGGATTTTTATTGTGGATTCTCCCTAATTCTATTTGGAGCTTGAAGCCTGAGGAAAACAAACAAAAAAACAAGGCCCATGAAATTGAGCTGAGCTTCAACACATAGGTGGATGAGTGGAGCACAGTCCAAAACAGAAACAAGAGTGGTTTAGAGAGCTACAACTCAGGCACCTGGCATTTGTGTGAGTTACATTTATACACTGTCTGACCAATTTGTTTACAATTTGTACACTGTCTGACCATGTTCCCTAAGGCAGGATCTTATGACATAGAAGACTACTAGAAAAAAAATGTGTACAACACTTGTTGAAATTATATACAAATATTTCTCTGTACATGAGCCCACCTAAATTCCCATTTCTTCCAGTTAACTCTCTTTGCTTATTTTGACTTCCATCAGAAACCTCAAGCTGACCCAAATGTCCTGCTTTCAGCTAAGGCAGAGTTGATTTTCTTCACAGTGTCTGGTATGATGCTATGGTTTGGTTTTAGGTGAAGCACAGTGTTGATCACACACCACTGCTGGAGTTGTTGCTGAGTTGTGCCGAACAATGACAGTTCAGCTTCTCACACTACCCTGCCAGCAAGGAGTTGGGGGTGCACAAGGAGCTGAGAGGGAACAGAACCGGGACGAGTGACATATAAACCAAACAAAGACCTGTCCTGCACTATGTGGTGTCATGCAGAAGCTATAAAACTGAGGGGAGTTGGCAGCGGGAGGCAACCTCTGCCCAGGGAGTGGCTGGGCATCTGTCAGTGGGTGGTGAGAAATTGCATTGTGCATCCCTTGTTATATATAGATAGATATATACATATATGGATATGTATGTGTATTATAATTACTTTGTGTTGTGTGTTTTTTTTCTGATTCGTACCCCCATTGCACTGGGAGCGGGGAGTGAGTGAAGAGATGTGTGGTGCTAAGATCAGCTGCCTGCTGGGTTAAGCCACAACTCCAAACTAACATCCTATCTTCCCTACAGGTCATGTGAAGGAGTCAAATATTGTTTCAAAGAAAGGAATAAAAAGGCAAAGCAAACTTGAAAGAAACTACCCAGTCAGAGCAAAGGAAGATGAAAGTCTATTCCTCAGTTGTAGGCAACTGTCAGAGACTGGGTCTTTGCACAGTGATATACAAGCAGTTACATAATGTGATGAATTAGATGCAATACACGTGGGTGACTGAGAAGTCATGGTAAAGCAATGGAGGCTATGAGAAATATAATCATTTAAGGTAGCATCTGAGTGCCTTCTAAGATGGCATGGCAAGACACAAGCAGAAGCTAGGCATAAGGAGCTAATCCTCAAGAAGCTTGTGGAGTTTTTCCCCTCCATTTCATTTCTGTTTGGAACAGTTTGTCTTTCCTTTTTGCTGCTTCTTTCATGGTGCTGTCTCTCACTTCTTCCTTCCAGATGTGGAGGTAATCCATGCTCAAAAGTTGAATTTAGTCAGCAACTCACAGACATTTCCCTGTATATAGTTAGAGCAAAGCATTTGGTGCAAGGATATGGGATGTATGGGACAGTGATGGAGATGGGGCAAGTGCTCATTTACAGCAGAAGAACTTCACATTGTTGAGCGCTGTATCATCCTTAAATCCCTGTGGTGGCTCTACCTTTGTCTGGAGACCACATATTTTGCATCTTTTGCTCCATGGGCCAAATCTTCCCCATGATAGTCCATCACCTACTAGCACGGTTTCATCTGAGCATCTGAACTGGATGTTGTTGGCTGCTGTGTCATCACCTCCTCCTTGAGACTTCTCTGATCTCAATGAAAAAGAGATCAAGTAGCCTGTAGGGCAAACTAGGAAGCTGGTCCAGGTACCCCACCTGCAAAAAAAAAAAAAAAAAAAGAAAAAAAAAGCGAACAGGAATTTCTAGGCTCTGCAAACCATTTGGCTATCCCCTTTTTCCTTTCCACACTGCCCTCAAGTTTGATGGCTCCTTTCCCTCAACAGTGACCATCACAATGTCCTGATGCCTCTGTAGTCCCTTACTTTGTCTTTCTTTGGATGTACTTTTCTTTTTATTGGAACCTTGTCAGAAAAAATACTAGAAAATTCCAGAATGGATGGTGACAGTTCTGGTAGAAACTCTATGGAGTAAATTTTATGATAAATCCCTTGCCTGGCTCACATGTACATGTAAGAGAGCAGTGAGAGCATGCACTCCACTCTACTACCCTGAGGAGCACTGTTTACTTCAGTAGGGTCAGCACATCACAGGTTTCACAGGTTTTACAGAGTTGTAGGGGTTGGAAGGGACCTCTAGAGATCATCTAGTCCAATCCCCCTGCCAGGTTGCACAGGTAGGTGTCTATGTGAGTCTTGAACATCTCCAGAGAAGGAGACTCCACCACCTCTCTGTGCAGCCTGTGCCAGTGCTCCATCACCCTTACTGTGAAACTTCACAAAAGTTTCTGAAGGTATGGTTAAAAATCCCTTTCTCCTCATTTGCCCCATATGTTGCAGATTTCCAAGAGGGGCTATAGCCCTAGGAATGTAACTTAGGAGTTCACAGTGCTCTGCAGAAATTTCAAGAGCAAACAGAAGGTGGTGATGTAAAGTATCCCTATTTAGTTGGCCTAAAAATGAATGGAAAAAAAAAAAGAAAAAAAAAACACATTATTTTACTTTCTATTCCAGCTTTGTGAAATTGAAAAAGATACCCCTGTAAATGGCAATGATTAGGGATATTTTATGAGCTGGTGCATGACAAATGAGAGAGGAACCAGTGTTACTTACTTCCCCACCAAGGACTCAATGATTGAGCCATCGAGGCAGCGCAGCCGTATGCCATTCAGAGCTGTGTCATCTCTGCCAAACTGGGAGGGCTCAACCTGCAGTGGAAGGGCATGGGGACAGAGGTAAAGGCCTGGGAAAAGTCATCTAAGTTTCTGCCCTAAACACTCATAACTCCTTTATCTACTGGGAAAAAAAATACCTTGAAAAGCATGTAGAAAAGGTGTCTGCCATACTGGGATACAGTTACATAGCTACGTAACACAAGCAACACATTCTTCTTTGCGGGTTTTTTTATAACTCTGTTTCAGAAAGTGGGTGAGAGACTCAGTCCCAAGGAACACACTGGAGAAGGCTACCAGCTTTTCTGAATCCTGATTTTGGCATAGACGTGGCTTCCTCCAGCAAAGCCAGTCACTAGCAGACCATGAGTATGCCTGCACACACCTACCCAATGTGACAACAAACAATTCTGACAATAGCTCTGTTTTTGCTGTATTTAATATGAGACCTCTTGTTCTGAAAATAAATAAATGAATTGATAGATAACCATATTTTTAGTTTGCTGGTGGCTACATTTTCCCAAGAGCTCAGAATTTGATGTGCAGTATGCCAGAGTCAGGAGGAGGATAAGCACTTCAGAAAGCCCTCAGAGTCTGGAGAAGTCCCTCCAGGAAACAGAGAGATGAAGATAAGGGCACAGAAACAGAAGACAAAGTAAAACGGAGAATTTTTACCTTCAGTGCAAATCCATTGGCATATCCGCTACGGCAAAACTGTCGAATGCCCCACTTTCCCCAGTGGCCTCCATTGGGCACAGTGATGACAGAAGTGTATTCACGGGTCCCTGCATCCACAGTGCAGAAAAAGAGCAGGATGAGTACTGCTGGCTTGAGCACCTTCATCTCTTTCACTCCGCATCTGAAGGGGACCTGGTGTACAAACAGGGGAACTTATACCCTGTCAAGTCAACTTGGGTTTCCTCATCAATTTGTCAACATTCACTGTAGGAACAATAGCTCCTACACAGGCAGTGACATAGCACTTGCTGACCTGCTTCTTATGCCAGTGAGGAGCTCTCTTGAAAGCACAGTTTGAGAACCAACATGCAGCAAATGCTGGGGCAATAGAGGTGCCTGCCATCACCGGAGAGCTGGGAGGACCCATGCTGACTTTGCTGCATTGATGGTGTTTGTAGAGTAACTTGACAGAGCTTAATGCTGATTTTCATGGTAGATACATATGTTATATATATACATATATATACATATATATATATATATGAGGTGGGGAGTGGTGCACTTCAGCATTGACAACAGTGACGGCGAATCACCTCCAGTGGTGTAGGTGGCTATGACCATGACATGCAGGCTCTCGTTCATTGCTGGTGAAAACGCATAGTTCATGGTGATGACTGTGTTGAAAAATAATGTTCCGTAGCTAAGAATTTGCCCATTAAATTGTGTGATTGTGCTCTTTGTATTAGTTGTAGTTTCCACAGAAATAAATAGGAGGTATTACTTTTGGAGTAACCAAGATGTACAGGCTATTTATGGTTTCAGTACCATTTTGTTTCTACTGGTACTTTTATCTCAATAAAAAGCATTGTGCTTTGTCACAAGCTTAAGTAGTCAGACACGCTGAGATGCCCACAGCAAGTTTCAAAGTAACTTCAAAATGAATGCCACTGGGGAGGGATGTGTATGACAGGTTATCCAGAAAGGTGGTACTGAATTTGAGTCTCTGAGGATGGCACAATGCAGGGAGCGATGAATTTAAATCCCTTTTTTTGAGATCTCTTCACACACAGGTAACAATTCTCCCTAAAGACCACAGTCAATCTTAGTAGGAGCTGTTTCATTGTTCAAGGAAGCAAGGGGGAGAATATAATTTAGAAATGTATCCTGAGGACCAGGATTTTAGAGTAAGATAGGATGACAAACATTTAATTATTGGAAGACAAAATGTTTCCCTTTTCTAGCATTCTCTTTCACTCTTTGTTCTGTTTCTGCCCCAGTAAGAGCTGATGTTGCCTTTCCAGTCTTCACTCTGTGCTCTCCTTCTACTGACCTACAATTCTCTTTAGGTGACAGTATCTGTAAGTGGTGATGACAGGAATCAGGATGAGCCTTTTTGTGGAAGGTGTCACAAGATCACCCCAAGAGGTGGAGGCACAGCCTGTTTTATTTACTAGACTGGGACTTTAGTTTTGATTCTTCAAAGTGGAGCCCAGAGGACAGGTGTTTTCCATCACAAGGATCATGCAACCATGGCTGGTGAGCCAGGTGTGTTTGTTCAGGCAGGGTCACACACGGGCAGACAGGGACACCCAGACCTGCCCTTGGCTTCATGAAAACAGAAAGAAGCAGGAAGAAACAACTGGGACTTAGTGGTAACACCACAAAGAAAAATCAGGATCCTCACATTCGTTTATACTTTTCTTGCCCCAAACCACCTCCATCAGTAGCTGCAGATGCACAGCCTGGCAGGACCCACAGTTTATGCCTGAGATTGGGGTCCAGGTTCTACATCTCCATATAGATCATCTGTCGAGCTGCCAGCAGTCCCTTTGGAGAGAAAAAGCAACTTCTGCTGAGTCCATTGTCCCTGAGGGTAATAAACCTCCCAGGAAACTGGAAGAGAGATATCAACAGGAACAAGAATGCAGAAGAAACAGCCATGCAGATCATCTCAGTGATGTGTTTTCATTGAGCTATATGAAGGGCTGAAAGTAGTAAGTGTCTGGGAACTCCAGGGAGAGCGGAGATAAGCAGCATCCACAAAAGTCAGTAATTAGGGAGGGGAATTTTCTGATGAATGGCTGTGTTTCTGCATGCCCCAGTCCACTTTGTATATCTCCCACTCTTTCACCAAGGTAACTGTTGCCACTCACCAGATCTCAGGAGCCGTGTCCCCAGCAGCTCCTATGTTCAAAGTGGCCACTACATGTACAAATGTATGTATGTATCTATTATGTACAAATCAGAAGTAACATACACCCTGCCAAACTTCCCTGACCTCTAGCTTTGGGGGAGATGTGTCACTTCACAGGTAACTCCATCCCTGAAAAATAACTCACTGTGTCATGGAAATGGCACAGCAACAAACCCAGAAATCACACCTATATTGTTATGTAATATCATATCTGCTTTGTCTATAAAAAATACAAAAGGTTGTATTATTTAGAAACAAGTGATATTCTGACTGAACCTGGACATTTACAGTTCATAAGCCTCCATCTGAAATAATTCCCTTTATGGCTGCCGAGGAAGAGAATATGATGGCAATAGCAAGAAACAGACATCTTCACATAAAGCTCTCCCTAAAAATACCAATTCATCTCCATTGACTGCAGCGGTCTCCATATGGACCAGTCTTATAACTACTGTCCCTTTGTAGGCTTTAGTAGGCTAAAAACAGTAGTGGTGAATTAGAATTAGTCCTCTGTACTATGGGCAAATTTATTCTGCTTCTCAATTCCAATTAGGGAACCAGCATGCCAGAACTTCTTATTTTTGCCAGAAAGCAACACAGAACAATCCTCTCTGTAGATAAATCTGAGAGACAAAGAACTTGGTAAAGCAGAATGAGGTAGCCAGTCCATGCCTGAAGCCCTAGGGCAGGCTCAGTGCGCACCTGAGAAAGTGTTCCCAAAGGGTGAGGAATGTTTGTCCAACTTATTTTCTAAAACTTCTGAGGATAAACACACTGCAGATCTCTTAAGGAATACAATGTAGTGCTTGACTGTACATACTGTTGGCACAGTTCTACTGTCTGCTGAAATGTAAGCCTACTGCTTTTTCCTGTTCAGAGGTTCTCTGCCCCATTCCCTCATAGTAGATTAATTTCAATACAATTGCCATGCACACACTAGAATTGAAAATACTTTAAGGGTCCACTTGTCACTGAAATTTCACTGTGATTTCCACTTGCATAGGAGAAATAAACCTGCTGAACAGAAAGAAGACACCATAGCTGGTAAACAAGAAAATTATTTTGCTCGTATCTCCCTGTTGTTTACAGTCTTTGCATTGAGACTTAGAATCGTGGAATTACAGAATCATTAGGTTTGGAAAAGACCACTAAGATCATCCAGTTCAACTGTCAACACCATTCTCATTTCTTCTCCTCAAGACAGCATTGGGAGCCAGAATCAGCAGGAAAGGGGGGAAATTCACAAACGGACCAGAGAGCAGCAGTTGGAGAAACAGAAGCACCTGCCCAAGCAGGATAGTGATGGAAAGAAGTTGTGTCTGGCTGCAGCCCATGTCTGCTGGAAGGAGGGGAGGGAAGCTGCAGAGAGCGCAGCTTGGACATGGACATAATGCCCTAGCAGACAACAGAAGGGTACAGGTGATGACAAAATCCAAGGCACTGACTCTTTAGGCTCTGACACTTCACTCTTTCTGAAGGTTTAATCCCCATGTGTGATTTTACCATCTCCTCATGACCCTTCTTGTTCATTTGAGCTGAGGTGTTAGCCAGGTTTGATTCCTTCCCTCCTAACCATTTAGGCAGCTCTCAAGGAGTGCACACATTTCTAGGAATTGAAACAAGTCAGTGGATAGATGGTCCAGACCTGCAATAATACAAAGGGTTGCAAGATTCATCAGCTGAGCTAGACTTCGGGGCCTGAATTTGTTCCTGGCAAGGCATCTCTATTCCAGCAGAAATGCCCTGGAACAGAAATGTGGGGACATATTGCAGATGGGTGTACAACAGAGAAACAAATGACTACAAGTCAATGATCTAATCATTCCCTATGAAGGCGTGTTCATACAGCTGCATGTGCACAGCAGCAGATTATACTGGTACTGCTGTTTGAGATATACTTTATGTTTCCCACTGTCATCTCTTCCTTACACTAAGAAGGCCCGGTCTCCTTGGTTATCCTGTGTAAGTTGTTTTCTCTCATCATTTTTGAGACTTCTCATCACCTTTTGCAGCACTCCTCTGGTGGTCACACCTGTTTTGAACAGCATTCCCATAGACATTGTTCTTGCTGCATGATAGTTGAAAAATAGAAACTTTTTACTTGCCTATTTAAGTAAAGTACCTGGTTAGAAGCAAGGGTGGAATCAGCACCTCTCAACACAGAACTGCTGCCTCACAAGTCATTCTCTCTCTTTGAAGGTGACTGCTGTCACATCAGCGTACCACTCTGTACCTGTGCTTATTTTTAATTCTATCCCCATCTTCTAGTGTTGTCAGCATCTCCCAGGCTGGTGCCATCTACAGATTTAATGAGCAAACTCTCCAAACTCTCTATTCTACCATGCAAGTCATTAATAAAAATATTGAGTATTTCCAGACTCAGAACAGTCTCCTGCAGAACATGGCTCAATATGTGTTTCTACAATTGGATTAGTCTTTTTACATTTTTAACTATTGATTAAAATTGCTAATTAACAAAAATAGAAGAACCCTGAGGTGCAGCTTTCCTGACAGCCAGGGACAAAACATCAATTTACACCCATTGCAGATCTATCACTACATCCTCATCTAAAGATCGTTTCACATAACAAAACTCCAGCAACTTATTCTGAAAGCATACTGGAAAAAGCTCTCATGATTATTGCAGAGAGGGTAGTGAGGTGCTGACACAGGCTGCCCAGAGAAGCTGTGGATTCCCCATTCTGGAGATGTTCAAGGACAGATTGGATGGGAACCTGGGCAGCCTGATCTGGTGCCTGATCTACTGGCTGGCAACTCTCCCTACAGCAGGGCAATTGATATTAAATGCTCTTTGAAATCCCTTCAAACCCAAGCTATTATATGATTCTATGACTGACCATCACCTCAGCTGCAAGGCTGCTCAGTTCCCTGAACATCATCAGTGCTGTATCCCATCTAATGTATCTCAGGCGCTGCCTTTCAAGGGGGTGCTCTGAATCAGCATCCTACTTAGCTGTCTGCATACATGATGTTCACATCTGGGATTTCTTCTCCTCTCCAGCCAAGTGATTCCCAAGGTGGGGATAGGCAACCACCAGATGTAGGATATTCTGCCCTGAAATGGCTGTTGGATGGCGCTACAAACCTAGATGGTTTTTACCACTTGACAATGGAATTCTGCCTGGTGCTAACAGCAGTGCCAGTGGGGAAATAATCCCCAGGCACTTCAATTCCAGAGTAGTCCCTGCAGCCACAGTAAAACAGAGAGCTGGGACTTTGCAACTACTTGTCAGTGGTAACACCTTCCCCAGGTTTTGTCTACTGCCTTCCTCAGTTCCTTTCCTCACCCTTTACCTGTTCCGCGAAAAAAAGGCAGCACATGCTGTAGCTGGGCTGAAAACCAGCCATGTGTGCAGCAATGGGGTGGCTGTGCATGCTAGCTGAACTACATCAAGTCAAACAGCAGATTGAGATCTACTCAAGGTTGAGAAAGGAGGGAGAAGGGAGGAAAAGAAAGAAAAAACCGTACAGAGCTCTGAAAAGACAATGGAATATGTTTAGACTGTTTTGATAAATACCTGATCATTTAAAGTATATCTCTCTTTTTTTTTTAAAAAAAAAAAAAGGAACTTTAGTGGCAAACGCTAAGCACTCATGAAGGGGAGGTTGAAAAAAAAAAGGGGGAAGAGATATCCTAAACATTAAAATGGCTATAGCTGTTCATTTTTTTGTGAAGATCTCTTTACTTATAACCTATGTCCAGACCAGGCAATGGGATGATCTTTCTACTATAATAAATGTGTTGACAAAGTGTTTGGAAACCGTCACATGAAGATGAAGACTACCGTGAGAGAGACTGTGTCCTTACAAGAAATGTAAGAATGTGGAATTATAGTTCCTTTCCACTCTCATGCAGAGCAGAAATAATTCATGGCCATCATATACCATTGGGAGTGACCACTAGCCACCACAGCTCGAATACCTGCAGTGATGGGACAACTCAAGAGAAAGTCTTCTCTCTCCCAAGAGCTCCCAAGCAGTCATGTTGATTCAAAGAACTTACTGTGAAACATACTCTGTCATCTATAGTTAACCATCCACCTCTGGAACTGATGTTGCAAACTCTATTGATTAAGCAAAGCCTTTAAGCACAGGATTTATCTTCTGGATTTCATTTATATTCTTAAAGTTCAGCAAGTGCTAAAAGGCTTTGCTGTATGGCATTCTGAGCTTGTAAGACCTTAAAAGGACAACTGTCCAAGTAGTCTTCCAACTGTGGCCCAACAGCCCTCCACACTGGTGGCAGACTGCTGACCCATGAGGCAGTTCTGATCCCCATACAGCTTCAGTTCTTGCCTGTCACCTAATTATGGAAACTACAAAGGTAATATATTTGGGTAAACTATACAGAATCAGAGAAAAGGTTGGAAAAGACCTCTAAGACCATCTAGTCCAACCACCAACCCATCCCCACCATGTCCACTAACCACATCCCTCAGTGCCACATCTACACATTTCCTGAACACCTCCAGGGACAGTGACTCCACCACCTTCCTGGGCAGCCTGTGCCACTGCTGCATCGCTCTTTCTGAGAGCTATTTTTTCTTAATATCCAACCTGAACCTCCCCTGGAGCAACCTGTGGCTATTCCGTCATCCTATCACTGTTACCTGGCAGAAGAGGTCAATTCTCACCTTTGTACAACCTCCTTACTTCAAATAACATTAAAGCAGTTCTTCCCAAGTTGTGCACAGACATTCATAGAACACATTCTGAACCTTCAATCTGCTTGCCTGCAGTTCCTACAGATGTGATGATCCTCACCTCCACATATTGTCTCACCTCTGTCATAACCATCAAGAGAAAGTGTTGGTCAGCACTTGTAAACAGTTGTAGCTGTTTGGGTAATTATTTATTTCTTATTTACATTAATTTATAACCCTGATCAGGAAGGGTTCAGTTATCTGTTTTTGGGAGTTCCATATTGTTCTTCACTGAGAAATCTCAGTGGTCCACAAACATTAATTTCTTCTGTGAAATGAAGGAATGGCATGCACTAAGATGCACGGACTAAAGACGGAAGAACCCATTCACAGAGTGCCAAATTTCCACTGCTTGTAGAAAACTTCACTCTACAGACAAAACCTCAGTGTCTCTAGCAAATAACTCAGAAAATGATCACTGAGTAGCAAATCATCTATGAGTGACTGAAGTGATCCACTTAGAGCCACCAATATATGACAGAGGTGTCAAGGAGGAATTCACACCCAGCAGGAGCTCAGACTCCAGTCCCTATGATCTGTCATGCTGCTCAGTCATCCCAGACAGACCAAATCCAGATGATGAGTATCCTGTTAAACTTTGCATTGAGTCAATACTATATTTTGCTGAAATACTGACTTTCTAAAACAGAGTAGAATTATATATTCTTTTTTTACCCTCCTTCTCAGAAATCCTCTAACTTGAAACTGTACAGAGAAGAATTTTAACCACAAGTCTTTATGGCTTGGCAAAAATACAAATTGAGATCATTAGGCAAGTTGATCAGAACAGCTGTTCCTCCTTCTCTCCGAAGTCTCTTGACTCCTCTACCGCTTCTGCAATTCTCCGATGATCTTTTTGGTTGTTTGTTTGTTTGTGGGATTATTTTTTTTGCTATGTTTTTCTTAGCTGAAGCCACTTATCCACACTGCTACCCACTAGAAGTCGTACTGATGCAGGAGTTGGACTTAATGCTTATGGGTCCCTTTCAACTCAAGATATTCAGTGATTCTGTGATTCTGTGACCCAGTGCTGTTCTGTTTCACTCTCCTCCTGGCAGAAGCCTCCAGGCACAAGCTTATAAATCCCCTCTGCCCTGGGGTTACTGTAGAGCAGCAGTATATCCTGCATAAATGGGAACTGCCAGTCTCTGAAAAGACTTAAAATTTCCATGTAGATGTGAGAAAAAAACACGTACCCTGAGATTCTCTCACGGAGTGGCTACATGCATGTGCCTGACATCTTTTTACGTGTTTATAAAGCTCTATCCATGTATTAAAATTGATTAAATGCTACAGCAAGTGCTAATTTGTTTAGTTCCCCCCCAAAACCTGACACTCCAGCTGTCAGTGAAGCACTAGTGAACTGGTGATATAAAGCAGGGCCTTGTCCACAGCAAAGTGCTGCTTGCATACAGCAGTGGTACAGGAAACGCATCACTTTTCCCTTTTGTTGCCACATGCAGATTTCAGATATCCCCAAGAGCTTCTTGGAAAGACTCATTGTGGTGGTGCCAATCTCTGCTTATTTCTCTCACATAAAAGTCTGCCAAAGTGCAGGTGCCAATCATCCTGCTTTTCTCATATTTTTGAAACTTTGACATTACTGTCTGCATTTCTTCCCCCTCAGATCACCCGTTGTTGACACTCATGTTAGACTTGGGGGATACCTTCATGTTCAGTACAGGGACAAAGGGGAGAGAGGGGAGAGTGCCTGTACACTGTTCTATTGGTTAAAACCATCATGCAGGAGCAGCCATGCAGATGACAGAGGGGAAGATCTGGGGAACAGAAGACAGAGAGAAGGAGGCATGCAGCTTTTTTCTTTTTATGTCACCCCCTCCAGCTCCTTCATCAGTGGCTTCCTTCACTCCCTTACATTCACACAGGCTGCAGCCAAGGGCAGGCCTGGGTGACCTCACCTGAGCAAACACACCTGGCCTGTCAGCTGCTCTTCTGGCTTCTGGCTTGGTTTCTTATTTCAGGGGGGAAAAAAAAGAGAGACCGCAGAACAAACAGGGACAGTGAAAATTGTCTCTTTATCAGGTACTTGCTGTGCTGTGGTTCCTCCTTTTTCTGCACTCAGCTAAGCATGTACCAGACCCTCTAGGAGTGAGGCTTTCTGCCCCAGTCTTGTCAGTTTGGTCACCACAAAAATCTTCCTCCTTTATCACTCTGCCATGTCTTCCTTGCTCTCAGTATTAAATTAATCATATATAAAATGTGATTTAAAAAAAATAAATAATTGTTATACTTACTTTGGTCTACCCTGGCAGACAGAGTCTTTTCTACCTCAGCCTGGTACAAGCCATTGAGGAAAAATACTCTGTTATCAGTGCGTGTCTCTTCTATGGCCACATCTGCACAACTTATCATATAATTAAACCTTGGCTCCTGCCAGTGAGGGATCCATTAGTGAAAAGCTCCTCAGCCAAAGGGAAGCTTTACTGCATAAATTAATGCAGATCAGCCATGAGCTCTCCCCTCCTGTGCTGCTCAGAGCAGTTTTGATTTCTACGTTGCTGCAAGAAATTACTGCACTGCTGGGGCCTGGGACAGCAAGCTGCTCCAAGGGAGAGCAGGGCAAGGTTACTTTCTCATTTTTTTTCCATATGAAAAAAGTTTACAGCCTGGAAGAGAAAGAAATAAGCAGGAAACAGTCTGCTTTGCAGATCCTTAATGAAACCACGTGACGTGTCAGCTCGAAGGCATTCCGATAAGAAAAGCGCTCGGGGAAGGTCCTGTAGGATTGCAAGAGAGAGAAAAATGGGAAAATTTACCTCATGTAGTTCTGTGTTCCTGGTATAAGTGGTGATCTCACAGTGCTACTCTTCTGTGCTCTCCTGCTGAAGAGAACTTGTCTGCAATGCCAGTATTTACCCATAGAAAGTATTTACCCATGGAAGAGGATATTATTCCAGCAGGGCACATCAGAGCTTCCACTGCAGAACTGTCCACGCTCCCAGATCTGGGCAGACCTCAGGGCAAACAATGTTGAGGTGTCACAGCCAGCTAAAGCCATCTCAGAGCGGCTGTGGAAAAGCCTGAGCCTTCAGGGATAATCATAGTGTATCCTCTGCAGTGTTTGTGGAAGCTGCGCTTGTTGCATGAGATAAAGTTTCACTTGGAGACAACACAGAATGCAAATATCTGCCCCTGAAGATGCCAGCTTCAGATGTGTCAGAAATGTTTGGCCTGAGATACCAAAGAGCTTGGCTTTGAAAATCTTAACCCAGGTGCTGGATTCACCCTTCCCAGGCAGGTTTTAATGATAATCCTGGATTATTATCATTATCTTATGATTATTATATCACGCACTTTGTTATTACTGTTAATATTATATTATATAGCTATGTAATATAATATTGATAATAATAATATATTATAATCTTTAGTTCTCATACTTTTTCAAGAATTATATGAAGTATATGTATGATTTGTAAGATGTATATGACTAAATATTAGGAAGAAATTCTTTACTGTGAGGGTGATGAGACACTGGAACAGGTTGTCCAGAGAGGTTGTGGATGCCCCTTCCCTGGAAGCATTCAAGGCCAGGCTGGATGGGGCTGTGAGTAACCTGCTCTAGAGGAAGATGTCCCTGCCTATAGGAGGGGATTGGAACTAGATGATCTTAAACGTTCCTTCTAACCCAAACCATTCCATGATTCCATTGATGAAAAAACATACTGATAAAACAATTCAGAACTGGCTCAAATCTCCTTAACAGTGGGGTGAAATCCAGCTTCGAGATGTAGAATGTGTTTATGTATAATACATGAAGACTAGGAGAAACAGGAAGAGTTGGCATGAAGAGCCCCTCAGGTTTGGTATTCTTGCTGGGGACAGGGCAGATAGATCCAGAAAGCGCTGGCTGGGGTCATGTTTCTCCTCTGCACTGCTGCACCACCTGGGACACAGAGTGGGAAGGCCTTCTAGCCCACAAAAGATGAACAAAAGTGAATTTTTTCAAGGATGCACAAGCAAATGTGAGTCCTGCTCCTTCTCTTAAATAAGAAATGCAGGTATTTTAATGGCGGAGAAACTCAGCCCAAGCTTTCACTCTATCTTTTCCAGTGTTTGACCTAAAGCTGTCCTTTTACCTCTCGCCTCTATCTGAGAATAGAGTTGGATTCCAGTCTGAGAGGGTGTTTCCTAATCCCAGCTGGCGCCAGCGCTCATGCAGGCCCACACAACCTCACTTAGCTCAACAAATACTGTTGTAGCTGGATGGAAGTGTTGAGCATCCCTAGAAAACTGGCTCTACACTATTTCTTGCCTGTCAGTGCTAGACAGGATTTGCATCCCTGTTTGTTTTCTTCACTGCTGCTTGGGGGATTTGCCCTTTGCTAGGCTCACATTACTGTCAGGAAGAGCACTCCCTGAGCAGCAGGAATTTGATGTCCAACAGTTTCCTATCTGCAGCTCTAGCTTAGCTTTCATTAACAAATTTTCAACATTATTAGAATTTCCACTCTTCTGGGAGAGGATCTGGGAAATTCAGTACAGGCTTAGAAACATAATAAAATACAGTCTATTCAATAATGTTATCTATTTTTTTAATGTGCTTAATCTAATAAGCACAGCACATCCTGCAATGATATATGATCTCGGTTACTTGCACTCTCCATCAACAGTGCAAACAGTTAGATTGCAGCTGTCCAACTGCCTTTGCTCATTTTCTCAGGTTTTTCCTGATTTTACCCTGCAGAGATGATAATACCATTGTACTGATAATGGTTGGCAGGAGTTTTCAACCATTTGCTGGTGGTATGCTCCTGTAAACGTCTGTCTCTTTCGATATTAGGAAAAAATTTTTCTCAGAAAGAGTGTGAAGGCACTGGCACAGAGAAGTGGGGGAGTCATCACCCCTGGAGGTGTTCAAGAAAAGGGTGGGTATGGCTATGAGGGACGTGGTCTAGAGTAGCATGGGTTGTTGGTTGGACTAGATGATCTTATTGGCTTTTTCCTACCTAAATGATTCTGTGATTTCACCTCCCCACTACAGCACCTGACTGAGGCTTTGCTAAAGTGCTGAGGTCATTGCAAAAAGCCAGGCAAGGCTGCAAGGAAAGCTGTCCCCACAGTGAGCCTACAGAGGAGTCTGACTTTATGGTGGATGGCTATAAGAAAGAAGTGGCATCTCCCTCCTGCTTCAGTTCATCTGCTCACATTGTCTGCAAGCAAAACCTCATGAAAAGGCCTCTTGCCACAGAGCCTCTTTGTGTCCCCAGGTCCTAGGTGGTGAGTACTGACAGCAGATAGGATCTGTACTGCTCCCCACACAGCATTGCTCCCATCCAGGTCCACATCTATCCCAAGAGCAGCTAAAAAATCTCAGGTGATCTCCCAGTCTCCTTAGGCCTACCCGAGACTTATCACTGCAACCTGATGTTCAGTGCAAACAGATTCTCATTCAGTCACCAGACTACCCCATGCCAGTCCTCACAGCCCACCCAGATCCTGTACAGCTGCCTCCCATCATGGCTTTCCTGGAGGAGCCACCAACTCTGGAGGTATTGAAGAAACATGGAGACATGATGGTTGACGGTTGGACTACATGATCTTCATGTTCTTTCCAGCCCTAACAGTTCTATGAATTTAGAATTCCTGGCATGGAGACAACATATGAAGGAAAGGATTGGGAAAGCTGGGACGTTTTCTCCCCTGCGCTCTCTGCACTGCCCTCCCGCAGCCACCCACCACAATGCTGGCCGCAGACACACAGCTGACCTGCTCTTCCCATGACTCCACTGCCCGGTCCTCTCATCTCTCTGTTATATGGTCCCAGATCTCACGCTCATTCCCTGCAGGTCATGTTTTCCAGATCTCTGACAACTTGTGTTGCTTTCCATTGAACTCTGTCCAGCAGGGCCTCATCCATCTGGGAGCTCTCTGCCCTGAGCTGAGCATCGCTGCAGAGGACTCACTTCTCTCAGAAGAAAAGTTGCTCTGTTTGTCTCACAGGCTATAACTTGGTTCCTATATCTCATCATAGAGACAACCTGACCCCACTGACTCATGCTTAGCCTTTGGTCCATAATGACCCCCAGACCCTCCACAGAGTGATGTTAAGGCAGCACTTTCCCTCGTGCAACTGCTCACAGAAATGAGGTGTCTGCCTTAACATTATGTGTAAAGGGGAGCTTGCACTTGTCTCTGCAGAGCTGCACCCTCCTGTCCTCAGACTATTCCTCCAGTTTGACAAGATCATTTGTCAACCTCAAGCGGTGTCCTCTAATGCACTAGAAGTTTCTTTCAGCATGCTGTGGTCTGCAAAGTTAATAAGATTGATTTTTATTTTGTAGACAACCATTAATAACAACCTGGGCAGAAATTTCCCTGTTATTCTCTCTCCAGAAGTATCCTTGTTCATTTTCAGTGAAGCTTTTCTTTGGGAAGCAGATTTGGTCAGGGCAAGAGGATTCATGAAGATAAGAGAATACAAAAAGCCTTTTAAGGAACAAGACAGGGCAAGGGATTTGAGTTTAACAACAACAAAAAAGCTGAACTCAGGTTATTATGTTTCTCATTTGAGGGCAGAAACTAACACATAATGCATGTTACCTGCTTCCTCTCAGAGGCCCTAGTCAGCAGCTTGTCTGAAATGTGTGTCCTTAAACCACTGATATGCAACAGCATGTCCTCCTGTACGCTGTCATGTTCCAGAGAGGACCTGAATGCTGAAAGAGGTCAGAACCTGCAGTGGCTGCAGCGCAGTGTACCAGGGAGCCTGGGGAGTCCATGGAAGGAGGTGGTGGCCAGTAGGAAACAGCATCAGTCCTCCTGCAGGTGGGACCATGGAAAAGTTCTCTGGCTGCACTGTTACTTGGTCAAGCAGAGGACCTATTTTACACTCACTCTAATGTCCACATCTAGCAATGAACTTCAAGGAGTTGTCTGCCTTTCCAAACACATTCTTGACAAACGTGGTCAGTTTCCCAACATGCTGCTGTTGTACTGAGCAGCGGCTGCCCTCACCAACAGCTGTTCTCAGAGGTCAGGGGGAGGTATCAGCAGTTGTTACTGTGCTTCTGTAGTAGCAGTTCCCCCATTTCCAAACCTGGGAGGTACCCAGCAGCTGCTCTTTCAAGATGCTCAGCATGCAACACTAGGGAGGGAATAGAACTGATGGTTAAAACTTTTTATTTTCCACCACCTCCCTGCTGCCTTGGTACTTTCAATATCCATTCTCACAAGGATAATTCCTTTGTGCTCAAGATATTTTTGTTGTGTCAGTTTGTTGGGTTTTTTTAAATTTCTTCCATTCTTCCCCTTGGCTTGAAACCAGCAAACCAGTCCTTGGTGTGTATTAGATTAAAGAATAACTGAAACTCAGGTTTGAGCAAGGGGGATTGTTATTAAAGAAGAATTCTGAGACTCAGATGACATTTATGAAGGTTTAGCTTTTCAAATGTCTTGAGTTCTGAGGCAACACTGATTATTTCAGAAGGAGATGCAAAGGAAGAGCCCAAAAGGATGAATCTCCATGGCTTAGAAAAAAGAAATGAGATTGCATCTGGGAAATGATTGAAGTAGAAAAGGTATTCAGCATGTGTAAATTAGTGGGAAAAGAATAAGAGTTTAAAAAACTGACCCAGAGGACAAGTCTGGAGAAGAGTTTTCCTTCATGTGTATGTCAGTAACACTGTGACATACCCAGTTTTAAACCAGATCAGTCTCAGACAACATCCCAGAGGATGTGACTGTTCCACAGGGCCAACATCAAAGTGAGACTGAGTTTCTCAGAATCATATCCAGTCAAGTTCCAAACTTTTTTTTTTTCTCCAGGAAGAAAGAAGAGCTGGACTCACCACCTGCAAAGAATTTCTTACACATTTTTCAGAGTAGGTGCATAGTGGTTTTGTGTATGTTGATATCAAAGCCGAGTTCAACATAGGGATCAGTGTTTGAACTACACTGAGACAACTTCTCCAAGACTTAGTAAGGGGTGTGGAACCAAGCAGGGGGAATATGAAGAAGAGAGCAGGAGGATTCCAGACACTTTCTCACCAAGAAGTTCAAACCCTAGCTAAGCAATGTGCTACCCCAGGCTTGCAGGCACTGACCCAACCTGAGGGGGGACTGAGTGTTAAAGGATGATAATTAGAAGCAGGGATTGAAGTGAAGGAGCTTACCCAAACAAGAAAATATTCATTAGAATGGATGTGGGCAACACCATTGGAAAACAACAACGCCATTGCTCAGGAAAGTCCAGTGTATGACCTGATTTATCCAAATAAATCAGTGGTATTGTCCTCCAGCAACCCAGCACAACAACATAACAGTTAATTCTTCTTCCCTTCCAGTCCATGCCTTACTCCTACAGGAGGGAATGTTTTGTGTAGAAAAGAAAAAATAAAAATAAAAAAAATATGTGTTTTTGAATGTATGAGGAGGCTCACCATTCTGGAAGGCTCAAAAATTAATGAGAGACAGGAGAGGGAAACATGGAACTGATGCTAGTTCCTCGTTTGTTCTCCAGCTCACCACTCTGAAGTTAAATGCATGTGCTGCCCTCTTTCTCCCAGACATAGAGCTAATTACTGGTGTGATTTTTTTCACCACTTCCTGCTAGAATATCACAGAACCACTGACCCATGCCACTGCTCCTGGCCACCTCCACCCCAGGCATCTATAAAGCAGCAAGAAAAAAATCAGTGAAGACACTACACAGGATCTTTTTGCAGCAAGGATTACTCATTCCTACCTGTGTGATCCTGACATGATGAGATTGTCAGGGTTGAAGCTCAGACTCATGGATAGATGGGAAATAGGAAAAGCTGTGTGAAAGTGAATGACAAATAAATGGACTCTATCAATGAGTAGGACCCACAAGGAATAGGATTCAGCTTGGTGATAAGATGACTAGTTGTGAAGCATCTCTCACTTTTCGGCCTCAGCTATGTTAGGGTCTCCTTTTCCACATAGATCCTCTTCACTGCTTCTACTCTGCTGCCTGCAGGGCACAGAGATACAAGAGTATGACTTCATCCTCACTGTGCCCAATAGCAGACACAGTCATTTGGGAAGAGACAACTTTTATCCCAGTGGTTACAGTATAGGGATTGGATTGAAGACAATATTTATTTCCTTCTTTTAGGTAGGAAAAAATCCTGCTGTGAAATTACGTTCCTTCATCCTGGAGTCAATATGGCCCACCATGACACTTTGCTCCATCACAGCAGCTTGCATTGTACCTGTGTCACTCATGCAGACTGATCAGTAAGAAATCTCTGGTGCAGAGTATCTCTCCAGGCTCCCTGCCAGCAAATGATTTCTTAGCAGAGGAGTCCATAGATGAGAAAAACCCAGTATCTGTACTGCACAGCCCATTTCCAAGGGCTTGGGAAAACATCCACCTCCCACTTCAAACCCAAATTTCAGAGTAGTAGTTGGTGGGAGGGTCATAGTGGCCACAAGCTAAGAAAGGACACTGTGTGGGAAAGAAAAAATGGGAATGACTGGTTAAAGATGAACTGCAAAGATTTCAACAAGAAAAATAAATCTTTCCTTTGTACCAAGAGTGCTAAGAAGAGGCAGAAATCTGAAAAAGACGAAGGAGAGAGGGAGAACCTCCTTAAATCTACTGTAAGGTTCACAGCCACTTTCTGTACTTGCCTATTAGAAAGATGATGAAATTGACATTCTCTCTTAAAAGAAAATCTTGCTCAGGAAGATAGTGAGTGACCCTCTGACCATCAGTAGCACTGATGGACTGATAGTTTCTGTGCACACACTGAATATTTGAACATGTGGGCACAGATGGTTCAGCCCTACTTTGTTTAAGCCAGGCTGGGAGCCCAGACATTCCAGTAGGAAGAAGTTTTCCTATGAAATTGAAGAGACATCGCTGGCTCTTATGCATCCAGATGGACTGCCTGCCACTTTGCAGCCAGAAACCTCACATCAACTACATTTACAAACATATTTAACCTTTTTGACTAGACCAGGAAAACAGAGTTCTATTATTATTGCCCAGTCAATCCATCATCAAGAGCTTCTGTTGTTCCATACGACCATTGTTAAGCTCCACAGATCCACCTACTTGCTCAGGAGAGCACTAGACCTAAAATCAGAAGAGAACCACCGATTACATGAAGTGGTAGCAAGGTCACATATCCTCAAGTGTGAGTATCCAGTTTTGTCAGATAAAGGCACTCTTGAGGTAAAACAGTTTTCTGGTGTAGCAATCTGTGTTCACAATTAGATAAACCTGGAAAATTAATAACTTAACCTTTCTCCTAGAATAAAAATTCTAGGAGAAAGGTTCAATGAAACACACTGAGACAAAAAGGTGGGATTCTGGTCATGGTTGTCTCGGGAGGTTTTGTATAGTTTTTGCATTGTTGTATCAATTTCATATTCCTCATTTGGTTAAATATGTTGCTGTATGCATCATTGGTACTCCATATGGCATTAAATATGAAACAGATGCTGTACCTATGTAGGCATGATCTTGAAAGAATACTGCTTTCATATATTATTTATTTGTTATCCTGATAAGTTCTCAGCCTTCCAGATTAATAAAGAAAACTCTTAACTGTACTGAATCCAAACACAATGGAACATCTTTTCATAAATATTACTGTTTCTCAGCTGAGATCTAATGGTGAAATACTGGAAAAGAAATCCATGTCCACTAGTCCTCCATATTTATTATTTAATGATGGATTTTGTATCACGAATGCCACAACTCAACAGCAGCGAATCCAGGGCTTGCCATAGTCCATCACGAAGCAACAGGGCTCATGTCAGCTGCTCTCTTTCTGCCTGGTCACATACCACCCCTTCAAAGAGCAGCTGAGATGCACAGCTTCTTATAGCTTTCCCATTTTAGGAAAATATGGCTTAGATACCAGGTGAAAACCCAAGACTTCTAACAACAGCCCTGCTTCTTGTGCAGTCCTTTACCCTGATGCACAACAAGTGCTCTTTGAAATGTTTAATCTTACATTTCTGAATTCAGTGGTGTTCTGCCTTTAAGGCACCACAGATGTCAAATGGTCATCCCCACCTACATTTTTCCTCAATTTAAAGGGGAGAACATGAATGGTACCCCTAGTTTAATGCGAAGATTTTTGCAGAAACTCTCCCCCAAAATATACGGTGTGTGCACAGCAAGCACTGGTAATCATATATTTGAGCATCTGGAGAATGGGGCTAGGTCAAAAATAAGATCTAGGATTTACCTTTGTAAACATAGTCTGTTGTGCGGAGGGATGGTAACCTTGTGCTACCCAAGCAATCAGCTTTTCTCTTCAGAAAACTTCTAGTTTCTTGCCCATTAAGGAGTGATTTAGACAAAAAAGAAATCGATGGAATTATGCTACAGTAAGGAAGTGCAACCTCAAGCTAAAATCTTTGTTAAGGGAACAGGCAGTAAAGATGTACAGCAAGCAGTGTTTGAAATGTTTACTCCTACATTTCTGAATGCATATTTCGCCTTTAAAACACCTTTGAATTCAAACAGTCAACTTCAACCTTGGGCGAAGCAGTATGTTGTCCACAGGCATCCATGAACATTTTGCTTAAAATGGCACTCAGACTGAAGCCACAGCCAACTTCACTACTAACCACAGCTATCATAGCTGCACAGTACCCAATTTAGGCCAGAGGCAACACCATCTGCCAGAGTGCTCATAGGAGTTTAATAAAAGGTCTGCAACACATAGACCTAATTTGTCCTCAGTCCTCTCTCACCAAAGTTCAGCACTGCTTTCCCTTTGTTCCCACACTTCCTTTTATGATACATTTTTGTTCAGAACTTTCTACCCTCTTATTTCTGTGATAGATGTTGGATAACACACTCTATCTCTCAAGCCTTCCTCTTTGTATGCACAAGATTCTGCAGGGCCATGTAGAGGACTGGAGCATTGACAGCTGTTTAGAGAAACATTCACATTTTGTCACTTACATCTGTATTAATGGAGGAGCTCTATCTCATATTAACTATCCATTCTGGTGACAGATCTAATACATAAAAAATCCCTCAATAGGCCAGGGTTCTTTCAGTAGACACTGCAACCAGAGAGCAAAAGAATAGCCCTTTTCTGCAATTTGAGCACAGACATTTGCATGTACAGAATCATAGAACAGTGTGGGCTGGAAGAGACCTCAAAAACCATCTAGTTCCAAGACCCAGCCATGGGCAGGAGCACATTCCACCAAATCAGGTGCCCAGAGCCCCATCCAACCTGGTCTTGAACACTTCCAGGGATGGGGTATCCACAGCTTCTCTGGGCTGCCTGTGCTGGTGTCGAACAACTCCCATAATAAAGAAATTATTCCCAATATCTAAGCTAAAAATCTATCTTATTTTATTTTAAAACCATTACCACTTGTGCCAGAAGTCCAGATGGGGCTCACCAGCACAGAGCAGAGAGGCAGGTTCACCTCCCTCGCAGTGTTGGCCGTGCATCTTTTGATCCAGCCTGGGATATGGTCGTCTTTCTGGGTTGCAAGTGCACGCTGTTGGTTCGTGTTCAGTTTCTCATCTGTCAACACCCATAAATCTTTTTCCCAAAGCTGCTCTCAATCCATTCTCCACCCAGTCTATATCTGTGCTTGGGATTGCCCTGATCAAGGTGCAGGGCCTTGCACTTGGCCTTGTTGAAATTCATGAGTTTCACACAGGCCTGCTTCTCCAGCCTCTTTCTGGATGTCGTCCCTTCTCTCCAGTGTGTTGATCACAGTACTCAACTTGGTGTCATCAGCAAATTTGCTGAGGGTGCACTCAATCCCGCTGTTAATACCACCAATAAAGATGTGAAAAAGCACACTGTTCACAATGTGCAACCATCCATCCAATTCCTTATCCACCTGGTGATCTATCTGTCAAATCCATGTCTCTCCAATTTAGAGACAAGGATGTTGTGCAAGACAGTGTCAAATGCTTTGCACAAATTTAGGTAGGTAGCCTACTTCATGGGCTATGAGAGGAGATAACAGTACACTTCTTAGAAGCCACAGGCCCAACCCCCAGCAACCACAATTCTTGGGACATGCTTCCAGGAGTGAGAGGATAAGTATGCATAATAGACCACAGCTGATGGAACACACTTTGGAATCTACTGTTTCTCCTGAAAGTACTAAAGGAAGACAGAGAACATTCTGATGTTTCCCATTTTCATTATTAGATATTTTTCCCCCAGTGCCCTAGGAGCCTTTGGACATCATTCCCAAATGATAAAGACAATACGAGAAACTTAGCAAATTCTGAAAGGATGGAATTCAAATCTCCCTGTGGATTATGTAAGCTGAAATAATGAATATCATAGTTGGAAAACAGGTGTCTTTACAGCCCTGCAAAGCATTCACATTGCCCAGCAAGAGCTCACTCCTGTGCATTTTAAACAGACTATCCTCACGACAACTGTTAGCCCTCAGAATGCCTTGGAAAATTTCTTGCTATCTCTGTATCAACAAGTGGTGGACTCTGGTCTGAACTGGAAAATAAACAGCACTGAAAGGAATTGCAGTCTAGGAGTCCTACACTCATGGGTGTCCTTGTTCTCCAAGCCCATCACACTCACTTGAGAAGCAGTACAACTTTAGTACTGCAAAGTTTGAACTTGGTTCCACATTGAGCAAATGTCCCTAAAGTTCAGAACTCTTCCAAGCCAGCTTATTTCCTCTGAGAGAACATTAATGAAGTATTTATTTATATTTTCCCTGCAGTAGAAATACTGTATCTGTGTAATCTGTTATTTTTCATTTCAGTAGGAGGTTTGTTTTTGCTTCCACAAGCGTTACTTTGACCTGTAATAAAATCCTTACTGAAGTCATGGCTAATTCTGAACAACCAAGTAATTATTCCAGTAAATCCAAAGGAGGGTACAAGCAGCTACATCCTTCTGACCTTTCTTTGACTCTTTTCAGAAACGAGCATGTACTTATTGCAATAGAACAACACTTTTTGTGCTGTCATCCTTCAGGGTCATAGCAGAGTGCTGCCTACATCCATGCAATTAAAAAGGAGATTAATGAATTACTAAAATTCAATGTTTTCAGTAGGCAAAGCAGATAGAAAACACATTTAAATGGGATGAACAGTTTCTTAAATGTAATTATAATGGATACTTTGCCACTTGTCCAGTGTCATTTTAAGATGAATTGCTGTAATTTCTCACCTCAGGAAAGTCCATTACATAAAGAAGGGCTGTACTCTCTGTGATGTATGTAAATCAGTATCAACTTTCTCTAGTTTTTTTAACCTAAATACTTAATAATTTTTTAAATCCTTTAATCTTTTCTGTCTCTCCTTTTACTTTTCTATCAAAAGAAGAGATTAGTCTCAACCATGACTTCATAGGAGAGGAGAGGAGAGGAGAGGAGAGGAGAGGAGAGGAGAGGAGAGGAGAGGAGAGGAGAGGAGAGGAGAGGAGAGGAGAGGAGAGGAGAGGAGAGGAGAGGAGAGGAGAGGAGAGGAGAGGAGAGGAGAGGAGAGGAGAGGAGAGGAGAGGAGAGGAGAGGAGAGGAGAGGAGAGGAGAGGAGAGGAGAGGAGAGGAGAGGAGAGGAGAGGAGAGGAGAGGAGAGGAGAGGAGAGGAGAGGAGAGGAGAGGAGAGGAGAGGAGAGGAGAGGAGAGGAGGAGAAACAAGTCTCTAAGAAAGTGCTCCAATTTTAACACTTTGGTAAAATCTATGCCTCTATTGCAGTGTAGTACATATTCCAAAGTCTCATTATGCAGCTCTTTTCTTTTCTGGTTCATCAGAAAAGCCTGTCATAAAACTACTGTCTAAGCACCCTATTCCCCTTCTTCTCTAAATATTGCTTGTCTGCTTTTACAGAGTTGTCTAAATGCACCTCTGTCATCTGTAATAATGTAATAGACCTAAAAATTACTTAGTGTCATCATGTGTCTTCCATTTAGGTACAGAAAATTGTTTAAACCTACTCTGATGCCTTTATTAAACCTTTTTCTTTCTGTTGCTTGTAGCACGTTTAGATATCAGCTCCCAAGAACTACAAGTGGGAGAGTATAAAGGCACTCTGACAGCAATGTTGTTTTACTGGGCTGGAAAATCCCCACGGAGTTCAAGTTTAGTATTTCAGCCTAATTTGTCATTTATGCTTGCAGTATTAATTAAACAATCCAGAGAGATTCCACACATTGTGGGTTGGGTGGAGCTGGTGTCTGGACCAGACTGCTTGGAGCCCAGATAGTGAAGCAGTTCTGTTGGTATTCCATGTTCATTTATAGGTTATATGTTGAAGATAAGTGGGAAAAATAAATAAATATATTAAAAAATCGTGGCCTGAGAGAAAAAAAAAAAAAAGCAGGACAAACTTTATGTGTGTTATTAACACAAGCTATTGCCTTCAGCATGGCGGCCAAGGTACTCTGTACCGTTCAGGTAGGAGTTATGGGCCAGCTAGTGTCTGCTCGGCTGCCCAGTGTGCATCTCTCCTCCAGCACTTCTCTCCCCTTGTAAATATAATACTGTATAGCTTACCTCTGGCTAAGTCATCTGCATTTAAGTAAGCTCTTTTTAAATTCCTGTGTAGTATTTTTAACTTTAGGTTAAAACATTAGGTTCAGGATAATTGGGATAATATTTTAATCATTCCATTTTATGAGGTGTCACCTTTGGAACCAAAATCATTAGAAGTGACTGTTTGCAAGTTCAGTAGCTACCCCAAAACCATTTCTTTCTGGTTGCATTAAGGCAGCAGTTAATGCAATCACGATTTGCTCTGCAAAACCTAAAATCACCACAGTTAAGCAGACTAATTCCTGGAGCCAGAAACATACACTGAAGAGAAGACTCTGCAGAAGAACAGTTCACCCTCACATTAGAAGAGATGACTCAGACCTGTTCAGAACTCCTTTCAATCTCTCCTCATCTTCGTTCAGCACAGGGGTGAAACTGAGAGAGGACAGCATTGTATCTCACCCTTTCGTTCTCTATTTCTCTCATTTTTCCCTTTCTTTCTTATTATGAAGCACCATTTTTGTATGTAGTTTCTCTGAGCAGCAGCATCAGGTCATCCAGTGTATTTTCAGGTTTGCCAGAGCCATTTCATCTCTGATCATCTTTCCCAGCTCTCGTTGGACAGCTCAGGCTTTTGAGGTTATGTTCTTCTCTGGTTGGCAGATCTCCTGTAACCAAAGTAATATCATAACCGAAAACTATTAATCGTGGGTATGTCACAGGTAGGAGTACACATCAGTCTAACCAGACGTAGTCAGAAAGGTTACATTATTTTATCAGCAAATTTCAGATGAATTTTGGGCATGACTCAACTATATGGAGTCAGTCCTTGTGTGACCACAGTCCATGATTCTATGAAATACTCTGTGAAGCAAACTCGTTATTAAAGTGATGCCAGAGAGATTGCCTGTCATAAAATTGAGAGAGCCACATGGGAACTTTGTAATTATGTTTTAAACATAGGCAATGAATCATTGCATTCAGGATTTTATGGGAGCTTTAGGGAAAGTTGTTTTCTGTAACTTATGGAAATAACACACAACCTTTAACCTAAGTACTTTTAAGAAAAAAATTTTATTGTTAGCAGATGCCATTGCAGTTAAGGGAAACAGGATACCATATGGCCAGTTTTATGGGAGTCATTCAATTAAGCTCGTGTCTTTGACAACATATAATTAAAGCCTTTAGAAATATCAGTCAACTACAAAGTAGCCTTTGAATGTCTTAAATACACAGAGGGCTCCCAGATTACTGTATGTACTTAGCATAGCTTACTGTGGTCTTTCACTTAATGAGATTCCAACAACAAAGAAGGATTTGAGGTGCCTTGGCTCAGTGGAAATACTGAAAGAAAAAATCACAGGCACAGTCAGCAACAGGACATGTGCATTAATCAATGCTCTTCGAGTTCATGTCCTTGTACAATTTAGCTGTCCTACAGTTAGTCATCTAAAATCTGGTCCCTTGGGTGCAGCTAATGAAAAGAGGTGATATGTATTGGTGTCTACGTACAGGCACTGATAGTTCAGCCTAGTCCCTCCTTTCCAGCTGATTAGGACTGTAGTCCATCATGGAAAACACACACCACCAGTCTCCAGGTTCTCAAGCACTCTCTCATTCACAGAGTTCTCACATTTCTGCACAGCACTCAGGTCCTCCCAGCAGCCAGGCCTGGCTCCAGTACGCTTATCCAGCTCCTCAGGTCAGAACCAGGGAATCTGCTCAGCCCTTTCTTCAAAAGTTAACAAAAAGAGAGTCTTGTAGTGACCAGATAGCCTACATTTATAAAACATTTGTATGTTATATATATTTGTATGTATATATATACATATATATATACCTAATTCTGTGATTTTCTGGTGTATTTTTACATAATTTTAAACTACTGAAATGAGTACACTAAAAACGTCTTCTGGAAGAGTTCGGTTTTGTTCAGTTTCTTCCAGTGCCTCCAGAAATGACAACCACAAGGAACAGTAGAACCTCCAGAGATATATTTCCCATCTGAAATAAGAAGTGACAGTCTAAGTGCCTGGAGCCCCACATCAAATCACCTTATTGGCTGTGTTCATGATGAGAGCAGAGTCAGCCCAGAAGATGCAGACGTACACAAGTATCCACATCAGTTTTTCTCATTCCCAAGGGACATTTCTTGTGGTGCTCCAAAACTTGTCAGAAGTGCTGAAGAAGGATGGTAGAACTCTCCTCTGTCCACAGTAGCTCTTGAGCATAAACTCACAGATAGGATTGTTTTTTGTTCCAGCAATATAGAGGGCTGTGGAAGCAAAAAGAAAATCTTAACTAAAATGCGTAGCTATTCAAATATATTTTGAAAGAGACATAGACTCTTTGATCACAGGGAAAGGCTTCTGGGATCCGAACACGTTGCTTCCAGCTGCAACGTGCTCATCTACTGCAGGGAATTTGGGACTGAAAAAGAAGCGTTAGCCACCAGAGGGTGCAAGCTAGCCCAACAGGAAGAGAAGGTTTCCTGCACATCAAAACCACCTTTCTGTGCCACAAATCACCAAGAGGATAGCGATTTTCATACTCTTATTCTTGGTCAGTAAAGCTTCATCTGAGAGCAGAATAAAAGAAAATTCTGTGCTGAAATTTTGCAAGCTTTACTCAGAGGGAAAGCTAACTTTTGAAGGAAATGTGAAGATTCCCATGAAGAGAACTTCAAATATTTGATTCTTTTTGAAAGTTTCCTTAATTTCTTTCTTTAAAAAAAGGCTTACATGAAAGGTGCAAAGCTCTGGGACATAGATCCAGGCAATTTGATGCATACTTTAACATTACACTGTATTTGATAGTCTCTTTGTAAATATTTAGTAGTTTGCAGTGCCAGTATTCTTGCATTCCTCAGAACACTCCATCTTGTCCTCAAGAGCACATTGGTGACTCTTGGCAAACCTGTAACCAACCAGGACACCCAGGTCCTTCTCTGCAGAGCTCATCTCCAGAATATCATCCCCTAACCTGCACTGCATACAGTTATTCCTCCCCACATCCAGGACTCTACACTTGCTTTTGTTGAACCTCATCTGGTTTCTCCCTGTCCAACTCTCCAGCCTGTCCAGGTCTCACTGAATGGCAGCACAGCCTCCAGGTGTGCCAGCCACTCCTCCCAGCTTTGTATCATCAGCAAACTTGCTGAGGCTGGGCTCTATCACTTCATCCAGGTCACTGATGAAGATGTTGAACAAGACCCTCTTTATGACTGCTTGCTGAATTGGCCATTCATGGCTTCTAGGAAGAAAGACACACATCTTCTGGTCATTGCTGGGAGTAGGTCTTCAGACATAGGGTTTGCACCATAGTGTGGCAGAAAGATAGATTTTGCCCAGAAATGGGACAGTTCATTCCATTCATCACAAAAGGAACATCTCCAGTTTCAAAGGACTGGAGAAAGAATGAACCCCACCAATGGCTGTTCATGGGGACTATGAATCAATGGAAGAATCAGACACTGATGTCTCTAAACAAAATAAAACTCTGAATTAATTAATTTCTTTAATCAAAGAATTGAAGGGAATCAAAATTTTCTGCCAAGCATGCTGTCAAACTGACAAAGTGACTCAGCAAGCAAAATAATTGGTCTGTAATGTGATTATATTTGAGGATTCAGATTGAGGTTTAGACATGCTGTTAAAGACTAAACTGAAATAACAGATTTAACACAGGGTTGTCAGACTTGCAGTTTTAAAAGGGTCCTGCTGACTGTCATTGAACAAGTGGGAACTCAACACACAAAAAATAATTGGCTTCTGTGTCACAACACTAGGGCTTCATTAGTAAATATCCTTAATAAGATAGACGAGCTCCCAGGACCAATCTTTTCACGAAGCACTTCTCCTCCAGAACAGGGTGGCAATCAAAACCACAAACCCGTCTCTAAAAAGGACACTGTCCCTACAGCCCCCACTGATTATGAAAGAAAAGGCAGGGGACTCCAAGGACTCCCCTGGATTTGGACAGGCCAATCTACTTAAATAAGAGGATTTCAGATATAGATGCTCAGCAGAATGTCACTCAATAAACTCTTCCTTGTTTGCACCTTCAAATTAGCAAAGCTACCATGGGCAATAGGGGAAAAAACATCCAACAGAAAATACACAGCCAGAAATCTCCAGTAATACAAAAACACATTAACCTGAAGTTGTAGAGAGATGAACATCGTACTGATGTAACACACAAAATTAAATCAAGAAAATGAAGCCTCCTATTACTGCCCTAAGTAATGCAGCCATGAGTGCAAAACACCACAGTGCTGATAGCAACAGAACTGAGGAAGCTTGTAGTTATAAAGCAAAGGAAACTCTATGAGCAATTGAGACACTGAGACTTGATTTGACAGGAGTATTTATTTGGAAATACTGCATAGTTATTAGCAAAATACTCTGTTAATGGAACCATCTTTCATATGGCGGACTTTAACCTAGAGTTTTCCAATTAATATAAATTAATTGCTGGATTTGTAGGGTTGCTAGCAACATTTGTCACACAGTAATCACACTGAGTATGGCCTCCTTTGATGTAAAAATGGTTCCTGGCTTATTTCTTCACTTTCTGTGACAGATCTGAACAAGGCTACAGGCAGAGATAGGACATACTGTGTCTGTGTCACTGCAAACCCACATGGATGCTGGCTTTTTTACCCACAGTTGTGGCAAGCTGTTGCCTGACTCCTTGCCTCTCTGTGCTGTAACTCTCTATTTCCAGGTAGCATCAGTTCATGCTACTGAAAATAAATAAGGACAGAAAAATTATTTCTCTTTCATTTTCTCTTGGTCATTTCCTGTGAAATTGCAGTGTTTAGTGGGTCTCTCCTAGTCAATTTTTGTTTAGACTTGCACACATGTGTAAGTAGCTTGTAATACAGACAGATGAAAGCAGTGATTGTGGATTAAATGTGAGTCCTCCCAGAGTCAGTGACAAAAATATCCCTCTCCTCAACCCACACTCCTGTGATCAAACAATTCACTTCTCAAGCAAAGGAGGAGAGTGAATTCCCTAGGCAGGCAGTGAGAAACAAGGGACTCTGCATGGGATGCAGTGCATTCAGTGTTACTGACTGGATTATATCAGGTCATGTATTTGCAATACTGCATTTGTCTTTATCTTGGGTACAATCCACCCCAAACATTTACAGAGAAACAAATTCTCTTCTTCAGAGAGCCCTTGAATGCAAACATCTCACTGTGATTTCATTCCATCTCTGCCTCTCCCTGCACAGAGCCCTTGCAGTCCGAGCCCGCAGGTGCTAGTGGGAGAGCAAAGGAAGTGAACGCAGTAATGCTGCCACTGGTGTCTGGTCTGTAACACAGATAAAATCAGGATTCTGTTTCCAGATATTCAGTGACCTCAAAAAACAGCCCCTGCTTTCGAGGTTAGAAGAAACACTTATATTTTCACATCTCTGACAACTTAAAAATAAGTATTAATAATTGATCAGAGCAATTGACGGAAAGCAGATGTGAAACTAGACCCAACTGGAAGACGGGTGGGAGAAGTGAGCATCCTCACAGCACAGCTTCCCATGAGTGCTGGGGACCATGACGTGATCCTTCTGTGGATCAGGAGGAAGAAAATGGTGCAGTCCTCACAACCCACCTGCTTGTCTTCCTATCATTAAAAAAACATCCAGGTTCACTATTACACTAGACAGAGACTCGCTGACCTTTATGAAGTTAATTATTCAGTACTCTAGAATCACATTACTGCTCTCATCTACCTATATTCCTGTTTGATTTGTATAAAAGCATCCTAGGGAAGACAACTGCACAGCTTAACAGCAAGACTGAACTTGGCATTAGCAGAGAAGACGACAAAATTATCCCGGGCGGCAGTCCTCACAAAGATTTGATTTGGAATCTTAGCACAGAAGCTAAAAATAAAGAGCACGCAGTCACAAACCTTCTGAAACACAGCATTCATGGGCTAGGAGCACTTCACAAAGGAAGCTGGTGTCTTGAAGCAGGTCACATCTTGGAGCTGGGGTTAGGGATGCGGATGGAGCGGGGTGTCCTCTGTAACACCTTTCAGTCTGGTACCAGCCAAAATATGTTTGCTTTGTGGAGAAAATAAAAGCAAAATCTTCCTACACAATTCTACACGTTGGACAAATCTCTTGGGAAGCATATGTTGTTTATAAAAAGTAATAATTAACATTAAAATATGAATATTAAATATTATATATAAATATAAACACAAATACAGTAATTAAAAAATCTCTGTCTCCTCCTTGCCTTCAGAAGCACTTTCAAGGTTTCCGTGGTTCCAGATCTGTGTTGTAATGGCAGATAACATTTTTCAGGCATTCTCAGGAGATGCTTCTGGTGGTGCTCTCACTACCTGCACATAGCAAAGGCCAAGGAACAGGTAACTTGCCCCAAGATGAGCATGAGACAAGCCAGGACTCAGCCTCAAGCCTTCCACATCTGTTTACACAGGAGGTCCCTTGTGCCCAAGGCAGGTGGCTAAAAATACCAAGTATGGCAATACCACATTCATTTCCAACACATTATAGCGAAGAAACTACTGAGAATGCTTAAGCCAGGAATGTGTTTCAGCTGAGATATATTTATTTTCAGTAAGTTTCCTTTTCTGATAGACTAAGGTTCAGTGCTCTGATCACTTCCAGTTTGAGAAGAAAATGTGAGCAAGAGAAACATAATGCTTCTGACTGCAAAATCACTTTTCAATGTAAACATATCATGCAACTATGGAACAATTCTTTGCCTCTGTGTGGAACAAGGACAAATATTGCCACATTGTGCCTCCATGAAGCACTTCTCTAGGCTAAAGGAGTCTAGTTGGTCAAGTTTAGGCTGTACATACATTGTTAATCAATGTCACTAGAGCCCAGCAATTGATCCAAATAGCACATCATGTCACCTGCACCGGTGTGAGATGAATCACCCCTATAATGCTCCATCAACTTCACCCAGTAGGACAGTGCTGACTGTGTCACCTTAGACGTGCAGCTCACAGGTGGAAACATAACAGTGTTTTAATAGGGTGCCAAATCCCACCTTCAACATGTAAAAAAAAGGTTTCTTCCCATTTCAAGACCGTTGACAAATGGTAACAGAGGAAAATAGAAGTGCTGCTTTGCAGCAAAGGGGCAAACACCCAGTCTGAGACAGAAATTGCAGTACATCTTAAAACTAAGTTCTTCTCTCCTATAGACCTACAAAAAATAAACATATCTAAGCTGGGTTCATCCACAATGGAGTTCATTTCTTCTTTCTCTTTCTCTCAGTGAATAGACTGGGGGTGCACAAAAGACCATGAAGGGGACACAACCAGGCAGATGGCTCAAACTAACCAATGTAACATCAAGCTTAGTAATGAAATGATGTGGAAGAGCACTTAGGGAGGGGAACTGCCACTTGCTCAGGAACTAGCTGGGCATCGGTCCTACCATGGGAAGCAGTGAACAACTGCCTTTGCAACTCTTGTTTTGTTTCTTTTCCACCCTCTCCATCATGCTTCTAAACAATTTCTATCTTGACTCATGAGTTTTCTCACATTTACTCCCACTTTTCTCTTCCCTGGGCCCACTAAGGGTGCAGGGAAATGAGCGGCTGGGTGTGTTTAGCTGCCTACAGGGGTATAACCCACACAGATCTTTAGACAAGGTGGACCTTAGCCTCACAAGAATGTCTGATTTTCAGCTTGTTTTTCCATCTTGGAAACACAGAGTACAGACCTGGAGATCATTTTCATGTCACTTTTTCCAGCCATCAGTTTCTGGCTCCCTTAGAGCCCCAATTCTTACTGCTTTTGCTACATATATTGCCCACAGCATTGCAAGAATATCGGTATCAGCAGTCCACCAGCAACAATAACATTGATATTAGGAAAAAAATGAATAGACATATATTACAGGATGTACACGGATATAGCATGGATGTCTAGTTGCTGCAATTCAGCATGCTGCTTAATTCTGCAGATGACCCAAAGGATTGAAAAAAAAATCAATTAAGAGCAGGAGCAGAATTCAAAATGGGTTCAGCATATCAGAAATAAAATCTAGGAAAAGGAATGAAAGTCAAAGATACCTGAAATAACTGACATTTGGGCAAGATTCAGGCTGAGAGATTGGGGCTGTTCAGCCTGGAAAAGGATCTGGGGAGACGTGAGCGTGGCCATTCAGTATCTAAAGGTAGGACAGACTCTTTAGCAGGGTGTGTTGTGATAGGACAAGGGGAAATGTTGCCAAACTAAAAGTGGGGTGACTTTTAACTAAGCAAGAAGCTTACTACACTAAGTAACGTGAGGCAGTGGCAGAGGTTGCCCAGAGAGGTGGTGGATGCCTCGTCCCTGGGGACTCTCCAGGTCAGGCTGCATGGGGCTGTAAGCAACCTGACTGAGCTGTAGGTGCCCCCACTCACTGCAGGGGGTGTTGGGCTAGGTGGCCTTTAAGGGTCCCTTCCAACTCAAAAGACTATGATTAAGGATCTTGCTTACAAAAGCATACATCATCTTATGTGTTTACACATGTGCAGCTTGAATTATAAAAAGAAAACACGCTAGAATGATAAAAATACAGATGCAGAAGTCAGGGAATACTGAAGAAATTTCAGCCAGAGAATCATTTAGGAACACAACAAATCAGTTCTTCTTTTATTCTTCAGATTACAAGAGATTTGTGATCTTCTGCCATGAGAACTACTGTTTATTTTACCATGATATTTTCCTGTCAGAACTCATACACAGTTTAAAACAAGTTGGTAGAACTCAGTAGGTAAAATCATAGTAAATCACATTTCATTATGAATCTGGGACTAATTCGTTCTGAGCAAACTGAATGAATAAATCACTCAGTACGAACAGACCTGGGTTTGCATGTTAATTTTCTTTAAAAGTAATAAAAATCCACACTATATTCTTTCAGGAATTTTAATAAGTACAAAGCACTGGAACTATACTGAATGTAGCATCTCACAGTCTTACTCCAATGGAGAACTCAAGAGGAAAAGGGAAAACCAAGTGATTGCAACATGGACATGTATGAGAAACATCTATCTGAAAGAATTAGCAGAAAGCCTTGCACTCCATTTTAGCTGAATTTAAGTACGCCTTCAGTAGTTGACTTCAGGCAATCCCCTTGCTATCAACCACTGCAGTTATTTAGAAGGACAATGATACCTAAGTGGCTTTTGAGCTCCATTTGGTAGTCAGTGGTGAGGTAACAGTCATGGTGCTTTGTAAGTTGTGCTTGGGAGGTTCAGGTTGGATATTTGGAAACATTTCTTCCCACAAAGAGTGGTGAGACATTGGCACAGGCTGCCCAGGGAGGTGGGGAACTCACCATCCCTGGAGGTGTTTGAAACTCATGAGGATATGGCACTGAGGAACGTGGTTAGTGGGCATGCTGGGAATGGGTTGATGTTTGGAGTAGATGACCTTAGTGGTCCTTTCCAACCTTAATGATTCTATGAAATTCTGATAGAATAAGACACATTTCCCTGCCTTTGTAGCTTGGGATATTGCCCATATGTATTTCCAAGTCCTTTCAAGTCTAAAGATTAGAAGTATTACTGACACCAAATAATAAAAATATGCACAGATGTTTCTATGTATGAGCTACGTATCCTATGTGAACTTTATAGCTTCCCTTTGATGAACAGAGATTTTGAGCAGAATTAAAATCTTTAAATCATGTTTTATACCACAAAAGACTGCATTTTACCTAGATTTCCTTCAGCTTTACTGCATTGTTAGTGGTAATTCATGGCTACTATTTCATAACCTATTTGTACTGTAACCTCCCCAGTAGCCTAAAGGAGATCAAAATTGACTGGAGAATTGTAGAAATGTTTCTTTCATCCATGGCTTGATACTTAAAACAAAAGAAATCAGACATTAAATCATCAAAATGATCATGACATCTTATTTTTCAGTTATTTCTCTTGTAGTAACAAACTCACGAAGATCCTACAGAAAATAATTCACAACCTAGTAGCTTTTTACCTCTAGCTGGGCAAAACGGAAAAAAAAATCTACAGGTATGTCAAAAATAAGAAAAAAAAGTCCTAGTTCTTCAGGAAAGTTGCAGAAGACCACTGAGGAAGCAGATATGAACACTTATTGTGCTCTGTAATATTTAGTGATCCATTTCTTAACCCAAGTAGTTCACCATAGGCAACAAGATTGTAGAGACAAGTGGTTCAAAAGGAAAAGAACAGAAGCAGGCTGGGACACCAGCACAATGTCTCAGCCACTGTTATGCTTCCCATGCGCCATTTGGGAGCCTTTCCATGCAACATTCAGTCTTCTGTTTGCAAGTCAGCAGACTCTGTCCACTGGGAGGACACTACAGCAATGTCTTCATCCTCAACCTCTGTCCCTGCACTGTTCTACCAGCTCTGCTCCTGAAAAGCCTGAGATTACTTTGTCAGCTTCCCCACGGACAGTGATCGTCAGTGACTGAAGAATCTCCCTTCTCCTACTCACTTTTTCCTACCCTCCCATTTTGTAACTCTTATGCAAAAATAAAAACAATAATAATAACAAAACAACAAGGTAAATATTAGTCCATTAAATGTCCCAATTACATAAGCAGGAACAATCAAGAAGGAGTTTGAGCAGGTCCCAGTGAAAACTATGACTTTATTATCTGAAAAGTACAGATCATCTGCCACACTGGCAAGGATGCTCAGTGGAGAAGAGTAATTTGGGGAAGCTGCTGTGATGATTTCCTTTCTTGGCTGTCCATCAGAGAATATCTGTTTCATAAATTTCTTTCCCTTCCCTCCCCTCTTTTTTCTCTTTATTTCTCACTGTCATCAGTATTAACTGCAACCACTAAAGCTGTCATTTGCCATCAGTTACAGACCAGCTCATCATCCTTTGTACAAGTCAGATTGAAAATACTACAGCATATTGAAAGAAAGTACAGAAAATGGGAATTTTTGCACACAGGATCAGCAAGGCTTCATCACATCATAACTCAACACTTACATTACTACAATGGTCTCAACTAAAAGAAAACAAAGACTCAAAGGCAGTGCAACAATGTGTTTGTTTTAATCAACATGTTCTTAACATTTACACCACCTACTACAAAAAGTAACTGCAGTAATTATGTACTTAAGTTCTATGCTGCAAGATAAAAAAAAATATTTGTTTCAAATATTATAAAATTCCAAAAGAAAAAGCTGTATTTTTAAGAATTCCAAAAGTCACATCGATATTTTGGTTTTGGCTCAGCTAAAAAAATTAAAACTTCTGGCTTTGTCAGGCTTGCAGGTTCATGAGATCCATACAGTGTCTAAACCAGAAAGAGATATCAATTAAATAACACCCCCAGGTTTAAATCATAGCAATACATAACATACTGGTGTTAATATACTGGTATTAGACTTCACAAATGGAATATCCTGTAATATAACTTATGGCTTATTCAGTCCTTAGCTGCAAAGATGGACTTATTCTTTCTTTTTGGTGAAGTCATATGGTTTCCACCACTGTGCAAACTGCAACACTTTCTTCCTCTGTTCCTCAAAGTTCTGCTTGACTCCTTTTCTCCAGAGCCGTGGTTCCAAATCCAGCATGCCACCAATGATTTCCTTTGCAAGCAGAATGAAGACAGATAATAATAAATACTAAAATATAATATAACTTAATGCTGTTTTAACATACAATACAAAAGCACTAATTTTCCAATTATGGGACCATTTATGTTAGCTATAAATACTGAATTCTGAAAAACATACCAATCCAAAAACTACAACTGCAGTTGCTAGACAGTTGCCTCACTAATGTTCTTGTAAGTACAAAATAGCATAAATATTGAAACACTGCAAGACTGTTGGTGCATTTCTATATTGGTGTCAAAAAATTGGAAGTTGAGAAAAATGAGAAGTACTCACTTCGCTATCAACTTTTCCAAGCCATATTACTCCCTACTCCCTCTTAAAACTTTTGTAATACTGACTCTTTCAAGAGTTGATCACTGTGACATGGTGAGGAATGGGACATTTTACTGCAGCACTTTCTACACGTACTCTCTATGCCATAATGGAATAATTTAACCACATAAGAATTACACTAGGAGTTGTCTGTGAGCCTATGTGTGTGTGTGACCTCTATTTCATACAAGTGGGAGTCAGAGCACCTATATGAAGATATCTCCATCATGGAAACCCTTTTTTAACACCTTAAAAAGCTGTAATTATTTTTCATCTACCTGACTACACCTCAAATATCTGGAGTTCCTACTGATTCAAAAGAAAAACTGATCTATAATTCTGAGAATCAAACAGCAAAACAATCGCCTACTCCTTTATTCACAAGCTAAGTTGTAATGACTTACCATGAAAAGGCAAGTAACAAACTGATAAGGTACATCAAAGTGACTGTTGTAGCAGCAACTGGTTTAACTACACCAATTTACACAACAGAGTACAATTAGTATTGTTTTGTACAAAATCAATTTACCTTTCCAAAGTAGTGAGGGAACTTGTGTTGATCTTCAATGATGTGAGCAAACCCTCCTTGGAGGCCAAAGTCCACTGAAAAGTATGGCAGTCCTTTGGGAACCTATATACAAAAACAGGCATTTTTAGATGTTTAATAGACAGCAAGCATTTAATAACCTCCCTACAACTTCTTGAAGAAAGTGGTTTTATAGTTAGTAGCATCACGTTTTATTTTAAATCACTTCTCAAACCACTTTGTGCAGTATAAAATTGCTACAGAATAACAGTGAAACCAACAGGTAAAGGGAAAAAGCAGTACATGTCAGTTAGACACCAGAAACAGAAAAAAAGGACTGTCAGGTGGCAGAACCTAAAGGACAATATACATCAGGTAAGAGACTGGGAGGGACAGAGACAAGGAAATAGCTAGCAAGCAGCATGCACACTGAGCAAATGCCTTTCTGACTCCACAGCTTTGAAATATATGGGATTAGTACAAATGTTAAGACTGCTACAAGCACATTTATTAAGAATGAGGTGACATGTCATAAGAGGAAGTAGTTACCAAGAGGAAACATTGATACTCTTCAAATAGCAGGGGGAAGGGAAACACCACTACAGAGAAAACATTTCTGGAAAACCCAACCAGATGATTGTAATTACGATTAACTACAGAAGTGGATAATTTCATAATTTGCTTATAATTTGTTCCTGTATAGTAAGGTTTACAAAGCCTCAAACTCATACGTATCTTCTCTGCTACAGTTTAAAACACTGAAAATTTTCCCAAGGTGTTCCTTATACTGTTTGTGGATGGATTTTCTTCAGAGCAGCCCACATGAAGCAGTGTTTTGTACTGGTAACTAGGCCAGTGTTGATAATACAACAATGTTTATTTATTGCTGAAGAGTGCTTGCTGCTAAGTCAGCTGTCTCAGCTGCGTCCCCTCCCAACCCACTGCTCACCCAAGTTTTCTTACTGGAGGGAGAAGAGTAATAAACAGAAAGGCTTTGATGTTGTGCAAGAGCATTGGATGCTTGGGCTCATGTGCTAGGGTTCTGCCTCTACAAAACTAGTCCCAATTTATGCACACAATCAGCCCATTAAATGTCACAGTCATATCTGACTCCCATTCCACACACCACCATCTCATAGTACAGCACTCTATTTTCCTCTAAAATATACTTTCATACTTTCTTGAAGGGCATTTCTCTTCTTTTTTATCCTAAAATAATGTTGAAGTTACACAACTATGTAACACTTCACACCAATGCATTTTATTAATTTAAAGAAGTTCCCTGAATTAACTTGAAAAGTGATCTACCTTCAAATGGGCGTTTAATACAACCGTAAATATATATGATTCGTGAAAGAACAAATGTCCTGATGCTCCATCACAAGACAAGAAAATTATACTTTGTTTTCTTGGTCAGGTGTTGGCTTTCCCTGTTATGAAAGGCCAAGAAGCAGAAGAAATCCAAAGCATACCTATGGAACAATTTCTGAACTTAACCGTTTCAGGATTATTCCTTCAAGATTAATATGCAAAAATGTTTCACCTCCTTTGTTTAAGAAATAAAGATTTATAATACTATTTGCATCTTCACTTCATAAATTTAGCAACACCAAAGGCTGTTCCAGGTCAATGCAAAAGATACACCATATTATTGCCCAGACAGTGATTTGCAAATCTTTGATCTATCTTAATTTTTAGAGTTAATCAAGAAAATCGTGCTGGTACATGTACTCAAAATGCCAGCTTTGTTCTCAAGCAATGTTTGCAGCTCAGTCCATCTGTTGTTGAAATAAATGGGAATCTTTTCTAATGTCAATTAGGAGTTCAGTCAGACTCTAATGCTCGTCATGTCTATGCCATCTCCCGATCCACTAATTTAATTGTGCTCCTTTTCCTCTCTCTTTGAAACAGTTAATAACTAAAACAGATTAAAGTAATTTGCTGAAAATTTCAGTGTTCAATACATTTCATTACTTACAGATTTCCGAACATCTTTTGAAGAAAGATCAATTATCTTCTTGTTCATGGACCACTCTTCATCAGCCTCCATTATAGCTTTCTGTAAAACCATTTATCTAAATGTGAAAATAGTCCTTCATGCAGTGAAGCACTCACTTTGCAATGGAGTAAAGTGAATTGTAAGAAGTACTTTGTACTGCAAGTACTAGTTATTTCTTAACAAAGTAATTTTATTTATGTAATCTTTCTGATTTCAAGAACTTACATACTTTATAGAGGAATGATTTAATATCTTGAAACTCACTTAATTCTATTCCCTTTTTTTTTTTTTCCTGAAATCTCTTTTGCCTGACATTATCTCTAACAAGAAACTTTCAAATTATTAGGGACTAAAAGACCTCATTTTCTTTTTACTAAGCCCATACTAAACCTGTTCTGATTTCATTATGCCACATTAGCCTTTTTTCTTTTATCTTTCTTTCCCTTTCTCTATTTTTAAACTCCAAATGGAAAATCCAAATTAGAAGCTCAATTGTACTCCAAGGCCCACAAAGCTGACTCTGCATCCTTCAGAGTATGGAAGTGTGTATAGTGTAGGTACCTCTTTAATTTTCATTTAATTTCCATTTACTATGTAGTTGAATGGTGGGAACTTCTAAAAAGGTTTAACACAAAAGATATAGCATAGAAGCTTGTACTTCATCTTTCTGTTAGTTTTCAAAGAAAATACTTAATGCAATAAAAACATAACCAATCAAAACAACTATGTGGAGAGTTTCAAACGTGTTGTAAAAGTTACTGCCTTGCTATTTATCACACTGACTTACACTTCATCAAAAAACAAATATATTATTTATTTCCAGAGAACATTTTCAAAGAGCAAACAAAATAATTTATTCACAAATACTGAAGTATGTGTGCACTCAGTCAAATTTACCCTTATAAAAGCTGTTTTTCAGACACTAAAACAGCATATTTGTTTAAAGACTGAGAAACACTTCATCAGAAAAACAAAGAATAATCATCTTTTCAAAAGTAATATTTCAATACGAAAAAACTTTCCCAGAAATAGTTTATGATAAATACATTGGAATGACCTAAAGAAAAGGCTTTTTCATATACCTTAAAGTAGATTGGAGCCATATCTCCTACTTCTTTTGGAAGAGGAATGCACTCATATACCATGTGATATCGTTTCTTCATACTCATATTTGTTTCTATAAAGACACAGTCCAAGCCTTTAACTTCAAACATCTTCACCAGAGCTCTTCTAAACATCTGTATAAAGAAAAAGAATGTATAATTCAAATTAGCTTTTCAAAACTTCCAGATATAATATTTTATATTATTTCACTAATATATATATTTATATATATATATAATTCCTTAGAAAATCATAATAAAATGAAACAGCAGTGATCACACTATGGAAACTCTACTTTATTCAACAATCTAATACAAACTACATTTCTCACAGTACAAACATACGAAGTCTAGGAATCTATTGTTAAATATGCACTATATTTAACAGTATAAGCTCAGTTCCAGCTAATATCACTTTTTTTATATTCTGGACAATTTGGACTAAAAACAAATTAGATTTCATAACTACGATGTTCCATAAGAATGAGGCAACCCAGGAGGCTCCCAGAATGTGTCAAGGATAACTTCCTGAGCCAAGTAACAGACATCCCCACCAGGAGGGATGCAGTGCTGGACCTGGTGCTCACCAGCACAAGTGAACTGATTGGTGACATCAGGATTGGAGGCTACCTGGGTTGTGATCATGCAGTGGTGGAGTCCACAGTCCTGAGGGATATCAGACAAAGTAAAATCAGGATGCTAAATTCTACGAAAGCCAAATTCCATCTCTTCAGGGAGTTAACAACAAAACCCCCTGGGAAACTGCCCTTGAGGACAAGGGAGCAGAGCAGAGTTGGCAGATCTTTAAGGAAGCTTTCCATAGTGCGCAAGATCTTTCCATCCCCAGGTGTAGAAAGTCAGGAAAGGAAGGCAAGAGACTTGCAGTGCTGATCAAACTGGAGAACAAGAAAATGCACAAGCAGTGGAAGCAGGAACAGGTAACTGGGAGTAGTACAGGGATGCTGCTTGGCATATAGGGATGGGGTAAAGAATGGACAAGAAGGCTCAACAACTTTTTTGCTTCAGTCTTCACTGGCAACTGCTCTTCACACACCCTTAGAGCAGATAGGTTGCAAGGGGAGAACCAGAGAAGTAACATCCCTCCCACTGTAAGCAAAAATCAGGTTTAAAACGACTTGAGGAAACTGAACATCCATAAGTCTATGGGTCCCACTAATATGCACCCCAGAGTCCTAAGGTAGAGCTGATATTTGAGAAGTCACAGCAGTTAAGTGAAGTTCCTGGTGACCAGAAAAAAAGGCAATATCACATCTATTTTTAAGAAATGTAGAAAGGATCACCCAGGGAACTACAGACCAGTTAGCCTCACCTCTGATCATGGATCAGATCCTTCTGGAAATTATGTTACGCCATATGAAAGAGAGGGAGGTGATATGAGACAATCAGCATTGCTTCACTAAGGTCAAGTCCTACCTGTCCACCTAGTGGCTTTCTCTGATGATGTAACTGTATCAGCAGACGAGGGAAGAGCCACTGATATCATCTATCTGGAGTTCAGTAAGGCCTTTGGCAAGGCCCCCCACAACATTCTTCTCTCCAAATTGGAAAGATTTCATGGGAGGACTCTTCAACGGTTGAGAAACTGGTTGCAAGACCATACCCAGAGGGAAGTGACCAATACATCAATGTCCAGATGAAGATCAGTGATGAGTGGTGACCCTCATAGGTCTGCAATGGTACCAGTGCTCTTAAATATCTTCATCAGTGAGGCATGGTTCATGCTCAGGTACAGAGTATGTTGATACATGTCACAACTCAGGCAACGGAACATGCCAAGATTTATATATTTTTATATACAAAAATTAGATGCATATTTACTTTGTAAAGTGAAGCAGATAAATTTTAAAACATGCATCATGTTAAATTCAAGCACCTGAAGCCAAACATTATAAAAGAACATTTCTTGCTTTATTCCAACACACCTCAAAAAGAAAATATCAGTAAAATGAGCTAAAACGTGTTCAGTGCAGTGTAATAAAGATGAGTCTTTTTCTGTCAAGAGCAACACAAGCTATGGCTCTCACAACATTCAGTTAGCTTGGTCATCAAGTAAGTGTGTGGTTATACTCCTATGGAAGCTTTCCAGACTCCTCCTACTGAATTACACAGATGCTGCAAAATAACACGTCCATCACCTCCTAAGTACTTTGCCATAAAGAAATTTATACTCACAATAAATATATTCATGGAATTGATGAATTTACCAATAAGATGCATTTTCTAGCAAGGAAAAGTCCAGGATTGAATGCAGAAACTGCATTTACTTGTCTTTATCCTATTTTCCTTCCAATATACATTCAGAAAAGTGATCATCTTTTATTTTGAACCATTTATTCTAAAACCCTATTTTGCTAAAATACAATAGGTTACATAGAGGATACAGGATAAATAGTAATAATATAGACCACTTCTCCCTGATGTTTTTTCTTCTGATCACACTCATTATGCTTGTTCCCTTCTTAAACAACTGTCAAAAGCATTTCTGTTCATATATGAATGTTCTCCTTTTTCTTCCTCCTAGGAAGGAGAGTAATTTACAAAGCAAAAATTACATCAGCCATGAGAACCAATGCTGTGAGTACCTGTGGAAAGTCAGAGGGTCCACCTGCTAGACTTGAGGCAAGAAGTTACCTAAACCATTTCAAACTCATGGATTAACCTGATGTTAATCATAAGCAACAGTGGAAGTCATTAATCTTTTCTATTCTCTGAAATAGTCTCCAATATTTTGAAGCAAAGCAGTCTGCAAGTTGTTTTTCCCTTGTAACAGTCCTAGTGGTGGGATTAAGAGAGCAGCCATCACTGTCAATCTTTTAGGCAGATGTTTCTTATATTTCTCCCTTTATTTTCCTTTGCCAAATAACATAAAACTCAAAAAAACTTCAAAATATCTTCATATGAAAGAGAGCTTGACCCTTCACATTTGGCCCTTTATTCTAAGAAATCTTATTAAAAAAGGAGGAAACTGTATTCTAGCAGGGACCTCACTGATATGAGTAAGAATGAAAATAGTTCTCTCTTGATATCTACTCCAAAATAAGATTAGCTTAAGAAAAAAACAAAAAAAAAAAAGAAGTAAAAATATATCTTCAATATATCTTTAGCTGGTGCTTCATTATAAGTGACCTTTCTTCTCTGACCATCTTTTTCTTAGTAGTGCTTCCTAACAGTTACTACACTTTCTGCAAGGGATCAACTGTACCTGTCATTCATGACATGTTTCTCTAACTTGATCACCAGGATCTCCAAGGATAGAAGTTCTGCAACAGTTTTTAGGCATTTTTTCTAGGGCTTATAAATTAAAACTTTTTTCAATGTTTACCCTGCATCTTCCTTTATCAATTTTCAACTGTTAATTTCCATTCATTATGCAAACATGCTCTACACCTTAGTTGGATCAAAATGGGTTGACAGGAAGGAAACTTAAAACAGACATATACAACAAGTATTATAGAATCATACCAAAGAATGGCTTAGCTTGGAGGGAACTTTAAAAATCACCTAGTTCCAAGCAGAGTTGCCATCCACTAGATCACACTGCCCAGAGTCCCATCCATCTTGGCACTGAACACATCCATGGATGGGGTATCCACAGCCTCTCTGGTCAACCTGTTCAAGCGGCTCACTACCATGTCAGGGAAAAAATTCTTCCGAACATCTAATCTCCCCTCTTTTTAGTTTAAAGCCATTCTTCTTGTCCTGTCACTATCAGATCACTTAAAAAGTTGGCTTTCCTCCTTGTAGGCTCCCTTCAAGTGCTGGAAGGCTGCAATATGGTCTCCCTGGAGTCTTCTCTTCTCCAGGCTGAACAAGGCCAAATCCCTCAATCTGCCTTTACAGGAGAGGTGCTCCAGTCCTTTGATCATTTTAGTGGCCCTCCTCTGGAATCACTCCAACAGCTCTGCATCCCTTCTGTGCTGGGGGCCCCACGTCTGGACACAGTACTCCAGATGGGGCCTCACAAGGGCAGAGTAGAGGGTGACAATCAACTCCCTCTCCCTGCTGCCATTCCTCTTTTGATGCACCCAAGGATGCTGCTGGCCTTCTGGGCTGCAAGTACACACTGCTGGTTCATGACCAAATCTTTGTCTATCAGGATGTCCAAGTTCTTGGCAGGGTTGCTCTCAATAAGCTCTTCTCCCAATCTGAATTCATATCTGGGATTGCCTTGACCCAAGTGCAACACCTTGCACTTTGCTTGTGGAACACCTCATTAGATTCTCGTGTACCTTCTTTTCTAGCGTGTATTGTGTTATTCAAAATAATACTACTTTACAAAGCTGTTAGAACATGAGACAGTTTCTCAGCTGACCTGGATTTCTTCCCAGATTTCTTCATCCAAAAGAGTGGCTGCAGTATGGTGCTGTAAAGGAGCTATCAGGCAGTGACCTTCAATTAAGGACTGGTTGCTTGGCAGTGACAAGTATACCTGTAAAGAGTGAACAAAAACTGAAGTGCCTATTATTCTAGCGTTAAAAATATTCTCACCGCTAAGGTCAAGAGATACATCTGCTAAAGTTCAAACCAATAGAAACCGTTAGCTTCTACTTACAGCAAAGTATTTACAGCAAGGGCTGGTACAAATCTAAATATTTATACATATTTTAAGAGAATTAACAGAATGAGAATGGTTTGGTTTTGTTTATTTCAAAGGATTTTAAGCTTAAGAATGAAATTCTCCACTTGGCTTTCTTTGATATCATTGAGATACAGATCTTAATCAGTTCAAATTTCCTCCAGTGTGGTACGATTTAGTCTTCCACAAATCCACCTACAGACTGTACTCAGACCTTCCATTATTGCCTTATGTTTTCCACAAATCAGAAAACTAGCTCTGTAATTCACAACAGATTGATATCTTTTTCTCCCTAATCCTTGAGGAATTCTTGAAATCAACTGGAAGGGCATGGAGTATAAGATGCAGAATAATTATTCTTTAAAGAAGCACCTGTGTTCTTCAACTCAGTCACTCTAACATTAACTCTGTGTCATGGCTTTATGATTTTTGTTGTATTGTTGATATTCCACATCATAACATCATGCGGTGTATTAGGAGTTAGAGAGTTAATGCTACAGCTCTGTGGATCATCGATAGTTATGGATATGCCTGTCTCAGAAGAGAGGGAGAACTACATTCCCCAGAGTACTTTGCGATGCTTTGTATTTTTATGTGTTTTCCGCTCAGAGGGAAAAGATAAAAACTCTCTGCGGTCAGGGGACACTCTCTTTCCTTCGGGATCGACTCAGCAGTGGGTGCTCGCTGCCGTATCGCCTTCAGCGTTAGCGTACGGCCTTCAGTTTATCGGACACTCTCTCTTGCTCATTTTATTTGATTCATTAGCCTCAATTCCAATTATATTGTATTATATTGTGTTATTTTACTTTCTGATATCTTATTTAGTAAATTAGCTTTCCTCCTCAGATTGTTGCCGCTGTTTTGTTTCGGGGCCCATCTCCCTTTTCCCTTTCCCCCTTCCCCTTGTCTGGGGTGTGGGCCCGTGGGTCTCCTTCCTCAGTTGTCATGGAACCGGGCCGAACCAGCCCACAAACCACTGACACTCTGCCTTCTTTTCTTTCTTTTTTATATTTACGTTTGTGCTAAATTACTATTTTCTTACCTTGGTACCAATTGCAATAATAAGATGTTTAGAAAGTTCACTGCTATCAAAACAGAAAGGACACTTTTCCATGCGTGCAGCAAGTTGTTGGTGTTCACGTATTGCTTTTCTTCTCTGTATTTCTTCTTCTTCCCCGCTGCGTGCTTTTTTTGCTGCTTTGGAAACAAACATGTCATCCAGAGTGTAGTAGTCTCTATCAGTTTTTTCCATAAGCTGAAAAGATAGACCAAAAAATTGTGTTTAAATATAAATAAGTAAGAAAGAAGAAGCAATCTTAGCTCTTTGTATCCTTTACTAAGAAAAGGATAAAGTGTGTAGCGGAAGCAGCACTGATGCATTCTATATGGCATCTGCAAATCACACTATCAGATACATCTCCTGAGAGCAGTCAGACCCTTTTTCAGACAGCTTAGGTATTAAAGTACAGATGTTTAACAACAGGGAGAGGAGTATATCACTATATTCCATCACAAGCTAAGCACTAGGTATTTCAATATTACCTTGACAAAACTCCAGCTTAAAATAGATGCATAATTTTCTTTTAGTCATGTATTACCATAAATTCTATTTCAGACTTTCCCATTCTCCTCTTCCCTTCCTATTACAACTATCACTGCCCACTAAATCATGTGTGGTAAAATAGCTAGACCATGAATCTATGGCTCATCATCATGCTCTGTGAAAATATATCAACGTTCTTCTCAAGTGAACAATGCTAAGCTATTCTGTGAAGAAATGTTTTTCTTTTCAATACTTTGTCTTTCTTGAATGGATCTGTCCCTGCATAGGGATAACCAACACAACTTTACCAGAAACAAGGCTGAATAATTCCCTTCTCTTTGATTGTTTGATAATTAATCATTACATTCCAGGAATGTGCAATTTATTTAAAAGAAAGCTCTGAAAATGCTTAGTATTTGTTATGAAGATGTGCTTGATGGTTAACAGTATCTTACAGGATCTTAATAATGTGGAAAACCACCCCAAATGCATATATCTCACCTGGACACTACTTAGAAGAAATCAGTATATCGTATAGGAACTGGAGGTGATGCAGGGTTACAGGGCAAGAGCAACAAGAGACAGTGAATAGAAAGAAAAGGAAAGGAAGAAATATATGTGCATCATAGGACCAAATCAAATGACAGAAGATTTTAGTAAGATTCACTATGCAACATGCATGTGTGGGTGTGTATATAGCATCAGTCTTAATCAGTTTCTGCTGACGACAAATAAATCCCACGTTGCCTTACCAAAATGAAGACTTTGCAAGCGTTAATTACAAACACTGACTGAAAGGACTTAGGAAAGTATTTATCCACTTAACTGTTTCACCTTACTCTAAACATTTTTAAAATTATGTGCCGGTAATACCCTAAACATTCAGCACACACAGCTAAAGCAAAAGTACAAAGCTTTCAAAATAATTTTTCCAAATTTTTCCTCTCTAAATGAAATCCCATTGCTGTAATAACTCATGCTATACCTGACTGCAATTTTCCCTTGAATAGTTTCAGTAATTTCCTCACCAAAATGAGAGGGAAAAAAACAAAAACATATTATATAGATCTCTTGATATTGGAGCTGCTAGAGCTTCAGAGCATTAGCAGATTTATGTATGAGCAGTTTTGCTTTAGAAATCACTAGGAAAATGATAAAAGTGTATTTGCAACAAATCCTAATACACATTAAAACACTGATGGGGGTATCTCTAGCAAAGGACTCATTATTAAAGAAAATCTTCTGCATATCTCTTAAGTAGTTAGTTTAGATAGCTTTTTAAGAAAGAAAAAATAACTACTAGCTAACTAAAGGCATTTAACAGGTAAGTTATTTTCTGTGATCGTGTACGTTATGTGTCTTTGTCAAGATAATGAAAGAAAAACCTCTTGAAAATTCTCTTACAGCACTTAGAAACACCTGCCAGGGAATAACAGAAAAAGAAAAGAAACTGCATATACCGGTCTTCAAGACAGCGAGTCCTGCTTTCTCATGTATAGAGAAAAGCTACAAAGCTGCATTTCCTCCCAGAAAGAGCTAGTTTGCATCTGAAACACTTTTAACCTTATAGTTTGAAATAAAATATTAATATCTGAGCACAAAAACAAATCTTCCATGCAGTCAATTTGCTAAATGTCTCCTCCTCTGAGTACAGAGGGTTCCTGAATGTAAAGATAAATACTGTGCACATTCAGAAGACTCAAAAAGATTTAGAGTCATGGGTGTCAATAGAGAATTATGACTTGTGGAAGTCTGATTTAAGAAGCTTCTCTTCAAAAATAGTCTCTCAGATATTCTGATTAGAGGCATTTTACCGCATTACTAAAACAGACACTAAATCCAACTTAAGAAGACTGAGAACTCTACACTTCAAATGTTTGATATCTAGAATACACAGCTAAATAATAATGAACCTTCAGATAGACCCCTTGTAACCATCTCCATTGTAATGAGGCCTACAGAGAATCCAGTCACAATGGACTGCTGATTCATATATGTGACTTACTACACATAATGTGGCAGCTTCATTCTATTTTCTTATAGATTCAAATCACATATTGTGTTTGGAAAGGTCTCCCACCTTCAATGTTGATATGTAGCCACTATTTAAGATAACAGTAACACTGAAGCCAATAACCATAATTGAAACAAATTCTCCAAATAAAACAAAATCTTCTACATATCTCATAAGTAGTTAGTTTAGATAATTAGTTAAGAAAGAAAAAATAAAGACCATTTTTGTACGTTAAATAACTAGCTTTCATTCACAAAATACTGAAATCAGCTCTCACTCTTCCTGCACAGTGCAAATCACTGAAACAGACCAACTTTTCAGTACCAAGCAACTGCACACCAACCTCCTTAATACCATTTTATATAGCTCTAATATATTCAGCTGCTGATGCGCATTTCCTACTGAAAGCCACTGGATATTAAAATCAACAGTTCAACAGTAGAATTCTGCTTTTATTGTCTCACTAAAATTCTGTACTTCTGTATTTAAAATAAACAGGAGATTCTTGAGCTGCAGAAAAAATATTTACTGGTTTAGTTGTCAAAGAAGTCAAGTCTCTGTTCTCCTGTCATAATAGAAAAAGAAAAGTAGAACTAGAGCTTCATTAAAAGAAACACAAATAAATACTACCTGTAGAATGGCACTACTCTGTTGTTATTTTTTTTTTCCCCCTCTTTAAGTCAGAGTGCCATGAGAACGCAAACAGACATGAAACAAGACAGCTGGCAGACTACAAAGAAAAGACATAATGGAAATAAAAACCCTGGACACCAGAAATACCATACAAAGAATAGACTACCATCACTACTTTGCTTTCCTTGCACTTCAAAAGTCATGGAAATATCTGGTTTGCGAGGCATGACCTCTTTAATGTAAGAGCACTCTTCAAAAAAAACCTTAAAAATATTCTACAGATCCTATTGAGCAAGTCCCTTCCTTATACAACAGGAATACAAGCCAAGAATTCTATCTACTGATGAAATTAATATTCATCTCATTAAACAGGCTGGAAATGCCTTTCTTCAACAATTAATGAAGTGCTGAATACGACAAGACACAAAACAATCCCAAAACAGAAGGCTCATCTTAGAAGCAGTAACCTTTACTAAAACACTGTCTAAAGACCAGATTTGGTTTTCTCCTGGTGTAGTAATGAACCACACAAGACTGATACATTTCAAACGGTAACTCAGTAAGATCAAAACGAAATGACAATGCTGTTCTTCAGCAACTGTACTTTTCTACATTGTCTGATGATGATAACATGGAAAAATATTTAAAATTCAATGACTCAAACTTAAGAGTAGAACTAAAGTAATAAGAAGTCAAATACATATATAACTTTGAGTGATAACAGTAAAATCAGAACAAGTCAGGAGACTTAGTAATAACAATTAGCTATAAGTGCAACAAAAAGAAGGAAAAAAAAAAAAGAAAAACAAACAAAACATAACAAAAGCTCCGCTGGTGAAAGGTGGAGACCAGAAGAACGGGTGAGAAAGATTCCTCAGCTGCACCAGAGAGGTGTCTCAGTGCATTCTGAAAAACCTATCTGTAGCTGTTAAGAATTCAAAATTAAAAGTCCTCAAAGTAAAGAGTAGAAAAGATTAAATAGTATCTTCTATTCTAACAGTATAAAGCAGGCTTTATACAGAAGTGGAATCATGTGCATGCATCAACATGTTCAATACTTCAGGACTTCCTGTAGAGAACATATGCAAAGTGTCAGTGTAAGTTTCTACTATAGCTTAGATTTCACTTGAGGTGTGCACTAGTACACGAGACTACAGCAAGTCAGTAGAATGCCACAAAGTTTCTGATCTTTTCTGGAAATAAAAATACGTTTAGAAGAGTAATTTACCAGTAAAAGCCATGACAGTCAGTGAGGAATAGCAATATCGAATGGCATTTACATGACAAAGATTTACCAGACTACATTCCAATGGTTCATTTCACAGAGATGACAACAAGCAAATTCAGGGATGTTAACTATAAAATTTTAAGAAGGGAAATCTAATATGTTGAGAACCAGGTTCAGACAATTATTTTTTAAAAACTGAATAATAAAAAATAGAAAACTTAATCTGGAAATGCAGTTTGTTTTAAGATGTGACACATTTTGTTGAACAAGACTGGGCTAAGCAAGTCAAGAAACTTATAAACACAAAAATGCTTTTCAGACAGAAACAAAAAAAGACAGGTTCCAATGAAATCTCACTCTTGGTGAGAGAAGCTATAGTAAAGGAATATATAGAGAGAGCATGTACAGGTCAGGTTCGGATTACCTCTACCACGGAGTCTTTATCAGCAACAAACATAATGAATCACAGAAGGAAGGGACCCACAAGGATCACGTAATTGCATGGGTTGGAAGTGACCTCAAGAGATCATCAAGTCCAACTCCCCTGCTAAAGAAGGTGTCCTATGTAGGTCACACAAGCGAGCGTGTAGACTGGCCTTGAATATGTCCACAGAAGGAGACTCCACAACCTCCCTGGGCAACTGCAGTGCTCTGTCACCCTTACCTTAAAGAAGTTCTTCTGCATGTTAGTACAGAATCATAGAATCATGGAATCACTCAGGTTGGAAAAGACCTCAAAGATCATTGAGTCCAACTACAACCTAACCATACTACCCTAACTCTAACAACCCTCTGCCAACTCATGTCCCTGAGCACCAGATCCAAATGGTTTTTAAACACATCCAGGGATGGTGACTCAACCACCTCCCTGGGGAGCCTATTCCAGTGCTTAAAAACCCTTTCTGTAAAAAATTGTTTCCTGATATCCAACCTAAACCTAACTCAGCTCAACTTAAGGCCACTTCCCCCCGGCCCGTCACCTGTCAAGTTTTAGGCCATTACTCCTTGTCCTATCACTACACCTAACCAAGAAGAGCCTGGCCTCATCCATTTGCCTCCTACTTCCCTTTAGATATTTATAGACATTTATCAGATCCCTTTCTCAGCCTGGTTGCCCCTTTTGGCTGCCAGAGCATACACCAAAATATTATTATAGAACACGCTACAAGAAGACACTAAGGAATACAAGGTTGTTCAAGAAACCAGCACCTCTGTTTCAGATATTAAGAGTTTGAAACAAACAGGACCTAAGAAAAAAGTTATTTAAACTTGCCTGTGCAATAAAAAAAAGTCTCATTAGTAATTCATGTGCAACTGTAAGCTCCTCAAGCAATACAGCTTTCACTTGTCAAAGATAGAAAAGGAGGAAGTGGAAAAAGGAATGGTTATTACTACTATTATTTTCCTTTGCCACACGTTTAACAAGATTACAAGACCTCTATTCACACATACCAATGCACAGTGGTATATACTGCAGTTTTGAGACAGAGACCCAGTTACAGATGGTCACCCTGTCCCCAGATACTCATTTCTTGTCACATTTTATCACATCCTTTAGATAATTTTACAAGAGTGCTAAAATAGGGTATATTTTCACCTCTAAAAAAGCGTCAGGAATGGAATAACAATTTCTTTGCAAATCCTCTATTATAACAATGTCCCACTAACCAAAGTCAGAAATATAAAGCCAGGCCAAACTATCATCCAGCAAGGACTGCATATTCCTAATGAAATTAGATATGCTACAAATTTCTCACAGCAAATCCATTCAGCAATGCTTTTGCTGTCTTAAAAATCATAAAGAACAAACAAATTATATTTAGTTCATAGTATTGCAATAGTAGCAATGAACATCATCAACACGTTCTCTTTCAGTAGCAGTGAAAAAGCTCTGTTTTTCTTTACTTAAGAGCATCATTCCTTAAAAATGATTTTCTCCCAATTGCTGCAGATGACAAATACTTATGTGACAGCACTAAAATACAATAAAATCCAGCAGCTACTACAGCAGAATAGATAGTACTCTTCAATTATTACTCTAAATATTGGCTTAAAAAAATAAAAAAAATTATTCAGGAAAAAAATGGAAAATCTCTCTCCAAAAATTTAGACTCTTATAATAATGTGTCTGGTATGCTTTGCCAATTGCATTACTTGGTTACAACAAAATCTCTCTGTGCAAGTTATTTGGGAATTGAAAAAACAAAAAGATACTCCAAAATGCCAGAAAGGAAGCAAGTAATCATTTAAAAACTGATTTACTTCATAAATATGTTCTTCCATACAAAACACACATCTAGTACAAATCCAAAGAAGGAACCATGCCGAGGTGTTGCTGGAAAGTCCCTGTGCTGCATCAAGTGGAGTATCACATCTGTTAAACGTGGAAGTCAGTGCATTCTAGAAGTGTGCATTCAGTTCCCTAGCTCTGCCTGATGCTACTTATGTAGGCACATTGTATTTTGTGCTGCACAGAGAAACAGGCAATCACTTTAAGTTTGGATGCCCTAAGAATATCACTGACCAGCCCAAAGTTAACACTAGAAATTCAGACACCCATAAACACAATGCACTTTGTGCTGTTGTTTCTACCAGACAAAGGTCAAAAACTAGAGATAACCTGACACTCTTATAAGAAAGAGCATCATTTCTGTCCTTGTCTTTTGTTTCCCAATTCGCTTTGCTGGGGGGGTGGGCCACATTCTTCCCTTATAGGGGCACTCTATTTTCCTACTTTTCCTTCTTTTGGCAAGTAATGATTAACAAGAGCGTACAAAGGCAGCGTACACAGTCTCCTACACTTCATGGCATGCAATGGTGAAGTTTCTCCCATCCACCTGACAGAGGATCATAGAATCACAGAATCATAGAGGTTGGAAGGGACCTCAAGAGATCATTGAGTCCAACCCCCCAATCTTGATCTGTTTTCCAAAGTTGCAGTTTGGGCTTAACAGAGATAACATCATTATTTTGCTTGCCCTGGCAATGAAACATCTGCAATATACAAAGATTTATCAATAGTCAGGGAAGACACCCAAGTTTTGTTCAGGAGAACTCAAAAGCCATCCTCTGGACTTTCATTTAGACAACTCTACTACAGCATAAAGTGTAGTAAACAGCCCCCTCCCGAGAGATAGAGAGAGAGAGAGAGAGAGAGAGAGAGAGAGAGAGAAATACTAGCATCTGACAATGCAGAAATGAGAATGATTTGAGATGGAAAAGTTACAATGTTGTGCTGTATTTGCTGATGAAATCTTTAACATATTCTTATTATTCATGTTAATTACTATATTACATAAGTAATTACATTATATAATACTCATTTCATGCAACATTTGATTATTATTCTTTTTCATTTCCACATTATTGAAGCCAGTAGGCATCCTGGCATGGGGCTGCTTATGCAAGTAACTCTCACAGATCTGTACTTAGCTCACTGCAGGTTCAGTCTCATTTTTCTGCCAACATATGTTCAGAAAACTGGAACTGTATGTCAGTTTAATTTTATATTGATTCTGTTTTTCTTATTGCTACAGTAAAACCCCTGGAGTTTTACACACTGCTGGCAGCGTCCATGTTCAATCTGAAGTGTGCTGTGCCTCTTACCTCTCCCTCTGCCGGTAATAATTGCTCTTCGGTGCACCCTATGGAAAGAAAGCCCTACTAAAGAATTTAGTATCATCTGAAAGTAAACCTCAAGTCACAGAACTCCTAATCAACAGGAGCTACTCTCCTTCATAATACACTGATTGCACCTTTTCCTCTTCAGACTTCCTTTGAAACTTCCTCTAATTCCACTGAACGCAATTAGCATGGTAGCAACACATACCTGCATTTCTCAGATTTATTTTCAGCTTATTTTCTTGTTCTATTTGTATCTAAGTGTTGAGCTACTGCTTCTGTTTTTTTCTTTAACGCAATCATGTTTGAAGTTACTTCCATATAAGCTAATAAAAGTGCATCTGCTTGGAAAATCTGTGAAAAACCTCTATAGATTGTATAAAATGTATCAGTTTGATTTTAAATTGCCATGGCAACGCTGACGTCTTCAACTTTAAAGGACAGAGTTAATATTTGAGGAATGCTGTATTCATAATATATTTTGGGAAGCTGCAAAAAAGAATAAACTATTATTTTAGAATATAAACCTGAGTGACAGAAGAACATGTCACCACACTTACATTTAAACATACTGTTTACAAAAAGATCACCATAGAAATAAGTCTTTCTCATCTCAAACTGTATTTGCTCAAGCCATATTAAGATAAAACTTTACCATGCTAATTTTGTTGCTGTAACTCCGACCTTCCTACAACCACAGAAAATGAATTTGTAGGTTTAATTCAACAAATTCCACACAGGCAATTCCCAAACTTCTCTTCCTAGAGAAATAACACAGTAAACAAAGAGCATCAAAGAATTTTTACGTATCAACACCATATCTCTGAGGTCTCTGCCGCTGACAGGAGAACATTACAAACAGTTTTGATGAGTAAGGTAGTTTGGGCCACCTCTGAGCAGCAGAAAGTCAAGCAAGGAGCAAACAACCGACTACTGTTCAGTGGTTAGGGAACACACTTCTCATTTCAGTTATCTGAAATGAACATCATACGTTTTGCTATAATTAGATATCAAGACAGATAAAACTTTATCTGCAAGTCAACAAAATGAAACATAAGCCAAAGAAAATACCTTCCGCCTCAGAACACTGGCGTTAGAAGTACAAATGTTTAGCACGTAACTTTACAGTTACCCATGTCCTTGATTTTAAGGCACAAAACAGGCTGTCCTTCACTAGTCTTCATTTGTCATTTATCTGGTAATTTTAACATAATTCAGAAAGCACACAAAACATTCGCACAGTCATTTAACATGGGCTGCACCTACAGAGTTCCTCTTCTCCCCAAGTTCTCTTTTCTAACCTAGCTCTCACGGCTTGGGTTTGGCTCCCACAGTTTTAACTCAGCGTCCACACAATCCACACAGAAAGCTGTTTCCTGTACTCAGCTGAAGCCTAGTGGAACACGGAACAAGACAACCATTTTTCTCTCAGGTTCCCAAATTAATTTTTCTACAACACAACACATGCACGCTTAGATCTTTAAGTAAATGTAAAAACCAACAGTGCACAGAGCTTTGTAAGAATGTTAGCATGTCTATTAAATGCTGCCCTTGAAGGGCTTCACCAGGTGAAGAAAGAACAAAACATTTTATTACATAACAGTAGCAGCAGCAGCATCCTGCACTTCTTCAGTTTAGCTTGTAAAGCACTTGCAGCCTGTTATTTTTATGGCGATGGAAATGCAAATAGATACAACAGACAGGTTCACACAGCAAGAGAAAATGATAAGGCTGAAAGCAATTTTCCATTTTACAGATTCAAAACAAGGAAAGGCAACATGTAAATTCCCTGCTTGGAAATCTATAATACCAGCACATCTCTTCAGTAAATCTGTAAAGGAAGGCCAGCATTACTAATGCCATTTTGTACTTTAAATAAATGTCTTAAACATTTAAATTCACATTACACAAATTACTGAAGATTTTTAAATAAAATTAATTTAAGGCCAAAATTGAAACGGTCTGATGAACAACACAAATTAATCTTTCTCACCTGCCTTTAGTAAAACTGAATAAAAAAGAAAAAAAAATCCCAAATAGAATTTCTTCATCCAAATGAAAAGTAATTTCTACTGAGGTACTGTTCCAGAAATCAGTCTCCATACACCCACAAGCATCTATTGATGAAATGAAAGGATTACGTACGTTTTAACAGCAGGAATTTGGGAAAAATGAACTACTTGTAACAGTCAAGGGCACAAGGAACTACAGAGAAGCTGCTTAAAGCTAACAGTAGTAAAAACTGAATACTTCACATAAATTCTCTATTATCAAACTGTCAGTGAAATATATTTATTTATTTATTTATTTATCTATCTTTTTGTATCCTTTACTTGGTAAGAAGCCAACCTGCTTTCCTTGCAGAAGAAATTAAAAACTAAAAATACATCAACTTCAAACTTTTGGTTTTCTTTAGGAACTGCAGTCAAATTTGAAAGAAACAGATTTTAAGGCCTGCTTTTTTCCATCTATTGAAAATATTAGTGTTGGGTATTTTATTACTGTTACTTTAAAAAAAAAAAAAAAAAAGAAAAGCTTCTTCACCACTGAAAACCAAAGATATGGGGATTTTTCATTATGTTTCTAGGTTTAACATTACCATGCATAGGACAGCTGTGGCAGAGGCTGTACTTACAAACTGAGATAACTGAAGTCTGTGTCTACCTACTGCAAACAAAAGCCAAAAAGTAGCAGAGCAATAAAATGCTAAGAAAACAGTGTTGTATTAGATCCAAATCTAGAATGAGCAAAAACAATCTGATACAATGAAATCTGCTTTTCATCTTAATTTAAAACATAGGCTCAACAGACAAAAAATCATCAAGGAGATGGCATACTTCTTTTGTCTGATCTTGGGGAGCTCCTGAAAAAAGGAGACTTAATGGGTAGATAAAAGATTTGTCGGGACACATATGGTTTGAGCACAACAGACGTTAAGTCTGTGAAGCTGAACATGAGCAAGGCATGAGATAATATCCTATTGACCTTCATTTTCCAGTGGGATTGCAGTAAAATACCCCCTGTATTTCTCTCTTCTAAAGCAGTTGTCTTGTCTGCAATGTTAACTTCCTCTATCTCAGTAGCCATACCTAAGAAAACCACAACAATAACTCAACAAAAGCAGTTCAGATGGGTAAGATGAATGAAACTACTCAGCAGAGTTTTAACAGATAGGATCTCTCTTCTCCCATCCTAGGTAGGATAACATTTACAGACCTTCAGCAGTTTCCTCCCATTGCTCTTCTGAAAGATGGCAGATATATCTTTATGGATATGTTTTCTGCCCAAATGAAGGCACAAGAAGAAAATAACATATATGTGTCAAAGTAGTATACCAAGCTATCATACCAAAACTGACAAAAGATGTTTGGCTGCTAGAGTTCCTGCTGAACACAAAAGTTCCTTGCTCAATCGACACCGGAGAGATGTGAGATTTTTTGAAGATTGAGCTCCCAGATAACAACACAGATGTGCGGTACAGTATGGGTTTATAAAGTAAATACAGAAACCAACACTTTATTCTAATGCTGACCTTGTAACGCTGCGAAGAAGAATGCATTCTACCTAAAGATATGGAAAACTGAAGATGCCTACAGACAGTTTCTTAATTTGAGATGAAGACACAATCACCACTGGGTGAAGATCACCACATTTTGTGGTGATGAGGTATACAGAAATGACTAAAGCATTTCAGATCTTAAGAAAGGAGAGAAACTAGCATTTATAATACTTCTTTTTATGAAAACCAACCCCAAAAAAATAATCTCTGAAAATTAAATGTGAGACTGCAGATCTTTGGCACCGTAAATTATGATTGGACAACTAAACACACATTGCGCTTATACAGCAGAAAGCATAACCTCCCCTTGAGCAGTAACTGACATAATGATGAACTCTGAGCACATGCTCTAGCTCATTTAGCTAGTTAAGATGAGTGAAATTATTCAATAGGTTTCAATCTTCTCTTTAAAGATTTAACAAAGAGCTAGTCATGAAGCTCATGCTAACAAAATCAGGTGATGTGGTGCCTCTGTCTACTAAGAAAAGTGAACCACAGTACAGCTGATAAACATCACCGCAAACTTCAGAGCCATCACAAACTAAAAAAAGCAGATACACAACCCTGGAAACACTAAGGAATTTTACCTTAAAACAAATGAACAAACAAAAAAAATAGTATGAAGCACACAAAACTCAGCTGTACACTGTACTGCATTCTGAATAATTTATGTTGAAAAAATCAATCTCCAGCAAAAGCTAAAACATTCGGGGAAAAACCCCTACAACTGACATTACTGCTACACATCTGCAGCTCTCAGCAATTCTCCCAATGTGGAGGAGAATTCTCTCAGCATGTGGAAATCCTGAGACACAACTGTATTTAGATTTCTATATTCGATAATTACCAATGAAACTGTAGATAACAATCGCCATATTTTTTCTCCTCCCACTCACAGTAACAGCTTCAAAGTATCCTGTGCTCTACAATACAAGTTCTACAGTTTCCTTCATTTACTACTTGTATGAAAACCTCCATCACATAAAACTCTAGTCCAAGACCATTTTATGTATTAATAGATACAGAAGTAGTTGCTCTCCTATGGCAATTTTTATACTAATTCTGAGTTCTATTCTACCAGTTGTCTTTTCCCCACCCAAGCTGAAAAAATGTTTGGTGTTCTTCAAATGTCCATCATTCTGTGTCTTTGACCACGCTTGGGTATCCTTCGATGTATGGGAGTATCACTGGTACACTATAGTAGTATTACATGCTTGAAGCTGGTCATAAATTTCCATCTTTCAAAATGCCCCAAATTGTATTTATCTTTTCAGTCACACTGGTGCTGAAATGATGTTTGCAGGCTCACAGCTACTCTCAAATGAAATAGTAACAGCCTGTTGTGTTACATTCACAGTTGGGTTCCACCCAGCTTCATCATCATCATTCATTTAGGATTAGAGGTAATGGCTTAATTTGTAGCAGGGAAGGTACTGATGAGGCAAGGCATTGGAACAGGCTGCTCAGGGAGTCACTGTCCCTGGAGGTATTCAAGAAAAGGGTAAATGTGGCAGTAAGGTTTAGAGGGCATGGTGGTGATGAGTTCACAGTTGGAATGGATAATCTTAGTGGCCTTTTCCAACCTTATAGAATGGTGATGATAGACTCATTATCATAGAATCATAGGGGTTGGAAGGGACCTCAAGAGACCATCAAGTCCAACTCCCTGTATCAATCCTGACTTTCATCTGAATTTACTGTCAAGATACCTATGATGGGATCTCTTTCTCCATATTTTAGAGGTCTACACCACAATCTTGTGTATCTGGGTTAATTTTCTTAATTCCTTTTATACACATAAAATCATTCAACAGGCACACCAAATAGGACAGATGACTCACACCACTCAAATAAGTACTTCTCTCCAGCGGCTTTCTAAAGTGAATCTCAATAAGTTCAGATGCAAGTTTTATAACACTTTTAGTTCTGAAATTCTTCCATTCTTTATAGTGAACTCTAGTTTTAACAGACTTGAATAACTATGTAGCAATAACAAAATGTCAGATTATAAAGTGTCCCTTCTTCCAGATGGTTTCTGTACATGCTGAACAGAAGAGATTACCATGGAGTCCACTAGTAACCTCCTTTTATAATAAACATTTATTCCTGCATTCTATTTTCTATTTAAAGATTGCTATTACCCTTGGCACGTTCCTCAGCAACATGGAAGAATAAAGGCTCCACTCAGCAGTTCTTTGTTCAGCAACATCACATCTGACTGTTTTCAGATCACTTGAGCAAGGACCACTTGGTTTTAGTTATCTGTTCTTATTCCTCTCAAATTCAAGTTTGTGTTTAAAATGATGAACGTTTACGTAATTGAACTAACTTCCATTTCACTGATACAGTTAATAATTTATTCCCCATAAATAATTGCTCGTGTAAAGGAATCTCTCTGACCACCTGTAGTTGATACTAGAAACATAAAATCATCAAGGTTGGAAAAGGCATTCAAGATCAACTCCACCACTCAACCATGACCCTAAATTCCTCATCTACACTTCTCTTAAATACATCCCGGAATCACAGTTCTGTCAATTTCATAGGTAGCCCCCTCCAGCACCTAACCTCTCCCACCATGAAGAAATTCATCTCGATACCCAGTCTAAACCTCTTCTGGTGCAACTAGAGGCTCTTTCCTCATGTCCTTTCACTTATCACCTAAGAAAATGCCCAAGAAAAGAGACTGATAACCTTCTCACTGCAACTTCTTTTCAAGTAGCTGTAGGGGGCGTATGGGAACAGTTGAATCACGGCCTGAACCACTGATGGATCATCTGAGGTTAGCACTGAGTCAGCCATAGGAGCACAGGTAAAGGCAATACACATGTGTGACCGGAGGGGTGAAATCAGGCTCCATCTCTCCCAGACCCCAGTTTAGGGCTGACCACCACTGGGGAAGGATCTCTTGTTGGAGATCTCTCCCATGTGGAGTTTCAGGCAAGCCTTGACTTCTAGTGACATGCGAGCCCTTCCTAATTTATTGGGTATCTTTATACCATCTGGATAATCCATCCAAAAAATATACTGTCCATCTTCATTGTACTGTTTGGGTACTGTTCATTCAGGGTATTCACTCTACAGGGGGTAATGTGGCCTCCCCTCAGCCTCCTTCAAGCTAAATAAGACCCAGTTCCCACAACTGCTCTTCAAATGCAAGTAGTCCTTCTAACAATCACTTATCTTTCCTAAATCCTCTGTTTATACCTCAATGTGTTCAGTTTAATGCATCATTTCTGCAGGCAACATCTAGTGAGTTTAATCCCTGGTTTTTTTTTTTTGTTTGTTTTAGCAAACTCTAAATATTGACTCCATATAATTCCCTCAAGATCATTTTTCAGTCTTTCTTAGCAAAGCTTACTTCGTATAGCCTGCTAGACTCAGGCTATTTCCATTCCTCTTACCTGGATGTGGCAAGTACTTTTAAAATAGTGGTTGGATTACGGATTTGATTTACTTTATCTCCAAAAGCACTTGACTGTTCTGTTCATCCATCCTCGGATTTATTTTTATATAAAAGTTTTATTCCATTTCAGGAAGGCATTCTCTCCCTTAAACTGTTTTGTCAGTAGCATGTACTTGCAGTTAACATTTAGTGGTAAGTTTCTTAACAGATCGCATTTTCTCTGCAGCAGAACTGCCAGGTCACAGCCTGAACCAGTGGTTAAGCATTGGGTGAGAAGGCATGGATAACCCAGGGAGCTCAGGTGCAAGTAATGTACCTGTGCATCTGAAAGACTGAAGCCAGGATTCATGCTGCTTCACCCTCATTTAAGGGTTAGCAGCTGAGGAAGTAGCATCTCTGGATACAGACCGCATTCCTCCTGGGTTGTCATTGGTCATTAGAAGGAGTGAGTTAATTTTTTTTTTTTAATCTGTTATTGCACTGTGGTGTTTGTATCCTATTAGAAGGCACTTTCATCATCTTTTGCCTTATCGTACTTATTTTTTAGACCCTCATTAAATAGATACTGCTTTTTTTTGGGGGGGTGGAGGGGAAATGCTTCTCTTCAGAAGATAAATACTGTACCATATATATGCAGAAGTTCAGTTGCCCAAGTTCACAATCACTTGTACAGAATCTATTTTTAAAAAAAGCTACAAAGCAATGCCCAGCCATTTCTGTGCCATTCCTACCTGGATCAAATTTCAACAACGTCCCAGAAAACCTTACAATGCAAGTAACTTAAATCCTTAAGGAATAGGGTGTAGATGCAAAAAAGTTACACACGCAGGATTCAGGATTGTTTTCTCCAAATTGAATAATTCTAGTTCCTACTCTTTCAGCAGTAGGGACAGACAACAGGAAAAAGAGGTAAGGAGCTACTGAAAGAAAGTAACAGGAGATTCTCAGTCCAGTCCCCAGTTACGATAACAATCCATAAATGAAAAGCAGAGAGAAACACCAGTTACAGATGCATTATTAGAAATGTAACCAGTTCTTATACTTCAGGTCCTCACAGCTGAAAACTCATTACTGTGCTGAGTGAATCCCAAGTATGGCTTTTCTTATAAGGAGTATTCAGTCATCAAGAACTAAGAGGATTCACAACATTTCAAAATTGAAAAAAAAACCAACAACAACAAAAAAAAAAACCTAATATGCAAGAACAAGAAATTAAAATTATCAGAATTTTCCCCTTGGAGACTTAGAAAACTAGATAATACAGAAGTCTTTGATCTCCCTCCAAGTTTTCCATTCTTTCCTTCATACAATTTAATCCTTAAATTAATAATTAACTACTACAGCAACAAGAGTAGAAAAATGGTAACTTAACATGCGAGAGCTCTTTCCAGTTTGAAAAAGAGGAACTGGGGATCAGGACATACATATACAAAAAAATAGTTTCTATTAGTTTGAGAAATTTCAAAATTTCAGTATTTCTGTACAGATATATATTCATTTGTCATAAAATGGTCTTTCAGTTGAGTTTGGAAGAATCCAAACAAATGATTACTTCTGGTTTTGGGAGCAGTCACCTCTACTAAGGTGTGACAGCTTCTCCAGGTGCTCTGAAGAGGGAGTTCTACTGTTACCAAACTCAGCAAGAATGAATTAGTCTGGTTATATTTTCACATCTATGAAAAGAATCAGTCCACAATAATTTAAGCAAGCCTGTAAACTATTTTACAGAAGTGGTAACATGAAAGCATCAGACAAAACACATGACAAATTAAGCATGTTAAAGATAATTTCTGTTTAAATACTGATTTATGAGATTACCTTCAATACTCAGATTTGAACCATTTATTTTTAAACCCAGCTATATGTGTATTTACTTTTTTTCATAAACACACAATGTGTCACCAATTTTCATGATAGATACCTTATCTAAAGAAAATAATTAAAGGAGACAAGATAATACAAAGGAGAATAAGTTTCTTGAGTTAAATACTATTTCTCTTTGCTATTATTATTAGTATAAGAGAACAGTATGAAGTTCTACTGTGTCCTTATTTTCATTCACTTATACATGTTTGCATGTTCAAGACATATCCTAAGTAATCATAAGGTATTAGGTGTTTTTCAGCAAGGAGGGTAAAGAAGGAAACAAAACAAGTCATTTTTGGCAACAACACACATATTTAACACTGGATCTCAAGGGCATTTCTGCCCCTCCTTTTCCCCCTCCCCCTCGGTATGACAATGGGAGAGAATGAGAGCTACCAGAAGCAGCTGAATTAGATGCATAAACTACAGTGCTATCTAAAGCTCTGATAAAATTTTCAGAAGAACTTTCTGCCAGACAGTTCATTCACAGATTAAATATTTCCTACTGGACATTATCTGATGCTTTCAAGTAACACCATAAGAATGGGAATATCCAAACAAAAACAAATACAAAATCACTTTTATGGTACTCTCCAGGATTCTAAGTGCTGAGAAAATACTGTTCTTATTCATCATTAATTTGGGGAAAACATATTTTGTTGGTCATTTAAAAAAAATTAACACACAGCATACTGAAAGAATTCACTTCAAAAGTTTAAAACAAACAGGCAGAACAATCTGATCAGGAAGGAACTGAATGCATAGTATTTCCTGCATGCACAGAAGTTTCCATGACTTTGAGAATGTCAACAAGATGATCCAACAGACTTGATTTGTTACTCAGTTACAATCAGAACTTTCAATAGAAAGCAACAAATGTAGCAGTGAGACTTTATTGTCTTCTCAATAATTCTGACAGTAAAATGCTCAAAGCCCCATACATTATCACACCTTACCTTTGATGCCATACGCGTGAACAATGCATTTTGATCCTCTGCTGTTCTCATCTTCTCATTTTTGACTAAATCCTGCAGGCTCATACTGTCATCATCCTGAAAATACCTTACTCTTTCTTTATCTACATGAGTCGTGACCTGGAAAAAAACAATGAAAATAAATATTAACCTAGTGAGAAAGATCAAGTATGAAATTCAAACCCTGATTATTTCAACAAGTTTAAAGAATGAGGGATAAAGCTAAACATATCTGAAACAACTGGGCTTGCTGCTTTATTTAACCTAAGAAAAGAAGAATTTTCCATTTTTTTCAGTTGTTTCAGTATTAGCTAAGTAAAAACATCACCTATAGCTCTATATACTCGGGCTGACAGAGCTCACGACTCAGGAAAGATGCAAAGCAGTTCACTACAACAGCTGATCAGTTCCCAAAGATGGAATATTCCAAACAGTAATTTCCATTATTTACTGTAGTTTTTAAAAAACAAGCAATTACAAACACTACTGAAATTTTGTATAAATTTATATAAACGTGATACCTCTGCCATCTTAGAGTGCAAAAAGGAAGAGTTTGTCCTTCAGAGCAGGAGTAAGCTAAATACTGAAGAAGGATATGGTAGGCAATGGTCATTAACCATATGCTAAAGGTGGCATTTTTCCAAAACAAAAACAGGACAGAAATAAACTGTTTTTAAAGTAATAAATTTCTTATCTCTTGTACATTTCACACTGCACTATTGCTAACTAATATGTCTTGTCAGTCAAGTACATACTAGAAATACTAGAAGTACTGAATGCTCCTCCAGCCTCAAGATCAAAGTAACAGTTTGTTGTTGGCAAGCAAATATCCAGAAAGTAAAACATTGTTTCAGATTCCAAGATTCGCACTGTCCCTCCAAACACTTCTACTAAGGTTAGGTCATAATTTTTATTATCATCAGCAGCATTTTTTATCAGGAAGAAAGGGAAATTAATCACGGAGAATATTTCAGAAATTCAGCTCTGCTAAAATTTATTATTTACAAACATTATGTAATATAAACTACTTAGCTAAGAGACTGTGATAATCATAAAAAAAGAAGGAAAAAACACCTGACAGTACACTTAAATAAGACTAAAAATGGTCCCTAGGGAAATGTAAGTCTGAAAATAAACTTAATATATGCTTAATAAATATATACTCTATCACTTAATTGCCATCATCATCTGAAGGGAACTTTTAACTACCTATCGACATTCTGATAAGACACTCACACGGATTATTGCACCATAAATCCACGAAATCATTTTGGAATTACACTCCTTAATACTCACTTTTGTAACACTTACCATCTGCCTCTTTCTCCGTCCTCCTTTAGGCTCCTGTGGTTCAGCTGATGCAGTCACAGGCCATGCCCTTCCACTTTGATCTGTTCTGACAAGGATCACTTGCTCATCTTCTTGATGCCTTGAAGCCTGTAACAGGTTTTAAGATACACTTTAAAACAGAGGATAAAAAACAAAAGAAACGGCTAATCCCAAATTAAATAAACATTTTAAATCCTAAAGATTAAAGAACAAATCATTTTCTTGTTGCATGTTTATTTTAATAAGAAGGTACTATTACATTACACACACAATGAAAATGAACAGGATATTGAAAATGTATCCGACTAGTCAAGTCCAGACTAAACATGTTTCTCTAAAAAGAATTAAACTTGTATTCTTGGCTTTTTTTTCATAAAGCTTCATTCCCAAAAGGAACACAATGCTTCTGAATACTTCAGCAGAGAATACTGAATTAATTTATACAACCAACCCAATGGTGTACTCCTGAAAAACATGTGAAAAGCTCTAGCAATTTTCCACTTCTGCTGTGTTTTTTATGAGTGGTTCTGGTTTGGGCTTTTGTTTCTGGGGGTGGGTGTTGTTTGTTCTATGTTTTTATTTATTGACTGGTTGGTCTGGGTTGTTTTTGTGTTGGGTTTTTTTTTTTTTAGTTTGTTTGTTTCTCCACAATTTGGCAAGCAAGCTAGCCAAAACATTGACTACTACTTTTGAATATATCCCATTAGATCAGACTTTCATTTACTGCCCACCTGGCACTGTAATATGGAAAGAATTTACAGAGTGGTCCTTACCACGAGACATAGACACAGAAGGTTAAAACAAAAACTACTGGTAATGTTGACTTGACTTTGTCAGAACCAAGACACCAACTGCTGGTTTCAGCTCAGCCTGTCAGCCAGCAACAGGAAAACAGACTGTGAAGTCTTTATCAGTCATATGAACACAGAGGAGACCCCTTCGTACCTTGTAGAAACACTTTTCCAGATAATGTAATTCCTTCTTATACTGAACATTTTCAAAATTATGAAACCAGTACCAAATATCTGCATCAAGGACCTATTCACAAATGAGGTCAAATCAGAAGGACAGGACTAAACACTTTTATCCTGAAGTTTTATCCCTAGTTGTCTTAGTTCATGTCAGCTGCTCATTAACACTCTAAAAGACATAGATTTCATTCAGAAAAAAAACACATTATTTTATGAAAATATTCTGGAGGAAAATAATTCACTTATGTAGAAGATTCAACTTCAGTGCAGCTCAAGGAGATTACAACTCCACCTCCTATGACTTCTCTACCCATCAAATAAAGAGGAAAGGAAGAAAAGGAGACCTGCAATATTTGTACAGGAATAAAAAAGAAGACAAGGAGGATTCATTTGGCTAGACAGACTTTATCAGCAAATCCAAAAAGGAAGCACTGTCACATAACTCAGTGTTGAAGGTACTCGCATAGAATCCAGTCCTCTAGAGAAAATACCAGGCAGCTGAATGTATTCATTTCTCAAACGACTGTTTAAATATCTGACTGCAATTCAGCTATTGCGAACTCCATTTCTAGGTATTTACAGCTGTAACTTACCCTACTGGAGTCAGTTATCTAGATGTAAAAGACAAGAGGGCTGGATACACCTTCAGCCACTGCTGGAACCAGAAAAACTGCCTTATCAATTCAAGAAACTATCTCCCACCACCTAAGCTTCCAATTGGGATGGAAATCACCACTCTGACAGCTGAGCTTCATGATGAAGTCTTGTCAAAAGACAGTTCAGCCCAACACTCTCCAACACTGGCACAACGGTACTTTCCCACCACATAGGGGTGCTCTCTGAATTCAAATAACGACATAGGTACACAGAGATAGACAGAGAAGTACATTTATATACTAATAAAGGAAGAGGAAAGGCAAAAACTGTTCACCTGAAAAATAAGCACTTAACTTCCTGAAAAACAATAATAAAAAATAAGAATAATTCTTGATTACAACAGACAACGAAGATGTTTAGGTAAGTCAGATGATTAAATCAGAGCAAAAAGGGGGACATCACTAAATCTGGTGATATTGGGACAGCTGTTGTCAAGTCGTATAAACAACCTTATTAATCTCAATTTGAAGAGATTTTCCACTAACCAACTGATGTGTCTACTTTACATGTGCCATTTCTCCCTAATGAAAGCCTGTCCCAGAAACCCCGATCAAATCAGAAAGTTCTGGAGACACTGAAGTATGCTGGCTCAAACAGCTTATATTTTACAGGAATGGGCACACAAAGGTAGAAGCTATGGAGAAAAAATGTCTAGATAAACCACTGCTTCCCTTTTCTGTACCACCGGAGGCAGACCTCACTTCTGAGGTGCAAATCAAGATATCCAACACTAATCTGGCTCTCAAATAATGATGTGTTCAGAGAAGCACTTTACATACACCACTACTTGTTCCATGTATCAGTATCAGTTGTTACTTTTTCAGAACAGGTGTTTTCTCTCTTTTGGAAAGGACCAGGGAAGAAGAGGTGATCAACTGCAATAGGGGAAAAAGGTTATGCGTTTCTGCACACAAAAAAAAAAAAAAAAAAAAAAGACAAGAGGATGAAGAACTACAGAATGAGGGGAATAGAGCAGGATGTACTTTCAACTTAAATGGATGACGGATGCAAAAGGAGTGTTCTGCATATGACAAGCAGGTAACTAGTATAAAGAAGTCAGATGAAGCCACCAGGGCAATAGATTTCAGCCAGCTCCTGTTTACACAACATGAGATGATGCTAAGGACAAACATTAAGGTGTATCACATACTGAAGTCAGCACCCACAGGGCTTTTTTGTTCAGAGAGTCCTGACACAGGACACAGAGACTGACCATGGCATATTCAGATCTAATATTCCAGAGAATAGGATAAGGCACAAAAGATAGCAATCTTTAACTTAGAAGTAAAAATAAATAAGAGAAAGAAATGGTTAAGTGTTCCTTCCAAGGGAAATTTAAAGGCGCGTATTATAAGCCAGGATGAATCCAATAGATCAAATGTGCCAAGCATGATTACTTTGAAGATTAAAGCAGTTACTAGAGGTAATGACATCCTTCAGAAGTCAAACTCCTGACTAAATATAACTTTGAAAAGTTTTAAATATAAACTGTAAAAGCGTATTGTACCTAACAAACAAAAAGGAAAGGCAAAAGTTAATTTGGAAGGGGCTCTTACTAATAATAAATAAACTATTTCTAAACATCAGAAGCTAAAAGCTTTCAGATGGAAAAAAAAAAAAAAGGAATTATCAGGTGGCTACTGCAGTATGAAAAGATGACAAACGGGTTATTTGAATTCTGTGTTCCCATTCCACTTTTGAAAAAAAATAATAAAATGTAATAATCATCTTCAAACCAAACAGTAAAATTTTTCAAGAAAGCTTACGTGAAAAATAATTGTCTCTGGAGTTCCCAAAAACAATTCCAAAAGATAACATCCACCCACGTACATCAGCATTCATTGTATTGTTTAAACAGGACTCAGTACAAAGACAGTAGATGTAACCACCACCACGAGTTCTGCGTTTTCATCATCTATGAACAAGAGCCTGCGTGCTGCCAATGGATGTCATTTTTTCCACATGAAAGAATTTGGTGGCACATCTTTGCTCCACATGTACTTTTTACCAGACTGCCCCTCTGCTGCCATCTGCCACATGGCAACAAGATGCAACGGCATATAGGTGGGAAGGTTCAGCCTCTACTGCCATACTACCAACATCTGCCTCTGCCATTGTGGTCCAACAGCATAACACAGAAGACATTTCTTTCAGAGAAGCCCTTGTATGGTTAGAGTTCGTAAAAGACAAACTCACAGAAGTATGATAAAGAGGCTTTAACAAGTGTGGAAAATGAGAAAAGAGCCTTTGTAAGGTGAAGTAATGGCTCTTAGCAGTACCAGTCTTTTCTGAGAGGCTTAAAGGCATGCAGATACCTAACTGAAAGAGCAAGCTTAGAACGTTTATCCATTTAACTATTGTCAGTTACCTCATTAACTCTGGCACATGCTCTGGGATTTTCCTGAATAATTATTGTCAGGTAAGTAACATCTTATAGTTCAAAGTGCAACACCAACTCTTAAAATACATACTTCAGTATATTAAATGTTATATATACTAATACATGTTAAAATTGAAACTGCAGAAGAGGCTCAGTCACCATTCCTGAGCCACGTGATGACTACTACACACACAATATAATTTACATCCTTAACAAGCAATCTTTTGGTGAAATTAATGAACTAGACTGGAATTCTTTGTTGCCGTTAATGAAGAAACATGAATTTCTAGTTCAGGACAATTAAACTTGTAAAGTACAAAACAGTTCTCAAAAATATACAAAACACTACAGAAAAATTAACACCTGAGTGAACAAAACAATGAGAAAGATAAACGCTTAAAATTAAATAAGTAAATAAAATGCAGTTCCATAGAGGACTTTTGAACTCTCAAGAGATGCTGTCTGTTTGACAATCTAGCAGGAGGAAATGGAAAAAGCTCTGCCTCCCTACATGCAGGAACAGACACTGAAGTGCCTAAACAAAGGGAGTAAGCAGGGCAATCATCTGAGGCACTATCTGCTAAATTGGAACTGGGATTCAGTATTAGCTGATAAAGAGAATAAAACACATTTTAAGAGGCTGTATACTGTGGAACTGAGAGCAATGCAAGCCAGGAAAAACAAACTATTTTTTTTTTAATTACCGAACAAACAAAAAGCTGTAGACTGTGAGAAACAAGTTGTCTGCACATCCTTAATAAGGGCTACAATAGAGTGGTACCAGCACAATGTAACAGTAGAAAAACAAAGCCTGACAATATCTTCAGTGAGGACAAATCACAACCACCACACACCAGCTCTGTGCTCGCAGATAAATTACGTGCTGAACTAATTCATTGTATAACCTGATTATTTTTCTTCAGTCTATGGCCAATGGAAACGCCTTGAATCTCTAATCGGTCTAAGGATTTCTCAGCAGGCTGTTTCTTCCACCCTCTGTCTCCTTTTCTATTGTTCTTTCTTCTCTGTTTTCAACTGATCTTTTTCTCACTCCTCAGACCGTGTTACACGTGCTCACGTGAGTTTCCAGATAGATGAGGCAGCCCTGCTCAGGCTCAAGTCTGCCTCATTTGTAAACATTTTCATGAGCAGAGCTCACCAGTGTATTCACTACCCTGAGTGTCCATTAAGTAAGTTTCAAAGCACCTAGGCTCCCCCTCAGGGTCTGCTGCTTGTGTTGAATACCTGAACCACCCACTTCAAAGCTAATACCTAAAAAATTGATAGATATAGCATTATCCCTACAATACAAGGTTTGGATCTCACAGCAAGAAGTTTAAATAGTCGCAGATCCATACAGAAGATCACAGTATAAAACTTTGGTTTAGGTTCTTATCCATGCAGGCTGTAACACAGGACCAAAGTATCTTACAGAAGCGTATCTTCATTAGGTCCTGCTAGCTTTATATTTAAAACATGAGATGAAAAAAAGAAATCATAGCTCCTAATTCATAAGTGAAAACATTCATTATTACAACAGGATTAGACACATAACTACTGATTTATCTTTTTTAATCCAGTTAGTGACATCAGTTAATAACATGTTATGTAAAAATGTAATTTTGTCTTATAAATATAAAGCAGTTTGCCCTTTAAATTCAATTCTCTGTTCCTGTATTCTGAAAAATTGAATTTTCTCTAAACTGTTCATTGCTTAGAATAACCAATCTGACCACCTTATTCATCTCCTCTTGACACTGAACACCTCCAATCAACCCTGCATTCAACCATTTTTCTACTTGCTCTCAGCACTTAGAGCATCTTTGAGATAAAATGATCAGAATGACATCTCATGAACAGAATAGACAAGCACACAATCTAAAAATCAGAAGGCTTCATACTATCAGCCTCTAGAAGTAAGATGAGGACTTAGTAACGTGTACCTGACAGCAGTTTGCACTGTGTACTGTAATGAGAGCCTAACAGGGAAAGCTGAAGAGATTAAGCCTAGGAAGAACAACATCAGGTGTCAGCAAGCCGCATAACCTTGCAAATATAGCTTTAGCAAAAGGTTTAAAGATGCAGTTTGATATTTCAAATTGCTAGCTATATTTTGAAATTGTCTTGTAAACAAAGCATGAGTGCCACTGCAGGCACAGGATGTAGAAAACAGGAAAAAAAAAAAGATGATTAGGTATATGTTTCTACAGCAAGAATATCAGATACAAAATATAAATACTCAGACCACAAAAAAGAAAGGTCTTGCAGCATGCTGATTATTAAGGCCACAAATTTCCGTTTCATCTTATCAAAGACAGAAATGTAATATAAGACTCAAAATGTGATAATGTACTGAAACTAGTAAGATGTTTTATTTCATTTAGTTGCTAATACAATTTCTCCGGTACTTTTTAAATACAAAACTCAGTTTCCTATAAATTACATTTAGGAAGTTAAGAAAGTTTGTCTTAATATGTTTTTGTAGTATAAAGAATCGTTTAACTTTCTGTAGCTGACATGGACAAGAGTTTTCAGGAAATACTCTCACCAGAAGCTGCATATACCTATTATTTTTAAAAAGTGCACTCTAATGCTGTTAAGGCTGTTCTGCAAATGTATGCCTACTTTATTATTCCTTGTTCCAGTTATAGCTAGTCAGTGAGCTGCACGGAGAAAAGCTTTTCCTGAAGAAACAACGGCACAGCCATCCTGCAGAGGGGATTCAAGCGTGACGGAACAGCAGCGATCAGAAACTAAGATGCACTGAAAACATCAGAGATGCATCTGGCCAAAATCTGTTAATTTACCTCCACATTATCTGAAGCTCCAAATAAAATCACACTATACGTTCAGCAAGGGTCGTGAGACCTCAACATCTTAATTTTCACACAGGTGTTTCAGCTGCACTCTTCTGAGAGTTTTAGGTAATTTTTAAACGATCCTGCATCAACGTAAGTCAAAGAGATTTACTACAACTGCATTTAAATCCTACACTGGATATAGCAGAATGAAAGGCCCTTCAACTCTGTAAAATTATAATATGTTACAAGTAAGCTTTGATAAGCAAATATTTTACCACAGAAAATAAACTGCATTTATATTCTCAATTCTCAAACATGAAAAAAAAAAATGCCGACACAACTGCAATTTTGAATGTTAATTTTAAGGGCCTGGGGCACTGCTGTTTCATTTTTCTAAACATCACATCTGATGTACTGACTATGTTTCACATTTCTCTCATGTCTTGTTCATATGTATTAATTACTGTTTAAATTTTCTATTCATAAAACCACTCTTGTACGCTAAGTTCTGGATACTATAAAGATTTTCACTACAAGACAAAATGAGCTAAATTAAGAAGAAACTTTTCCTTCCTTTGTAACGTTCCCTCCATTTGAGAGAAGCATAATGGGCTGGAGAGTGTTATCATTGCCTGGAGGCAACAGGTAGCCTAGAAAACAGTGTCTCCCTTAAAGCAGTATGTTAGTCAGACACACATGGGAAAGTGAAATACTATGCCTGTCAAAACTGAAGGTGATTGCTCTACAGATACCTTGCCCAACAGCCCTCACAGAAGCACCACACATGCTTTATTAAAAAAAAAAAATAGCAGATTTTGAGGTTTTTTGCTCTATTTTGTAAATCAAACGCTGCTTTACTCCTTATAGTTTAAATATAGTCATTGAATGAATCATACCAAACTGAAGGCAGCTGCAATTTCACAGAAACCTGTTATTCAAATGAAGACTGACTATGCTGCAGTCATTCATGTTTTCCTTACAATTTATCTGAAGTGCGTAATAGAAAAGTCAGTATTTGCTTTTCTGCAAATTTCTGAAGTTTCAGAACTTCACTCTCATCTTTTAAATACACTCTGATAGTATATTTTCTACCATGCTATTTTGCTTAAAGAACCACCTTTTACTTTTCACTCAATTTTGTATTCATTTCTGTACCATAAACACAATTCATCATTATTAAAAACTGTCTCTAGCAATCACCCAGCAGAGACTACTTTCTGTTTCCTGCATACTGATTAAGTGCTATGGAACCCAATAATAGGTTTAGGGCTCAGAAGGGTTTCTGTCATTCATTTGAGATTTCCTTAAAAGGCATAGCTATTTCCAACTTCAAGATATATATATGATTTTTATAAGATGAAAACACACTTCCTTCATCCACCACCATGAAAAGAGTCCTAGATCTATTTAACTTTGTATTGTGTCAATATATTTTCTGATTAAAAAACACAAACACGTTTAAGTAAATTTTTAGCAACACAAAAGCAGAATACTTTTCACTGAACAGATTTGACTCATTCTTATGCAGCGACTATACCGAAGAACATGTAAAAAAAACAAAACAGAAGTTCTTTTTTAAATACTGAAAACTTCACAATTTTCTGTTGATCCTTATATTCAGTAAGCACTCACTGTCCTCATCTATCCTAAAACAGAATCACTATGGCACTATGGTCTTCTTTTACACCATTTCAGTAGGGTTTAAAATGCATCTTTGCTTTTCTTAATATGGCCTCTTTGCCATATTCACACAGTTTGTTGCTGTTTTTTTGTTTCTTTCTGATTTTTGTAAACCCATGCTGGCTGGGTCTGATCCCCCAGCTGTCCCCACATGCCAGGAGATCCGTTCCATAAGTTTCCCTGACACCAAGCTCAGGCTCACAGGTCTGCAGTACCTGGATCCTCCTTATGACCCTTCTTGTAAATGGGAGTCACACTGACAAGACTCCAGTTCTCTGAGACCTCTCTGGCTGACCAGGAACTCTGACAGATGGTGGAAAGTGGCTTGGCAATCATGTCCATCAGCTCCCTCAGCACCCGTGTGTGGATCCCACATGGACTTGTGACAGTCCAGTTGGAGTAGTAAGTCTCTGACTGTTTCCATGTGAATCACGGGGGGTTTATTCTGCTCCTAGTCCAAGACTAGGTAGAGTACCCCAAGTATAATTGGTATGACTTCTAAAAACAGATATAAAGAAGGTGCTGAGAACCTCATTGAGAAGCCTTTGTTTATCCTCAGTGGTCACACACCCTGCCGCATCCAGTAAAGCCTGGAGATTCTCCTTAGCTCTTCTCTTACTGTTATTCGTAAATCAGTTTGTTTCTCTTTTACCACAGTGGCCAGGTTGAGCTCAAGCTTGGCTTTTGCCTTTCTAATTTTCTCCCTGTATATCCTAGCAACTTATCTGTATTCTCCCTGAGTTGCCTGTCCCTTCTTCCACAGGAAGTTAATCCTATTCACCAAAAGTCAGGCTTATTCAGTGTTTAGTGCTCAACCTTGAGCTGCTATTCTGACCGAATTTCCTATTTCAATCTAGAAAAAATAGCATCATAATGTTTAGTTACTGTTCTATTACAGAAAACAATCTGCGGAGGAGTTAGGATAGTAGAAACGGACATATGCAGAGGTGTGAAGAGAACACACACTAATAAACCCACCTTTTAGTACTAATTGTTTTCCTGTCTAGTCTGGTGTTCTGCTCTGCAGCCATTTCTGAGGTGTTTTGCTAACTGACAGCAGACTGAACACAGTGGTGTTCTCTCAGAATCTTCCTGCTTACCATAGCACTGAAAACTTACGTCATTTTTACAGCATGTTCAGGAGTCAAGCCTTATACGCTTAGCCCTCCTGACACCACTAACTGCAAAAACACTTATGACAGCACACTACTTCAGAGAGTACTGAAAATCATTAATCCTCAAATCAGGCTTCTGATATGAATATAGATGTAAATTTAGATATGAACCTCCCCTGGGGCAACTTAAGGCTATTCCCTCTCATCCTATCACTGCTACATGGGAGAAGAGGCCAATCCAAGATAAGGCCTCCCTGAACCTCCTCTTCTCCAGACTGAACAATCCAGTTCCCTCAGCTGCTCCCTGTAAGATCTGTGCTCCAGACCCATCACCACTTTGTTGCCCTCCTCTGCACATACTCCAGGGTCTCAGTGTCTTTCTTGTAGTGAATTTTAATTTCTTGATCATTTTAACGTAGTCAATAAGGAATCAGCACCACTTCAAAAGAATTGATCCTGTCCTCTGCAGAAACCCCAGACACCCATGCATCCCCTTACACTAGCGTGAGTCTACTTTCAGTCACATAGTAAAATGAATTGCGAAACTGATCCATGTTCAATTAATCACAAAGAAAGAAAGAGACTAGCTACGGAGATGCACTCAGAATTACCTTCACTGCTTTCTGAATTATCTCCCAAATTCTCCTAACAGAAATGAAAATAAGGAAAGCAAAGCCAGGTTTGGGGACGTTTCAGCACAACGCTGGCCATGGTAACCAGAGTCCTGCCTAAAACAAAATTCTTTGTGCTCATTATTGGTAACAGGCAAATACATCAAACTTCAGGACTGTTGGGGTATTTGTCTGGAGAACCATTTCTGTGGAAACTGTTTCAGGTATCTAATCTGGAAAACAGCTGACTGAACTGACTGAGACCATCACTTGGATGATCAACGCTACAGAATGACTGATTCAAATACTATCAAATATATTTTCACAAATCACCTTCTTGCTACATGATGGTTTCTGAACCTGAGTTGTTTACACACCTCTGATACTGCAGGCCCAACACATTCTGCTTCTGTCCCAAAACTTCAAAATCAATTTGAGCTATGCAATTGGTAAGATTACCTTGAAAACTATCACATGGATAGGACTTAGGACTGAGCAACTATCAGCCTTGCAAGACTGCTCACACCCAAAAGACACCAATTATAGGCTACTTGTAGCCAAGAAACAAGCACTGCCATGGCATATGCATAAAGACAACATGGCAAGGCTTTAAATGTAACAGAAAACACTCACTCTCTGGAAAGCAAATAATTAAATCCGCAGAGTCTTTGTGTAAACAGCATCACTTTCACAGTGGCTGGAAGAGTCTGCCAATTTACAACAAGCATACGAAGTTAAGCAACACTACGGCAGGTTGTGATGTGGCTGTCCCTCTTCAAGCAAAGTGCATTCAGGAGCTAACCATTAGCAGGATTACAGACACCAGCCCTGATGCATCTGTAAGGGACCGTTCCCACTGGCAAACCTTGGAAAGACTACAACAGTAGAGCTGTCAGCAGTCCTGACTCTCATAAAGATAAAATCTTCAAGATAGATGGGCTAACAAAAATATCACTGTAAGGTGAAGAGACCTGAAAAACCAAGCTCATACATACTGGAATTATTTAAAATGCTGATCTTGAGCCTCAGAGAAAGCCAACATGGAGAGCACAAGGGTAAATCTGCATCCAAGATGCTGCAGAGAGGAAAGAGTCCTGTTTCTAAATGACTTCAACCTTCCACAGAAGCACTCTGGTGGTGCTCCGAGAGGTTTTGCGAGGGGAATAGGAGAGACAGGAGGCCAAATGTTTTGAGTTTTTTCCCCCACTGTTTAAAGGGAATACAAGGCAATGAGTAAATGTGCCTCTAAGTCCCTAGACCCAACTGAAGTATACGTTACAAGAATGCAAAATTGAAGACAGTCACACAAATGATATGATAAGAATTATACAGAATTGTTCAGTTGGAAGATCACTGAGTGCAAATCATAACTATCTTACAGTGATATTCATGAACAGAAATAACTAAATCAATACCTTTGAGGTCTTCAGGCAGCAAGCTTGCAGCAAGCTTGTATTTCTAGCCTAGCAAAGTCTACAATACGTCCTTCTTTCTCAACAACTCATGAATTTTTCAGATATCAATCCAAGACTTATTAGGAACCAAGTCAGGTTCAGAAGGATGCAAACCTCTTCTTCTTCAAAAGTTTATCTTTCTGAATTCCCAAACTCTCACGTTCCTGAACTCAGTACTTTTAAAGGTAGGTTGGAATCTCTGCATTGCAGAGCACTTTCTGCTTATTTTTTTTAAATGATTTCTTCCTTCAGAAAATTTAGTATTAACATATTGTATTTCCACAATGACCATGTATTGTTAAGTTTTAAAAACCCTTTAATTAAAAATTAAGATAAAAATAAGACTACACTTAATACTTAAGGTTGCTCAAAATTGTGATTCGTGACTATTTCCAAATTCACCTACACAAAGCTCTTAAATTCTTAAATTCTTGTGAATTCAAGGCCTGAGATTTATTATTTTAATATAACTGCCATGACATAGAGGCCACACATCAACTTCCATTTCAGTCCTTCTTCTAATGACAAGAAGAATACTAGTAAATGTAAGAGGTCTGAGATGAACTCTTCTTGAAAAAATACTCAAATTCTGCTGACAATGTGTATGATTTTTCACTGTGGAAATGAGGTCCAACCGGACAAGAACATCAGTTTTCCCTAAAAATCTTCTCTCCATAATGAGGACAAGCCTATAAATGAAGATACTGACCCTTCTTACAAGCTACACATCCTAATTTTCCTATGTTTATTTCATGCTCTCTCTGATACATCTGGTACTTGCATTATATCGCATTAGCATAAAAAAAAAAGACAAAGAATCATACTTTCCCCTTACCTTTCTGCCAGAATTCCCTGGGATCTGCTTCTGAGTCTCCTTTAATTTGCGCGCATTATCAAGTTCTGCTTGAAGTTTTGAAGCTAATTCCTTCAAACAGAGTGGTAGTACTGGATTAGTTTAACCATTTTTAACTTTCAGAAACCTTTCCTTTCTATGAGAAGTAACTATTATTTCATTTCTTCACGTTTAATGCATTTTAAAAAACCTAATGACACAAAAAATGTCAATATAATTCATACAATTTTTTACATAAAGTACAAATAATTGTTCAGACACAATGTACCTACAGTATAGAAATACATATTGTAAGAAAAAAAAACTGGAAGTTAGGGTGTTTTTTTTTTGTTTAAAAACTAATTCAGAGTGTGTACGCAGAAAAAAAAAATGCATATTCAAAGTGACAGCAAAATTGCAATGTCATCTTCTGCTACATGATTTTGGTAAAAAAATAAGGTATCATAATTAGAGAATCACACTCTTCCCACACAACACTTGCATGCTCATTCAAAATACTTTTTATTCTGTTGCTGTCAAGGTGAAGAAAAGTAAGCCATACTTGCATCCAAACTTTCATTTGAACAATGCTACTGAAGGACCACCTATACTAATCCCTCACAATCCTATAATTTAGCTACGTTAATTCATAAGCACGTTTTTTAACTTTGTATTTCTGTTACAGAAATATTCTATTTATCTTAAATATTCTATTTAAGTTACACTTAATAGTAGTATCATCAAATCCTAAGTGATCAGATTTCAGAGAACTTCTCATTTGCTGCGAAAATATACTTACATACTTAAGCTCTTCATACAGCTGTTTAAGACTAAAGCAATGCTTGCAAAATTTAAGTTGTCACAATTTTTCGAAAACATTACCATGTTTCCCATGAGCTCAGCTTTCACAATCCTGGCTCCCAGTTTGTTCATCTCATCTTCGCTAAGGACCCGAGGTGGCTCATCCTCTGATGGAAGCCTGTAAAATATCAGTAGCACTAAACCTACACAAAAACAATACGTATTCACCTGTGTAATTATTATATACCTACTGTAATGGCACACACACTCTTACTGTCAAAAATAATAACAGCATACTATGGAAACATACTTCCAGTCAGAAGTTGTCATTGTTATAATGATTCTCTTTTACAAAGAACACTACCAAGGCCTCTGAAACCAAAAAGCTTCAAGAAATGTCATGAGAGATTTATTTTTTACTTCTGAGTTCATTGAAATGAAAAGCACTACTCAATGAATGCTTTCCCAGAATAAAAATAAAAAAAATTAAAATAAACAGGAAAAATCAGTAAAAAGATTAACTTAAGCCTGCTTTGTAGCCACCTTTTCTAGCTTTGATCACGCACCCACTTTCCAGTTCTCCTGTGGCATTCAATCTCTTGAAAACTACTTCTACAACCATATTTATCTGCTCACAGCACCATCTCTGTTTATTAACAATGTTGTGGTAAAATTTCCATGGAATATTATGTGGTACCATTTGTAAAATATGAAATGTCCCTAGGGAAGCTACTAGTAGTAGCTTCTTGGGATAATATATAAGATCTCTACAAATGACTGTAAAAAGCCATCAAACAAGTTTCACTTTTTTTTTTCTCTAACCCTAAAACAGACTTACAACAACCAACTCTGAGTATAAAAGAGTTAATAAAAGCAATATAAAAATCCAGTTATGATATTGATCCCTGCTATTAAAAGGAAGACTGAATTCACTCTCAAATTAATACAAGTCCCGTAGGAATTGAAGGATGGGAGGATGCCACGATTTTTAAACATGATTTTTACCCTTGTAGAAATTACCCATTAATTTTAACTTTGCCTCGAAGATACCCAATCCAAAACACAAAAAGTCAACAGAACCCAAAAGGCAACAAACATATTTACATTAACTTCACTAGAAACAAAACCTTCACAGATGAAGTTCCCAATTCAGTTTAACCTCTATTTTCAAAACAAGGCAGAGCACCTGAGTAAAGGGAGTGAGAGATGGTTATCAATTCATGCACAATTTTTTGAGCAGTGTTAGTACTTGAAGTAGCAGTGTTTATGAGCAGTGTTAGTACTTGAGTTAGTATTTGCCTGCTGTAGGGCACCTGGTTTGCCAGGGGACTGGATTCGATGATCTCTGGATGTCCCTTCCAACCCCTACAATTCTGTGATTCCACGAGTCAATCACTTAAAACTTTTTGAGACGAGTGACATCGTTTTGCTGTTGGTTTGTTGTTTTTTTTTTTAATTTTGTCTCAGATCAGACTCTGAAGCAGTCACATTATTAAGTGTGATGTCCTGCAAACACTTGCTGGATGGACTTCTCCTCTGGAGAGATCTCTTGGACATCTAATCAGCACTTTTAATTAACCTGTGTCATAAATGTCCAAAACACTTTGATTTATAGACTGAAGAAACTCTCCCCATGTTTTAGAAGTGATAAAATCTAAAAGGTACATTGTCAGTGTGAGAAAAGAGGAATTGAACTAGCAACACCTATTAATTCAAGGCATCATTTCAGTGAAGGTTTATTCTTAGTAACTGAACAACACTGAAAGCATACATGGAACACAAGCCATAAAACTTTAGGAAAAAAAGAAGCAGCAGCTTATAAATCATTCCCCAGGTGAACTACCTCAAATACCCAACCCCAGAAAGTTGCAAGAATAAACAAGTTATCGCTGAAGAAAACAGGAAGTCATCTCATATTCTATCTCAAATACAGCAACAAGACACACACGGAGTAGAGAGTCAATTCAAAAGAGCTTGGAAATAAACCAATAAGCAAAGGCTACTTAGGTCTGGAAAATCGTATAATCTTCACTCTACTGATAAATCAGCTCAGTAATCAAATTGGTTAAGAAACAGAATTATAATATAAAAGAAGATGCACAATTGGGTTTAAGAGTACTAAAACAGAAAATACGCAAAAAAGTATCAGCTAAATAGTTTCTATGCTTAATTCTGTTCTGTGAGGGAAAGAATTGCATCAAGTTATCTGTTCTACCACTGCAACTTAATTCAATGTACTGGAATAAGCAAGACATTTCTGTACACAGTCTGGTTTTCTCAAATTTGAGGTTCTGCCCAGTTGCAGTCAGCTCTGTACTTACTATATGTGGTAAGACCAAGAAGTAAAAGATACAGCTTCTGTACTTGTCATACAAAAAAGTGATTTACCATCATCTAACAAAACAAAAACAAAAAACAAAAAATACAAAGTTGCTTGTTCTGAGATAACAACAAGGAAATGCTAGGGCACAAAAACTGCTCAAGACAGAATGGTGAACTATTCCTGCCATAATATATATTCAAAACCATCCTTTAAAAAAAAAGTCAACATAATTTTTACTCCTGCTACAAAAGGAAATGTACAATTCATTAGCTCCCTTCAAAGCAGAAAATGTAGTGAGTAAAATCTGGAAGAACCACACAAACTGTACAATACAAAGAACAGCAATGACTCAGCCACTTGTCTTTGATTAGTCACAAAGTACTGGTTTAATGTACAATTTACCTTTGCAAATACACTGCAGGGTTTCTGCAAGTGCTACGTGTAAGAACAGCTGTAAGTTAAATAAGGAATTGTAAGGTACTGTCTGGTTACTAGAATCCAACACTTAAACATTAAAAGTGAATTCATAACCCTGCTATAAGAATCCTCAATGCAAATAACTGACAGGAGCATTTGAGAAACAAGGAATTATACCTGATCACGTTTCATCAAACGCTGCTCCTCATTAAATCATATCTGTCACCTTTCATACACAGGCCACAAAAAATCACTTGCCCAACTTCCCCAAGCAGTCAAACTCTATGCACCTCCATAACACCACCCCAACTTTAAAACACTCCTGCACATGTCCACGTAGTATCAGGAAGATACAAAGCAAACGTTCACAATAATTCCCACACTGATCACATCACTGGAAGAACCAACAAACTGGCAGTGATGGAGAACACATTTGAGAAGAGGAAAACCTCAATTTTCTGCAACTCTCTCCTTACTACTTTCCATTGCTTTTCAGTAAAGCAAGTCGACCAAACTGAATTCTCATCACATACTGCCTTGCATCTCCCTTCCCATTCCTTTTCATCTTATCCCATTTTCACAAAAAAAAAAAATTCTAATCAATATCTTCCACTATTCTTCACATGCTATTACCTTAGCTTATGAGTGAATCTTACAAGAGGCAAAGAGGCAAACCTACCCCTTGTTTCAATAATTATTTCAGCTTTCAGACTGCATTTAAAGTTTGTCTTTCCTAAATTAAACAAAACATGAAACATGGTTTGGTAGAGGGCGCATGTTAATAGGACAATTTTACTGCAGAGTGAGCTAACATTATAAAGAAGCAGCAAAATAATCTGCAACTAGCAATTCTCCAATACACCAAGGAAACGGAGGAAACAGAGGTGCTCATTAATTCTACACATGTTCATTTTGGCTGTGCCTAGCTGGGAGACAATAGGACAAGTATCCAGCTAATCAAAGAGAGGTGACATGGACAGATTGAACACTATTACAAAGACACCATTTTAGGTGTACTTGAACAATACGAACAAACTGAAGGCAAGAAAAGGTGCTCGTAAAATACCTAGAACGTGATGTTATACTGTCAGACAACATTTGTTTCTTCTCAGGGGTACTGGTACTGGCTGGGTATTCCTCCTGTGATTTCTCTTTTTCAACACCTTGAGTTCTTTCACCACCATTTTTTGCTGCAGGATCCAATGACTTCTGATTAGACAATTTTTCATCACTATCTTGTTTGTGTGTTTTGTTCCACAGTGGAGTATCCTCACTAGGTTTCTGGAAACGGCTGTTCAAAGAGTTATGAAGAGGCAGTTTTGAAGATCCCTGTGACCTGTAGTCCCCAGATACACTGTAAGAGGGCAAGTCATCTTCAGAGGGTTTTAGGAATTTATGTTTTATGTCACTTAGAGACACACTCTTTTCTTTACTTCGTTTTTCATCCAAATGTTTTTCCACTTGGGAGCTATAACCTCTCAATTCCGAGTTTCTACTACTGTGACCACGCTCCTGGTCTGCTCTTGATCCATCTCTTTTGTAGCCCCTGTCTTCTTGCGCCCGTTCTTTGCCACATTTCTCCCTTTTATGTCCCCCAAACATGTTTCTACCACCTTCATGCCATGTCTCATCTTTCATATGGTGTTCTTTCTTCTCATTTTCTGAGTAGTCACGTTTTTTCCATCTACCGCTTCTATAATCATTTTCCTTCTTGGGTGCAGCTTTTTCAGCTTCTTCTAACCGTGACTGAAATGCCTCCATTGACTACAAGAAAGAACAAAAAAGGTCATGCTGCTTTTAAGATCATGGGGTATTGTAAAATCCTCTAAGAAATATTACAAAAAAGGCACCATTCTGTGAAAACATATCACTGTGCAGAGCCACGAGCCATGGAGTGGAAAAGAAGGCCAAGTCAAACAAAAAAAGGAATTAATAGTTCAGGGTCTAAAGCGTTCCACTGGGAAGGCATTCTGATCCCTTCTCTTGGACTGTTTCTAACAGTGATTCTACCATAAAGTGCTGAACACTCCTGGGAACAGGAACCACAGCCTCAGAACTGTTTCCTCAGCTAGCTCAGCAATTAGGAGCTTGAGCTAGGAAGAAAGGTTTCTTCTAACTTGCTCATGAACTTTACATTTACGTTCACCAGACTTTCAGCTTTTATAGAACAAAAGGATGTTCCCACTAAACCATTTTATCACCCAGCTGAATTCTTAAAAACACAGTAGAGAAAGTTCAAAATCAAAATCCCAACCAATAATAGGTTAGGATGTTAGCCTATAATACAAAATGCCAACTGTTCCTCTTCTTTCTTTTGAGCAGAGTTAATGCCACTAATTACATGTTCTTCATAGCATGGCTTGGGTTGGAAGGGTTCTTAAAGATCATCCAGTTTTTGCTCAAAACATTACATACTGAGGCATATCAGGCCAAGATCTCTTTCAATCTCTACCCTGTTCCACAGCAGATAGAGAGTTCATGTGTCAAATCCTAGTTTCTTGAAAAAGACTCTTAAAAATAATATCCCTTAAAATCATTGGCACCAACTAATTTCCACCAGTGTTGTCCTTGTCAGTTTCATCATTCAGGACGGACAAGACCACAGCATGAACTCACACAGTCTTATTCAAGATTTCTACAACCAAACCAACCCAAAAAAAACCAAAACAAAACAAAACAAAAAAAAAAAAACCAACACACACATACACACACCCCACACACAAAACTCAAATATAAAACTACAGCCAAGATTAAATACTAACATCCTACGCATTTGACTAGTGCTTTTAAAGACTATATTACTATATCTAGAGGCCTTAAAGAGCAATCTGATGTAGCAGTACATGGCCCTGATCATAGCAGGGGAGGTAGACTAGATGACCTCTAAAGGTCCCCTCCAACACCATAACTGTAATGACACTATGATTCTATGATACTGTGATTCTAATGGCAGACTTAAGACAGTAGTCTTTATAAATAATTTTCAAACATTTCACAAACATACAGCTTTCTCAGTACACTGGGACAAGTGGACAGAAGATTCATATCTGGTAAAACCTGACACAGTTCTCCAAATTATCTCAAAATTATTATTATCCACAAACTGTTTACACAGGAAAAATTTATATTTTCTAATAACTGTTACAACTTTGAAAGCACTCAGGTACTTTTTAACTGGGATCGTTTGATCTCCCAGTGTTGAAGGAAATTATTTCAATATATGGGATCCTATAGCAAATCTAAATAATACTTAACAAAAAAGATATTAAATGAATTTGGATGGCATTAAACTCTTCATCACTTCAGAGAAGCTTAAGAGACTGCCTTTTCCTGCTTATTTCCTTCTGCTCCTTTCTGACATTGCACATTAAGTACTCATGCTTTTACATGAAAGTAACCTTTTCCAAGCACCTGTTAGCATAAAAAATTTAACCGAAGATCCTTACCCCATATCTTTCAGCTACAATTTCCTCAATATTTCGTTTTTCTCTCTCAGCCTGCTCTTTCATTCTTTGATATGATTTTCGTAACCAACTTAAACCAGCATCTTCTATTACTGTAACTAAAATAGAAAACAATGAGAAGTCACAATTTTATATTTCAGTAGTTGCTCCTATTTAAAACTTGGTCTATATGTGACATTAAACCTTCACGTGAAGTTAAAGTAATAATAGGTGGGATGCAGAAGAAAAATAGAGGGAATTTAATAATGCAATTACACACTTTTCTAAGTTCATATGAGTGTAGCTCAGTCATACTATTGATTTAATTTAAGCTTCTCTATTTTGTCACAGAACACAACATACATCTTCCAAGACAGGAGCAGCACACAAAAAGCTGTGGGATTTTTCTAAATGAAGTTAAAGAACCTTCTTATTATTTTCACCTTCTAAGTCTGTTATTTGCCACACATGTTCAATACAAACAAGTGCATTTTCCTTCTCAGAAAATTGAAGAGTAACCCACTGTTTTTCCTTTGAGAAGTTAGCAGAGGTTTTAACACTCAGGACACATACCCACCAATGTCTGTCACCTTTTATGAAGCGCTGATCTCTGCTACTCCTACGAGTGTGCATGAAGCTAATGGTTTGTAGGACAACATGCCCACAAGGAAAGGTTCCTAAACAAATGTAAGGGACCCTAATGTTCCCTGTTAACAGAATACATGGGCCCCTTTTACCACACGATAAATATTTCATGATGTTATGAGAAACACTTTTCTAGCTGTTTTTGCTAGAAACAGATGAGATAACCCCAGGGTAAGAAAGAAGCAAAAAGGTCACAGAAATAATATTTTTCACAAATTGCATCTGTAATGTACTTCATTTTAATGTGACTCAGATTTCTGTAGTTGAGTGTTTTAAAACTATAATTTGTATAATGGAATGAAGGGAACCAAATGAGATGACAACAATTTATCTTGTCTTGGTTAAATCATGCTTTTTTCTTTTAATTAGTTCCACATGGAGAACTTCTATGAAGATACTGAAGGTTAAACCACTCAAGACTAACAACCAGCAAAGAGGAATTCTGTAAAACATACTATGATATTAACCCAATATTCACTACTGAATTTCCAGCTAAACTCTACCTTATCCATAATCCAGTTATATTAACACTTGCACTACCTTGCTAGGAACCCAGAGACCACAGAGCGGAGATAGAAATTTAAGATTATTAATAAAGTTGCTGTTTACCTTTTTTAACTGAAGCTGATTCATCCTCCTCTGGTGGCAGTCCCATACCACCATCTTTCCAATAGGGATTGAGTTCTCTCTCAGAAAGCACAGCCTAATACAGAGATAATTTTTATGCAAGTATAGCATAAGTTTTGTGTTCATTATCAGTGTAGCAGTAACACACACTGGTGTCTGAAGCAGGGCTACGACAGTTTTTGGTTTTACCTCAAGAAATCTCAAAATAGATTGCTGTGATCATGTCAACTTACTTCTCTGCAAGCAAGCAAGTTCACTGAAGAAAATGTTTAATAGGAAATTCCAGCAGCAACAAAAGTTTCTATTTGTCTCTGCTGTATTTTTAACTCATCATGCTATACATATCTCTTGTAAGATGGTTTGGGTTACCAAATAAAGGATAAAGGATAGACAAAAATATAAATCTGCATGGAAAGCAAGCAATTGGGTGAGACAGACTACACAGAGCATATTCTCCTAGGATCAAGAGAATATATAAGTTGTCATAAGCCACAAAATACACGCCGACAGTCTGGTAATGGTTCTTCAACAGGTCAGAAAAAATGTTTCACAAAATATTACAAGGGAAAAAAAAAAGTTTAGTCTGCTCAAAAGCCAATACCCCAGGAGCCAGGTAACACAAAAGAACAGTCCAGGTCAGCCTGGTTTTTAACTACAATGTAACTAACCGAAAAAGCATGGCAGTAACTAAAGGCTGTGATCATCAACTAGGTTTTCAAAGCAGATCACACTGCATTTAAAGAGCTGAATGAACAAATGAAGCAACAGCTTATACATAACACAAAACTAATTTTATGACACCAATCCCTACCCCAAATGGACACAGATCTCCCAAGTGTCAATGCACAACTATGGCATGAAAGGCATTGCAACTGCTCTGAATTCTCTCTTAATGAAAAAAAAAGAAAAAAAAAACAGCATCAGCATATAACACTTCAACAAAGAAACCGGAGTGAGCTTTTACCACACAAAACAACATGGCTCCTTTCACACACACCATGGGGACAAGGCCAGACCAATAGTGTGTAACTGAACAAAACATTTCAGAAGCACTGAAATCATTACAGAACTTAGTCCTCTCTAAACTGGCTTTTTTCTTACTGAAAAGGTAACTGAGGACTTTCCTCTACAAGATGAACCTGCTATATGAACCCTTCCTAACTCAAAGAGAACAAATATCTGATCACTGTAATTAGAACCATTATCATACACATCATCAGGCATTAATGTAAATAATTTAAAGCATACCAGAACTTAGGAACTTGAACAATTCATTATGTAAAACATATCAAAATGTAGAAATATTCGGTGCATTAATTCCTCCTACCTGCTCAATTTCCCGAGCTTTCTGTCGTTCCAGCATTTTGTCTTTCTCTCTTTCACCTTTGACAGATGCTAGTGACATGGTTTTCAGAGACATGAAGTCTAAATTCATCCATTCTTCTCTCTTAAAAAAAAAAAAAAAAAAAAAAGCAACTACTGACAAAAGCTATTCACAACAAACAGCATATGCTTTACTAACACATGTGAAATATTCTGATGAAAAGTAGGAGTGATTTTAAGAACTTCAGTCTTCTAATATTTGTGTATGAAAGCAATTTTTATATCTTTCTGTTAAGAAATCACAGAATCGTAGGGATCGGAAAGGACGTCTGGAGATGACCTAGTCCAACCCCCCTGCCAAAGCAGGTTCCCTGGAGTAAGTCACACACGTAGGCGTCCAGGTGAGTCCTGAGTGTGTCCAGAGAAGGAGACTCCACCACCTCTCTGTGCAGCCTGTGCCAGTGCTCCGTCACTGCGCTGTGGAGAAGTTCTCATGCACATTTGTGCACAACTTCCTATGCTTCAGTTTGTGGCCATTTCCCCTTGTCCTGTCACCATACAATGCTGAGAAGAGTACATCCTTGTCCCTTTGCCTCCTGCTCCTTAGATATTTACAGTCGTGGATCAGATCCCCTGTGATTCTTCTTTTCTCAAGGCTGAACAGATCGAGGTCTCTCAGCCTTTCCTCATAACGGAGGTGTGCCAGAACCTTTATCATCTTTGTGGCCCCCCCACTGGACTCTTTCCAGGAGATCCCTGTCTTTTTTGTACTGGGGAGCCCCCAGCTGGACACAATACTCTAGATGGGGCCCCAACAGGGCAAAGCAGAGGGAAGATTACCTCCCGTGACCTGCTGGCCATGCTCTTTTTAATGCACTCCAGGATGCCACTGGCCTTCCTGGCCACCAGGGCACACTGCTGGCTCATGGCTCAGCCTGTCATCCACCAGGACACCCAGGTCCTTCTCCTCAGAGCTCCTCTCCAGCAGGTCATCCCCCAACCTGTACCTCCTTCTAACTCTTCAATAATTGCAGAAGTAAAAATTCATTCAACTGCAGAATAAACACCTAAATTACGTAAAAAAAAAAAAAAAACAAAAAAAAAACAAAAAACATCTCTAGTCGTTATTTTTAACTGATCTCTTCAAGAAAATCAGGATGAGTTGCTAGAGCCTCAAAGAAACTGGTGCTAGTTTCAAAGGGTGTACCTTGTTAGATATTATGTAACACTATTAAGTAGTGTTGTTTATTCAACACACTGCAGAAGAACTGTCAAGAACTCCAAACACATTCTACATTTGGTCATGCTGAGTTTATTTCTGGAGTAGTTATCTGCCCTCTTACCTGTACAGGTGGTTCTTTGGCAGTATCTGATTGCTTGCTGACCTTCCAAGCCTTTTCTGTGTTATCTGACTGTGACGCATTTGACTCAACCCATTCAACTGAAGAATCCTAAGTATAAAGATTAATGCAAAGAACTATAACACATCAACAAACACTGATAAAATTTATACCACTTACCAAGCATACCATCAGTCAAACCTGATGCTGGTTGCTAAGTACTACTAATGTAATACTGTGTATTGTTTTAAATATTTGATAATAAAAATGTAGTTTCGATAGACCCACAAGAAAATTGTCCCTTCACAATCAAAACGAACTGACAGATCTCATGAACACTGCAGTATGTAACACAAGATCCTCAGTAAAAGAAACTCTCAAAAGAAAAGTTACGCTGCTACTTCACTTTCACCAAAACACCAGGAGGATGTTTTGCACATGGTGGCCAGAAAGCAGCAGACTGATACAGTCTCTGTACTGTTTTGCCAGACTGCTTCTGAATTAGAAGGCATCTGTCAGGAGAATCAAATGCACTGGTCTGAGCCTTCCTTTGGACTAGTGTACAGCTCTCAATTGAATATCCACAGGAAAAGGCAACAGTAATTCATGCTTGAAATCTAAGTCAAACATTTGCAATTTTGGGCACACTGCTCTACCTTACCCCAGTAACTTCAGAGAATCTATGAATTTTTCCAGAAGTCCCTAAACATCAAGATTTTTGCAGAAAAACTGTAAATCCTTATTTCCTAATTGAATATTATAAAATTCAGAGACACTCAGTTAACAGCATATTCTAAACTGACTAAATACTTGGTATATAAAAGAGACTTGGTACATTAAAGAGACAAATTTTGCCAGTTTTTCTCAACAGAAAAAGTAAGTACCCATAAAATGTTGCAGGTTTCTAAAATGTCACTTAAGCTCTTCTAAGTTTCTTACTTACTGAAGAACTATCATCATCTTCATCATCATCCTTTTTTTCAGATTTCTGTTTTTTATTTTTCTTCTTTTCTTTCTTAGATTTTTTTGAACGTTTATCTTTTTTCTTTTTTTTCTTCACAGAATGTTCCTACAAGAAAATGTTTGTAAATGAGATTCAGTAAATCCAATTGGTCACACGTAAGAAAAACAATCATAAGCTACATACCAAACCACACTGAAAAAGGTAAAACGCACGCAGCTGGACATAGCTGCATTTTATTTCTACTACTTTCTCTCTTCATCCTGGGGGTAGGGAAGAGCATGCTATGCCTCACATTCATAACCAATCCCACCCCCACAGTATTCTTTTCACTGGAACTAAGGCACTACATTAGACATAAATCGTCTACAGTATCCTTGTTTCAGTCAAATCTGTTCCCTTGGGCAACACTGCATCAATGCACACTGCATTTGATGATAATATCACACAGGTTTCTAAAATAATACTTAGGGTTGTGATATTTAGATGCTCCATTACTACCTCTCCTTTGAATTAGCACAAATGGGCTCACTACAAAACACTGGATCCTCCAGAAGTCCTCTCATGGCACTGCTCTTGTCGGGCAGTACTTACTCCCCTGCATGTGGTAGAAATAAAAGCTGGAACTGAATACCAGAAGTTTTTTTCCTCTTCCTGAGTAAAAGACTATTTCCACTTAAACTACACTAATTTTGAAGCTCAAAAAATTCAGAAACTGCAAGATTTTTTAGACCACCTTAGAGCCCTCAAACCTGCCTGTGCCACGTGGACATGTCATAAAACTAAGAAAACAACTCAGTGATTTCCAGTTGCACAACCTCCTCCAGCTGCTCCACACGCTCATTCACATCAGGAAGCATCCATGTGTCTTCACCTCGCAGACGCTTTTGCAGTTTGCGCCTCTCCTCCTTCTCATAATCAATTTTGGCCTAAGAAAAATAGAGAAGAAAAATAACCAACTGGAGTCCAGTAGCATTAGTTACAGAAGTTTTTGCAAGCCACGTTGACACAACTCAAAATTCAGACATTACGCTGAGGGTCACAGCATTAAAAATACTTATGCATTATTACATGTTAAATGGGAAAGCTGGATAAAAAAGATCATGAACCTTACTTCCAGAAGCTACAGTTCTGCAGCTCCTCTAGCACTGATTCCACCCTATCACCCTCAGTAAACAAGGCTAAGGCATTCACCTTCCTTTCTTCACTCTGTGAAGTCCTCTTTCTTACAGCCTTCACAAACAGCACACTACATAATGCAGTGGACTTCTGATTTCCTATTTCAAAGCATTCTCTGGGCAATTACTCCACTGCCAAGCACAGCTCGGTATCTATTTATTTTGAAAGTAAGCTGTAAAGAGGCCTTCTCAGATTCAGAAGTACCTCAGCCAGGTGCAAAATTTGGAAGTGCAGAAGCATCTGCTTTCAGGAAGCAGCAGATACATAAGGATAGGCATACTGAGCTGCATTAGGTTCTTTCCTTTCTGGTTATGGAGAGAAAACTAGAAATACTTTTAGTCCTATTTCTCAAGAGCTAATAATCACTGCAGTTTCAACTCCTGAAAAGGACTTCTGTAAACTGTAAATAAAACAGCGACCTTTCCAGGCAATGCAGTTTCCTGTCATACATTCAACAGAAGCACAGCTTTCAGTTCCCTCCAACTGAATCTGCCATTATGAAAACTCATTATCCCAAAATGCAATCATCACGTCCGATTAAGCAGAAAAAGTTATTTTACACTGCAACTCCACTCCTGCAACGTTTCAGCTGTGTGAGATAAACCAGGCACGTTCCACTAAAGTTAAAGCAGAATTTGGTCTTCATCCTGAACATTTTCACTGGAAAGTGTTCTCAATCATAAGCCAAGTGACTGCAATACAAAGAGTGACAATATTACATATTTGGAACTGGCTGCCTCCTTTCGCACATTACAAAAGCCAAAAATTACTCCCCATCCTTTTTCTGTCTCCTATATATCAGCTTCATTCCTGAGCAACACTCACTTTTCTCCTGTATTTACTTCTGCCCCTTTCTCTCCCTCAAGAATTCATCATTGCTTCATAAATGCTTTCACTTATTTTCCATTACTCCTTCACATTTGTTGGTTTTTATGTTTTGGTGTAGATATGTGATATAAACTCTTCTCTGTAATAGAATATATTTTAAACGCAATTATTATTTCCCTCATGATGGAAAATTTACAACTAGACATTGAGTTAAATGAAGTTAACATTCCAAACAAGGTAAAGACTCATTTGTGCCATTAACCTGTTGCAAAGCACCATAATTTTATTCATATTGTTACAAGAACACATTCACTCAAAATACTGAGTGAGCTCTCGTTTACTAGAAAACACTTTTTTAATCAACATACTGTTAGCAAGTGAATCTTGCAGTCTATCAGTCATCTCTAACAGTTTCTACATAAGCAAGAAGCAAATTACATCGGCCTTAGAGGCCAACGAGTGAAACACATCAATGTCCATAAAAAAACAAGTCACCTAAAAATAGCAACGAAACTGAAGACTGTCATGACACAGCTCAGATTCAGGGATTCATTCAAGATTGAATTATTGCCAGTTCATAGAAAAAAAACAAAAAAAATTAAGCATCCACATCTAGGAAAAGTGCACACCTCTGCACTTACCAAAACACACATCTAATTATTTTCTCTTCCTAAATGTGCAAACTGAAACAGTAGTGTCACCAACGATCATACTCATCAAAGCTAGATGCTATTTCTGGAGCTTGATGACAATTTGCATGTCAACACTTAATTATTTGATTACTGATCGTTATCCATAAGCATTACCACCTGCTGCAGTTTTATCAGTGCAGCTGGGAGGGCAGATTACACAAATAGAAGGTATGTTTCCAAAATTTAGAAGAGAAATCTCAATGAATGGGTTTAGAAATACCTGGTTTCTTCAAAAGAAATACAATAAAGACATAACCTGCAAAAATATAAGAGTAATCAAAAGAAAGTCAGCAAGATACAACTTCTACGCAGCTCCTTTTAAAGTAAAAGGTAAAAACCACAATTCTATTTCTGCAACTGTTACAAAACTCACGTAATGATCCTGATTTTTGAAAACGTGGAATTTGCAAAAAGAAATGGGTGAATGAATGAAATTGTAGGGGTTGGAAAGGACGTCTGGAGATGACCTAGTCCAACCCCCCTGCCAAAGCAGGTTCCCTGGAGTAAGTCACACACGTAGGCGTCCAGGTGGGTCCCGAGTGTCCCAGAGAAGGAGACTCCACCACCTCTCTGTGCAGCCTGTGCCAGTGCTCCGTCACTGCACTGTGGAGAAGTTCTCATGCACATTTGTGCACAACTTCCTATGCTTCAGTTTGTGACCATTTCCCCTTGTCCTGTCACCATACAACGCTGAGAAGAGTCCAGCCTTGTCCCTTTGCCTCCTGCTCCTTAGATATTTATAGACGTGGATCAGATCCCCTCTGAGTCTTCTTTTCTCAAGGCTGAACACACTCAGGTCTCTCAGCCTTTCCTCATAAGGGAGGTGTTCCACACACTTTATCATCTTTGTAGCCCTCCGCTGCACTCTTTCCAGGAGATCCCTGTCTTTTTTGTACCAAGGAGCTCAGAACTGGAAGCAACACCATCCAGAGGGTCCTGCACAGGGTTGCAAAGTGGGCCTACAAGAACCTAATGAGGTTCAACTTCCAACTCCAATTTCTTTGTTGATTCCTCTCTGCCTTGGAGATGGACATCTCAACAAAGTGGGACCATTCAACCAAACAAGCCTGGGGTCTGCCATCCAAAATGGTGTCCAGGCTCTACAAGAAATTTAAGTCAGCCCCAATTGTAGCCAGTCTTGCTCCTACAGGACCCAAGATCCCCCTGCTTGTATCCCAAGCTTTTTCCCTTGTTTACTGAGACCTGGCCCCACAGCAGGTGGGCACAATATCCATTGGTACACATATTCCTATATGCACGTGTCACTCTGAGAGCCATACAAAGGTTCCTGGGCAGAGGGCTCCAGGGCAGGGTGCTGCAGGGCTCTCTGTGAGGCTAGCTGCAAAACTACCACTTTCATGCTGCCCCAAGAGCAAAGAAGAAGAAACTTTAAATTGCATCATTTTTGCAACTCTTTCTAAATAAATTAAAATCCCATATTTCAGTTGGAAGGGACCTACATACATTACTGAGTCCAGCTCACAATCCCACACCAGGATAACAACACCCACTGCTCTGAATCATGGGACATTTTTAGGCCACAGGGATATACACAGACCAGTAGTTAAAGGCATAAAGCATCCCCTGTCAAATAAACAATACTTAAATGGTATTTAGTGACTCGAGGCACCTAACACAGCTAAGCACCAAAGCAGACGTCAAAGCAGCTCTAATACTTCAGCCTTATTTCTGAGACCCAAAGGCTGGAACATGCAAACACAGCACAGCAATGCCCTTCCCTGCCTTCACAATTGTCACAAGATATCCATAACAGATCTAATTCATCATTGCAGATGCTCATGCCATGAAGTTTCACTTTCATGGCACCCCTGATGGACTTAACAGAGTGTAATATCTCCGAAGAGGCACTGAGACATGGCTTCCCCCATCTCGCAGAGCAGCTTAAGCTCTCAGCCATGGTTGCAACCAGAAGGATTTGGGGCCCCAGTCCACCCAAAGCCACCTGCGTCAGCAACTCACAGTTTTATTTATTTGAGGGAATGGCCTCAAGTTGAGCTAGGGGAGATTCAGTTGGACGTCAGGAAATACTTCTCCAAGTGAAAGGTCATATGCCGGAATGGGCTGCCCAGGGAGGTGGCAGTCACTGACCCTGAAGGTGTTCAAGGAACGTTTAGATGCTGTACAGAGGGACATAGTTTAGTGGGATTTATTGGTGATAGGTGGAGAGTTGGACTGGATGATACTGGAGGTCTCTTCCAACCTTGGTGCTTGTGTGATTCTAAGCTCTCTTTGTTGACTGCAAAAATACATGTAGGTACTTCTCAAAGATTTCTATCTAGGAATAAAATGAATTCAAGACATTTTTAAAACATTCTGAATAATACAATGACTGTTTCTTGTTCAAACTGAAGGAAAAAAAAACAGATTCAGTAAAGACTGCTTGCTAGGATTGGCTCAAGTTCTGTCAAAACCGTCTTTGTCTCCTTCCATCTACATCTTCTGAATGAAAAAATGCCTTCCTCACCAGCTTCAGCCTTTTCACAATAGGAGTAGCTTTGTCATACTGTTATAGTGTAAATTTTTAAACAACATGCTCACAGAATACTTCTATTTCACATTACACTCCTGATGCTGGCAGAAGCAAAGGAAAAAAAGAGGAAAATTATTATTTGATAAGCAACACCAACAATGCCTGACACTGTACAACACTTCTACAAATAGAACTGTACAGTCTAAAATCACTTGTTGTCTAAGTGAGAAGAGGTAAAAGAGGATAATGGTGTCCTACAGAAGTTTCACTTTATTCCAGTTAAGAACACTTTTTGACTATCTGAAAGTTTGAACTGATCAAGAGAGCACTCCTAACAGCAAATAGAGCAGAAAGTGCAAAAAAACCTATTAGTAACTCCAGAGAAAAAAAAAAGGAAAAAAAAAAACCACATTTGCAGGATAATAGGTCTTATTACTTAGTTAAAGGATATTCCCTTCAGCTGCTTGTAAGAAAGGAACAAGCAGGGTAGAACTGTTCCACATCTGATGTCACTGAACGGAAATCCTGTCTCCTAGGAACAGTTCCCTAGCTATGCAAGAGGCACCCACGTAAAACATTACCTAAATTCTGTTATCTTCTCACTTTGAAAAGTGAGAAAAGACATCACTACTGTGTAAGCAGAAGCATTCTCAGGCTGTTTTCCCATTACCTTTGTTCTAGAAATATCTTGGCTGTCTTCCTTCTCTCACAAGCCCACCGCCACAACCTACTATTATTTCTGTACCATATCCTCCTCCTACACATCCACGCAGTCACTCCTCAAGCTTCATTCCAAGCCACATTACCTAACCAGTATCTGATTCTCAGTGCCACCACTCACTCTGCCTCTAAGTAACAAGAACCAGCAGCTTCCTGCACATGCAGGAATCACTATAGACAGACAGGCTCTGAGTGTGTCGGGATAAGGACAGCTCTCTGGGTCACAGCAACTCCATGAAAGCTATGAAAGAGCAGCTGCTGTGCCTCAGCTCACACAAGCAGCTCGCATGTGGGCTCTACAAGACAGGCTCCGTCACTTCTGTCTGAGATGTCACTTGCCCCATGATAAAAGTGCTACAGTGGTGCAATATGGGCACCTCAGGAAAGACAGGTTGGGAATGCAAGGAGAGGAGATGTCCTGTAAAAGAAAGGGTTGAGAGAATCACAGAATTATAGAATAGAATCATTAAGGTTGGAAAAGACCACTAAGATCATGTAGTCCGTCAACCTATCCCCATCATGCCCACTAACCACATCCCCCAGTGCCACATCTACACACTTCTTGAACACCTCCAGGGAGGTGATTCCCACCACCTCCTTGGGCAGCCTGTGCCACTGCCTCACAACCCTTTCCAAGAAGAAATTTTTCCTAATATCCAACCTGAATCTGCCCTGGTGCAATTTAAGGCTATTCCCTCTCATCCAATCATGCTACATGGGAGAAGAGGCCGACCGCCACCTCATCACAACCTCCATTGAGGCGGCTGTAGGGCAATAAGGTCTCTCTTGCACCTCCTCTTCTCCAGACTGAACAATCCCAGTCCCCTCTGCCACATGCCATAAGCCTTGTGTTCCAGACTCTTCAAAGCTCTGTTGCCCTTCTCTGGACACAGCCCAGGGCCTCAGTGTCTTTCTCGCAGTGAGGGGGCCCAAAACTGAACACTGTACTCGAGGTGCAGCCTCACCAGTGCTGAGTACAGAGGGACAATCGTTTCCCTGCTCCCGCTGGCTGCACTACTGCTGGTACAAGGCAGGATCACAGAACTGTAGGGGTTGGAAGGGACCTCTAGGGATCATCTAGTCCAACCCCCTGCCAAAGCAGCTCCCTAGCCCAGGCTGCCGTTGGCCTTCTTGGCCACCTGGGCACACTTCAGGCTCACGTTCAGCCGGCTGCCAGCTAACACCCCCATTGCTCCAAAACCGCTTGGCCTACACGGCTGAGAAGGCTCAGGGCGGTACGCGCACGAACACACAAAGCAAAGCTCCCAGAAGACAGAAGCGGGCTCTTCTCAGCGGCTGAAAACCGGGCGCACACAATAAGCGAATCGCAGACGGGCCTCGGGCAGGGCCGGGCCGCGCTCCGTGCACACACCGCGGCCGCCCCAGCCCGGGTGAGCAGGGCGGGAATCCCCGAGGCCGGGGAAGGCCGAGCCGCTCCGGGCCGCCCACCTGCGCCAGCACCGCTTCCCTCTCCCGCCGCCGCTGCTCCCTGCGCGCCTCCAGGCTCCGCTCGCTCTCCCATCCGGACGCCATGGCTGACCCCGGCGGAACGCGGCGGCCGCACGGCAGCGCTGCCGTACCGAGGCAGCGGCTGTCGCGAACGGCGTCCCGGGCAACGGCGGGCGGGGCGGCCCGGGCTGCGCTCCGCCCGGCGGTGCTCCGCGGCCCGCCTGCTGCGCACCCCGAGGATCCGAGTCCCCGGTCCTTCTAGAGCCCAGCTGCGTTTTGCCAGTCCTGCCGTCATTCGGTTGTCCATCTTGAGACGGTTTTCCAGCTCTGTCACTCAGCTGTCCGTCTCATGGCAGTTTCCCCAGTTGTTGTCATCCAGCAATCGGTCTTGTGACAGTTTTCCCAACTTGAGGGATCATGAGGACGTGTACCGGCGATGGAAGCAAGGACATGGTGCCTGGAAAGTATACAGAAATGCTGTCCAGATGTGCAGAGATGGAATCAGGAAAGCTGAGGCTCGGATGGAACTGCACTTGGCAAGGGATGTTAGAAACATCAAGAGATCCTATATGTACGCTGATCAGAAGAGACAGAACAACATACATTCTGTATCCCCTCTGATAAATGAGAAAACTGGCTACAGCAGATAGGGGGAAGGATGAAGTACTCAATGAGCTTCTCACCTCAGTCTTCGCTGGCAGCCATGATTCTCGTGAACCTCACATCCCTGAACCTCCAGGTGGGGACTGAGTGAGCAAAATCTCTCTCAGTGTAACAGCGTAACAAGTCCGAGACCATTTCATCAGATTGAATATGCACAAGTCTATGGGGCCCGATGACATGCACTCTAGAGTTCAGGAGTAACAGGCTGGTATAGTTGCCAAGTTGCTCTCCCTTATGTTTGAAAAGTTGTGGCTGTCAGGGGAAGTCCCCAGGGATCAGAAAATGGGAAACATCACTGCCATTTATAAGAAAGGACAGAAGGAGGATGTGGGGAACTACAGGCTGGTGAGCCTCACATCTGTGCCTGGAAAGATCATGGAACAGCTCCTCCTAGAAGACATGTTAAAGCACATGAGAGACAAGCAGGTGATCCATGACAGCCAGTATGGCTTCTCTGAGGGCAGACCATGCCTGACCAATCTGCTGGCCTTGTATGCTGGATGGAGTGACCACTTCGGTGGACAAAGGAAGGGAAACTGTTGTCGTCTACCTGGACTTCTACAAGGCCTTTGACACAGTCCTGCACATCCTTATCTCTAAAGTGGAGAAAGATATGGTTTCACAGGCTGGACTGTTCAGTGGATAAGGAATTGGTTGGATGGTTGCAGCCAGAGGATTGTGCTCAGTGGCTCTGTGATCAGGTGAATGTCAGTCATGAGTGGTGTCCTCCCAGGGGTCTGTCTTGGTACTGGTAGACTTTGACTTCTCTATCAGTGATGTAGACAGTGGGATCAAGTGCACCCACAGTGAGTTTGCAGAAAACACCAAGCTGAGTGGTGCAGCTGACACAACAGAAAGAAGTGATGCCATCCAGAGGGACGTGGACAGGCTTAAAAAGTGGGCCTACATGAACCTAATGAGGTTCAACAATGCCAAGAGCAGCGTGTTTTGGGCTCCCCAGTACAAAAAAAAGACAGGGCTCTCCTGGAAAGAGTCCAGCAGAGGGCTACAAAGATGATAAAGGGTATGGAACATCTCTCTTATGAGGAGAGGCTGAGAGACCTGGGTCTGTTCAGCCTTGAGGAAAGAAGACTCAGAGGGGATCTGATCCATGTTTAGAAATATCTAAGGAGTGGGAGGCAGAGGGATGAGCCTGAACTCTTCTCAGCAGTGTGTGGTGATAGGACGAGGGGAAACAGCCACAAACTGAAGCATAGGAAATTCCACACAAATCTGCATAAGAACCTGTGGAGTCTCCTTCTCTGGAGACATTCAAGACCTGCCTGGATGCCTACATGTGCAACCTGGGCTAGGGAGCTGCTCTGGCAGGGGGGCTGGACTCAATGATCTCTGAAGAGAGAGAGAGAGATCATCTCTCAATGATCTCTGATCTCTTCCAACCCCTACGATTCTGTGATTCTGTGCTGCAGCTGAATCAAGGCAAGCCCAGAGTTTTATACACACTGGGAGAAGAACTTATTAAGAGCAGTGCTGTAGAGAAGGATTTGTGCATCCTGATGGATGAAAAACTGGACATGAGCCAGCAGTTTGCACTGCAGCCCAGAAGGCCAAACAGTGTCCTCGGTGCATCAAAGGAGGGCTGGCCAGCAGGGCAAGGGAGGTGATTATCTCCCTCCATTCTGCCTTTGTAAGGGCACATCGAGAGTACTGCATCCAGGTCTGTGACCCTCAGCTCGGGAAAGTTGTGAAGTTTTGGAGTGGGTCCAGAGGAGGGCCACAAAGAGGATCAGAGGGCTGGATCATCTCTCCTACAATGGCAGGCTGAGGGAGCAGGGCTTATTCAGCCTGGAGAAGAAATTACCTTGTATCAATCCCAGTCTACTCATCTGCACCAAGATTAACAAGAGAAAACTGTGGCCTAATGCTCTTGCATGCCCCTGACCTACACATGGCCATGATACCTCTGCACAAGGACCTCCAGCTTCTGTGTCTGCCTTTTGCAGGTGACTCAGCACCTTTGGGCTGAATTTCTGCTTCTGTAACTGGCAGGTTGGTAGCTGCTTGAGTGTACCTGGATGGGAGAAGGAAATTTAAAAAAATATATTAAAATTTTAAAAGGCACTCACAAATCGGTGTTGACCAACAGTATTCGATGGGACTGCTATATCTCAGGTGAAGCAAATATTCATCCAAAACATAATTTCTTTGGGATGAGATCAGAGCATTACTAATATGTGTGACACCAGACACGTTCACGGTTGCCAAGTAATTGCACCATTTAGGTAAGGGTCTGAGCAAAGTGTTCTGGTAATTTGTAAGCTATTTGCATTGGACAATATGTTTCCAAAGTGCTAACAGTAATTTAATCATCATCCGCATTATGGTAGAAAATGTGGAAATCACATCTGCATCTTTTTGCTGCATTTGATTTATTCTATGACAGCTAACAACATCTCAAGGAAGAACTGTCATAGATCACCATTAGGTAGGGAACGATAGCTGATAGAGCTTCATAAGCAGTTTGGCAAAGCAGTACAAGAACCCCCTTTGGGGAGCCACTTACAGGGGGAACAGATGGATGCAAAGATGTTCCAGCAGGGCTGAAAAATGCCATGCATGCTCAGTCCATAGCTATCTGCAGCAAAGCACACTGGTTGAAAGAAAAGAAGGTAGGAAAGCACCTGTTTGGCTCAGTAAGGAAAGCCTCTTCTCTGATCTTGATGCGCCATTTTTACTGACAAACTGGTTCACATTTACCTCTGGCTGCAGGCAGCCAGAAGAGCAGGTCAGTTGGGTGCTCCCTAATTCACTCCAGGCAGTCAGGCATATCTGTTTAATAGATTTATATTGAACTAGATGGTGAACTGATAGCCCATGAGTTGATCTGACTGCTTTTGACTGAATCAGTTCAGGAGTGCTTGGAAGAGATACCTGCAAAAGAAAGCCTGGGAGCTGTGACAGAAGTTGGTTTGCAACACCTGTGGACAATCCTTCCCCCAGCAGCAATAGTGAGAACAAGGAGTGTTTTCTACAGCAGGAAGGTATAAAGAGAGCTCCAAGCAATGTCTGACCTTTTGCAGTATTCAGTGCTATTGTTGATATCTGTGATCTTCCACCTCATTAATAAGATAGTACTGTACTTTAAATCCAAGTTTCAAATACTTCTGATTTTAGAAGAGATACTATGATACAATTGTACTCTGCAATCTCAGAAGCTGAAGGGACTATTACAGCTAGAAAAGTATTTCACAAATGTGATCATGCTGCTATTGTTTTTTTTCTTTTGAGAGCTGTCTCTAATTCTGAGTCAGACATCAGGAAAAGGTTGACATACTTTAATCTTATTCAATCTCCTTATCTAAGAAGGATTTCTTCAGAGGAAGCAAGCAAAAAAAAAAACAAAAAACAAAAAAAACTTTAGTCTCATTTTGTTCAAGATATTACCATGTCTGAGTACTTCTAACTTGCTCAGAAATCTTCAGTGAACCTTGAGAACCCTGAGATACCACTTCTAATGGTCGGCAGGCACCTCTGCTCGGTTACCTCATTCACACTGCCAAAATTAACCACACTAATAAAACAATAATGCTTCAGAGATACTGATCCTTGCTGAACTCCTACAGGGAGGCACTGACCTTGCGGAGTAAATTATTATTTCCCATTTTATGGCACATTTTATACTTTCCCTCAAAGAAGCTGATGACTCTCCAGCTTACCTGTGTTATAAACCTTCACACTGCTACCTTCACTACTTGCCTTCAGCTCTCTGATATTTTATTTTTATAAGAAAAAGTCTGGAAAAAAATCCTCTCCTCTCAGACTGATCCTCTGCATTTTTCTTTAAGCAAAAGACAGTGGTTCACTAGGGAAAAGAGGTTCTTTACTTTGAAAATACAAAACTATTTTTCCGCAGTGGTGAAGAAGCTATAAGCGCATGGGCAAATCCAGCTTGCCACAGGAGTGAGTTTCTCACTTCAGTTTTAGCAGTACATTCTGAAGTGTTCATACTAAGAAACACAACATCCAGTAGAATGCTGGGAGAGGACAGAGAGGGTAAACTCAGTCAAAATGGACTGAGTTTCAGTTAGTTCTCATGCTCTTTACTTTTGAAACCATCTGGTTGCCGTTAGTCTTCTGAGCAGTCGTTTAGATTTGATTCTAATGTGTAACATAGACCAGGATGGGAATTTTCAGTGTCTCATCTAAAAAATCAAAATGGAAATCCATTAAGAAAGTACAGAGGGGAAAAAAAAAGACACAATTATGGGAAAATGCATATTTCTTTCACATAAATCTCATGATGTTTCCTCAGAAGAAAACTGAAGTAATTATGTCTAACCTCAGCGCTCAAGGAGGATAGAATACCTTGCCCTACAGTCAGCGCAGTAGCAATGCCCAGATTATTAGCTGCCTGAACTGTGCAGTCAGGGCCTGAATTGACAGCTTTCTTCGGTCTGTCAGAAAGAGTATTCCTGGCAGCAGCAAAAGAGCCCTGTGACAGTGAGAGACATGGCAGCCTGCCTTGGGGATCATTCAGCTCACCATGAAAATGAACAAAGAATCTGTGACGGTCTGGAGAGTGATTCACCCATTGTTTCATTTCCAATAGCACACCCTGTGGGACCTGCCCCTAAGCAAATTATTCTGTTAGTTTCCTCAGCTATGTTGAAAACAAGCGATCTCTTCAACTATGGTTTAGTAGACCAGGGATGTGAGGTTACATCTGTTTTCTCTTTCCCCACCCCGGCTCCATGACTGTAATAGTGAGAATTGTTCATCTGGTAAATTCTCTAGTGACAGCTACTAATAAATGTTTCGTGAGGAAGCTATAGAAGTTCAAATTGTACTGTTACACATGTGAAATGGTAAGTTGTTCTATTCATTTCTTGTGGGAATTTTACATGCTGTTTTTATCTTTTGAGACTTTGAAAACAAGGGCTTTTATCAGTTGGCAAGCACAAAGCAGTGATAACACCTGTCCTGGCCTTTCTTTATTGAGTCTGATAATAGATCTTTTCAAAAATCATTTCTTTAGGGGAAATGGAAAGACCTTTTCTAAGCCTGCTCAAGTTGGAGAGAGCCAACAGTGCACACGACAGGGAGCTTTGAGCCAGCTGCTTCCAGAGCAAGACAGAAATACTGACACAGATCACCTGGCTGGGGCAGCAATTAATACCTCAGGGCTTCAGGATATCAGCCCAAATGCATCAGACCAATCCAACAGTAGCGCAAACAATTTTGTGCAAAGCTTCAGTGCAATGTGTTGGGCTTACTCGTTCAATTTTTAAAGTGAGATTAAAGTACATCTTTGCTTTCTGAATCTAGTCCACTTACATTAACCAGCCTATAGCCTGGGCCCACAGGCAGTTGTGTCAGCCCTATAGTTACAAGAGCAGCCATACTCTAACCTGGTATTACAGACTCTGTACTTTGAAGCTCCAGCCTTCAGCCACTCCTGCTGCCTTCCATCAGCAGCCATCTCCCAGATTGCTGAGGGCTGCCTGTCCTCCTCTCCTGCTCATTTCAATGCACAGTTCTGTGGGCAGCACCCAGCAAAGTGAAGGAAGATGCTGCAGCATTCCCAGCTGGACTCAGGTTCTCAAGTATCATAGGAGGGTGTTCTTCTTCCATTGCAATGGAGAATCAAATAACGGGTGGGGATAGGAACTTGTCCTTGTCTAATGAGGCGGTGAACACTCATGGAGAAAAGTACTGACACCACTGAGGTCTTGCTCCATGGAAAGGGCTCCAAGCACTACAGCACTGTAAGGATATTTGTGAGAAGAATCTGACTGCCACAGAAGTGTCCATAATCATCTCTTTTGGCAGCTTGAACAATTTGCTTCTCTCACACTTTTACCCTACAATTCGTTACATTGATTTTCATTGTTCTCTATTTTACAGTACTGTGCTAACAGGGAAGGGTAAATTCATATCCAACCCTCATCTCAGCCTTTGACCCAGAAATAGCTGTAAATACTGATCCCTTTTAACTCAAAGCACAGAGATAAGCCAAATCTTCATCAGCATTGCTTCATTACAAGGAATCTGTGTGAACATTTTTCACTGTACATCACCTTCTGATTTTCACCCTTGCCACATACTGCCTGGGAGCCAAGTGCAAAATAAATGAGCATGCTTTTTGGCTATCTTCTTCATGGCATCACTTCAGAAAGATGGGTTAAAGACCTTTTATGGTAAAAACAAGAAACAATTTCAATCCTGTGTTCTAGTATGTACCTCCTATACACTGACATGAGAACTATGCATGGAAAGAAAGGCTGTGCTTAAATGAGTGCTGTGATAAATCACTGCTTTCACTGAACATGTTTGCAATGCACAATAAGGTGCTATGAGCTATAGATATCTTGGTATGCAGCTCATCTCTGTTCATTTAATTTTCATTGAATACAGGCATATGTAATGCTCTGATTCCCTTAGAAATTTTGTTTCTTTGCTGCAGGCTTAAGTTAATCTAGATGAGAAGGAGACTGTGTTATTCTGTGTGCAAGCAGAGGGAAAAATACTGCAGTAGCTTTCCCCTGATCTGCATAGCTGTGAAACCAAGAGGAGTCCAGGGTAGGATTCCTGCATTCCCATCAGACTGTCGGTACCACCAGAAGTGCTGGCTGCACTTAGCCATAAAGGAGTGACCATTTGCTTTCTGCCAGGAACCTCCCACGGTGATCAGGCTTCCTCTGTAATAGGCACTGCCTTTAGGCCCACAATGGTAGAAGTTGCAGGAGACAGCCCCCTCTCACCAAGTGCTGTAGAAGTTCTTGAACCAAACTACCTTCCAGAAGCAGATGTCTTTTAATGCATCACCTACCCTGCCAGTTTCAAATCCCAAAAACACAGTGGCTGGAGTACAGAGCTTTATTAGTGGAGGACAGTCTAATACATTTTGTTTTGATTAAAGAAGATATTAGGCTGATGGAGGGCTCAACAATAGTTCTTAGAGCTCTGAATGTGGATGCTAGTTTCCAGTGTCTTTGCAGTAATCTAACTTCATGGCAATTTGAGAGGACATGATCTGAAGAAAGACCAGGAACCATATAATAGGACCAGATGAAATATGTCCTCTCATTCTGCTGCCCTGGTGAGAGCTGATGATGAAATTTAAATAAAAGATCCTCTGAATATGCTTCCTTAGAATATGGGATGTAGGGTGAGGTGAGATCTGAAGAAAGTACACAGCAGAAATCATTAGAGTAGCAATAACAATAATAATAATAAAGGATAAGATCTTATTGAAGGGCATAAACCTTCAAGAAAAGGATCGTGCTACGAACAGCTATAAAATGGTTCTTACAGCAAATTAAAAACAGCGCCAGGCTATTATGAGACAGAATATCCACTGAAGGGCTTTACGCCAAAACTACAGAACCTGAGATTCCTAAAAGGGTTCTGTTTTTTAGGAAACAGTAATTATTGTCTGAAGGTTCACGAAGACTTACAGCTTCATTGTGAAATTCTAAGATCAGTTCCTTTAAAGCTCCGTGGTGGTCACATTTTTGGTCATGTATGGATACCCAAGGCAGAGAGTTCAAGGACACATCCAGCAATTGGTCAGCCCAACTTCAAGGCTCCTGAGCAACCCAGACGAGTGCAGAACTGATGATGAGGCACCCATTTTTTTGAAGCTCAAGAATTCCAGAATGTCCAATATCCTTTCAAAAGCTGCTGCTTCATTAATACAGAGCCAGAAGATTAGGTGGTTAGAAGTAAAAATTAATGCATATATAGAAAAGATTGCATCGAGCCCTGCAGTGAAGAATAGGTAATATAAGAGTCTTTGAATGGGAAATGTTTGAGTTTTCAAGGGACTCAAATATGGCATTACTTGCTTTGTGAGTCAAAGGATTGTTTTTGTTCTGGTATATTAGGAAATCTGATGCAGGCAAGAGTTTAGAGGCCAGAGAGAGGAAACACAGACATTAATCAGGGTGAAAAGACAGACAGTACACACAAACAAGTCCTCCTCAGACAAGGATGTTGTGCACACAAGATTGATTTGGAAAGAAAAAGGATAACAGCAGAGTTGTGTTGCTGGATTTAAAGAGAACAAAAGAATGTATCAAGACTATGGACCATGAAAATCACTTTGAACAACTGAGCAAGAGACAAGGGGGAAAAAGGAACAAACAAACTGTTCTCACCTTTGCCTTCTTTAAGTAAAAGAACACAGCAGTGTGAAAAGCTAGGGAGTTTTGAAAATGGAAACCTGGGGATGGGATTTGCCTTTCAATAGCAGTAGTACAGGAGTTGCTGTAATTATCCTCAGAGATTGTCAGACTGCAGCCTGAATGATCGCTGGAGAGAGCTGCAGCATACTGTAAAGGATTGTCTGCCTGAGATGAATGCTTTAGCAGTTCTTCAGTTGATAGTTTGTATTTTGAACTCATCCAAGGATATGAGAAGTCTGACATTAAGGAGTGATGTGTGTTTGAGCAGTGGAGTGTGATGAGAAATGTACTTCTCCATCTTTTGCTTTGCAGAAGGCATCAAAGTCGAACCAGCAGAGGAGACAGAATTGCTCAGCAGCAAACTATTTTCAGCATTAGTTTCTAAATTGTCTAAGACTTGGAATTTCTATTTCAGTTTTGATCTAGATTCTAAGCAAAGCATCCCATGAAGAAGCCCAACAGCATTTATAAAAATATGTATTTTGCATTAATTTATTCTGCCTTAACTTCTGTTCAGTTTTCCTTTTAATTTAAAGACAAAGACAGAGTTAGGAATGATACTGTTATTGCTGTGATAGAATACTGATATTCTCTTCATTTTTTTAGATATAAAGTGATAATAGTTTTACATTACAGATTTGCTATCCAGTTTGTTAGATTGCTAATACAGAGTTTCTGCATTTGAAGGAGATATTTATTTACTAATATTGCCATGACACATCTCTCTATCTTATTTGCTTGTGAAATGAATTTTGTTTTCCTTTGTTTCTGCAAGATCATAAGAATGACTGCTGTCATTGGGATTGCTGTTTTGTAATGGGAAAGCATAGGCATAGCCAAAGAGGGGTAAATAAGTTTCACACCAGATAACCAACTGCGTGTGCCTGATCCAGTCGTTATTCTCTGGTGTATTTCTGTAGAGCAGGTGACCAGGAGGGGCTGCTAATGATGAGGTTTTGATGCACTCAGGCCAACAAACACCCCCACTCTTTTGACACAGCATCAGAGCAGCACATGCAGCCCTGCTGGCTGCAGCACCTTCCTCAGAGCCTGTCCCAGAGCTCACTGAGGTGAGGATGGCAACACTCCCATCCACTCCCAGGACACTTTGATTAAGTCCTAAAATAAAATGCATTGAGCATTTTATGTACTGGAAGTGAAGGGGAAGGAGAGGCAGACAAGACAAAAAAACCCATCCATCTTGCCTCCAGCTTCCTGCCTGTATTACTCTCAGTTCCTCAAAGCCAAAGCTGTGATTTGACAGGAAAAAAAACTTATTTAGGAAGATAATTCACACAGTACTAGAACAAAATCACAGGTTAGATTAAATTTAAACAATATACCTTTAAAAAAGTTTGAAATCATTGCGTTTTCTAATAAACAACTATTTGCTTAGAATCATGGAACATCCTAAGTTGGAAGGAACTTCAGGCTGGAGAGCTGGGCTGAAGCCAATGGGATGAGATTTAACAAGGACAAATGCTGCGTGCTGCACTTTGGCTACAACAACCCCAGGCGACGTTACAGGCTTGGGGTGGAGTGGCTGGAGGATTGTATTGAGGAAACGGACCTGGGGGTGTTGATTGATGCTCGGCTGAACATGAGCCGACAGTGTGCCCAGGTGGCCAAGAAGGCCAACGGCATCCTGGCTTGCATCAGGAATGGTGTTGCCAGCAGGAGCAGAGAGGTGATTGTTCTCCTGTACTCGGCACTGGTGCGGCTGCACCTTGAGTACTGTGCCCAGTTTTGGGCCCCTCACTGCAAGAAAGACATTGAGACCCTGGAGCGTGTTCAAAGAAGGGCGACAAAGCTGGTGAGGGGTCTGGAACACAGGCCACATGAGGAGAGGCTGAAGGAGCTGGGAATGTTCAGCCTGGAGAAGAGGAGACTCAGGGGAGACCATATTGCCCTCTATAACTTCCTGAAGGGAGGTTGTAGTGAGCTGGGAGCTGGCCTCTTCTCTCGTGTAATTACTGAGAGGACTAGAGGGAATGGTTTCAAGCTGTGCCAGGGGAGATTCAGGTTAGACATTAGGAAATAATACTTCTCAGAAAGGGTGGTCAGGCACTGGAATGAACTGCCCAGGGAGGTGGTGGAGTCGCCGACCCTGGGGGTGTTAAAGGAACGACTGGATGTTGTGTTGAGGGACATGGTTTAGTGGGAGCTATGGGTGGTAGGTGAATGGTTGGACTGGTTGATCTTGTAGGTCTTTTCCAACCTTGGTGATTCTATGAACCCACAGTGATCATCAAGGCCAACCCCTGGCTCCACACAACACCACCCAAAATCCAAATCCTGTGTCTGAGAGCGCTGTCCAAACGCTCCCTGAGCTCCGGCACTCGGGGCCGTGCCCACTGCCCTGTGCATCCTGTTCCGTGCCCACCACCCTGTGGTGCAGACCCTGTCCCTAACCCACAGCTGCCCCTCCCCTGACACAGCTCCATGCCGTTCCCTCGGGCCCTGTTGCACATCCACCTTGCTGATGACTGGAACCCCAGATCCCTTTCCATAGGGCTGCTCTCCAGCTTCTCATTCCACAGTCTGTGCATAGGTCCAGGGTTGCCCTGCCCCATGTGTGGAATCTGGCACTTTTTCTTGTTAAACTTCATGCGGTTAGTGGTTGCTCAGCCCTCCAGTTTCTTGAGATCTCTCTGCAAGGCTATTCTAATCTCAAGGGATTCAGCAGTAAACCCAATTTGGAGAACTGCAAACTTCCTTTGTGTTCCCACAACCAAGTCATTGATGAAAACATGACGGAGAATTGGCCCTATAACGGAGCCCTGTGTAACCCCACTTGTGACTGGCCATCAGCTTGATGTACCTCTCATTTACAATAACCCTTTGAGCCTGAGCTATCCGCTGGTTGTTCACCTCTCACATAATATTTCTGCCTAGCTGTATGCTGGACATTTTTTTTCCAGACGGATACTGCGAGAATGAGTACTGAAAGCTTTGCTAAAATCCATCAACTGGCTTGCTGCAAATGCACAAGTACAACAGAGATACTACAACTTTAAACCTCTTTGCTCTCCTTAATTGACCTTGCAGCCCATGGTTTTTCTTTGGCACTTATCTCTGGCTGCATTAGTTCAGCTATCTATCAGCTGCAGCTACACACCTTTGTGCAGAAAATTCCCACTGAAACAGAACAAGTCCTGCACTTCAGAGACCATAAGCATTGATGTGAATAACTCACAGACACACACAGACCCCCTGCTCTGGGCTAAAACAGGGGTGCTCCTGGGCATCTCAGCTGCAGAAAGCTGCTATTGGTGGCCCCTTGCACCACAAACAGTGTATTTCTTCATTTCCAGGACTTAAGACCTTCTTTATCTTTCACTCAACACTGTGGTTCATAGTACATCCCAAAGACCTCGAAAGTTGTTAAGAAATGAGATGTAAGGGTCAACAAAAGGAACACAATGTGAGAAGACAACGAACGAAGCTATATTAAGATATAAATGCAGTAATATTACATTGCTGAGGCCAAAAAACAAAAAAAATGTCACAGCAAACCATTCATGAAAAGCTGCAGGTTGAGAGAGGCTAACAAACTATTTTAGCCAGTTAGTTGTGTCTGCTAGCTAGGGGAGACCATGATTCCAATATCATAAAGAAACATCTGTGGAATGAGGAGTTTAACTTCTATGTTGCCTGCATAGCAACGATAATTAAATTGGTTTTTGTGGGTGAGACAACATCATGATAAGAAAAAGAGATGAACAAGGGCAGAGCTTTATGAAGTCTGCCTAAAAGAAGGAAGAAAAACCTCACTCAAAGACATGCAGAAGGTGATTAGTAATGCAGGAGACTCAGAAAAGAAAGGTGTCACGGGAGCAAGGGGAGGAGAAGCTTTCAAAAGAAGAAAAGAAGTGGCATTCTCAAAGGTAAAATGAATGTTGGTGAAGATGGAACTGCAACACTACCTCACAGTCTTGTCTTAGAGAAAGTCTTAATTGCATAAGTCACCAAAGACAACATCTGACAGGTGACACTGAATATTATGTGCAAAATAAAGTCAGTCAGGTAAATAAAACCATAAAGTCCCTATTTGTCTCTGATAAGTATTCAGAGTCTAGACACTGACCTGAGATGTAGGCATGAACGCTAATGTCTTCTATATTTAGGTGAGGCAGCTCAGCCTGGAAAGCTGTATCAGTGTGTGGACAAGAGCACATCAGGCTGAGGATGGCCGCGTCCAACAAGTACCTCTGTAGCCAATAGCTCATAAGGAAGCAGGAAAGAAAAGGGAAACGATTCATTTTTGAATACTTGAGATGTCAGGTGTGGCCTTTTGGAGCAGTTTTAACAAAGCAATGCAATTTTGATCCTGCCCCAGGAGAATGTGTATTAGTTAATGCCAGGCAAGTTATTTGCATAATAAATTAGGGTCCAAATGCTGCTGCTGTCAGTGTAATCACTTCACATAAAGTACACTAGCACACATAAAAGAGATTTGCAGTGATGGATTAAATGTTTTCCCTTCTTTTCTCCCCAGTAAGTTATAGAACAACAAAGTGACACATAGAAAGTGATAATGACAAGAAGTCCTTAATTGCTGCTGCAAGAATACACAAAACAGAGCACACTGGAGACAATAACTATTAATCTTCATCAACAGCTCTGTACAGATCTTCACCCTTCACAAACAAAAACTGTTCCTATGAACACAACTGAAATTCTGAGACTAAATTTCATCTGTATTCCAGTAAATAAAAAAATTTTCTAGCGTAAGGAGAATGCTATTACTCTAAATCTCTCATGATATACATGTTCGGAATGGCTCCCCATCCACCCAGTATCTCCCATACTTTGCCAGGGGAATACTTTGCAAAATTCAGAACATTTGCCGCATGCAGTGGCAGCTGCATGACACTAATTTCTGGCATGTGGTTCCCCAGGTGTCTCATTGCCATTTACTTAATGTGGAGGATGCCTGAGCTCCGCTCAGGAAAGACTCACCTACACGGCTGTCTTTGTTTTGTTTGCCAGGAGTTCTCTTCATTCTGTATGCACACCAGCAGCCTGCTATCACTCAGACTGATTGCTGTTTTTCTAACCTATATTTAATATCTCTGATAGACATTTACTTTAATTGTTCCCATTGGGATCACTCCATTTAAGTGATTGCTCTTAGTCTCAGCTCTCTGCTGTCATGCTGTACTGTGTTATTCTCCAAGCTCTTCTCTATAACCCATTCTCATAATTTCTCTCCTCTTCAATCTCTTAATACAACAAAGCAACTTCCTGACTTCCTCCACTGCCTTATTTCTTTAAAGGCTGTGAGTTAGTTATTTGATAACCACTGTCAGCAGAGATGATGGAAGTCAACTCCCAGTCAAAAGCCTAGGGTTAGGAGACATACACTTGAGTCTCCTTTGTATGCATGAAGCACATGCTTGTATTTATATGGACTACAGGGTTCAGCACATTGAAAAGTTTTGTACTCGTTCTTGCCAAGAGGAAGAAGTGAGTAATTCTGGCATAAGAACAGAACATCACTATTTCCCAAGGCACGAAGAAAGGCAATATCTCAAAAGAACAAATATTGAAAGTCAGGAAAACCAGAAAGGTGAGGTGAGGGAGATTATTTCAACGAGGACAAAAGCAAGTCCCAAATTAGATTTGGGGCATAAACACCAGTATAGTTCTTCCCACAAAAGGGAAACCCAACACTCACGTGTTCCGTGGCTATTTGAGGGAACTACAAACCTCCAAGAAAAGAGGACAGAATAAGAAAGTGCATCAAACATGGTTCCTTCCTTCTGCTATTTTACACAATGCCCAGACTAGCTACCTTCCAGGATAAAAATAATGCGTTTCCTCTGAGCTGCATGGATTACTTCAAGAACTGGTAATACAGAATCTTTAATGGTAATCAGCACTACCAAAAAATCATCTTCGTACTGCACCAAGATCAAATTCCCACAGTTGTGAAACATCCATCTTTGAAAGGCTTTTGAAGTTGGTTGGACAAAGCCCTGAGAGCACTTGGCTCTAACATGGGATTTAAGCCTGGTTTGAACAGGAAATTGGACTACATAGCTGCAGAGGTCCCTTCCAAATTTATTTACATGATCCTATGCCTGACCTTTAAGCAGCCTGTAACACCCTCCATCAGCCACTGGCACTGCTTTTCTGTTACTACCTCCTGCCTTCCCAGCTACACAGGTTTGATTTCTGCCTCAGAGCTTCCATCCTCATCTCCTTTTCATCTTGTCTCCCCTTTGTCACACTGTACTGGGCAAGAAGAGCCTGCTAACGTGTGTTCAGCATTGCTCTTCACACTCTGACCAAAACCTTGATTCTTTTCAATCTCTGACTTTTCAAGCATGAAGACAAGGTGCCCATAGCACTTAGCACAACGTTTTACACCTTTCCAGCTCACTGGCTCCATTGCTGGTCAAATTTGGAGGGATTCTCTGTAGCTACCTTCTTTAGAACACTCTTGCCTACACCAAACCACACTGCTCTCTACACCTTGTCACCATTCCTCCTACCCAGGACTATTTTGCTCTTTCAAACTCTCCCAGCACTTGGAACCTCATTAATGGCATACTCTCTTGGTCTGCCTTCCAAACTATTTATCTGTAGATCATCTTCATCACTGCTCCCTTTCTTTCCTTTCTCTGGGTTGTGCAGAACGGTTTGCAGGCACTGAAACCCAGGTCCACTGCAGTCCAGTTTGGAAAGGGAAGAGGAGTGAAGTACAGCTCCTTTTTCTGGCTAGTGACTGACATTCAGAAAGCATAGTCCTATAAAAGACTTGTGATTGATTAAAATAGCTCTTCATTAAGCAAGAAAGGGTGGTGGGTATTGGTCACAGAAGAATTTGGGTTGGAAGTGGCCTTGAGATCACACATAGTCCAACTTCCAGCTCAAAGCAAAGCATATTTCAAAGTCAAAGCAAGGGGCTCAGGCCTCTGCACAGCTGAATTTTGAAAATCTTCAAGGAAGATATTGCATGGGCAGCCTGGGCCACGTTCAGGGTTAATTCATGCACAGCTTGTTGCTTATCAGAAACCCAGTTTTCTTGCCACATAAGTCCATGCAGCCAGTCAGTCCCTCACCTGCAGCAATGCACAGGTTGTTCTGGTCAGGATCCAGACTTTGCATTTGCTAAACTGGAAAAGTTCTTGTTGGGCCCACTGTCCCCTTAACATAAGGGAACGAAGCAACTTAAGCTTTTAAGACAGGCATCCTACCAGTAGCAGGTGTTGCCTTTCCAATTAATTAATTCTTCCATACCAAGTTGGCCACTTCTCTTCTTCCCAAAATATAAAATGATTCCCAGTGATAGCATCCCACTGGCTCTCTGGCCATCTCTTGGGCAGCTGGGCTAGGAGCTCAATCTTTAAAATATTCCAGAAGAAACAAGCACACAATCACGCCAGCAAGTCCTTCCCTCTCAGTCTCAGGCCACTGAGCTAACAGCCGTTTCTACTAGCTCCTTCATCTCCAGGGAATCCATCCCCTCCTGCCCTCTCTGTATATTTTATCCCAGCTAGAAAGAGAGCAAACATCCCTCTCAGCCATCAGACAGAGCAGAGACAGAAGCACCACATGAATAATCACCACTGTATTTCAGCCACACACGCACTTTGCGCAGCCTCAACCACAGGGCACTGCGCAGACCCCAGTGAGCTCAGAGGAGCACAGCTCCCCATGCACATTCCTTCAGGTCTCCCACAACTCTCATCGCTTAAACAACACACTGAAGCAACACCACAAACCCCTCATGGACACGCCCTTTCCTTCTGCCAGTTTTGAAGTATGATGAGCTCTTTCTTCTAGATTCTATATTTCACTGCACTCCAGAGTCCCAAAGCGCTTTCTGAGGCCTTTCACTCTGACAGACTCAAAAATAGAGCTGGTCCAAGGACACATAACCCATAGCAGGTTGTTCTGTTAGCAAGCGCGTGTCACATCTTGATTCCTAGCAACAGGAAAATAGGGAGGATGGAGACACATCCAAAATAGTACACAACTAAAATTGCAATGAGATAACCTCCCACACGGTAGCCTCCCAGGCCTCAGTGTTTGCGCTGAGTAGTGGCAGTTCTGCTTTGAACGTTCAACCTGTCTGCATTCAGAGCGGTGCCCGATCCTCACAAGGTGGCCCTCTGTGACAGCCCCACAGGACGAAGCCCTTCCTGTGATGTCCTGTGAAGAGACACTGCAGCAGCACAGTTCCTATCTCCTATCCCAAGAGTTCTTCGGAACTCTCAACTCCCAACTCTCACCTTCCTCTAGAAGGGCACTCAAAGATCCACTGCCCCTCACATGGAAATCGCTGGAGAGAACTCAGCAGAGGGATAATCATCTGGTTATTTGATAATCATCTGGCCCATCCAGGGCCTGGGGCATCTCCCATAGGACGAAAGGCTGAGATACCTGGGGCTGTTCAATCTGGAGAAGGTTGATGGGGAATCTTATCAACGCTTATAAATATGTAATGGGTGAGAGTCAAGTGGATGGGACTGGGCTCATCTCAGTGGTGTGCAGAGACAGAACAAGGGGCAGTGGGCACAAGTTGGAACATAGGAAGCTTATGACATACAACACAAGGAAGAACTTTTTTAACAGTGAGGCTGACAGAGCACTGGAACTGCTGCCCAGAGAGGCTGTGGAGTCTCCTTCTCTGGAGATACTCACAACCACCTGGACACATACCGGTGCAACCTACTGCAGGGAACCTGCTTTAGCAGAGGTTGGACTAGGTGATCTCCAGAGGTCCCTTCCAGTCCCTGCAGTTCTGTGAAACCATGGCTCTGGGTCAGTGGGAGCACAGAATATGTGGGACTGTAAATTCAGGTCTTGGGCTTAGTAATTTGATTTTATGCAGTGCACCCAAGCCACAGAGAGCTGTGGCCTTGGCTGCCCCTTAAGAACAAAGTGCCACACACTAAATAAGGACTCCTCAGCATCCCTGAAGCTCTGAGACACCAAGTTTTCCTCAATACAGTAATCATCAATCATAGCATAAACAGACGTAAGAGGACTGGTCCTATTCAGCCTAGTGACACTCCTCTGGACCCATCATGCACATGCAGAATAAATAGTGCTGTCTGTTCAGGAGGACCTAAATTTTCAATATAAACTACTGATGGCTTCTGTCTGCATCAGCATTGGGCTGATTGTGTTTGTCAAACCCTCACTAAAACACTGCCCCTTTGAACAAGTCTGTGACACACCCGAGACAAAAGATGAACTGCCCTCAGCTCCACACTTTGTTTCTGTACCTCTCAAACCACCCTGAGTACATAAATTGAGAGAACAGACCTTGACATAAATATCTGCATCTCTTGTACTGATTCGTACTGCTTTGTCTGCAGAGAGCAGACTGATGCCTGAAGGATTAAAAGTGACTAGACAGGGCTCTGAGCAACCCGATGGAGCTGCAGGTGTCCCTGTTCTCTGCAGGGGAGTTGGACTAGGTGGCCTTTAGGAGTCTCTTCTAAACCAAATGCATCAACATTCTGCATCAACTTTTTATTTCCATGTTTGATAAACAAGGAATTCACTTAAAATGAAAGTTTAAAGCTTCTGTATTGTTTCTTACACAAAGAGGTGGCATTTTGTCCACACAGAGAACTTATCACTGAAAACAAAACTCGAGACTTCATTAAAATTGTGTTGGGAATTGTGCACACAAAAATGAAGATCTCAATGAACTTCCAAAAAGGAAAAAAAGAGAGGTAGGCAAGTAACACATCTGAGACTTCCACTGTTCGGTGAAGACCTGAGCGTTCTCCCAGAACAACCATTTGGAAACTCCACCAGAAAGAGGATCTCAAATGCATGAGCATTTGCCATGCGTGTCATACGCACAAGGGGCTCTGCCTTCCTCTCTTTGTTAGGCTGCAAATGAACAACCATTTAAGCACATTTGTTATTTAAATAAGGCCTAACCCGGTTCACAGTTACTATGAAAGCCACTGCACTGTGAAACTTGTAACATTTAAATCCAGCTGTAGACCCTGACTAGTTTCAGCCCCTTTCACTTCCCTGAGAAAGACAGGTGAGTGAGTACTGCAGAGGGCATCAGCAGTAACACTAGTTCTGCTCTGTAATAATACCTCAGTAAACCTGCAATGCATTTTGTTAACACCTACCTGTGGTCCTTCTGCATCACTTTCTCCTTCAGTATGTGTCCTCTCTGAGCATCTAACGAGTCTGTCTGGTCTCAAAGAAATAGTTCAGAACATTTCCAAGCCTTGGAGAACATCAGAATCATTTCAACTCTTCTGACACCTCTGCAGCCAGGACCACAGCTCACAGGCCTGCACAGTCTTGTTCTCCATGCAGTGCTGCTAAGAACTTCAGGAAAACCACCTGCATTAAGCACAGCAAGTTGAACTTGTCAAAGCTTCCCAAGCCAGTGATCCCCATGACAGAATCCTGGAATCACTGAGGTTGGAAGAGACTAAGTCAGTAAGTCTTCACTTTCCAGCAACACGTCTCTCCTGATGGCACCAGGAGCTGCACACATCACTCCCACATACAAGCCGAGCACACAGGTTATCAAGGAGCAAGGAAGGTCCCTCCTGCACAAACTCACCAGTCAACCTACAAACACACCCAAGTCCAATGCTCACAGCTATGCAGTGTGTGCTGGATATACACAAACCAACTCCCAGATATTCCCAGGAGGGTTCATCTGCTGTGGATTTGCCTCTGCTTCCACGTGGCTCAAAAGAAATCAGTGCAAGGGACAAGCCCGGAAAATGCCCCAATGAACAAATTAAGGAATGGGGGACTCTTGGTTGAACTGATGGCCCAACCACTCCTGGTGCAACACTTGAGGAACAATCATGGGAGGGGGCATTCAGCAGAGCTGCTCTGGTAGCCCAAGCAAGCAACCTGTAACCTCAGAGGAACTTCCAACACCACTACAATGAAGAAACAGAGGAACCTGGGGAGTAACAGTGCGGAACTGCGGGAGCTTGAGGAAAAGCAAAAATAGCTGTGGTACTCCCACTGGTTCCCTAGTTGGCCTTGAGGAAATTATACGCACCGTGATTACAAAAAGAGTAACAGAATGGAGAATCAGGCCCTTGGTCTTTGAAAGCTCAGTCCAGGTCTAGCTGACTTCTGCAGCCAGTATTTTTCCCACTGCATCTCACTGCTCACTCCCCACAGAGTGTTTATCTATCCAAGTTTGGCCGTTATTTTGTGTTGTGGTTTTGTGGTTTTGATGCCGGTATTCCACATCAGAACATCATGCAGGCAGTGAAGGAGTTAATGCTGTGGGAGCAGCAGAGGGGCGGAGCTGGGCACCGGACGCGAGGCCCCGCTCGGCTCTCGGCGCGCTCTCGGCTGCGGTGAAAAAATTCAGCACGTGTGCTTCCCCTGCCGTTCCTCCCTAACGTAAGCTCCCAGTTTCTGGTTTGGAAACTTTCTCTCTCTCTCTCTCTCAAAATTGTTCAATTTTATTAGATTTAGTAAAGTTACCGTTCCTTCTCAGATCGTGCCGTTGTTTTTTTTACAGACCCATCTATTCCCTCTGTCTCCCCCTCCCCCCAGAGCGCGCGGCTCTGCTGGGGCGGCCGCGTGGCCACTGACGGGGCAGTTTTTTTCCTCTTTTCCCTTCCTCTCTCCCTTCGCGGTTTCCCTTGGGCTACTGTCGCGGATAACACCGTGACATTTATTGGTGGAGAATGCGGGCAATGCAGTGTTTGTACTCCACTGTAAAACTGGTGCTAAGTGGACTAAGGGTTTTCATGTACCTTAGAGCATGTTGGCGTCTCTTTAAGCTCCTCATGTTCAGCACCGGAGTCATATATGCATACAGCTGCTTTAGTGTGCTGATGGGGTTACCTCCCTCCTGCCTAAACACCCTGGCTAATGTGACAGATTATACGGCATTTGGATTGGTTTCCAGGTACTCCTTTTGGGTTTTTACCTATGTTCAAGATGTCAGCCTGGCAACTGTGTTATCTATTTTTCTGAATGTACTCACTGTAACAGTAATTTACATCCTGTGTAGGAAGCCTTCCCCAAAACCAGAGAGTGTTGAATGGCAGGGAAGGTGGGAAAAATTAGGAAAGAAATTAGAAGCATGGGGACCCCCGGTGCTATGTGATTTTGATCTTGAGCACCTGCGGGATCCTGAGAAATTCAGTGAGTGTTTAGGTAAGGAGTCATGTGACTCAGAAAGACCTGAGAAGGAACGGATTGTTTGGGGCTTGGCTTGTGCTTATCGAGCTATAATTGATATTTTGGAGAGAAATGGTTTCCAAACCAAGGTCCAAAGCAATAATGGAAACCTCGAGATTAAACCTGACCAATCACAGGAAGCACCGGCATCCGTGTCGGTTGCCCCTGTGGAAGGCCAGAAATGGAAACGAGTGTCCTCACGACTAGAACGGAAAGAAGAAGAAGCAGAGAAAAAAGAGGAAGATCCAGGTGAGGGGCCCTCCTCAGCACCACCACCACCACCACCACCTAAAAAGGCCACTAAGAAAAGTGAGAGACATGGAGAGGACCGTGATGAGAAAGAAGAAGAAGACCCAGGTGAGGGGCCCTCCTCAGCACCACCACCACCACCTAGAAAGGCCACTAAGAAAAGTGTGAGACATGGAGAGGACAGTGATAATGAAGAAATCACCATTACCACTATTCGTCGGCCCCTAAAGATGACTGAAATCCAAGGTTCAAGAAAGGAGTTTGTACGGCGCTCGGATGAACCTGTTGTCACCTGGTTGCTGCGGTGTTGGGACAACGGTGCCAGCAGCGTGTCCCTAGATGGCAACGAAGCCCGCCAACTGGGAAGCATTGCTCGAGACCCAGCTATCGACAGAGGGATTAGTAGATGTCTGAGTGGAGTTGCTACCCTCTGGGAACGAGTACTAGTGGCTGTAAAGGAGAGATTTCCTTACAAAGATGATCTGGAGCCTAAGGTGGAAAGATGGAATACTGTGGAGAAGGGCATCCAATTTTTGAGAGAAATGGCTGTAGTAGAGATGCTGTACGATCCTAGTTTCGTCCCTAACAATCCACACCAGGACCGTGATCCTGAGAAAGTATGGTGTAAAGCTGATGTATATCGGAAGCTCTCAAAAACAGCACCAGAAAGGTACGCAAGTACACTGGTAGCGACGTTTAATATACTCGAGGGCCGAGAGAGAAGACTCCCATTTCATGAAGTGATTACTACACTTCAAAACTTTGAACAGCAACTTCCGCCATCACACGTTTCCATTGCAGCTGTATCAACGGTAGCAGGAGAAGTCGGTGAAATAAAGAAGATACTGAAAATCATATTGGAGGAATTGTCCTTGCTGATGAACAGGGATGTACCTGCATCAGTGTCAGAAACACCTGATGAAGACGAGGATGACCCAAAGAATCTGGTGAAGGAGCTGATCAAACTGATGAAAGTCTCAGCCATCAAAGGCAACCGCCTCTCTGCTCGAGCAAATGACAGCAGTAACTTCATGTCACGTGTGTCCATGTGGAGCTTCTTACGAGAAAATGGAGAGGACATGAAGAAGTGGCATAAAAAACCCACCCCTGCATTACGAGCACGAGTGAGAGAATTACAGCAGAGATCAGCCACCAACGAAATTGCTCCAGTCTCCGCAGGTAACCAATAGAGGGGCCCTGCCCTCAGCCAGGGGGGGGAAAGGGATAACAGAGTGTATTGGACTGTGTGGATTAGATGGCCTGGCACATCAGAGCCACAAAAATATGAGGCACTGGTGGACACCGGTGCACAGTGCACTCTAATGCCCTCGAGTTATAAAGGGACAGAATTGATTTATATTTCTGGAGTGACTGGGGGCTCTCAGGAATTGTCTGTGTTGGAGGCAGAAATAAGCCTCACTGGTAAAGACTGGCAAAAGCATCCTATAGTGACTGGACAGGGGGCTCCATGCATCCTCGGTATTGATTATCTCAGAAGGGGACATTTCAAGGATCCCAAGGGATACCGATGGGCTTTTGGAGTAGCTGCTGTAGATGCAGACAACATTAAGCAGCTGTCTGTTTTACCTGGCCTGTCAGAAGATCCGTCTGTTGTGGGGGTACTGAAAGTAAAAGAGCAGCAGGTACCAATTGCTACCAAAACAGTACACAGACGGCAATACCGCACCAACAGGGATTCCTTGCTCCCCATTCATAATTTGATCCGTCAGCTAGAAAGCCAGGGAGTGATCAGCAAAACCCACTCACCGTTTAACAGCCCCATATGGCCGGTGCGTAAAGCCAGTGGAGAATGGAGGCTGACAGTAGATTACCGCGGCCTGAATGAAGTCACACCCCCACTGAGCGCCGCTGTGCCAGATATGTTGGAACTGCAGTATGAACTGGAGTCAAAAGCAGCCAAGTGGTATGCTACTATTGACATTGCCAATGCATTCTTCTCTATTCCTTTGGCCACAGAGTGCAGACCACAGTTTGCTTTCACCTGGAGGGGCGTTCAGTACACCTGGAACCGTTTGCCCCAGGGGTGGAAACACAGCCCAACCATTTGCCATGGATTGATTCAGACCACACTGGAACAGGGTGGGGCACCTGAGCACCTCCAGTACATTGACGACATTGTTGTGTGGGGTGGTACAGCAGAAGAAGTTTTTAAGAAAGGAGAGCGAATAATCCAAATTCTCCTGGGTGCTGGTTTTGCTATCAAACGAAACAAAGTGAAGGGACCTGCCCAAGAAATTCAGTTTCTAGGAGTAAAATGGCAAGATGGGCGTCGTCACATCCCAGGAGATGTGGTTGACAAAATCACCAGCATGTCACCACCCACTAGCAAAAAGGAGACACAGTCTTTTCTCGGTGTAGTAGGCTTTTGGAGGATGCATGTCCCGAACTACAGCCTCATAGTAAGCCCCCTCTATCAGGTGACCCGAAAGAAGAATAATTTTGCATGGGGCCCTGAGCAGCAGCAGGCCTTTGAGCAGATTAAACAGGAGATAGCCCGTGCTGTTGCCCTGGGGCCAGTACGGATGGGACAGGATGTAAAGAACATCCTCTACACTGCTGCTGGAGAGAAAGGTCCCACTTGGAGTCTGTGGCAAAGAGCCTCTGGGGAGACCCGAGGTCGACCCCTGGGATTTTGGAGCAGAGCGTACAGGGGTTCGGAGGAGTGCTACACTCCAACTGAGAAGGAGATTTTGGCAGCATACGAGGGAGTTCGGGCTGCCTCTGAAGTAATTGGCACTGAGACGCAGCTCCTACTGGCACCTCGACTGCCAGTGCTGAACTGGATGTTCAGAGGAAAGGTTCCCTCCACCCATCATGCTACTGATGCCACCTGGAGTAAGTGGATTGCGCTGATTACACAGCGAGCTCGGATGGGAAACCTCAGCCGTCCAGGCATGTTAGAGGTGATCATGGACTGGCCGGAAGGCAAGAAATTTGGAACACCACCAGCAGAAGAGGTACCACGCGCAAAAGAGGCCCCACCGTATAACGAACTAACAGAAAATGAAAAGACCTATGCCCTCTTTACTGATGGATCGTGTCGTATTGTTGGGAAACATCGCAGATGGAAGGCTGCTGTGTGGAGCCCCACACGACGAGTTGCAGAGGCCACTGAAGGAGAAGGAGAATCGAGTCAATTTGCGGAAGTAAAGGCTGTCCAACTGGCCTTAGATGTGGCTGAGCGGGAGAGGTGGCCAATGCTGTATCTTTATACTGACTCTTGGATGGTGGCAAATGCTTTATGGGGGTGGTTGCAGCAGTGGGAACAAAATAACTGGCAACGGAAGGGTAAACCCATCTGGGCTGCGGAACTGTGGAAAGACATTGCTGTCCGAACAAAAAAGTTGGGTGTAAAGGTGCGTCACGTAGATGCGCATGTGCCCAAGAATCGAGCTACTGAGGAACAGAGAAATAACCATCAGGTAGATCAAGCTGCCAAGATTGAGGTGTCTCAAATAGATTTGGACTGGCAGAACAAAGGAGAGTTATTTTTAGCTCGATGGGCCCATGAGACCTCAGGCCATCAAGGAAGGGATGCGACCTATAAGTGGGCTAGAGACCGAGGGGTGGACTTAACTATGGATGCCATCGCACAGGTTATCCATGACTGTGATATATGTGCCATGATTAAGCAAGCCAAGAGGATGAAACCTCTCTGGCAGGAAGGGCGATGGCAGAAGTATAAATATGGGGAGGCGTGGCAGGTTGATTATATCACCTTGCCACGAACTCATGATGGTAAGCATTATGTGCTCACCATGGTGGAGGCGACCACCGGGTGGCTTGAAACATATGCAGTACCCCATGCTACTGCCCGAAACACCATCTTAGGCTTAGAGAAGCAAATCCTATGGCGACATGGAACCCCAGAAAGAATTGAGTCCGATAATGGGACTCATTTCAAAAATTCACTGGTGGATATTTGGGCCAAAGAACATGGCATTGAATGGGTCTATCATATTCCCTACCATGCACCAGCTGCTGGTAAGATCGAGCGCTACAACGGGTTGTTAAAAACCACACTGAAAGCAATGGGTGGGGGAACATTCAAGCATTGGGAGAAAAATCTGTCAGAAGCCACCTGGTTGGTCAACACTAGGGGATCAGTCAACCGAGATGGTCCTACACAATCCAGCGCCCTACAGACCATAGAGGGAGATAAGGTCCCTGTAGTACATGTGAAGAGCATGCTGGGAAAAGCGGTGTGGGTCCTTCCAGCCTCTGGAAAGGGCAAACCCCTCCGTGGAACTGTCTTTGCACAGGGACCTGGGTGCACCTGGTGGGTAATGGATAAAAATGGGGACGTCCAGTGTGTACCACAAGGGAATTTGATGCTGGGGGAGTGCAGTCTGTGATTCCATGTATATATATATGTATAGATATGTTTGTATGTAATTTACGTTATTACTGTTTTTGGTTCTATATAGATATGTGTTAAGCATGATGTGATGATGTGGAATAAGGGGTGGAATGTTGTGGTTTTGTGGTTTTGATGCCGGTATTCCACATCAGAACATCATGCAGGCAGTGAAGGAGTTAATGCTGTGGGAGCAGCAGAGGGGCGGAGCTGGGCACCGGACGCGAGGCCCCGCTCGGCTCTCGGCGCGCTCTCGGCTGCGGTGAAAAAATTCAGCACGTGTGCTTCCCCTGCCGTTCCTCCCTAACGTAAGCTCCCAGTTTCTGGTTTGGAAACTTTCTCTCTCTCTCTCTCTCAAAATTGTTCAATTTTATTAGATTTAGTAAAGTTACCGTTCCTTCTCAGATCGTGCCGTTGTTTTTTTTACAGACCCATCTATTCCCTCTGTCTCCCCCTCCCCCCAGAGCGCGCGGCTCTGCTGGGGCGGCCGCGTGGCCACTGACGGGGCAGTTTTTTTCCTCTTTTCCCTTCCTCTCTCCCTTCGCGGTTTCCCTTGGGCTACTGTCGCGGATAACACCGTGACAATTTTGTTAACACATGCACACAGTGTTCATTACAATCTTTTATTCTGATATTTTAGAAGAGGTAAGAGCTACTGTCTGCATTAAAAATCCTTCCACAAAGACGAATGGTAACCAAGGAAGTACCGTGGTCTACAGCTTTTCTAGCACCACACACCAATTTCCCTGATCATAGTAGTTCTTCAGAATCCTCACACAGTCCAAGGATCTGCATGCTGCTTCCAGTTCCCCTTCGTGGAACACGTGGTAATAGCGGTGGAAAACAGGGCTGAGCTGTTGCGATTCCTTGGAGCCAGCTGGAAATGACACTTCAGCGACACTTGCCCCTTTCTTTTTGATGCCACCTCTCAGGTGCCAGGGAACCAGCATATCTGGAGAGGGAAAGGAGGTCCGGTTGGTGTGAACAGGCAGCCTGGAGCCTGGCTGTGCAGCACAGCCTTTGTCCTTTGAGTCACCAAGGAGTTGGCCATCAGTTTCATCAGCAGGCAGTCCCTGGGATGTGCCACTATCGCTTTCCTCCTCCTTGTCTTTGCTGCCATGCTTTTTCTTAAGATATTTAGACTTCTGGTTTTTGTATTCTTGCTCCATTGCCCAGACATAAATGAGTGCCTTTCCACCAGGTTTTAGAAGCCGGACCAGCTCACGGATAGCTGCCAGCCTTCTTTCCTACAAAGAAAAAGCAAAAGCGGGAAGCTGGAATACAGACAAACAGAAAACACAGGAGAGCTGAACTGGCAGCACATCCCCAAGATATAATAAAGGTCTGAGGATTTTTTTCCAGTGGGCAGTATCCCTTTCTACCTGGCACGTATGAGCACACAGTGCCATACTCCTCTTATGGCCAAGCAGTGGGAAATGACTCACAGTATAGGCCACTATGCACAAGGTAAGCCACTTTCCTGAACACTGCTCTCTTGCCTTTTGAAAACAGCGCTGTGTCAGCCAGGGTTTCCTGGACATTTCAGCCCAGTTAGAAATTACTGCCTCATCAATAAAGCTGACTGAGATCTAAAATTCTAGATTGAAATCTAGTTTGCAGTTAAAAGAGTTAAATTTACTGCTTCAACAAAGGTCCTCTAGTGATCCCAATGAAGACACATAACCCTTCTCCAAAATAAGTCTGCTTCCTATACTTTATACTGCATTTGGAAACATTCACTTCACGTCTGTAAGGTGACACTATGGTTTCATGGTCTAGAAGCTTGTTACAGCTGCATGGCTCCTGCCAGCACAGAGATACAGAGACCAAATGGGCAGCACCCCTGCTCTCTGCAGATGCAGAATGAATCCTCAGAACTAAAACCATCAGAGAGAGATCAGTTCAAGACCTGAGAGTGGAATTAACACATTCTCTGATTCACAAAGCAAAGCCCACTCTCTCCAGAGCTGTAGGCGGAACAAAAGGAAACACATACACCTAGAAGATGAAAGTGCCAGGAGGAGCAAGAGCACCTGATGGGGTAAGAAGAATGTGAAGAGAATGTCTCAGAGGCAGCAGCAGTCCAACAGCTTAGTTCTGCTCTGACAGCTGCTTAACACCAAATGCACACCTTTGATTTTCATATTGCTGTTCTGTTTTGTTTCAGTGATCCCAATCGACTACATTGTTTTGCTGCTTTTTTGTTTTGTTTTAAATAATACCAGTAGCTCTGCACAGCACTGCAAGAGCACAGTAGAGCACAGAGAGGGGTGACTTACTGCTGTTGAGAAATGGTGGATGACAGCAATAGAGATGCAGGCATCACAAGAACCGCTCCGGATTGGCACTGACAAGGCATCACAGATAAAAGCCTGGGAATTCTTTTCTGCGCAGATATCCACAAGGTTTTTGCTGCGATCACAGCCGATCTGTAACCGAAAGTGTTCCATTAAGCTTTTCAAAAGAAGGATAATTACAAAACTGAAAAATAATTTTCACTTGATGCTTACAGTAATAGAATCATCACAGTCTCCTACCAAGGTAACACATTCTAGTTCAAAACAAAGCCTAGAGTGAGCACAAGAAAATAGCCTTAAGTAAGAGAAATAAATGAGTCCTGGGTGTCAACAAAAAGAAGAAAAAATGTTCACTTAAAAGTGAAAGATAGCAGATTGGCTACTAGCTCATCACAGCACCTCAATTTTGAACCAAGATAAGACAGAACAGCTCTCAGGCTAACATTTTTCAAAGCTGGCTCCAATGCTACCTTGAGATCAGAGAACAGCAAATAAAGAGGTGACTAAACCCAGCCCCAGCGTTTTAAGTTCCTCTCAGTTGCCACCCACAACACAAGGACATCTTAAGCAGACAAATACTGACCAAAAAATGCTGAATCTATAAGTATAAATGCCAAAGTGGTGACTGAAATACACCACACAACTTCACTAATTATCCACGTTTCATCATTTCAGTCTAAGTAAAAAAGTACAGTCCTTTTCAACCTCAGCACCAAAATGCACAGAAGGTTCAGCACAAGATTTTCCAAATCCCTGTACTGTCCAAATGAAATGATCTCCACTTTGAAGCACTTCATCAGATGTTCCTTTTTCCCTTTACCCAGTATCCAAGTCAAAGACAGTAAGAAATAACATTGAGAAAAAGGGTTGTCTTTTTTACATGCTTGCAAAGAAACAATCAATCCAAAGTGATTAAGACTCTTCTATAATTCTATAAGGATAAACGGACTGAGGCATACACCACCCTCATTTTATGTCTGCCAAGCACACACAATATTCAAACCAAAGCCCTGTTACAAAGTCATATATCAAACTCAGCCTGCATGAGAACATTAAATTTATTTTTGTTTTCGGTGATCAGAAACAAACAGATAGCCAAGAGCAGAGGCAGATTCCTAAGTAATTATTGCTGACAGTGTTTATCTTATTTCATGCAGAAAGAATACTAAACCATCCCTGATGCAAGAAGTATAGCAAACTGCTATTCATCAGCTCAGCAGAGATGACAGTATTGCCAAAATTAAAAATCTCTTTTGCAGCAATTGATAAAAATAAACATGCTTTCCATTACATCCCCCAGTTGCATTAGTTAAAATTATTTTAGCTTTCCATCTACCATCATAGCTTTGGAGAAAACCAGGGTTATGTTCCAGACAGATTTCCTGAGAGATTCCAAGTGAGCTTCCCTGTTGAGACTTCCAGAGTCTCTGGACTCTAACTTTTGGCCCAAAGGAAATGAAACTGTGACAATGCCAAACTGACAACCCAGGATAACTTCCCACAAAGCCAGCACTACCTATATGGACATATCATCCCAACAATCAGCTCTAAACAGACCTGAAAAGATCAACCCCAGTAGCACCTTCTTCCCATTCATTTCCTACCCTCTTCTCAGGGTTTACTGAAGCACAGAGTGAACAAAAAAAGGAATTCTCATTTACTTGGAAGTAAACACAAATCCCATCATTTCACAATGGATACCAACTGAAGTGTCTTTAAATTAGTCTCATCTTGGAATGAATTTAGCTGACAACCTGCGTGCTGGAAATTCCACGCCTAATTACCGGTGCCCTCCACTACTTTTACAATTGAGACATTAGAATGCAGCACTCATTAAAAGTCAAAGGACCCAATTTGATGCTGGCTGAAAGAGAAGGAAGAAGAGTTCTTGCAACTGTCATAAGCTTTCCCAGAAATAATTGCTTGGGCCCCACACTTCTGTAGTAAAGAACAGGTTGGACAGCAAAACTCAATCCTCCCCTCCAAAAATGACCTTGAAAAGGACTACACTGTATGTTAATGAAATTCAATGAACTGAGAACAAGAACAAAGGCACGACTGCTAGAATGTGAATTCCTCATTTGCATCTAAATTGTATCAAATAATTACGAAGTCAGGCTTACTTGTAATGTCATACTTGTTGAAGTGAATCTACATCCAAAGCAAAAAGATTCCATTTTGCAAGGAAAACTGCGAATCTGAAATGGATCAGTGCGAATGCACAGCTGCTCTAAGATAGGTGCGTCAACCTTTACGTTGCTTTTCACGTAAACACTGTAATAGGTGCTACATACGTATGCATAAACGCTGAACGTGGGGAGTCATCCCAAACCCGCCTGGTGCTGGAGCTAAGCAAATCCAGCATCCTTATCGGAATTATCTTTGCATGATATTTTGGAAAGAATTATAATCACTGCGTTTCCACATTTTGTAGCTTACAAGAAACACATTCATTCAAAACCAGTTATCTGCTGGTCTCAGTCTCTTAAAAAAAACAACCAGCTGGCACAAGCAGCTAATTTCAGTAGTGCAGTGCCAGCCTACAGGTGGAAACCAAGACCATCTATAATTCTTATGAACGTAAAAAGCACATTTCAGAACAAGACTGTCTCCGAATAACGCATTTTCAGAAAGAGACAGAAACCTGAAGCTCAACTTTTCCCAATTCTGCTGTTAGCTGATTTCTAATTCTGAAGCATGAGTGAAGCTTTGATATGATGATGCTTTGTTTTTAAATAGCTGTATTTTTTCTCTCACCAGTTAAACATAAAATCAAACCATTAAAAAATCTCAAGTATAACCACACCACATTAATTTTCACCAGCTCACACTGCTGATGTTGACACTTACCAAAGAGTACAGTCTGAGTGCCCTTTTAGAACAGTGTAGAAAGGTAGAGGAATTAGCTCAGTGCTCAAAATCAAGAGGATCGTAATCTAGCACATTCCTTGGAGAGCTGAGCTGTATATATTTTCAAGGTTTCATATTTCTTATCTCTTGAGTCTTCTTTATTTTTTCATACACCTATGCACTGATTTTTCTAAATCAAACTCATTGCTTCAGCCACCCAACTTCTTATTTATCTCACGGAGCACAGCTGACTGTTCAGCTGAATCCACCTTTTAGCCAGTCCACCTCTCAGCACATTGCTTTGAATCTTTCAGCATTTCCCCAGAAGAAGGGATTTCAGGCACTCATTTTCATTATATCTGGATAAACGCTACCTGCATCCAACTCTTGTTTTTAAGCCAGGAAATCTGCATCAGCAAACCTTCAGATAAATGAAAGAAGTATCAAAAAAGACAGAGATAAATGGAAAAAAGAAAGCTGTGACTTGTGTGAATTTCCTGGAGCTCTGTATTGAGTTCCCTGGAATGAGATAATGCAAGCAGAGATCCCATCCTGATCTTCAGATACCCAGTTGGCTTCAGCTATGCCATTTCACCCACGAGTAGTTAAACTAAGTTTTATAACTCTTCTTAATGCAGTGATACGGAATTGATCATTAGGGGTAAAGAGCACTAAACAAATAGCTTGCTTTGTAATGGTACTGCAAACCTTGCAGGCTTAAATAAAGATAGGTAAAGACAGGTCAGTGTTGCCCACCATTATTTATTTTCTTTCTATGTTATCTGATTATTACTAACTCCATCTGGATGAATTAACTCATTTAAGTATCTGTAAACCTGACTGATGCAGCACATTAGAAAGTGATGAAGAAAAGTACATCTAATTCTGAAATGCAGCTACCAAATGGAACTACGTGGCTCCCTAGAGAATCACTGCAGCTATAATTAACAGCGTCAGAGCCTCAAGGAACCCAATTACACTCCAAAACACACACACACAAAGAAAAAAAGACACCAGCACAGACACTGCAAGACAAATCTCCTTGCTCCAGTTGGTCTGCCTGGCCTTTAGCATTCTTTTCACGTAGTGTTTTGTTTCTCCATTCCATACAGCCAGGGTGCCTTCTGAGCTCTCTTCAGACCCAGATCTCCCATCATTTTAACAATTCTTATTCACTGAGAAAAAAAAGGCAGGAAGGGTTCCTCTGCTTCACCCTTCAATTGCTAAAACATCCTGTGATCTGGCTCCAGGTATACTTTTGCCAGTTAGTTTTACCCCTCCTGTTTTTAATTACTACTAAGTCCTTTGGATAGGAACCTGCTCTCAAGCAGCATGGATCCACTCTACCCATTTTATGCAACATTAATATAGAACTTCATCATTCCTCCTCCCCAGACCCTGATGAAACACAGTTCCAGCTGATCTCAGTTTAGGATGGTAATGAAGAGAGGAAAGAAAAAAAAAAAAAAGAAAAAAAAAAGGATAAGAATGTCTGTATTAAAAGAAATCATTAGGGCTCCTGTATTGTCATCATTTTTTTTCTTAGCATACCTATTCTGGTGAGTAGAGCCACTTCTTTTAATATGAAGAAAAATATCTACCCAATGTTTTTTTTTTTCCTTCATTGACTAGATTTCTTATCTGTTTATCCACTCAAAAGTGTAAACCAGAAAACAGAAAGGCTTCAATGTCCTTCAGTCACACCTCAGCCCCACAGAGATGCCCCTATAGGGATGTGGACATCATCACACCTGCCTGGACACTGGAAACTGTAAAGACAGAGCTACAGCTCATAAAAACGGATAAGAAACAATGAAATGATGTCAGCAGGCTCTGGAATGAAACCCTCATGGTGTTTCTGTGGGGGAAAAGCTGAAATATTGCATTCTGTAGAATAAAAGCCCTGTTTATAAAGGATGTTAAGCTTGGTAACGTTGAAATATAAACTGTCACAGTGATTCCTCCAAATGAAGTTGGGTGGGCTGGGGATTGCATAACCAAACAAACAACCCTACAGACATTTTTCTTCCACATTCCTTTCAACAATAAATTAAAAAAAAAAAAAAAGCTGAGAGAGAGTGACAGAGAAAGAAAAGTAATCTGAGAGAACTGGTCTCAGACTCTTTCTCCAGACTTTGCCCTAACTGCATCAGACACAGATTCAATCTCTCTTGGACACTGTTGACCTCAATTTCTGTTTGTCATGAAATTGCCATCCCTTGACTGTGTCACAATAATGCAGCCATTACAGAACTGTCATTTTCATTGAATGCAGCCACATTTCATCTAAAGAACCTGAAGCAAATATGACAGTATGGAGCACAGTGGAGATATTTTTGGACTGAGGATGGAGATTAAAACATCAAGAGGTACCTTAACTTTGACCCACCATTACAGCTACACCTTGAATCCTGCTGTATGGGGACTGCTCAGTCACAGCCTGAACCACTGATGGAGCACCTGAAAGAAAGATGTGCTCAGCCCTGAGAGCACAGGTGAAGGCAATTCACCTCAGTTAAGGGTTGACTGCCACTGAGGATCTCCTGTTGGAGATCCCACCTTTGGCGTTCTTCCACTGTGAGCTTAGATCCTCAGAGACACAGTGCTCCTCAGAGCACCCATTTTTCCTTCCTTTTGTAACACCTCCTTGTTTGTGCTGGTCCCTTTGCCTTTACACCTGCCAATAAATACAGACTAATCTCTGCAGCATATTACTTGCCCTCAGGTCCCCCTGCCTGGTTTACAGAATTTGACTCAAAACACTGCAAACTACATGGCCTGGCTGACAGTGCTCTACCCAACCCCTAAATAATTCTTCTTTCAAAGCATTGCTTTTTGTCTCATTCCTAACAGGACTTAGCCTAACAGCTGCCATGCACTGAGCATCAAAACTTAGCAAGAGACACAGCAGTGCTGTGAAGGAAAAGCTGCAGCAACTCAGGAAGTTTCTGCCCAAACTTTATGCCCCAAGTCAAGAGGAGAAAATGTGGGAAGAAAATGATGCCCTGTGTCTAAAGACATTAACTCAACAATGCACCTGATATGAGCATACTCTGTCTCCTCATGCACAGATCCATGCTCAGCCCACAGTAAAGGGCCAACAGAACAATACAGTTTGCAGATCCTGATTTTCAACTGTATCTTTAGAAGTTTCCTCTCTTTCACTCTTACCTTTCACACTTTGGACACTTCTGCTGGAACGTATGAAAGTAGTTAACTCCTAGGGTAACTAGAGGGAAGGGCTGGCGTTCATTTAACTGCCCAGAGATGCACCTTACCCTTGATTAACTGTGGGCTACAGAAAACAGATAGGTCCTGAAAGCTTCTGAATACAGCATCTTGAAAAAGATTTCACGACACAAGCCTACCACAGACCTGCACAAAATTAATTTACCAAATTAATTCTAGGATCGAATGACCTACATGAAGCTCTGGAAAAGTTTTTTCTTCTCTAGTTAAGTTTACTGATTTTTCTTACAGGAAAGCAACCGGTCAGGAGTAAGACTGAAATGTATTAAACATTAACAATTATTTTCAGCCGACAGCAGTCAGGCACAAACACGTCTACTTATAAATCAGTTGATTTTTTTCTAGCTTATAAGAGAATAATGGAAATTAATGTACTACAAATACAGGCAGGGCTGTAAATAACAACTTACGTTTTATAGCTGTATATAAATAGCAAGACAGAAACTTCTGCTTCTCTGTTGTAACAGACAAGTCTGACTTTTATTATTAATAATGAATGCTTTGACTTACATAGAACTTTTCAAGCCTGATAGATCTCTAAGTGATTCACAGTATGAACACATGACGGAATCAGACAGTCCTAGAACAGAGGAGAGCATAAGGCACACCTCCCAGATATTTATTTTGCGCAAATGGAGTAAGAAGTTTGATGTTGCAAAGAAGTCTTTGAAATATCTGCAATAAGAAACAACTGTTTTGCTTTCCATTTGTATGCCCTTTATTTCCCCGTAATAGGCAGGGGGATAAGAAAAACTGGGCAAGTTACAGATTGTGAGACAGCTAAGGCGGTGATAATGCATGAACAATGACATCAGGACTCTAGAAAACAAAGGAAAAGGAGTGAGAAAGGTACAAAATCTGAGCTGAAGTAGAAAATCCAGCAGGAATTTTGTTGGCATATTTATGTGGCCTATGCACACATTCAGTTGGGAAAGGCAAACACTACAGTTCACAAATAAGCCATGGCACCAGGACAAATGGATCTGAAGATGTGTACAAAGAAGCACTGTCCATGGAGATTTCAGCAACTTGTACATTTCCCACCCACCAGCCAAATAAAACACTTGTGGAAGAATTCAAACTGCCCTGCTGATTCCCTTCTGATAATCTTACTCTACAACATCAGCCAAAAAGGCAAAAAAGATCAATTATAATTACTCAATCCACTGCACCCATTACTACTTCTTTTATTAACGTAATCTGACTTGCAAAGCAAAAATGGCTTTGAGAAAAAGGTTACCACACGTAGCAAATGAATGTGGAAGCCGAATGTCACAGGTAATTGACCTTGGATCAGGCAGCAGCGTCTAGTTCTTGGCACTATTCCCATAACTGAATCTCCAAGGTTCCACAACTGCAAGACGTAATAAACAGCAGTCCTGATGGAAACAAATGACGGTAGCTACTACTTACCATGTACAAATCCCTGCTGATGCCTAGATATTTCCCATTACCACAACCAACGTCAGCAACTATTGACCCTTCTGGCAGCGACCTGAGAAACTCAGCAACGCGGGGCCACGGGCTGTGCCTGGTACTACTGAAGTGTGTGGCAATCTCTTCGTACACCTTGTGTACGTATTCCTGCTCCAGCTCTGAGGCCTCCATCTCACTGTGGGGAAATGATGGTTCTGCTTGACTTTGCTGTCCTTTCTGGCTGTCACAGACAGATGGGTAAGCTAGATGCAGCAACAGATAACAAAAGGAAAAAAAAAGTTAGAAAAGTCGTTCTATACTGAATAAACTTTTTAAGCAAAAGAAAACAAAAAGTAAAATACTGAAATGCAACAGATGGGTAATTCCCTCCTTCATCTTTCAAAAACAAACCCGGACCAAACTGCACACGTATTTGATGATTTCATAACAATTATTCTGACCGTGTGTACTGGAGAGTGTCTGTATGTGATCAGGACAGGTGAGTTCTCAGGACACAAATGGATTTCAGTTCCACATAACTACTGAGCCATGTATCAACTATCATCTGCCCTGTGCTAAGGCGCCATCACTGCAGATAAGCGTGGCTCTATTACCGCAGATCCGATTGCTTTTCCTTCTCTCACACACTTGTTTTCACAAAGCTACAGTTCTCTTCCAATGAATATTAACTAGAATTGATGAGAACCTAAAGAATAGTAGCTACTTCTATTATAGTTGATTATTCCAGCACTTGATGTGCCCGTTAAATCCAAGATTCCAGATTGCCTGACTGGAGTTACACAAATGTCCTCCTTCCTTGAGAAACGCCAGCAGCCATGCGGATGCAACCAATTCAAGCCATACAGTACAGCTATTTACAAACAGCTATTACAACTACCAAAACTAACTAAAGGGCTAAACTAAGCTCATAAAATGCTTAAATACTGATTATACAGAAATTACAATTTTGACTGGAAAAGCACTTACTGCAATTGCAAGAGCTTCTCCTCACTTTCCTAAATGTAAATGATGTCCTCGTTTCCCTTCGCTTTAGGGTCAAATCTCTAACATCAGCAGTGATTGTTCCAACTTTCTGTCCAAGTTCAGATGCTTGAATGACGTCATATTTTCTGGGTGTAATCCTAAAACAAAGTAACATAAAATCAAAGATTGATTTAATCTGCATCAGAAAAAAAAGAGCCATTCATCTTTATAAGAAGGCAATTCTTAAACACTGACAAGTGTGATTACAACACATTATTTAATGTACTACTGCTTCTGTTTTCAGCTTATTAAGTTTTAGAGAAGAAAAGAGGCAGTGACACAAACTAATGATGTTAATTAATGTGTTATTTAATTGACAGGAATTGCATTTTCTTTCCCTTTCTTTCACTCCGTAAATTCGATTATTTTGTCAGGACCTTATCTGAAATACACTTCTTAAAGATAAAACACACTACTAAAAATGGTGGCTACAGACTTAAAAGAATGGTATTGACTAGCTCTAAACTAGCAGATTGAAGTTTCTTGTTACAAACAAGCCTCTTCGAACTGCTTTTCTATTTATTGACTAGAGAAGATGCAAAGATTGTAGCACTATAGAGATTTGCAAAAATTCCCATAGAATAGCAAGTTGTAGATCTTTTTTTCCTGTGACCAAAATCTATCTATCAAGCAAAGTGGGAACTGAGTTTAAGTTACTTCTGGATTTGGCACAGATCCTAATGGAAAACAAAAACACTTCTGTAAGGATAAACTTCAAAATGAAAGTTACTTGGAACTTTCTTGGGAGTGACAAAAGTTTCCAGTAATTTTATGAAGAGATTTACATTACAAAAAGGTACCAAGGATTTTAAAAAGCTTTGGAGTAGTTCTCTCTCAAAGTTGGCAAGAGGAAAATGTGAAAGTACAATGGGAAACTCAATACAAGAGAAGAGATACTGCTGCACCCACATGTGGTTTCCCATCACTTGCACGTGGCATAAGGAAGATACTCTTGGAACAAAACAGAAACTCTTTCGGGAAATAGTTTAGCACTTTAAAGCTGTTACTGTCACACTGAAACATTTCCCAAACTCAGTCATCAAGGAGACTGCAGAAAATTTCTTGAGAAAAAAAAAAAAAAGCCATCTCTGAGGACCTGTGCTCTTGGTGAGGCCTCCTTGGAGCTGCTGACTTCAAAGTACTTGATTCCCAGCAGGACAAACTCTCAATATAAAAGTGACTTCTATATTGGTTATCTGAGTTTAACCTGTAAAAAAAGATTCTGTGATTCTAACCCTTACATGTTGAGCTATAAAAGGGAGGAAAAAAAGTCTCTTGCATCTTTTAATAAAGCAGAGCCGTCAGTCACAACCCTTGTTCCTACTGGAATTTCTCTGCAGGTTACACACAACTACTGATCAGTGCCTGTACTTAACTAAGAAAAAGAATTATGTGAATGATGAGAAGGCAGCCATGCCAGTACTTGTTTGCCATCATTCCTTTTGTCAGGGAAGCTGGTCTTTAATCCAGTCACAGAGAAGGACCGTGGGTCCCTCCTTTTTGAAGGTCACGACCCAGCACATCCATGGTCTGCTAAGTTCTTTCACAAAGAAGACAGAGCAGCCTCGGGTACAAAGGCTCTGGTACAGAGCTCCCAGAGGCAGCTATGGGAAGGATGGAATCTAATAAAGAACTGCCCTGCTCAGCTAACGAAACTATGATGAAATAATCTCAGCTAAGCATGGTCGAGATTCCACCAACATCTGAACCTCAAGCCTGAAGCGGGCAGATTTTTTATTGGCTTTACTGTTTACATAAAACCATATTTGTACTTGCAGCAATAAGTTGTGCATGCTAGGAGCTAATAGTTTCGGACAGTCTTCTTCCAGGTTCTACATTTTGAACCTACACGACTCTCCTCTTGTCCCTGTTACAAGAAAGTTCAGCCTTTTATCTAGTGTTCTAAGAACAAGATTCTCAATGTCAAAAACAAAACACTGACCATCATTTTGGTTGGACAGACTTGTCTTATTGCTAAAGCACCAGAAACGATGCTTTTTTGCATCCAAGAATAAAACTCATCTCTAGAATTTAGTTTTACTTCCGGTACATGTCCTTTGGTCTACCTGATGATTTTCTTAACCATATGCTTCTTTCACATACACATTATCAGAATAAAAAGAAAATGCTTTTCATGAGCACTTTGTTAACAGGGTTAAAATGAAGCCCGTAATCCTCTTGGCATCCAAATACATACAATGAAAACATTCCAGAATTATTCCAAAAATGAACCTTTTGCTCTTTGACATCTGAGGAACAGATAAAAGACATCACAAATGACCTTAAAAACATTGTGATGCAAGTGAATTGGCTATACTTTTTTGCTGATTGATCAATCTTACTGATTGCAATGGCACGTTTCAGCAGCATAAAGGAAAGCTTGCTCTTTACTGGCAAGCTCTACAGTCCTACTCTGTTGTCTCTGTTCTCCTTAGTTTCAGAAGAGGTCCTTTTACCAATGAGGTACAACAGCAAAGATGTGATTTGAGAAACATCTGACACTGCAACAGCAGGTACTTCAGAGATAAAGAATACAATTGGAAAAAGGATAAGAGAAAGACATAGAGAAGCATTTCCTACTCTGAAATACTGAGATCCCAATACCAATTAACTCCAGTTGAGCATGTTGACCAACTACTGGTTTTAAAAACATTTACTATACAGAAAAAATACTTTTAGGAAAGGCAAACAAGCAGTGGGGATGGGAATACACGGGTAGGAAGACTTGAGATCTTCATTAAAAACGTAGCTTACATCCTTGGTTTTCAAAACACAATCATCATCAAAGGGAGAAGTGAATTAAGTACTGATTTCAGCCTAGTTCTTAATAGGGAGGTATACTACCCCAAACCAAATGGGCTGGCAATCACTGCAAGCAGAACGTGTGTATTATCTGTCCCACACCCACAGGTTTGGCTGCCTGAGTGCAGGGCCAGCTTGAGAAGAGCACAGCTAGTGGTCCTCGAGAAACCTTTGTGAAACAAAGCTAGAGGCCTCAGCCAAGGCTGTCCCTCCTTCCCTCAGGAGCTGCTTTTAAGTGGAGGCTGTCCTGCTGTGCCAAGCCCAAGCCACAGCCCAGATGTGCCACAGCTGCCTGTGCATGGACACAGCCCTGCTGATTCAGGCCTGGACCCCTTGCTGATATCCCCAAGTGGCCTCAGGCTGCCCCACACCACGGCTGGGGCCAATGAGACAGCTCACAGCTGGAGTCAACCTGACTGCTCCCCTGCACCACTCCAAGCCAGCAAGGTCACTGATGTGAAAACTGAACTGTTCTCAGAATTGCAGGTAACCCTTCCAGAAAAGGCAGACAGTATTTGACAGAACTGAGTAAGAAGCTGATGACGCTGAGATCCATCTCTAGCCTAGTATACTGAAAAACAAAGGACTTCATTGCCCTGAATGATGCACATCAGAAATACCAGCTGCTTTTTACAATCATTTAATTTAATGAGCAACTATACAGGTGGTGTAAGTGCTCAACAAAAATGAACAACATACAGGCCATTGGAGAGTTCACATTCACTCCTCTTCACTATGCGAAACAAGCAATAAAACTAGAAGGCAAAAAATTTGCCAGTAAAAGGATCTGATCTTTAATTTACACAATATAATTAGTCTCTTCAATTTACTGCTGTAACCAGTGACCCCTTGGGTTGAATAAAGGAAGAAACATTTGCCATGGGCATTTCTGTGCAATATGAGGGTTTACATATTCTTCTGAAGTAAACTACTGTTGCTCAAACCTTGCCAAGTTTGGCTGCAGCTCAGGGACTGACAACTAGCTTCCTAAAATCTCCAGTTTTTCAATGCAATCTGAGCAGCATCTGGACAAGGAGGAAATTTGTATAATTATCTCAAAACTTCAACTTCTTTCAGAGTAATTTTCAGTACAGAATAGTGCTAACAAAGCAAATAACATACATCCTCCTTTATTATGAACACACAGGGGATCTTACACATACCCATGTGACCACAAGTATCTGGATTCACCAGTCATCACCAATAAACTCCGTCGAGGCAGCATAACTGCTACTGTGTGGCCATCAGGGTGTTTGAAATCCATCACAATCTAAAAAGAAAGAAAAACACCACCAATGAGCACAACTTACAGAGCACCATGTATCAGCCAGGCATTCTCAAGTCCTATCTTGTGTGTTAATCAAGATATTGCTACAAAACAGCTGTGTATTCCCTAGAGGAGCAAAAGCCTTTATGTCTCTATCTTGCATTCTTACGATCTCTTCCTTTCAGTAGTGTGTTCAAAAATCTGAGACAGACACAAAACTTGTATACATAGATGCATTCACATATATATGCACATTCACATTTAACCTTATAAATAATTAAAATACTATAATAGTTCATTTTATTTCTGCAGTAATAACTTCCTTTGCAAGAACACGGGAGCACTGTGAAATCTATGTACCTGTGATGTAGGAAGGAATGATTATCTCTCAACTAAATTAACTATGTAAAGAGGGATCGTTTGCTATAACTCAAGCACCTACAGTTAGACATCTGGGCTAAGACATTCAACTACTGCTTTTTTTTTTTTTTTTTATGTTGTTGGGTTTTTTTTTGTTGTTGTTGTTGTTTTTTTGGTGAGGTTTACACAGAGAGAGACAAGCAGCTCCACAGGGTGATTCATCCTAGTCTATAATACAGTTAAGTGATGTGGGATGAACCTACGCCTGCTGGAAATGCCTATCCATTCACAGCAGATTGAGTTGAGACAATTAACTCAGAGCAGATACATAACATTTAGATAACCAGTATTAGGAGAGAGAAATCATTTCTAACCTGCTCAGATTCGTAAAGGTTTGCAGCACAAGAAGTCTCCCAAGATCCTGACTATCATGCCAACTACCAGAGCAGCCCTCCTCATTTGCCACCTGGCTTTTAACCACAGCAATGTACTGAGGTAATGCTTTCAGCTTTAATTCAATTTCACAGCCCAGATGGCAGTGCTACATTCTGCTTCTGCTTGGGCTACAAATGTTACCTTTTTTACTTCTCTCAAAGGAGAAAAAATTCTTTCTGCAGAAAATAAATATCAGGGTCCTTTAAGCAAGCCAAATGGATGAAGGAAGACATAGCAAGAAAAAAGAAAGGAAGAAAAGTGGTCAAAAATCACTCAAGTTGTGGTTTCAACTACAACGGAAAATGAGCACTGTGGAAATGGTGGCACCTGTCTGCAACCTACTTGCTAAGCATGCAATTTAAAAGCAGACTTGCTACCCTTACCAGACAAAACAAATTAAGTAGTTCAGCTTCTGCATACAGATGCATTTAGCAAAAGAAACAATGGTGCAATGATCATTCATTCGGCACAAAAACAAAAACAAAACAAAACAAAAAAAATAAGAAAACCCACCAGACACACTGAACAAGCGAGACCATTTGCAGGTCTTACTATTCACTGCTGTGTGCAGTAGAGGAAAATACAATTGCATTTATGCTTTCTGGAAAAAAAATTATACTGTAGCACTACCTGCCTAACAGAAAGAGCTGTTACTCCTGTTGATCTACCTAAATTTAAGGAAGGAAATGAACATGACAAACAGTGGGACACAAGAGGGAAGAGCTACAGGGGAGAACAGGAATACAGCCTACCTATGAGCTCCAATTAACAACTGTGAAACCCTTAAATGTCTACATAAATAAATGAGTGGCAGTCACTTTCTAATATACTCCTTTCTTTGCACAGTGTAATTCCTTCCAGGTATCCTCAAAGAAGCACAATGTGAGGAAGGAGAAAAAACAGTGGCTTCACAAATCTGATGGGGAACCCACGCCATAAAGCCCCTGTGAAAAGCAGCAGCTGTCTGGCAAGGTAAAGAAACCCGACGTCGACAAAACTACACGAGTGAGGAAAGAATTGAGAGGTGAAGCGGCTGGATTAAATGCATGAAATGATATCTCAGGCTCTTCTGCCTCTCTGTCCCATGGCTCCTGAGAGACAGGCGTGAGAGATAAGAGACTGAGTTCTTCAGAAATGGGGAAGAACAAACTGAAAATGAGACTGTCCAAATTCCTTCCTGGAGGCCCTCTGTTCCTCTTTCTAGGTCAGCAGCAGCAACAAAGCCCGCTTCTTGCAGATAACATTCAGGAACTACACTTTCCTCTAGGAGTTGATTCCCAGCTCTGTGAGGTCTCTTCCATATCTCTCCAGGGTATGGAAGGAAACCTTGGCCTCCTTCATATCTCCACATGCCAAGTTGGGGACCCTGCTTAAAGCAGCAGCAAATATTTCTTCCAGCTTTCTGCAGCCCATTTCCTCCATTTTCTCTCCCCTACCACCTGTAAAGCTCCCAGAGTGCCTCTGCAGATCACTGTACATCCAAACCAGCAGAGGTTCAGAGTATCCTGCAATAGAGAACATGTAGGATAAAAAATAGTGCCTAGCAACTCGATCTTCAGGCAGAAGCGGCAGGAAAACAGACAGCAAAAGAAGACAGTACATGCTCTTGGTTCAATATTGGCTATGCTATGCCAACAAGAAATATGTGGAAATTAATTTCTGTTGGTGCAGAATTGAAGGCTGAAACCAGGAAGTTACGTACTGCACATAGTACCTGGCAAGTTTAGTCCTCATCAGCAGAGCCCAGCTCTGTCCCTGCTCCCTGCTCTCCTGTAGAAGAAAGGTTTGTGTTCTCATCTCACAGCATGTGGTTACTCCCTTTCTAAACAAATGTCACCCTTACAACAAACAGAGATGATATGGGACCAAATATAAATAAAGGATTAATTTACTTGCAAATGAGCAATGACATTAAGTAATTAGCAGTAATGGGAAGAATCAAAAATCCAAATTCAGAACTGACTTTTGCTTATGAAGCAGACGGAGATCCTTAGCTGGACAATAACACAATTTTACAGTTTCCTATTAGCAACAAATTAGACACTGCAATTCAGACAAAACTAAGTTTAAGGAACCTACTGAGAACATCTGAATAAAATTAATGTGATTTCTACATTAATGTTTAATTTCTTTATCTAGAATACCCGCATGCAGAGGTTTAAAAACTGAGCAAAAGTATTCTTTATTATTTGTCTGTGGTACAGTAGAGAACATTTAACCCAGATGGGTTTTTGAAGAACTCTGTTCTTATCTCTAAGAAGCCTATTACTGACTGAAGTAGATAATATTCCCCCACTCCTATATCTTTATCCCAGCAGAACACTTTAAATTGTCACTGTCACACACACACAAAAGATTAACGCATTCAGTCCACTTTTTAATTTACTAAGGATTCACAATCAATACAGCAACTGCCACTGCTGAATCAATCTGCTTCATGACAGCTCTGCTACACAGGAGTTATTTCCAATTACTTTTTTTTTTTTTGTCCTAAAAACTTATTGTCTCTTTTTCTCTTAGGTGGCAGAGTCAATAAAGATCAAATTTCCAGCCAGCTCACAGTGCATCACCCAGGATTCAAGAATAGAAATACTCGATGCTTTGATCTCACACAACTTCTGCCTTCTTTCTTTGTACTGCAGAAGAAGTCTCTATATATACACCAAACACCTGAAAGAAACATAAGCAGCAAATAATACCTACTCATAATTTAAATATCTTGTCATGTTGCCTCATGACATGGGAGCACGTGACACAGTAAACAGCTTTCAAGGACGGCTGAACAACAAAGCAAAGAGACACCGACATCGTAAACATTGCTCCTGTGGCACAACATACAGCTAAATGCAAGAAATGGGAAACAATCAGCATAAAAATGCAGAAGAAAGTATGTTTTTCATAACTCCTGTGGGAACAAGAAGCCTGCACTGCCTTCCCTTGCAGAACTGTACCTCAGGAAAGTGCAGGAGGAGGGAGGTGAACGACTGGTCTATCAAATAAGTAATGATCCAAAGACAAAACAGAAATAATGCAATGAGTCTATAAGGACAACGTCAATAAGGATTTCACTGCTACAGTGTGAAACAACAGTATTGTTCTTCTAAGCTTTGCCTCTAATGCAATTTATATTTGACATTAAAAGACTCCCTTAGATGAAACATACTCTAAAACTCAAAGTAGTAGGCTGGAAAAAAGTACAATCTGAAATGCATTTCAAGACTCTGACATTATTTACTCAATTTTCAGAGAGTAGGCACATTATCAGTCTATGTAGCAGTCTCCCCACATGTAAAACAGATGAAGAATGCCTACTGCAGAGGCAGCTGTGCGGCTTTAAGTCCACACACAAAACCTGAACAACAGTGGAGCTATGCAAGGATGAGGGGCTACTGGCTGCCATAGAACTGAGACAATCAATAATACCCTTCAGAGTGCCTTCCACTGCAAAAACTAAACTAACAGCCAAAATTCAGAACTTAGGAATATTCTAAACATTTAAGGGAAGAGAGTGGATGAACTTTCCCAAACAATCCATGTCTTAGGGTACTTATGTAACCTGATATGTATGAAGTGCGCCAGTTGAAGGGAATCAAACAACATAGTTTTATCTACTCTGCCTTTTGTGGAGAGTCCTCATATGAGCTAATGTCAAAACCATACTTGGACAAGGTCTTGGACAAACTCAGGTGATCAAAGAGTAAACAGGGAGCAAATCAGCAAACTCAGGCATATGCCAGCTATTTTGTGCCATTTTGGAAATGAAGGAGTCACAATCATTTAAGTGTGACAGTAGCAGGAAAAAACTACTCAAATCTTGCGGTTTAAGTTAAATCAGAATCAAATTGGCTTATTGATTTATTAGCAACATATAATTATGAAGCAACCAGCAATCTACTACACTTTGAACAACAGTAGTACCAGAATAACAGACAAACAACAGTAGAGGCCTACAACTTGTTAATAAACACGAACACATTTCAAAAGAGCCATTGTAACTGATCCCCCAAAGTTCTCCATGTTCAGTTACCCACACACCACCTCCCCAGAGGCCACATGACCTCCAGTACCTTATTCCTCTCCTGCCCATGGGGCTTCTACAACACACGCACACCAGTGACAAAGGCCCTATCAGGATCACACACAGCCACTCCAGGTGTGGGTCCCACTGTGGCACCCTGCTGTAGCACCCCACCAGCTGCATGCCAGTCCCCCAAGGTACCCAACGGGGCAGCTGCTCTGCCAGGCCTCAACAGAGGCTGTGGTGCTGGTGGTACTTCCGGCTGCGTCACATCTGCTGCTGCTCCTACTCAAAAGTCTCTTTCTGCTGTTAAAACATGTTATGCTTCCCTTATATATCTTCTCAAACTGATTCCTTCTTTGTTCCAAAAGAGGGGTCAAGCCTCTTCTTTTGCATAACTGGCGACAGGATTAGAGGGAATGGCTCCAAGTTGTGCCAGGGGAGATTCAGGTTAGATATTTAAAAAAATTTATTCTCCAAAAGAGTGAGTGAATGGGCTGCCCAGGGAGGTAAAGAGTCACCATCATCTCCAGAGGAGTTCAAGAAACACTGAGATGCTGTACTAAGGGACATGGTTTAGTGGGGAAATATTGGCAGCAGGAGAACAGTTGGGCTGGATGATCTCAGAGGTCTTTTCCAACCTTGGTGATTCTGTGAAAAGTGTCTTCATAAATCCATGATTACTGCTTAACCTTGCTTATGAAAAAAACAACCAGACTGAAAGATGAAAACACTTTAAAAATTACCCATCAAGTAGCTAGTTCCCACTAGCTCTGAAAGTATTTTTTTTTTCTTAATCTGTCAGGACATTGCCTATGGTGCTCACACACTTCCAGATGACTACCTGTGCTAGAATTCAACACTGGATATTATATATGGAACAGGTTACCCACAGAGGTTGTGGATGCCCCATCCATGGAGACATTCGAAGCCAGGCTGGATGTGGCTCTGGGCAGCCTGCTCTAGTGGTTGGTAACTCTGCCTACAGCACGGGGGTTGAAACTACACGATCTTTGAAGTCCTTTTCAACCCAGGCCATTCTACGATTCTACGTAAGAAACTTACAGTCCCAACAGTGAAACAGATTAGTCACATTATCCCTGTTTCTCTCCTACCACAAATATAAAATAATTATTTCTGGAAAATGCTATCCAACCCAACTTATGACTTTGATGTCCTTTTGTGAATCCTGAAACAAGAACTTGGTCAAGTTCTCAGTCTTTAATAAACTGCCTCCCTAGCTCTTAGCTTAAATTCTTTTGGGCTACAAAAAGTAAGAGGGTAATGCCATTACCCTTAATTTCATTTATTTTATCAACTCTCTGAAGTATTTTTCATTCTTGTAGTCATATGCTTTTCCTCACATCTGCATTGGTACTGCACAGATATATAGGGATCTGTACCCACCTATAGTAGGGCAGAGCATGCCCCAAACATATGGAATTTCTCGTTTTCTTTTCCTGATACTGTAAGATGTGTACTGCTTGCTCCATAGTGGAGCACAGTTCAATGGAAGAGAACAAGAGGACTCATACTAAAAAAGCAAAAACCCTGATCCTAGTGATTTCCAGAGGGCTCAATCTGTTCAAGATATAACGCCCAGATGACACAATAAAGCAGTTTTGTGTCCTCAACTAGATCTCTCTAAACCTGTACTTAATGTATTACGCCATGTCCTGAAAGCGAATACTCCCTATTAACATTTTTAATGCTGTACCAGATGGCTACCAAGAAACCATTGAACGAGTACTTTCAACACAGACAGCTGTTGTGTAATGAGTGCAATTTCACATCCAAGTATGACAACACAATGTTATGTACGCACTCTAGTGCATACATCTGTGTACACACTGCTTTGGCACATCTGTAGTATTTTCCATGCATACTAAAAACTTCTGAGATCTCAGTAGAAAAGGAAGGATTTAAGGGCTCAAAAACAATATAAATTAAAAAAACCACTGATATTTATAACCCTATGGAAACATGATAATCAGCCATTTCCGTGTTATGGACGTTACAAATACACGTAGCAGAACTCTTCACACCTAATCTTGTCCCCACTTAACCCTACCTATATATATTTATCATGCTGTCACTGACCACTATAATCTTGAACTGCAAGCTTTCTGGAGCAGAAGCAGTATAAGGGACTGTGAACAGGATCCCACATCACATAAATAATAATCAGCCTTTGGCTCAGTAAAAAAAAAAAAAAAAAAAAAAAAAATACAGCCAAATGTGGGATAGGAAACACCTACAGCTATGAGGAAAGAGGACCTACGTTCAGGGTAGTACTCACAGATCACGCATGTGTGGACTCAGTAGGTGTCACATGATAGTCCGGTTCAGGACCTTTTGCAGTATGGATAGAATAAACTGTATATTCACCATCCTCTAAAACTGAAAATCATCCTACCTCGCTCTCCAAAAACATCAGGGTTGTTCATCAAACCTACTCTCAACTGCAGGGTTTTCTGCTTGAAGTGCCCCTAAGCAATAGGGTGGGATTCAGTTCAAGACAAAGACTATTACATTTGCCCATAGTTTTTAATGCTTACATTAAAAATCCCACAGAGGCACAGGAACTTGTGAAATCAGACCCTTGCTACATACGTTAGTATAAACTGAATCACTTCCTTGGGTAGACAGGCCTAATCCACACTGATAACAGTGGAGCTCAGGCATGAAGTACACATGTACATACCTGCTTGAAAACACTAAAATTTAAGTGTCTTAATCCTGGACCAGATGCCACTGACAGCACATTATTAAATACAGCAGTTAATAGTGTAGATTCAGTAGATGACTCAAATCTGTTTAAAACTGTCTTTCCTTAATACAAACTTCTTCCTGCACTATTATTAATATAATCCTGCCCACTACATACTGAGGAAGTAGTTATGTAAGTAAAGCTGGTGCCAGATATCTCCAACAGTATGAAATGGTGAATCTACTCAGACTGAGACAGAAAGAAAAGTCAGCTGGTTTTTCTCATGGATCCATCTAACAACAGCCCCAGAGACAAACTGGCAATTCTTCCTTCAGAACACAGGATATCCAAATCCTGCCTTTCCAAACTAATTCCTGCATCATACCTCAACAAGAGCTGACAAGGTACAGTTTTCAATACATTGCTACGGAAACCACCACATGGTCTGTTTCTTCTCTCCGTTTTCACTGTAGAACCAAAATCTACTAAGGGAGAAGGATCCGGACATGAATTTACAGGAATGGCTTAAATACATAAAGAAGAGTCATTCCTTAGCAGACAAAAGCATAGAATTAAAAAGAAAAACATAATGAAACTTATCTTCCTGGTAAATGATGTCTCCTAGGGTCATAAAGTACAATTTAAAACACAGCATGCTAATGAAAGGCTTCTTTAAGATAATTTAACAACAAAACTGCTTTATAAATTCACACAATTCGTGTGTTTTCTTACAGGAAAGGGATGGGAAGAAGATCCAGAGGCATTCCATGTACTGTATCATGGCTTTCCAGTACTCAAAGGAGACCTTCGAGAAAGATAGCAGCAGATTATCTTACCAAGGTGTACAGCAATAGGACAAGGGGTAATGGTTTTAAACTAGAAAACAGTAAATTCAAAATAATTTTAAGGAAGAAATTATTTCTCAGAGGGTGGTGAGGCACCAGCACAGGCTGCCCAGAGAGCTGTGGATGCCCCATGTCTGCAGGTGCTGAAGGCCAGGATGGATGAGACCCTGGTCAGCCTGATCCAGTGCATGATTTAGTGGGTGGCAGCTCTGCCCACAGCTGGGGGGCTGGAACTAGATGACATTTGAAGTCCTTTCAACCCAAGGCATTCTGTGATTCTACTATGGAAGTACCTCACATTTGAAATACACAATTTATTTCAAAGTAGGTAAAATAAAAAGAAGAACAGCATAATAAAAAGAAGAACAGCATATTACAGCAGTGCTGTAATACCACCTAAGTATTTTTTTTTTCCTCTTACACTCTCCCGCTCAACAACTGTGTTTACATACTGCAGCTGAAATTATACTCAAGGGCTCTACCAGGACATCAGCATCTAGCCATGCAATTACAATAATGGCTTACATACACGTGCACTGCAGAGGGATGTAGGTTCTAAGAGCGGAGAAGCAATAAGGCACAAGGAACAAGAACAAGGAGAAGCATCCAGCTGTCCCTGCCTTCAGCTTTGCCATCAACATTTTCTTCCCTCCTATCACTGTCCTGCAGCCCCAGCAAATAGACAGTGCTTTCCCTGCATCCCCTCTGCACTGCCCACCTTCTGCCCCTCTAGGAGCACAGCTCCCTCTGCCTTGATCCAAAATCTTTCTGTCAAGCATGTGATCATCAGGTTTGATAGTTTTGGTTGCAGCACAACTTCAAGCATCCTAAATTGCTAGTTCCTCAGAGAAACTTCCTAGAGTCAGTTCCACAAAAATAGAAGACCTGTGGAGAAACTGCTCTCAAGATACTGAGCATAGCTGAAAAGATGCTAAACACAGCTATGCAAGATGCTCAGCTTTGTAAAGATGGTATGAAGGCAGACAGATAACAGACACCATTTGCTACGCTGATATTATCAATGTACAAGAGAGACAAAAAATAGCCCACAGAAGGAGCTCAACATGTTAAGTTAGCTTCCTTGGTTACGTACTACTTGTGATTGATATTACTACTTGCCATTTCTACATGAAACTTGGCACAGTCCTTAAATAGGCTCCTGACATGATAGAGATGACATCACTGGCTAATGAAATTAGTTTTCTTTATTGAGTTCCAGAGCTGAAGTACTGCTGAACGCAACAGCTAAAGATAATGACTTTTTAATGTCCTAGGTTCAGTATGTTCACTGTTAATTTGTGGCAGACACCAGGATTCCATTTCCAAGTACTGATAGTCTAAAAATAACATGAGGTATTGGAATGACTTCCACTGATAAGTCTCTTGAAGAAACCAAAAATCCTAATACAAAAATGTGGTTCAGGTTTAACTCAGCAGACAGATGAACATCACGCAGCCTTTCACTCCATCTCCCCCTCCCCAGTGGGATGGAGAAAAAAAAAATGAGGAAAAAAAAAAGGTAGAACTCATAGGTTGAGATAAAGCGATTTACTGAGACAAGAAAGGATGAGAATACATGTATATATAGTTACAAAACAAGTAATGTACAAGGTAATTGCTCACCACCTGCTGACAATGCCCAGACAGTTCCCAAACAGCAGCACCCCCAGGTCAACTTCCCCCAGTTTTATAGTCTTTTTTTCCCCCCCATGACGCCATATGGAAGGGAATATCCCTCTGGCCAGGTTAGATCAGCTGCCCTGGTTTGTTCCCTTCCAGCTCCTTGTGTCCCCAAGCCTGCTCACTGACCAGATAGTACAAGAAGCTGAAACACCTTTGGTTCTGTACAGCACTGCTCAGCAACTATACTATGCCAATGAGCTATCAAAATTGGTTTTCTCCTAAAGCCAAACAGCACATTATACCAGACACTACAAAGAAAATCAGCTCTGCTTTATTAGAAACCAGGACAAAAAATAATAATAATTCTAGTCAAAACAATTCAAGGGCTTCTAAAGGCAAATAGGGCAGAACAGGATTCCAAGAACGACGAACTAAAACTTGACGCAAATTCAGCTGCAAAAATACTAATTGGAATGTAAATTTAAGTGGCGTATTACTTTTATTCTACTAAAATGATTACAGTTTTCACAGGAATTAACAATTCCATATTTAAATAGCTAATCTATCCCACCACTGTAAATTAGTTCATGTATCATAGTGAAGGGTACACGGGAGGAGCGAAGCGAAGCAAGAACAAAAAACAGATTTTAGTTTGTAAAGAATATCATGAGTTGTAATTGAATCCATTTTTTCCCCAAGATTTTTAGCTAACTTCAGACTTTAAGTCATGTACACCAATGAGAAGGCTCTGAAAACAAACTGTGGAATCACAAGACAGTTTTTACCTGTCTTGTGATTTAAATCAACTGAAAAATTGAATCTCTACAACTGTACATCAGTTGTAAAGCCATAACAGACACATGTCTGAGAGCTGGAAATGAAACTATGCTCCCTCCACATCCAAAAGAAGCACACTACAAAAAAGAAAGTAGCTTGGAGATGACAGGTGTTCAAACACCTGTTGATGAAATAATTATATAGAAGTTTTCCTTCATTATTTAACAAGTAGGACAGCAGGCAGAACAAATCACAAGCCCTGTTGCACACTTCAAACATTTGTAAATGTCACAATTATAGCAGGATTTTGTTATGATTGTGAGAAAATTAAGTGAAACTACAGGACATTTCTCATAGCATAACTCTGCATTTTTCCATGCAACACTGAGCGAATTTTGTTTTCAGCTTATTTCTTTTGTTTCTCTCCTTTTCACATTCACCTTGGATACAATGCTGATGCAGCTACTCAGAGGAGAGCAGGACAAGAATGTTCTTCCCACATTGCTATCTCAACAGCAATGACCCAAAATGCAGTACTCTTTCTAGAGTACTTCTCACCACATGGTGAGAAGAAATTGAAGTGGTAGGAACCACGAGGAGTTAGAGGTCTGCCTTCCTATCTCAGCAACCAAAATAATGCACCACATGAAAAACTAGAGGCTGCTCCTCCTTTGGCCTAACACTGAATTTTAACTAACTTATGAGTGAGTAGGTCTTGCACAGGGGGAACAGCTCTAGAGAAATGCATGATTCTCACAGCTTAGCTTCATTTTCGTTCCTCTGATGTAGCCAAGGCAAAGGGTCATCTCCACACTTATTTTCTTTCACTGCAAATGACTTACCATACAGCTTCTAGAGAAATATTAAGATCATTGTTCTTGGATTAATTCTGTCTGAAAGCTCTTCTTGTATCACCTCAGTGCAATCCAAGTTTAGCAGATTCCTAAATACTCAAAAAGCAAATGCTTGTCTGCATTAGCTGCACACTGGGTGTTTTGCTGTTACCTTTGCCAAAATAGAAATGAGCCTATAAACCATCAATGCCATAAGAGGGTGGGGCTAAGCACAGGCTTCCTCTGAAAAATGTACATGAAAATTGGGCTTTCAAGAGCCTTGCTTAAAGAAAACAATCAGGTGGAAACATCAGCAGAACAAGTCAGTGTCTGTGGACAGAAACCTAATGAAAAGAGTGAGGCAATATCCAAAATAGAAATAAAAATTCAGAGTATATACTTACTGTATATATACTTCAGTATATATACTTACGGAATGTTCACATTCCCCTCAAATACAGTTAGATCGTTATGGACATTCCCATGAAGGGCTGCAGGCTTTCCCTTGCTTTTGATGGTTCTTACATCTGATTCAAGTTCAAATAACAGTGCACTGTGGTACGGCATGGACAGGAAGAGAAATGTAGGACATTTATACAAACACTTTCTAGAAGGTTCTGATACAATCCATCAAGCAGTTTATTAGCTGTTCCTGTGAGGTTTCTGTTTGTTAACCACAAAGATTATAGACAGATTAACAAATACAAAGCAAAAGTGCAGAAATAAAAGGTCATTTTCCCAGCCTGAGAAAAGAGTAACAGCAGGGTTCCTCCTTCTAACAGTTCTATGAATACCACTGCTTACAGACATTTCAAGAAGTCTAGTGAAGTATTTCTTTGTAATGCTGCTCTGCTTTCAAGGCTTAAGAGAACCACAACTCTCCTTTATAGATCAAGAGTTTTAATATCTGCAGACTACGGGATGATGAACACATGTTCAGATGAAGAGTCAAGGATGATCTGCACTCTCAGCCTCACTGTTTAACACTGAGCCACAAATCCAACCCAAAACCCTGAGGTTTCCTCTTCACCGAGGTTAGGACAGGGGATCCACCAGGGCATCAGAGCAGCCCTCTGCCTTTGTACCAGCTCTCTGCCAGGGGGAGGCACAAGGAATGGGACTAAGGCAGTTTCTGCTTTTCTTCCTTGAAGAAAGGAAAGAGACAAGCCTGGGACTTTCACGTCAGGGAAACAGAAACAGGAAAAACAGAACAGATCACCCAAATTAAAGCATGGTGCCAACACAGTACATCTTTTGATAACATTATGACTGTGCTTCACCTTATAGCATGGGAACAGAGGATATCCCTCAGCAGTTTCTGACAGAATGAGGCAGAGCAACAGGAAAAGAGACTGTGATGTATTACATTTATTAGGGGCAAGAAGACCTGCAGCCAGGAAGGGAAACTTTCTTTCTGGGTTGCATACCCTCACAGTAACTCTTGCTCATCATAGAAACATTACCTTCATGTTTCCAAACTCTACTGAAGCAATGTTTGCATGACAATACATTAAATGGCAAATTAGGAAAAGTGGAAAAACAAATCTCAACGGCGATCAAACTCCTGCTGCAAGTTTGCTAAAGGAAATTGGACACAGGTTTTCACTGGGATTTTCCCAGCTGCAAAATTGGCCAGGCTCCTAAGATGAAATATTGTAAAATTATGTAACTTTAGAGACACCAAATGGAGACAATGAAAATAACACCTACCTGAAATCAACGCAGGAAATTCTTAACAGAAAGGACTATTCCCTGTTTTGCAGCACTCTGTCCAAATTTTCATATTAATTTTATATTTAATATTATATTTAGTATTTTTAATGTATCAATTCATAGAAAGAAGGGGTGAAAATGTGACAGTGTAAAACAGCATTAGAAGCCCACAGAACTTTCAGAGGTCTCACTTCATTCTGTAGTTTCCCATGAGATATCAAATAGGTTATAAAAATAAAAAAAGAGATTAGCTTGTCCTAACATTGTCACCTTTCTTGGAATACTACAGGACAAGATGTGTCACTTCTCACTGCTTTACCTTCAGACTGTTTAGTACTTTTTATAAGTTAGACAGAATTCCAAGTGAGACTTTCCCCCTCAAATCAAGTTTAACCCATCTCAAACTCCCTAAAACAACATACTGTACCACCTAGAATAAAACTGAGCCATTTGAAAGAGAAAGTTGTTACAAGTGAAGGAGATGGGAAACAATCTCACACCTACATTTCTGCTTCCTTTCATGTAAGCATAAGAACTTTGCTGAGGTTACCTGATGCAAAACAAAACCAATTGTGCCTTACTCCAGATCATTCATATTTTAAGTATATATTCTACATATAAACAACTTTTCCATCTTCAACACAAATTTTGCAGAAACAAATTATGCTTGCAATGATCCCTCTAAAAGAATAGTCTAAAGTGCTTTCTTACTGGATAAAGTCATACTCAACAGGAAAAGACAATTTCTACAGTTTTAGACAGGGAGGCATTGCTGAACGTGGCAGAGGCACAGAGGACCATTGGAGACATCACCAGTGGTGTGAACCCTGGAGTTGATACTGTGGCTAGCACTGTTTAATGCCTCCATTAATTATCTGGACAATGGAGAAGAAAGTAACCCCTTCAAGTTTAAGGACAGTGCAAAACTGACCAATATACCAGGGCTGCTATTCAGAAGGACCTGGACAGGCTGGAGAACTGGGTAGACAGGAACCCCAAAATTCAACAAATGGGTGCCAAACCCTGCACGTGGTCAGAAATAACTCCAGGCAACATTACACACTGGAGGCTGATCAGCTAGAAAGCAAACTTTGCCAAAAAAAGAATGCTAGGGTCTCGGAGAACAACAGCTTGACTGTGAATCAGCAATGCACTCTTGTGGCAAAAAAAAAGCCAACAGTCTCCTGGGTTGTATAACTACCAGCAGCTAAAGAGAGGTGATCCTTAAACTAAACACCCACGAGGATGCATTTGGAGTATGAGAAGTACTGGGAACGGGTTAGGGTCCCCTCCATATGACAGATGTGACCTACTGGAGCTAGTCCAGTGCAGGGCCATGAAGATGATTAAGAAGTATTTTTCATATGATGAAAAGCTGAAAGAATTAGGATTGTTCAGCTTGGAGAAGTCCCAGAGGAACTTATCTATGCGTATAAACAACTGACTGGAGGGAATGAAGAGGGATCCAGACTCTTCCCAACAGCGCCCACTGATGGAAATGAGGGAATAGGCACAATTTAAAGCCCACAAAATTCCATCGAGCAGACGTAAATTGTTTCAGTGGGATTAAGGTCAAACAGGAGAACTGACTGCCCAGCAGGAGGTATATGCAAAACACAAATGGACACAGTTTTACACAGCAGGCATTACTGCCCCTGTTTGAGAAGGGCCTTAGACATTCTCGAGAGGTCCTTTCCAACCTGAACAATTCTGGCACTCCATGAAGATATCATCAGAAGTCTCTAAACCTACACTGATCACTAAGGCACTAGACTAAGCCAGTACATGTGTTTAGTTCACTCGTCTGCCACAGACTCCTTTTTCATACACCAAGGCATTTATTCCAGTTAACACTTTTAGAACCTGCCTACATTACTGGAAGGACAAGCAGACAAACAATGGAAGGACAAGTTCCTTCAATGACTTCACTTAAGAAAAAGCTATGTGAAGCTGTTCTTTTTTTCTGGTGTCTCATTAGTCAACTTCAGAAACAGGTTATACAATCAGCTGGACAGCAAGGTCCACTTCCTATTTAAATGTGTGCATCTCCTTTTGAAAACAAGTACAGAGAAGACATACGACTAAGATGACTTTTTCCCCATTATGTTGCAGCCCTATTTATTCATCTAAAAAAAATACTAGGTCACACTAGAGAGAATAGGCAAATACAAAAGTTTGCTGCCGTATGTGCAACTCTGATAACAGAGTGCATATTTTGTAAACTGTGATGGGAATAGCGGGGGGGCCTTTAAACAAATTCCTAAAATAACTAAAGCATGAATTACTGCAAATGCTATTTATATTTTAAAAACAGATGAAAATTAATTAAGTGCAAAAAAAAATTAAAGAAATTGCAAATGCTATAAAAGCATAGGCATCAAATAATGAGGCGTTTTATGTGCCACTGGCTTGTTTTACTTCACATGTGCTTTGATTGTCTGAATCCGAATAGAGCATTTATAGCACATTAGGATAAGGCACTGAAACACAGAAACTATCTAACAGACTGCATCCAATGCCAACATCTGAAATGTCTGTAAATGGTCAAAGTCAAGCTTTTTTCCCTGATTGAAACACATAGATTCCACTTTCTAATTTATTTTTAACAGCACCATAATCCTTCAGGCAGTCCTTGTCCTAGAGAGGTGTGCATTTCTCAGGTGATTAAAATCACCATGCTTTTGGCCATCTCTTTAAGACCACTACGAAGGTGTGCTGTAACATAATCATGGTGTCACACCAATTAAGTAACAGTATCCAGGCCAGAACCAGCCTTCCAATGGAAACAGAAAAAGTAGAAAGCTGGGGGCTGCAGACTGAGGCAGAAAAGGATGAGGAATTACTGCAGCATTCAATGCAGTTTTAATAACTGAAGTAACATTTTTGATTACCAGACCAACACAGGAACTGTGTAAGGTGGGACCACCTGCTGTTCTGTATCACTCTGAATATTCAGTATGTATTAAAAAAAATAAACTCAGCATAAAACACTCAGAAGTTCAATTACAGCTTTTCCCTAGAGAATTAGCATGAAAGAAACGGATGCTCTCATGTTCTCCCTAGCACACAGGTGCTGACACTGTTAAAGATAATACTGCAGTTGAACGGATCAGAAACAAGGCTAATCTCAGAGGCAAAATGGGAAAGACATCTCAACTGGCAGATGCCAAAACAAAAGTGAAAACTCTAGTGATACTTTTTATGACATCATCAGAACTAATTCCAGATATTCTAACTGGATGCTTTTGATGCTACTGTGGCTTAGATGAATACAGTCCTGATTCACCTGAGAGGACTGGCATCACTGCCATCCCCCTTTCAAGGATCCAAGAACACAGAGATGCCACTCCCACAGACATTGTTAGGAAGGCTACTCTTCCTTAGACTCATCCCTAGTCCCAGGAGCTCCATGCCCACTAAAAAACTCACCAAAAGAAAAGAGGAAGTCAACATCAGAGCACAGGTTAACACTCAAAACATCAGTGCTCAAAATAGTCAGCCATGATTGTTTCTCTGCCTAAAGAATAAGGCAAATGAAGAGCAATAATCAAAGTTGCTGCTTTTCAACAAGAGAATGCTGTCTGTTGCTATGCAGATACAACTCCACACACAGATCTACACCCTCTCCACACCACTGCCAGAATGAAGCAGCAGATTAAATTATCCTCACACAAGGCTGGCAGCTTTTAAAAAAAAAAAAAAATCAATGTAAAATGGGACGAGAGACAGGTGTGGCAAATTAATTTAAAAAGAAAGAGTAGAAGTAAGAACACTAAACAAGATGATACCTGGACTGTTTTCAATCCTGCTCTTGTTACATTCCATGGAATTGTGTTATTTCATTGTTCTTCTTTTTCCCTTCCTACTCCTTGTCTGCAGCATCTTCATACTTTGAAAGCTCACAGGATCAGGATCTACCTCTGCCTGCACTGAGACTAGCTCAGCAGGGCTCAGGCTGTGAGCAGATCTACAAATAATACATCTATGTTAGCTTACTGAACTGTATGTAAAACATTCCAACCCAGAGGAAGCAGGGGACAACAAGAAAAAAATGGAAGTAGAAACAAACAGAAGTTATATCCCTGTTAATTTCAGGGGAGTTAGACTGGATGGCCTCCAGAGGTCCCTTTGAACTCTAAGGATTCTGATACTTCCTGAGATTAATTCAAAATGAAAGAAGGTCAATGAAGAAATGGATGCTACAATTTTAAAATAGGATATGACTTATTGCTGGTATGTCATTGCAGTTGTTTATTTGATTAGCATATCACAGTACGTTGCATGCCTGAGATTGAACTCTGAGTGCAAACAGACGTCATGGAAAACTAAAATTGTATGTAACAATGCAACAAACATGATACTTCCCAGTAAAGCATCAAGGAACATGCAAAAATTAAGTTTACCTCAGATCCTAAACTGAGAGAGATTATTTCATCCTCAAAAGCAGAATGTGTATCAATGTGAGGAGGAATTCCTGCACACAAAAATAAACTGGTATTAACAGAAAGATACCTACATGGAGGTCCTTATAGAACAGGACATATGGCTGAGCAAACAAAACTTAGCATAAAGGAGGGAATTGCCTTCCAAACCAATCCAGGACAGGAACAGTCCAACTGATTTACACATCCAGATTAATTGTACAGTTTACTGAAGTCTCTCCTCTAATCAGTGAAAATATCTCAAAGACAGTACAAAGCACTCAAAGGCCTCACTCATCTTCTAAAGACTCCTAATACTCTCCTTGTTGCCGAAAACACCTGAAATCATCACATTATCTTCTCAGCTTTGAAATAAGTTATATTATACTGTTCCCTCAGACTCATCCCCCAAAAGGGATCACCCCAAATTCTCTTTGCATTGCTAAGCAAATGACTGCACCAAACCTACTTCAACAAATAGAAACTGTCAGAGTCAAACCCTGTCCCCTCTGCTTTGCAGTTCCCAGGAGAAATCTACACACCATTGCTGGGGTTACCTCAATAGAAGCACTACCCAGGGATTCGTATGTATGAGCAATTGTGCACATCTGAGAATGTACAGACACATTCTCTAATAAAGAAACCATCATTCCTTGGAGCCCGAGCCACGTTTTAACACAGAAGTGCTGAAAAAGCATTGTGCAAGCCTCGACAAGATCTCACCACAAGGTGGGGAACTGCAGCCAGCAGAGGAGCAAAGCCTGCAGACAGCTTAGGAGAACTGCAACTACGCCTTCCGTCATCAGACAGGTAACAAGTAATTCATATTTGCTTTAAGCAAATACAGTTAGGCTTGCTTATTAAAAACTACTGACATTCACTCCGGACACAACCAAATATCTTGGTTGAAAACATTTTTTCCTAACAGAGTCAGTCAGCTTTATTAAACATCCTTCCTTATTAATGCGCCAGATTTTACTTTCAGATATAAGTGAATTCCACTATTTTCAGTAAAAGCATTACAAATGTTTTATGGTCCCAAATTCTAACTTGATAGGAAAATGTATCCTTGCTTTTCAAGTCTGACTGGTATCTTTCTGTGTTCACTCCTAACTTTGCTTCAGTATGAAGCACTGAAGCTCTGCCTTCAGATGCACACTGACATCAGCACAATTTGCTGTCCTACAAAAGAATCTTGACCACTCTCTTCAGCACCACTTCAATTCAACAAAGACCACCTTATCTCCTGTCCACACTTCACATACTCAGCAGTCACCTAACCATTCAAAAGTGGATGTTATCCAATTATAAATCTACAACTTTAGACACTGTTAGGATCCTGAAGAAAGCGGCCTCGAAGAGGAATTAATTTAGTGAGTCTTAAATGCGGCCCCTACAGCTTTACTCTAAGTTATCAGTCACTTTTTAAAGTCTCAGTTGTGACAGAATCAGGCTCCTAACAATAAAGGTATCTGGCTGCACTCTTTGTTCACTCATACACTAGCAATTTGTATTTTCTTTCCTTTTGTTTTCCAGGACACTGCTTCTATTCTTGATACAAATCCACAGTTCACCTAATCTCAAGTCCCAATCAGAAGTACACAACTGTTTCAATTTAACAGACTGTCACATACATAAACAAATGGCATCAGATTTTCCGGCCCCTGTTTTGCAGACACCAAATTAGCTGTCAGACATTGAATCTGAAAGAAAAGTTGCTGTCCCTTTTCCCTAAGGATAAATCAGATACCTGTTCTAGAAAGGAAGCTACATAGTTAGCCTTGATGACTGACCTTAACAAAAAGCACATACAATTTATTCCCTAGAGGCATGATTCAAAGCAATTTTGTCTTCAGTGTGAGCAAGATTACAGAAAGAGTAATTTGTTATTTCTAAGATAAGAGAACTCTTGCAACATATTTAAGAGCCTCTACATCACATTATATGTGATATAACATCAGTATGTAACAGCAGAAGATGTTTTCTGGAGACTATATGCACAGTACAGGGAGCAAGGAGGGACTGGGAAAGCAACTGAAAAAGTGCACTTAATTGCAAAACCTAATACCATTATTTATTCCTGTAACCTTTCATGCTGAGTTCTCACATTATGGATTTGCACTTTGGAACACCATCAATTTCTGCAACACTGAGATCATAAACTGTATTTCTAAACAGGGGTTCAGAAACCAGTGTAAAGACATCAGTTCTGATTAAACATTTCTGGGCACAGAGGAAATGCATTAAGCAAGTGCTTAAATACCATCTCAACGTATGAAATAAGGAAGAGAATAGCAATTAGGCTGAAGAGCTCGACACTTTTTTATAAGATAAATTTATTTACCTTGTCCCGGTTCATACTGATTCACAGTCAGCTGATCAGGCTTATGTTTGATATATCCCTGCTTCAAGCATTTCTCCAAGAACGGGATACAAATTTCAGGAAGACCTATTTATAAAAAGAAAGCTTTAAGGAAGACAACTTCTTACATTTTTATCCTTTCCATTCACATGTCTGTCCTTACTAAGTTATACTGCTTTATTCCTGCATATAAACAAAATATCAAATCAAAGGCAAAATTTCCACCATTCACTAGAATATGGAAGTTGCAAGACAAGAAGCAAAATTATTATGCAGAAAGCTCACTGAAGAAACGTACTACCTAAAAATCTGCTACTGAATTGAACATCACCGACTAAATCCGCTGAAGTCAGTTTTGAAAACAGGAATGAATCTTCAATTTTGTTTTCCCCCGATAAAATGTTTCTGTTTATACTCTTCTCTCACTAGGAAAAGTTCATAAAAGCGTTGATGCTTGACAATATACAGTTGCACTGCTAGAGCCACAACGTAACTAGAATCCATCTACTGAAAGCTATATCTACCACAGGACTCACATACGACCTTAACAACTTTCATGTTCCATAGGAGTTTAGTGACATATATTTTACTGTTTTCACATCTAAGGCCATAAGACGACTCACTTCACTTGCTCTGACTACACAGCTCTAAACTTCAAATAAGAATTATTCAAACTTTTTCAGAATTACTTTCTATCTAAAGAAAAATATTGGTGTGTTTCAAGCACAAGATAAATATACATTGCAATTTACACCATAACCCCTAATTAAAATTTAATTTAAACACTAAAATTTGTTTTATGTAACAAAAGCTTAAAAAAAGAAAAAAAAACAACCAGACATTTACAATCCCAAAAGCCTCATTTGATTTGACCTCAGCAAAGGATAACATCTCCTGGCCCCAACTGACTGGAAAACAAGCTTCCAGCATTCGCATCAATCTGGAGTTAATCCCATTCATTAAGTGCTGTTCATGTGTGCTTAAGATACAGTAATGGTTCTCCTTCTGCTAACATCTCAACTCTTTCATTTAGAATCTCACACCCGTATCTGATTGAGGACTACAGGCTCTACACGATGCTTCAAATATCAGTGCAAAGTATTCCTTAACGGGGAAGTTCTCACCTCCAGGTAAAGGTTTGTCTTTATCGACATTGTTGTTAACATAGAGAAACTCATATCCAAAATGTTTTACTCTTCTATGCTTTAAAGTCTTCTGGGCTGTGAAAAGACATTAATTCAAAGATCAAATGACATAAATAGTTTAGGCAAATTGTTGTGCATAATCCCTGTCTCACCTAATCTGTGCTAAATCTAAACATTCCTTCATTAACAGCCAAAACAACATACGTGACCCTTTCCTACGTGAGACACACTTCTGCTTTATTACTTTCTGAAAACACATCAGGACATCATTTTCACAGCTGTCTAAAGTCAAACTGACTGTGCTTTTATGCATGCAAGAACAATTTTACTGATCCATATCTAATGGATCTTCATCTCTGGTTTAACTTCCAGACTAGCACTTGATTGATAAGCTAGGGATAGAGCAAGATCCTTGACTTTCACCAGTCACCAAGTCAACAAAGGTCAACATAACCACTGTTGTTGTTTCAAGGAACAAAACTTGAACTTGAATTTTACTTGCTTCTGGATGTGGCAATCTTATTCAAATACCTCTCAGCATATCAGTTCAGATCACTTGCCCTCACTAGTTTATCACATGCGACATAAGACTCATTTCTAAAATATAAAGAAAAAATACACGAGGTTTTCAAGCACATTAATGAATATGCAGAATTCCTGTAACCAGAAACTGTATGAAATAACAGGATAAAGGTATGGAAGGTCAGAACTTCATCAGTTCTGCCCACCATTTTGAGTATCTTCATCTCCTCTCCACTCGATACTTTCCAGCATCTCCCTTTCTTCCTCAGGAGAAATAATGTTTTCAATGACTTTGAGGTCTGGAGGCAAACTCGTAGGAACAGAATTCTTCCAGTCAACTGCAGTACATGGAAAAAGAGCAGATGGTCTTAATAAAGCCACATGATTCCCATAGGAACATTTACTATACATAGGAATATATTACAGCTCTAGGAATATTTGATTTAATAACATAAAGGAACCTTCACTAAGAACGAATTTGGTGAATCAGATTCTAACACAATAATATTAAGGCCCAAACTCTGTACCACACAAAGCACTTTCTAAATTTTACTGTGTACAGTTCTTCAGACTACACACCAAACACAAAACTGCCTGTGATCTTTCCTTCAATATAACTGCAAAAAAATTTCCAATTATTTCAGGATTCTAGAACTTCAGTGATTTATCCCTGGCTTATAGATGAAAAGCAGAGTAACCACGGAATTCTGTTACATCAACAACCTCAGAAAAACATGATCTCTTTTTTTTTTTTTTTTTTTTAAAGTATTTGACATCCAGGGAAACACTCTATAACCAACTACGGAGGACTATAATACAATATCTAGAAGAATAAAAATGCTACTGGCGTAGAAGCCTTCATTTTGCTGTCCTAGTCAGTTGGGCATTTTTAAAGCTATTCGATTGCTTTAAATTGGACACTGCTGTATTCATAGAATCACAGGGGTTGGAAGGGACCTCAAGAGATCATCAAGTCCAACCATCACAGGGAAGTCTTATGCTAACTCCTATAAAATCTTACAGAGAAAGGAACAGTTCTTGTCCTAGCTTACAGTCAGCCACGTATGAGGAAAAAAGAAACAAGCAGAAATCTTATTCTGTTTATTTTCCATGTTGGCACTGAGATAGAGATTGCAAGGCCACCATCAAACAAAGAGCCCAGCAAAGTCCAAGCCAACCTAAGGAATCCAAAAGCCACTTGGGTCCCAGCTTATCTTCTCAAATCACAGAACATTCATGTGCAGCATCAAATCATCTTGAAACTACTTCAGTGGCCATCTATCTTATCACACAACACAAGGAAAAAAGGTAATTTTCCTGTGCTGAATCTTAAATTCTGGCTTTCATTCTCTACTTACTTAGACGAGTGGGCTTTTAGCTGTATTTACAATCTAAGAAAAAAAAAAAGCAAGGAAGTGCTATGGAAGAAGTTTAAAGATAAGTACAAAAATAATACCTTCTTCCACAAAATTACAATACAAAACAATGTTTTGAACAGAGTCTTCCAGTGTTACTTCCTTTCCATTCAGGGCATCAAAGGCTTTCTTGGCTTCTTCTGTTGACTCATATTTCACAAAGGAATATGGCTTTTTTGGTGGCATTAGAAGTGTTTCCACCACTCCATAGTTTTCTGCTATCCTGAGCAGCTGATGTCTACTCATCCCATTACCCAGGCCAGCATTGGCGATAACTAGGCTCTAATTAAAGAGGGAAAAAAAAAAAATTACAGTTACTGATTATTGTTGATTGATCCAAAACTAACATTACCAAGAGAGTAGTTCACATTACAATGAAAAATAAAAAACTAAGTAATCCCATGATTACTCTTATTCCACATCTTCATTAGCCTGATATATGACGCTGACACAACCTCAATCCAGCACAAATTATGGGAGAAGTGCTTGCAAACTCAGTTGCAGCATCACTTCAAACTGAGATATGTGTGAAGTGCACCGTATGCAAAAGGTGATGGTGGTAGACATTATTTTTGAGTTTTCTACAGTGGGATTTTCCTAGAGCTCTGCTACAGTTCAAAACAGAAAAATATTCAAATACTGTGATTCTTTTTTGCTCTTGTTACGAAAGGCTTTCTAATATTCACCAAGGAATCTTCTTGAGCATAAAGCAATGGATAATCCTTGCCATCCCACCATACATCAGATGAAAAAATAAAATAAAGCAGCCTCTACAAGCAGAGCATTAAGTTCTGCTCCAGCACTCTTATCTGAGAATTCACCCTCTTGTGTCCTATAAACAAAAGGGATTTATGCCTCATCCTTATTAATACAGATTACCCTGAGCACAATGACTAATTAGTTCACTCAGGGCTTTCACAGTGATTTATGCACAAAATGATCAGAGTATGCAGAAACAAAACAAAAATAAAACTTTTCAAATGACTATTTAAAAAAAAAAATCCTTTGCAAATCCACAGCCCTTTAAAAAAAAAACAAAAAAAAACTTAGGTTCTTTTGCCTTCTAGGCAACCAAATACTAGAACTAGACATTCAGTCTAACCACAGAGGTTGAAGGAAATTTAAGGCTCTTTCTAAGGCTAAATGAGGATGCAGTCCTGAAGTTTTGATAGAGCTCTGGTGACTCCAAACTAGAACAACTTATTCCAATTGAATACGTGTAATATGCTTCTAGAAAGCTTTCAGACAATCTTTTCCTTAAATGCTACGAATGCTCTATGGCTTCTGAAAGCAGCTGATAAAGTGTTCACAAGTTCCAATGATTGTGCTTCACTTTCCTAAGTGGCTGAAAATTAGGTTTAAAATCAAATAGAGGGATTATTAAAAAAATATTTAAAAACAAGTGAGCACACATGAGATACTGCTGCAATTACTCCTGTAGTGATGGCTCTGTTAACGCTCATTTTTAAAACCACATCACACTGTCCATACTGATCATTTTTCAAAGGTGATCACACATCACTATTATTTTCTAGAATCTTACTAATGGGGAGGCACAGGTGCGCAAAGGAAACAAGGAGACTGAAAGCAGCTCTTTCACTGGCTGAAGGCACACTGCCTACACAGACCTTCACTACACAACAGCAGCATGTACAGCAACAGTTCACATTCTCACGACTGAGCAATTTCAGTATAATCAGACTCTTACACAAAGACTAAAAGCAGTTGCTGTACTCTCAACTAGTTTTTTGCTAGCACTGTTATTTTGTTTCATCTTTTACGAAAATACTCTGTCATCCATGAGGAGTTTATTGAAATCAAAAACTATTTTTTGGATACATTAGACAGATGATTTGGTATCTGGGGCAGTGACAAGGAAGTAAATCCTGGATCATGTACTCATCTCCATGCAAGACTAGAAGAACACAGCCCTACTCCAAAGAGCTTTCAAAATCTGCAGGACTGTTGGGTCATTTTAGGATATGCCCATATGGTGTGAAATCCGAGTGAAGACTAAGCCCAATTTTATTACAAATGAGTAACAAGGCATAAAGACGTAACGTATTTACGTTACAGAATGGGAAGAATCTGTGGGATCAAGATGAACAAAGCTGAAGTAAATGATAGTTTCACAGTATGCTTCAAGTGAAGCTAGCAACTCCCCACAACCCACAGAAGGAAGTAAGACTCTCAATTTCTCCTCTATCTGAAAGATCTTCCCATGCCTGTTTTGCTACACCAGTATTTACTAGGTGCTTCTGATTTGCTGCAACTCCACTGCAGCAGAAAACTGATCAAAAAGCTGGGCAATTTTTCTGGCAGGTTAGGGAATGAAATAACACGGTAAAGTTCTCCCTTTTTTAACAGCTACAAGTCAGTCAATCAGTTCAGCTCCTACATTACCAGAGCCTAAAATGAGTAAGGTGAAGAAAATGTGGAAAAGATTTCTAACAAGGTGTTAACAGGTAAGACAAATTATACTTGATGAAGAAGTATAGCAGAAAGAAAGATACAAAAGCTGAGGGCCAAAGAGGAAGGAAAAAAAGAATAACGTAGGCCTGCCTTCTGTTTCCCTGTCTCCTTCAGAAAGGTAACATTTTTTATGCTATCCTGTTCTCCCCAGCACAGGGACTGTTTAAGATTAAAAAAAAAAAGCCTATATCCCACAGCTGTCAAAGTCTCCCCACTGGCATTAAACTGATGAAGTTCAGTTCTGCTTCGAAATCAAGCAGCACACAAAATCCTCAATCTCAGTAAGTGCTTTTTAAAGAATCGCATCTTAGACACCATATATGTGAGGGCAAAACACAGATAAGCAGTATTTTCTCATAACGCCAAAATCAGAGCTGTCAATCACCTGTGTAGCATGGGAGGCACACTCAACGCCCTCGTGTCTCATCAGCATATGCTGGGCTCTGATCTGCTTCCTCAATATCTTCTTCTCCATCTTGCGCATTTTCGAATGATCTTCAGTGTTTCTGCCACTTTCCATGCTTGTGATCTGGGAGGCAGAAGTAACAACACCTAGTAAGCATTTGTGAGAAAATGTAATACTTCAGTCTGCTCAGAGATGTGGCAGATGTCACTGCCTTTTAAGCCATCTTTAGTATAGTAATGGGAATTCTGGTAATTCCAGATTCTATGAAGTGCTGGAGGCTGACAAAAAAGAGTTCACCAACTACACTACTCCTCAGTCGATAGCACAATTTTCCCCATCTTGGAAGTTAGTTAGCTCTCTTTTAGCAAGAGGACTCTTCCACAAAATAAATCTTTATAAAAAGATTGCCAGATAAGTAGATTTCATTTTCCAGTTTCTTTTCCTTTTTATCCTTTTATTCAAGGTATCTCTATATCCAATTCCAGTTTTTATGCTCCTCTTTCCATATAGTAATTTTAGTTTCTCTTTACAAATTCTTTCCTAAGCAGGTCAAGCAAAAACACACACATAAAACTGCAAAAAGTTTTGTAATATCTTACCTACTAAGCTAGTTAGTGCCTCAGTGAATGCTCAAGCTGGAGATGAATTATTCCCATTTTGCCTCCATTTTCATAACTGCCACTTTCAAGTAGATATTTAAAAAAAAAAAAACACAACTTAATTTTGAGAAGAAAACCACAGGTGTCCAACACTTAGATGTTAGAGGACCAGCAAGCAGGATGCTCCACATCCCATACACACCTGTACACCTCAAAATAGCGTTCATCAATTAACTACTGAACTTAGGGGCAGTATAGCAACATCTACCTGCCAATGAGTTTCTTAAGTATAACTCACTTGCTGGCCTTCTACAGGTTTTGTTGCATCTTTTGTCACTCAGATCTACCACTCAGACCACAGCACCTTCCTACACCCCTCTAAGATTACCCTCTTCCTTCTTCTCACCTTCTCTTCAACTCAAAAAACGTTGAGGATTTTACTGTTTCCTTTCAGTCTGTTTGTAAGAAAAAAAAGTTATGTCCATTACCACTATATTTACTTATTTAAATGTCAGCTGCATTCACAGATTATCATCTATTCGCATATGTTCCGGCCTGCAAGACTGCACAGTTGCATACACTATCATGGTAACATGACAGTCTATCACAGGAAAATGGTAAAGGTAAAAAAAAAATAAAATAAAAAATGTTTCATATTAATAATCGATGCAGATTGATTTTAAATGCCTAAACAAATGCAAACGAGCAAATTATATTATTATAAAAATCTTATAGAGTCACATAGGAGCTGTAAATATAAATTCCTTGTGACTGCTGCAGCACTGTCTTCAAAACGCACAACTATTACCTGGGCTGAAAGAGAAACCCTCTAAAGGGGAACAGAATGACAACAGCAGCTAGTGGTAATAACTGACTTCAAAAAGGAGCAAAATAAACACTGCTTACAAAGACTCAAGCCTTCTGCCTCTCTCCTCACCATCTGTTGTTTCTTCCTACTACTCTTACTCTTCCACTCACAAACCACAGTTATACAGCAAACTCAAATTAAAACAATGGTTAAAGAAATGAACTGACAACAACAATAATTTCTGGCAACCCTAGCAAGTCAGTGGCATAGCAGGCACCAACGATTCTGCCCTGAAAACAGTTTCAGAATCCCACCATCCAGACAGCGATGTTACCTGCTTGGCTGTAAGTCTGAGCCCTGACCTTTTGTCCAAACTGCATCGTTGAATTTTTATAGGGATCTTGACCACATGCAGCTCATCCATCTGAGCCAGACAAAGAAAATAATAAATTACCCATCCTACCACTCAGAAAATCTTACCAGTTCCTACAATCTCTATTCAGAGCTAATTCAAGCATAACCCAGTAATACTGTAGGAAAAGGTAAACTCACCAGTTACCAACCTCTAACATAGAACAGATTCAGAAAAAAGGAGGAGACTACTGAAATTACAATTTCCCGTGACTTCAAAAATACATGGAAGCTAAAAAGCACAATGGGTTATAGAGAAATTCCTTCCTATAAAACCATTTTTCACTATGAAACCGTTAGCAATTGTCTCCCATCCCTCTTCAGAACAATATCCTTTACTAAGGACTTCTTGAATATTTTATACTCTACTTTCTTGGTGCTTTTTTAAATAACCATTCTCCCTTAACAGTGGAAAACATGCATGCAACTGGCAGTTCATTCCTTGACAAAAAAAGCCACACTTTCTTCCGAAGACCGTAAGTTCAAAACAGTTTTATCACCGGCTATTCTTCACCTTAGCTTTAACTGGGCTTAAACACACAGGGAGGAAAAGTCAACTGAATCTTAGTTAGCTAAATAATGACCAAGAAATTAGATTTAAAAAAAAAAAAAAAATCACAGTGAGTTTGTAAGTCTGAGACGAAAGAAACAGAAAACTATAGGGCAAAGTTAAAATGATCATTCATCTTGCTTCCGTAAACAGCTAAAAGAATATTATGGGAAATCTGCAAATCAGGTTATACGGACAGGAAATTGCTAACATTTCTTTGCCAGCTTTGAGAAAGACTTCAAACCTGACCACTCTCTGTTGGAGCCACTGGTTGCTGGCAGGAAGCAGAACGGCACGAGAAGAATAACAGATAAGAAAACAAATAAATACAAAGGTATCTGAGAAGACTCACGAAAACAGACGCGGAAAGTTTCCAGTAAGTACACTCCCTGAATGGCAACGAAAGGACTACCCCTCCCAGGATTCATCTGACTTGCAGGCCTACTCAGCAAGCTCATCCACAAGCCAGCTGTCCAGCTGAACGACAGGCTCTCGGCCTGCCCAGCCCTCCCTGCCACAGCCAGCTGAAAGGAGGACAACGCAGTTGGGGTGGGGATCAGCTCCCGGGCACACGGCGAGCCCGCCGCGCGTTACCTGCCTACGCGCCGCCATCTTGTGGCGCGCATGCGCCGCTCCGCCCGCCGTCATGGCGGGGCGGCATCCCGCCCCGCCCCTCGCCGCCGCTGGGGATCCGTTCTGGGTCAGAGCGCGTGAGGTGTTCCCTTCGCTTTTCTCCGCCGTCTTATACTAAGCTGGGCTCATCCTATCCCACCGCCGCTCCAGTGTAGCCCCTTCTCTCCCCCTTCTTTTGCAGCTTATTAAACAGCATGTTAAATGCCTATCTCGTGTTGCACGAAGTTTGTTAATCCTTGCAGACTGTAAATATTATCTGGTCTTTTGGCAGGCCAGAGCGGATGGGAGAAAGAAAATCCACACAGTACCATCAGCTGCTGTCTCTATGAGAATATTCTCCGAGGCTCTCAACTCTGAAAACTGCGACCTGAAAGCTGCCGAAAGAAGAATTTTAGTTAATTCTGTTTCTACTTCATTACCTGTTTGTTCTGACAAGTGGAAAATACCTGCCCAAAGGTTGTTTCTTTCAAGTGCCCACATTCCGATTCGAAGCCCTGATGGCGTGGGCTCTCAGTTCCTGTACTTGGCTGTCTACCTGTGTTTTATCCCCCTGGGACGCATGCACTGACTGTGGATGAGAAATACAACATAGGCTTAGTAGGTTGTTACAACTCAGAGAACAAACCAAGGGATTCTGGCAGCTGCCTCATCCTGTGTTCTCCCACCATCATTTGGGTTTATTCAGCTTTATTCCCTTCAAAATTGCTTTCTGGGGGACAGCAGACTTACTGTGTACTTTCTTTTCTTAAAACATCTGTTTATGATTAGTAGAGTCAAGAATTTGGGATGCAGAATGGAATAACTTTGACTTTTTTCCCTTGTAAACACATCAAGATTTTACCTCCATAAAGAACATTCCTGCCAAAGAAAATACCACCAATGAAAGGGAAAACAGTTCAAGAGTGGCCATGTTTTGTTCTGGTTTTATATTTTTGATATAAGCTTATCTTGATAAATCAGAACTTCTATTCCCTTTAGAATTTAAGCCCTTGAAGCTTTTTGCAGTCTGCTCTAATTCTAGGGTTAACATAGGCACATACTCCTACAGATACCACAGTGCTTATTGACCACATGTAAAAATTTATCTCCATATGGTTAATGATACTGTCGCTGAGTAACCCACAAAAAGCTCACAGAAACAGCGATTCAAAAAATATTTGCATTAATGTTATTATAGTGTGATTAAAAGTACTCCCTATGCTGTTAGCTATTTGTTTATTCCCTATCCACTTCGCATGATAGTAAGTAAACAGTTAACAACACTTCTGTTTCCTTCAACAAAATAGAGGTTAGTGATCCATACACAGAAAGACAATATGACTTCCTTTCATAATAATGCAGTCCTAGCCATGCTTCAGCCTAATGTGATCGCACTGGATTTCCGTCACTTTCAAACCCAATTGGAAGGAAATCACAGCAAGGTAGTATGTAGGATTTGTTGCATTAAGTCTCTTGATTTAAGATGCTGTAATTTAAGGATCATGACAAATAGGATATGTTTCAGGATAACAGTTCCTTACAGAAATAAGAAACCTCTTATCACAAAATCCTCCTCAAAATCACCCACGAGCATCACTGCAGAGAGTACCATAGTCAGTGATGAGACACAGATGGATTGTTTTAGGATAGCAGTCATGTAATAGTCAGGGACTTTGACAAATATCCATTGACCTAAATTCAAAATGTGCCACTGCTGCCACTTACAATAGTAAAATTCTCCATAACAAACCTCTGCAATGCCAAAGGCTTACATTTTTCAGGAAGATAGCAAGGCTGGCTCTGTGCTGCGTGTCATTCTGTTTCTGTATTTGTGGTGTTCAATGCTGGATTTCATATTTCTTTCTAAACACAGAAAAACAACCCAAAAATCCAGCTTTCAGAATTCTTTAACAATTGCATGAGACCACAAACAGAAATAATGCGAATTCTAGGCCCTGGTAAAATCAATGGGAGTTGTGCCAATTATTACCATGGAGGCAGAGCTTATCCTTATTTTCAAATACTAGCAAACAAAAACTGCCCTTTTCAGGAGATACAAAACTTTAAATAATATTACTTTACTTTCTCTGATTTTAGCTACACTCTCTGTATTCCTCTAAATTTCTTTTTCCTGAAACATGAGACTATGGAATACGTATTTTCTTTTTTTTCCTTTAATAAAAGCTGATTTTTTTCCAGAAATCTTTAGAAGCAGAACTTTAACTGCATAAATCTCACAACAACATTTGTTTGGTAACACTTTTTTGTTACAAATGCATGGCTATCCATACATTCACTTCCAGAGAATCTTTATGGGGTACCATTCTCCTGTGGAGAAAGTTTCTGTGACATAATGACAGTTGTATCTTCTTCTTCTGAGTTTTTGAGCAGGCAGATTTTTAGTTCTGTATTGGAAAAGATATGGATCTCATTATACAGAGAATTTAGAAGGTCAGCAAATGTTCAGGTTTGGGTAGAGGTTAACTAAACTTCTGCTACGCAGTAAGATTGCTTTGATGGAACGTAAGTGTGTGTTTTATTAAACTCAGAAGGGAGGAAACATTTTAACTTCCACTACTGAATCCACTGCAAAAGTGTTCCTGCACTGCTGGGTCACCAGTGACATGTCACTAGAACGGGGAGCGCAGTTCTGTAGGCTTCAGTAAACAGAAAATATCCTGGAATGTCCTCAGAAAATTCTTCAGAACTTTCAGGCACGAGACAGAAACGACTGCATTTCTGATGTGCACGCTGCAGGTCTGAACATCTTTCATTATCAGTAATGCCACTACAGATCTCCTGCTCTCGTGAGGTGACATGTGCACACAAATATTGACAGAGAATATCTTCATTTGATTAAGGAAGACTGTAAGAGATTTAAATTCCCTAGGCACAACTACTGAAAAGCATAATATACATGAAAATAATCTGAAATCTCCCAGTGCAGCTCCTGAAATGCTGTCTCCTGATAGCTTTTTTCTGCTCACATTAAACCTCTCAAAGAAGGGCACCTGACCTCCAAAATCCCACATGCACCAATACTAATCAAACCATACCCTGTAGGCAATTGTTTTGCCCTTAGTTTTAATGTTCTGGATTTTCTCTGACCACAAGCAGTCCTAGAGACTTAGGGTGTTAAAGCTTCCCAAAGCCTCATCTGCTGTGCTGTAAGAATACTAATGCTATCTCTGCTGCTCTAGAACAGGGGTCTTCACGCAGTTTGAAGCAATAGGCCACTGTTGTTTTCTTCTCAGGCTCCGTGCACCTCTATCATCACATTTTTGTTTGAAGATTCTGTACAATTGCAGTACCACGTGACACATTCATGGACCACCTCTTGGAGATGATTAAATCCGTATATCACTACTGGAAACATTTCTCAAAAAAATTCCTGAGTCCTCTGTTGGCCCTCTGCTAAATAAGAAATGCTGCTTCCATTGCTCAGCTGCCTCCTTCTGTGCAATTCAGGCAGTTTAAGTCTTGTGCTCGTCTGGTGTAATTTCTAAGGCGTTGGGAAGTGGAGAATAATGTGAAGTACTGAAAGAACAATACAAAATATTGATCTCCCTCCAAATTACTGAACGTATATTTTCATTTAGCCTTGAAAACAATGTTCTTGCTTTTTACAGCTGTTTCCTTCAACGAGACAGGAAGCATTATTTTTTTTTGGAATTGATTGTTGAATTATATTATTCTCTTCTGACCCTACAGTCAAAATCTTACACTAACCTGGCAAAACCCAGTTCTGTCACAAGCAGTTAGGATTTGGTAGGTGTTCAAAAAGCAACCCTACGCGTGGTTCCTCCCTGATATGTATACCAGGCAGGCAGTCTGCTTTCCTGCATATCCTTGGAAAGCATCATTTGTACAATCATCCTTTAGGGTATGAATGTATCATAGGGACAATTGTGGAATATCAGGCAGTGAATTTGCCTACTTCATAGGTCAGTGCGCCTGTAAGGATATCGTGCTTGCAATCCAGACACAATCTGCAAAGTTTATTTTTAAACACATAGTGTTGTTTACATATAAATAAGTAATATTAAAGATTGTATCAGTCTTTTGCATTTTCATCATAAATCAGATCCTCAGTTCTCCAATGGGACTGAAGAAAATATTGCCATGTGTTCCATGGGCTGGGACTCTACACTTTCAGCCCCTTTCAGGCATCATCTTAGGAGGTCTCGTTAGCTCTTGTTCATGCAATAGATTCATGTTATTTGGAGGAATAACTGTGCAACCATGCATAAAGCAACTTAAGCTGATATCTTGAAACATGACCGTTTATTCAGGTCACCCCACTTGCTGCTCTTGTAATGCAGTTTTCATTGACTTCTCTGGATCTCTGCACATAGTCAACACATCTTAAAAAATGGAAGTTACAAGATTTTCAACTGGATAAGCTAAAAAAAAAAAGATGCATCTAAAATTAGTAGATTTTTTTTTTCAAACGCCACTTCTCTGTGACTCAGTTTGCCAATCAGTATGATGTTTGGGTAAATATTTACACAACTTGTCAGGGGTTGTGAATCTTTATGAATCATTGTTTGTGTAACACCTGGTAATCCTTGAATGAAATGTAGCATATGCATTCAGACTATTGATCTAAGGAATTGCAAAGGAGACATGAAAAGAAGAATAAAGGATGTTCTTTTTCCCTTGATCAAAATGTGTTTCAAAGAGATTCTTTATTATAAATATAAATCTTTCTTCTTCATGCATGCATAATGTGATTGGTGCGTATCTTAGTGAATAAGATTAGAACAGAGTCAGATGCAAATCAGTATATTCAAGTTTGTTCACTTTTATTAAGATAAAAATGCAAGTACTTTTAGTTTATAATAATCAAAATACTTGTGTACATCACCTTTTTCCCCTTCTATTTCTGCATGGAAATTAACAATTATTTAAATTTAAACAAGCTAACATTAAATGCTTTTAATTCATATGAAGACCTTCCTGATAGAATTCTTTGGTTCAGGAGATGGGTAAACTAAATGAGCATACTGGCTGCTTCACTTAGCTGTCATCTCTCTGAAGGCTGTATGAGTAAGCCTGACATCTCCCATATTATCATCGACTTGCTTTTGTTATTGCTTCCCATCTTAAACTTTATGGCATCTTCAGTAAAAGGAACACAAGTGACTGTGGCACTGTAAATAAACAAAATAACTAGAAGAGAGGTTTCAGAAATGATTGTGAATGTTGTGTGCAGACTGCTTTAGCTGTTATAACATCAATGCATGAGAGCCACGTAATACTCATCACAGGGCTTTTCTGTATTTGATGCTTGTCTGGAGCCGGACACAAATAATTCACATCTCACAGAATTGTAGGGGTTGGAAGGGACATCCAGAGACCATCTAGTCCAGACCCTGCCAAAGCAGCTCCCTAGCCCAGGTTGCACAGGTAGGCGTCCAGGTGGGTCCTGAACGTCTCCAGAGAAGGAGATTCCACCACCTCTCTGTGCAGCCTGTGCTAGTGCTCCGTCACTGCACTGTGAAGAAGTTCCCACACACATTTGTGCGGAACTTTCTGTGCCTCAGTTTGTGACCATTATCCCTCATCCTCTCACCACACACTGCTGAGAAGAGCATCCCTTTGCCTCCCATGCCTTAGATTAGATCCCCTCTGAGTCTTCCTTTTTCAAGGCTGAACAGACCCAGGTCTCTCAGCCATTCCTTATAAGGAAGGCGTTCCACACCCTTTATCATCTTTGTAGCCCTCCACTGGACTCTTTCCAGGACATCCCTGTCTTTTTTGTAGGAGGGAGCCCACAGCTGGACACGGTACTCCAGGTGAGGCCTCAGCAGGGCAGCGTAGAGGGTGAGGATCACCTCCCTCAACCTAATGATACTTGTCGTGAGCTAGAAATTCACAACTGTTCAATATTTCAAAGCAGAGTGTTGACACATATCAAGTATCACAATGATTTCATGCACAGTAAGTAAATAGATTTTATTAAGGGGAAATATTTCCTAAGCAACAAAATTATAGAACCTAAGGTTTGGAAATATATTCTCTTGTCCCATCCTTTTCTTTACCTCAGCAGGACAGTTCTTTATAACACATTTCATTATGTTCTGCAACTCATTTGTAGGAATGCATCCTGGGGGCAGAATGTCTGCAGTTAAGTGCCCATAAACCTGTCCATTATACAGGACGCTGTCCCAGGAACAGTGTTAGCACATGTAGACCAAAGAAAGGAAGCCCTAAGTGCATCACATAATTCAGGATCACTGTTGTTACTTGGTCTCTGCTTGGAGTGGGGAGGAACAAACCACAGACTGCAGGCCTCATAAAGAAAATCTCAGCATGGATGATTACACAGAGTGAAAACAAAAGGCTTACATGTATATTGTGCACTATCAGATGTGAAATAGAGATGCTAACCCAACTAGCACAAGGATCCTCAGATGAAATGCTCAGAAAGTACAACAATTCTTTGATATAAGCAAATCTGGAAATGTTTAATACCATTTCTAGAGTTGCACAGGTCCCCAAGAGGGCCTGCTTCCATATCTCTTATATCTCTTTTCATTTATTAAATGTAAACAAGAAAGCTTCAGGCAAACATCTGAAAGTTTCTGCCTACAATCTTGTAGGACCAATAACTGGACTGGGACCACCTGTCCTGCATACATAGCACAGAAAACTATTTGCTCTGGACACCTTTCACTGCAGAGCTTGCAACAGCTAACGTGCTTCTCCTGGAATTCCTGGTCCCACTAGCAGCCTCTTGGACTTCATATCCCCCCCATTCCTCACTATACTTTCTATCTAGGAGGGAGCTCACACCCAAATGCGCGTGCTTAGAACAGCAGTATGCTGGGCTCAGACAAATGCCCTCCAGTCTGCACTTCTACCTGTGCACCCCATTCACCACATGACACCTCCCAGAAGGTACCACTGGGTTTTTGCTGGATGGCATTTTATACCTCAGGTAATCTGAGTTTGATTCTTCTCTGAACATCTTGACAAATGCATTAGCATTAGTCTTGCTAATTACAGCGTTCTGTTGTCAGCTGTTTGCTGCCAGCTTTGGAAAGCTTCCATTACTCATACTAGCATTTAAGAAACTCTAACCGTTTCTTACAGAGGTCTTCAGCACAGTTTCATTTAAACACAGACTTTCAAATGACAAGAGGTGTGATGCACCTTCATACAGAGTGAGAGCAAACAGCCATTTCAACTGAAATCAGACTTGGTGCGTTCCAGCAAGCGAAGGTGGCAGGAGAAAGCAAAGCCTACACAGCTTTTCCCACAAGTGAAAAACTTTGATCAGCTCAGCCAAAGTAATGAAGAAACACAACAGTTGGTCCTACAGTACATAATCCATTATTGTTCCTTTGATATCACAAACACCATTATACCTAGCAGCATGCTTCCATTACAGCAGTTTTCTCCTAAACACAGCACTGTCACCAATTGCCAAATGTACCGTGGTCTCTTAAATCACACCCAGCTTAACAGAGCAAGAAGATCAGCCACTAAAAAATAGAAAATACAAACTGTCAGCTATCTGCAGTTCCCAGGAAAAGTGCTGTCAGCATGACTAACTGCAGAGGTGTGGTTCATGACACTCCAACACTGCCCAGCTGGCAAAAAGGACCTCTGAAGGCCAGGGCAGGTGAGAAGAATTGAAAGCAGAGCCTGAGAAAGTTTTAATTTAGTGCCAAGAGGAGCATGTCTTATCCTTTGTAAAATTTGAGCTATGGGCTTCTAAAATTGAGGGAAGAAAGCCCTTCATGCAGATAGGGGGTTGTTTTTCTTTCTTATCTTTCCTTACTATTTTTATGACTATTCTGGTGTTAGTTAAGATGCTTCCTTTCACCTGTTTTAAGTAGAAGAAATACAAATGAAGAGATTTAGCCACCATTTGTATTACCAGAAAATGAAAAATCTTACTTGTCAAAAAGAAAACAAAATGTAATAATACTATGGGAGCACTTGCTGAAGAGCAACTACTTGTGGTGCATTTAATAATGCTTGGGTGGTGCTTCTGAGAAAAGCGCTGTGTAGCGTCAAAACATGGCAGGTCCTTCACAAGGGCACAGTGCTGTGTATTCTTTATTGATCTCATCCTTATCAGTGAATTGTACAACAACAAGAACTTCCATCCAAAATAACAAGGGACTCAAGTCTGATTTTTTTTCACAAATATCTGAGCTAGGTTGCTGTCTGTTTTTTTGTTTTGTTTTGTTTTGTTTTTGTCACTTCTGTCACCTTCTTTAACAGACTAAATTAATCTTGCAGGTGACCTTGCTGGTTTTTATTGCTTTCAGCAGGCCACATCAGCTATTGCTGAGAGTGTGATACTGCTCAACTCGTGGGGTCCCCTATCTGTTCTCTCCTAATGTACTTGTACATTAGAACGTACTGCTTCACATACAGGCTGTGCTTCTACTGTAATACACAGTTTATTTACGGCAAATGAAAGATACTTTTCTTTTAACAGCATAATTACATTGTAGAAAAAGGTTCTCTAACTGCTGATAATCAGAAGAGCCAAGGGGCTTTTTAATCCATGCCACTGATAGCTTTAAAATGCAGTTTAGTTTTAACTTTGCATACGACCTGACACTGAGCATGAAGCATAAATAGCACAGGTAAATTCCATCCCACGATAGTACATGAAACTACAATTTGGTATCAAGGGATTTGCAAGAATTCCATTAGGGCTGAAATGGCACTGCATGACCACTGGATGGCCAGATACTGCAACCTGGTATCAGTTAACAGGCAGGAGGCTCTGGGAAGATTCAAGCCATTGCTCTAATCCCTTACCTTGCTGCAATAGGAAGGAACTTGAAACATGGACCCTTTCCAGCTTATGTTTTAAATGCCTCTACATCTGTGGGCAAAAGAATGACGTCTGGGTAGGAAGAGTAGCATGGATCTGGCTTTTGATGCTCGTGACACACCTTGCATAATTATGAGTGCCTCACAATGCTCAGTTAGCAGACTTTGGGAAGCATAACTGAACTGGTACTGAAGCCCCTGAGCATGGCTTCTCTTACCTAGAGCGGTTCCTCACCAGTTCAGAAATGGGGAACTTTGCGGTAACAGCTGATTGGGATACAGTAAACAGAACTGTCACCACGATTCAGGAGACAAGAAAAGGAATCAGTTTCCTAGATGCGTTCATGCATGGAATTAAGCTTGAAACCACTGGATGTTTGGATGTGCAAAACATGACTGAAGTGAGAGGTGAGGCAGGAGCACTGCTGCCTGACGCCCGCTGGTCGGTGGGGCTGCTTGGCTGCTAACGGGCAGCGTGGCTGCAGCAGGCTGCTTTGCCTGCCCCTACCTTGCAGCTGCTCTGCAGAGGGCAACAGCCGTCAGCAACGAGGTGAAAGAGGGGCAGCATTCCTCCAGTGGAGGAGGAGTAAGCGGCAGCCTGCTTTTCCTTCAGGGCTGAGACATGGACAGCATTTCCTAGCCATCACTAAGATGTATAACTTCATGACCTTCACGTTTTCACCGCGCTTCTTGAATGTTACGGTTGATGTGACTAAAATGACTGGGAAAAAAAAAAAAAAAGGAAAGAGAGAGACTTGCAGGAAATTAAACTATGTCCCTTTAACAGTCACGCAGAGAGCTATTTTCAGGTTAGACACGGAAAACACTTCGAAAAAAGAGCTTAATTAGCATTTCCAAAGGACATCTGAAAACGACGACTCTATTGGACGCTGTGGGGATGGGATCGCGGCCTGCCAGGCTGCCCCATCCTGAGCGCACACGTGTGCGGATGCGGGCGGCGGGCAGACCGCAACTCTGAAGATCGGAGGTCCTCAGGGTACGCTGCTGGAGAGGAAGGGACTGTGGGCTGTGGTACGGGGGCACGGCCGGCTGCCTCCGCACGGCCTCGGGACGGCACCGCCCTGCCGTAGGACCGCGGCGGGCAGGCGGGTACCCGGCGTGCGGACGGGAAAGCTTCGAGCCGGGGGTGGGCGGAGGGGGAGAGAGGTGCGCGCTGCCCCGAGGGCGGGCCGGGCTGCTGCGATGCCATCTGCACCTAAACCCGCGCCTGCACAACGCGCCCGCGGCCGGCCCCTGCCCTTGAAGGGACGGCCTTCGGCGGGCTGCGGGAACCGGCAGCGTCCTCCCGGCCCCTTTCCCTCCCCGGGGCGGGCTCGGTCCCCGCCGCAGCCGCGGTGCGGTCGTCCGTCAGGCTGCGGCTGGGCGCTCCCCGCCTCGCCCTCCGGTAGGCGGCACCGGCACCCGCCTTCCTCCGCCTCCTCCTCCTCCTCACCTTCCCCGGGCGCCGCAGGAGCGGAGCAGGGCGACCCGGATCGCGGCTTCTCACCGCCCGGCGGCGGCCCAGGACGCGCCATGGGGCTGTAGCGGCGCGGTGAGTGTGCGGCGCGGCCCGAGGCCCGCGGGCGGCTCCGGGGGGGTGGGGGTGCGAGCGGGTCGGCCGGGCCCGGGTCCGATGCTGGGAGCGAAGTTCTGCCCCTTGGGACGCGGGAGGACCCCGTGCCCTCCGCAGGCCGCTCTGCGGGGCGTCCCCGCCGTGCCGAGCTGCGGCCGCAGCCCGGGGAGCGGAGCGCGGGGGCTCGGGGTTCTGCAGCCGAGCGGTGATGGCGCGGCGAAGTTCCGCGCGATCCCGAGTTAACTCCGGGACCGATGCGCGCCGTCTTTGTGCCGGATCTGTCCTCCCCGCCGCCGCTTTCCCTGCGTTTCCGCGAGAAGGGTTAAAGCGGAGCGGCCGAGGGGGGGGGGGGGGACGCGGGGACACCGCTTTGTCCCGGCCCGGCTCGGCAGGTAGCTGGGTTTGTGACAAAGGCGTTCAGAACAAAGGAGCCATGTTAGCAACTGTTGGAAATAAATTAATTCTGCGGCTCTCACGCTTTAGTAAACCCGGGCTTTCATTCATCTCTCCCCTGTCCCCGCCCCCGGCCAGCCTGCTGTTATCCCGAAGTGAAAAAGGAGAAATGGCATCACTTCCCTAATCCTGCATCACTCCCTGCACCGCGGCTCACCCGCGGTTCGCATCCCGCTTTGAACAGTTACGCGTTCGGAAGGAACAGCATTTCGTGCTGGGAGAGCCTCCAGGAGCTGAGGCAGCGCTGTGCTGGCGATAAGAACGTCTCCTCTCCCCGAAACCAGTTAGTCTGTTTGCACCTGAGTTTGACATTTTTAGCGGAACACAAATCTGGAGGAGACTTGCTGCTTTTGGGGAGAGCCTGCTTTCCTCTGACTTCTTGGTTACGTGGAACATTGCATTTCCAAACTGAACAGGTGGAGCTGCATCTAGAAATATCTCCCGGCTTGTTCGGTCCTCATAACCTGTGTGTCGCTTTCAGCTGTAGTTCAGCTGAAACAAGTGCAGACCCACATTCCTGTGGCACTAGACTTATCAGCAGGGCTAATAGATGCTTGGAGGCAGGAAGCCTATGGTTCTTCTGGAATGAAATCATGTGACAGCACCAGATACTGTATGTACTGCTGTTGACGGAAAAACGGTGGAAAATACTTCCAGGAAAGCACAAAACAATAGGAAATGAGCTAACGACACGTTGGTTAACTTTCCTGCTGGCTTGCTGATAAATAATACAGTACTTTTTGCTATGAAACCTGCTAGGGCTGAGCGTGTAACTGAAATGTCCACAGACGATTTGCCAGGGACAGCTGTGGGATAGCATCGTACTGGCTGCAATTGCACTGGGTCTTGTGAGCCCAAGGGTCTTCTGTGGCTCAGAGGTCTTTCTGTCACTTTTGCCCTGGAATTAACAGTCCCTCAGTGTCAATGTTAGCAAAACCTGTTCAGTTGTACAGACAGGTGCAGGTGGTAAACAGAACTGGGGCAGCTTCATTTCTCCCAAGGGGCTATGTGAAGCATTAGTGATGAATTACAACAGCAAGCCAGGACTGCCTGGAGATCTGATCTTTTGTGGCTTAGTGTCCTCTGGCTCGTGAGGCTTTTTTTTATTTTTTTTTATGAACATCTTGTCCCACTTGATTGGAAAGCTTGTTTTACGTGACATTCCCTTGAAATCTTTGGCTCTGTGATGTAGGCCAGAAGGCTGTATGGAAGAATTTACTTCTCTTGAATGGAGGCTGCGGTAGGGAACTCTGGTCTTTTAAAGAGGGCAGGTCTTGCTGGAATACTGGGGAAGAAGCCAACTGGTGAAATCCCAGTAAGGAAAGGGGGGAAAACTGAGGGAAAACAAAATGAAACAGTAAAACTAATGTGAAGAGATGCAGGGAGTGGCAGCACAGCACTGAGGCTGTGATTCAGGCTTAGCATCCTCAGTATCTGTGAGCCCTGAGCTGTGCTCCATGCTGTGTGCCAAGCCTGAGCTGGGAGCTGTGTGGCAGCACCTAAGCTTGAGCTGGAAACACTTGCTCCTGCCAGGCTGTGGAAAGAGAAGTGTGATGGCAGGAGGTGCAGGAACAGACTCCTGAGTCACTTCACTTAGTGCTCATTCTCTGAGCACTCCTTTTCAGGGTGAAGTCAAGCACTGAAGGTGGTAAGGTAACCTGTCTGACTTTGCCTTGAAACAAACTGTGGATATGTTTACAGTAGCAAGCTGGCTTGTAGCCAGCCTGAATATCTAACATTCTCTGGTGACCTTCTCTTGTTGCCCTGTGCTGGTTCAGATCTCAGCATTCTTGCTACAAGAGAACTGAACTCTCCAAAGAAATGAAACCAGCAGTCCTGCTCCAAGAGCACTCCCAGTCGGTTTACGTAGTCTCCTGTAAAGGATGTTGATTTCAAGACTCAGCTGTAATCAAGTGAGCAGATCCCATGCACCCACACACAAAACCAATTAAGAGCCCCACACCAGCTTGGTGAGCTCAAAACACTGCTGTCAGTTCATTCTCTTGGTTCCAACAAGATTTGAGCAAGCACTCCTCAGCTTTCTGCTGCAGCTGAGAGGCCCTTCAAGAAGATAGTTTCCAGCACTTGTACTGTACCTGACTGTAACCAAGTGCCTGGGCTTGGTGTTTTTAATGTGTGCTAATCTGTCTGCAGGTCCCTAGACTGAGTGCTTTGTTATGTTCCAGCCAGCTACAGTCACAGATGTACAGAGGAGCATGGAGAATAAGAGAAATGGGGGTGAAAAGATGAGAGCTGAAAAAAATCAGCAGACTGAACAGGTGAAATGGCAGCTTGTGAGAGAGCATTTGGGAGGTATAGTCATTAGCACTGTCACCATAGGAAACCATGTACCTGTGAGCTATCCCCTTTCTGATATCAGTTTCTGCATCCAGCATTACTCTGCATGCATACACTAATGGTTTAGCTCAGACAGCTTTTGGAAGCAAATGTCCCAGCTGTCTCTGGTTGTTTGTTTGTTTGTTTTTGTTTTGTTTTCTTTTGTTTTTGTTTTTTTCCTTCTTCAGTTTATATTGTGGGCTAGTCTGGAGCACCTGAAAATGAAGCGGGAGGATATGTTCTGGGAGCTGTCTCACTGTATCCTGCCTGCCACCAGGCAGCCAGTCTCAGAGACAAGGCTGGAGCTCGTCCAGTGTCAGTATCAGGTGCTTTGTTTAATAACAAACACCTTTTCCCCCTGCTCTCCACTATGTAGTTTCAATTTCAACTGCTTGGCACTATTTTCTTTTTTTTTTTCTTAACTTGGCAGAGCCATTTCTGTTAGTCTGTGCTAAGTGCTGATGTAGCTGCAGCTCATGTGGTATGTGTTTTCCTTCCTAGAGATGGATGCTCAGGCAGAGATATCATGGCCAAGAAAATGAGTCATGCAGGATCCTGTCTCCTCATCTCTTTGTACCATGCTGCTAATTCACTCACAGTTAGCTGGTATCTTCTGAAGGTACATAAGGCCCTAAATAGGCATTCTTTACACAAACAGCCTGTGTACAACTGGTTATCAACATCGCAAGCGTAGGAGTTATAGGATCATAGAACTGTTTGAGTTGGAAAAGACCCTTAAAGTCATCTAGTCCAACTCACCTGCCATGAACAGGGACACCTATAGCTCAGTCATACTGCTCGGAGCCTGGCCCATTCTGAGTTTGAATGTCTCCAGGAACGAGGCATCCACCGCCTCTCTGGGCAGTCTTTTCCAGTGCCTCACCATACTTAATGTAAAAAAACCTCTTCCTTATATCCAATCTAAATCTCCTCTCCTTTAGTTTGAAACCATTTCCCCTTGTCCTGTCACAGCAGACCCTGCTAAAGACTCTGTCCCCTTCTGCATTATGACCACCCCTAGTTAATAAATGGCTGTTATCAGAATCTTCTCTTCTCCAGCTGAACAGCCCCAGCTTTCTCAGCCTGTCCTCATAGGGAAGAAGTTCCATCCCATGGGTCTTTTTTGTGGCTGTCCTCTGGGCACACTCAAACAGGTCCATGTCTCTCCTGTACTGAGGACTCCACATCTGCCTGTTGTACTCAAGGAGAGGTCTCACCAGCACAGAGCAGAGGGGCAGAATCACCTCTCTCACCATGCTGGCCATGCTGCTTTTGATGTAGCCTAGGATACAGTTGTCTTTCTGGGCTGCAAGGGCTCAGTGCCGGCTCGTGTCCAGCTTGCCATCCACCAGTATACCCAGGTCCTTTTTGGCAGGGCTGTGCTCCGTTCTTACAGCTTGTACTGATGGTGGGAATTGCCACAGTCCATGTGCAAGACCTTGCACTTGTATTTGTTGAATCTCATGAGGTTCACCTGGGTCCACTGCTCAAGCCTGCCTAGGTCCCTCTGGATGGTATCTTGTCCCCTGGGGTTGTCAACTGCACCCCGCAGCTTGGTGTCATCTGCAAACTTGCTGGGGGTGCATTTGATCCCACTGTTGATGTCATTGATGAAAATGTTGAAGAGCACCAATCCCAGTACTGACCCCTTGTCACCAGTCTTCATCTGGACACTGCGCCATTGACCATCACTCTTTGGGATTATATTATAACCAGTTCCTCTTCCTCTTCCAGTCTGTCCACCTGTCAAATCCATCTTATTAATTTTGGGAGAAGGATGTGTTGTTGTATTAGGCAATTGCCTAATTTAGATTTAAATCTCTACAGGATGTTATGGGGGACTGTGCCAAAGACCTTACTGAAATCTAGATAGCTAACATCAGTGGCTCTTCCGTCCTCCACTGATGCAATTACACCATTATAAAAAGCAACAAGGTTTATCAGGCATGACTTACACTATAGTGCATTCCTTGTACCACATATTACATGCCTGTCTGCCAAAAGTGAACTGGTAAGTTTCCTGAGACCCCACAGCTATGATGCTGCTGGGGTTAGAATACTGAATATGGGCCGCTGTGGCCATTACCAGATTGCACTGATGATGAATAGAAATTTTGCAACTGATTTTTAGTACTCTTCATATAAAGAATATAAAGTAAAAATAACAACAACACACGAACTTTCTACTTTTTTTCCAGAATGCTTCAGATATTGAGACTTATCCATGACATAGCAACAATTTATTTACTGTATTGATACTTGCACGATCTGGTAGGCAGGTAGGTGATAGGAGTGGGCACCTTAGTACAAACTAAATCTGTGTTCCTGGACACTGTAGTCCCTTTCCGTAGCTCTAACAGGCAGTTATAAGAGCAAGTCTTTTATTCTCTTTCCCACTTTACCTTCGCAGAGCCTCATCCATATCAACATTGGCTTGGATGCATACCATCAAACAGGCTGTGCCTCTAGGAAGCATGAAGATCAATGTGGGATTTGTTAAATTTGGGCTTGCTAGGCCTTCATGCTGTCAGTGTTAAGGCAGCCTGACAAGAACAGATGGGTTGAAGGCGGAAAAGAGGAGTTCTTGCTGTACCACTTGCAGAAGGGAGAGGAGCAAGGGTGCTTCCAGAGGAAAACAGGGGAAGTGGGATATACCCTGGGCACAAATTAAGAGGCTGTACAGTCTATACCAATCTATTAGGTGGGGAGACCAGAATGGAACATCCAAGGATCTTAGATAGTCATGTTCTGTAAACCTTGCTTGTCCTGGCCAGTGACAGTACAAGCGTTTTGAGACAGAGATTGTTGTCTTTCCAAAGATCAGTGCTGTGTCCTGAGGCTGCTGTATGCAAATAAGATGCCTGTGGAACTGCTAGATTGAGATTTCCCTTCTGCATTAAGTTTTGATGCTATAGTCTGTTACAGCTTTTCATTCCCTCCCCTCCCTCACTCCGCCTGGAATGGTTTGAAATTCTGAAGGATATTTATTTTCTCAAAGGGGAAACATGAATGGCACAGTGTGAGCAAGGAGTATTCTGCATCCTGAATATCCATTTAACATCACATGCAAACCAAGCAACTTGGGAGTACCTTTGAAGCATGAAAATAAAAATAAAATAAAATCATGGTCGTCATTTCAGTCTTCAAAACAAACAAATAATAACAAAAACAACCTGGAGGAAATCTGCATCAGTGCATTGTGCTATTTCGTACAGGTTACCATCTCAGATATTGTATCCATTCGTATTACTGATTTATTGTAGACAAGTCTGCTGGAAATGTTTTAGAAACATGTTTAACTTATTTTCTTCAAATAATATTTCTAACTATTACTTTGCTTTTGTGGTAAAGGGTAGGACTATAAAAAGTATGTGCCCTAAGCTGAAATAGATGCTGAAGAAGAGATGTTGGAAAGAGACTTTCAGTGTAGCATTGTGTTAAGAATGAGTGTGTTACGGCAATGCTGTCAGTCATCCTGCCCTAGTTTGCATTCTTCCTGTCTTTGCTTTGTTCTTCCACTTCAATAATAACACTGCAAGAACAGTTTCCTCTGTTCTTCATGTTTCTTGTTTCTCGTCTTCACATGTTGTCTTATCCCCCTTTTCCAATCTTCTGTCATCAAATCCTTGCCAGCATCGTGTCAGCTGTACTGACCTTCAAACTATTCTGTCTTTGTTTTGCAGGTTTTCATGATCTTTTCCTTTTACTTGGACATCATAGTGGGGTGTTTATGTTACCGTTTCCCTTTTTGCTGCAAATATCACTGTCATCAAACTCCATTATAGCTTCTGTTCTCCGCCACTGGTACAAGGAGAGCTTGATTTTGGTGCTGCTTGGAGTTTGCTTAGGGAATAGAAGGGTGAAATGAGTCTAAATGTAACCAGCATTAGTGTTTTCAAACCTTGGTAATGGAAACTAAAACTTGGCAAGATATTTGTGACTCTTTCAAGCTGAAGACTCAACTGGTAACTGCCAGTATGTAGGCCTGTTTGACTGGCAGACTTGGGAAGATGCACCTACGGTGAGTTTTGACCACATTACCCTTTCGCTTTTTTTTTTTTTGTAAGAATGGCTCCAACCAAAGGATGGAGTTTGCACTATTTATAGCAGCAACTTAAAAAAACTTGGGCAAGTAGATTCTTTCTTCCATTTCTCCTTGCCCTCAAAATTAGTCAAACCAGACAAATCAACCCTGCACCAGTTATGTGCTTGCTGCCTGGAATTCCCAGAGCTTCTATCAAGGTCATGTACTTGGAACTGTCCTGGTTTCTTACCTTCTGGATTAAATAGTAGGCCATGAAACTTGTGAAAAAAATAATATTTAATTAAAAAAAAAAAAAAAGCATTGGGATTTTCAATCATCTTTACTTAATCTTAAGTATATTGCTCATTTATTTGGTCCCTTTGCAAATTGCACTAATTTGGGCAGCTAATGGTTGGAGTATAACACTTATCATAGGATGCTGGAATACTTCACAGTTACTCCTTGACATTATCTTCTGATTTGCTTCAGAGGAAGTGGTTACTCTCAATTTCTCTTTTATGGAAAACTGTGCCTATAAATTCATAGTAGGACATGCATAACTTATACATGCTTTACTCTTAAATGTCTACCTTGGAGAGCTCCATGAAAAATTGTCAGTGGTATGTCCAAATAATCTGAGTGCAGTGATAAGGAAAATGGGTATCAAATGGAGCAATTTTCTGATTGACCAGTATGAATTGTTTGACTCTCACGCACTTCCAGGGTAATTCAGCCACTTTATGTTACCACAGCCTGAAAGCACTGTCTGACCTATAACCTAACATCTCTGTTTTCTTTTTGTTTGTTTGTTTTTATAAGTTAACCACCTAAATATGAAAGTCTATGGTTATACATTCTTTCAGGCCAATTCTTGCTGGGTAGTTGTATTAGTCTGATGGCTGCGTTTATTCTACCTTGCCCAGGTAAAAATAACACATATTGGAAATGCTGGGGAAAGAACAGAGAAAGGGTGACCCATTGATAGAATGCTTTCTATTGTTTTTCTTTTTTTTTCTACAAAAGCTATTGTTTACTGGGAATTGGTAAAAATCTGACAAATCTTAGCTTCAGTTGATTTTGAAAGCAAGCCCATACTTCATTTTTATTCTTTACCTTATACCCTCAGCTAATCTAGGTGGTGAGGTAAAAATGAAGCAGGAAAGGCAAGGGGGTGTAACTTATTCCCTGTTGAAAACAGTCGTTTTGGAAGATGGAGGGAGGCTTGGTATTGTGGTGTTCTGTTTTTGTTTTGTTTTTTTTATAGATTTTTCCTTTCTTCCCTGGAGCTTCTAAAGTAATAAGTCTGAGAGTTAACCAGGTTGTCTCTTCTGGATTTTATGCATCTAGTCCCATATGATTTATTCTAAGCTTGAAGGAATGTTGCTACAAAGTATGATATTTTATTTAGAACAGGCTGCCTCACAGTACAAGCTGTTGTACAATATGTATGGAAACAGAGCAAGTAGGCCAGAACCATGGCATTGTAAGCCATATAGACAGACCTGAACCACCTGGATGTGGCTGTCGCTCTCCTGTGAACTCATCAGGGGCCAAGTTGAATGTTTATGAGAAATGGCTAGAAATTATGCCTTTTTATAAAGCATGAAGTAATAAATACATAAATAATCAATTTGTTGTGTGTTGAAAGCTCTTCTGAAGCATGAGACTTCATTTTCATTTCACTTTTCATTTTTAGCTGAAGTGTTACCTACTCAGTTCTCTTCTGTATCAAATAGACTTTCTTCAAACAAATAATAAAGTAAGTTTGTTAAGAATGGAAGCATTAAAGGCAGAAACAACACTTAAATGAATTAATGTATTTAAGCATCTGGTTGCGTTTCTGGAAGACTGCAGTATTCTGGGGTGTGGAGAACTGCTTTTTAACTTCACATTTTGCATTAGAAAAAGAGTGTGCCCCGTTGAAGTCTTCACCACTGACCTGAAGTGACTTAATTTTCTTTTTCCCATATCATTGTTCAACACTGTAATAGAGCAGAACTAATGGAAATCAGTAAAAGTAATTATTGCCATAATTCTGTGTACAAAATAGATGTGTATTTATGTGTGCCACCTTTGCTGAATTTCTGGGATGCTTTGGTTACCTGTGGTAAAATGTGGCTTACCTACTCAGTACCTGCTAGGTGTCTGTTATCTACTGAGGAATTTCAGTGTGTAGACCTAAGTAGATGGTGTTAAGAGCTAATCTGCAATATGAGGTTTGTTAAGTGAGTTTCCCTGAGTCCAAGTGCAGTTTTACTTTTCGGGGACTCTTACTGGCATTGTAAAACCCACTTGAAACTTCCTTGTTTCTGTCACAAATCTGTGAGACTATTTACGATCTTAAAGAGGCAGTAATGGCCTGGAGTGAAATGCTAGTGAGACTGCAGAATTGAAGACTTTAAAAGTATTATTTTGCAGTTTAGGGGGATGCTTTTTTGTGTATGTCCTGCCCCCTCAATCCTGATTTGAAGCTTTTACATAGGGTTCCTTCTTTGGATTGTGTAAGCATGGTATGTGCTCATGCTTGCAGGATCTTTTAGAGAGAAATAAAATTCAGTGAGGTATGACTTCATGTCCAGCCTTTCCTTTATTCTCCTACTGTAATACAGAGTTGTAGAATGTTAATGTGTGATGGAGATTTGGAGAGGAAACAGTACTATCTGTGACAGCATAGGTGAAGTCAAGTCTTGCTTATTAGCTACCTCAATCGAGTGTGACATTTTGTTCCAAGATTTTCTTCTACAGAGTGCTTGAAGTTGAACACAGCCTTGTCTTGAGCACACAGAAATGAAAATCCTATGGGAAACAGCTTACACAGAAGAGGCATCAGCTCAGGTATCTAAAGGTGTAAGGTAAAGCCTCTTCAGAACTCACACAAAATGCTTTTGAATTTCATGAAACTGAAGTCTGAGGTGGCATTTTCCCAAGAGCCTTTTCAGCAATGGAGCAGTTTCCAAAGCCATGCTCTGAGTTGGAGAAGTCTATGCACTGTGTTTACTGTAATTTTTAAGGACCTATAATTAACTACATTGCAATTAAGACTAGCGAAGATTCTATGTTTTTATTGGGTTGTTAAATATATGTATTGAATATGTTATTTTAAATGTACATATATAATGCATATATATACATACACACATATATATATTATTTTTTTAAAGCAATGTTTATTCCACCTTCAGGTATCAGTGCAAGTTGGAAAGTGCTGTTAGGTACACTTCTTGGTAAATAATGCAATTTATATAGGATTTTAATGAGAAGTTGGTAACTTGCAAACTAGTAAGACAGCAAGAACTTCCACACCCTGACACTACTCTATCCAAGTAATCTATAAAGCAGACATAACTCAGGATACCTGAGATCTCCCGTTAAGAAGCCCTATGGGAGGCAGAGGATCAAAGGCTAGGAGGGAGCTCAGAAGATCTCAGGCCCAACCTCCTGTTTGCAGCAGGCTCAGCTCTGAGGTCAGACTAAGCTGCTCAGGGCCTTGTCCTCTCCCCCAGCATCTGTGGCCTCCGCTGAACCTGCTTCAGTTCGTTGGTGTCCTTTGTGTTTTGTTGTCACCCAAAATCAGATGCAGTCCTTAAGAGTGGTCTGATAAGCACTTAGTAGGGGAAGGCAGTTCCTTTCCTTGATCTACTGGCTGTGCTCCTCTTCATGCACTGTTGGCTTACTTTGCATACTACTGACTCTTGGCCAGCATGCTAGCCACCAGGACCTCCGGGGACATTTCATGACAAAGATACTTGTCCCCTTTCTAATTCTAGCCATTGCGCATTGGTGCTTGAGGTAGAGAAGCACTAGCAATTCCATCTCACAGTAATAATAATATCCAAGGCAAAACGCTTTTGGTCACAGAGGACTTGAAACTGTTGTCCCTCGCAAATAAATATTTCTAGGCTTAAGAGGTCAATAAGGGGTAGGTGGCAATTCAGGATGATACTGGAAACAAAAGGTGCAACCTGAAGTCGACAACGTGATGGTGTACTGATGATAGTTCAAAGGAGCCTCTTCTGCAACTACGACTAAAAATAAATGAATGCCCCTTTTCCTACACCTAAGATGACTTTACAATTACTGCCTTCTTCAAACATGTTCTTTTTTTCTTTTAGTGAGGAGGGAAACTTGAATGAACAGTAATCTAATGATCCTTGTTAAAGGATCCTGTGTTCAGCCTCCTCATCTTAATGGTTCTCATGATATGTGTCTTCAGCACAGCTATTCCTTCTTTGCAATTAGAATATGAACCTTTTAAATATGTTTGATATATGCGAGGTGAGTCATTGGCTTGGAAAACAAACACTGCAAAGATTACCTTTTATTATATTTTATTCTGCAAATATGGTGATTTACTCTAAATAATACATTTTTTTTTTTTTTCCCTCAACTGAATCTGCAGCTTGTCTTAAAGACAGACAAAGCAGCCCCTCAGCTTCAGAGCAGGATGTGACTTTTAAGTCTTTCTCGACTTCCTTAAGCCTCCAGCCGCAGTTAACCTTTCAGATAGATGCTTGTTTTGCTGTGCTGCTTAGCAGGTTGTAAATAGCCACAAGAGTCCAACTAGTTAATGCTTGTTTAAGGAATTTATATTTTGAGAAAGAACTTGAAATAGTTATGCTGTGTTGTGTAATACTACTGCATTTCTGCCAATAAATTTTGCTGCTAGTTTTAGGAGTGGAAACTCCTGTCTCTTGTAGGATAAACTGGATGAAACCATTTACAGTGAGCTAGTATGTGTATATATTGTGGGAGGGAGAAGGAGTTTAATTTCTTGTAAATGGTGTAGTTGAAATTGTACAAGCTAAGAAACTTGAGCACAGAGGAGATCCAAACCTGTGCCCTTGCCATGTCACCTCCCACCTATAGCCTAAGAGCACAAGTCCTTTTTCATGTCCATTCTGCTGAATGGTTTTCAGTGGTGAATCTGTGTGCTGTTGGTGGAAGGTGCTTCTTGGGTAAGAATATTCCGTCAGGTAGCTTACAAAGTCCATCCTGATTGTGTTTAGACTCAGCCTATCTGTCTGACTGGAAGACAAAAGATTTAAAAACTATCTACAAACAGAGGAGAAAGGAAGCGTTTCCCAGATTTCTCAATGAGCAAATGTGAGTCTGCGTAGCTCAAAGTAGGAACATTATTCTTAGGCTGTGAAAAAACACAGATACAAGTCTGGCTGGAATGACACTGTGTTAAGTGCTGGGTGGGTGCTGTGACCCAACAGACTGCCCTCGCTGGGTCCCCACTAAGTATGACGAAAGTATTTCTGCAGGAATCTGAGTTTTGAGAATCTGATCAAAACTCCCCAAATCCATGTCCACTGTGAACTTCTTGGTGAAGGGTAAAATGGCTAATTTTTCTGTTTCTTTCTGCAGGCTCACAAATGTTCATTAATTCAATTACTGTCACTTGCAGAATATTTGTCTTCTGTGTTTCCTTTACTACAAATGGAACTTAAAAGCCTTTCTGATCTTCAGACATCCATGAGGAAATTCTTCCAGTATACCTTTCCTTAAGAAGATAGGAGACAGAGTTAAATTCTTCTGCCTGATCACAGATACTTTTTCTCCCCATAAGCACACCTAATGGCAATTGCCTGAAATTTTGGGGGAAAGCTGCTCTAAACCAGTCTAAATGTAGCCCAAAGCTGTATCTGTTTTTCTTACTAGCTCAGGTATTGTAACAACTTTGGAAATAAAATAGACCAGTCATTAATTTTATTTGCGATATTGTTTTTCTTTTTTTTTTTCTTTTTCAGTTAAAGGGAATCTATTACATTTTAAGTGGAATAATGTTTGTAGAAACTAGGAGTTGTGGCTGGCAAGGTTTATGAATAATTGAAGTTAACACAGCTGTGAATTGTGGCAACAAATATATATATTTGAGAGTTTAAACATTGTTTTTGTTTGTGGGTTTTTTTTTTTTTTTTTCACACAAACGAAATATCTTCACTGAACTCCACCTGCCAGAGTTCAGGGACCATTTGGACAATGTTCTCAGACACGCGGCATGAATTTTGGATGGTCCTGTGTGGAGCCAGAAATTGGATTCAGTGGTGCTTGTGGGTCCCTTTCAACCTGGGGTGTTCTGGGATTTTAAGGCATCAGTGTAGGCTCTGTGTACTTTTGTTTGTATTGAAAGTCTTGCCTCCGGTTCTTGAAAGCTTACTTGCTGATCAAGTGGAACATGATGGCTTTGGGACTTCAGTGAAGGAAGCTGCTCTTGCAGCTGTGTTAACCTGGCTGTGGGCTGGATCCGTGCTGTCAGGGACTCACTGTTGAACTAAGCAAGATGAACTTCTATTCCTCTCCACTCTGGAGAGCTTTGATGTGGGTTTTGGTGGCATTAGCACTTTTGCTCTAGAGTTTCTCTAGGACATAAGGAAAGATTCCTCTCAGAAAGAGTAGTGAGGCAGTGGCACAGGCTGCCCAGAGAGGTGGTGGAGTCACTGTCACTAGGGGTATTCAAGAGACATGGAGATATGGCACTCAGAGACATGGTCAGTGGGCATGGAAGGGATAGATTGATGGCTGGACATATGATCCTGCTGGTCTTTCCAACCTTAATGATTTTATGATTCATTTTTGTGACTTTTTTTCTTTTAGTTAAATAAAGAATTATTCTTTTGTATAAAGCTAGGGGTGAGTTTTTAAAAGCGTTTGTTCTAAGACTTCTTAATACTTGTCTCACTTAGTTATGCATTTTCTTTCCAACCAAAATCCTTCCTTTGAGATTTGTTCTCTGGGTTAAGGCAGAGGTTTATGAACAGCACCATTAACTTCTTAAGAGCTGGTTTTTGAAACAGTCTAATTTTTAATGAGCATTCAAATCAAACTTATAATTGGCTGTAGCTGTTAACTGTACTTGAAGGGAGAGTGCTTTGCAGCTCCCACCATGATGTACTTGGATGAGACAACCCTGGAGTGCAAGCGATTTACTTTCCCCTTGATCCTGCTGCTTTACTCTCACTTTCTTGTCAGCATGGACCTTGATCAGGAAGACGAAGGAGCTGACCTTGGAGGATGAGGCTCGAGCACCCTTCAAGGAAGCGCTGATCTAACAGCTCCTGGCACCTCTGGAGTCTTCCTTACACTGCTGCCCTCATGGCTCGAATGCTGTGCTGAAGCTCCCTTTGTTCACCCTCCCTTTGATGCTAAAAAGCTGAGACTCAGCTGTGAGAATCTTTCACAAACAGTATCTTTTAAACAGCAAATTATTAGACTGGAGAAGGGGAGCAGGTTACATCCCCTCCAGTTTTTTCCTGTCTCCTGTGTTCCCTGTGCCTGCTGCCATCAAAGTTCTATCAAAAGCTGTATCAGGAGGTGCTAGGAGCCTGCCTACTGCTTTCATGGAAGAGCTGGAGCTTGATGTCAGCTTCTCTCTTCCCTTGCAAGCAGGTATCACTGCAGCCACCACCAATTACAGCTGTAGTCAGGGGACAGCAACATGATTCAGCCAGTCAAAAACAATATAAATGAAGGAAGCGTTCACAGTTCAGGGATTATATATTTTTAGTAAGTGGTGTGCGATGTAATCCAACAAGATAGCTGCGTTTTTGTGAACTTAAACACTGCTTCTGTTCCTGTCAACAGGGAACAGCATAGTGTAAAACCTGTGAAATGGAAAGAAAATAAGAACAAGGTAGGCTAAGATGATTTTTATCCCACCAGTGCTGATAGATCTAGCAAAAAAAAAAAAAAAGTGTCTGTGTGGGCATATATATATATATATGTATATATATATATATAATATACTGCATATATACATATTGTTTTTTTCAGACTTAGAGCTTCCCATTATTTGACAAACAAGACTAGATTTTTGAAGGCCTTCAGATTCTCTGCAGTGGGCTGCATGAAGTGCTAATGGAGAATTCTCTTAGATCACTTCTTAACAGTGCAACCTTCATCCAAGCCTGCATGTGTGTCTTGTACTAGTACAAAAATTGAAAATGTGGTCTTGTTAACTTTAAATCTTAGATTAAGCTTTCCCAACAGTATAAATCTGTACTCCTTTTCTTTATGGCACTGATTAAAAAAAAAAAAAGTTTTATTGTCAGTTACAGGATACAAATAAAGTATTAGTAAACTGAAAAGTCTGAAACTCTTCATGTATGAGCATTATTATAAGTAATTCTTTACTGTCATTTCCTAAATGTGACAGAGGTGTCAGGGGAGAAGCTGCAGTGAATGGACAAGGTTAAAGCTTTTAAGTTGGTTGGCTTTCCTTGTGCTGTTATTATTTGTTTATTAATTTATTTTACCTCAACTCTTTTTGTTATTCTTCTCCGCTTGAAGTAATTACAGTTAAATGAACTGTAAAACACCAGGTCTCAGAATGGATGGTCAACCTTGTCAACTGTATTTATTTTAAAGCATCTTATGTATTATTCCATAAAATTTGACCCCAGGGAAGAAGGTATTCAATCACCTGACATCTCCCACATTAGATAATGGAACGTGATAGGTCAGACTGATTGGAATTGATCTCAAAGGTCTTTTTCAACCAAGATGATTCTATAATTCTAAGAATTAAATCTGGATCCTCTAGTAGCTTTTTGCTTACAAGCTCCTTTTACCCAAAGTCTCCAAGTGCTGTTGTACCTTCTGGAGAGCAAAGGGTTTCTAACACTCAAGATATGAATGTCTCTTGACACTGCCACTTGGAAGCTGCTGTGAACCCGGAGGTGTTTGAAACAGCTAGAAGGAAAATCTGAATGTTCTTACTTTGTGCTTTTATTCAAATATGTGAAAACCATTGACAAACTATTTGATTTTTCAGAAAATAAACATGGGTTGTATTCTTGTCAAAATATGCATTCAGGCTGAAGAGACGAATTTTAATTTTTGTTTTTATTGCTGTGATATTTCTTTAATATCTGTGGAAACATGGGAAAGTTCTTTAAAGGGCAACATTGAAAACTGAAGTAACACTTTTTCTCAATTAGTAAATACATCCCAATTCTATTTTTACAGCACTGGTATCACCTGAAAAGAAGAGGTTATTGGTGCTCATCATCTTGATTACAGCTGCTGTAACACAAACCACCATCATGAAACACTTCCTGAGGTAACTGTTCTTTACATCTTTTCAAGTGTTAAGTGATGATAGTAATCGGTTAACATGCTGCTGTGAGTCAAGTGTTTTAGCTGTTATCAGCAGTATGGAAAATGTAAACTAGTTTATATGAGATTTTCTTTCTGTTCACGTAGATCGCACTAATGCTGTTTTAATTTAAATTTTGCTTTCCAGTACTTTATAGAAGCAATGTGGGAAATATCAAATGGGTTTGGATTGCTCCATACTAATAGTGCATCTCTAGTGCTCAGTGTGCCTGTTTTTGGCTTCCTGGAATTCTAGAGAACCGTTTGTGAAATCAGAGAAGGGAAGATGCTTGGTAAAGATATGCAGATATTTTTGAAGCTGGCTGTGCTCCATTTGGGAGAAATGTCTAATGATTATTTTCTTCTGAGTATGGCTTGCAGTTGTTTCTCTGTAAACTAGCAGTAGAAGAAGGAACTTGCAAAACTGGCTTTCACTACAGAAAACTCATGCCATCTTTGTTCTGCACTCAGTGGACAGACTTGAACACTCCTAAAAATTAATACATATCAAGAGCTTTATTTGTGTATAAACAAAAGCAATCATATTCTGTCTGGGTGGGAGAAACCTTTCTCAAGAGGACGGAAACATATGCTTCTGTATAGAGCATCTGTCACTATGTTTTTCTCTCTTTTTAGACTGTTTAGGTACATGCTATGGATATCAGCATCGTAACCTCCAGTCTGATCATCCATAATGTCTGTTGTGAAGCCAGCCTTTCCCCAGGCACTTCTGTGGGATGTTTGGGTTGGTTTCATCAGTTTTTTTTTGAGTCACCTGTGCAAAATGTTTTCACAGAATGTGTGCAGGTTAAAAGTATAAAGTAGTCATTTATTTGCTAACACACACAAAAGACAGCTAAGATTTAATGAGCCATTAGACTAAGCATTAGTGTGTTCCCTTTTGACCTTATCTGAGTGGTGAGGGGGTTGATCACTGCAGTTCTATGGCGCAGATTCTGGATGGTCCTGAGTTCTGAATGCTGTCTCAGTGACCTGATGGTTTACAGCCATGCTGGGACATTCCTCCTTGAGTCCTGATAGCAACTGCTGTCTCAGTACTCCTATCTCTGTAATTTTTACCTTTCTTTCTCTGAACAGATTTGATGATGATTATTTTTATTAAGCAGCATAACCTGCAGTTACACATTGGTGCCATATGCAATCTAGGCAGTGGTCACTGATAAATAGTCCTCTACCACCCTATGGCTGCAGTGGAAGCCTCCATCTGAGGTCACTGAGTATTTTACAATTTGCTCTTTCCAAGGCATGTGATCTTCTGAGCATAACGTAATTTTGTTACTGCCCTATGGAGAAGCTGAGCTGCTGACAACATCCAAGCTGCTTCCAAGACTTCTGTTAACACTTATATTTACCTTTAAACTGCCTGTTTTGCTCTCCTTTGGTTGTCCTTACCGCATAGTGGTTTTTCCGCATAGGGAGAACTCATGCGGTTTTGATTATTTATGTTCCTGTGGTGCTTCTGAAGAAACCAACTCCTTTTCACGGTATTTCTAAAGTGAATTCTGTAAGTTTTGAGAAGTCTGTATGCTGTTATCTTCTCTTAATTAGCCATGGCATAGGTCATGAAAAGCAATTTCTTGTTCAATTAGTTGTTATAGGACTTAATTATGAAAAGTCCAGTATTCTGAATATAGAACAGAAGGTGAGGTTAAGGGGAGAGGGGGGCATGTGGTAAAACATGGTACCTCAAACAAGAAAACACGGTTGAAATGGGAAAACTCTGTTCTGTTTACTTATAAGAATCTGTGTGTTTTGTATTTGAGATTAATCCTTCGACATGGGACTGTTATGACTATTATACTGCTCAAATTTCTTACATATTATTAAGATACGAGGATGTTAAAAAATGAGGTATGGACGTTCTCCAAGAAGAGTGCTTACTGGCAAGTTCTGTTGCACATGGCTGCTGCAACTGCAGGCTTCTGTGATTGTGAATAAAGCAGTTAAGTTTGGGTCTACAGGGAGATTTCTGTGCAAGACGTAAGATATTTAGCCTTCCCGCTTGGAAATGAGCTAGAAAATAAAGAAGTTAACATATATTGTTTGGTACTTGGTAGTTTTTGTCTATTAGCAAGTCTCCAACTGCTGCTGTTGGTCAATTGTCCTGAACTGCTTGTTAAGATCAAATGCAGGGATGATAAAATGCAATGGGCTGCTGGTGAGAACTGCTCAGAGTTACAATGCTTTCCTTGGTGCACAACATGAAGCAGGAATTGAACTAGTTGATGCTGATGACGTCTATAGTTTATGGAACTTCAATTTTCCTACTTGGACTTGCCCATGTCTCTTGTACTGGCAAGTACAGCTGTGAACACAGCAGTCCAAATGTCTCATCAAGACTGAGCTGAGAGGAAGGAACTCTTTCCTACGTATGATCTACAAATATATGGAGCTGTAAGGACCTCACATGAAAGGCAATGGAAAATGTAAAATAATGTTTACTACTCTATCAAGACCACAATTGCTTAGTTTGGTACAAATAACACTTATACATCCACATATTTAAAGGAAAACAGTAAGAAATCGTTTGCTTTATGCTGCTGACATGGGTAAATTGTTTTATATGAAGATAATATCAATTCCTACTGATATTTAGAATGATAGACAAGTATACAACATCACTTAAAAAATAAGGCATATTGTTTCACTGCTTCTGATTCATATATTTACTCAAGATGTAGGCTGGATAGTTGAGGGTTTTGTTTTAGGGAGGTCTTTGGTTGTGTTCAGTTCTGTATTTTGGTTTTCTTTGTTTTTGTTTTCTTTTAAGATATCCTCTCAAAGGTAGTCTTTACCTAGTCCAAAATGGCTTGACTCTGAAGTTACTTATCTTTGACAGTCACCATCACTGCTCAAACTGAAAAGCAAACTTGACAGTATAAAAGTAGCTTAGAAATGTGGTTCATAATCCATGAACACCAAATTCAGACACTGAACGAGGCTTTAATTAAAAAGATATGAGGAAAATACATGCTTTGGTGCCGTGTTGTGAGACTGCTTCCAATAAACTGAAGTCCTAAGGCACTTGAACAATTAAAATGCAAAAAACTCAAAATGAATCATAAATTGACTCAGTTGCTTATGTGTTCTGATTTCTCAATCTGAAATACTTCCAGTGTTGGACATCTGCATAGCTAAGAAGGGAATGTGCTTATTTATGCAAGTGGTAGCTACTTTGATGTCTAGATAATCTGTGAGTATTTTTTATAAGATTGCCATTTTTAAACTTCAGTGTCCTTAATGTAGCTGCAGTTTCCTTGCCTTTTCGTTTACCGTTTTTCAACAGTTGTTGCTTTCCAGTGGGAAAAACTTTTTTTTTTTTTTTTTTTTAAATCAGCAGTCCAGTAACTGGAATAACTCTAAACCCAGGGGCACAAGTTGAGCAGTAATCTGCAGGACTCTTATCTTCCTGACCATGTTTATACCTCTAGTCCAAGGCTATGTCTAAATGAAAGCAGCTGTTCTATGTTCCTTTTCTTTTTCAGCTTGCTTTTATCTGAATTGTCCCTGAAGTTTAATACATTATTTATTAAATGAGAGAACATTCTTCTCAGTGGAACGTTTAATTCTTCTGTATTTATTTATTTATTTATCTACTGTAGAGAATGTTGAGGAGTCTCTCAGTGACACTTTTACACTTCCACCTTGTAATTTACCTAAAAATTCTGAAATAGTAGCAACTTGGAGAACCAACTGCGGCAGATGTTTTACCTAAAAAACTTTTCCTGATGGCAAAACAGTCAGTGAGCACCAGCAATTTTAAGCTCAAGTTCTGTTTTTTTGGAGTTGCATCAGATGAAATGAAAATCAAGCCAGTATAAAGCAAGAGAAGAGAGTGTGGAAAGCTGCTGTTTAAAAACTACTATGCACTCTTGTTCCCACAGTGACTTGCTTTCATCTCTCTATGAAGAGATGAGTTTCAGTTGTCAAATCTAAAAAAGTACAGAACGAAAATTTCTTTTAGTTTCTAGCATGCTTGTGTATGGCAGAAATGATGGCTGGTAGTTACTCCTTGGTTGAGCTTCTATACAGTTTTAGTCGCACAAATATGCTAAAGATGGTCAAGTTAATTAAATCCTCACAGTGTAGTATCACTTGCTTAGTCACTTATTTGATCATCTTGTCCGTGCACAGCTAAGCAGGTTGTCTTTGATTTCTCAAGACTTTATCCTGTTGTGCAACACTTTCTTCACTGAGGTTTTTTTCAGGAAGAATAATTGCATAGGTGCCTTTCCTATCCATAAAGGATCTAAAACAGGGCAAAGGAAAGAAAGGGATGTTTATGTAGACCTGGTGGTTTTTATCTAATTCTTTTGGCTCTTGGGTTTGGTGTTGTACCCAGCGACAGAACAAGGCACGGTAGGAACAAATTGAGACAATCTGAACTCTTCTTTACAGCGTGGGTGACAGAGCGCTGGAACAGGCTGCCCAGAAAGGTTGTGAAGTCTCCTTCCCTGGAGATTCTCAAGACCTCCCTAGGCAATGTTCTGTGCAACCTACTGCAGTGAGCCTGCTTTAGCAGTGGGGTTGGACTCAGAGATCTCCAAAGGTCCCTTCTAACCCCTGTGATTTCCCATCTTAAGTTACAATTTTTAATTTTACTCGAGGTATTTAACTCAGTTTGTAACTAGCTCTGAAAATATTAAGGTTCGGAAGCTACCAATGAACGGAACAGAAAGGAAGGGAAAATAAAGAGAAATGGATAAAATAGAAGGTGTCTATCCATTACAAAAATGTTGTGCAGTAACTTTTCTCCAAACCCTTGCACCATGGGAGGTTCAGGTTGTATATAAGGAAAAACTTCTTTACAGAAAGAGTTGTTAAGCACTGGAATAGGCTCCCCAGGGAGGTGGTTAAGTCACCATCCCTGAATGTATTTAAAACCATTTGGATGCGGTGGTCAGGGATATGATTTAGCAGTGGGATATTAGAGTTAGGATAGTACAGTTAGGCTGTGGTTGGACTTGATGATCTTGAAGGTCTTTTTCAACCTGAGCAATTCTACGATTCTGTGATCCTCTTATGTCAGTGAAACATGCTTCTTGTTATTTAGACTGTGGTGGTGGCTTTAAACACTGGATAGCTCTTCATAACTATCTTCCAAGTATGCATATTCAATTCCAAAGTCTTCTGATCGTGTTTATTTTGTTTTGGTACCCTAATTACTAGCACACTTTTCCACTGTATTGACATGAGAGTTCAGTTATACTTTCTGTGAGCCAGTCTGGCAGAGCTGTGCCAAGCTGCATTAGTATTTCTCAGGAGCTAACAGGAAACTTCTGATGTGCAAGTGTTAGGCATCAATGACAAGGAATGTCCCACCTTCTTGTGGGCCAGTTGAGTGTATTTCCTCTCATATGGCAGCCTCAGCACAGAAACTGCCTGTTCGTTAGGTCTGTGTGCTTTAGCATATCATCACAGAGTTTTTTAATTTTACCTGAGAGAACATTCATGTGAACTCTTCGAAGGTGTGTTCCATGTATAAACACAGACTCTAGACCTGCGCTGTTGCATGCATATGGGAGGAAGAGGAGCTCATGTCAGAATGGGTAAGGGCAGAGTGCAAGTCTTTTAGGAATGTATTCCTTTATGTAATGCTCCTGCACTTGAAGTTTACCTCAGGAGTCGAGGCATCACTGTGCAACCCCTTCTGAAAACTGTGAATGACTACACAGACTGCTAGGGAAGCACACTGTTTTCTGTGCCAAGAAAACCTTCAAGGCCAAGCAGGGAAAAAAAGCCAAAAAACACTGAGATTCAGTGGAGGGAAGGTTTGAACTTGCTCTAAAACAAACAAATTAATGCTACCACAGTAGTCAGACACGCGTTTAAAGCAAGACTTCTGTGAGGGTTGTTAACAGTATTCTGTATCTTGTATTATAGCTAACATGCCTTTACTGAACTGAACTGAACTGAACTGAACTGAACTGAACTGAACTGAACTGAAAAACAGCTAAAATAAAACTTATTTAATCACTAGTGTGCTTTGTTACAGGACTTCTGCCAGCAAGAGTTCCTTTTTGTAAAGAGCAGCTCCTTGAAAACAAGCTTGTTTTACTTTTTTGTGCTGTTCATGTTATGAACAGAAGATTTCCGCTGTTATAATCTTGAGATGGATGAGTAGTAGAAAATTGAAGGTATCTTCAAGAGCAAACTTTCTTCTCTTAAGTTACCTAGTCAGAACTAGTGTTTGTCTGCTTTATTTGCTATAGCTGCTAAGTATGTTTTAGTGAATCTCATGTGTTTGTGTGCTGTAGTGACTTTCTTTAGTAGCTACGTTTTTACTAAGCTCATTTTTGTTCAGACCACAGCCAAAGCAAAATTTCAGTTCTGAATGTGATTGCAACCATGAAATATCACAGCTCATTCCACTTAGAATTTTTCCTTTGATTTGTTAATCTGCCATTGAATGTTAAGGCAGCAATATATAATCGAAAGTGTCATTCAAATGCAGCTAAGCATTCTGTTTTTCTTTCTATTGGGAATTTACCCACATCACACAATATGGTAAGAAATAAAGTTTTGAGCAATACAGTGGGTTGTGATGTTTCAGCCCTAGAGGAAATTAAGTGTAGACATGAACAGTCTTACAGAAGTTTTTATTTTGTTACGATTTGTTTTTTTAATAGGATTCATTTCTTTCATTAGAAGGTAATTTCATGTGGGCTGAAGTTAAGTAAACCTTTCCTCCCTTCTTTCCATATAAACGAGCTCTCTGGTAATGAACTGAATGCAAAACAGACCAAAAAGAGAATTTTAATTTCTGCTACAAATGAAAGCCCAGAACTTTGTTTGACATGCTCCACCTTCCGGTTTGATGTTAATTATTGTGTGCATTTCCCTGTACCTTTAGCCTGAGCACAGAGTTGGGTCATGCTGAGGGATGGCTGTGCATGCTGTGTTTTGATTCTAGGTGGGGGAGAACAGGCTGTTAAGTCAACTCTTTGATGGTTGATACCAAACATCTACTGGAAAAATTGAAATGCCTTGTGTGCAATTGTGGGCTTGTTTTCAAACCACTGTTAGACATTGCAGCTGAAGGTATTAGCTGACTCTATATGAGACTTATTCTTTAAATGACTTACACTTCTGGCTTTTTGACTGATGATGGACTTACCTTCTGATAGCTGGTCTTGTTCTTAATACTGAATTTATTGCCTACTGTGAAAAATTTACAGAATTCTCACAACAGTATGTTCTGGCTTTTCTGGGGTGGGAGGACCCAAATATTTCCAGGTCAGCAGCTGAAACTTTTTTTACTGGTCCAAAACTTGAGTCCTGCATGGGAGTCTTCACTCTCTCTTTGCCTTTCACTTCATATCTTTATGCAACAGGAAGCCTCTGCTGCATAAAGACAAGGGAGTTTCCTATACACAGCATTTAGGAGTGTTAAGTGAATTATCTAAAAGTGTGAAGATAAAGTGGATGCTTTTAAAGCATGCTAAATACTTGTGTGAATGCCCTCCATTTAGACATAAAATGGCTTTAGTTCCCTTTAGTTTAATCCCTCTTCAAAGGAGATTAATCTGAAGTGAGCATAAAGCAGATTAAACTCCTGTGTGGACTTTAACATGAGTTAACTTATCTTCCCTTTCCTGAATGTCCTTCTGCAACATGCCCTTCAGGATGTGCTGTGAAATGATGGAGCTTTTCCAGCTTTATTAAAGCTATCCTGATTTAGTTATCTGGAATTTAGTATTTTCAGAATAACTGACTCCACTGTTAAGGATAGTAAGGAGTCTTTTAACAAATAAATTTAATTTGAAAGTGTCGAAAGTATGGTAAAGAGATAACAGACTCGTGATGAATGCCCATAGACTTAAAACATAATGGGTCAAATAATTTCTGACCACGTAACAGCAAGTTAGTTTATTAAAGTTGTACAGATGCTTTCATGGAATATAGTTACAGAATGATTGCAATTGGAAGGGACCTCTAGAAGCTGCCTTGTCCAACCTTCTGTTCAAGCAGGAACTACCTAGAGGAGGGTCTCCAAGACCAGTCCAGATGCTAGTGTTTCCACTGTCAGGTCTTCACAATTTGCTTTTTCTGAAATGTGCTTCTGACCTCAGTGTCACTATGTGATTTGTGCCACATCGCATGTCATGGTGCTTTCAGTCGAGTTAGGTATTGGGTAACATGGTAGGGGCTAGGGCTTCATAGCTGTATAAATAAGAAAGCCAAGTTACATCCAAGCCAATTGTAGCCCGTGAAACATGCCTTTGGGTTGTGTTTATGTAATTGCAATAGTCAGCATTGTGTGGGCATGATAGCAGCTGCAATGCTTAAAAAAAAAACAAGCAAAAAAAAACCTTGAAAACAGATCATTTCTCACATATTTGTTTATTTCCTGACTTTTATAGGATCACAGGATAATTCAGACCATAAGGGGCCTCAGGAGATCTCTTGTCCTTTAACAGTCATCAGGATAAATGTTTATAGTGTCAATACTGGTTTTGGTTTAAAGCTGCCCTTAGGAAATGGGCATTTTGAGGGTGAGGAAGGCCCTTCAGTCTCTGTGGTGACCTTGTTTAAACAAACTCTGCTCTAGATTTATTTTCAGAATTTTTTTTTTTTTTTTTTTCTGACAGAATGTTTATCCAGGTATGCCTGTACTTCTACTGCAAGTGCTTGTGGCGCTGCCTGAAATTTGTGGTCAGGAAACTAACGGGGCGATGTGAATTGCAAAGGATCTGTTACAATACCAAGCCTGGAGCTGCCAGAACGATGAAAATAGGTATTTTAATTACCTAATTCTGCATGAATTTGTACATTTTTGCATGTGCTAAATATAGTATAACTTTGTTTAAAAAATAATAATAAGCTACATTTATACTGGATTCATTTAAAATTGCCTGACACATTGCTTTCAAATTTTGTTCTCTTACAGAGGCGTCACTGAAAGGTTCAAAAAGTAAGGTGAGTGAAAGATCTGATAATTTACCTTTCCTATTGTGTCCTGTCTGGTTTTGTTCACTTGGCTGTTTGCTCGTCACATAAAAATCACTATAGGTTATTATATAACCTCACATAAAAGCATCTCCAACTGAGGAGAGAGCTGTGACCACCATAGTAGGTGCCCTTGCAAAGCTGAAGAGAGTGTCCTATGCTGTAGGGACAGTCACCTGTGGCACTGGTGGAATCAAGTGGGCAATAGACCATGGTGGAGACAAGGGTGCTATTCTGGAATTGCGGGTTCTTAGGTGGGTTCCTCATCTTAGAATGGCTCAGGTTGGAAGGGACCTTAAAGATAATCCAGTTCCAACTTCCGACCATGGGCAGGGCCACCGCCTACCAGCTGAGTCTGTCCAGGGCCCCATCCAACCTGGCCTTGATCACCTCCAGGGATGAGGAATCCACAGCTTCTCTGGGCAGCCTGTTCCAGTGCCCCACCACCCTCTGAGTAAAAATGTTCTTCCTAACATCTTACCTAATTTTCCCCTGTTTTAGTTTAAAGTCATTGCTCCTTGTCTTATCACTATCTGCTCGTGTAAAGTTGGTCCCTCTCCTGCTTTAAGCTTATATAAGCTCATCCTTTCCTAGAGTTTATGTAATCTGCAGCCAGTTACTTACATGCTTTATGCCTCAGTTTCTTTGCCTTTCAAGCAGGATTAAGACAGGTTGAAGGTGACAGTATCAAGATAGTAAAGAAAACTTTGTTCTTTCTTTGTAAGTACACTAATGGGAAAGACTCACTTTACCTGTTCACTAAAACAGTGGTTGTGCTTCACACTCATCTGAAACAAAGCATCTGTATGTTCTCTCAACCGCTTATTTCTCCTTGATGCTGAGAACCTGTATTAGTGAAAAGATTACCTCAACATTGTTTTTTCTAATGTCACATTGCCCATTATTGTGCTGTATTTTTGCCATATTGGAAAAGCAGGATCCTATACAAGACTGCACCTTAGCTATTCCAATTGTATAATTTTGAGACAGAGCACCATAAAGTTGAAGCTCTTAATTTTCGGAAGGTATGATGATTTCTTTGAAATACTGAACTTCAAGAGGCAATGCTATGCAAAAGGAACAAAAAATATATTTTTGTAACTGCAACATGTTGGAAAGAGAGGTTTTGAATGAAGACTAGCTATCCCAGTGTAACTAGGTTGGTGCTCTGAAGCTGCTGTGCAGCTGGGAGACTCCATGCACATTGTCTTCACTAGTATCTCCTGCAGATGTATACTAGACTGGCTTCGTGGGCATGGGTGATTGACTTGTGATGATTATGCTCTGCAACTAGTCAATAGCACTGGAAAAGTGTGTGTGTGTGTAGAGTTTACCCTTCTGGGCTGTTAATATAGAAGCTGTTGGGAATCACGTTTACCACTGTTAACTTACTGATTCCTTTGGAAGCTATTGTTCAATATGTGTCTCTGAAACTTCTTTTTAGCGGCTGCAAACTTCAGTAAGTGTTCACCCTGATGCTATTGAAAAAACTATAGATGACATCATGGAGCTGAAAAAGATTAATCCAGATATAAATCCACAGTAAGTTCATGACTTCTTTATGAAACAAATGGGAATTATTGATTTCTTTTCAGTACCCAGGTCCAAAGAGAACTAGTTCTTCCTAGCTATTTTGGTACGCAATTTGAAGATAAATTTTGTTTTTCGGTGTAAAGCTTTGCTGTCAAAAAAACAATAGAAAAATGAATGACCTTTTATGAGGGCTGTAATAGGCAAGTCCTGAGTATCTGCTTCCTGAATCATATTGTCTTAGTATATTGTTGATATATTGATTTATGAGGGCCACTTTCACAGGGATAAAATACTGACGAGGCAGGTGGTCATGGAAATGACAGTGATGACTTCTTATCAAGGCTATAGGGAAGGAATCAGTCTGTCATAACCAGTAAGCCAGTATATCATTTCTGTATTTTTAAAACTGCTTTGAGTTATTCAAACACAGACTTCAACAGTGCACACTTTTTTTTTATGCTGTTGATTTGAACTATTAATGTCTTGCTAATCCTTGCTGTCCCAGATTGACTGCTGAAACTTCCAGTTCTATCTCAGTATTTTAGGGAGTTGAGCAGCACCTCTCCAAGTCTTTGAGATTTTGTGCACTTGGTAATTCCAAAGCTTGGTTTACAAAGTAGTGAAATGGTCATAAATACTCTATGTTTAAGTGGGAGAAGGAGGAGGGTGCCACATCTTAGGACCCTGATTACATTTGAATGATTTGGTCCTGATATAAGGAAAAGAAAACCTTTATATTTTTAATTTAATACAGGTATTGTTCACGTACTTAGCAAAGAACAAATGCTGAATTGTTTAGGCTAAAAACTGTGTACTCAGCATTGTATTTGGCTGAGTCCTTCATACCTGTGCTCCCCTTCCCTGGCTGAGACCTTTTCCAAGCAGTGAGGAATGTAGGTCTGGGATGTATAAGGTGATGCCGTGTACATAGGCACAAACTCTGCCACTAAATTGCTCCTTAATGTTCATTAATTGAAGTATAACTAAACTTCATTAATCTGGAGTGAACTTTCACGTGTGACACACTTAGGTTATATTAAACTCTTCTGGAGAAATTTCAGCAGAAGCAGGTCAAGTATTTCTTTAGGCAGGATAAAGGAAAATCCGTTGGTTTGCCTGTTCTCAAACATCATAAAACCTGCATCCAAACTGTCTTATTCAGAAGCTCTGACCTTCCCTTGCATGGCAGAGACATAACATCTCCTCGGGTAAGGACGAGGGGACATGTGTCATACTATGTGCGTTTCTATAAATCTGTGTGCAGTCATTTTTGTTCACGTAGCATCTTTACAGAGCAGAGCTAGCATCCCAAGAATATTTGCACTGCTGTTCCTGAAGGCTGTGGGCAGCTGTGATCTGAAAAGGAGGTGGTCCAGAGTAGTTTCCATTTACCAACACCTTTGAAATAAGTGTGTATATTCAGTGGTGGGAGCAGGTAAGCTGAGTAAGCAGGTGGTAGCCTATGCAGTCTGGCTATTTTGTAGTTAAAAACATGATGGCTGTGGCTTAGTGATGCACTCTGGCAATTTTATCAGGCTTTTCATCTTTCTTTGAAATGCAGCCTTTCTACAAAACTGTAGGGTATAGCAAGTGAAGTGTGTGAAAACCAAACACCAAAGGGGGGAAATGCTGCTTAGGTTGTTCCAGAAGGGTTACAGGCACAGACAGCATGCAGCTGAAACGGGAGAAAGGACCTAATGATGACATCCTTATTCTGTGTATTAATCTCAAAAGATAAGCAGTGAAAATCATTCTGCTCAAAAATCTAAATAGTATTAAGGAATAAACAAACTGTTTCAGTGCACCAACAGGACAAATGAGGAACCTGCACAGCTCAGTACTCATCTATCATCAGTACAGCCCAGTTCCACCAGTAAAAATGAAGGGCTTATTCCTGCACATGATAAAATATTCTTATAAGCATGGCTTGTGGTATACTAACTAACTTGTATTTGACAATAAAATCTTAACCTCAAACTAGATAAACTGTAATTTAAAGCCTTAGGAGCCATGTTGGGTTCTTGTTTATTTATTTATTTATTTATTTATTATGATGCATCAGCTTGATCACCATTATAATAATAGAAGAAAGAGCTGTTATTGTGTCTCTTAACAAGAGACAAAAAGAAAAAAAAATATCTGTCTACAGGCAGATCTTTCAACTGTGTTACTTCAGGTTTTTAGCTTCTTTATACAGTCTCTTGTGGCACAGAAATAAAATGCTTATTTTTAGCTTTTTTGTGAGTTTCCCCCCTGCCCTTTTTAAATTCACTTCTCTGGTCTCAGGGCATTGTTTGGGAAGCTGCTATTTGAATGAGGGGAAAGATTCAGTGATGTGCTTATAACAGATGTTGAAAGCTGCTGTGTATTGTTATAATGAGCCTTTTTTATGTGGAAATTCACCATTTCAGTTTAAAAGTCAATTGTTATTTTTTTTATCAAAGCAGCGTGCTATGTAAGACTAGGCATTTCATAAAACCTTGTTTAATGTAACATTCGTCTCTTGAAAATCTCCCACAGTAATTATACTATTATTAATTTGTTGATGTTATATTACACATGCATTAAAGAGGTATGTATGCTGTAGTGTCGTGACACATGAGTGAACTGAATTGTGTCTCCTTCCACCCTCAGGCTGGGAGTATCTCTTCAGGCCTGCCTGCTGCAGATCGTTGGGTACAGAAATCTGATTGTAGAGGTTGAAAAGCTGCGCCGAGAGCCATATGATTCAGAGAATCTGCAACATGAGGAAATGCTTTTGAAGGTAGTTACTTAAGAAACACCAGTAGAGCATCCTTTATCCTTTCCACCTCCAAAGAGCTGGTTTAGAAACCTCTTAATACCTCTTGGTGTTTTGTTACCTTCCTCCATTGTTTATCTGCTTCAAGATTAGTCTACAAAGCATACTGGATGTAGCACAGCCTGGGTATAACACCTTCCAAGCAAGCAGCTTGTTCCTTCTTGATGAATGTGTGTCAGTTGGCTGGGCTGTATCTAGGTACTGGATACACAGCTCTTACTGCAGATAACAGCTCTGTGCTTTGAGTTCTAGAAAAACAGTATGTCCTACTTACATACAACTTTCTTCAAGATGAGAAGGGTATTTTTACCTCTTGTAACCAGAATAAACACTTCTTCTCCTTGGCTTCTTGAATTTTTGAGGATAATACCTGTGTATTGGAAATACCGAGTATATTGGTAAATTTCTGTTTACCAATAGAAATAGAAAATAGACCATTCTTCAGAATACATGAACAATTATGAAAGCCATCCCAACTGAGTTTTAATTCATGATTTAAAGAAACCATTGCATGAAAGTAAATATGTTTTGAGGAAGGTGATCTTGAAGCTGTAAGCAGGGAGACAGCTATAGAGCTCTTAGATTTCAGAGCAACTGAGGAGAGAATTTTCAGAGATTTAAAAAAAAGACATAAGGTACTGTGGTTTTGTTATTTAAACAAAAATACTGAAAACTTGAGAGAAGTTCCTTTTGGTTCTGCTCCCACCCAACTTTAGATTTCTTTTGTTTCTAACAGCATGTGATAACGCTATTGTCTTCCGTACCACAGTTTGTCATCTAGTGACTTATACAAGCTGTCGTGAAAACTCCTGGAAATGTCACTGCAGTGACTTGGGCTTCCAGACACTTTCAAAAAATCCCACTGGGCATCCTACATATTTCTCAAATGGTCGCAGAATTCCTGTAGGTGTCTGAAAAGCTTACAAGGGTTAGCTCCTTGCTGGGAGGTGGAAGACTGGCCTGGGAGGAGGCTAGGACCTCTTCTAGCCACAAGGCAGAATAGGGCAGATAGACTTCTGCTGCTGTGCAGTCAAAAGTGCAATTTTCTGGGGCTGAAGAGGGCTTTAACTGGAAGGCCACGTAGACTTAGTAGTGAGGAAGGTCATGTATGGGAGATTGGAGATCCTGGTGCCAGCCTATCTTGGTCTTTGAAAATACCAGGTTCCTGGCTACAGTTCTAATGTGAAGGTCTTCGGCTCCAGGAAAGCATTCTTAAGTTTCTTGTGCATCTGCACTGCTTGGAGAGCAAGAAGTAGGGTGTGAGGAGCTCTGGGAGCTGGTTCTTTTTTCCTGGCCACCTGGTCTTTGAGGACCTCATTCTTAGATGTTTTGAAAATGGCAACTGATGTGTAGTCGTGTAGTATTAAAAACAGAAAGCATAATGGAACCTGAGCATTTGACGGGAGAGGGGAAGCTAAGCAGTGTAAAATTCTAAGTGTCGAAAATAGTATCAGTAACTCCGTGTCTCCAGTGTAACCTGTGCAATAGCACTTGTTTACAGCAGGCTTTTTGCTTTTATGAATTGTTCTGTCAAACAAAAATATGTCTAAGGGTTTAATTCAGCTTCCAGCTCACACTGGGGAAGAATAAGCCAGTTGATTTTCATTGCTTCTAGGTATTCTGCTGAGTGATCTCTGCAATGGGTAATTTGAGATCCTAATGTCTATTATTTATTCATGCTTACCAAGAGGGCAATTTATGTATGAGAGGAAAATTAAGTTAATGTGATTGAACTAATAAACAATACTGCATTTAGTGTCAGTGAGTGAAGTGTCAGGGAGTGAACAAGGAAGATGCCAAACATGATTTGAAGAACACGTGATGCTTTATATAGTCATCACAAACTAAAATCGTTAGAAGTTTTAACCTTCCAAAGGCACTTAATTTACAATTCAGTTTGAATTGCTAGAATTAATACAGATTCAGAGGGGATTATTTGGAAATGTTTTTACTGCTCTTTTTCCTGAGGAGGCTTCATCTAACTGTGTCTTGCGGCCCTACTCACCAGCTCTGGTTTATGGGGAGCAGTTGATTTCTCAGTACACTTTAGAAGACATGGATTTGTGATAGAGTACATAAGAAAGTTATGCATTTGTCAGGCTGGTCTATTTAGGATGCTTTTAGGTGCCTAGCAACATGATATTTAAGCACTAAAGACACTGGGACAGAGCAGCTAAGTAGATTTATTCCAGCTGAGGATCTGACTTCTTAAATCATTTTCTTGCTTTTTTTTTTAATTTAATTTTATGTGAGATCAATGAACGATTCACTCCCCAGTTAAATGTGAAGGTGGAATGTGCTTTTCTTGTATGGATTTTTGTTTTTATGTTGTCTGATCTGCTCTTCAGCACCGTGGTAGACAAGTCAGCACTCTAAATTTATAACCCTTCTGGAGACTTGCAAAAGATGCTGGAGATAATACTGCTGCAGAGCGTCAGGGACCTGAGGGCTGATGGCTTGCCTCTCTGACAGTGATTCACAGCCAAATTCCAGCCCATTCCCCTCTCAGTGTTTAGTGAGGCAGGCTTTAGTTTGAGGTACAAAACACAAAATAAATCCTCGTGCAAGATGTTTGGGTCAGAAGGTCTTTGTAGGGCTGAAACAGCCACGGTATTTGAGAGCTATTGGAGATTTTATTTATTTATTTGTTTGTTTGTTTCCCTCCAACCCTCCTCACACCCAGGAATTTCATTTGTTCTGTTTTTTTGTTTGGCTGCTGGAATGGCAATACAATTATGTGAAAACTTACCTTGCTTTTAAGAGCGGAAAATGTCATGCTTATGTGTGGAGGTGTAATTATATTCTACCTGTGATCTTTCTAGTTATGGAAATGCTTGAAGCCCAATTCACCACTGAAGGCTCGAATTTCGAAGCAGTGGTGTGAAATTGGTTTCCAAGGTGATGATCCTAAAACAGACTTTAGAGGGATGGGTCTCCTGGGCTTATATAACTTGGTGTAAGTATGCTCCTTTATAGATGTATTTGTGTGTCTGAAGCTGTGACAAGCAGCATTATGTGCTGACTTTTTGCAAGTCTGAAGAAATAACTTCTAAAAGCATTAAGGATTCCATAGCAAAAACTTGGAAGATATTTTTTGTCTCAATTTTACGGAGGAAGGTTTCTCTTCTTGGATGTCTCTCCTTTCTTTCAGTATTCCTCATTCAACAAGGTTGTACCATTTGCCAAGACCTATATATATATATATATATATATATATATATATACACATACATATTTAAACCCTTTTTAGTTTCTCTTTGAAACAGTAAGTTAACACTCTCTTCCCACAAGAGAGTAACTGTAAAGTATATTTTCAACAATATCTACATCTCTTCAGGCAAAATGACCTGGAAGTGGGTGTGTAAGAGGGTTATGTTACTGCTCAGCTTTCTTGTTTTAGAATTTCATGCTGAATTCTCAGACAAACCACTTGAAATGCAGCCACTGATGGTAGACTTCTGTAGTTGAACTACTACTAAAATTTCTTCTGTACCCAAAATCAAGCAATGAATGTACACAGGTATTCTCTTCTGCCAGATGTTTGCTAATATCTGGGGCTGGCAATTTAGGAATCAATCCAGTTCTGTTATTTCTTTCAGCCAGTGTATCTACTGCAGGTAGTAATGTAACTTAATTGTGGCAAATGTTTTAACCCCTTCCTATGAGAGGGAAAGAAAAAAAAAATAACTTTCTGCTTTTACACAGAAAGACAGGAAACATTATCGTCTTGTTATGTCATTATGTGTCCAAGATCAGTAAAGGATCTGAACTCTTGAGTCTGGATTTAAACTCCAACCGGATAGGAATCCTTCCCAGTTATATCTGACTATGAAAGTCTCCTGTGATGAATTTTATCTCACTTAATGAATCTACCGGATCAAGAAGTCTGATCTGCTCTATCTTGAGCTCAGCAGCCAGTGTGTGCTAGCAGTAAGCAACAAATCTTATGTAGGGCAGGCAGAAAGAAGAGTCTGGTAACCGGTGCTCACCAGCAGCTCATGAAATTGCACTTGTCATTTGAGGCTGCTTTTATCCTTCTTTTTGTGGATCTGAGTTTAATGAATTCCACATGTTAGATGCTACTCATACTGTATAATGCATGTAGTGACACTTAAAAGGCTGGTGTGTTTGGATAGCTAGATTCTTAAGATTTCTTTTGCTGTTTTTGTTAACGATTTACCCTGAACATACACATTTGCAGGTATTTTGCCGAATGGGACACTGAGGTAGCCCAACAAGTTCTTTCTGATTCTCTTCATCCTAAATACAGGTAATGCATGAAGCAAGCAAAGAGTGACTTGAGAGAATATTGTGCAGGCTACGGGCCTGGGAAGGGTGCTGTGTGTTCCCTTGGTGGGATGTTGGCATATGCTACCTGTTCTCAAGTGCTGATCATGAAAGCTGATCAAATTCAAGAGGCAAACGTGTACACTGAAATCTTCAAAATAGTGAAACCTACTGTTAAATGTTTTCACTTAATTTCTAATTTCAAGTGATTTTATATTTTTATTTACCTTTGTTTTATTTTTTTCTTTTTTTGTCTTTTCATAATGAAGGGAAGTCACTAAGAAGGAAATAAGGTATTTTTTTTTCTTTTTCTCTTAGTTTTATGAGACTACATGTAAATTAAGATCAAACCATACTGCACTGCAGTGTGTTATGAACTGAAAACCTTTCTCACAAAACCAAGGGATCCCCATTCCCTTTCTCCAAATGTTGTTGTGTTAATTCATTTATATGACTGTGTAACACTGGGACCTTCTGAGCATGCTAATATATAAAGAATGAAACCGACTTTGCTTGATGTAGCTGAAGAACTCTGATTTTAGACACATTTAGTACCAAATTTAACTAACAAATTTTAGGTGAATTTTAAGGGGGGGTAGGAAATTGAAGGCAGTCCAAGTACGCTCATAGTAGCTGTGACTGGCTTGATAATCAAAAGTAGTCTGCCAAGAGTTTGTTAGCACAAAAAAAACCAGCTCATTATATTCTTCTTTCATTTGTGTCGACATACTTTGACTACCTTAGGTGGTGACTGATCTAACCTGGCTAGTCCAGTGTCCTGACTTAGGAGAGATCAGGTGCCTTCGGGTGACAAAAAATTTGTATTGTCACTGAGATATTTATTTTTTATTTATTTATTTTCTTTCTTCCAGTAGTGTTGAATACCCCTATAGCAGTTGCACTTGTGAATCTCGTAAAGCTTTTAAACTCACTGTTTTGTGGTGAAGTTCCTAATGGTAATTCTCTGACAAAAGCACAGAAGGGTCAGGCACAATGGAAGCACAATAGCCTTTGAGCTTTGATTTATATCCTCACATTCAGTTTGTCTGGGACTTCTTTTTATATATTGGCATTCACTCTCTCGCTAAACGTGCCCCCCAAAATTTGGTCTTCCGTTTATGTATCGTGCTGTGCATGGATGCTTTATTAATGTGTGTTAATGAACAGGGATTGTCATGATGTTTAAATGGCATCATAGAAAATAGTTAAACAAAAATTTGGCAGAACACAAGACTTACATGGGAAATGGAACAATGCTGCACCATCAGTGAGTGTTCAGTGTTGGGCTGGGAATCCTATGTGATTACCAAGTCTTGCAGTGCTGCGTGAGCATGTGTGATTTTTATCCCTTTGAAAGAGCATTCAGCAGGAGATGGATGCTCCTCATGGTGCCTGTGGTGTTTTCCTGGTGTGGTTGCTTAGCAGCAGTGCTGATTTCTGACGTGATAATGATCAATGTAGTTTCTATTTTCGTTGAACTACATTGCTTGTGCACATCCTAAGTGTGCTGCCTTTGTTAAACATTTGCTTGGGTTTTTTTTATTGATTTTATACCTACAAAGATGACAACGTTTATTGAGAATAAGTATACATTGGTGTATACTTCCAAGCCACTTAGGATGCAAAGTTTTGTTCCCATGCACATTGCTTGGTAACAGGTCAAGATGTGTGTGAGCCTCTCTGAATCTTTGATACTTTAAGGAATTATTTAAATACTTCTCTTGTGTGAAGTCCAGGGCATTGTTTTTAGTGTAATATAAACTTAGTACAGTTCAAGTTTAGTCCAAGAATGACCCTTTCACGTACTTATCTATGATGTGCAGCCTAAAGCCTGAAAGATCTGTGTTACTTTACCGTAACAGTACTGTAGAGTCCCCAGACTCTAAAGCATAATGTGTTGGTGAGGGTCAGTCCCCTGCCTGCTTGTAGCTGGTGATAAATGCAGTGGTTTCTGCTAAACTTACTATGTAGATATAGTTAAAGCCTGGTCAGTAAAATGTCACCTTCTGATAGCTGCATCATGCAGGATTTTTTGTTTTTGTTTTAATGAACATGTTGTTGAATGAAATAAATTTAATTAAAAGTAGTTCCCTACTATTGTGTTAAATAACAAGAAATGTAATCCCTTGCTTTTGGCTGTTGAGTGGCTTCCAGCATGGTTAGACATGAGAAACATTCTTCCAGTAGAAAGTTTTTGTCTCCAAGTGGATCACATCTCCTGTGATAGTCATCATGTACACCTTTGAGAATATGTAAAGCTGAAGTCAACTCATTTTCTTCTTTTTATTTTTATTTTTTTGTTTTGCGTAGCTCAGACCTAATTGATGTGGGTCATCTCTGTGGTTGGTGTAGAAAATAATTGGCTTTTACTACAAGTGGTGATGCTGTCATGTTCTTTGTAGTGATGACAAAGGATATCAGTGATGCCACGAAGCAAGTTACCCATTTCATTGTCTCCCCACTCTAATCCATTCAGTCAGAAGCAGAGTTAAATTAGCAGTATCTACAGGAATAAAATATGGCCTGTGTTTGTTTAACATTACCATAGCAGAGAAATGCAAAGAAAGTGTTTCTCTACTAGCACTTCTTGGATTTAATCTGGATTTTATTTTATTTTTTCCAGCCAGTTCAGCAAAGTTGAATGGGAGAAGAAAAAGTTTGATAAGGCAATTGGGTAAGTTTGAAAGTCTTGTGTGTCTGGCAACTTTTGGCTGTTAACACTGGTGCTGTGTATTTGAAGGAAGCAGAGTTGCCTGGCTCCTTCTTTAAGGAATTTTCAGCACACGTACTAATATTCATTGTCTTAACCACATCTTGATTTTGATCAAAGATTACCAGATAAACCTGCTTTGAAGTACAAGTTAGGCACGGGCAAAATCTTGTTGCGAAGAAAAGGCTTTTTCTGTGTGCTATGAATAGTGCAGTTATAAATGTCTGTTTAATTCTTCTTAGTATATAATATGATCAAGTGTCTCTTCTCTCTGTCAGAGGCAGGTTCTAATCTGCTTCCAAGAAAGTATAATTATGAGTGTATCTGAGAATCTACAATACCATCTTTTAATACTTGTATTTCATTGTTCTGTGGAATTTGCCATCAAGCCTTATGTTGCAGCTAACTTAGAGATTTATTTCTTTTATTCCTGGAACATACAAAATTAAATTTGATTCCTTTGTTTTCTTTTTTATGGGAGATGGCCATTGCCAGAAATATTGAGTTCTATAGACAGCAGGTTTACAAATGGAAAAAACTTCTAATTTGTAAATATGCTTTCTTTGTTGAGCTCTTAGCAGGTCAGAGTTTTGCTTCATAGGTCAGATGTTTTAATTCTGTTCCCAGCATGCCCTGATTTAGGTTTTTGCCTGTATATCTAGTTCTCTGTAGGGAAGAAATTGGAAGTGACTCAGCTGTGTTTCTGTCACAGTCTTTTTAGCCTTATGAGTATCATTTTATAACCAATTGTCTAACGCTGATGTTCCCAACTGTGGGTTTCCAGTTCAGACAGAAGGTTAAAATAGTAAATATTAGGTCACCTTGCAGGCACAGCCACCATGTGGAGTGTTTACCCTGTGTCAGAAACAAGATCAGGGACTCCTATGCTGTTTCTTTATTCCATAGGAATTAACAAGTGCTGCTCCACTGAAAGTGCTGGCACAGTGGTGAAACTCAGTTTTCACTGTGACCATATGTTTCACCGGAGAAGCACTGCCATTAGGGAGTACAAAGGAGATAGGAAAAATGTTTTTCCAGTTTTTCACCTCTGTTGAAAGCTGATAAGAGAGAGAATGAGTACACTTCAGTATCACAACATCTGCAGAGTCAGTGTTAGAGTTTCTTACAGCCTGTGGAAAGAAAACAAGCTCTCAACAAATATTTGTTTGCTTTTACAGCTACTCTTTTGCTATTGTGGGCATTAACATAACAGATCTTGCATATAACCTGCTTGTGAGTGGAGCTCTGAAGACCCATTTCTACAACGTTGCTCCAGAGGCACCAACACTCACTCACTTTCAGCAGACCTTCTGTAAGTGTGGAGAGGGGACAACTACCTGCTTCGTGTTCCTATTACCATTATTTTATCTACCCTTGCAGATAGCAGAGTATAGTAAATCTGCTGACACAGTTCAGATACTGTCATGCTGGCCTTGCTGTCCTGTCTTTGTGATCCTGTTCTTAGTTGCAGCACATGCCACCATCAAACCATGGAGTGAAACAAAGTGCAAGAAAAAAATGTGTTTGAACTGGTGACCTTCCTGCCTACTCAGATTGATTTTAAATAATAAGAATAAAGAGCTTAAGCTTTTAAAGAGCTTCTGTAGATACTTTCCCCATAAATCCATCTATATTAAGACTTCCTAATTTAGATACAAATGTTTCCCTGCACCCTTCGGTAGACTTGTCCACAATCAGGACTAATTATTTTTTCCAACCCTTTCCTCAGTATTCAAGCATTTCTTCTGTAGCACAGATCTATTGTGCATCTTTGCCAGAAGGGTACAACAGCAGGCACCACACTTCTAATGTTTTTCAAAGCGTAATCAAGGGACTAATATTAAGAAGGCAAGATGTGCTGATTTCCCTATATATGATAATTCAGGAAAAAAACAATGGAAACTGACCCATCAAAAGGAAAAAAAAGAAGAAAAAATAAAACAAAACAAAACCAGCTCTGCAAGTTGCCTTGGTTGATGATTTTGTTTTGTTTTGACACTATATAACTTGGTGCTTAACTAGATAACTAGTGACTGTGCATCTTTTATTAAATAATAAAGGCATTCAAGGTTGCTATTTAATAAGACTCGCTCATCTAAAATCTTGTATGGGCAGATGCTGTAGCAGAGATACTCATTTGTTATCATTTCTAAACACACTGGCTGGTAACAACTTGTGCAGTTTAGTGGTTGCACTTCTGTCTTTGGTGGTGATCTGCTTGATAAATAGGGAACAGATGAGTACCTACCTAGATATCCACTTGTGCACCTTCAGATTGTTACTTTTAATTAGGATAGTTATTCTGTCTTTTTACCAAATCCCTAACCTGCCCATAGCCTTGTGAATGGATGTGTCTGGTATGATCAGTTTGACGCCTATATCTTCATATCACATTATTGGTTATGTGTTGGGTTTTTTTGTTTCTTTGGTTTTTTGTTTTTGTTTTTTTCCTTCCCCACTGTCACCACTTAATTTAGGAGAAGAGACATTTTTTTTTACTACCACTACTGTGTCTTGCAGTTAGTGTCAAAACCTTGGCTGCAGGTGAGACTGATCTGCTGGCCAAGCATAGGTCTGGTCCCCAGGACCAGTGTGTCCACTGCAGGGGCAACATTGCCAGTCCATCACAGCAACAACATAGGGGGAGCTGCTTTTGGCGGCTCTTCCCTCTACAGCTCATGTGCATATAGATTAAGTAGGATAAAAATTGCACAAGTCACTGGTGACATAATGGGGCACTAAAGTATAAGCAGTGCGCAGAACTGTATAGCTCAGTGGCATGGTTGGCTGAAGTACAGAAGGTACATTTTGGAAACTGAGATTTTGGGGGATGAAGATCTAATGTTTTACATTTTATATAGTAATTTTTTAAAGGGTTTTAACAGAGCTTTTCTTTGAAAGAATCATCTCTTGGAATGAAGCAGCCTCTGGCTGTTGGAATGTATAGATCCGAAGATGTGGGTGTGATGGTAATGAGTTGACAGTTGGACTAGATGATCTTAGAGATTCTTTCCAACTTTATGGTTCAATATGTTTAAAGTGCCTTTTGAATGGAGTTTCTCGAATCCATAATGAGAAACTTTGCAAACATTCAGAGAAATTTAAGTTAGAAATATGTATGTATATTTGTGCTGACTGTGATACAATAGAAAGAACTGAATAAAAGCAACTAAGCCTCTTGTGCTACAGATGACATTGCTTTGTGGACACGCATAACCTGCATGTTTTGCTGTCTTGGAATGATAGGTTACACATCCTCGATGGCTCACGTAATCATAGAACCAAGAATGTAATCGGTATAATCTTCTCCTGCTCATTAGTTTAGTGTTTTAGTTTGTGTTATTTAACATGGTCAGATGAAGTTAACAGCTCATCATCCATGTCAAGATGCTTAATTTCTTTCAACTATTGGAAGTTCTGCTGATGTTCCTCAAACCTCAAACTTGCTTCTAAGTGAGTCTTCTAAAAAATCTTCCTGAAATTGAGGAGGAATGTTCCTATGTCAGACAACCTCACTAAGCATGCTATCAGATGTTTTCCTGAAATGAATTTCCAGCTGCTATGTTAAGTGTCCAGCATAAGTAATGACAGTGCTGTGGCAGCAAACTCTGCCAGTTCTTTTAGTTTGATAAGCCATGAGTCTTGTACGTGCCTTATGTTGCAGCAGTCTTACAGGTGGGCTAAATCTTTTAATCCCCACGGAGTTCTGTGAAGTGTCAGACCTTGGTGATCAGAATTCTTTGTGTGCATTGTAATTATGAGTTCCCAGTTCTCTTTTTAATTTTATGTGATTTGAATTACTGCATTTCTCTTATATTTAATTATTCTTTTGTAGGCTATTTAATGCACGAGTTCCACAAATTTTGGGTCGAAGAGGATCCACTGGATATAATGGAGTTCAATCGTGTCAGAGAGAAATTTCACAAGCGAATCTTGAAACAGCTCCAGAACCCCGAGATGGCTCTGTGCCCTCACTTTGCTGCATCAGAAAGTTTAATCAACATGTAGTTACTCACTTGATTTTGTTTGGAAACACTCTTTCACTCCTGTGTTAGATCACTGTTTAGACCATCACTCGCATACTGAATGACCATGGCAATTGTATGCATGTTTTTGGTGCAGTATTCATCTATTTTTGTCACAAGTACTAGATCCCCTTATGCTTCTCTTTGGGGATTTCTCATTATAAATGGGTGCTCATATTGCGGCATTATGCAGTGTTACATTCTCATTCGATGTCTGAGTATCAGAGTTTTTCTATTTTTTTAGACTTTCCTCATAATTCAGCATCAAAAAATTGAATTGTATTTCTCTATCTGTGTTTTGTATATGTGGAATATGTGGCTGGATCTTGTATTGTGAAAGCATTTTAACTTCTTGGTATGTTTTACGATAACTGCTGGCATTTCAAGCAAAATACGTGTTTGGATCTCGTCTAGGAGATAATGTGTGTAACATAATCTGGTGTAGACAAACACATTAAAGTCCAATTTCCTCCATGCAGCTATATATGCTTAATGCAGAATTAATGAGGCTTACTAGATACAAGTTTCAGTAAGAAGTTCATGCAGATTTACAATCAGGCTCTGCAGCTGCATGAATACCAAATGATCTGGTGATGCTAATGTATTCCCAGTGAAGTGCAATCACTCACAACTACTGGATACTGGTAGGGGCCAAAAATGTTATTGTCAGGTTGTCAGCACCAACACCACCATGCTGAGGCACGATTTAAATTCCTGCATGTTCCTTTGGCTGTACGGGGCTTGGTATTCTGTGTCACGTGTTGGAAGGCAATGTGATTTGATTACATTGTGCTTGGTGAATTCAGAGGAGCAGAAATCAATATATTTTTTTGATCTACTCAAAACGTAGCTTCACTTGTCAATTCAGTTCATGAGGACTGGGAGAAATAATTGACTCGAAGCTTTGGAGAAAGCGCACCTGATTTTCCCAGAGTACTAAAAAACAAAAAATGGCAAACTGCATTTTTTCTAAAATCAGAAATGAGTGAAAGTGTCTGACACTAAAAATGTGTAGTATATTGAACAGCATCTACCATGGCATTTCATACCCATGGTATTTTTTACCTTCTAAGCAAGCAATTTTAGTATTGTTTGTTTGTGTAAATCACTTGCTTATGGAGATTAAACTTGGAGTAGTGTCCAACTACTTGTGAATTATATGAATAAATCATATGTCATTCTAAATGGAAGCACTGTGGATTTTATTTTGGAGATATGGAGTAATAGATAGAAGGAGAATTACAGCTTTGTGGTATTTCCTTAGTCTGAAGTGTGATCTAAATTTACGTGGATCAGGTTTGTTGCAGCATTTCTAGTTATGGTGTGAAGGGCTTGGGTGGTTACAGCATTTCTAGTTACGGTGTTAGGCATCACAAAATAAATAAGCGTTGGTTTGAAGCTCTCATTTCTTAGCTCAAACGTGAGGTGGGAATCAGGACTTCTCTGCAGGGCTAAAAAGTTACATTCTTTGCAGAGATAATTCTATAGGCATTGCAGTAACTACTATTCTCTGATGACTTCAGAAATACAGCGCTGGTGATACTAGCTATTGCATATTTTGAATGAAAATATAATGAATAAAAGATTTGTTTAACTTGTAAATAATCTATGATAACAATGCATCAAATATCGATGACTTTTTTATTACTCTTGAAGCCTCTAACATTTTCTAGCAACAGTTTTCATTGTTTCAAATCTTAGCCTCTCACCTTCTTTCCTTCCCTGGCTCTTGTACTCCACTTCCTTCTGCAACACATTATTTAGTCTGCACTGCTTTATTTTTATTCTTCTGCGTGGGAGTTAATGGAGCTGGCGTGAAGGTCCCTGCCACCTTCTCACTGCTGTGATCTTCTCAGTTGCTGTGCGTTGTCCCAAGTTGTTCCAAGGTGTCAACTTCAAATAAAACCAACAAATGTCATCTGGCTCCATGTCAGGTTGTGTCACTACAGTCTAGCTGCTGTGGGTGATTTCTTTCCTGTCTTGCAGGGAGATGGGTTTAATGAAGCTGTGTGTGAAGTTCCTTCTCCCGTTGAGCCTCTGTGCTTATTTTGCTGCCTGTTCTTGCGTCAGCTGTGGGCTGTGACATCCTGGCTCTCCATGCTGTTATCAGACCTTGGGTTAAGAGGTTGCCCCTGGTGACTGCCAATATGTCAGCACCCCAAGATGAAACTTGAAACCTAAAGAGGAAACTGAACTCTAATAATTTATATTATTATAATTTATAATTATAATAAATTATAACTGAAAGTTATTCTACCATTGGTACATCTTTGGATTGTGACCTGTGAGGAGCTGGTTGTCGGTTTTGCTAGAAGGAGAAAACTGAATGAAATGGTAAAGAAGTGAAAGTGTAAAAGGTTGTTTCAAGAAAGTGGACAGTGTTTGCACTCACTGCAGGGAGCAGATTTGGGTTTAATTCAGTACAGGAAAGATTTATGCTGGTAATTTGAGCAAGTTTCTCAAGCAGTTTTACCAGGCAAATTGTTTATGTTGGCCTTGTCATGCAGCCTGAGCGCCTTAAAAAGGCAGAGCAGCTCTGTAATAATATCAGTGCTGTCCGAAGCTGTCTGATCCATCTGCATGTGCACCACAGCAGTGCAGTCAGGTTTGCTGTGTTAATCACCAAGCAAAATGGTTTAAAGTGGAGGGAAGTCTGAGCTGCTCATTCACTTAATAACGAGATGAGATAATGTACGGATATTATGCACAACACGTCTTGCTTTGGGTGGGCAGATGAAAATAGCGTCACTGGTGACACCAAGCTGTGTGTGGTTTATCCTTTGATCTTTGCTTTATCGTACCTAATGTGAATTTACCTTCTTGCCAGGGCTCCTTTGGCAATGTAGGTGGGCACTGATTTATGGTCAGTAAGCTCTGTGCTCCCCCAGCCCCTGGGGCTGGGCTGTGACCTCAGGTAGGGGCTGCTGGTGGGGCTCATGGGCACAGGGGGGAGGGCAGCAAGTGCTCTTCTGTCTTTTTGGCTTGCAGCTTTTTTCTTCCTCTGGAGAAAGAACTATTTTTGCCCAGCTCCTTACCATCTCATTTGGAAGGTATTTGTTCAAACGCTGGTGGTAGTGTACATCTGCATGCTATTTATAGCAGCAGAGAAAGTCAATTCATGCAATTATTCTTGAAGAAATGTTTCTCCTGTTTGTCTACTGAAGCTGGACTGGAAAATTTGCTGTGGGAATTAGTCCTCATTAATAGAACAGTAATCCTTATAAACTTCTGACCCGCTTTGTGGCCTGCACTGTGTGCTCTGCATGGCAGTGCTGGCTGAGGCTCTCCGCTGCAAGTAGAGAATTGCAAGCACAGTTTCCAGGTGAAATAACTGCTTTTAGGTGAGTCAGGAGGTACATGAACAGAGTGCTGGTGCTTGGGTAAATGAACACAGGTCTGCTGCTGCTGAGCCAAAGGATTGGTGGGAGCACAGTGCAGGTTTCCTTTGTACAGTCAAATCATTAGTTCCTCCTTATTTCTGCTCTTCACAGGCTCTAGTTAGCTTTTAATGTCCTGTTTGCTGACCTCTCCATTTTTGTCATAATTCGACATGAGGTTTTGTTCTGTCCACATGTGCAGTCAACACTGCAGGTTTATCCCAAGAGTGGGGTGCTGCCAATTGGAGTTGCTCCTGTGTGAGCTCCAGAGGGAGCCTCAGTCTGCAGCTCTGCCTCCTGGACAGATCTGACCAAGGCAGGAATCAGGTACAGACTGTAACTGTTATCACATGCAGCTTTATCAGTGCTAACTTCAACTGTTTGGCAAATGTTTTTGGGATATATGGGATCTCTGTGTATACTTCTCTCTGTTCTATAGTTGGCTCTTGTTGTGCTTGACATGATCAATGTATGACTGTCTGAGCACTGCAGGAAGAGTTCTCAGATTGGCTGTCATGATCTTTAATTTCCAGATAGCTGTCCTATTTCCTCTGCAGCTTGCAAACCAGTTTGGCTTTCCCCTCTCACTCCTCCCCTGGATTTTAGTCCAGTATAAGCTGAAATTTTGCACTAATGGATCTTCCAGGCTATGCTGAGAAAAACAAAATGTCTCTTCTCTGTGCACTTGCACTGACAGCGTGGTGCAGCTAAAAATCACATGAATTATTAAAATAGATGTTTTGCAGAAAACAATCCTGAAAAAGATAAGAAAATGAATTATTCATTGTTTTCCTTGGTTTGTAGCAGTGCAGGTTTTCTGAGACTTGCCAAAGATTAGACAGGAGTCTTCCTACAAGATCATGTAGAAGTATAGTAGAATTGGCTTTGTGTGTTCCCCTGCGAGCAGCATGCGGAGAAATCAGGTCATTACTTATTCTAGTAAAGGAAACTGTTCTTCTCTATATGGAACTATAATTAGAAAAGGAGATTTAGCTATAAAGCCTCTGAGCAAGAACCGGGTACAGCAGCTTAGATCATAATGAACTATGGGGAACGGCAGAGGATTTGTTATCTGTGGTGCTGTTTTTAAACCTGTGCTCTTTTGTACTGAAGGACTTTAAAACCACATAACTAAAGGAGTTCTGAGCCCCAAAATGCTTATAATGTGAAACAAAGATGGTGAGCTAGACAGGAGAGTATTGGGTTAGCACCTGTGAGCACAGCTGCCAGCTCCACAAAGCAGAGTGAAATGAGGAGCTGGAGGATGGGACACAGGGAGGCTTGATGTGTGCTTATGGTATCCTTCTCCTAATTGCAAGGGCAACCAGGAAGATGGCACGCAGAGATGACTGTGAAAAAACTGAACCTATGGACAACAGCGCATGGTTTTGTAACATGCTATAAATTGGGACAGATATATCCCTGGTGGATACAACATGGAAGGTCCTTGAGAGGAAACGCAATCTGAAATACGTGTTGAAGGAATGGTTCATAAAGAGGTGGGTCTGGTTAACGGGGACTGGTCAGGCTGACAGAGAGCACTGTAAGGGTTGCATGCATTCCGTGTCCTGAATAGGTCTGAGCATGACAGTACTGCTTGTTCCAGGGCCTGAGAAATTGAGGATAACTGCTGGAGATGCATAGGAAAGGCTGTGCTTCTTAAGAAAGATCAGTCATGAATTAATAACAAGAGGTAGACACAACCCAGATTTAAAAAACTGAGGAGAGTGGAGTAAGGAAACTAAGCAACACAGAACCGTAATATGGACATCAGGATAGAAGTTTGGAGCAGAGAGGATTCCATGGCTCATTGACAGAGCAGCAACTGCCAAGATTGTGCCTGTAAAAAAGATTAATCAAGGAAAAAACGCTGAAGCTACAGAAAAAAAAAAAATAAAGACAGTAGCAGAGCTGCATGGAAACAAGGGATTCTCCACTGGACTTGAGTCTGTAGTGCCCAGGAAGATGGGATGCAGAAGAAGGCAGTCTCGGAAACTAAGGGCTCAGAATTGAGAAAAGAGCCATGGGGATGGGGTTAAAAGCATTTAGCAGCTGAATGCTCTAATGTTTTCTTGGTAATGTGCTCTGTTCTGAGCAGATTCCTTTCAATTCACCTTCCAAAACGTTTGTACGGTGCCCATCTCACCACAGACCAACCCGTAGTGAGAACACCCAGTAAAAACTGCCAAAAAAAAAAAAAATCCGTAACAGCAGTGAATCAGTTCAGCTCCTTAGCCTTTGTCACTTGCCCTTGTCAAACTAAGGCATCCTCCTGGCAAGCATTGCCCTAGCCCGTGAGCCATGCCTGCCTGTCACACAGAGCAGAGCTCAGCGCTGCCCCTCCGCTCCCTGTGAGAGCTGCAGCCGCCATCAGGCCTCCGCTCAGCTGCTCTGCTCCGGGCTCGGCACACCAGGGTGGGAAGGTTGGTTAGTTTGGCCATCTCAAGGCTGCTGCCTCCAACTGTTTTGCCTCTTTCATGAGGGCTGTGGGGAAGAGGCATAAGTGAATGACCGTATAGAAGGAAATCAGGCCTTCTCCAGCTCTGCTACTAGTTTGGTACATAGGATTGTTCTGCCCCTAAAGCACACTCTGGCTCCCAACGGGCTCTTACCGTGAAGAATCAGCTTCTTCTGACTCACAGAATGGATCTTATCTTATCTTTATGATTTTATTTTATGTCTGAGACCAGCCTCAGTTAAAGTTGTACGTGCCTGCTGTGCTGTGTAAATTTACAAATCTGGCCAGAAGCGGTAAATTCAGCAACAGCAAAGAATAGAGGGCCCCGGGTCTCAGCAAAGAGTTATAGTCCCAGCACAGTGTTCTCCTTTCATTTGCTGGATGAAAAGGCAGGTCTGAGGGAGCTGTGAAAATCAACTACGTACTGAGTGGGTCAGAAAGTCTCCCTTGATCAGTGATGTGAGTGCCCTTGTGTTAAAAACTAAACTAAGCATTCGTATCCTGGGAGCCTATTTGAAAAACTGGGCAGTGATTGTCATCAGGTAGAAATTCCAATGCTTCTGGAGTACTAAACTCCTTTCTAACTCCAGTAGAGATCCACAAGCTATAGGGAGATTGTACAGTACATTTGGGAACCCACAGCAATTCAAATCATTTTAGAACTGCCTGAACAGCAAATACTAGAGATAAATACTGGTATTTAGTGTTTTATTCTATATTCTTAATTTGCATTTATACATGCAAATTAAACACCTCTGTCTAGCAGCAGTATCTTTTGTGATTTTCTTAACTTTTTTTTTTTATGTGTATAATCACTGTCTATGAGATTCATGCATAATGGTAATTAGCTTCTACACCACAGTAATATTCCATTATTTCTCAGGTATAGCACTGACAGCTCATAAACATTTGAGTGATAGGAGTTAGAGACTCTTTTCCTCACAGAGAAGAATTGCCTTTGGGTCAGAGCATTGTGGGTGGCAGTTCAGCCTATGTCATTTGAATTAGATCATCTGTGATCACAGAATCACAGAATTGTAGGGGTTGGAAGGGACCTCTAGCGATCATCAAGTCCAACCCCCTGCCAAAGCAGCTCCCTAGCCCAGGTTGCACAGGTAGGCATCCAGGCGGGTCTTGAACATCTCCAGAGAAGGAGACTCCACCACCTCTGTGCAGTCTTTGCCACTGCTCCGTCACTGCACTGTGAAGAAGTTCCCACACATATTTGTGCGGAACTTCCTATGCATCAGTTTGTGATCATTTCCCCTCATCCTCTCACCACACACTGCTGAGAAGAGTCCAGTCTCATCCTTTGCCTCCCACACCTTAGATATTTATAGATGTGGATTAGATCCCCTCTGGGTCTCCCTTTTCCAAGGCTGAACACACTCAGGTCTCTCAGCCTCTCCTCATAAGGGAAGTGTTCCACACCCTTTATCATCTTTGTAGTCCCCTGCTGGACTCTTTCCAGGAGTTTGTGGTCTTTTTTGTACCAGGGAGCCCAGAACTAGACACAGTACTCCAGGTGAGGACTCACCAGGGCAGAGTAGAGGGGGAGGATCACCTCCCTCGACCTGCTGGCCACACTCTTTTTAATGCACCCCAGGATCCCATTGGCCTTCTTGGCCTCCGGGGCACATTGCTGGTTCATGGCCAGCCTGTTATGCACCAGGACACCCAAGTCCCTCTCCTCAAAGTTCCTCTCCAGCAGATCATTCCCCAACCTAAACTAGTGTATGCATTTTTTCCTCCCTAGGCATCAAGCCTCTACACTTGCTCTTGTTAAACCTCATCTGGTTCCTTTCTGCCCAACTCTCCATCCTGTCCAGGTCTCGCTGAATGGCAACACAGCCTTCTGACGTGTCTATTGTGCAGACTGAAATAAGATGTATTTGAAAAAGCACACTAGGTTTTATCTGTACTCTTTTATAAAATCAGCTCTTGAGTGAAAAAAATTTCTAACAACATTAGAATATTTTTCAGCTTAAATTCCTACTGAAAATGCAGTCAGCAGTATAGAAGTAATATCCAGTGCCTAAAATTCAGAGAGGCTGATAAGAACATAGCTTTTTTTTTTTTTTTTTTTTTGTGAAAGTTCATGTCCTCAAATAAAAAAAGTGAGTCTGAAATACCCATAGATATGTAGAAAATAGGAGTTCAGCTTCACAGAATCACAATAAATGGACAAACAGTATCTATTTATCACTTTGAGGAAGATGAGTTGCAATGGAAAACAGTGAATGAAATTCCATTAGAATGTGGGAGAGAGAAAAATCCTGAATTTCTTTTTCCATGTTTCAGCGATTAGAAAGCCATTTCAAAGCAACAAGTACCCGGGACTTCCTTTGAGAGTCAAATACCATGTTTTGTTGTTGGTGAGTAAAACTTCTGGGTATGATTTTTTCGGATTTATTATATCTACTTTAACAGCTACTTCTCTGACACAACTGAAGTTTATGTTACTCAGTATACATAACACATGGAAGACATTGCCTTGCCTTTTATGTCATCATTCTGCAATATTTCAAAATCTGACCATTAAACAATGCATCAAAGATAGATACTACAGGCAGAGGTCACAACTTCCTCTGTTTAATGCCTGGTACGTTTCTCAGCTCCTAAAGACAATGAATTAACCATCATCTTGCCACTGCCTTCAATGAATTTTGTCTTTTTATTTGTTCCTTTCGCCTGCGTCCTTACCTGCTCCATCCTCCCAAGGCCGCACAGCCGCAGAGGCGGACGGAGCGCAGTTTCAGCACCCTGGACAGCTCCACAAGACCCGGCGGGTTGCGGTGATGCTGCTCGGTGCTGCCGGCTCCGGTGGGCCGGGAAAGGAAGCATCTCCCCCGCAAGCAGCCCGTCTTTCTCCCATCTGCACTCTTGTTTCAGCCCCTTCCTGCTTGCTGACTGTTGGGACAATAGAAGCTACTTTTTATGTTTGAGTTTCTAGTGAAAATCAGAGTATGGCAATCACACCAAGGCTGTGCCCCTGGTGTTTGTCTCTGTCTTACCTGAGACAGACATTTTCCATGCAGGGAAACACTTCTCCAAGTCACAGAAACACTTTCTAAATACCACTGAAAAAAGTGCAGTCTGACCGATTCACCTACACATTGTTAGCTCATGGAGGCAGCAACTTTCTAGCAACATTATTCTCCATTTTAAAATATATTCATGTTCATTGAGCTGGCTGGGAGCTGTGACCTTTTGAGCACTGAATGAAGTGTAGATTTTGTTACTTGCTTTGGTGGCACGTGAGATGGTATCTTTTTCCAAGCTAGGACAGCTTTATTTCTTGCCTGGTTTGACCAATTCTTCAAAACTCTGGCAGCATATTTTGATATTGGTAGCTTCACATCTCTCAACGGTGTAGCATAGTGCTCAATTGTATCTTATCCTACATCAGTCAGGCTTCAAGAAAACTTCATGAAAATCTTTGCTAACTTTCAAGCCCATTTATATGTATATATATGTATATAATTATTTTATTTTATTTTTGCATCAAGAAGATTTTATTGCTTTCTCCTTTGCTGTTACATTATATGTATTCAAAGACTGTTACATTTCTTAACAATTTTCTTCTGTTTGACCTGGTCCCATTCTCAGTGAGGTTTCCACTGCCCTATGCTGAGGCTGCTGTTGGCTGCCCCTGGCCTGCTCTTCCTTGGCTGGGGTGGTGGGAAGGGCCCTGGCTTCCAGACCCTGCCCTCCTGCCATGGGAAGCCCCCATAGAATCACAGGATCATAGAACCCAATCATTGGGTTGGAAGGGATCATGTTCTGATTTTCCTGCCACAGAGGGGTTGCCAACTGTTAGGTCAAGTACTGGATCAAGTTGTCCAGGATTCCATCCAATCTGGCCTTAAGCACCTCCAGGGATGATTCACAACCTCTCTGGGAAATCCATTCCAGCACCTCACCCACCCTCTTAGTAAAAAATACCCCAACATCTAATCTAAACTTCCCCTCCTTTAGTTTAAAGCCTTTCCTCCTTGACCTATCGCTATCTAACCTTGAAAAATTTGATTTCCCTCCTGTTTATAAACTCTCTTTAAATACTGGAAGGCTGCAATTATGTTTCCCTGCAGCATTTTCTTTTCCAGGCTGAACAAGCCCAGTTCCTGCAGCCAGTTCCATGGTGCTCTGATGACAGGTAAACTAGGGGCAATAAATCTTTAAAATGCCTTCTCAGTGTTTATAGTCTGTGACTTAACATTCCTGTGGAGCCAGCAAGTCTATCCTCACATTTAATGGCTCTTGATAGTAATGTTTTTTCTTCCACGGATTTGTCTAAACATTTTAAAACATATCTGTACTGTTTTCTTTCAGAACATGTTGAACGTGAGTTTTGCAGTTCAGTTTTGCTCACTGGAGTGACTTTCTTTATTTTATATTTATTTGACAGACTGAGCAAGTGTGAACAGCCAGTCCATGTGGCCTTATTTGTTACTGTTCTTTTTCTTTCATCAGTCATCTTTGTTTCCAAGCTAAGAAGACCTCATCTGCTTCTTTTGTTCTCACACTGAAGTAGTCACAATGGTTTTTATTATTATTTTTCCTCTGCAGTTTTTCTACCACTGAGCATGGAGCCAATGCAATCAGGGAGCTCTTTGCAGTTATTCCTGGGTCCTTCCTGTGTTCCATTATCTGCCGTGCTCATTACTGTGTGTGTCAAAGGCATTTTCTCCTTGTGTGGCCTACTTCACATTTGTCAGTCTTGAATGCTATCTACCATTTTGCTACTTATAATTTGACAATGAGACAACACTAAAACTCTTTTATACGACATTTGTGCCACCAGCAAATTTTGCAATCTTGTATTTATCTCCTCCTCCTGTAAATGTGCTAAACATAACAGTCTCTCCTGGACCTCCCTCCGCTAAGCAATTTCATGGTTCATTCCCATTTTCTTTCTGCCTTGCAGCCAGTTAAAGGGAGACCTTCTTCTATCTCAGGAGAGTTCAGGTTTTCTTAAGTGTATCGATCAGTTCACTTTTACTGATGTGTTCACTGATCTTTCAGAGCTGTAATAGATATAGAAAGTACAGTTTCCCTCTGGAGAAGCCTTGCTCATTTTTTTTTTTCACTCATATACCTATGAATTCTATACATTCTCTGCGGGAGGCTTTTTTTTTTTTTTTTTTTTTGGTTGGTGGGTTGGTTGCTTGATCAATATGGAAATGAAACTTCCTGGTCTGTAAATCCCCGGCTCTCCTCTGCAGTCCTCTTAAAAACTGATATTGCATATGTCATCTTCTGTTCCTCTGGTACCAGTCTCACACAAGCAATAAATTACACTCCACATAAACTAGACAGGCAATTTCATATCTGAGTTCCTCAAAAATCACTGGTTGAACATCATCTGCTCCTTGTGATACATATATTCATTCTATTGACTTCTGGCTCTTCAGCTGAGACCAGTTCTCCAACTCCTCATCTGTAGATAAGTTCTATTGTGGAAACCCTCTTAAGCATTTCCACAGTGAGTACTACTGCAGATAATTAATATACCTTTCCTGTAGTAAACCTATATTCTCGAGCACTCCTGTTCTGTATCTGCTATTGGCAGACCCTGCAGTCTCTGTGGCAGTTTTTCTGTTTGTGGTGTCTTTTTATTATTAGCTTTTAACACAGCTGTCCTGTTGTTACTCAGCATCTTTTCCTTGCCCTCCTTATGATTCTGAATTAAATTTCTCAGATTTCTTTTTGAACAGAAGCATTTTTTTAGTAATTATTTCCTGATAGTTTCACTACTATATTACATTACATTACTGCGTTACTACGTTACAATTACTACATTACATACTACATACATTTCACTCATGGACTGTGGTCATTATCACATTGTCATGTTTGAAGAGTAGCATTTTTATTCTGTTCTTGTGTGCTGTTCATGACTGTGACATTTGACTGCCCAAGAAATAATAACTTCTTTTAACAACAAGCTTAAATTAGAGCCCAGCGTGACATTTACACACTTTGTGGAGGGGATCAGTAACCAAATCTCTCCATGACTTTGCATCTAGAAGATGAGCAGTATAGCTTTGAGGCTTGCTTTTTATGCAGACAAGTTTTCCCCAAGCCTGTAGGGGAGTCTTCGATATTTTCTGTGCTCAGCTGAGTACAGTCTCAACAGAGAAAGACTGCAAAGAGTATGACTGCTACACAACATGTTCCTGCTTTCTGTTCTCATGGGAAATTTTATTTAGCGTCATCATGACATAAAGTTGACTATATCTTATTGAATAGTTTCAGTTTAACCTTTATGTTGGTCCACAGGTGAAAGTGCAGTCAGGTTGTTTAGTGGGGAAATATTGGTGGTAGGTGGATGGTTGGACTGGATGATCTTGGAGGTCTTTCCCAACCTTGGTGATTCTATGATTTGGTGATTTGGCTAACAATGGCTGCCAAAGCCAAATTATTAAAACTCATCACTCTCATCCACCCATAGCAGCAAAGAGCTGGCAGAGTATCAGTGCAATACAGAAAGCACATCAACACAAACTGACTGTCACCATTAATTCCACCTAAGTTTATACTTCCTTACACTCCCTCACCAAAAAGCCAAGTGCAAACAGAGATTAGCATTAGCTGATAAGCACAATGGAGCCTGCTTGAAAATACTGTCATCTCTCTTTAGAAGCTGACAGCTGAACTGTTAAGCTAAGAGGTCAGAGTTGATTGGCTCAAGCAGCAGCTGTATACAGCCCTGGGAAGGATGCCAAAGGCTTTTCCAGCTCTGCCTCATGAGAGGTAAGCCCTGCGCACAAGGGGGAGGCCAGCTCAGCTGTGTAGGTGAAGAATGATTTAGGAGCCCTAGCGATGGAATCCCGAAGTGTGATCAACTGTCAGTCTTCTTGATCCTTCTTAGCTTGCTGCACCAGTAAAATATAGATAATTACTGTGCAAAGTTCTTCTTGAATTGCAAAGGCGCCTATTGCCTTTGGGACACTGCCAAATGCAGTTGTATAAATAGAACAGTGCTGGACTTGCTATATGGCAAGGAAGTTATTTATGCGTTATATTTTCTTGGTTTGGTCCAGAGAAAATTTCTGTGTACAAAGGAATGTCATCTTGGCGTAGCTAGGATCTTCTTTTTGCCTTTCATTCTTCATCCCTTCTTTTCTGTCACATTCTAAGAACACCAACACACACATTCTGTGAATATTTTTTATGAAAACTTAGTTATGAGTGAATGTACAGACTAAAAATGACAGTAAGAAAATAATTGTTTGCGGTCAGCCCACTTAGAAATGCAGTACCTGTGGTTCCTCAGTGTCCATAATTTTTTTCCATCCTCTCCTCTCTCTCATTGCAGGGCAGAGGTGATGGGTGCTTCATGAGAGTTGCTGGTTAGCTCTTCCAGGATAGACATTTCCTGATTTGGAGTCTGGGCAACAAAGGGGAAAGTGGTCATGAGCCACACAGTCTACAGCAGCCATGGCATAGTTTAGAAGCAAAATGAACAACACTGCTTTTCAAGCATGGCATTGCTTGAAACTAGCAGTCTTTACAACTAGAATCATATTGTAGAATCATAGAATGTCCTGGGTTGAAAAGAACCACAAAGATCATCTAGTTTCAACCCCCCTGCCATGGGCAGAGTCATCAACCACTAGAGCAGGTTGCCCAGAGCCACATCCAGCCTTGCCTTGAATGCCTCCAGGGATGGGGCATCCACAACCTCTCTGGGCATCCTGTTCCAGTGCATCAGCACCCTCTGAGCGAATGGAGTAAATCTTACTCTTCGAGGATGGGGAAAGTCTTAAAGTCTGGGTAATGAAAATCCTCTTTACAGCCTTTACATTACAGGTAGCAGTGTGTGATGTACTCCAGAGTCTCAGAGTTGTGTCGGAATCACAAAAAGGAATGCATGTGGTTTCACTGACAGAGAACTGCCAAACTTGTATTTTTTTTCTGGAATTTCAGTTTTCCTTAATAAAAACACCATTCTTGAAAAGAAAAGAAAAAAAAAAAAAAAAAAAAAGAGAGCAGCACAGAAAACTGTTTTGACTGAAGTCATTTTTGATAGAAGCATTTTCATAAATCCTACTGAACAAAAGATTTTAAACCTTGGTGTCTAATGTTTGGTTCTTGGGTTGCTACCCAGGCTCCCAAACCAGCAGTCTGATTTTTCCCAAGATCACACTACACATCCTGTGTCTCTGATTTCTGCAGAGTGAAGTGCTATGTCCTTAGCAATTCTGTATTACCAGGTCCATACCCAAATTTCTGCAGTCCGAACATCAAAAATGTGATGGTTGAGATCTAGTCCAAAGCCCAGTAAAATGAATGGAAAGGCCACTACTTAACTTCTGGTTCTTGATGAGGTTAATTAATTTATACATAGATACCAGAATTAAAAGGTGCCTTGTTTGCTCCAAAAGTAACGCCTCCTGTTTACTTCAATGGAAGCTACAACAGATACAAAGAGCACAATAGCACTGCTTGATGATGTCCATGAGTGCCAATTTTTCTGCATGGACGAATTCAATGACACTTCTTGCTTCATACTTCCATGTCAGACTGTGCCTCTGCTATTGCATCTGGACATAAGACAATACCTTCTTACCAGTGGGGTGGACAAGTACTGGAATAGGTGTTGCTCAGAATGCAACTTGTAAGAACAATTTAAAAGTGTGTTTCACCTAAAAGAATTATACCAATAAACTAAGGGCAAACCACCATTAGCACAGAATTGCTCTGATGTTCTCAATCTCCCTTATACTTCAAAGGACTTGTGAGAAAAACTGGTAAACACAGAGAGCCACCACTCCTCCAGGGCATCTTTGGGAAGCAGAAAGATACCAGAGAGGGTTTGAGACTCCAAATATCTACATCAGGGTCCTCAAACAGGGGAAATTGCCTGTATGTATACATTTATAGGATGAGAAGAAATGGCCTCAAATTGTGCCAGGGGAGGGGCAGGTTGGATAGTAGGAAAAACTTCTCCAAAAGAGCACTGGGGCACTGGCACAGGCTGCCCACAGAGGTGGTGGAGTCACCATCCCTGGGTGGGGGGGGTTCAAGAACCATGCAAATGTGGTCCTCAGGGACATGGTTTAGTGGACATGGTGGTGGGGGGTGGACTGTTAGACTGCATGATCTTAGCAGTCTTTTCCGACCTTAATGATTCTATGACTCTGTGATTTGGATGATGTTCTTTGTCTCTCATGTGCCTATGGACCAGTGCAGTTGTGTCGCATCAGGTTGTCTAGTTTTGTTGGCTGAATTGACTTTTTCTGTCAGTTTTAGGCCAGTGACATAACTTAATGTAGGAAAATAACATATTATTCAAAATCTGCTAAAAATTACCAATGCCTGAAAAGAAAATGACTTGCACAGCATTCTCATTCTGACAATTAATTCAAGGTGTTTACCTTACTCTTGCTGAAGACAGATGCCTCCAGAAAAGGCTGATGGCTAAAAGTTATGGGTGCCCCATACTCTGACTTTTTCTTCCTATCTGAAAACTACCAGAGCCAACTTGAGCTGTGGCAGTCCCCGCCACTGCTGTCTCAGCCAGGAGACCCACACCTCCATTTTATCATTGCTAGCTTATGACAAGACCAAAAGTGTGCTCTCATGTTCTGGCACTGGCTTAAAAGCCTCAGCCCTCCCACGTGGCAGCAAGGTCCCTGGTGAATGCTACGATGCGTGGGAGAACCCGAAGATCTATTTTTAATCCACAGGAAAGGTCTGACAATGCTGGCTGGAGACTCAGTGTTCAGCAGGGGCAAGGAGTCAGCTTATGAAAGATGAGAGTCTTTCATGCTGAATTACCAAGTATTCATCATATTTAAAAATAGATCTTTCCATGTCCTTTGCCTGCCACTCCTGCATGCCACAGACTATGAACACAAACAGACGGTGTAAATGAGTTAAATTACAGCAGCACGGTGCAAGGTGGGTTGCAGAGACAGACTGCAAAATCATTTCTATATTTCAGTTTTCTCACCATTTCCTGGGAGGAGGTTGCCTCACCCTTAGCCGTAACCAGGAACAAACAACAGTTGATTTTTCTCATTGTACCAGCAGCAAATTTTCTTGGGGGGTGGGTAGACACCAGGTTAGACCAAAAACAAAAACAAAAAAAACAACAAGACGATGGGGCAGTTCCCAGTTGTTGCTAAGCACTAGACACATTTAATAAACAGTGCTACCACACACTACTTTTTCTCTTTCCTTAAGGCTACTGCAGCAGTTACAATTTCATGTAAAAACCCCAGGGAGCTGACTTCAGTAGCTCTAAACACAGCCTAATAGTTTTTTTCCCAGCTCACACAGGCTTCTGCAGAGCTAAGAGATCTGTGCCAGCAGCATGGCACCTCTACAGCTGCCTTCTTGTGGAAAGCTGTGCTTTTTAGAACAGAATAGAATAGAGTAGAGTAGAGTAGAGTAGAGTAGAGTAGAGTAGAGTAGAGTAGAGTAGAGTAGAGTAACACTGAGTAGAGTAGTCCAGATGGAAGAGACCTACAAAGTTCATAGAATCATAGAATGGCCTGAGTTGGAAGAGACCTTAAATATAGTCTGGTTTCACTCCCTTGCAGCACAGCATCAGGTCCTCTTCACAAGAACAGCCCCAACAAGCGCAGCTCAGTCCTAAATGGGACTCTGAGAATCCTCATCCAAAATTGAGCTTTTGAAAATACAATTACCTATGAGATAGAGAATCTCTTGGAAGTTCACCTCCACATCACAGGTAGCATAAGTCACACAGGACATAAAAATTGCTGGAATCAGCTCATCCTGTATGGCTGAGCATCAGCTAACCTGCAGGATCACAATCGTCACTATACAGCAATTTCTGATAAAAAGTAATAAAATAAAAATCCAGGTGTGAGAGGCAACCAACCCACCAGAGCTGTGTGATGCACCACACATGTTGCAGCTATCAGTGGGTCTTCCAGGGAACAGCAGTCAGACAAGCTACAAAAAACAGTTTTACATGTTCTTTATTGAGGTGAAACAAGATCAAGCGAAAGCAAGGGTTTCACATTTCTTTCTGCTAAGCAAGTCTGTACCCTTTATGCTGGCTAAAGGAGAGCCCCACTGCATGCTGCAGGGGTTATACCCTACCCTGACACCAAAGAAGTACATGGGCAGAGGGGCACAGCACTTACAGCCACATAGGACATTTCCTAAGGCTCTTACATTTTACAGCTGGATCAGTGCAGAATAAAATAATTACACCATCACAGACCCATTACAAACATGAACACAGGCAACAGAGACTAGAGAGTAAAAAAAAATCACGGCATCCCGAGTAGACCAAAAGCTCATAACAGAGATGTGCAGTGGTGTTGTTGGTGTCTGCCCAGAGAGACCCAGACCAGCTCCGAGAGTTTGTGACCGTCCTTTACTCCTGATAGGACTTCACCAGGAGCCACATTAGCAGCACCGTGATGAGGACAATCATAAAGTTGAGGAAAAGTTCTTGTGTGGATCGCTCCATTCTGGGGGAGTTTTGGGGAGAGCAGAGGTCAGCGAGCAGAGCAAGTGGAAGCCGGCAGGGGCTTTGCAGGGAGCGGCCTTGAGCTCAGACTTCAGGTCACAGGCTCTTGTAAGGAAAAAGGAAAATACATGAAGAACAGATACAGGAAGGCAAGTCCAGAAGAGCTGTTTATATCAGCATGAATAAATGTTGGGTTTTGTGCCTAGAAGTTAGTTAGCACCAAGGTGCTACAAAGCACCAGCCATCTCGAGCAGCTTATCGCCTTCTGGGATTGCCAGCATTTGACAAGAAACCATCTCGGTGTCACCCCGAAGCATTTCTCCCAAGGGGGAGCAGTCCCTGGAATTTTGCTCTGCTTTGTGCAAGCATTTCAGATAAGTAACACCCAAACCCATGTGTTACTTTGAGTTGATGTACACTATAAATATATTTCTGTTCAACATTCTCTGAACTCCTACGTTTGTTTGCCTATTTCGTATTTTAAAGAAAAGCTAATAAATATCTAGAATTTGTTAAAGCTAATGAAGCTAATAAATCTCTCGGGTTTTTATCCCGGACACTTATCCAACATTCCTAAAATAGTCTTTGATGTAAATGAAATTTGCACAGAAATACTACAGCTGGAAAAAAAAATTGAATTTCAACTTCTCCTGTAAAAGTTAGAAGAGAAAACGGTGAATTATTGATGGTACCACTACAAGTGCAAGGAGGACTTAAGGTTAGACATTTTCATTTCTGAAGAACTTCATAAATATTGTGAGTTAATCCTGAGGATGAAATAGGATTTTCACAAGCAACTTCTGACTTCCCTGCACTTTCAAACCTCTCCAGGTCTGTAGCAACCCCATTCAGATTATATCAAAAGCTCTTCTGTTGTTTATGGTTTCTTTTTCACTTTATCACAGCAAGTTCTGAATTTTTTGTGTTCTTAAGTTCATACAGAGAAATGAAGATGCTTTATCAGGAGTGTCTTGCACCAATGCTATCTGCATGCCATGTAAATAAAATAAAACCTTTATACAAATGAGGCATAAGCTCTAGTCAAACAAAGAATTTCAGCATGCAAAAATCTTCAGAGAAGAGAAGCTAGATTGGGCTGTCATACCTATGGTGCAAACAGGAGAAGCCCTCAGACCATACCAGAATGAAGGCAGAGGGTTTAAATAGAAACTGCTTGAGTTTGCAGATTAAAGATTAAAAGTCTACTGCATGCAGTTAACAAATTCCTCCATTCTCAAGCAGATCTGACCGCCTCACGTACCTCTGGGCAAGAGAAAACCTGACCTAATAAGTAAGCCAAGTTTGTTTATGTTTTTGTTTTTTTACCTTATGAAGGTAAATGGATCCCAGCAGTTCTCCCTCTGGGGCTTTGTGGCACTGCAGATATAATTTCCCACTCAGCTTCTGCCTATCTCCCACTCAGTCTGGTGTCCTGTCCCGTTGTGGGAACTGAAGTAGTCTGAGGGAGGAGAGCAACAAGTGCATTGGCAGCTCAGGTGCTGACATCACCCCCAAAATATTTCAAAAGGGCTAAGCCGGGCTGCAGGGCTTGGTTAAGGCTGCTTAAGCTGTGGGATCTGCGAGCTGGTTTACTCACTTCAACTCTCCTTACACCGTGCTGTGCTGTGAGCAGAGTTGCAGGCTGCCCTTGGGGGCAATGGGATTTTAAAGGGCATTTCTCGTGGCCCCTGGGGGTCTTCTCAGCCAGCATGGAGAAAAGGCAAGGAAGAGCCAAGTGCAAAAGCTCATGTGCTGATTTCAGCAGCTCTGAAGATCATTTCAAACTGCTGCACAGTTAACTTCTTCAGTACAGCACGGCTGTTGGTCTACGTCATCCTTACAGTCTCATATTCATATGTGAAAGTGAAGAGGAGCAAAATATTTTTTGTGTTTAAACACAGCCTAACAAATTCAAGGAGCATTTTCTGGGTAGAAAACTCTGAGCCAAGGAGGTTTGGAAAGAGCCACCCTTGGCACTGAAGAGTCCCCGACCACTTGCGTGCTCTTCCCTCTGCGATTTTCCGCATTGCTATCAATGCTCCAATGCCAGCACATGCACAGAAGTGTTTCTGCAGTCCTGAGGTGTTTTCTCCCAGAAAGTGCTCTGCCCTGCAGCCTAAGTTGCTTAACCCTAACCTTAATTTTGACCACGGCACAGATAGAAACTGTTATAGACATCAACAAAAGGAAATGGCAGGAAATGGCCATTTGTTTCCTTTAAAGCAATACATCTCAGCAGGGCAAGCTAGCTGAGATGGGAGCTGACTTTGTGCTGCAAAAGATCCCCCATTTGGCTGGGCACTTGGAGCTTTAGCTTGAGTATATCCATAGAGGGACCAGTGTCTGATGCCGTAGAGGGTCCCATGCCAAAGTGTGCAAAGCTGGCTGCAGATCAGGCCCCCACCCTCCCTGCCAGCACCCAGCACGCAGGATGGAGGTTATCTGTTGATTCCCATGCCTTCAGAACATTCACACTCAGGCGTATTGGGGCAGGCTGTGACATCCCCTCCCCGTGCTTACCCATCCCCTGGCACTCTCAGACATCACTGCTGTGCAGGGTAAGGGAGCCTGGCTGGCGGGAACCCGGCCCGAGGGAAAACAAACCACAACAAATAGCTGCAGGTTACCAGGGAGGCAGAGGGGGGCTGGCTGGGCTTTGCTGGGTGAGCTCCATAAATAGAATCATCGGGGGCAGAGAGTGGACCTTAGAAGTCTTCCCTTTTGTTGGCCTGGCTGTCTTTCTCCTGCCCTCTGAGACACGCTGGCAGCAGGGTCATGAAAGCCAACATCAGTGGGTGGTGTCCTCTGCAAAACAGTACAAAGGAGGGAGCAAAGGCTTAACCAGTGACTGACTTCTTAGGGAAAACTTGCTTGAAGCCAGTGCCCGCGTTTTGCTGGTGCCCATACTCCACAGGGGATTTGGGAAATCCGAATTGAAAATTCCCCCCCCCCAGCCTGAGGGCAGCAAGGAGCACAGCTGCCTTGATCCTGCCCCATAGCCTTCTCTTCCACACATGGTCTGCGAGCATACCTTCTTCCCCTTGGACTTTGTCCATGTCAGCAAGAAACACTTCCCTTCTTGGAAGCAGGGAAGCAACCTACCAGCATCATGAATCAACACCACCAGTGAACACCCTAACTCCTGCATATCCTTCCTTTTTCTCTTCAGGCACAGATCTGCTGGGCTGCAATCTTACAGCAGAACCTAAAGGAGCATATAGGATCACAGGAATTCATCAGCAGACCAGAACAAAAGTTCATCTAACCCAGCAAAATGCCTGGTAGTGAAATCTGAGGAAAGCAGATAGAAACAGAGCAAATGTAAAGTGGTTTTGCTACAGTATCTTCACATATTTGGGATACAGCTTACTGGGACTACCAGGTTGGCACCGCAGGCAGGGTTGTGCTTATGGCCCTCCCTCTGCACAGTGTCTGCACATCCTTTTGACACAAGGGTCTGTTCCTGACACTGTTGTAGCTCACCAGGGAATTGTCCCAGACCCCAGAAGCTGTTCACAGTTGAGTTTCTCTACACAACGTTCTGCGTATTTTTAGCACTACAAAAAAGAAACAGCAAGCTGGAATATTCTATATAGCAGAGAAATTAACTTTCCTCAACCAACCAGCAACATGAAAACAGCTAGAATTGAGGTATTCCTAGCTAAGAAACACTTTCTGGTGGACAAAGCTAGTCCCAGTTAACTACAGAAGTGCCAGACTGTATACATATATACATGTATATGTGCTTCACAAATACTTGTGGGGAAAAAAAGACATATCACTGAACAGAAGTCACCAATAAAAACACCTGAGCTGTGGTTCATGCCTGTACATTGACTACCAACACAACCAGTGCCTGGAATGTCTAACTCCAGTATGCTCTGGATTAGAGTCTGCAGCTGACAGAGGCTGAAATATCTGTACCATCCCCCAAATCATATCTCTAATGTTTATGAACAAAAACTCCAAAGGCTTTAAAGACTGTCTCAAAAGGAGAGCCAAGTGAAGTAATACCAATGAGGAAAATAGAAAGAAGGAAAATAGGAGAATGGACTCAGTGTATCTACTTTAATGTTGCCCCAGAGGTTTAAATATTGTGCTGAATGTTTTTCTTGTTGGCACTTCTATTTTTCCTTCTTTTTCTGACAGATCTGATGTTCTCAGCTTTCACATGCCCTATGCCAAAGCTGCCTTCTCATGCCTCACATACTCAAACTTAAGGCTCTAGTCTATATTTAAAGTCACTGCGACTATCTCAAGTTCTTCCTAGCCTAATAATCAAGCAGCACATAATCTTTTGAAGCCTTTCTTACATAATCAGGGTAGATACATATTTAATCTGGTAATAATGAGATCATTTTTAAATTGGCACTTACTCTCTTGTGTAATTGTATGTTCTTAGATGACCCACTTATAACACTGATCCCTTACTCTGTGTGAAGCTAAGTTTGCAGCAGCATGCTCTATTTGTACACACTTGCCAAAGCAAGTCTGAAATGCTCATTCTTTGTGAGACACGTACCTGTCCTGTTGCTGCAAAGAGACAACTCAGTTTGCTCAGACATTCAGTTCTTCATTTAGAAGCTAAATGTGTTGGCAGTGCTGAGCTCCTAGCCCAATGAGAAGAAATAGAACTTCACATCTTCCAAAGCCAACTGCAGGCCATGATCCTGCCCAGAGATCCCAACAACACTTGCACCTATCTCATTGTCTCCATCAAGCCAGAGGTTTTGAACTTTACTTCAGATGTCACTGGTGCCATTTCTCCAAAGCACAGCAAACTGGGCTGCCATTTACTGTAGCGATAGGTGCATGTGGGAAGTGAGGAAATGGATCCAGTTCTCTTCATCCTCAGGGCACGTGTGCAAAGCACACTATCTACAAGGCAAAGCCCCTGGTGGATAGCATCTCCAGAATGAGATGGCAGCACTGTGAGGATCTTCAGGATTTATATTTTAGACATGTAGAGCAGAATTGCCCCGTATCGCTAATGTTTGTTGCTCACCACTCTTCTCCCTACTAAAACGTTCATAAAACTTCCAAATTTCATCACTATGCTTTCACATTCATTCATTCATATTCAGCTTCATTTCACACTGACTTGCTAGCAAGGCTGTTCATCAGCAGGAAGACAACAGGAAAGTATCACTATTTTTTGTGTCTGCGAGTGGGATTCATCTCTTCTAAGGTGAAATATCATGCTACAGTCAGAGGGGAGAAACAGTTCTCTAGAGGGCAATTTATTTCACATAAAATAGGTATTTACAGCGCTCTGGAAAGTTTTTAGCTGTTGTGTTTCTACATTTATATGAGATGAATGTGAGCAGAAAATCCAAGATAATAAGAAAAAAAATGCTTTCAAGAAGATTGCTATAGTCAAAGTGTGGGCCACAAGCCCCATAAACATTTATAATTGTTGCCAGATCCCTGTTCTCTGTCAGATTTCATTTATTTTTAGACTTGTTATTACATTTTATTAGGCTTATCATTTTCATTTTTAGCTTTGTTATTTCTAGGTTTCTTTTCACATTAAGTCCTGAGACAGAAAACACTCTTCATTTATTTTTATCCATTTCCAGCCATGTAAAAGCTGCAGTACTGTCACTTAGAATACAACCCCCCAGAGCAGCACAGGTAGCCCAGATCAGTGCTTCTTTCCCAGAGAAGACTGCATGCAGCCCTGAATGCAGTGGGCAAAGAAGACATCCTCAAATTCCTTCTAAGACACCACAAACATCCGGGAAGGCAAGAAGGAGGAAAGAGAGGCAGACCTCAGTTTCTGTCTTTTGTAACTGGCTGTCTTTTAACTGCTTCAAACGTCAGGTCACAAGTGAAGGAAACATCAGTTCACCTACAATAGCAGTACCCAGTCCTCTCAAGGGCACTCTGGACAGAGAACAGCATTTAAGAGGTTGAATATCAGAGGTTAAATAATGCAGAAAACTTAGCCAAAATGTTTGTATTTTATATCTCACTTGTTCCGAACAGATGTGTGTTCTGAGACACTGCATTTGTCTTTCACTGAGCTTTAAAGATAAGCATTAAAAGGCAACTTGCCCTGTGATGCTTACCACCAGCCCTCACATTAATGAATTCTCCTAGAATTCTCCTAGATAACTGAAAGCTGTCAGGGGATTAGGGGCTGTTCTCTGAGACTTGCTCTCACAGCCGTCCCCTGTCCAGCCAGGGCTGGCTGAAGCTATGGAGAGGCTTTTAGGCTTAACCTTCTGTAAAGCTTATGTCAGCAGCCAGGGTCAAGGTCTCAGCAATATAGATTACCGTGGCCACACTCTTCCTCGTGTTAAAGCTTAAAACATGTGGCTAGGCAGTGCTGCAGCTGAGGAAGGCAGGTGCAGGATGAACCCTGGGGCTGCCGGCCTCTGCGCCAGCAACATCTTCACAGCAGAACTGTTCTGGCCTTTGCCACATCAACAAAATTTCTTACTGCAACAGATGCAGCCTCCACAATATATGTTTGAACCAGCAGATTTCTACCTCCAAACGCAAGGTTTTAGGGAGCAGAGAAAAAAATCAGCTCTGTGTTTGTTCAGACAAAACTGATCCATAATGTAGCAGAGAAATACGTGAGAGGGATTGATTGTAGAAGCTGTAGTTAAAGGAGAATGCATAGAAATATGATCAGTCTTCTTTTCTGAACTGATATCTGCTTACAGATGGTGAAGCAGGGTCAGGACACAGGCAGAGGAGGGCAGCTTTCTGTATGCAGGCTTTGAGGTCCAGATGAGTTTCCTGTACCCAGCAGAGAGGAAAATGAAAAGTAGTTTTGGCAGAAAAGTGGTTAGGCTGAGAAATTCAGCATGTTTTCCTTGTTGCACTGATTATAGTGTACAGGTTGGAGGTCTACAGTGCAGGAAGGGGGAAGAATGACACTGAGGACACCCAGATGTCAGCCCTTTCTGACCTGCTCCCCCTACACAACTTGGGGCTTCACTATCAGCCTTGGGATCTGGTAGTCAAAATCTTTTAGAACTGATATTCACTGAGATCACTTGGAGGTTGAGGGACATCTGTTCTCGTCAATGGGTTCTCCACTTTACACCACGGTGCTTCCTCAATACAAGTATGAGTGTCTGCTGTACTTGATATCCCAAGAATCCAAAGAATTTCTCTACAACTCGTGCTTGTTTATGGAATAGCATTAAAAAAAGACTTCAGCTAAAACTGCACAGTGCTCTTACATCAAGACTGATTGATACCTTTGTTGCTATCAATGTGGTGAAAACTTCCAGCACTAGACCCACCTATCCAGACACTTCCAGAAAAGCTGGGGTTGCCCCATCCCAGGAGGTGCTCCAGGCCAGGTTGGAAGTGGTCTGATCCAGTGGGTATGAACGCACTCATGGCAGGGGGCTGGAACTAGATGACCTTCAAGGTCCCCTCCAACCTAAGCCATTCTAGGACACTGTCATGGTAAAGTCTTTGACACTGTCCCCCACAACATCCTCATGGAAAATCTGCTGCCCATGGTTTGGACAGCTGTTTGGACAGCTAGGTCCAAGGAGTTGTAGTCAATCGAGTTAAATCCAACTGGTAGCCAGTCAGGTGTGGTGTCCCGCAGGGCTTGGTACTGGGGCCGTTCCTATTTAACATCTTCATCAATGATCTTGATGAGGAGATCAAGTGCACCCTTAGAAAGTTTGCAGATGACACCAAATTGGGAGGGAGTGTTGATCTGCCAGAAGGAAGAAGTGAGATATGGAGAGACCTGGATAGACTGGATCAATGGGCCAAAGCAAACTGTATGAGTTTCAGTAGGGACAAGAGACAGGTCTTGCATTTTGGTCACAGCAACCCCAGGCAGTCCTACAGGCCAAGGGAGGAGGGGCTGGAAAGCTGTCTGATGCAAAGGGACCTTGGTGTGCTGATGAACAGTTGGCTGAATATGAGCCAGCATTGTGCCCAAGGTGGCCAAGAAGGCCAATGGCATCCTGGGCTGTGTCAGGAATGGTGTGGTGAGCAGGACTAGGGAAGTCATCCTGCCCCTGTACTCAGCGCTGGTGAGACCCCACCCCAAGTACTGTGTTCAGATTTGGGCACCTCAATACAGAAAGGACATTGAGGTGCTGGAGCAGTTCCAAAGAAAGGCAACAAGGCTTGTGAAGGGCTTTCAGAATATGTCCTGTGAGGAGTGACTGGAAGGAACTGAAGCTGCTTAGTCTGAGGAAGAGGAGGGTGAGGAGAGATGTTATTGTACCCTTCAAATACCTGAAAGGTGATGGCAGTGAGAGCAGGGCTGGTCTCTTCTCACTAGTGACAGGTGACAGGACAAGGGGAATCAGCCTCAAGTTGCTCCAGGGGAGGCTCAGGTTGGATATCAGGAAACACTTCTTTACAGAAAGTGTTGTTAAGTACTGGAATAAGCTACCCAAGGAGGTGGTTGTGTCACCAACCCTGAATGTGTTTAAAAACCATTTGGTTGTGGTACTCAGGGACGTGATGGTGGCTTGTTAGAGTCAGGGCAGTATGGTTAGGTTGTGGTTGGACTTGATGATCTTTAAGGTCTTTTCCAACCTGAGCAGTCCTATGATTCTAAGACTCTGTGTTCCTGGCACAGGACTGAACACTCGGGCAGTGAGGGAGGCTGTGAGCCTAAGGCCTGCTGGCTGCATCCTGGGAGCTGTGAAAGCACACCAGTGTGATTGTCTCTGCGACAGAAGGGTAACTGAATCTTCTTCCTGAGCAGAACACGAGGTGCTGCTGACATCCAGCAGGTTATCCCCTCAACCTGACTCAGTGAGGTATCTGCTTGCCCTGATTTAGTTCTCCTACATGAAGTGATTCTTCAATAAACTATGTGCCACCACCACACAGAAATACAATTTTTATCTCTGTGAACAACCATATCAGCACTACTGCTATGTGAAAATCTTTCAGCTCCATCCCATACAGCTGTTGTTGAGTTCTTAAATCTCCAGAGTCATTTATATGGCAGCCTGCAAACAGTCTCTGTGACGAAGTCTTGCCTGTATTTACTAGGTGCCCACCTGCTGTTGTGCCAACACACCCTGCTACCTTCAGCCTGCCGTGTTTGTGTGGTTTGGAACACTCCTTCTGTGGTCTCCCAGGAAACCTGGGTCTTCTTCTAGATGCACCTGAGCCCAGCAAAGCAAAAGCTCTGAAATCCTGGCTAAGTTCTAGCCAAACTGAGACCTCCAGATCTTTGGGCAGACACGTAAAGTTCAAGTTCTGTGTGATACTCTACCTGTTAGCATGAGCTTTCATTTCCTCCCACTTTCACCACTTCACAGACATCAACAGCGAATTCTTGAACATAGCGATGCAGTTTGGCTAAATAGAAAAAAAGGGAAAGGGAAAAAAGAGGGGATGGAAAAAAAGGAAACAGCACCATGGTGGGACATCATTCCTATAGCTAGAAGACTTTCAGGAAATATCTAGCCAGTAGGCAAGTTTATATCACCTGCCATGAGGAGATAGAGAGTCCAAACCCAAGAATGTGGAAAAGAAACCATGATTTCCCCTAGGAACACTCAGAGCAGTGTACGAACAGAGCAAGCAAGCTGAGACCCAGTGCCTGGGTCCCATTAAGGGGAAAAATAGATAGAAATAGAATAGAATAGAATAGAATAGAATAGAATAGAATAGAATAGAATAGAATAGAATAGAATAGAAATAGAGAGAAAGCACCTGTCCTGCTTCTAGAATTATAAAGCTCAGAGATTGAAACAGCAAAGGGGCACAGGAGTCTGTAGATGGGATGTGCAGGAATGAGCTCCAGGTCCAGACTTTGAATGGTAAAGAGGCAATTGAAATAAGCTGAACAAGAACTATTGTTGAATTTAAACAAAAAAAGGAAATTTATATCCATAAACACTTCATAGTGTGAGCCCAGGTGTAAGAGTGCTTCAGCAGTCACTGTAGTTTCTCAGGTTTCTTTAGGTAGTTTCTCACAGTAGTTTGAGCTTCAGGATGCTGTAGACAACAACTCCCAGTTCCTCAGGAGACACCTGGGACAAGTCAAGCCAAAAGAGCAGTCAGCCCTGTAAGTGTGCTCTTCTAGTGTAAAGTGTAGAAAAAGTGATGCTGAATAGTAGCTAAAATATGCCCCTGTTGGCCCACCACACTCAGAAAAATCCTCTGCAGGGAGATGCTGATCTTCACATTTTTATTTAATTTATCATTCCAAATACAAGGCCAGTATAAATTAGCCTCACTTCAGTGAGAAAAGCCATGATGCTCATTCTGTTCTGTGAGCCAGAACCAAGTCCGTACAATCAGTACTGTTTTCATGGTTCTGAGGCAGTTGGAGGAACTCTGGAATGATTAATGCAGCATTCATGGTATTTATTTTTTGAATTGCCAACATCCAGCATTCCAGCAATAGGCTGAGTTTGGGTTTGCGTAACAGTATTAAGTAACCATAGCAACCCAAGTAAGTGGTTGATTCCTGAGAAAAGTATGAAGTACAATAGCAAGTACGACCTTAATTAAAGTAGTCAAGTCTTAATCAGTTTTCCTTCCTACCCAGGTGTGTTTGGTGTTAATGAGCCCATGGACTATCTCACCCTTCTCTTTCCTTGGACTCAAGAGGAATCTAGCTACAGATTTTAACCAGGGCAGAGCTGAACCCTGAGCATGTGGTAGCCTTGTTTGTGTTCTCTGGGACAAACAAAGCTGATAGGGGCTACAGTGACACAGCAGGAAAGGAGGGCAGGAGCAGATCCCCACTCAGCACTCACAGTTTTGAAGCATTTATACACAAAGAGAGTCAAGAGGTCTCTAGCGACTTTCTAATGAGATCAATCACTTAACCTGAACAAGTGGAATCAAATCTGAAACAAAACTTGGCATAAAACCATGCAGATCTGAGTTTTGTTCATACCTGGTGAAAATAAATTGTTATTCCTTCTTGGTGCACAGTGCTAGAAGAAAGAGAAAGTCAGACATAGACAACCAGCCACCTCCACCCACCCAGGACCCAGATCTGCTTCCAAATATCACTAATGCAGCTGAGTTTGAGGCAATGTCAGGATCTGACCGAGAAACAAATTTCTAAACAGATGAATGGTGAAACACCCCAAATCAGCAAGCTCCCCTGTTTGGGCTCCCCCAGAGCTTCTTTCCTCTTGCTTGGCCAAAACCCACATCTGATATAATTACCCTGATATAATTAGGGGTTACCTTCCCCATCTGCTTTGCTAGACATATGTTTGTTTGGACTCACTGCAAGACAAGTGTTAGAAGTAAACAATGATTTTTAACAGGACTACTGGCCAGTAACAGACAGGGAGCACTCTTAACACTCACAAGCTACAACACTAAGGTTAACATTCCTCTTTTGTCTGTGACAGATATTCCTTGCTCTCTTTCTGTCTCCTCACACATCACCGATGAACAGTAAAATCCACTTTTTGCTTTCCACAAAATCAATTAACACATCTCAGCACGAGCAGATGGAGGCTGTGTTACCTGAGGGTATACAACTGCGGGCAGAGAGCAGCAAGTGAGCAGTGCACAGACACCTACGCTTGTGCCTATGGACTGCAGCATGGTACAGCTAGGGGAGAAACGAGGACATGCACTGCCTGTTTAGCTAGCATACCTTCCTTGGAAGGATTACACTCTCTATTGACACATTACTACTTGTTCCTCTCTCTGAAAGAGGAAAACACTTGGTTTATGCAGGGCTTGGCTTGGCAACCACTAACATGCTTCCTGTGTACTACCAAAGCAGCTATCAGCCTCTCTTTCCATGGATCAGGCCGTAGGCACTGTTCCCTAAGGGGAAGCCCTGGGTTTCCAGGCTCACAAATTCAGTGTGCTGCCAGCATGCAGAGGAGCTCTGTGATGTCCCCAGAGCATGTCTCCTGCTCCATGCCCTATGCACCTCTGCAGACTGTCCAGCACTAGCAGGATTTGTGCTTGGCAGGGGACTGAGAGTGGCCCACTCCCATCAGACACTGGTAGAAGCAGGTCGCCCACACTGAGCATCCTGCTTCCCACTGGCAGAAGAGACCTCATAGGCAAAATTGGCCACACCTCCCACTGTCCTTTCACTCCACCGAAAAGATGGAGAGCTGCTAAATCCCATAACTGTTCCAGTTTGTGCATGTCTCTCACTAGGTATGTCAGGAGAATGGTGGCTTGGGGCAGGTCAGAATGCCTGTGCAGACAGATGGGTGGTAATTTCTAACTGAGAGAGGTGGAACTCCATGATGAATCTGGAGAATTGAGAGCTACTGAGGATGTGCAGACAGCAGCAGTGGGCCTTCAGAGCTGGTCATTATCTGCTTCCATTACTTTACTGTAGAGCAGCCTGAGCTTTGTGTACATGTAAATGGTGAAACCTAAATTGTGCCCTGACCAGCAGGAATGCAGCTCACCTGTATGGCCTGAGAGGGGTGAATACACAGCTGGTTATGAGATACTCTGCTTGAAAGTGCTGTGCTGAATGCACCTCTGGCATCTACCCCTCTCTGAAGCCTCTTCCAGTTTTCCTTCACTAGAAGAGGTGTTCTTGGCCATCCTCCTTATCTGTGTGACTCACAGCAGACAGCTTCCAGGAAGGAGATCTGGCAGGAGGTAGAGCCATTTGTATCCAGCCACCAATATTTTTGGACAGGACTGAGCACATAGGCAGTTCTCACTCAGTCTGCTGTGGTGCCTGCAACCGGATTTATCACTGTGCCTGGCTGGGGCTGGTGCTTCTCACTGTACTGCCACAGACAGGCACCACAAAGACAGCTTGGAGTTGCCAGGGAAGTGCAGGCAACTTGGGGCATCTCCAGAATACTGCAAGTAAAAACATGACTGTATAAATATTTGCCATTCTTCAGGTAATGGTCCCACCTACAAATCTCACCTGGGGTTGGGTTTGCAATCTGAGTGCTGTCTTTGTTGTCCAAGACACACACCTTGCAGGAGGGGCTTTCTGACTTTCTCTGAGTGCATTATGTGGACAAAGAGTACAGCTGTGTGCTTGCAGCATCACTGGCACCTGCTCTGAGAGCATCCCTGTGACATCTGCCATATGCTGATTCCTGTCCCCATGGGGAATTTAATTTGTCCTTATGACATCAAAAAATCCCTTGGTGCTCATAAATTCTGCCAGATTCACTGCTGTACAATTTTTATACACTTTTTATTGTGTTTTATCCAGAAATTTCAGATTCCCATCTCGGGTTACTGGGTTGCACATAATATAGCAAGTGAAGGAGTAAATGTGTTGCTTTACATGATCTCAGACCCACCAGGCTTAGCACAAAAGTGGTGCAGTAGGCAAGCTTTGCATCATGAGGTAACCATTTTGGACTGATGTTAGCACTTTCTTTGGCAGGAGGTCTTCACCACATAGCTTTGGTTGGCAACATCAGCTCATTTTTAGCATTATTTTTAGGACAAAGCATGTCTTGCCACACCTGACCTTTATCTACCCTATGGCTAGGTGCAAATCCTCGTTTGCAGGCTTGCTGAAATTTTAGCTAAGCTCCAGTTAAAAAAAAGAAGATAGAACAGGATTCATCAGCCCATCAGTTTGACAGACCTGTGTATCTGCTGCTCCTCCTTTTCTTGATGAAGCCTCAGACAAGCAGAAAGAGGTGGGGGCTCAGCTCTGCCTTCTGGTTGTCTCTCTGTACTCAGCACTCGTGAGGCCACACCTTGAGTAATGTGTTCAGTCTGGGGGCCCTCACTACAAGAAAGACACTGAGGCCCTGGAGTGTGTCCAGAGAATAGCAATGGAGTTGTGAAGGGTCTGGAGCACAAGTCTTATGGGGAGTGATTGAGGGAGCCGCTCCCATAAACCCTGATGATAATTTGATAATTAATTTATTAATTAATTAAAAATTGAGGGTTGGACTAGATGATCTGTAGAGGTCCCTTCCAATCTCTACAATTCTGTGATTCTGTGATTATTCAGTCTGGAGAAGAGGAGGCTCAGGGGAGACCTCGTTGCCCTCTACAATGACTTGAAAGGAGGTTGTAACAAGGTGGGTGTCAGCCACTTCTCACAGGTAATAGCAATAGGATGAGAAGTAATGGACTTAAGTTGCACTGGGAGAGATTCAGGTTGGATATTAGGAAAAAATAGAGATATTAGGGAAAAAAAAGGGGCATTAGAGTAGGCTGCCCAGGGAGGTGGCGGAGATACCATCTCTGGAGGCATTCAAGAAATGTGGAGATGTGGCACTGTGAGCATGGCAGAGATGGGCTGACGGTCGGACATCTTAGAAGTCTTTTCAACCTTAATGATTTTATGACTTTGGGACTGTTCCCTGCTATGAAGATGACTCTGCCTCTGTGCTCCACATAAGTCCCTAAGGCCCATCTGCACTTTGAACCAGACTCATCCAGGGCACAACATTTGGGCAAGATCCACTGCACGATGCATCCTGTCTTCTCTCACAGTAGACTGGTTCAGACCATTATTCTACTGCTGCTTTGTAACTGAGATAAAAAGCAAAGTGTAAAATTGTGCTTGGAGGAGCAGCAGCACATCTTGTCACTAACAAGGGATATGGGCAGAGTGGAGGCGTCCTTTAGCACTGCAAGGAATGAGCCTCATGATGATGAGGATCTGTGCTATTAATGGTGCCGTGAGGGAACAGCTGCTCCATTTACAGCCCATGAAATATTTGCAAAATAAACTTTTGGAACGTGATAAGAACATTTAATAGTATGTCACCTCCTGGGATTAATGGGACACTAGAAGAACTGTAGGTTGTAATCCTCCTGCAAAGTGGATCTGAAGGAAAGTTCATTACTCTGTTATGCTGGTTTGACTTCCATTGCTAAAGCATGTGGTCAAGGTCAAGAAACAATTTTTGTCAAGCACCATTCAGATACAAAGTTAGCAATGGGCACATATACAGGCTGTCAAGGTTGTATGATCTTTTGTTATCGGTATTCCACATCATAACATTATGTAGTACACTGGGAGTAAAAGAGTTAATGCTCCAATTCCGTGGATCATTGATAGTCCTGGGTATACCAGTCTCAGAAGAGAAGAAGAACTACATGTCCCAGAGGACTGACTGCTGTTCTGTTTCTTATTTCCATTCAGAGGGAAAGACAAAACTCCTCACAAGTCACTAGACGTCCTCTTTTTTCCCTTTTGGCTTACCTCCAGTGTGTGCTTCCTAACTGCATCATCTTCAGCATCAGTGTAAGGCCTTTGGTTTTGGACACACTCTCATTTTATTTTATTTTTTAGCCTTAATTATATTGTATTATTATATTGTATTATATTGTGTTATCTTGCATTTTGTTATCATATTTAGCAAGTTAGCTTTCCTCCTCAGATCATTGCCACTGTTTTGTTTTTAGGCCCATCTCCCTACCCTTTCATCTTTCCCTTTCCCCCTTCCCCAGGGCCTGGATCCATGGGTTCCCCCACATCATTAGTCATAGAATTAGGCTAAACCAGCCCATAAAACATTGATAGTTTTGGTGGAGAATGTGGGCAGGCTGCTTTGTCTGGGTTAAGATGTACTTTTAAAACAAATCTCTTTCTGCTCTCAGAGAGCTTCGTTAGAAAGCGTATCTGTACTGCAGGTACTGTACTGAAAGCACAGCCTTGAAGTCCAGACAGACTGCCAATATTCTGGGATATTTGTAAACTTTCTGGGTGCTGTTAGCTTGTTTGGTAGAGAGAAAAAAAAGTATTTGCTTTCTCTCATGAAACCGTTCTTTAAGAGATTGCATTCCATCATTTTTTCTCTTTTAATACTTAGAACATGCTGGGCCTTAATTAAGACTGCCACTCTGCTCTATGAAACTATATATATAGATGATAAATTAAAAACTCTGATGAAAATACCTATCTGGTATCTGCATACAATGTGGTTTACAATTCCAGAAGGAGTTACTAGTTTTACAGAACCTGTGATTTCTAAACAGGCTTCCAGTCTCTCCCTTGAATCCTTAATGCATTTTTTGAATGCTCAGCCGATGACCATGTTGTTAATCTCCCTGAGTGTACTCCTCATCATTTCACTTTGTATCTGTATTTATGACTTTTTGAGGAAACCTTCCCAAAGCCAGAGAATACCGACTGACAGGGAGTATGGAGGGACTTGGGAGAGACTTTAGAGAGATGGGCATTGTTGGTGTCATGGAATTTTACTCCTGAACACCTGAAAGACCCTGAGAACCTACACAGGTATTTGAGACAGGGATGCTGCAGCTCAAACAGATCTTATCTGTGGCCTGGCCTATACTTATCAGTCCTTATTCAATACCATCCCAGAGAGGGAGAGAGTCTCTGAGCTGGATGGGACAGTCTTCAAGAGAGTATGAAATGAGTAAGAGAGTCTCCAAGCTGAGAGGGAGAATCTCTGGATCTAGAAAGAGAACCATCTACTCAGGAAAGAGAATATCAAAACCTGACAAGAGTGCCTCAGATCTGAGAAAGAAGGTCACCAGGCTGACTAAGCTGAGAGAAATAATTCCCTATCTTGACAAGACAGCTTCCAATCCAAACTAGATAGCCTCCAAACCAAATGAGACAGCCTCCTAACCAAAAGAGACAGCCTTCAAGTCGAGCTAGAAAGAAAAGGTATTGAAACTAAGCAATCTGATCAATCACAGGAGACACCAGCACCAATGTTAGTTCCCCCTGTGAGAAGATGGAAATTGAAACAAACATTGCCTTGTTTAGAATGGAAGAAAGAGGAGGAGGAGAAAGGAGAGGAAGAAGATACTGTAAGAGAAGAGAAGGAAGAAGAGGAAGGAGATCCAGGGGAGGGGGCCTCAGCAAGACCACTGTTACTAATGACAAAGAGGGCAACAACAAGGACTAAAGAGAAGAAGAAGGAGGTGAGGAAGTACCACTGGGCTGGGAACAGACCCACACTATTGATACAGCACCCCAGTGGAGAAAGGTATTCATAACTCAAACATTGTCTCTGTGTCCCTTGTAAGCAACACACGAAGGGGACCCTTCAAGGGGTATAGTTTCTCAATGCTGTAATGGCCACTTTTAAATTAGTGCTCACCTGCTTGGTGCATGTGCAAGTGAACAAACTGTCTCACCCAAATCTGAAGGAGATAAACTTGAGTGGATTTGCTCTTGGCACCACTAATCAGATCTGAAGACACATCCAAAGTGATGTGAGAAGGGTGCAGAAGAGATACTAAAAAATAATTGAGCTCTGTTCTTACTGCATAGGTGTTCATCATAAGACACTAACATCATGTGTATAGGTCCAGGTGTAAAGCAGCTGACTTCTTGACAGTGAGGACTGCTGTGTCACTTTTTCTGCATTCTACATAAATCTTCAGTGAGGTTCTTGCCACACGTGGTGCCCCAGATGCCTGCAGGACTGACGTGAGTGTGGGCTGGTCTGTGGGAGACAGCACGTGAGCCATTGAGGGTGAAGGCTGCTAAGGGGAATGGGAAACCATCCAGTGCCCAAAGAGTCTACCTGAAGGTTTTGTGATGGTGTAAATGGCAAAGTCTAGCTCAGATATCCAGGCTTTGGGAATCATATGGACTTTTCTCATCTCTAGTGCAGCTACTACATGACAACCAGAAGTCCCTTCCAACCTTATCCATTCTGTGACTCATTATGATACACTAACATCCACACCTCCACTTCCAACTTCAAACATTATTTATAAAAGGAAGCAGTGTTACCTGGATGGAATTTTGTACTGGTAGGCACACAGACACTGCACAACTAGAACCTCCTGGCCACAGAAAGATCTTATTAGCAGAGAGAAGAAGCAAATGGACAACAAAGCCAATTCTTCATGAACCAAAAAGCCAATTCTCACCCAGCATTCAGCCAAATATGTACATCACAGACTGAACTGGCCCTGGTAGGAGGGAGCCAGTAAGAGGAGGCAGGTCCCAGGGTGTGCTTGCTTGGCTTTCACCTGGAATATTGCTGGGCTTCTAGTGCACCATTTCTCATTACAAAAACTTTACCGAACTGTTGGCAAAGACTATTCTTTTTAACACTGCTTTGTTTAACTAAAAGCTAGAGCTAAGAAAGCCCTGGGGAAATTCTCCTACACATTGGATGAAATTTTAAGATGCCTGTTCTCCTTCTTGGTAGGATGGAGAGGAATTATTCACAGTTTAATTCTCACTACACATCATGAGAACTATTCTCAGAGGTGATGAACATTTGTATCAGCTGTTCTGTTACAATGGCACCACTTCGTTTTCCTGCAGATCTTTTATGGATAAATGTGAAAATTTCAGTAGAGAAGCAGTTAATGTTTGCTGCAAATAACAGTTGTAGTGTGCTGAGGGAGAAACAGCTGCAAAATAACATCTCTTGAGGGTCTGATTTAAATCTCAGAAAAAAAAAAAAAAAAGAGAAAGAGAAAGATTTACATCAAAAACCAGCGTGATATTTTCTTTGCTCACCTGTATGCGTGAGTAAGGCTTAGAGACATACAGCCAAAGCCCATCTTCAGCCTATGGAGACCAATCTTTGTGAAATGTCTCAGTGGTCAGTGGAAGGGGTAGACCTAACTCAGCCTCTTTGGAGCTCCAGATCTCAGCTGATGCAGAACATAGGCCACAAGGAGGTAATGGACAGAGGTGATGTTGTGAGCACGTGGCTGCCTTGCTCCCAACCACCTTGGCTGGTAGGGTCTGACCAGATCCCCTTGGGATTGTGGTGGAGTTCCTGAGTGCTCCTCTGGTGACCGTTCAGGACCATTGCCGGGACAGGAGGCTCCCTGCCTGCCTTGCTGCAAGGGCTGGGATAGCTTTGCTTTAGCACAAGTTGAAATCTCCAGCCTTCATAGACAGTCTGCTTTTGTGTTAGACGGAGATAAATAGAAAAAACAGCAGCAGTGTGAGTGTATATGAGCCCAAGACATTAAAATTTCTGGCTGCGTTATTCCAAAGTAGACAAATCATATTTATTGCTATTCTTTGAGACAGAGAAAGGTCAGAAGGACTGAACACCACTAGGGACACAATCATAGCCCTCAGCTGCGTATAACAAACATCATATTCTAGTGCTAGCTTCCTGTCTGAGAACAGAAAGATGACAGGCATGGACAGAAGAAGGTCTCAGTATGAAGGCTGTGAGTTTGTGCAGGCCTTGCTGTGAACCCCTTTGTAATGGCTGAAATAAATTTGTTAGAAAATTGCAATCCCAAGTCAGCAAGGATGAATCTTGCTTATCATTGTTAACAAATACTGGCATTGTGTATATACTTCGTGTACTGTGAATATCTTCTGTAGTAATCTAATAAAAGCTGTTTTTTGCTTTGTTCTTTTCACTGTCATAGTTTTATGATTTTTGTTATCAACATTCCACATCATAACATCATGTGAGGCACTGGGAGTTAAAGAGTTAATGCTCCAGTTCCATGGACTGCCAGATTTCTGGGTACCTGGCTCTCAGAAGAGAACTACATACCCCAGAGGACTTTGCGTTCCTATTTTCCACCCAGAGAGACAGATAAAACTGCACACAAGTCCCAAGACTTCCTTTTTTTGCTGGTCTTCTCAGCAGTGGAGGTTTCCTAGCTGTCTCACCTTCAGCTTTAGTGTAAAGCCTTCAGTTTTGGACACCCTCTCTCTCATTTTATAGCAAATGAGTTTTCCTCCTCAGATCGTTGCCACTGTTTTGTTTTTAGGCCCATCTCCCTACCCTCTCCCTTTTCCCCCTTCCTTTTTCCCAGGTCATGGATCTGTGGGTCCCCCATTCCATTAGTCATGGAACCGGGCCAAACTGGCCCATAAACTATTAACATGAATCTATTTCAAAATGATTTTTAAATAGAAGAAATGTACCATCCATAAATTCTCTGCCCCTGAACTACATGGCAGCATTGATATCCCTATTGTACTGCTACCACAGATCTTCCATGTTTGTGGATTGGGGCCTTTTTACTAGAGCCCTAGAGTTCATCACAGGGCAGATCATCTGAATCCCTTGTTGTTTTCAGACAGGTAAGCAACAATTTATTGAGGAATGAAAGCTAATCTTTATAGATGCAAAATTCCAGGAGATCTTGACTGTTCAATCCTTAGTCCTTGCTGGAGCAGCATTTAAAGTATCCTTTACGGCACAAGGTTATATATACATTCACACCATCCCTGTATCAATATGGATTTCAGGTCTGGCAGGATTCCCAGATCACTGTGGCTCTCCAAAAGTCTCAAACAGAGGCACAATGTGCAGACAGAGAATGCTGTGAGCCAAGCAGATGGGGTCACGTTGTGCCACCACTTGCTTCAAAATCTCATTAAGGAAGGGCTGGGCATTGTCTGATCTCAGAAGGACATGTTTGGATAAATTATTTCTACAGAGAGGATCCTGCAGGAGAACGTTTCAGCTGTCCTTACTCTTTCAGGCATGGAAAGCAAGAGAACACATTGAGCAGGAATAAAGCCCTCAGAGGACTGGTTAAATAATCCACTGTCACATTTAGGTAAAGAAAGCCATGGTCTGGTTGCAGAGGCAGCATCAGAATGGACACAGATGATGAAAATGATTTAAACAACACCAAAAAATAACCCTGCAAGTGATCTAGTCCTGAAAACTCTCACTCCACGTGGAGTAAAATATATTTGAAGACAGTTAAGAGGTGCCTCCATTATTCAGTGGGAGGAAGGTGGATCTGCAGTGCAGCCCGCTGGGCGCACACAGCCAAGCAGACACTAATGCTTGCATTTAAATCCACAGAATGCTTCTTTCTTTTGAGTGACTTCTGAGAGCTGCAGATCTATTTGAACTTAGAGAAGCTGAGGAAAGAGAAGAAAAGCTCAACAGCATCCGTGGCTTTTAGATACCAACGTCTTTTCTGCCTAGAGGTAAAAAATTACAATAATAAAATAAATTCACAAGTCTGTTGGGTGGCCAACCCATGCCCCCCCAGCCTGGCTGTGCACCAAGCTGCTCAGAGGCACGGAGCCACGATAGCATCCCATCGAGGGCTCAAGTGCTTGCTTCACTCTGCATGAGTCAGCTGCTGATTTCAGAAGAACTCTTCACACATAGAAAGTGGAAAGCTCTTCAGGGCTTTTGATGAATCAGGCCCCAGGGAAATTGTCACAGGGATGTGTTAAATTCAAATAGTCACCTTTTTTAACAAAAAGATTAGTCTTATTTTGGCCACTTGAGGTTTTGCCACAAACCAACAGAGGAGCTCTCTGCAATACAAGAAATGGCAGGGAAATGTAAATGCAAATGCAGCTGATGTGTAACCAGTTTCAGTATTTTAAAAGCTTTTTCCATTTAGTTAGCCAGAAGCTGCAAGTGTATGCATTGTGTCAAATAGTAACAATGAGAAGCGCACAACTCTGCTCTGTCTGCACATCTCTGCTCATCCAAAATCTGCATCATTTGTTGAAGGGAAACACAGATGGTCTGACTTGAATTTGGTACATTTTGTTTCACAAAGGGACTGTGAACTCCTCAGATGTACCAAGATGCTTCATTTTGGAAACTAGACAGCTGGGGAAAGGATGGACTGATGCAGTTGTCTGTGGGCGTGTAGTGCATTTCCCAGTGCATTTGCAGGGTTATGTGCTTGACAGGTAGAAGAGACAAAACCAGTGGTGTTTCTGGCTCAGATGCTATCTTTCACTGCTGACATTGCCCTTCCTTCCATCATCTTTTTGTGCCAAATCCTGTGCTGCTGGTAAGGCTGAAGAAGCAGACCCTGCTCTGGGGGTTGGAGGATGCTGCACAGTGCTAACCCTCATTCTGCAGGATGAGGTCAGGGCATTAATACTTCCTTGGCTAAGGAGCTGTAGTTCTGAGCTGGCTGAAACTCACTGCTACTCTTAGCCTCTAGCCCTGGCAGCAGGAGGAAATGCTGCAGTAGCTAAAGGCTCTGTGAAGAAAGACTATTTACAGTTTTCTACTTACCAAAAGGAACAGGCAGGGCTCATACAAAAGGTATGAGGTCAAATGGAAAATAATACCTGGTCATCTCCCTTCTGCACTCAGCACATCCCAACACTTCATTTGAAGTAAGATGTGTCTCCTCTCTGTGTTCCTACAAGAAGACAAGCACTGAAGTACACTGTAATCTTTGACAAGCTCACAGCTGAAGAAGGTTTCACAGAATCACAGAACCACAGAATGATGGGGATTGAAAGTGACCTCTAGAGATCATCAAGTCCAACCCCCTGATAAAGCAGGCTCCCTACAGTAAATAGGTCTTGCAGGTAGGCGTCCAGATGCGTCTTGAATATCTCCATAGAAGGAGACTCCGCAACCACTCTGGGCAAGCTGTTCCAGTGCTCTGTCAGCCCCACTGTAAAAAAGGTCTTCCACATGTTTGTATGGAAATTCCAGTGCTCCAGTTGTTGGCTATTCACTGCACCTTGTCCTGTCACTGCACATCACTGGAAAGAGTCTGGTTTCCTCTTTGTATCTGTGAGTCTTGATCCACGTTTAGGCTGTGGTATCATCCCAGTGAAGTGTAGAGCAGGAAATATGACCCCGTCACCTAGCAGTCTGGCCACACACTCCATCAGATATTTAGCCAAGCGACGTGAAGGCCACTTCTGTCATGGATTACTGTCTTGATATTCTCCCAGTATCTCTCATCTCATAAGCTTTTAATGCATTGCTTTACAGTGCTGGGTGAAAAATGTCCCTTACAGTGGGTGCAGAGATCAGTGTGCGGATCCCCAAGGGACCCACATGGGACAGCTGGAGAGCTCCAAGTGAGTTTCAGTGCCAACCTGCACATCCTGCACAGAGCAGACGTTCCTGGGTCTGAACAGGACAGAGCTCAGTGAGCGTGGGAGATGCACAACTACTTACTGTGGCATGACTTGGATTACTTGGATGGACACCTCAGGTCTCAGTTTTGGGTTGTGGTAACTCAGTTCTCTCTCAGCCCCTCTCCAGATCCCAGTGATCACTACCACATGTAGCCTGCAGGATATTATTTTGGGATCACGGAACACTTTTCCATGGGGCTTCTATGTCATTCTTGTTTCTGGGCGCCCCATTCTGGTGGTAGGTCAGGAAAGGAATTTACTGCTATTTGGACCACTGCTTTATTTGTCTTAACACTGGTACCTACTGGAAACAGCCAAGAGGTTGCAAGAGGTGAATCTAATGCTCTTTATGAGGACAAAGTGCTCCAGAAAGGCACACGTTGAAAAAGCTCCCAGGAGTTCTCATTAAACCTCAGAACCAGCAAGTCCTGCAGCCAAGCTGGCCTTGCCAGAAGTAGGAGATTGAAATTGCTAACAAAGAAAAAATCTGATCATGGTTTCTAATTGATTCAGCCTCTCCTCATTTATTTATTTATTTTTCCTTGTGAGTCTTTGGATTCTGGTGTGTTTTGTGTTGTTGTTGTATTTAATTAATGTGATACCTACTTCAGTGTCAGCTTCTTTGCTACCTCAGTTATAGAACTGCATGCTTAAACATTCAGGTTAAATCATCTCCGTATCAGTGCAGCACAGTCAAGATAGGGGCCTGTGGCATGTATAGAAGTGTAGCAGTCAGGATATAACTGGTGTTATCATGCCTTCATCATAATTGATGAAATAGTGTAGTTTACAACAGAATGCAAGACAAGCACAAGGCCTAGGAATATGTGGGACAAGCAGCATTAATAGCAAGACAAAAGCAAATGAGGTAAGTGTTATAGTAGCAAAGGACACTGGCAGCTCCTTTTTGGAGAGGGGCAGCAGCATAAAAAGGCATAAACAAGGGCCCCAGATTCTCCTATTCTCAGACTCTCGTGACTCTGAGTGACCAGGGACCACTTCCAAACTATTAGCTCCACAGTACTGTGCCATCACAGCTAATTTAGGCTATGACTGTAAAGGACTAAGAGTTTTCTCCATGTAGTGATGATGGTTAATATTGTGTAAGAATTGCCCATTAGCAAGTGCATTGCTAATGAGTTAATTTAGCAGGCAATTTAGCTTAAGAGTTTAAGGTTGGCCTGGTTTGTCAGCTCCCATCACAGAGCTCTCTAACAGCCTAGCTAATATGAAGATGCAAAGGTAGGACCTACCTAAGGTGCTGCTGAACCTTGAGGCTGCTATAAGTACAGTTTTATTTGTACACTAAAAGCTGCAGTATAGCCAGTGGCAACCTGTGAACTTCCCAGTGTTATTATTACTGCCCCTTGTTTAGAATCTGAAAGGCTTGAAAGGTGAAACAGCAATTGCTGGGGCAGGAGGTCATTTGCCTGATGATTTCATGCTCCAGGAGTCCTATTTTCAAGCTCTTCTAATACAGTAGATGCACATTCGCTTTTCAGTTAAAGTGGAGTTTTCTTGTTTGTTAGGATAACTTCAGGTGATGGAGCTCCAAGGAGGAATTCAAATAAGCTGTGATAATCATTGCATATCACATGAACTGGCAAGTCTATTCCAACTAAGAACCCAATTTATTAAAGATTTAACCTGTTTTTTTGTCTGACAATGGGATTCCAATCATGTTACGTTTTTCAATCTTATCTAACAAGGGCAAGGAATTAAAACAGTCCACCAGTCCAGCCTCAGAATGAAGAGAATCCTTTATTTCAGACTCAGCGAAGTATATTCCAGACTCAATCTTTTATACTGGTAGCTCATGGATCAGTCTCCTCATGCTGCCCTGCCTACCAGCTTGCCTGGAATTCTCCTTCTGCTGCACTGCAATTAAGCACAGAATTTTTCTCATGCTCAAGATGAGCTCAGTGTTGCTAAAGATGTTTTGGCCTCAGTTCCTCTTCAAGGTAACTGTAAACAACTGTAGCACACCTTCTACATTTGCAAGAGAAAATCGACAGGGAAGAATGTTGTTTAAAAAGGTGTTCTGCTTGTTTAAAGGCCAGCTTGAGCTATAATTAGGCAGTGCTCAGCTGGATGCGGAGGAGGTCCCTGAGCTGTAATATAATACCTGTGTGGAATAAGAGTAGAAATAAATCCATAATGCCAGCCTACAAAGCAGATAAAACTGAGAATAAAATCGAGCAATTGAAAATAAATAAATGCAGGACTGCAATCTGCATCAGATTTACTAACCACGTGTTAGCCCAAAGCTTCCCTCCAGCTTACGCATGAACTCCTTCCATGTTTAAATGTTTCCACCTCAGAGGCAAGAGGAGATAGATGCAGGTGGGGTGGCTTTGGGGAAGATGAGACCACGCTGAAGTGTTGTGAAGCACTGAGGACGGTGGTAGGAGCACAGCCATCCTTGGAAGGATGCAGCAGTATGGCAAGGCAGCTTCCTACAGGTCCACCCCAGCTGCCTTCCACTCCACTGTCCTTCCCAGAAAATTTACTTCCAGCCAGAAGCACCACGAAAGCTGTGCACTGCTGCTTGGTATGATTTCAACTAGATGTGAGTAGTTCCAACATTCATAAATGGGTTCAGAGAAGACAAGGAATTAAGGAGAAGCCCTGTTCTAGGTACCTGCAACTCCTGGTGGCCCTCTGGTTACTTGTTGACATCCTGCTCCCTGGAGATTCAATTTTGGTGCAGACAAAAGGGAAGAATGGGAGCTGAAATTCCTATTCAGTCAGCATGATCACTCCTACCAGCTTACAGGGCCCTCGGGCAGCTGGAGCTGGCTGGGAACAAGCATAAGATGAAGAGCTCCATTTCCAGTAGTCAGGAACCTGATTGGACCAGCACAATCCATGCATCCATCTCAGCTCTGAAAAACAGGACAGCAGCACTGTGCCTACAGCTACCCTGCTCACACATAACGTGTGTTTTATTAGGAAGTGCGAAGAACTATCAAGTTGCAACTTCCTTTTTAGTCTCATTAACTATTTCACTTTACCACAGGACACGTCAATAAAAAGGCATCCTTAAGCTGTCTTGCGTCTGCCAGGCCTTGGGGAGGGCACCTTCCCACTGCAGAGAGGTCTCGGACCAAATGCAACATACAGTTCACAGCATATTTGGTAAAAATGGAGATGAACAAAAGAACGTGTAGTTGGAGACTAAGTCCCCCATACGTTTTATCTCTGTGATTCAGCATATTACACATTTCTGACCTTGTATCAATTTCTGTTTTTAATGGGGACGGTGTTTACAAGAACCAATTGTAACTTGACCTACTTATGCTTTCTTGATCTAAGAATAGCAAGTCCTGGGCTGCTGCTGCCTGCCAGGACTGACAGCTGCTCGTGAGATCACTACCAGGCATACTTTAAGGGTGTTTTCCACTTAAGGAGATCTACAAGATGTCTTTTGCCTTTTTTAGGTTTCATTTATTGATAGGGAAAGAAAATTCATTTTAAAAAGACTGTGGCCTAAAAATGGTCCTGCAAAACATCCTCAGGGTTAGTAGAGCAAAGTGAGAAAGAGAAGTGGCAAAAGAGGAGAAATCTATGACTGTGTATGCTTTATTTTTGGTTTCTAGAGTCTCATTATCAGCTTGGACATCTCCACAGCCTGTTCCATTCCTGGGCTCCTCAACCCAACACAGAGCTGTCTGTGTGTGTAATGTGGGTCCATTTCTGGGCACATTTGTATCCTCTATTTCTCACCCTCCTAACCTAAATCCATGCCATCCACACAACTCCAACAAAACATGGGGCACTTCCACTCAGCAGCTGTGAATGGATCCTGCTTGTCCTGCCCCATTGCCCACCTGGTGCCAGCAGGGAGCAAGAGGCTCTCAACACCGCTGAAGGCTTTGGGGCTTTTCAGCTGCTGACAACATACTTTCCCAGAGATCAATCACTTTTGCAGGATTTCTGGTTATAGCTGTTTGATTTTTTCTACTTCTTTAGTTATAACTTTATTATTTTCCTCCCTTTGGGATTATAACACATCTTCTGGGTAATACATGCCCCACTGTGCTTTCATGAAAGATGAACCAGAGATATCAGTGTTGAATAGGACTCTCACCAAGGCTGCCACCAGCGTTTCAGCAGGGAGCACAGCTTAAAGCATTATCTGACCCTGTGCAGAGACCTCCTGATGTCAGGAGCTGGGGTATGGTGCTCCTCCACCTTTTTCTTCTTGCTTCTGCTGCTTTGCAGAGACTCAAGGTGGCCAAGCATATATCCTGGTAGGCCATGGCTAAAAATTCATCCCAGTATCTGAGACAACAGCAAGAGAGGAAGACTGTATTTAAAATATGAAGCACTCATCAGCTGAATATGAGATTTATTAATGTGGTCTTTATTTGCATTAAGCCAGTGATATTTATTAATACTCATCATTCATATTAGACGTGTTTTGCAGAAACACATTTTTATCTGCCGTTCCTTGTCACCTGATTGCTGTTATTAACTGCTGTGGCTTTGTGATTTGCTGCCTTTGCATATCATAAATTACTTGAATCACACATGATTGTCATCCTCTTGAATGAGCACTGCAGATTTATGGACAGGGATCCCTTTCTGCCCTCAAGTACATGAGGACAAATTCAAAGTCTTAATGGCTATCTCTAATTTATAAAGTCTCTCAACCATTTGGTAAATAAAAGTTTTCCTCGACACCCAAAAAGCCATTTCCACATGTGCCCTCTGAAAGGCATTTGTTTTATTGTTATATTTTATTGCAATAACTTTCATCATTATATTTTGTTAGGTCTTATCTGAAGATCGGAACACAACTTGAAAAAGTGCTGTGCATTTAAATAACAAGAGCATTCCTAATACAAAGAATTTAAATCTATATCTGTCAAAATAAAAATATATAGGACACAGAATACATAGAAGATATCTGATGTAAAGAAACTAATGAGGACACAAAAGAAGTCTAAAGATGCTACTGATTCGGGGACTGGGAATAAAGCTCTTCTGCTGGCACAATTGAATATACAGTGCTTCAATGAAATCATTGAGCCAAAGAAACCTGCACATTCAAATACCTGGAAGATAGGCAGCTTACCTGGTGTGTATTGATAATGATATCCCTCATATCATTTTCGTTTTGCTTTGTTTATCCAGTCCTCATCTTCAGGACAGCCTGAGCTTTTACCACACTTCCAGAGCGATCCCAAGGAGTTCAGAACTGCAGACTGTGGTGGTGAATGAGAGAAATTACCCACTGAGGGACCGCTCTGAGTGCCTTGAGTTGGAAGAGACCCACGAGGACCATGAGTCCAACCCCTGACTCCGCACAGGAAGACCCAAAATGCAAACTGTGTCTGAGAGAGCTGTCTAAGTGTGCCCACTGCCCTGGGCAGCCTGTTCCATGCCCACCGTCTCCGGTGCCACCACGAGTCCTCCCCTCAGCCTGCTCTGCTCTGGGTTGAACACCCAGGGCCTTCAGCTGCTTCTCACTCACCTTGTCCTCCAGACCCTTCCCCATCTCTGTAGCCCTCTTCAGAAGGCTTTCTAACATAGGAAGAGAGTTTGCACTGAGGTGTATCCAAATGTGTGTTATCTCACTGTGTTTTGCTGTGAGCTTCTTGTGTCAGAAAGGCAGCAAGGAAGCCCTTAAAATTAAAACTCTTGCTCTGCTTTCTGTTAACAATTAGTATGAAGCTCAGTGAATGAAAACAATCCTGAAACGTACTTTGTAGAATTGCATTATGAAAATTGTTTTAATGAAAAACCATATGTGCTTTATTAGAGTCCATACTGACTGCTCTGAAGGCATGTACTTAATCAGAATAATTGCTCACACTTCTGCAGTTTAGAGGAAAGCCAGAGATGCACACAACTGCTGATGTAGATTAAAACTAATTTACAACCTGAAATTCTGCACCATGTTCTGCAGCAGCTCAGCTTGAGCTACAGACACCTCCCCTCCTCCACTCGAGCTTGATGAGATGGAGAGAGGCAATGGTTTCTTGCAGAAATGTAGAAGTGTGGTTGTGCTAATGCCTTTGTACCCTTTTTTAATTTAATCAGGCTCTCTCTCACAAAAAAAATGACAAGAAAGTGCCCCAGGAATTGAGGTGGATGTGTGTGGATGTCTGATGGGTACAGAGTAGCATCACTGGGCTAAAAACTTGTACCATAGATGATGAGAACCTCTGAAGCAAATTCACACATGCAGAAAATAGCTGTGAACAGACACAAACACAAGGTGTAGACTGAATAAACAAGCAATTGTTCCTCCCTGCACTCGTCTGTATGAATAAGGTGATGTTTATTTTGGAACATAGTGTTGACAAAGAATGCTGTTCTGGAAGAGCTACAATAGTGCTAATCAATTAGCCACATGTGGTAGAAGAGTCTAGGAGCTCACATACTAAGTTTACCCAAAAGAAAGACTTCAGTACCAAACTCAGTCTCTCTATGGGCCTCCCATGTGAGAAAGAAAAACCAGCTCAGCAAGCTTGAATCTTTCCATAGCTCAATATGATACTATAGTGATACTGTATGCAGTAATAATCCTAACAGCACACATTTCTGGGAGCATTAAAATAAGCTATCTGCAAAATGACTAATGATTATCCTTTCATTTTACTATCTTGCACTGAAAATAACATGAGAAACTTCCTGCTTCCTATGTACAAAGTAGACTTGCTACTAGAAGAGCTGGATCTCCACTTGAAATATGGAGAAACCTTCATATCATTGGGTCCAGCCCTCTGCTCTTGCAGAAATTTACATCCCTGGATCACCAGGAGGTCTCTAAGCCAGTAAAATCAGCATACAATCAAAGCTGGAGATTAGCTTTTGTTTTGCTCTCAAAACACCAAGGTCAAGGGTGTTCCATTACTGTGAATTCATGCACAAATAGGGAAGATTCAGGTCCCTGCGTGTCGTCAGTACTGTGATTACAGAAAGCCTTTGAAAGTTTTAAGCAAAGAAATAAGGAATTGAGTTAGTCCTGCCAGCTTCAAATATTTAAATACCATGAGTTCCTCCAAAAACCAAACAAATAATCTTCAAAGAGCAGCAAATATAGAGCTCTTTTGAGTTAAACTATTATTATTCCTTTGGATCACATTTCTTCTGCAAGCACAAGAACAAGAAAATTATTCTTTTGAAAAAGCAAGACCCCACCTCATCTCAGGTCACTAGGACCCACAGGTCTAAACACACCCCAAGGTGCTTAAAAAAACTGAATAATTGAATCCTTATTGTTGGAAGGGATGATTAAAGGTCATGTAGTCCAATTCCCCTGCAATGAACAGGGACATGCACAGCTAGATCAGGTCGCTCAGAGCCCCATCCTGACGGGCCTTGAATGTCTCCAGGGATGGGGCGTTCACCTGTGGAAGTGCCTCACCACCCCCAGCGTAATAGAGTTTTCCTTATATCCAGCCCAAACCTTCCCTCTTTAAGTTAAAAACCATCTCACTTTGTCCTATCACAACAGACTGCGCTAAAGAGTCTGTCCTCTTATTTCTTTTAACTCCCCTTTAGATACTGAAAGGCTCTCAGGTCACCTCAGAGCCTTCTCTTCTCCAGGCTGAACAGCCCCAGCTCCTCAGCCTGTCCTTGTAACTGGTGTGTTCCATCTCTTGGGTCATACTTGGCCCTCCTCTGGACATACTTCAACATGTCTTTGTCTCTCCTTTACTGAGGACTCCACATGTGGATGCAGTACTCCAGGTGAGGAGCAGGCAGGATCACCTCCATTGCCCTGCTGGCCACGCTGCTTTTGATGCAGACCATGGTTGGCTTTCTGGGCTGCAAGGTGACATTGCTGCTCATGTCCAGCTTGCCAGTACCCCCATGTCCTTTTTGGTAGGACTACACTCAATCCTTTTTCATCCCCCACCTTGTATTGGTAGTGATGGTTGCCCTCTGGGCCCACTGCTTGTCTGTGGTTTACAGGCCAGTTCAGCCCAGTTCCATGTCTAATAGGGCTGGGGAGCTGCAGACCCACACCCCAGGAAGGGGGAAGGAGGAAAAAGGAGAGGGTAGGGATATGAGCCTAAAAACAAAAGATTGGCAACAATATAAGGAGGAAAACTAATTTACTAAATAAGATATTGGAATGCAAAATAATATATTTGGAATTGAAGCTAATAAATCAAACAAAATTAGAGAGTGTGTTCAAAACTGAAGGCCTTACACTAAAGCTGAAGGCGAATGTTCCTCTGCTGAGATGACCAGCAAAAGAGAAAGTCTCAGGACTTGTGTGCAGTTTTATAAAACCATGACACTGCTTAAGCCTGTCTAGGTCTCTCTGGATGGCACCCCATCCCCTGAGCACAACTGCATCTCACAGTTTGGTGTCATCCTCATACTTGCTGACAGTGCACTTGACCCCACTGTCGATGTTACTGATGAAGAGTATTGGTCCCTCTGGTGGACACCACTCATCGCTGACATTGAGTCATTGACCACTCTGGGTCTGATCCTGCCACCAATTCCCCATAGATTAGTACTTAGTAGATTAGTGCTAAATAAACTTGTCTCCAAATAATGTTTTTGTTGAGCATGTATTGGGTTCCTTTTCTGCTAGTCAGTGCTCTTTGTTTCACATACAGGAGAACACTCATTTTTCAGAGGGCAGTGTGATAGCTTCCTTGCAAGTTGGGCCAGAGTCTCTTTTTCCCCTTTGAAATGCCTTAGATTATGACATAGTTTGAAGTTTAAAAATTGCCAAGGAAACTTCTTCAGAAGTGTTCTTTGAGTCAAAGATAAAAGCGATGCTCAGCAGGAACGGGCTAGCAGTAGTCAAAGGAAGGATGAACTCCCAGCAGAAATGATGAAATTCACTCCCTTTAGTTCAACTACCATGTAAGACTACACTAGTCTCTATCAATAATCTTTTTTCTTTCTTTTTCTTTTTTTTTTCTGTGCGCTGTCTACACCAATAGATAGGCAATAAATCCGCTGTGTTTCTGCATTTTTAACCCAGCTGTCCAGGTGCTTATGATGCTTTCCCTGAGAACAGGACTTAGACCACCGCGCACTTCATACCGTGACCCAGATGTCACCAAGAGGTGACACATCTGCACACTTCTGCAGCAGGCAAAGGACACCAAGGCTGCGTAAGAGGACACCAGCCTGGACCTCGAGATGATCCTCCAGATTTAGCAGTGATCTGCTGATACATCAGTGTGCATTTCTTCCCCAATAAATCCAAGAGTCTCAGAGAGTTCGCTGATGTGGAATTGTATACTGAATTCAATGCAATGAATGCAGAAAAGCTAAGATCCTTTTGCAGAAAGGGAGAAATTAACACAGAGAGGCAGGGTGAGCATCCAAACCAGAGATGTTGGTGGTCAGAGGAGCATTTCTGAGAAAATTACTTTTATCTCCTGCAAATCTGACTACCTACCATTAAGCCCCTGTTGCTTGGTTGCACTTGTGCCAAACATGCTCATAAGTTACTTATCGCCTCTACCTTCAGAAGCATTTACAGAGGAAGCTGATATCTTCCTATCCCCCTCTAATACCTGAGAAACATGAGTGTGGAAGATCAAATGACTTTCCTCAACCACCTAACAGTCCTGTGACACAGCCTCTTGGCTCAGCTCCTGGGGAAATGGCTCTCAGCATGGTCCTTCAGACTGCAGCAGGTCCACTGTGATATCTGAGAAGCTGTAATAAAATATTTCCTTGCTTTCTGAGCAAACCTGCACTCCAGGCACCTCCTTTGTGCCTGTGTGTATTGCGGGCTGTAACCCAATGAGTTTGTGCTGACTTCTTCATCCCCCAGACAGCAACAGAATGATACCACAACCCCGCTATGCAAAGTGGTGTTAATGTATTTCTTCTAAGTTAACTAAATGTCGCTGATGTTCTCTGATAAATAAAAGCCCTATAAAACATTCCCAGTGGTGCAGTACTGATCAGGAAGAAATGTATCTCAAGGCAAATCTTTTACACTGAACTTTTTCTATAAAGAATACTTCGAAGCTTCACCATAAATAATTAAACACACTTTTTAAAATATTAATGCAGTTTGTTGATGGCTTCTGTTTTGTTTATGCTGCTTCGAAGATGTTGACTGTAGGCAAGTATAGATCTTGTCTCTGATGAAAAAAAAAAAGCTTTGAAAGTAGTCAAACACCTTTGCGGTTGAAAGTCTTTCTCCAGACAGGGACTTTTCACTAAAGTGTGTCGTCAGCAAGGCAGCACTCCTGAGGAGGAAAAAAAGGATAAAACAGAACACAGCAAAGTCACTGCAAACAAATCTGCTCAGTGTTTGACCAGCTAATGTCAGCTGCTTACAAATGCCAGAAATTTGGCTCCATAACGCCGCTGTCAACAATATGCAAGCATAGACAGGGATGGTCTGAGGCAGTAATTGATATGATTTTCAAACAAACTAATACAAAAAGTGGCTATCGAAGACACTTCAAGGCACTGCTGAGATACTGGACCATAGTTGTAGTGCATTACTTTCCTTATTATAGTTCCTTTCCATTTAGGAAGATCTTATGGGTATCAGGGGTGATAGCATCTAATAAATGAATACTATCTCTGTTTCTGGAGCCAGTCATGAGGCTGCAGGTAATTAGAACAGTATTTTTAAATTCACAGAAACAGGACAAAGCTTTTCCAAATGTTTTTCTGTTTTGAAAGATTAAAGGTTTCCAACCAGCTGATGACAGGGCACTGCAAGGAGTCTGGAGCATTCCAGTTTCAATCTCCCACCAAGCAGAGGGCATAAGTGCCATAGCTCTGGTGACAGCTTTATGAGTTGAATACATCTCCAAGCTCACTCTTCTAAGAACGATCCTACTTGGCCAAGAGCAACTTTTGTTGTGAGCTTCAGGCACTCTGCTTCCAACAGTTCCAAGCTGATCCATCACTATTATTTCTGTGCTGTTTGTTGATGCAGCTTGGTAAGAGCAGCTGCCCACTGGCCTGAACTAAACACCAGGGATTTTATTTTATTTTTTAAATAACAAGGCTTTTCTTTTAAATTAAAAGTAACTGAGAAAAATGAAGAAAAAGTGGCAACTGCTAGTTTCTATGTGGAGTCTCAGACATGCAAAAGCAACTCTTACATCCTTGCCTTTGTGTCAACACAATAAAATAACTACTTTTAAAATACCAGAATTAAAGTTTCTCCAGTTGCTGCAGCAAACCTGCAGATGATAATGGTTAATCTGTTGTACTGAATACAGGTATCTATTGTTTATGCGATTATGTGCTGAACACAGTTTCCAGCACTGATCACAAATGCAGGGCACTGGTATGCTGGAGCTCCTGTGCTCTGCTGTTTATGTTAAATGAGTTCACTAAGTACTATTGTAAATGGTGAAGCTTATTATATCCTTGTAGGTATGTCCTCTTGGTTTTCAAACGAGAAGGAAGAGTCCCTGTTGATTCCTGCAGCTTCGACAGACACCCACAGCAGTCAGCTTGCCTGCAGACCTGTCACTGCAACATGGCCTTGAGTCAATTAGGCCATTTCAAAATTAAAAAAAAGAACACTGAGTGTCACTAGCAGATGGTGAAGCTCTCTATTAAGTAGATGAAGTCTGGATACATTTCCAGGGAAGAAGAATGAAAATAACAAGCATATAAAACTGCAGTGTTGCTGGCCCCAGAGCAGAAGCGTGGTTTTCTGGGCATGTTCTGCCTCAGTTGAGCAGTGGTGTGAGAGGGGGAATTTTCCTACTCTGGATCATGGTCCTGCATGCACCAGTGAAACGTGGCAGCTTCCCTTCAGCAGTGCTGCAGCGGGACAGGTATTTTCTGAGCAATCGGTCCACCTTTCAAATGGGGCTATTTCAAAACTACCATAAAACCTCCAGATTGCTATTGCATAACATTACGAGTACAGTCCCTTATCTTAGCAAGTTAGCATTAAAGTGTCACAGCATGATCAAAGCACTGGAATTCACACTACTTTCCCTCTTTGCTTGAAGAAGTGAAATTATTAACTAGGTCATTGGAATAAAAATTTAGCTCTGTATGCTTTCACAACATTTTGCTTCACTAATTAATTTCCAACTGAATCCCCTGCCAGAGGATCATCTTACTATAGTGAGACACAGGTCACAGTAGGCAGAAGCTTAATTGGAGGTGAAGAAGTCCCACAAGGACATAGCCCTGCTGCATCTCCATGCTGAGCTGGACCAACAGTGCCACAGGCCATGTAGAGCTGGAACTGTGTGAGCTCCTGCAAACGCAGCCACGGGGCGTTGTTGCTATGGGGCTCTGTCCTCATTGCAAGCATCAGAGCATGCACAGGAATGTGCCGCCTTCACAATTAAGACTTCTAATTAGCTCATCCCACCCTTCAGCCTTCAGCAGTAAAGGCAGAAGGTGGTGGGAGTGGGGGCATGCACTATGTCTGTGATGCTCCGCCGTGAGGCCCCTCATGGCCACTCCCTCCCCAACCCACTGCCTCACCATAACGTCTGGAGCCATCCCAGCTGCCCCTGATTGCTCAGCAGGACTGATTTTGCTGTCATGGAAAGGGGAAGACCAACACACACACAAGTTCATTTTAGTCAACATCAGTGAACATGATCAGTATTGCGATCAAAATTTAACCAGTAAAAGCATCCTTAGGTCAATCCCTCACTGAGAGAAATTAGATTGGCAGCTGTCATCTGCTCTCTTCCTTTTTTATGGGAAGAGCATGAAGGACTTGGCTTCAGGGACATTGACCCATCAGCTTTGTCTGCTGGTTGTGGAGCACAAACCTCAGAGGAGCTCTTCCCTGAGGCTACAGGTTGACCCAGTAACAAGTAATCCAACATGCAACATCCCCAGTTTACGATACAAACTGAATATTGAATCAATTCAATAAAATGTCACTGATCTGTCACTTCTGCTAACTGAACTAGGGACAAACGGAGACAGTCCCTGTGGAAGACTTCGTAGCACTACCAACAAACTTGCCTCTAAATTCTGTCAGCAGCCTTATAATACTTCTAAAAGACTTTTGTACTCTTTTTGCAGAAACAAAAAGTAGCAGTTCTGCAAATTCTCTTCTTTCAGTACTGAGATGAAAGGTTCTTTTCTTTTAAAAAGTTGCCAGCTCTTAGTTGATCATAATCCTGGTAATGGAGTCTTAAGGTTAACTCTCCGGGCTGGAGTGTTTGTCTTTTGAAATGTCTTTCATGTTTGGATAAATCATTCTCTTTTTTTTTTTTTTTTTTCCTCAGCATTCATTCAAGCACTATCAGAAGTGAAGGCTCTGTAGAGCAGGGAAAGTAGAGAAAATAGACACCTTGAAATAGCATGGAGTTTTGAAAGCACCTTTAAGATAACCCAGATGGTTTGGTGCAAGATGCTGCTCCAATAATGTTTTATCAGCGATAGCAGATAAAGAGGCTCACTAGAGCCTCTGAAGGAGCCACCCCAACCACTGCATGCTACCACAGTGCACACCACAGAATTTGCAGAGTAGCATTATGGGATGGGGAGCATGTGCTCTGCAAACTCTCTGGCTGTCCTCTACTGAAAAGAGACCTCAGTGAAAGACAGCAGGACCAGGTATGCACGTGGGCCAGACATTTAAGAGGCTGCCATCACACTTACATGAATGAATCTTGCACTAACACTCATCACTGATTCATGCAGGATGAAGTACGTGCAGATTTCTGGAACCCAAACGATTCACTGCAGAAAACATGCAGAGGGGAGCAAAGGATGTTTAAAAGGTGCCTGGGCTGCGGGTGGGGTCTCCTGAAATGATGGCACAGCAGGAGTGTGCTGCACACCCAGCCCACGCGGGAACTGCTGAGTCCTCCCCTTCTACTTCCCCTGAGTTACCTGATGGTGCAGCTCATTTCTACCACAGCTTTCACCCAGTGCAACACTGAAAATAAAAATAAAGGTTGTCAGATCCTGTCCTTTGCTTACTGGTCTTCTCCACACAAATCTGGGGAGGACTAGCACGGACTGTTCCTGGAAGGCAAAGGCACAAAGCTCACCTTTAAGGTCAGGATCCAGCATCATGCCCCGCTGGATACAATTCACTTCATTCCAGATCTCCCTGCCCTGCCCTTTCACGAAAGAAGAACTTGAGTGCCAGTCACACAACAGGACATCTTTCAGTTCCTCAGAAACACAGTGATTCTGTGTGTGAGGAAATACACTGTGGTGGTGAGTTCCTGTTCCTTCTTCTCCATGGTAGACCAGCTCCCCAGATAAACTGATTTTTATATTATGTGAGCAAGAATTGCACCCATATCAGCCAGAACAGGAGGAAAAAAATCAGATACAAAGCAGAGGTTTAATTTGGTGTTCTGTGTTTCCCAGTGCCCTCCACATCACACTGATTGTGTGAATGACTCTCTTTGTAGATGCAATGCTGCTCTCTTTGTAGACCCAAACCCTCAGCTCTGTCTGAAGCTGCAGCCTCCATTCTTGCTAAAAACTGAACAGACCAAGGCACAAGCTCAGGCCGCGTCGTGCAGCCATGTATATCACAGATTTTGTCAAGGCTGCTGGCATGGTTTTGCTTCTTCCATTCCATCCCTGGGACAGGTCAGGGTTTAGCACGTGACTGGCACCTCCACATGATGTATCTGTATGACAGAGGCTGACATGGCTCCACAACCAGTTGCACAGACCTGCCCTCTGCCTTTCCCGCAAAAAGCTAATATTGATAATATCCCATACAGTAAAACTCATCACCTGTGGATTTCAAAGCAGACTCCAAAAGGGAGGCTAGGCCCTGCTTTAGCCTGGACATAGAGGTGATTTGGGGCCTCAAACCCTCACCTTATCCCCACAGGCACAGACCAGTTTTTCAGGAGGACCCATGCTGCACAGCAGCCCAGCTGCTGCAGTGGCCACCAGCTGCAGAGCCTAAGGAACACCTTACTTTGATAGATGACACTCAACTGGAAGCTGAGACGTGGAGAGAATCCTCCCACTGAGTGTCCCAGCTGTGGCTGGGCCCTGCAGATGCTGCCAGGGCTCCCGATGGGCACAGCAGTATTCTGGTGCAAGAAGAGCAAGCAGATCCTTCCTGCTCAATGCCTCAGATTAAGGAAACCAATCAGAATAGAAGCCAAATCTCTCCAGAGGCGCACAGGGTGTGTCACCATTTGTAAGTTGGTGCAGCTCTGAGATAAGAAGGCATCTTGTGTATGCACATATGAAAGCCACAGGTAGCCCCAATTACTTCTTGATAATGCAGACATTTCTTATGTTAGAACAACTAGACAAATATTGTAGGGATGAAGGCACCACATCTTTGTGCACACTGAATCCTGTTTGACTAAATTCATAACCTCAATATCACATTAGCACGGCATGTGCATTTAAGCAGTAATTGCATTCCAGCTGCCTGAATGCTCCCCTTAATATAGTCACGCTTCTTTAGTTTTGTTCTGAGCTATAAATCATTCTTGCTCTCACAAAATAAATTAATTTACAGATGTTACAAGAGATAGGATTACCCAGCACAATCTCTCTCTTTTTTTTTTTTTAACACGTGCAATGTATAAACTTTATTAAATGAAAGTAATTTCTTCAGGGAAGGCCAGGGGGCACTGGCACTAATGGCAAATTACAAAGATTTTTTAGCTTCAAGGAGCATAGCAGACTCCTCATGACTGATTTGAAGGAGCTCTGCTGTGTGTAATTCACCAAAGCAAGAATGCTGGTATTATCCTGCACTGGCCCAGCTTTTAAGTACTCACTGATTTTTTTCAGGGCACAAATACTATGCACACATGCACATTATCATCACAGAATGAAGCAGTAGCTTGTTTAAGATTGGTTGGCTTTCTACTCCAAGCAAGCTTTTTAACTCATTTCTAATTTTTCTCAAGACTTTAGTTAATTTTTCAAGGATGGAGTGTTACAGTGGTTCAATAGTTCGAGGCTAAAATCTAAAGCATTCCCCGCTTTGATACAATCAGCATGCGAATATCTGTTTCCTTAAAAAACAGGAATAATGAGCTAAAGTAAAATGAGAATCTCTTCTGGAGGACTGAGGAGCATCCATGCTTGTGTGCAGGCCACATTTAACCTGTTTCCAGGCATCCCTTTGCTTATGTGCAGCTGAGTTACATTGTAGTCTTCTGGAAGATGCACTTCTGCCTGTCAGAGTGCTCTGATGCTGACCAAAATAACCGGACGAAAAGCAGCAACATCGCCCTTGACTGTTGTAGCATCAAGAATGCTCCTAGAGTTGCTGTTCACATAAACTTTCAGTGACCTCTAATTCTGGAGATATTGCTCCGTTCCCAGCCTTCAATACAAAATAAGCCTTGGTATTTCAATAAAGATACTTTGTCATTCTTAAATAAACATAACAGTTTCATTTTGTACAATATGTCTCATTATTTTTTTTAGCCATCTTCTGTAATGTCTTCTTGGGAAGTCATCTGTAACGTGGCTTCAGTATTCACTGCCTGCTCCTTCTGAGCACTCTGAATGCTCTGACAATGGGATTTTCAAGAGAAAAGTACACCTTTATCACAACATTTTAACTACGTATTCCCAGATTTTGTTTCTTTGGAAACAGAGAAGTTAAATACATTTACTGCTTTAAAAACTTGGCCAAAAAATCTCCCAATCAACCAGCACTACCTGATGCAAATAACTATTCAAACTTACTATGAGAAGGGTGCTTCCCCCATGTCTGGGGAGTTGCTCACTCCCATCTCTGAAGGCATCTTCAAGTTCCCTTCAGGTTCTCTGCTTTTGCCTCCTGGAATGTTTATGCAGTGCTCTTGCTTTAGTCAGGTATCTCATTCTTTTTATTCCACACAGCATTCATAGGATTCAATGAAGGCAGAAGCTGGACTTGAGGATCCTTACAGATCCCTTCCAGTTTGGGATATCCTACGACTGTGATCTATGATGATTACAGGGGAGGAACTTTTTATAACAGCATGTAGCAACAGGACAAGGGGAAATGGTTTTAAACTGGAAGAGAGTAGATTTAGACTAGATATTAGGAAGAAATCCTTTATGTGAGCGTGGTGAGACACTGTAACAGGTTGCCCAGAGAGGTTGTGGATGCCCCCTTCCTGGAAGCATTCATGGCCAGGCTGGATGAGCAACCTGGTGCAGAGGGAGGTGTCCCTGCCTATAGCAGAGGTGTTGGAACTAGGTGATCTTAACAGTCCCTTCCAACCCAAACCATTCTATGATCTCACTGCTTTCTGCTGCCATATTCTGATATACAAGACAAGCTACATTTCAGCTCTATGGAGAATGTAAGGCATGAGGTGGCACAGCAGGGGAATGTGAAGAATGCATCTCACCTGGCCCATCTACCACTGCTGGAACATGGGCCAGGCTGTTAGCAGCTTTCCTCCTGGCTTTGAGCCTCTGTGTGCTCTGACCCACCAAGCAGCCAGGTGCAAGGGTTTTCCCTCTCCATTTTCCCTTAATTCATCAGCTGTAGCCGCAGTGATTGCTCAGCCTTGTTGTGCAAGTTACACTGCTGGTATCAACAGCCAAAGAGATCAACTGGAGATGAGGCACAGAAGTAAAGTTTATTTTGAATACAGTGATGTCATGAGCTTGAGTTGGCCAATACTGACCCTAGGTCCTATGTCTTAGATGAAAAAATCACAACTGTTCCCAGCTGGTGACTTAACAAAAATACATCAGCGTTGAAGGGCATGGGAACCTGCTCCCAGACGCTGCTTACTCCCAGAGAGCTCTTCACCCTTTTTATGGCCAGCTCACAAAAAATTCAACTCTCCCACTTCCAGAAAATGGAGTATTACTTTGTGAATATAATAACAAGTATTTAAAGAGATGCTACAGCTTAACTATAATAAATTTTATTCTGAAACAATCCGCTGCAATGATTTGACCTCTATTGTACAAGAAAGAATTTTCCTTTGTCTCTTTCCTGTAAAAGTTTTGAACACTCTTATACAAGAGAAAAATTAAATTGTATCTAGGGGGGAGTGAAGGGTGCACATAAATCTTGTTGAACTTGCTATGGAGTTCCCATAGCTGCTAAGCTTATCTTTTTCTTTCCACAAATGGTCAATTTCCCACCTTGGATAGTCCATTACTACAGACACTAATGCCTGTGAAAATGTGAATTGAGCTTGGTTGGGATCTCCAGTCCTGGGTCGGTTTCACCTAAAACTAGATACTCTAAATAAGAAATCCTGATAAGGAAATATTTGCATCTCTATAGGAGAGCTGAATCAATCTCTCCAAGGACTGTAAAGAGAGCTCAGCATGGTGAGGCTATGACACCTCCAATGCTGTTTGTCTGATCAGTGCAGGTTTAGGTGTAGCCCAAAGTTAAAAATCACAGCTCATCAGATTCTCATCAGATCTAACACTGAAGCTGAAAAGAACTTAAATATTTTGGTGAAAGACCAAGACAGTCCCAGGAGACTTTGCTTTGCCTATTTAGGAATCTTCTGTCTGCTAGTCCAAAATCGTTCATGACTGAGCTTGTAACTTGCACTGCTTCTTTCTGTCAAACTTCTTAAATTGATTGAAATGGATATTTAGAAGACAGACATTTGTAACTCAGTGAAACAGCACACAGTACATAACGTGCGAGTGAATGCTGCTGACAAGAGCTGATATGCTTGTCCCAGGCTTCACATCATATAGAACTGAGTGTGTGTGATGAATGAAAGGTCAAAAACCTTAAAATAGCTGATGTCCAAAAGCTCATCTTCTCCCTCAAATTCTAGTGCAGATAGTGTCACCATTCAATTACTGCTGCACTAATTCTTCCTTTTCCAACACATCACGACATTCTGATGCCAGATAATTTTTTGATGTAACAAAACCTTGGAGGAAGGATGGATGTCACATATTTTCATTAAAATATTTGGGTTTAACACAAGTGACGACTAGATCATTGCTCCAGCTTACTCCACTACTAAAAAGATACACATGAAAGAAACTTCTATGCACCTTCTTTCAGAGGTTTCAGATGATCTGCCACCTGTGATTCATTTACTAAATGAATATTTGCTTCCTCAGGAGCAGTTTGGCTGTCACTTATGCTCTTAAGCAGTAAGCCTTTCTCAAACAACCTGTACCTACTTCCTTCCCACCCACAGCACAGACAGTGGACAGTTTAGCACCCATCCATTTAGAGCAGGGGGTTCAGTGCCTTTTGCTTCGGACATTGCAAATCTAGGCTTCCAATACGAGTTCTGCCACACGGACATACACACGCAATGCATATATTCACCCAAAATGAGATTTGGGAGCGTGGCAGCCACCAGCTGAACAGCAGGAAGCAAAGCATGCACGCTGTTTTAAAGACAATAGAACTCATCAGCTTCTTCATCAGTGAGGTAAACTTCCTCACGTGGGAGCTGTCACACCCCCTCTAGCTCAGCTCTGTCACTCAGCCACTAAGGGACACTGGCTGGGTCTCTGGTGGAGCTGCTGTCACACAGGCTGGTGGCCCAGCATCCCCTTTGATTCCCATTTCAGCACACAGGGAAAATCTTCCCCCTGGTCTTCTTGCAGTGGGAAATATTAGAAAAGATACTGCCAACTTAAGATCTAACGTTTCCTTTTTCCAAGGCTAGCATGCTTTCAGCCCACTGCTGCCCGCCCCTGACCAAAGGCACTTTCAGTTACAGCTCTGCTACAACCCCAGCTGCTGCCTCAGCCTTTCCCTCGGCTGTGCCACACTTCAGAGCCTCTGTCAGTGCTAAGGGCCCTTCTGCTTTCCTGTGCATGCCTTTCTGCCTCGCTGAGAACAGACACACAGGCATGTCACAGCCCATCCCACCACAGAGACATGCAGAGATGCTGAAATGCCACCCAGTGACCACAGAAAGAAAATGCAGCAGATCGGGCTGCAGGTTTGCTTCACCTGGGTTTCATCACACCCAGTTTCAGCTATGTCAATGTTGAACGTCGAAAGTGATCATATGTGGCCCAGAACAGACATCACGGAAGCATCAGCAGCCCGAGGAAGGGCCACAGTGCTGTCTTGGTGACCCCAGGATGTGTCACCTGGCCTCCATGTGCTGCTTCAGGCCTCCACTCAACCCTGGCTCGTATCTTCCAGGCTCTAGAGATGTCACAGACTTCATATTGTGTCTTTTGACAAGACCCCAGGAAGTCCTCTACACAAACAATATAGCCATCTACATCTAGGAGCTAAATCCCACCCTAGGACGAAAGCTCTGCAGTTTTTGAGCATCCACCTATAGAATCAACGGGACAAGAGGCAATGGCTTATGTTGCACTAGGGGAGGTTCTGACTGGAAATCAGGAAACATTTCTTCTTGCAAAGTGGTGAGGCATTGGAACAGGTGGCTCAAGGTGGTTGAGTCCCTGGAGGTGTTCAAGAAACATAAAAGATGTATCACTGAGGGACATGGTTAGTGGGCATGGTGGGGATGGGTTGATGGTTGGACTAGATAAACTTAAGAGGTCTTTTGAACTCTAATGGTTCTATGATTCTATGTGATTTACTTGCCATTTGTTTTATAACTGCACATAGTTAACTTATGACATGGGTAGCATTTAGCTCCAGGTTGTAGGCATGAAAAATTAGGTATAGAGAACTACAACTTCACTCAGATGGCCTCTCTACTGCCACCAGACTTTTCCCCACCTGCCCTTCAGCTTTTTGTTCAGCTTTTGATGTACAGATATCTATAGATACTGAGGTGTCATAATCCATCACCAGAATCTAACCCAAACTGTAAAGCAAAAGCAAACTGCATCTACATGCTTTTCACAGAAACATCAGTACCTCTTCACCCTTCTGTGCATGAAATACTCAGCAAAAAGGTGACGCCTGCTGCTCCAGAATCTGCTGAATGTTTTGCTGTTGCTGACTAAATCTGAGTGAGATTTTTGATGAAACAATTTGCTCCAATGAACTATGCCAAAAGCACAGTCTGCGACATTTGATCATCAGTATCTTCAGAAACTGTCACATTTACTCATTATTGTGAAATTCTGCTGTTAAAGGAATCGTTCAGTAAAGAAAATGAAGTAAGGCAATTTTACATAACAGAAGAAATCTGAGCTTAAAACATAAATAAATCAAGAACCAGCTCTTCAGCTGCTCAAAATTTCATTCACTGTTACTTTGAACACCTGAACCGTGAAGATTTATACAAAAAAAGATCCTTAGATTATTTTACTGACGTTAAAAATGCAGCTCCAAGTATTTTTATCATTTTACAGAAAATATAGAAAGAAGAAAACTACCAATGAATCTCCTGAAAGCACACAACCTTTCAAAGATTGTATCATTACTGCTGCAATGAGGATTGGCTAAGGCCTTCCTTGTTTTATGAAATGCCATTTTTATTCAAATCATTCTGCAGAGACATGTTCCATTTCAGAGAGAACTTCGCTGAGAAGTCAACTTCAGTTCAAACTTCTTTTGCTGTTTCATCCGGAAGAAATAAAATCATTTATTAAGGAAAACAGTACTGACTTTGTCTCTCCCACCTAGTGGGAGTGCACCGAACAGCAAGCTACTGAGAGAAAAATTATAAACACACATATGCAAGCTGCCCTTACAAATAAAATGGGAAATAAAACATTTGCTCCCTGCAGCAGCCCCAGCTGCAACAAGGAATGCAGTAATACAAAAAAAAAAAAAAAAAAAAAGAGACAAACATTTAGCTGGAATGTAAGAAGTAAGTGTTTCCAATGGATAAATAAGGCCCATCAGCATGTGGAAGGTGTGTGTATGTAACATGCCTTCCAGCACTAGATCCCATGAGTGGGTGCCACTGAGATATGGGAACCATGCAGCCCTCAGATGGCACCTTGCAGATTTAGGTCCCTAACAATACAAAGAGCATCTATTCCATTTAGAGACCTGAGAGCTTTCTTTGGCTCAGTTTTTCTCCCCAAGCATTGGCTAAGCTAATAAAGCATTTAAAAATAACAGTCTCTCGCCTTGTAGAGACTCCACATAAATACTACTCTGTCTTCTTCGAAGGGCCAGATTTTCTACATGGGAAAATCAATACAGTTTCACTGATTGAGGATCTGGCCTTAAAAGTTTATTCAATGCATTAAAAACAGCCCAGTACAACATACGCCCTGGCAGTAGAACAGTTCTGCAGATTAATATTTGAAGGAAATTTTGGCAATAAAATAAAAGCTCTGTTTTGAAATGCTGCCGTTTTTCAATCAGTGCTGACCACCACGGATTCTCCTCTCGTAACCTGTACGGCTACCGCTGGCGTTTCAATGTCATTTTCATCAAGCTTCAGTGCAGCATTGTCCAAGCCAGCATTGCATGGCTGCGGCACAGTGGTGGGCTCTGCAGTCTGAGTTGGAGTGGAGCAGTACAGGATGAAGCCCACCATGATGATGACAAAGGACAGGATATAAAGACCTGAAAACTGGCAGAGGAAAAAAGATGCGTTAAGTCTTGTCTCATGCAAAAAGGTGCAAATGCTGCCCTCTTCTTTTAAGAAGGTAAAACCCACCCTTTCTCTTAAATATGTTTTCATAAGCATGATCTCACACTCTACACTCAAAGTCTGGAAATCAAAATTCACCAGCTCCATTTACCGACAGACTCAAGCTGCTGTTTTCCTCTGCACCTCCTTCTCAACACTGCTGGGTAGGGAGTATCTATGAATCCCAGCAGATAGAACTAACGGCCCTGTGGTGACACCTAAGGGAAGCTTTTATACTGGGGAGGGCTAGAACGCTGCTCCCCAGATAATTTTGTTTCATCACAAATCGTTTACCTCCCAGCAAGAAATGAACCTCCCCCTCCTATTGCAAGTCACCAAAGCAGCTGGCTCTCTGCACAACTCAACCATCTGCAGGGCCAAGTAGGTAGGAACAAAACTAGTCTGCTCCCTACCCAGAGCAAGTCCTTGAAGAGAGGAAGACTATGGCACCTTTTACAAGGTGGGTGTCTATGCGCCTTACTGAAAGTGAGGAGTTAGTGTGTAAGGACATGAATTACTGAGGTATATCAGGCATTTGATTTAATATCATTCACTTGCCTGTTGAAAGCCTAACAACTGCCACGATTCATCCATCTTGAAAGGAAAATAAATGCTACCTTCATGATAACAGATTCAATAATACAAAGTGCTCAAGTTATACGCAGCCAAGAACTCTTTTCCATCAAGTTTGTTAAAATCTTCTGTATTGTCGTTGCCAAACCACAGATTAAGAAGTAGGATGATGGACATCATACATCTTAAGAGAAACACAGAATTGTAGAGGTTGGAAGGGACCTCTGGAAATCATTTAGTCCAACTTCCCGCTAAAGCAGGTTCCCCAGAGTAGGCTGCAAAATTTTGTATTTTCTACACAGTCCGACAAACTCCAAAATGTACCCAAATCTTGTCATTTCCTTGAAAAATATGTTATAGTTTGTCAAGCAGCAGAACTGGATGAAGTGAATGGAGCTGAAATGGCAGTAGTCGGACCCAAAAGAGACTGAGGGAAACATAAATGAGTCACTCCAACTCCCAGCTGGTAATCACCTGGCTAGGGAATCCCTGGAAATCACCACACAAAAGGAAAAGCAAGCTGAAGCACCCTGACCCTGCAACATCTGCCCTCTCTCCTTGGGTCTCTGTCACAGCACCTTCAGACCTTGTCCAGGGCTGTGCTGCCATTCAGTGAGACCTGGACAGGCTGGAGAGTTGGGCAGAAAGAAACCAGATGAGGTTTAACAAGCCAAGTGTAGAGTCTTGCACCTAGGGAGGAATAACTGCAAGTATCAGTACAAGCTGAGGGATGAGCTGTTTTGGCAGGGAGGTTGGACTAGATGATCTCCAGAGGTCCCTTCCAACCCCTACAATTCTGTGATTCTGTGAATTCCAGAGACTGCTGAAAATTAACCCATCCTTGAGCAGATTCTGATTTTAGTCCATGTAGGTTACATCCCTTTATTTAATACCAAGTCAAAAGAATACTTGAGGTTTTACTGGAGGACTGTAACTCCATCTAGTGTCTGTATTTTCAGTATATCCTCTGTAAAGGAGTTTATTCAACAAAAATGTTTGAAGACCTTATTTAACATCTTTTGCGGGTTGTGGCATTATTACTGCTCCCTTTTTTGGCTACTTCATTATTTCTAAACACAGGTGCAAGTCCATATTTTCCAAAATACATTTTTGGAAGTGACTTAGAAAAGATATTTTTAATTCTTAAAAGGTAAATACAGTTCATAGATTCATAGATTCATTAGGTTGGAAAGGACCTACAAGATCATCTAGTCCAACCATCCTCACACCACCATCCCTACCCACCAAGCTACTAAATCAAATCCCTTAGCACCTCATCTAAACGCTTCTTGAACAGCACTAGGGACGGTGCCTCAACCACCTCCCTTGGCAGGCCATTCCAGTGCCGGACCACTCTCTCAGAGAAAAAATTTGCTACAGTCATCTATAATGGATGCTCTGTAGTTTTGAGCAGTTTGGAGCAAAGTTTGGAACCCAAAATAGGGAGGAAAGCTGAGCTAAGAGTCTCCTGAAAATTAAAATTCAGCTGTCACTGGGTCCTACCATTCCAAAACTGGTTCTCTATAATGCTGAAGAGAAAGTAACCACATACAAATTAAGTAACTTAAGCAAAGTTCACAAGCTTCTCATTAAGCCTCTCCAGTCACCGAGTGACTGATGTGACTACTCCAATTGCTGTAATCTGCTATGTTCCCACAAGTGATTCTGGATGGAAAGTGTGGGGTGAGATGAAATGTTTCCAGTACTGTCATTAAGCTTGAATAGGCACTACAAAAAGTATTTCAGAGAGCAGTAAAATAATGGCTTTTTGGACAGCAAGCAGAATAATATATTTATCTGCTTTTTTCTTTTTTTCAGCTCCTTTAGTCACTCCTCAACAAGAAGATTCAAGCTCTCAGTACTGCTATGTTTGCAATGAACACATTATAGTTCTAAAAGAAAATATTGGTTTATGGAAATCAAGCCAAAATGCTTCTCTTTCAGAGCAGTCAGATCCAAACCCTTTATTGGATGCTTGGAGAGATGAACCAACTCAACCACAGAGCTCTGCACAGGGAGTACAGCAAGGACTCTATCATCTACCTTGGGAAATGATTACTATCTCTCAATGAATATACATCCCACAAAGTGTGAAATTGTTTCTAAAAATCACTTAACTGCCCAATGAAGCAATGCTAGGTAATTAACTATGAGTCCTGACTGACATCTGCCAGTGACGACTGATATGAGCTACAGAAATTTAGAACTGTAAACAATTGTTCAAGGGCTCACAAAATGCTGTATCCTTATTTTTTGGAGTAAAAACATAAACCACAGTGAGAGAGATTACTTACTTTATAGTAAAACAAGAAGAGTCCAAAGAAAAGACTGTAGAGGTCTGCAGTCAGAATGCCCAAGTTGACCGAGGTTGCACTCGTAACTTTAATCACTACTGGCATGAAGCTGTACAGCCCAAACATACACAGGGCAAATGCAGTGAACAGCAGTGCTGAAAAACAAAGTGAAAATTTACCCCTCAGGCAGAGAATAATCATCTTAAAGATCACTGATATTCTTCAGATGTTTCAAAACTCCACATGTTTATCTTTCAGGATAAGGTCTGCTAAAATATATGGAAATGTCAACTTAGGAAAAACACAGCAAAAATACTTTTTTTCCAAGACTACCCAGTATTGCAAAAAATGACTGTATCTATGCGAGAATGTTCTTGTTCTTCCCTAGTTAGCACAACAGCTGACTGAAGACATTTCCAATAACATACAGTTCTGTTGACATCAAAATGTGTCACAAAACCAATTCTCCCCGTATTTCATTAGGAAGGAAAACAAAAATGTTCTCGCAATGTTCCAATGCCAAACATATTTGTGATTAAACAAGCTGGACTTCTATATGGAAAATGCAAAACCTGAATTCAAATTTTAATATTCAACCCTGCACATTTTGTCTTTGCTGAGCACTTCGAAGTTTACAGAAAATAAATTTGTGACAATATAATAAGAATGCCGCTTAATATCTAGAGAAAGAAAATGAAAACACCAGCATGTCAAATCTAAATGATTATCATTTTTTCAGTGTCCTGAAACGCACATCATTTTTCCATACACATACCAATTTTCCAGTTCCACTGAATTTTCATTAAATCCCTATGTTCCACAATGGCTCTAGAATTAGAGAAAAGATATAACAAGTAAAAAAGAAATAAACAAACACTCCTTCTTGAGTTCAAGTAGAGAAGTTAATGAGCAGAATACATAAGAAACAATTGATTTGCAATCCCTTAATTTATGCTTGAAATGTTATTGAATGGCACTAACTCCAACACCTAACAAGCCTGAAAAAAGACTTGAAAGCTGCAGTGTATGAAAGTCAAGAGCACTTTTACTTAATTCTTATGCCTTCTTCCCAGGCTTTTTCATCCTTCAGAGATTTACTTCTATTTTATATACCATTTGAGGAAATTATTAACTATAATGATGAGAAATGAAGAACATAAAATTCATTAGTTAGGCTTAAGTGCACGTGGTCTATTATGGTTATTTGTAAGAGCATGGCCATGTAATCATGGCCTCATTTTAAACTGAAGTTTAATACGGAAGACCTCTAACGATTACCTCCTAAACCTTTCCACAGAGAAAAGCCATTAAGAAAGACATTCCTGCAAGCAGTCCTCAGTGCACTGCACGTCCTCGTGAAGGTCAACAAAATTGAAAATAAAGCCAAGTATTGTATGTTGCAGGAGTTGAGCTTTAGAACTGCTGTAATAACAGCAGCACAAAAAAAAAGGATATAAAATGAATGCTGATCAGGAACAAAAATAAAATTCAAATAGAAGGAGTCCCATGTAGGCCAAATGGACAGGCAACAAAGAGATAATTTAACAAACACATCATTTCATTGAAGACAAGCAATCATCTGTAGAACAGTCTTAATTAGTTTTAAAATAAATATTAGATCCTTACAGCTGTAGACCGCTGATAATAGTCCCAAACAAGCCCACCATTCCTAGAAACTCGACTCTGCTCAGATTTTTCACAATGTATTCCTCACTCACATTAGATATGGCATACAAAGAAGCACCCAGAAGAACTAAGACATCTCCAATCACCACGTCACTTCCTGTACAGAAATATTAATCCACAATAAGGGCAATGCTGCAAACACTTTTTTAAAAAACAACTTTCCTTAAATAAGACAAGCAAATGTATCTCTAGTATCTATTTTCTTAGCAAGGAGGGGGAAAAGAAATGCCTACATGCAAGCAGGTTGCAGGCTGACCCTGCTAACTGCTCACACCTCTGGCACAGTCTGGAAGGATCTGAGCTTGACACTTACATCATATCCTGACCAAGCCACTACTGTACAGTGTGGTCCAGTTCTTCTGCCAACATCAGGCAGAAGAACTGGAGAAAAGTCCAGGTTAGAGATGCTCTACACTTTTCTGAGTTTCAGCTCTGATTCTGCTGTAAGGCAAAAAAGCATCTATTCATTTGAGTGGAATCTGAGCTGAGTTTCAGGTTTATGGCATGTCTAAAGTAGGCACTCTAGGTGGGTGGCAGCATGTGTCATGCTGTGATGTGTATGTACTGTGCAAGTGGGACTCACTGTAATACAACAGTCATCAATAAATGCCATCCCACATCAGCTATTCTGCAAGTCTATTACTGTTGTTTAAAACCTTGAATTGATTTCAGACTTCCTTCCCTAAGCCAGCTGGCAAATGCTACAAAGATATATCTGCTATATGAGGGTAACCAGCAGTAACAACACGCAAGTCACTGAGTAATGCTCAGGTGTCCTGCTGGGAAAGAACATTTTTCTCCCTTAGAGTCAAGATATTTGTGTCACACAGAATTAAAGCTTAACCTGAATTTATCTTTCTACCTTACCAAAAGCAGAGGCCCCACAATAATGTCAAGAAGGCTTAGCTTTACACTGCCTGATAATGGTAATTATACTTTCCTGTCCTGCTATTTGCTCACATAGAAAATTGCACATCAGAAAAGTCTACTCATAGACTGACAGAGCGCAATTAAGATAAGGTCTGAAAGGGGAGAAGGTACCTTTTCTCAGACCATCTCACACACAAAATGTGAGAGCTTTCAAGAACGAGGCCTTTCATCAGGTCTGATTAACAGCAATGACATTTCACACCAGTGTTTCCCTTTTAATCCCAATCTACAAGCAAACAAAATTTCACAACTCCACATAAACTGGTATCTCCTCAGCCACTGTCTTCCTGAAGAAATGCAAATAGCAGTGCGTCTTCTTTTTTTTAAATAAAGCTACACCCATTCCCCCTGCATTTATTTCTCTTCCTCCTTTGCAAGTCAGAGCACCATGGGAGCCACGACCCCTTTTTTCCCTGCACGATGCAGAATTCCTTACCTTCACTGTCTTGCCTCCCTGCCAGAATGTCAGCACCCACCATTGTTCCGACACCCAGCAAGCAGACAGCAACCGCGATGAAATGGATCAGTCGGTACCTCGCACGGAGAATGAACCAGGACAAAGCCATCAGCACAGGAATCCCAAAACAATCCAGCAGCTGTGTGCACAGAGAAAACGATTTTGAATAGAAGGCCGCTCCAAATCTGAGTTTCACTATCCTGAAAGCAAACACTCAGGATTTTATTTTCCGTAACAACCAGATGTTACTGAAAGACACAAAACAACCCTTGTGGATTCATTTCAGTGCTGGAGGGACCACATCCACAATTTGACCGTAAAATGCATTTCAGAAGTGAGGAGGGGCTGGTGGGGCACTGCGCTGGAAGGAACTCACTAATCTGGAAACTCTTCCAGTGGTGGATCTAATCAATCCCTGCAGCTTCACAAATTAGTGCTAAGACGCTGCACTGAAGCCACATCGCTTCCCAAGACACCGGTACGAGGAGATTGTTCACTGACACATCCTTTTTTTGCCCCTCCAGCTCAACTTTCACTCCTCCTCAAAACTGTAATTAAAGTTTGGGGGTACACTGTTAAAATCCAAAAGTGCTTAGATCATACAAATGATCAAATGTTGCATCAAGGCAAATAAGGCAAAAAACTGCAAGTGTTGTTTTGTTTTGTTTTTCTTCAGGTGGATCCTACCAAAAAAGCACTGTTAATGTGCTCGAAGCCATGTGCAAAATTGGTGAAAGAATAACACGAAAAACTGCTTTATTAAGTCATCTTCCCAATCTCCCAGCTTCCTAAAATTATGTACAACTCATCAATGTTTTTTCAGTTCATCACTGTTAAAGCTGACCCTCAGTCAGAAACAGGTAATTCTGTGATTTATCTGGGCCACTGCAGCAATGACACACGAGAGCAGGAGTATAGAAGCATTTCAGGTATGTCTGCAGACAATGACCTGAGAAGATCTTAGGTTCAAGGATGTCTGCACTCCTTGGTAAGCAATGACACTGACTTCTGTTTCCTTTTTTCATTACTCCCACCCTGCGTGTTCCTAAAACCTTATACTCCTTTGCCTCACTGAAGCTATACTCATTTCTCCCTTGTTGCAGTGGAAACAAAATAAACAAGAGTTAGCTGTATACCTAATGCAGAAAAATGAGTAGCGGCACTAAATGGACTTAATGTTCTAGAATAACCAAATAATATCAAGAACATTCAGCTAAGCATAATTGGTTCAATATTTAATTCAACAGAATAGACATTGTTCTCTAATTTGACTACGAAAGAACGAAGTGAATTTTCTGACCTGCCTCAATTGAGTTGAGCACATCGGGGACCAGTTTACAGCAGAACGTGTAGTTAGCCTTCCAAAGTCTGCTCACAAATTACCCTTAAACCCTTAAAACCTGACCTCCTAAAATCAGTGCCAAGGATGGGGTCCAGGTCACTAGGACCATGGCAGAAGGAAAATCAAATCGAGGCAAGAGCCAGCAGTCATTCCATGATCAGCTTTTGTCAGCTTCTACCTACCACCATAGTCTTGTATTCATTAGTTCAGCCACTGCACACAAGGATTTTAACAAAACAGACTCAATAAATTGCAAGATTGAACTTGTGTAGCTACAAATATAAAAGCCTTATCAGCACATCACAGAAGAGGTTGTTACAGATTAAATCCTAATGGGGATCCCTAATCCTCCCACCTATTTGTCTTTGTTCTTTGGACTGTCTCCAGCTAGCCCAGCTTGAGAGGCCTGCATAAAGGAACGGGCACTTGCCCAGGCTGTATTATCAGATGTCAGAACCACACAAGTTGTAATACATTGTATCATGTATTTCAGTACAACCTTGGTCTACTGAAAAAATAATATGCAGTGAACTTCTGTCCTTTTCTCTATCTCAACTTTTGTCTAGGCTCAGAAAACAAAAGAAACAAACAAACTTACCAACAAAAAGAAAAAGCCCTAACAGTCTCCTGGGACTTTTTTGACAAGTATCAAGAAGAGTCATTTATCTGTTTCACCAATTACGGTTCAGCTCTCATAACTCAAGATTTTCCACTTCTGGTGTGAATCAACTCTCAGTGCAGAAATGTATTTGAAAGCACAGAGTCTTAAAGATTTATCCTATGTGAAGAAATACTACAAAAATACTTATTAAAAAAATGTTTACACACGCATCTCCCCAAGATAGACATCTCCTCTGTTAATAAGTAAGCTTTCACTTCTCTGTTTATTGAGAAGTTACCGTGCAGATTTCTAACTTCCAAGTAGTTTTCCAACTCAAAAACAGAATGGAACCAAAACATTTGGGGAAAAAAAAATATTTGGGATGTAAGGAAGAAGCAGATAATCAGCTTCCTGTAACAGCAGATAGGAAATTGCTGCATCCAGACCAATAGTAACATGCTGTAGAGCTACAGCACCCTGGTTAGTGGACTTGCAGCTGAGACATACAGTCAGCAAATGATGAACACCACACACTGGCAATGTGCTTCAGTGGGCAATTACATTCAATTGTGGAAAGAAAAAATCTGATTTCCAACTACTGGATCTCACCTTCCTTTCATCTACCACATTACTAAGCTCTTTGGTGAAAAATGCTCTCTTCTGCACAGGATCAAGATCAAAGAGGTGCAAAGCAGAAGCAACATGTAAATATTGTGTCAATGGAACCATTGAAAAGAATAAGGTTTATTTATTCAGGCTTTATAACATTTATGGCAGTACCATGGCACTGATTACTACTGTCAGCAGAGCCTCAGCAAACTCACCTTACTCAATTCTAGCCTGTATTTTAACACCGGGAAAAAAACTGATAAGATGCTGATTTGATTTATGTGCGCTTTGACCCAAGCCAGGCTTTGGCCACACTGCTTATAGGAAGGTTTTAAGGGTAGAGTGAGTAAATCATTAAAAAAATGTTTTAATACATGGTTAATCAATTATCACAGACTGCAGGAGGTCATTGGTTTGTTATAACTGCTGGCTCCAGGCAGCTCTGAGAGCACTAAAGCTGAGCAGCTCACCCTGCACGCTTCCCCACGTGGCTCCCAACAGGCAGGTTCCTGCTAAACACCAAGCACTGACTGTATTTTTCTCCTGTTGAGGTTCATACTCTTCCACAAACTGATATTCTAGCTATAAAATTTCTCCACCTGGATTATCAACAGGGAAAATGATAGTTGTGCCAATAGCTGTCTGACAACATGAAACCTTAGCTGCACCACTTGTGTTCTGCTGTGAAATACGTGGTCAGACAGCAATACAGCCACATCCTCCTTCCAGCCTGGAGCACACCAGCACAGAGGAAGACTCAGCCACAGCCCAGCAGAAGGAGTTCCAGCTGTGCACCAAAGTCTTTTTCTGTATTTACAGAGAAAGGAGAGTTACCACTTGATGTTATCTCTAAAAATCTCCCACACCCCTCCCAGCAATGCTAGCTTTTCAATAACTAAAGGAAAACCAAGCGGGCTTGTTTTTTTTTTTTTTTCCTGTGTTCGTGTGAAAACACGTGGAAGTCCCTTGCTGAGCGGAAACCTATCTTTGAACAAAAAGGCAGAGCTGAGAAGCTCCAGCCAGCCAGCATTTTTACAGTAATTCGGGAGTACACTCTTGTATACTCCTGCTTTGCTCTTACAGCCCCTGGGCTTTCCACTACTGAAGCCAGAGGCTCTGAACCACACATTCTAATGTAACTGCAGAACTGCTGGCTGCTCACAGACAGCAAATGCCTCGTATGGGAGCAAACCGTAGGCTTTTTTGTCTTGAATCTCATTTCTGACAGTGATGAGAACCTGGTGACTTCAGAAAACGTGCAAGAAACCTGACTACAACTGGTAGTCACAGCAAATTCACAGCCACTGAACTGTCACTTGAAGCACCAGTCTGGAGGCGCACACTTAGTAAATATTTGAATGTAGCAACTGAACTCAACCCACTGTAGCTATTCTTTCTTACTGTCTAAGAAAGATACCGTGGGAACAGCTTTACTACTTCTGAGACGGATCAAAGTCCTGGCACTTTCAGCTCTAAAGTGTATGATCAAATAGAGTTTCAATTATCAGCTTAGCTTGATCTTAAGCCATGTCATTCTTAAGTCCGTAATTTCTGAGGCATTATTTGTAAGTATTTAAAGACTTAATGAGCCGTAATACATAATCATGAAGTGGCAATGTGACAAGGACAACCCAGAAGGCACATTACTTTTCCCTCAACAGCACAAGAAAACACTAGTACAGTTCTCTAAAGGGAGCCTGCACCACAGGCGTTTATTGCTTTACAGGTATTTCTTTTAAATATTAACTCTTGTTACTTAGACTCAAGAACAGCAATACCTATGCACTCCTTTTCAACTAGCACCTTATTCTGTATGATACAGTATGCCTTTATGTAGGTAAATGAGGCCAGAACCCAAGCCACAAGTTCACCATTGTTAAGAGCAGGCATAGGCTGGCACAGCTATGTCACCTTCCACTCTTGATTCTGCACTGTCCCCTCCCATCTCCTAGCACAAATAGTTCATGGCTGTGGAGAGTGGCAATAACTGCTGCCACAGTCCTGCTGCTATTTCAGAACAGATGTGTCCTAGTGCAGCAATGAAGTACCAAGCACTGCCACTGATGAGGACAAGACTGTCAACTGATATTTGGGCATACAAACCTCCCTCCCATCTCTTATAGAGAGGGTTTTGAAGTGCCACAGTCAGAAGTCACAGTGCTGGCCTGTCACCAGAAACACCAGCTGACTTCCAGTATGTCCTCACTGTGGGGTTACATCTTTCAAAGCTTCCACTACTTCTAGGCAGATCTACTCTACTCCCATTGGACAGAACCAAAGCTGAACCAGCACTATCTGGTCCTAAATCTTTATTTTTTGTCATGACAAAAATAAAAAAAATAAAAAAAAAACCCTGAGTGGCCATCAGCAAACTCTTAGAAGTGCTTTCTATCAAAATAATTAGAGTTCAACTCAAGAGTTGGCACAGGGTAATATCAGCCAATTTTCTCTGCTTCCTGGAAATGTTGCTCATGATGCAGGATGCTCTTCTCTGTACCGCAGAGAAAATAGATATTGAAAGGCTTTTTCAGGCTTAAATAGCTTCCATGTCTGTCCTATGAATCTCATTTCAGAAATGAGTCCAAAACTGCAATCAAAGCAACAGTTCTTAGCAGTCCTTACCTGTACGCTTGTGAGAGTTGTGTATTGGTAGGCTTTTACAATCATGTAATTGGCCTCAACATCAGCCAGTCCCAAAAAAATATACTTCCACCACCTTTGCTTCAGAATTTGAAGGAGACTGTCACCACCTGTTCAGAAGAGAGCAGTAGCCAATGTGTTTCTTTCAAATCAAATACTGCACAAGAATCATGGTTGTTTTTTTTTTTTGTTTTTTTTTTTTTTTTTTTTTACAAGTTCTCTGTTTAAGAAAGGGATAACAAAAAGCAAAATATAGCCTGGGAGAAGACCATATAAATGGTGAAAAGCACAGTCAGTGTTCCAGAAGAATTATATATATAAAATTCAGAATCTTTAAAGAGTAAATATAGGAACTATTAAACAGCCTCTCACTAAAATGTTTTACAACAATGCTTATTTTCCCTTAATATGACACAGGATTTGAAATCAAAAAGAATATAAAACAAATATAAAGTGAAATCAAGTTATGTGAACGTAACCATGAAATGTACTTCCACGTGTTATTGCAAGGCAAGAATTTCAGCAGGAAGTAGGCCAAGTACTGTGTAAGTTTTTCAGTTTCAAACTGTAGGGAAAAAAAAACAAAACAAAAAAAAAAACCAAGGAAGCAGAACTTCCCCTGTTTTACGTACCAGTCCTAAATGCCAGCATTGTTGTATAAACTAGAAGAAGCAAAGAATAGTTGATAAAACTTTGAAACATTGGAGTATTCACTTGGTACTGTTCTGCCAGGTACTGGCTTGTAACAGCAGTCCCACAGATAAACAAGGACAGCATCTGGCCCAGGAGTATTGTTTTCAAAATATGCCTGTAAATATGAAAGACAACAAAGTAAGGTTAGAATTAAACATTCCAATTATTTATTTTTAATAATTAGTTATTTTACAGGGAAAAAGCCGTTTTATAGATTGGTATTTCTCTTTTTTTAACCACCTATCAATGTTCTTCCATTTCACCAGCAAGGAGCATCATGTCTATAGTGAAGGTCTCGACCACATGACAGCCAGCAAAAAATGGTGAGGCTGGTCCAAACCAGAGAATAAAGACTGCAATACACCTGCAAGCATCTCCACACAACTCAGCTGGGCATTCAGCCCAATGAAGGATCTACTCTCACCACAAAAGATTTTGACACGCGCATCCTGAGTTACACCTCCTGTCCTCCACTGCCTCATCTCAACTTTAGTCAACAAGAATCCTCAGTGTGGCATAACTGTTATCTCAGAAGATACTAGAGCCTTTGCAAGTGAGATGAGACCCTACGATGAGCAGTGCTATGGAAATACAACAACATCAATACTTACTGTGGATTTTTTCTGCTATATTTTGTTACATTCTGGTGCAGCTGAGGATGGAGTTAAGAGCACATTTGTGCCAACGATCATGATACGCTTTTACAATGCTTTCTAAAGTGCAATCCACAGCTAGAGGAAAAGCTCATGCTTTTTCAGTAGCAATTCCTCATCTAATATGAAGTGATTAAGCTAGATGTTCTTACACAGAGAGGCATGTAAAGCTTGCTGCATATCCCTTTATTGCCAATGAAGCTAGAGTCCCACCACCCTACTCACTGCCTGCACACTCACAAATAACGTACAACGAGATGGCCTCAGTGCTGCACTGCCTGTGAGGGGCTGTTCACATCTGATTTGTTTACTCTGAAGACTACTGATGACAATTTGTCTGTCTGTACAACACAGCAAATTTGTAGCTGTGAAATATCTGAGCAAGGAAAGAGCATCTCATTAGGATTCTACATCTAGCCTGTGCCCACAGCTCTTCGCTGACAACAAACAGCAAGACATTCCAGACACACTACCAGAAAGTAATACCACTCGTTTTTTCTTTTTTTCAACGCGCGTGTGACTTGAATGTAGTAATTACCGGGTAATCCAGCCATGATGTGCAATCCAGCTACAACGTGATCGAGATACAATGTGCAATCCAGCTGCCAATATAATCTACAAGAAGGGTGTGTTCTGGGAAGCCAAAGCCAACTCAAACCATGCCTCCCTTTGGAAGCAACACAATTTCTTTACACGGATTGAAATTCAGCTACATGGAATTCATTTTCAGTTCAGCCTGATCTCAAAGTTCACCTGACTTCAAAAATGCTGCTAAGTATTTCTTTCCAAATCCACTTAGATGAGACAGCAAATCTCTGTGAAGTCCAGCGGTGCTTCACTTCCAAAAGAGACAAGTACCACATTTTGCTCCAGCTTGCCTTGAGCACTCCAGTAATGGTGCACATCCACTCTGCAAGTGTTCGTTTAACTTGTGGCAATCTTGTAAGATTCTGTCGAGTCTTGTGCGAACGCCTGGTGCATGAAAAACCAGTCTCGTTTTTAGCACTTCCAATGAAGTCAGCAGAGACCATGTTTCAGCTAGAATTTTATCATGGCTACTTTGTAGCAGAGAATTAGCTGTACAAACTGCCAAAAACAACCTACATAAGGAGTGATTGTTGAAAAAAATAAATAAAAAGCAAAAAAAAAAAAAAATCTGTGAAGCTACCCTGCTTCTGTAATATTGGATTTCTTTTTGTTCTGGCAAAGATCTGACTATATCATTTGGTGAACATATTAGCAAAGATTTTGCACGCATCCTAGCCCTTCCTTCAGACTGATGCAGAAACGTCTTTTTTACACTCACCTGAAGAACTCAGGCCACCCAGCACCATTAAGAAGAACATCACATAGGTGAGCTAAAGTTTCAAAGATGAGATTTCCCTCCTCCCTCCAGCAGGCTGAACACTGCTCCCAGCTCTCCTGTTGCCACCCCAAAGGTTATGAGAGGACAGAAACCTCACTACAATATAGACGAGGAACAATATGGTGACCAAGAGCAATGGGAAACATGGTTTCAGGAACATAGGCAGGACCACCCTACAGGCCTGGCCCTACTCAACATGGGCCTCTGCGTGGCAAGCTTATCAGCACTCTCACAAGCTCTGCAAAGTCATCCTTGCTCCTCTCCAGCGTCCTCACTTATCTAAAGCAGAGGTCTCCATATGCAGGCAGCATTTTGGCACACTGGACAACAATCACACTCCAGTGAGAAGTAAATCTGCTGCCACTAAAATGTGCTAACGGTTGATCACCTTCAAACACCAGTTACCAAAACCAGGCCAGTTCTCAACAGGGCTGACCCTCAGATACCCTAACAATTAAGCTTCTCCAGCTTAAAGCATCCAGGGAATTATGTTCTCCCTTTGTTACAGTGGGAAGAGCAGTGGGCCCAGAACCTGCAGAGCTGTTCACTTGATGGTTGCAGCACCAGCAATGATTGCCGTGTGGTTAATGTATGCCAAGGCACTCCTACCACATTCCCTTCTGCAGCACTCCCACTGCTTCACTCTCTTCTTTATTTTCCTCCATTTTAACTCACCGATTTTCGTGCCAAAATGAGCTGCTTCAAACCGAGAAGCCAAGAGCACGTTCCCAGTGCTTGAGGCAGCACTTCAACACAGTAAGGCTACCCACACTGAACATGTGCTCAAGCTCTTTCCTTGTGCTGTATTAGTTCAGTGCCCTCCAGATTTACAATACAAATTAAATAAAACACCTTTACACAAAGTGTTCTGACCTCTGCCAAATTTTAGAGTAAAATTTAAATCCAGTTGGACACACTTCGCAAGACAAGTTATCTCATCAGAAAAACATGTGCGAGACATCAGTTTCCATTTATTTCATGCTATAGCTATTGATTAATGTGACTCATCAATAATTCATGGGGTTGGTTTGTTTTTGAAGTATTATTAATAATTAACTCTTCCATGCTAGAAATTGGTCTTTCCTTTTTTTCCCTTTTTAATGCATCGGTAAGGACTAAATCACTCCAGACTAGGATGACACAAAGTGGTCTGAGACAGCCTTTTAGTTACAGTTTATTTTCTGACGGTGGCATGGGTTTTCTTATTGTCGCCAGAATTTTTTGTGTTTATCTGCTGGGTGGCTGGTTTTGATTTGCTGGGCTTTTCTTTGGTTGGTTGGTTGAGTTTGGGTTTGTTTTTTGGTTTATTTTTTTGTGTTTGCTTGTTTTGTTTTTAGACTGCTTGGCAAGCAGCTATTCACTTATCACTTCTCCTCTCCCTTTAGGAATCATGGGCTGATTTAGGTTGGAAAAGAGACTCAGATCACCAAACTGAACCGATAAACTGCCAGGCCACACATCCTACCTGAACAACCCTAAAAGAGGCTGTGAGTCATTTTTGGAACAAGTGAAGATTTGCCACAACATGCTCCAGAGCCTGCGCTGCTCCCACTCAGCACACAGCTCTCAGCATCATGAGAACACCAGGCTGCTGCTCTGTGGTTCTGGGTGAAACACAGCAGAAAAGAGCATCAAAACATTAAAACATATTCATCTTATAGATGAGAAAGTTAAAGGAACTCTAATAGGCCCGTCGCTATCAGTTTTGTTGGTTACTATTTTAATAAACTCTAATTTTAACGTGAATTTTTTCCCCACAAAAAAAAAAAAAAACTCTTTTCAGAAATTAAAAATTTAATTAATGCCACCAGTTAAACACTAACAGGTAAAGCCTGGCAGCATACCTCGTACACACAGCATTTACTCACATTTCAGCTTCAGCTACTGAGCCCTTCTTGAACAAGGGAAACAGAAACAAGAGACCACTTTGTTTGAACAACCTCACATTGCCATGTGAATTGGTACAGGAAACACAGGTGCAGGATTTCCAGTGTTGATCTTTTCAGTGTTTTAATGTTCTGCTTCGAAACTGAGGTCAATTAACTTGTAAAAGGCAAGGAACTGGACCAGGAAAACTACAACAATAAAAAAATGTTTTGTTCCAAGAACCAGAAAGTACATCTCATACGCAAAAAAGTCCATTTAGTCTCCTATATGTGTTAAACCTTTGTATGTTTCTCTAAGTCTCAAGTGGATGAGCTTCCAATCACCTAGAAAAAACATTACAACTCAACTCCGTAGCACAGAGAAGCCTTTGGAGAAGACAGACAGAGCTCTGTTTTCTTTGAAGCAACATCTAGACTCAAAGAGTACAGCTGTCTGGCAACATCTGGCAACACCACCAGTACCAGTGAGATTACCGAGCAGCTCTTGTTAGCTCCATCTTGCATTCTGGGGCACTCCTGAAACGCAGGAGGTACACAGAATTTATAACCAGAAAAAGAAAGACAGACCTTTAGAGGTCTGTACTCGACCAGCTCAGATCCCTGCACATCCCAGCCATCGCACTCTGGATTTCAAGAACAATGCTGGCAGGAGCCAGCACTTCCCTGTGAGCTGGGATGCACATTGCAGTGCTTACCTGAGACTACGTCTGGAGCCCCAAAAAGCCTTTTAAACTGATAGCTGTTTATTTTCTCCCTCAGAAGCAAACTGAATTTGTAAGTGAATGGCAGCATCTGAGGGCTGGGGGAAGCAGGAGGCACTGTACAGTCACTAAGGCAGCACTGACAAGCGCAGGGACACCGGTCATGCCTGCCCTGCTTGCTTTCCTCCAGTTTTCAGTGTTTTTCAGTGCTGCCACGGTGAGCGATGTGCACTGACGGGACTCAGCCCTGAGCTAACTCCAGACACGCAGGGAAGAGAAACACCGCCTTTCTAGACTCCACGCTTACTCCCAGCTGTTTTTTTCTGTTACCGTCTTCCCTCCTGTTTCCACAACTCGTCCTTTGCCACGAAGTCGATCGAGACGAAAACAGAAAAATAATATTAAGCGAGAAGTACTACAGTAAAAAAAAAATAAATAAATAAAAAAAAAAAAATCACGGCGCACGAGCGGATAGGCGAGATGACCCGCACAGCTCAGTCAGCCCGCGCACATCGCCGCCTAACTCGGCACCTCTCTACCGCGACTGTGCCGTAGCTGCGCACACACGACTGCCGGGACCCCTCACCCCCCCCCCGTGCTCCCAGCCCACCGATACGAGCCCGGCGTCTCCCCCCGGATGCGAGACCGGCTCCACGTGGAAGCAGCGGGCCGCGGACTCACCAGGTGCACAGCTTACCGCCCAGCAGCGCCAGCAGCCGGCGCGGAGCGGCAGCGGCGGCCCCAGACGGCGGCGGCGGCGGCGGCGCCTCGGCCTCAGCAGCAGCAGCAGCAGCAGCAGCAGCGTGAGCAGTAACCTCAGCGGCCCCGGCCGCCTCCATGGCGCGGCGCTGCCGCAACCCTGCGCTCACCGCGCGGGAACGGAGCGATGCGCCGCGCCGACGCGACCCGGACGCGGCGGAGGAAAGGCGGAGCCGCCGCCTCGCGCCCAGCGGAGCTTTGTGCCCGCCGAGCGGCCGCCCAGGGGAGGGGCATGAATCCCGTCTTTCCTCAGTCTTACCCTAAACCCGCTTGGTTTTTTCCCCAGGTTCCTACGCAGCGTCGAGCTCCTCTACGTCCCCATCTGTGGCGACTGGTGCCATCCCTAAGGATGTGTCCTGCCCTGGTTGATGTCACCCGTAAAGAGCGCTCAGCTCACCTGCAGGAGCCGGAGGCATTTTGCGCCATTGTTCTCTTAGTGACGCTTCTAATGACGCTCTGGCTGCATCACAGGTGATGGAGTCAAACCCGAGGCTCCTAATAAAATAATAATCTAATAATCTAATAAAAAAATAATGGGAAAAAAAAAATCCTGCAGGGACAAGAAACGCAGCGTGTCAAGATTAGCTTCAACGCCGTGACGGTTATGAGTCAGGTAACGCTGGGCATGATTTTCCACAATCCAGAATAAAAATAAGATTGCAAAGCTGAAGCAGAAGTGCCAGACATCGCGTACGCTGCCACAACTGATCCCCGCAACCACTCTTCTCTTTGCCTTTCACGGTGTTTCTCACACCTCTGCCGTCTGCTGATTCTCGAGGCAGGGAAGCGAGGCTCTGGTGCCTTTTGCCTCCAGTTCAGCTCTTCTCTTGGAATCACTCGGCCCAGGTGGGCTGTATGTCACAGGTACATTTGTTAGACTTCGGGACTAAGTTCAATTCACAGTGTGATAAACGCTGCTATCTGCAGAAGGTTTTATGACCTGTGGATAAGCACGGCCACGAATGCAGAAGCATCTGAGATATCTAACCGCGACTTCGTGCTCCTGCTTCGTGATCCTGCTTTTACCATGTTCACCATGGTGTGCCCATGTCTGCACGTTTCGGGACGTCATGCATCCAGCTGCCTTGAGCGAGCTGCCGGCCATGCTGGTGGCTCTGGGGACACCTTCCATGCAGCCCAGGAGCTGGAGCTATCGCTGCCTCGTGCTGCCTCACCGACAGAGACTACTTTTGTTTAGAGAAGATATAAAAGTATTAGCACAGCCTTACAAGTGAGGCACAGGTGTACCTCCTGTCTCCATCTGCTCTGTGTCCGCGGCCAACCTTTATCTACAAAAGGAAGCACAGTTAATCATGGTTAATCTGAAACTGCTGAAGTGGTTCCAAATAGTAAGCGGAACTGTGAGATTTTTTTACTGTATTTATACCACTAGAGGTCCTCCATGGTCAGATTATGATTTCTACTTCTATTTTTTTTTTTCTCTATATATTTATGAGTGCTGAATACAAAGATTACTGTCTACAAAGAAATTTGTTTTCTTCACTGTAATATAATCATAGAGAAACAGAGTGATTTTCCTTGTTGAAGCTTTTTAAGCCAAAAAATAGAAGGATTTTTTCAAACAGATTTTTTTAATAGAGATTTCTGCTTTATTTTGATATAATACATCAGTTTTATTTTTTATTTCACCAATTGCACATGTAAAATTTCTATTTTTCATTACTTACACTATTTCCTCACCATAACTTATTTTCTCTTAGAACTAACGAGACTAACGACTCAAATCAGAATAAGAATTTCAAACAATTGAACAACATAGAACATAGATTTGTCTGCTGTTTCATGATTTCCTTCCTACTGTTCCAAGTTAAAAGCCAGTTTAGAATGTTTTAAAGCTGTTTGGAAGAACTGTGCAACCTTGGGAGCTTGAGTAGCAGGACTGATGTTAAATTCATCTCCATAAAACACGATAGCATTATCTGGAAACTAGTAACAAAGACTTGTAGCGTATGCTCATTATTTGGAAACAATTAGGAACTAAGACAAAGAAGTACTTGCTGTTCTCAGGATGGCCATGAGCTAGAAATGTCTAGCAGCCGCACAAAGGGTACTCAATGGCAGTGGGCGCAAAGTGGCACGCAGGAGCTCCCTCTGAACACCAGGAGCACTGCTGTGCTGTGCGGCTGGCAGAGCACTGGCACAGGCTGCCCAGAGGCTGTGGAGATTCATTGGAGGTCTTCCAAAGCCGCCCAGATGTAGCCCTGGGTGCCCTGCTCTGCGTGTCCCTGCTGGAGTAGAGGCTGGGACAGGTGACCTCCAGAGGCCCATTCCAACCTCAGTCATCCCGTGATGCTGAAATCCTGTGATCAGTTGGAATCAAGACAGATATACAGTCCTGGAAAGGCTTCTGAAACATGGTGTATGTGCTAGTTAGAAATCGCGTTTTCAATATGATGAAGAAAAATGTACAGAAAATGTAAAAGGGTCTGCAGGAGACCATGAGAGCATGGCTGCCTTTAGATGGACAATCAGGCCCTGAAACGAATGTTCTGAAGGAGCAGAAGTAGCAAGAATATAATAACTCGGGAGCCAAGCATTCACCACTGAGGACATCAGCGTTCTGGGGCTGGCCTGCTCCTCTGAGCTGTGACCCCTGGAAAAAAAATGAGGTTATTGTTGCATACATAGTGCCTCAGAGGCATGAGTAAAGCAATATGAGTGCTAATTTCAGTCATAGTCAGCAAGATCTCCAAGGGCACTTGGCTTCACATTCAAACACCACTGCCTCCAATGTTCAGCTCTCCAGCCCTGGCAACATCATAAACAATACTAGAAGAGCCAAGGGGCCGATGGAGATTACAGCCTCCCTGGAAAGGCAGACATAACAAAGCCCAAGGATCACCAACATTTGCATCTTCTTAGAAGAACATGCTGATAGCACGACTTTGTTCCAAACACTCTGTCCCAGAAATGAAGAAAACAGTTTCTCAATTCTCTAGTAGATGTCTTTGACTTTTAGAAGTACATCCTTCTGGTGGCTTCATGAATAACATTTAACACTTCCATCTGTGCAGCGGCAGCCCTCTTCAACATCCATCTTCTCTTCTTTGGACTAAAGAAACTAGTCTTGAAGCTGATCACTCTGGTGACTATGAAAATAATGCCTGAAAAGACAAAACCTAGAGTTTTCTGTTTACAGACTGGGTTGCACTTTATTCAGGAATCACAGAATTGTAGAATGCTTAGGCTGGAAGGGACCTTAAAGATCAACCAGTTCCAACCCCCTGCCATGGGCAGAGCTGCCACCCACCAGCTGAGGCTGCCCAGGGCCCCACCCAACCTGGCCTTGATCATCCCCAGGGATGGGGCATCCACAGCTTCCCTGGGCAGCTGTGCCAGTGTCTCATTACCCTCTGCATAAATAATTTCTTTCTAACATCTAACCTAAATTTCCCCTCTTTTAGTTTAAAGCCATTTTCCCTTGTCCTATCACTATTAGGTAGTGTAAAAAGTCAGTTCCCCCTGCTGTTTGTAAGTTCCCTTCAGTACCGCAAGGCTGCAATAAGGCCTCCCTGGAACCTTCTCTTGTCCAGATGAGGCCTCTGTCTCCCCTCCCAACCTAATGAACAGTTGGGCATCTTTCCAGGGTTGGTTTTGAACAATACTGGCATTGACACTTTTTCTTTACACCTCTGTAAGGAGTTGTAGGTAGAAATATCATAATTGTTATAAAGATAAGCACATGAATGTTGTTCTCCAGCTGTTCCAGCCGAATGAATGTTCCTTTCAAGGCATTTATTGGGTTTTAATAAAAAAAAAATATTATTGTAAACTCTGAATAATTCAGGTTGGAAGGAATCTTTGGAGGTAGTCTGGCTCATCTCCCTGCTCACAGCAGGCAGTTCAGGACAATGTCCAGTTGAACATGAATATCTCCAAGGCTGGAGATTTCACAACTCTCTCAGCTCCTGCCCCAGTCATAAGTACCCTCATGGTGATACACATATATATCCTTATACATATTCAAAAACTCCCTTGATGAAAACGTTAACTGTTGTCATTTGTTCTTTTGCTGTGTGACTCCAAGAAGAGTCAAGCTCTGTCTTCTCTACATCTTCCAGTCATGGAAATTGAAGATTGCAGATCATGTAGAGTGATTCAGCAGTTTCAACATCTAGCATCTGAGAAGCACGATTTCTGCCTATTTCTTTTAAGTATTCAGTTGTCTTATTTCTTATTAACTGTTTCAGTTCTTTTCTTCTGGTCACGTATACATTGAAAAGATTGCTACTTATTATTAGGGAAGACACTGTTTTTAAAATCAACAGTTGCTTTCTGACATCTGGATCCACACTCGGAGAAAGAGTATTCTGTAGAAGTATAATAGATGTTACACAGGAAAAAGAAATTGTGAATCAAATTCAATATGGAGCCAAGATCAAGTTCATTTGTGTTCATTTTAGTTTTTGTCAATATCAACAAAACATGAATAAAAAGATACATAAAGAGACATATAATATATATGTAAGTAAATATATAAAGATATGGTAGAAAGCAGCTACTGTAAGCTTAGATTGATACTGAAGATGTAAACTCCTCTAAATGCTTTATCAAAACAAACAACAAAAAAACCCCACCCAGAATGCAGATGTTCAAAGGGACCTCTAGAGAACACTAAGTCCAAGTCCCTGCTGAAGCAGGCTCCCTAAAATAGCTTGCATAGGGTTCTGACAGATGAGTATTGAATATCTCCAGAGGAGACTCCACAACCTCTGTTCCAATGCTCTGTCACCCTCACTGTAAAGTTCTTGTGCATGTTTGTGTGGAATTTCCCATGTTCCCATTTTTTGGCCATTGTTCCTTGTCCTATCACTATGCACCGCTGAGAAGTCTGGCCTCGTCCACTTGCCTCCCACACTTCAGATATTTATAAACATTGATCAGACTCCTCCCAAGTCTTCTCTAGGTTGAACAATGCCAGGCCTCTCAGCCTTTTGTTGTACTGGAGCTGCTCCAGGCCCTTTATCATCTTTGTTGCCCTCCACTGAACTTCAAGGAGATCCCTGGTTTTTTTTGATCTGGGGAGCCCAGAACTGGACACAGTATTCCAAAAGTGGCCTCACCAGGGCAGAGTGGAGGGGGAGGATCACCTCCCTTGACGTGCTGGCCATGTTCTTTTTAATGCACCCCAGGAAATCATTGGCTGTCTTGGCCACAGGGGCACACTGCTGGCTCATGGCCAACCTGTTATCCACCAGGACCCCTGGGTCCTTCATTGCAAAGCCCCACCAGGTCATCCACTGATATATACATACTGATGCATATGGTTATTTCTCCCCAAATGTAGGACTCTACAGTTGCTCTTGTTGAACCTCATCATATTTCTCCCTGTCCAACTCTCCAGTCTGTCCAGGTCCTGTTGAATGGCAGCACAGCTTTCTAGTGCGTCAGCCACTCCTCCCAGCTTCGTATCATCAGCAAGCTTGGTGAGTGTGGACTCTATCCCATCATCCAGGTCACTGATTAAGATGTTCAGCAACCCAGCACTGATTCCTAGCTAACACCACTAGTTGCAAATCTCCAACCAGACTCTGTGCCACTGACTGCAACTGTCTTGAGTTCTAGCAGTCAGCTCTCAAACCACCACACCATCCACTCATTTATCCCACACATTCTAAGCTTCATTACAAGGATGCTGTGGGAGACAGTGTCAAACACCTTACTGAAGTCAAGGTACACAATGTCCACTGCTCTCCCCACATCCACCCAGGTGGTGATAACACTGTAGAAGGCTACCAGCATGGTCAAGCATGTTTTCCTCTTGGTGAATTCATGCTAACTACTCCTGATAACTTTCTTCTCTTCCACTTGCTTGGAGATGGCATCCAGAACAAGTTGTTCCATCACCTTTCCAGGGACAGAGGCAAGGGTGACTGGCCTGTAGTTTCCCAGATAATCCTTCTCGCCCCTTTTGAAGGCTGGAGTGACATTGGCTATCCTCCAGTCCTCAGGCATCTGTTCTCCAAAACCTTTCAAAGCTCTAACATCCCACATATGCAAAACCTTTTTTTTTTCCATATAGCCTACTCAAAAATAATAATAATAATAAAAATCTATTTGAATAACATGATAATCAATTTCCTCCTAGAAATAAAATACTTTTTTCTCAAGTATCTTTAATTTCACTGTTAAGTATTCTAAGATTTTGTTGTAAATATAATCCTGTACTGTTATAATTGGATTTTAGGTTTGACTTCTTTTTGAAGACTTTAAGTTTTCAAAAGTCCTGATGGCTTTCTTGAAGTCCTAAAGACTTTCTTTAAGTGAAGAGAGAGCAGAAAACATTTCATGAAAGTAGAACAAAAGTTAAAGGGATTAGGTGTCAACCAGACTTGTGGAACAACATTCCACTCTTTGTTTTAATCTTGGCAAGACATTCCACTAATGAGTAAATGATGTAAGCTGTACCTTTAACGTAACATTAATTTAACTGAACTTTCACCATGTTGGAAGGCACTGGAAGACATTTTGAATGTACAGTTTAACATATCATTAATACTTTTTGTTTTTGTAGAAGAACACAAAATGAGTAGAGCTTTGGGTTTGTTTTTTTTTTTTTTTTAATTATTATTCTTATTATTTTCTGGTCAATATGAGTCTCAGAAGATTGTACTCTTCCAGACATTCTGGCAAAGCTTAGCTTCCACATTAGCAAAATGTTAATACTTTATGTGCTGGAGTGCTTTCCTATACATTTCTATTAAGATATGTAATCTGATTATTTTAGCCATTCCTTTTCCTATTCCTAGAACTGAAATTGATCACAGAATTCTCTTTACCTAACATACAAGGTAAATAATTTCTATTATATCTGTGATAGAAGAAAAAGAATGTCTAGACTGATTTACAGGAATTTTACTACAAAAACACTATTTCATGAAAGTTGTCACTTTTGTTCTGTGTCCATTATGTTCAGTTTTGTTGTGTTTGTTTGTTTGTTTGTTTGTTCTGTGTGATGCCTCTTTGACTTACAGATTTTTCAGGCACGCTATCCCCAGCCACTCGATCCACCAGCATCCCTCAGTCCTCCACTACTACTCAACCCACTGATAACAGTTTGCTACAAAATCTGTGCCAGAACGTGAAGAATGGTTCACAGATTTAGCATTTTTGGTGGATTTGGCCACTCATTTAAGTGAGTTAGACGTGAGTCTTCAAGGGGAAAATCAACTGGGCTGTGCTATGTTTCAAGCGTGACAGTGTTCAAAATGAAACTTATGGCAAGCTCAGGTTATGGCAAATCATTTTATGTGTTTTGATATATTGGCTAAACACATTCCCGTGAACAGCAAAAAATATGCAGCCGTACTTTCCGTTCCAGTAAGGGAATCTGAGAATAGGTTTCAAGGAAATTCACCACTCACAAAACTTTCTTCAGAAACCTCTAACGAGCACCATGACAGCTCAGTAAGAACCGCAGCTACTTCCATCAAGCCACACTGATGTGTTAGGTTCACAGAAACAAAGTCAAATATCCAAGTAAAGAGTAGAGAGCCATTTCCCCAGCACGTTATCACAGCTGCTCAGCATGCCACGCCGTGGCCTACGTGCCGAGGAAGGAGAAGCAGTTTCCCTTGTTGTGACTGAGCGATAGGCTGGGGCCGTCTCCTACACACCCTTGTACCTGCCCTGCTTCCAAAACTTCCTGCTTTACCCAATATATCAGTTTCTTTCCATCTGGACAGCTCAGCATCTTTCTGCTTTAGAGGTTCCTTGTGGGCAGAAGCGTTTTCGGTCTCCCCCCATCAGCTCCTCAGGCCGGACTTCCCCTGTCTCCCACTGCCACCTGGTGGGTAGTGCTGCTCATCTGATATATCAGGCAAGGAGCTGCCTTTCTTTCAACCCATTATAATCTCGTTGCTAAAAGGAGAGCTGTGCGCCCATTAGTGTTACTGTATTGTGTCAAACCAGCCACAGGATGTGAGTAGCAGTATTCCAGGATTTGAGCATTGAGAACCCCTACTGATCTTTGATTCCATCAAGGAGCTTTTTCCTTGTGAACCCAGACAGTTTCTGGGCCATAAGAGCTGAAATGCTGAAAGCAAAGATGCACAAGTGGTCTTTGAGAAACTTCTGGTAGATGTTAGTGTGAGGGTTTCACCTGTTGATAATAGTTTTCATTTTCATCCCTGATGTCTCTCACATTCATCCGTGGGATCAGGAGCAGAACCTGAATAGGCTTCCGTGAACCAGAACAGTTTAGTTTGGAGGGACAGTAATGTCCCTGACATCAGTAGAAAGACTCAGTAAATGACATCCTTCCTTCCTGCAAGGGACCTCAGAGAGCTGGTTCTGCAAGGGCATGCAAATCCTTCAGAAAAACAATCCTGCTTCCCTCCACACACCTCTCCCCTCTCTTTTTGTTCTCCCATCTCCCAGGCCTCTCAGTCCCTTTGGTGAGATGGCAGGCAGTGCAGGAGGATAGGATCAGTATATGGTGGTTCCTCCATCAGCAGAGTCACGCCTTTCATGTCATGGTCTTTCTCCTGCTCCAATCTGATTTCTTTACTTTTGTCCTGGTACCTTCCACCCCTTCTTACTTGTGTCTTTCACAGAGATGCTATAAACACATCTGATGAGTTAGAGCTTGGCTGATGGGCTCACCTGTGTGACAGGGTCACTGGAGCCAGCTGGAACCAGCTGTGTCCTGCACAGGGCACCTCTGACTTCTTCCACAGAGAGCCCACTGCATCCCCTCGAAAAAAAGAAATCCTTGCTAATTATGTTCAATACACAGATATATACAGCTTTACAAGCTACATGACATCCCTGTGCCATAGTGCAGCCAGGGATAGGAGGTGCGTGGGTTGGATCTGTGGTTTCTTTCACAAACTCCACATCCTGTGGAAGTGATGGTGCAATTCTGGAGGGATCGGGTGAGTCAGTGTGGTGGTTCCTGCTGTGCTGTATATTGAACTGACAAGAGGTCATGAGGTTGAGCTGGCCTCTGTTGTGCTCCCTGGGTTACCCAGAAGTTGCACAGATGATCCTGGATCCTGATCCCTGTCCTCCCCATAGTCTTTTTTTCAGAAACATCCAGTTACTCCAGTACCCTAAAGTGTCCTTAGCTATGGAGCTGGTTAAAGAATGCATTGTTGATGATGAAGCCATTTCTTTCTGATTTGCTGACACTGTCTAGTTGCTCCAGTCATTTAGGATGCTTTTGCAATCCGTGGTGATCACCAGGTAGTTTGCACTGATAGCTACCTGTGCTATCTCGGCTATCTGTTTCACTGAGCACACCAAAACCACTCTGTTGTTTGGGACTGGTTGTTGATCATGGCTTAACAATGTAAACTGTATTACTTTGTTGTCTTTTGCAGGGCCCCTCTTGGTTTATTTATTTATTTTTCTTTTTATTGACTGATCTTTCTTTGGGATCATATACCCAACCTTAGATTTGGCATCTTGAGAAGGGTATACAGCTTTGAGAGTTGCAAATGATATCATCACTAGTTTCTTGGAAAAAAAAAAAAAAAAAGAGTAAGCGTGAGTCATGTAAACGGAGGAAGCTCAAAAACGGACAGCTGTAGGAGGAACTTACAGATTTGTCAAAACTGTGTAAAGCCTGGGAATTCCCAGGGGGGGATGGAGGACTTCCTGCCATGGAGGTACTTGATCCTCCAGGGTAAACAAGGTGAAGCTCCAACTGTCTGCACAGGGGCTGGCTTTGGGGTTCAAGACCCTGAAATCTACTTGCAGTTCCAAAGCCTGAGACAAGCCTTTGCCCTAGAAGTAAGGATGCAGGACAGCTGCCAATTTTTGGAATGAAAGTTCCCCCTAATCTACACTGTTCCTCCAGTGGTCACAGTGATACTGGTGGTGTGGTTCTGTACTTAGTGATAAACCATCTAGTTGTATTAATCTGCTTGGAAGGGTGGATGTAGCAGATGGGTAATGATTCTTGTCCTGCAAGCATGCACATCAAACACAGATCAGAGATTCACTCCATCAGTCTAATTTAGACCACTCCAATACCAGCAATCCCAGAGGAACATGTTGCTCACTCAGCCTGGTTGGCATGCTGGGTCCGTGGTATGCAGCAGTTCTTCTTGGGCTTCAGCTTCTATCAACTGACCACATGTGGTGTTCTCCTCACTGGGCTATCATCTAAAGCTGTTTATTATGTTTTATGTTAGATTATCAATATAAAATAGCAATGGCTTTGTTAAAAAATCAGCCTGAGGCCCAATCTCTTTGAAGTTCTCCACCCCAAGGCAAATGATCAGTTGCTGCTGCAACTTCAGTAAACCCTCCAACGTTCCTCCCAAATAATTTACAAGAACGTAAACATTACCTGTGTTATCAGATTATACTCGATTAATCTAGTCACTTCAAGCTCAGCTGATGTATTCATGCCTCAGTTGTCTGGGCAATTCTTCCAGGTAGGTGAAACTCAATGACACCTAAGAGACACAGAAGTTTTTTGTTCAATTTTTGTAAGAAGTGCAGGGAGAGTTATCTTCCCATCCTGGCTCAGCAATTACATTCATGTATCATTGTCTTCTCTGTCCTTTGTGAGGCCTGCAATGGCATAAAGCATAAGAAGAGTTACAGGATGGGACAGAGACATTGGGAAGGCAATTAGAGCTAATATTCCTCTTCAGAAATTATCAGAGAATGTATCTGGAGCAAAGGTGAGTATGTGGGAAAAACAGAAAATCATGAAAGTGGACAAGAAATTATAGGGTTCTTTCAGCAGTGCAACACTACAGAAGATAGTAATGACTTCGGCCAACATGCTCAGGTTCTATGGCACAACACTCAGACAAAGAACATTCTTTGTTAGCTGAAATCTGCACTGTTTCATGCACTGGCACTTCCCAAACAGAAGATGTAGGAGGTGGACGTCATCACACGGAAGAATGCGTGGAATCCCAGAAGAAGTCATTCCAACAGACAAATGGAGAACTTGAGTGAGATATAAGATTGGCAAATGACAAGGAAAAAAACAGTTTAAAACTGTTCCTCCTTGTCCTATCACTCAGACTATGTGTCAAATGCTGTGTAAATATGAGTTATTAATTAAAACTACCTGCAGCAGCTCCAAAGTCAGTTTAAAGAAGTGCATGCTGTTTCCCCTGGCCCCATCCTGGCATCTCAAGACCACAGTGCATGAGTTCAGCTCAGTGTTCTGGTAGAATAGATTGCATATTCCTGTGTTTTCCTGAGTTAGTTGTACTTCAGTAACTGCGATGTCCGAAATTGAAAGATTGTGGAGATAGATACTGTCTACTACATTTTCAGTAAACAGATGTTAGGGAAGAAAGTGTAATTCTTGCTGTAAGTCTGATCTAGACACAGAAAACATCAGGTTGGAAGTGACTGCCCTGGGCATAACACAGTGTTCACAATGTTTTGAGGGAGGAGATGGTTGGTGAAGAGTGGTAAGACAGATGACAGGCCTGTGGATCAGGTGAAGGTAGTGTATTTATGTGAACAGGAATGGCCTGATAGCTGGCAAGCTGTGAGGCAACCTGTAAGAATTACTTACTGGTTATAAAACATTCATTAAGCAAACACACAGTTCCCCAGCTTTAATGTTAAGAGTCATGACTTCTAGTTCCCAGGCCTATCTTTGAAATTATGATGTAGTTCCTTCTGGAAGATTGGGTTTGAGAAGCTAGAAGTGTTTCTGTCTCTGTCTGGGTGTTTCTGTTGTTACTGATGGCTTCCACGAGTTCATTCTGCTGTGGGGTGTGTTCACTTGCAACCGTTTCACAGTGCTATTAAAATCCTGATAAGCACAGCAGATCTGGGATATGTATATGTAGGACCCATGGACTTTGATTATTCGGTTGGGCAGCACCGTTTCCCCCACCATGTTTGTACACATCTACCTGAACAACACAAGGAACGTCTTCACTTCATCAGACAAGGGCATATCCTAAGAGAATCAACTGTAAAATGTATACAGGAAATCATTAATAATACCGTAAACTGAAATAAGCTGATAACCCCTACTATATTTTCCTAGAATCTTCCTCTCTTCTTTGCCTGTAGAGAGCTCCAGGCATTCCAAACACTACACCAGAAAAAAAGACTTCCAACAACATATAACAAACAAACTTCACCTTTATGTGGTGAAGGTTTCATGACACATTCATTTTTTCTCACCACCTCACTTCCTGCTAACACATCCCTCATGAGAATTTGCACCCATCTCTTAGCAGCGTTCCACAAGTCTGTGGCTCTTCTGTGTTGTTTCCAGGCAAACTGCTCTCTGTCTGAAGTCTGAAGCTGGAGCTGCATCAAAGCTGAGGAATATGCAATCTGTGTCTGTATCTTCCAGGCAGAGACATGTTGGCATTCTGGTAAGAGCCATGAGAGCTGCATGCAAACCAACGTAGAGAAAAGACATCGCGGATTGCTGCAGATGTAAAATAAAGCAGTACTCTCATTACACTCAAGCTCTGAAATTTAATCAGGCTTGAACAAAAAGTTCTTACTTTTGTTTAGCTTTATTAATTTACGTGTGAGTTGCTGAGCCCTACAGAACAGAAGGAGGTTAAAGGAAAGTGTTATGGTTACACAGGCTGAGCAGAACTGTTTAAGTCCAGAAGCACACAGGTGGTTTGCAGTCCTGCAAAGCTGCCTCTGTGACCTCAGACAGCAAACCTGGACGTGGCTGCCTCAGCCCCACTTCTCGACATGGACACTGAATATGGCTACACTGATATTTCTTACATAATTCCCTATGGCTTTGACGGGGATCAACAGTCATCTGTCAAAAGCGTATTTCTCTAACTTCTCTAAGAGAATGCAAATTGCTAACAGTACATCATCGTTACTTTTTCGATACTTCCATGCCTGAGGATACTTTTCATAACTTTTATTTCAGAACCACATTTTTAACATCATCTTCAATATTAGAGGGACTTGTGGTGCTGACCTTACAATTTGCTGGTCTTTTTTGCACTGCAGCCAGAAACTCCTACAGTCAGCATCATTTAAAAGAGAATCTGAGTAGTATGATTGCTACAAGCTTAATCATAGTTTTGAGAACGGGTGCACAGCAAGCCTTTGTCAGACAAGAGACTGCTTGTATCAGGTCAGCATCACCACCAAGAAGAAATGTACTCTTTGCCATTGAGTCTCTAGTAAGCAAATTCAGTGATACTGAGAAAATAGATTAGTTTACACTAATAAGAGTGGCTGCATGCAGCTTTGTCCTCATCAGCATTCAGCACTTGTAGCACTTAACCCGTTTCCACAGATGCAGGCGTGCACAGACCTGCTCAGCAGCTGCTGCAGAACTGTCTCCATATTCATAGTGCGAGAGCAAGTTGGATTTTTCACCATATCGTTGGGTGAATATTTGCTCAGCGCTTACTGCACCATTGGTTTGGGTCCTGTTTTCTTTCACTCCATAGCATTCCCTAGTCTTATGCAACATCTTCTAATATTTTTTTCTTAATGAATTACTTCAGGATATTTATGTCTGCTTCTTACTAAGAGCAGAAAGTTCCATAAACCATAGCTGAAGTTTCTGTCCGCTTCAGAGTGGAAGAACACCACAGGAGAAGGTGTGAAACCCAGCCAGTACTATCAACTGCAAACAGTAAGGAGAGCAACAGATTTATTCTCATGGCATTTAAGAAATTTTAGGGCAGACTGAACATATCAACACAGTGCCACTGTGCTACTTAGATACTAAACTTCTATGTGTGCATCAAATAAATCGGTGAAGAAACATTAATAGAATGTTATGGTTTAAGAAATGTCCTTCCCACTGTCACGTGAAACCCATCTGGCTCCGTGGCACTGAATGAGAGGAATGAGAGTCATCGTCATTAGCAGCAAGTATCCCATCTCTAGTGCTGATCTATTAAAAGAGAGCTGACTGACAGCACCTTCCAACAGCTTATCCATACTGAGACTTTCTGTGATGAGATGAGCAGCTGTGTCAGCCTCCAGACTAACAACCTAGGCCATACACATGGAGCTGGCATCTTACAAACTGCTCCCTCAGTTCTCTTTGAAAACAGTTTTTCAGTCCCAAACCAGGGTTGAACATTGATCACTGTGGTTCATGTCTCCCGAAGTCCCCGTATGACATGTGCCTGTTATAAGATTGTGATTTGGATATACGTGAATTTCGATCCTCCTTCTACAGCAGCTTAGTTAGGCAGACCAGACCCTGGAGGCCTGCAAATGGTTAGATGGTGCAGTCTGAGCCTGACGGCCTGGTGCTGTCAGCTGGGATGGTGATCCAGGCAGGGCCTGGGTGCTACACCGCCTGAATCAAGCTGCTGATAGCACATACCTCATGGCTCTGTTTCACGAGCAAACAGTTATTGTATCCAAGTACCACTTGTGCCAAAACACGCAGAAAGGATTGCTAGGAACAACCTGTAAACATGTCACACCTCAACCTGCAATCACAGGGATAATTTCACCCTGCTGGAGGTTCAACGATCTAAGTTAGCAAAGCTTTATTTTAAGTGTTACTCGAAGGGTACAGTTCTGCTAGCACAAGCCATGCTCCGTTTACTTTTCACATGAGTAGCTGATGGAAGTACAGGGCAAAAACATGAAGGGTGCAGACACATATGGGCACGCAGGTGCAGGAGTCCTAGGGAGGGGCTGTCTGGCCTCAAAGATCCTGAGATACAGATTTCCAGAGCAGGCAGCATCCACAGAGATAAACCCCACTGGCATCACCTTTATATATGCTAAGTTGTGTGGTGGAGTGTCCCAGTGCTGCTCGCTCTGCACACCCCACCCCAGCTCATGCTGGGGCTGCAGGCCGTGATATGAGCGCTGCATGCAAAGCTCTCTTCTGAAGTGCGAGCTGGCCAAGGGCTCCACACCACGGAGCTGCGCAGACTACCTAAGCCTGCGTGGCGCGATGTCCTTGTCTAGTCTCACACTTGTCACCGTTTAATGCATCAGAGTAACAAACCAGTCAGGGTACGAGAAACCTGCTAACTGCTGTCCCGCAGAGTTACAACAGAGATGTAAGTCTAAACACGCCCTCCCCCACCACGCGCAGTTAGCCTTATAGCCGGACCTGAGACTGACATAGCAGAGGAAAACAGCTGCATGAAAGAAACCATCGCCCATCTCCTCTGCCCTCCTTTTCCTGAACTAAAAGCCCACCTCCGGCTCCGCACCCCGGCCCGTCTCCCAGCCCGCCTCCTGCCTCCTTTGCCCCCGATCCCGTTCCCCACTTTCCCCTTTCCTCTCCCGGTCCCTCCGCCGCACCCACAGCCCCCTGCCCCCCTCCGCCTCCCTCGGCTCCGGCGCTGCGGGGCGGGCCCGGCGGGCGGCACCACCCCGCGCCTGGGAGGCCCCGGCGGGCGGCTCGGCCCCGCCGCCTCAGCGCGGCCGGGTGAGGGCGGCGCGGTGCTGAACGGACAGCGCCCGCGGGGACCGCCGCCCTCCCGCCCCGCCCCGCCCCGCCCCGCCGAGCGCGGGCGGCCGCCCGCGCTCGGCGGGGCGGGGCGGGGCGGGGCGGGGCGGGGGGGACGCGGCCTCCGCCCGCCCGCCCGTCGCGGAACTCCCGCAGTCCTCCCGCCTGCCCCCGGCCGGACCCCGCGCGCCCATGCCGGGCGTTGGGGCGATCGGAGCGCGGTGCAGGCACCGGCCGCGGAGGAGCCCCCGCGAGAAGCCCGAGGCGAAGCCGGGCGAGGCCGGGGCCGCCATGGACGCGGCGATTTGGATCTATCAGTTCCGGCTGATCGTGCTGGGCGACTCCACCGTGGGCAAGTCGTGCCTTCTGCACCGCTTCACAGAGGGCCGCTTCCCGGGGCCGCTGCACTCCGACCCCACCGTGGGGGTGGACTTCTTCTCCCGCTTGGTGGAGATCGAGCCTGGCAAGAGAGTCAAGCTGCAGCTCTGGGACACGGCGGGGCAGGAGCGCTTCAGGTAGGGGACCCCGACACGCCCAGAGCCGCAGCCCCGCCGACCCCTGGCCCCGGCGCCGTGCCCCCGTCCTTACACACCACCCAGGGGCATTGCCGTTACCCCGGCACGTTTCACTCCCCTCCTCCCTGCTGCTGCGCCCCAAAGAGTCCTGCCTGCTTCCTACCTGCACCCCCACCCCGCTGCCCGACAGTCCCACCCTGCTGCAAACCATCATTCTCACCCCACTGCCCACCATCGCTCCATCCCATTGCTCACCATCACCTTCTCCCCTTTACTCACTGTCGCTCCCACCCCACTGCCCACCATCACTCTCATGTCACTGCCCACCATCGTTCTCACCCCACCACTTACTATTACCCTCACCCTATTGCCTACCATTGCCCTCACCCTGTTGCCATTCGATTCCCCTCCTAGCTTCCTTCTTCTCCAGCCTTTCCTTTCTCAGCCCTTCCCCTCACAGCTCACTCTACTAGGTTTACCCTAAAGTCCTGAACCTAGAGCCGCAAAGCCTCCCCAGCATCCTTTCCCTTTTCCAGCTGCTGATCCCCACTTTCCTCTCCATTTCTTACGTTGTCATCAGAACTTGCCTTCCCTACTGCATTCCTGCTCCCTCCCATGCAAACTGTAGAGGCCAGGCCACCTCCCTGCTTTGCTGCTTTTGCAGCACCGCAGCACTGTGAGCACCAGCTCAGCCCTGGCACTGCCAAAGTCACAGGGCAGCCAGGGACAGTCCCCTCTCAGGGTTTCATCTGCCTTCTGCACTTGCCTGGCACAGATGGCTGCTAGGAGCCTTCACTAACGCTCTGGTCATTTTCAGCGTAGCTGAAATGCTGCGCTGAGAGCCAAATCATCTCCTTTCTCCTCTCTGTCACAAACAGGCTGTAATTTTTGCGTGGGTTTTAGTTTGGTTCTAGGGTTCAGTAGATGTGAATTCAGACGAGAGGATAGCCCATCTATCTATTCCAATACGAGCTTAGCCCACACTCCTGTTACGGGGTTTAGCAGCAGGGTTGAAATTGGTCTCTTTCTGATGAGAACAGAGCCCTTTCTGTTCTCTCTCTTCCTCTGCAACAGTTGTGCAGATGCTGGCACTCTGATGGAGGTGGGATTTCAGCATCTTGCCAGGGGACGAGAATCCTTTTGTTCAAGCACTACGGTGAAACAAAAAAACTTTCTCAGGCAGGCATGAGTCACAGGCTTACATATGTCTGTGAGGGCAGGACTCCGAAGGGTCAGCAAAGAAATGAGGGTGATCATTGCGAGCTCTTATCATTTTTCATCCTCCGTGCACTTTCCAGCAAAGAGCATGAAATGCGTGTAAACAAGTGACTAAGGAAATGTAATCTCTTCATTTTGAATTTGCTGACAAATAGCTGGGATGGCCAATGACAAGGCACTTGGCTGGAAAGAATGCAAATACGGAGTTTTGCATACATTTTAACTCAGATGATAGCCGTGGTGAATGCTCGGGGGATATGCAGTGATGAGTCATGCACTCAGCTGCTTTAACATTTACCACTGGTGTACATCTGTGTTTGTTTTTTTTTTAATACGTAGCAGTTACAAACTGGAGGGAGCAGTTTTAAACATCTGTTTGTTTTTCTGCCAGGAGCTTCTTGTCAGTTGTTGTAGCAAATACCATTTATTGCATTTATTGTAAAGTCTGTTCTATGCTTGCTCAAGAAAGCTACGAATGTTTTACTAAATTATACACTACAGGTTAAAAACTTGCATGGTCTGTTCTCTGCTAATGGAGAAGACTGCAGATCAGAAGCAAGGATTGTCTCGGGGAAGAACTAATTATTCCGAGTAGTAACCTAATTCTGTGCGGTGCAAAGCAGTTTGCAGCTCAGATTCCCAGTTCTGCTCTGGTTCACTTGTGCAGGTACTTCTGATGGGGGCAAAGCCTGTCTGAAAAGCCCCTCAGGGAATTCCCAGTGCGCAGTGCAAAAAGCTGGCTGTGTAGTAACTCCCACCTCTTGGGGCATCAGGGACGTGCCCAGGGGAAGGTGAGGTGGGACACACCTGCCATCACACCCTCTTGAAAGACAACCCTTATTTTCTTGTGGAAATTGTTTTGGAAAAGTTCTTACACGTGTCTGGTTAACTGATGCCACTCTATTTGAACTGGATTTCATGCGTATTCTTAGAAATCATCCTTAGCTCACATTGTTTGCATTACTGATCATGTAAAGTAATTCCTAATGCTTCCACGAGAAGAGTAAGCAAACTGCAAATGCTAGTGTTAGGCAGTTTACTTATTCTGAGCTCTGCCAGTGAGGCATCACTAAGCAGAAGCTCCCATTGTGCCAGCCAAAATCATCAGTGCCTCCAGTAGCTTAATAGAACCTGTGGGCTCGGTTAGTCCTCAGGTCTATAAGGGAGACTAAGGGAAATACAGGATTCACCCTGATTCTTTTTAAGGATCTTTTGAGGTTAGCTGTCATTTAGAGCAGCCCGCTGCTTTGGCTTTGTGTGTCACATTGTCTGCTTCACCGTGATTCGTTTGTTTTTTTCCTGTATTTGAATCCAACACAATTAATTTAAATAATGGATCTTCTGAGTTTACAAAGCAGTGCTGCAAAGATCAAGAGTTTATTTCAGGAAATTAGAGATTTAATCCTGTGGGGATTCTTCAGTTACGTTAACTCACTTTGTAGCAGACCATTATATTAACTAGGTACATTCCGTTTCTAATACATTTCTTGAAAATAGAATTATCCTTTTTCTCCTTTGTGAGGAAGCTGCACTAATTTTCAAACTTACTGCCATTGCAATGGGGTCTTTAGTCCTGGAAAAAAGTAACTTCAAAATTAGATAAAGCTTTTAGAGAAAGTTTGGTTCATCCGGGAAAGATCAGTTTGATCATGAGAAGAAACACTGTGGCTGATCTAAAGTCATCCTAATGTGATTAATACATCCTCGAATTCATTTTCAGAAACAATTGCTCAGTGGCCATTGTCTTACCAAGGCTTTCCTTAGGAGTATTAATTAGGATCTTACCTCTTTAACCTAATATTTAGATTAATCTAGGAGAAAGACTTCTGTTTGCGTCAGTATTCTCCCCAGCCATTATGCCAGTTTAATCAGAATAAATGAGTGGAGCTAACACGTACTCCACAGTAGAAGTCAAAGTTTCAAAAGGAACCTAGGTTTTGCATTTAAAAACTACTCCTAATTAAAGCTGAAGACTTTAAAGTTAACCTGTTGGGGGAAGATGAAAATCATTCCAAGATATTGTTACTGTGCTTCATAACATATAACTTATAAGGAGCAGTCTCACCTCCAGCAATTCCAAACATGGAATGGGATGTTATAGCATTCGACGTCCAGGTGTAGTGGTTCTCTTTTCATACTTAGACTAGAACTTTTTAGCAGGTTATGATAGGTATTTTCTGAAGTAATTTTTTTCCAGCCCTTTATCTGAATTTACCATTCATTCGCTACAAGTGCCAAACATTTCACAAAATGTTATGCAATTATTTTTGCTAAAAATGAGAAATAAGAATGGTCTTGAGGATGCCAGGACAGTCAGTATTTACCAATGGCACAGGAGTGTTGCAAGTTAAAGGGACTTTGTAACTATATCTTATTTTCAGGAAGGGGGGAGAAAACAAGATTTACCTTTTCAATAATGCTTGTATCTATTTTTGTACCTATCAGACAAAGATGATATAATACGTTGGGTATTTCACATGGACTGTAGCACACCCATCGTGAACAGGTCAGTGCAACACGAGGAGCGCTCACCACACTGATCCCCACTGAGCTCTACAGAGCGGGCGTGCTGCCTCCTTTCACTTAGCACAGCCACAGGAAGAAGGCAGATTCCCTCCTGAAACAACATTAGCTCACTACTCTGACAAAGGCACACACGAATAGTCTGGTTTGGGCACATCCATTAACTATGGCTTTGAGAAGGGAGGGTTCAGTGTCTCCCATGACAGAGAAGCAGAAAGAAAAGGCAGCAATGTCAGGCTCAAAGGAGCAGAAAAGCAAAGTGCTTTAGGCAGAAAGATAAGACACATGAATAAATATAGATGCAGGGCTGAGCTGATGAGTTCAGTCTCCTTTCAATCTAAGTCACAGGCAGATTTGCCAGGTTCCAAATACACAGTTAGTTCTGCCTCCCACTTCCAACCAGCATCTCCTCCTAAGGGTCTGCAGGAAGGGTCTGCAAGATGCCACTGCCATCTTCCCCATTTTAGAAGGGGGGCCACTGGTTGGTCATTACTTTTTCACCATGATCCTGCCCTGTCCCTAGCCTAAAGGCTTTCACTTTCTACTAAGAGAAATGCTCTCCTCTCCCTCCTTTCCCATAGACAATGAATTATGGTGCTGCCAGTAACACACTCCCTTCCACAATGCTAGATTTAAGACAATTAATTAGCTGAGTCAAAATGTACTGTACATGGGAAGCCATTATTTCTAGAATAATTTAGGATCAGTGTGGAAATAATTGGAGCAATGGAAATTTGAACATCCTTTATATGTAAGTTGGATAACATAAAACTTCACCTGTCATCTGTTGCTTATCCTGACCTGAAGAACTTGCAGGACCATGAGGTTTTTTTTCTTCTCCTCAGAAAATGACAGCAGTAATGGAGTTAAAACTTCAGCTTGCTTTTAGAGACTGATCATGCAACTTTCACCAAAGAGTGTAATGATGTCGGTGGATTCCCTGCTTGTGAAAGAACACAGAGAGGGCCAGTCTGGTTTTGTCTAAGGTCTGTACTCAGGTATCTGGTCTCTGATAGAGTCTTTGAATTCTCCAGAGTACTCTGCTGGACTGTACTCAATTTGAGGGATTTCCTGAGTGATGCAGTTTGTCTATTTTCTAAACCCCATCAGCCTCTTGTTCAGTGCTTGTTCGGTCTGCTGTGGAATACAGATATCCTCTTTGCATTCATAGCATCTTTCCCAAGTAGATCTGCAAGCCAACCAGCTGCTCTATGGAGAGCCCTTGTTTTGTTTGTTTATTCCTTTTGAATCTGACTCCTAGCTGTATGTGGTAGCCCCAGGCTTTTGTGCTTGAAGATTAACTGAGAATATTTACCTGCTCTGTCTGGGACTCTCGTGGTTTTGTATACTTCTGTCATACCTCCATCAAGTTTTCTCTTTTCTAGTCTGCAGTGTTGTAGCCAACTCAGAAATCCTTGCTTCCTGGTCTTTATAATGACTGAGATGGTGCTTTTCCTATATGAGAAAAGTGTCTTGTATTGAAGACCTTTTCTTTTCAGTTGTCACATAAAGTTTGCTGAGAAATGCCTTTTTAAAAGCTACTAGAAGACCTTGCTTTTAGTTGTCTGGTTGCTGGAGTGAGATCCAGAAGCTTGTGTTAGGAAGGTTCCCTTCACAATGACTAAAGGCATACTCTAATCACAGCCATCCAAGCAGGACATTACCCTGGATAACAAAGGGGTGTTGGGAAAGGGGCTGAAGCCAACCCTGCTTTGAGAGGCTTCTGCCACTTGAAGAGCACAGCCTGGAATTGCCTTCTGAGGCCAAAGGTGGAAAAGGGAATGAAAAATACTCTCCTTGTTTTTGGAGCATCTGTGCCTATATCTGTAGCTGTTATAAAATGCAATTATCATGGCCCTGAGTGCATCAACAGTCTGTGCAACCTATAATACAATACAACAGTCCTACCACAGGTCTGGTTGCTTTGGTGTCTGATCAGTTCTGGCCGCTTCTTTACAATAACAACACAAAATATTCATGCTAGTATCAGGAAAAGTGTGTTTGGCCATATCTTTCAAAATCTAGCAGTGCAACTTACCAGGAAGACCGTTCAACAATCTGGGTCAGTGTTTTCACTTCTGGTGCTGTGTAGAGAAGAGTACAGAACTTTTTGAGCCAAGAGGCAGTAGTACAGCTGTAAATGAGTGATTAAGGGCTTTGCTATGAAGAGCAGCGCTGTACAGGCTAATCACTGGTGTAGGCCCTTTATGGATTTTACATTACATGGCTGCTGGGTGAAATACTCAAGTATTTCATTGACAGTGTACATATGCAGTATATTGACATCTGTAATGTCTCTAAAGGTGGAAGTGCTCTGAGCAGAATGCTTAGAGTATCTGTGGACACCAGCCTGCATCTTGTGAAGGTGAGCTCTTCCCTCTGGTGTAAGGAAAAGGTTCATCACCAGAGGGTGTGGGCATGGAACAGGTCGCCTAAAACCAAGTCACAGCCCCAAGCTACTGGAGTTCAAAGAGTCTTTGGACAGCACTCAGATATAGAGTTGGGATGTTGGGTGGTCCTGTGTGGAGCCAGAAGTTGGACTCGATGGTCCTTGTGGGTCCATTCCAACTCAGGATATTCTATGATTCTAAGTAGCGCATTAGGAAACTGTGTGGAAGGTAGGTATCTTCACTGGAACTTCACCTACATTTTGTGAGGAGCTTGAGCCCATCGATGGTGCTAGGTGTGTTCTTGGGAAGCCCTCCCAAGCAGAACCCTTCTGGACGCACAAACTGGTGCCAGCTGGGTAGGGGCTGTGGGAAGGCAGGCAGTGTCTGCCGAGCAGCTTGCAGCCCACACAGAGGCAGAGCATTTGGGTCCTGGAAAAGTTGCCTAGGCACCACAGTCAGAAATGCAGCTGAGTGTAGCACAGCTTTAGATGTTGGTCTTACAGTTTTGTCTAAGCCTTGTTGAAGGCACCTTAGAAATCCTGTCATCTTTAGCCATAATATTAATGAGGCAAAATCTGCTCTTGCACATAGTTTCATAGGAAAAACAGAACAAAACAAAAGCAAACAAAAACCCACCAAGTCTACCAAACCATTGCAGCTAATGCTCTTTCATTCTTGGTGTGATATAGGGCACGAATGAGTGGAGGGACATTCACTTTACACTGTTCACTTCCCAAATAATTTGGGAACATCAACTAAATAAAACACAATAACTGGGACATCCAATAAGAAAAAGCATTTGTCTGCTTCTTACTTTTCTCTAACTGTTATATTTAAGTCAAATATTTTGCACCTGCAGGATATTTCAAATACTGTTGAACAACTTGCCATGTTTGTGTGCCCAGATGTCTTCCTCAGTTTTCTGCTGAAAGTTACGGGTGATTTTGAACCACCTTTGTTTCAGGCAATAGATACATAAAAAATAAGAACCTTGATCATCACCTAGTGTTAACTGACATAGCTCTATGGAACTAAGTTACATCAGGTGAGAATACAGACTCCTGTATATAAGCCTGTGGTAATACATGAAATACTGATCGTTGGTACTCATTTCATCAACACATGATACAACATAATTCCAAATAAATGTGCTCAGTAGATGATGCGTTGCATTTTCAATACTAGCTTTTCTTCAACCGCTGATACATTTCTTCAGCATAAATGTTATCAGGACAGAGGTTTTTTCTTGAAAATTGGTTAGACTACGTTCCATTGCTCCAAACCAGATCCCATTTTTATCACGCATTTCTGTTCTAAAACCACTTCAATTATTTTGATTTGCTCATCTATGTTTGCAACTTATCTACTGCCAAAAAAAAAAAAAAAAAGAAAAAGAAGAAAACCCGAAGCTGATCTTTGTGGTATCTTTATTCAGTACTTCACAAAATACAACACCCTTTATTTATGGTCACTTTTCATATCCAGGCTGTTTGAATCAATCAGTCAATCTGAGGGTAAGTCCGCGTTCAAACTCTTCAGAGACATACTCCATGGTCTCTGTTGCTGGGAATGTAGAAAAGATCTTTCTAAAACATTTGAAAAACAAACTCTCTCTGTCATCTAAATGAAACAATTTCAAGTGCAGTTTGCTGTGACTGAATGAATTTCTGCCAAGAAATCTAAGTTTTATCTATCTGTGCACTTACCTATCTGTAATGTAACTACTGCTCCTAATTATACTTCAATGTTCAAATTGTTAGAAAATACTATATGAAATGTGATTAACTGAAAGTCAGAAGGAGCTCCTTTAATGGAGCTCCTTTAATGGAAAATATTTATTGTTGTGTAGAGTTAATCTCAATTCAAAATGTTTTGAAGCTGCATTCTCTCCATAATCATGTGATAAAATATAGTTAATTCTTGAATATATTATCATTTCAAAAATGGCCGTTAATATAGATTTTGTCTCATTTCAGTTGGAGAAAACTTATACATACACACTTGCTGTATGTTTATGTGACTAATGTTTGCATCCAATTCTAGGTAGGCCAATCACTTTCTTTAAAATATATCTTCTCACCTTTTCCATCCTGCATCTCTACTATGATGATTAGAGACTTAATGTGTGTATATATATATATATTTCCTTCTAGAACATATTAATAATCTTCTCAGAGGAAGGATCTCCTTCCAAAATTAATTCTGGTGAATGGTCTGGAACATAGTGAGCTGAAAAGTAGAAAACGTCACTACTCTTGGAAGTTTCGTGCCAAAAAAGAGTAAATGGAATTAATAAAGAGCTTTTCAACCTCCACATGAAAGATCTCCTGGAAACAGAATTTGTTCTGTCAATGCTGTAACAAGTGTGTGCCCAGCTCAGCCAATTTTCTGTAGTGCTGTTGAGGGATTTCCTTTCTTAGCCTGTTACCTGATGACCTCTGCAAGCACAAGTAACAGAGTTATCTGAACAGCTCTTGTCATCAAATAATTTGTCCATAAGGAATACAAACGGATGCAGGTTTCTGATCATTGGCCTACATATTTTGTTTTGAAATAACCAATTAGATCAAAGTTAAATGAATGATTGCTTAAAACCGAATGAGTTGGTGTTTAAGGCTAACAAGCATTGGACAAAATATATATAAATATTATTTTGTGAACATGTGTGACAGTTTGCTAATAAAGAGTGTTTTGCAGAATACTCAGCATTAAAAATTGGCACTAGAAATGATGACTTCAGGAACGTTTAGAAGGTGGCTTTTGAATGTAAGAAAAAATGAAAAATGAGCTTTTACGTATGGAGGAGATAATAAATGCGAATTTCAAAACAGCAAAGATGATTCATAAAACTTACGGTAGATTTTAAAAAGCTGCCGCATGGAAAAGTATCCTGTTTACAAATGAAGTAAAAATGTATTTAAACTTTCCTTTTTTGTTTCTTGATTTTTTTCTGTACAGATCAATAACACGATCTTACTATCGCAATTCCGTTGGCGGCTTGCTAGTCTTCGACATCACAAACCGGCGATCCTTTGAACATGTGAAAGACTGGCTGGAAGAAGCGAGAATGCATGTACAGCCCTTTCAGATTGTATTTCTGTTAGTAGGACATAAATGTGACTTAGTGTCACAGCGTGAGGTTACGAGAGAAGAAGCAGAAAAACTGTCATCCGACTGCGGTATGAAATACATAGAAACCTCAGCAAAGGATGCCACAAATGTCGAAGAGTCCTTTACAATTCTCACACGAGACATCTATGAACTTGTAAAAAAAGGAGAAATCACAATACAAGATGGATGGGAAGGTGTTAAGAGTGGCTTTGTTCCAAATGTTGTACATTCATCAGAGGAAGCTGTAAAGCCCCGAAGACAGTGCATCTGCTGAATTCGTAGCATGCCAAAGAGCACATCAGGTGTTCAGAAGATGACACCAACCTAAAAACAGAATAATAAATCTGAAATAAGATTAGATCATGACATAGCTGAATCACAGAACGGTAACTTGCTTTTGTATCCTTCTGATTCATAATTTCATAAAATTTTAAGGTTTTTTTTTTTTTTTCTTTTAGGGAGTACAACATCTTTTTGTGGTCTTCAGGAAAAGAAATGATATATTGCTAAAGGAAACATTAATCCTATAGCAAGACACTTTGAAAGTGCAATAATCACCAAGACAACATCCTATCTTGGGCTCTGTATTTTGAATACAATTTAAAATCAAGCCTTGCAAGGAGAGGATGAGACGAGCTTTTTACTTTTGTTCATCCTGCTTTAGTTTTGGGCAGGAAAATATCATACCTTATACTTTTTTAATGTGATTCTTTACACAAGTGCAGCATTGCTTATCAACATTGAAGTTCAGTACATTGTAGAATTCCGTAAGAACGATAACTAAATAAAGCAAGGTGGAAGAGTGCTCCAATAGCAAACACTTTTAATATGACTATGAATAGAAGCCTTACTAAAGAAAAGGAATGTTTTAGAAAAGATGATTTATTTGTATACTGAAAAGGGGAATAGAAGCAATGAAATTTAACAATGAAATGTACTATTGAATATTTTCTGAATTACCAGTGAAACTAAATGTTTCACCGTTCACATATGATCCAGTTGCTTTTTGAGTTGTATACAAAACAGGTTACCCAACTGCTCGAGTTCCGTTTTGGAGGCCAGATCCTCAGCTGGACAATTATCATAGCCACACCGATACCTAAATAGTGATGTTCATTTACACAAGCTTTAAAAAATAAAAGTACTTCTGTCTAGAAGTAAAAATAAATGTTTAAGTGCTGCAACCCGTGGGGTTCCAGGGTTTGAATTTTAGCAGAATAAGGATTGGTTTGGTCTCAGCCAGTAAATGTAACTAAAGGTTTTAAAGCCAAAAGTGTTAGGGTTTGAAGAGGATAAGATTTCTAAGTTAATACTGGGCTACAAACTGTAAAGTTGGAGAAGCACTATTCTAAGAGAGCAACACACAGTAGCTTTTAATACCAGTAATAATAGGAAAAATCTGTGGTTGTAGCATTTTGCTGAGCTTGAGGTCATCTTCCTACCACTCTGAGTACAACTTACAGTAGCTTTACACAAACTATGCCCTATATGTGTAGCACTTAAATACCAAATAAGTCTATGTCTTTTGTATCTCTAGCACTGTAACGAGACTACTTGATCTCCAGGGTTGATAAGCATCCACAGTTTACCTGGGCATACTCATAACCTCAGAACACTAAGTCAGTTATCTTCATATAAAGGTATATCAGGCTACAGTTCTCTGTTTTTGACACCAGAGAACAAGTTTATCTAATCTTATTTTTTTTCTTTAATAATCATGAAGTTGGTTTTCCTTCAGATTGCTCTAAGTCCTTCTGCAACACTTTTGTGAATATGCCATAGTACCAGTACAAGTTGTTTGGTTCCAGTTAATTTATTCATTTAAGACCACTAAAATTATTGACTTCAAAAGGAACTGAAAGGTTTATTTTTCAATAGCCTGAGTCTCACTTGCACTGAGGCCCAGTTACAATGTTGTAGAAGGATACAGAGGCCTTAATAATAAACAGGAATCAGCCTTAATTCATTAGCAATTAAAACAGTCAGCTAATTCTAGTCACAGCATGCTACAAAGTAATTGCTGTGAGTTTGACTCTCTATTAAATGACACTTTTTAGTCATTTACACCAGCTCCATTTTGATTTGAGGGCAGTTCAGGCACTCTTTCAGTAAATGTAAATGACTGCAGATGCCAAAATGGTGTGCAGAATCAGGTTGTGTGCATTTGATACTGACTGCCCTATTGTACCAGGCCCATGTGGTGTGTCAAAAAATGTCTTAGTTGCTTAAGAATACAGAATGGACCAATGAGTAAATCAGAGGCTTAGGAGTCAGTGGAAGCTCTGGTTCACTGTGTGTTTCTGAGCAAGGCATTTAAGTTTTCTGTGCCTCATCTGTATCTCAGAAATTGAGATGATTGTTCTTCCTGGCATTCACAAGGACCTTTGAGACCCAATCTGACTGTGTGATCTCCGGTCTGGACTCTTTTCCATCTGTGATATCTGTTGTAAAGTGCTTAGCACCATGGGATGTATCATGTGGATACTGCTCTTTTCCGCTGTACCAAAAACGATAGAAGAGATGAAAGCAGCCATATTACTACCAGGTACTGCTATTGTTACAAGTCTACATTTCACATTACTTGCAAGTTAAAATCTTCACGTTAAACTTTTCTTCCTGAATACTCCAAGCTTTTCATTCTGTGTGAACAAAATCTGCGTGCGAGGGGCTGGCAGGAAAGGGTCCGGGAGAAGAGGTGAGGGAAGAGAAGGTATGCACAGAGAGAGAAACAGTCACCAGAACAGAGCCTTAATGATCTCAGCTGTGAATGCTGCACCTGTAGTGTCACATTTATTGCAGTGGGAGTAGAGCTTTTAACCGGATTCAACCATGCAAGGAGCTGGGATTGCCATTGCAACAGGAAAAGAAATTCACTGCATTTTAAAGTACTGTGCACATAGCTGTCTTATTTGTAATTCCTAAAAATGTAGACTAACATGTACATTCAAATGTTGTCTATCTTGATGATGTATTAAACCAATACTGCACCTTCTCACTATACACTTGCACTTCATGAAAATGTCTGATAAGCAGGTTACTTTCTGATATATGTCACTCTGCATTCACAGGCTTTGCAATAACTGTGAGTAACTGCCTGAATACGCTGTACAGCAGATCATATAGTTCAGTGCATTTATTTACTTTCTCCCCAAGGAAGGAAAAATATGATGCATCCTGTTAATGCCAGAATGAAATTTCCAGAAATTAAAGAAATTCCATTTGGCAGCTAAGTTAAGACATAGAAAATAACGACAAAAACAACAACAAAACTCTTTTAAAATCCAAGTTTGGTAAATCCAGTTGGGAAAAGGAAAAGCCTCTTAAAATAGGAACCTGTTTGTATTGGAGTCACAGGCCCAGGATATAATGTACTATTTTTGTCTCCTAAAATACTTAGCTTCATTGCTTTAAGTTTGATAAAGAAAAAAAGTCTTCTTTTCCTCATGTAAATATTTTACACTTGAATTCCTCAGCTATTTTAGCTTGCACATAGTTCTGTCCTATGTAGAAAACAGTATAGCTGCATGCCTTAACAGTCAACCCAGGAACAAGTTTAGAAGTAACTTACACTCAGAGCTTTTCTTTACACCTTCATTATGGAATTTACATACTGATGCAAGTCCGTTCTTTATATTTAAATTCCTGGTGGCTGCCTCATGCCCATAGCAAAGAGCAGACGCTTGGTGGAGCAGCCAAGAACATAGAGCTGCTGTGCTGAGACCCCCGCTGCTACTGCCAACCTGCACCAGGTACCCAAGCTGCTTGTCTTAGAGCAAAGTATAAACGACAATATGACAAACCTGTTGTCCTGACCTCAGTGCCAGGGAAGGTTATGGAACAGATTGCCTTGAGGAAGATCCCTCGCCTTGAGGGAGAAGTGGGGGATCAGGCCCAGCCAGCATGTGTTCACAAAGGGCAGGTCCTGCTTGACCAACCTGATTTCTTATGATCTAGTGACTCCTTGATGGATGAGGGAAAGGCTGTTGACAGACTTCAGCAAAGCCTTTGACACTGTCTCCCACAGTATTCTCCTGCTGGCAGCCCGTGGCTTGGACAGGTAAAGCTGGCTGGAGGGCCAGGCCCAGAGAGTGCTGGTGAATGGAGTTACATCCAGCTGGCAACTGGTCATGAGTGGTGTTCCCAGGGGTCAGTGCTGGGGCCTGTCCTCTTCAATATCTCTGGTGATGACCCGGATGAGGGCATTGAGTGCAACCTCAATCAGTTTGCTGATGACACCAAGTTGCCTGGAAGTGTCAATCTGCCTGGGGGTAGCGAGGCCCTGCAGAGGGATCTGGACAGACTGGATCACTGGGCTGAAGCCAATGGGATGAGGTACAACAAGAGCAAGTGCTGGGTCCTGAACTTTGGCCACAACAATCCCAGGCAACAATACAGGCTTGGGGCAGAGTGGCTGGAAGACTGTATAGAAGAAACAGACCTAAAAGAATTGGTTGATGCTTGGCTGAACATGAGCCAGCAGTGTGCTCAGGTGACCAAGAAGGCCAATGGCATCCTGGCTTGCATCAGAAATAGTGTTTCCAGCAGGAGCAGGGAAGTTATTGTCCCCCTGCTGCACCTCGAGTACCGTGTTCAGTTTTGGGCCCCTCATTGCAAGTAGGACATTGAGGTCCTGAAGAGTGTCCAGAGAAGGACAATGATGCTCTGAAGGATCTGGAGCACAGGCCTTAAGAGGAACAGCTAAGGGAGCTGGGATTGTTCAGTCTGGAGAAGAGGAGGCTCACGGTGACCTTACTGCTCTTTACAACTGCCTGAAGGGAGGTTGTAGTGAGCTGGGGATTGGCCTCTTGTGTAACTAGTGATAGGACTAGAGGGAATGGCTTCAAGTTGTGCCAGGGAGATTCAGGCTGGATGTTAGGAAATACTTATTCTCCAAAAGAGTGGTCAGGCGCTGGAATGGGCTGCCCAGGGAGGTGGTGGAGTCACTGACCCTGGAGGTGTTTAAGGAACACTTAGACGTTGTGTTGAGGGACATGGTTTAGTGAGAGCTGTTGGTGATATGTGGATGGTTGGACTGGATGATCTCTTCCAACCTTGGTGATTCCATGTGTGGATGCACAATGCTCAGTTCAGTCACAGTATCTCAGCTGCCTCATATTACACATGCTTCCTTGCTCTCTATATAATTAACATCTGGGAAAGCAATTTTCCCCTAGCTGTAGACCCAAGCAAGCGATATCATCTCCTCCAAGTCTCTAGCCTTGTTTTTCACCCAGGCACAGCCATCTCAGCAGCCTCTGTTCATCCTGAAGAGAAAGGAGGGCTGAGGTTCTCTGCATGAGCATGGAAGGGGCAGTGCCACCAACTACAGATGTGTTGGGCTGTTTAAAAAATACCATACATCAAACCACAACTGTCTATAGCTAGTGTTTGCATTGCTCATTTCTCAGAGCCCAAAGACAATCTTTTATATAAGTTATTGGAATTATAATTCTAGAAGAGGAATATGTAAAATATACACCTCTCTGAGAAGCTTACCAGAAAGGGCTATGGAAAATGAAAAAAAAAAAATATTTCTGTAACGATGCTTTGTAATACTTAGCTGTATGCCCCTCTGCTTACAATGCCCATACTACATAGAGTCATAGAATCATAGAACCGTCTGGGTTGAAAAGGGCCTCCAAGATAACTTTGCCTTGAATGCCTCCAGGGATGGGGCATCCACAACCTCTCTAGGCAACCTGTTCCAGTGCATCACCACTCTCTGAGTGGAAAACTTCCTCCTAACATCTAACCTAGATCTCCCTGTCTTAGTTTAAAACCATTCCCCTTGTCCTATCATTATCAAACTGTGTAAACAGTCATGCCCTCTCCTGTTTATACTCTCCCTTCGAGTACTGGAAGGCCTCAATGAGGTCTCCCTGGAGCCTTCTCCAAGCTAAGCAAGCCCAGTTCCCTCAACCTTTCTTCATAGGAGAGGTGATCCAGCCCTCTGAGCATCTTAGTGACCCTCCTCTGGACCCATTTCAAGACCTCTACATTTCTTAAGGTTTATAACAACATCACTGAATGGATTTAAAACTGGAAGGACTTGATAACAGGAGAGAATTCATCTTCCTGACCTCAGAGAGAAAAATGAATATATGCCATGGATGCACATATCTTTATGTCCCAGCCCATTTCCAGCAGAAATTCGAGGCCCAGGTTGCTGAGACCTTCGTGCGAAAACCACCTCTCTACCTATGGTGTCAATACATTCAGCAGTATTTCCTCCTCTGTGATGCAAATACAGCTACGGAAAAGCTGAATTTTACTTCTGAGCACGGCAGAATTGTTTATCATGTTCCTGTGAATGTGCAAATCTTATGAAAGCAATGTGACTGAAGATATGCCAGCACAGCGTAACATCAAGACTATGAGGCTGCACAGGTTCCTGGAGACAATTTGCCTTGCACAATACTTAATTAGTGGGAATGGAGCCTGTGTTTAAAGATTGTGAGAACTCAAAAATATTTTACTAAGCTGTACACAGAGCTCCTCTCAGCAGTTGTTCTCCTGGGAGCTGCTGTTCCAAACAGCCACGGGAACAGCAAATACAGGATTCCACTGCTCCCCAAGGACTGGCCAGTCAGGAGTGAAGACCCTGCACCCACCTTGCAGACTCTTTCCCATTTCATCTTCTCCCCTGCAGGTCTCTTTCACAGGAAGGAACAACAGCAGTTGTATTTGGCACTAAGGTAGGACAGTGAATAGGGTGAGAGCAACAACTTCTACTATTTTTGAAGTAAGACTAAGGTACTGTGACTAAAGGGAGGAATTAAGGAAAATAGTTCAGTCATAATCCTAGTAACAAAGAGCTGGCAGGGCTGCACTGTTCTTCAGCACTTGTGAGGGTTCTCAGTTTTGGTTTTCAGTGCCAAGCAAATAGAATCATAGAACCACAGAATCCTCGGAGTTGGAAGCGGCCTTTAAAGGCCATCTAGTCCAGCTCCCCCACAGTGAACAGGGACATCTGCATCTCAGTCAGGTGCTCAGAGACTCGAAAGTCTCCAGGGAAGGGGCATCCACCACCTCTCTGTGCAACCTGCTCCAGTGCCTCACCACCCTCACTATAAAAGACTTCTTCCTTATATCCAACCTAAATCTCTTCTCTTTAAGTTTGAAACCACTTCCCCTTGTCCTATCACATAGTTCAGCCACTTAGTTACATTTCATATCGATTTCCTATTTTAAAATAATTACTGTTTATTATTCAGGAAAAAAAAAACCCTCATCAATGCAGATTATTTTCGTCATTTCCCCGATGTCTGGCCAGTGTTAAACACAATGAAACTTGCTCAATTACTTCTAGCAGAAGCTCAGAAGCCACGAGTCTCTGTTCCAGTTAGTGAGACTAGTGAAACAGCAACGCCATTCATTTTATCAGGACCTTTCTCTGGCCAGTTCCCAGTGGGAAACAGTGTCTGCTTCGCAGAGAATTTCTAAAACAGGAGACAGTGCTCACTGAGCACTGAAAAGGAGGTACATATGTAAGCACATGTCAGAAAAGCAGCGTAAGAAATGGCAACTTTTTTCATCCTCTTGCATTCCACCATGCCTCACAAATTCTAGCTCTCTGAGTACATTGAGTGAAGCAGTAAAGTTCTGGATAGTATCCTACCTAAGAAAGGTCAGGAGAGGAAGAAGTAGATCAGATGTAATTCCCTGCAGCAGTTCTCTGCAGCACTGTGCCTGGGCACGGAGCAATGGCCACATTTTGTCTGGCACATACCATGTGCTTCTCCCTGTCCCGGGAAGAACTATTCCTTGGCAAAGCCGTCCGGAGCACAGGTTCTGCACATAGCAGAACAGTGCCTTCACTGCAACTCAGAGCAGAAAGCACAAAGTTTTCCTCTGAGTAAGATGTGAGGGAATAACACTGTTGTCTAACAGCGTATCAGAGAATAACAAACATCAGGGACAGAGAAGAGTTATTTAATCTAAAGGACGATGTCAGCATAAGAATGAATGGACCATCCTGAGATGCACAGGACAGGCATTTCTGAAGATACCAAGATCTTCAACAGTGTTGAGTGAAAGCAACAGTAATCATCTCAACTCCCACAAGGCAGTGATCTTCCCAGAGCACTATTGTGATCAGCTGAAAGGGCGACATGAAGCTCAGATGGTAAACACCAGAAATAAAAGCGTATGCTTTCTTGTTAAAATAGAAACATCGAGGAGTTTGGTCACCAACAGTGCTTCTTTTTTCAGCTACAGGTGAAGGTGCCTGTCTGTCCTCACCATTTTAAAAGAGCTGTCATCAGGGACTGCCATGGCACAGGTCACGCCAAGGGCCGTGTCTGTCCACTGCAGCCATCAATGACACTTTCCCACTGAAGGAAAGAACATATGATTTAGTATCCCTACTGAGCACATCCAGTTTGAGTGGAGAGGAGTATAAAACTGACTAATCACCCATCAAATGCTTATTTCCATCACAGACTAAGTGAAAATTAGAAGAAAATATGTTTCAGGGAATTAGATGGGAGCATAGCAGTGCGTATTTCTCTGTGATGCAGCTCAGAGTCAGCAGGTTTGCCCCTGGGCTCGATTCACTCCGAGCCATCTAGGATATTATGCAGTTTATTCATTTCACTGATCAGCCAAATCTTAGGGAGCTATCACTTGCAAACGATTCTGAACCCACAGATAGCACTAGGATGAAGTGTCATTCACTCTGTCTTTAACAATCCACGCAAAGTATATAAAACTGTGGACCAATGTAGTACCTTGTACTAATCATAAACTAATATCTTCATTACCCTCAGAATTTAGTAATAGTCCATTTGCAGCAGAACTAAATCAAATGAGATAGGATTATGTAACACTTTTTACTGTCAAAGTGCCCCAAAGTGGCACTAAAAGGCCACGAAGCAAAACCTTGAGGCTCAGAGATGTCTTTATTTCCCAGGAAATAACGTACAGATCTTTAGAAAGAAAAAAAACAAACTGTCATTATGTAGGGCATGTGAAATGAAACGATCGTTGTTTTTAATCAGTTAAAAACACTGCTCTCCCCTTGTCTCAGAGCTTCTCAGTCATCACAAAATCATAGAGTGGCTTCGATTGGAGGGGAACTTGAGACCAATGAGCTGCAGCCCCCTGCTATGGCCAGGGCTGTCCTCCCCACGCTCAGGCTGTGCAGGGCCCCATTCAGCCCTGGCACTGAGTGCCTCCGGGGATGGGATATCCACAGATTCTCTGGTTAAGCTGTGCCAGTGCCTCACTGCACTCTGAGCAAAGAATTTTTTCCTACCATCAGCTGCTGATCAAGTTGTTCACAATCAGCTGTTAAGTGTTGTTCAAGTGTTCTTTATTTCCTGGCTGGCACCACTCATAGCTACTGCACGGGAGCGTATGAGGGCAGAGTACAACGCTCAGTACTCAGTGCTTTCATCAGTGCTCCTTCCCAGACAACAGCATGAATGTTTCTGCAGTGGCTGGAGGACTTCTAAGGTGGCCTACAAGGAAAGAGACCACAGAAAGTACTTAATTGCTGCAGTTCTTGCATTTTTGTGGAAGGGTAAGTTTGCATTAAAAGCGCAAATATGGAGAAATCCATCACGGTGTTGGATGGAAAGGGAAACGGGAGAGGAACTGCAGGCTCCTGCCCATGCCCAGCCCGTCACTGCTGAGCAATCTGGTTTCATTGAGACACCCTGCTAAGGCTGGGCTTAAAGACCTCCTTAAAGAAACAAGCATCGCTTTAAAAATTAAACAAGCAGGGGTAACTGGTACAGTAAAGAACATCCTGGTTTCATATATTATATAGCAGGCAAGCAGCATTATGAAATAAGTCGCTTTAAAACTTAGTGTAATGGAACAGCCCAAATTCATTCCGCTCAAATGCAGGCTAAGCAAAGTTTGCAGTTACGAAATTTGAATGATTTGCATCGTGGTTTTGTACTCTAAGCTTTGCATCAAACAGAACCAAGAGGAAGCCCTCTATAGAGTACTATTTCTAGCAAAGTTCTGTTGGTTGGTTTTCTGTTTTTTTTTGGTTTTTTTTTTCTGTGCAAATGATGTTTCATTTCTTTCACAGAAGCGGTTGAAAAACATCACCGAATAGTGGCATTATACCAAGCGTGTACTTAAAAATCAGTGGAGGTGATAGAAACTGAAAGGAAAACCGAATGTCAAATAGTAGGAAACAGTCTCATTTTAAAAGAGCTTGAGGAGAAGGGGATAAACCAGTTGATGGGGTAGAGGCCAGAAATGTCTGCCTCCGTGTCACAGTCCATAGAACACCCACCTGTGTCTCAGTTTCTCTGGCTCACAGACCAAGGAACCTGGAAAGCAACACTCACACTGCGGCTGACGCGCACGCACACAACACACACGTTTCACTGACCTTGCCAGAGCCCTCACTGTATCAGTGCTGCTGTGGAATATGCACACAATGGGCAGTATGAAATACACCTCCACCTGTACTATCTAATAATATACTATGCATACCACTGTATAACTGTGCTTTATATATACGATAAATATCACATATATACTTAAATGTAAGTTATACTTACTCTATATAACATCAAAGAACAAAAAGTTAAAGACTGATTGAAGCATTCAGAAATCGGAAACTGTCAAATAGGAAAGCTTTCAGTACCTCTGTGTTACTTCTCAGCTAAGAGAAGGCCTTAATTACACCATTTATTAATTTAGTATGACTGCAGGCCTTATTTAGTCAACATTATCTAGAAGTTCATAGAGCACAGATTTGTGGAATATTTTCTTACAGCTTTTCTATAGAGCTAACACCTTAGGGTCTCTATGCCTTGGGGTAAGAATTTATCTCCAAATCCTTCACTGTACGCTGCAGAAGAGGCTCAGAAAGCACTGTCCTCCCCATCTGCCCGTGAGAAATAGATCCCTAATTGTTAGAAGCGTGGAGGGAGGCCCAGTGCCTGCTGTCTCAGGCTGTATCTGAGGCACTTTTTGCCCTGCATACTGCTCCAACTGGCCCCAGTGGTGGCCGTGAGCATCTGCCTCTTGTTATGCCACTGCCCTTCCAGATGGACAATAAGAAGGTCACACGTATTTCTCCTGGTAGCTGAGGAAAAAATGATAGAAATGAAGGAATGGAGGAGGGACTAGAGGCCTTATAGAGACATCTAGATAGTCCGGAGCCACTGGGAAACCAACAAGGGCATGAAGATCAACAAAGGAAAATTCTGGGTGCTGCACGCAGGATGGACAACGCAGGACACTGGCACAGTCTGGAGCTGAGTGGCTGAGGAGCAGCTCAGCAAGAAGGCACCTGGGGGTGCTGGTGACAGCAGCTCAGCACGAGCCAGCAGCGTGCCCTGGCAGCCAGGTCCTTTTATAGGACTGTAGAATCACAGAATGGTTTGGATTAGAAGAAACCTTAAAGCCCAACCAGTTCCAACCCCCCCTCAATGGGCAGGGCTGCCACACACCAGATCAGGCTGCCCAGGGCCCCATCCAGCCTGGCACTGAACACCTCCAGGGGTGGGGCACCCACAGCCCTCTGATCAGCCTATGTCAAGGCCTCACCACAGTCTGAAGAATTTCTTCCTGGCAGCTAAGCTAAATCTCTCCTTTTTTAGTTTAAAGCCATTTCCTCTTGTTCCATCACTAGCCACCCACGTGAAAAGTCCATCTCCCTCCTGCTTATAAGCTCCCCTCAGATACTGGGTGGTAACAGTGAGGTCTCCTCAGAGCCTTCTATTCTCCAAGCTAAACGAGCCCAACTCCCTTGACTCTTCTTCACAGGAGAAATGCTCCAGCCCTGTGATTGTCTTTGTGGCCCTTTCCTGGGCTCAATCCCACAGCTCCACATCCCTGCTGCATTGGGGCCCCCAGGCGAAGGGGTAATAGTTCCAGATGGGGCCTCATGAGGGCAGAGCACGAAGGGGACGATCCCCTCCCTCCTGCCACCCCTCTGAGCTGGGGCAGCTCAGGATGCTGTTGGCCTTCTGGGCTGTGAGCGCACACTGCAGGCTCATGTGTCCGGCTTTTTGTCCATCGGGATCCCCAAGTCCTTCTCCACAGGGCTGCTCTCAAAGAGTTCTTCTATAGCTCTGTGCTGCTATCTGAGATGGCCCCGATCCGGGTGCGGCACCTTGCGCTTGGCCTCGTTGATCCCCATCGTAGGTCAACTTTCCAAGGTCGTCCAGGGGTCTTTCCAAGTTCTGCAGCGGAGCAGGCAGAGCACAGCAGTGCTCCAGCCACGCAGGCACCTGGCTGTGCACACGGTGTGCTGGCGGCACGGCTGGGACGCCAGGAAAACGTTTTGGATGAAGACGCGTTTTTGCATTTTTAAACAGAAAACCAAAATGACGTCTGCGAGAGCTAAGGCGCAACAAACCCCACCCGGAAGGGGCCTAAAACCGCGCGAGCGCCGCGAGCAGCCAAGCCGCGAAGTCAAAAGGCCGCGCCGGGAGCAGCGACCACCGCCGCCAGCGCCTTCGCGTCGGGAGGGGTGGGCGGGGCGGCGGCGGCCGCCAGGGGGCGCTGCAGGCGGAGCTCCCGCCCGGGCCTCCCTGCGCGCTCGGCGGCGGGGCCGGCTCGGCGGCGCCGCATCATGTGGGCCGGCCCCTTCCATGGAGCCGGCGCCGCTGCCGAGCGCCTCCTGCGCGGACGCCGCCATGAGGCTCTGAGGGGCGGCTGCGTGCGGAGGAGCCAGCCGCGGAGCGCGGTGCCGGCCTCGCCCCCGGGCAGGGGAACGCGGAGCCGCGGCCGCCGCTACTGCTGCCGCCGCCGCGGGTCGGGCCGGGCGGGCGGGCGGCCCGCGGCCATGTAAAGCGGCGGCGGCCGGGGGGGAGAGCCGAGCCGAGCCGAGCCGAGCCTGGGGAGAGAGAGGAGTCGCCGTCGGCGGGGAGGCCCCGCGAGGGGAGGGGGTGGGGGATCATGGCGACGTCTAATCTCCTAAAGGTGAGAGAGGGGCCCGCGCGCGGGGACGGGGCAGAGCGCGGCGGGGCAGGGCCGGGCAGGCCGCGGGCGGAGGGGCGGCCCGGGCCCGGGCTCGGCCGTGCGCTGCCGGGCTCGGCGTGGGGCCCGGCCGGGCCGCGGCCTCCTGCTGCCCGCCGTGCTGCCGGAGTGGGGCGGCCCTTTGTTTATTTCGGGGAACCCCGCCGTGCGGAAAAAGAGTTTGGAGTTGAACAAAGAGTTGGGGAATGCCTTCGCCGCGAGCAGGTGTGGCCGTCCGGCTCGCCGCCGCGTTCTGGCGTTTTCTCGTTTGCCAACCGCGCGGTTCTGCAAAGGGAGAACTCCTCGAGGCCTTTAATCGGCTCTGCTGTGGGGTCAGATGCTCGCAGGCGCTTTCCCGGTGTTTGGTGGCAGATGTCAGTCACCGCTGACTGCACCAAGTTGGCACAGAAGTTTTTGCTGTGACAGGCCGTGCCAGCCCGGGGCTGCACCTCCTGAGCTGCGCGCTGTGTACGGAGCACGGCCCTCTGTGGCCTCCAGGGCTGTGCCAGCATGCCCAGAGCCGGCCTGCCCTGCACAACTGCTCCTGGTATCTTCAGAGAGAGCCGGCCTGCCCTGCACAACTGCTCCTGGTGCCTGTCTGGGTTTTCAGCCTGATTGGGGTGCAGGGCCTTCACGTGGCTGCCAGGTTTGGTTTCTTGTAGCAGTTAGTAGTATAAAATAGATGCATATTTAGAAGTATATGCGTGGCCAGCTCATGCTTCAGTACAGCTCTGTAGAGGAGCTGCTCGCGTTGCAGCAGCCTGACCTATCCTGGGTGTATGGCTTTGCCCTGAAGCTGTTCTGAGACGCTTAGTGAGAAGAAATGGTCAGTAGCCTTGTGTCTCCCTTCTGTCCAAAAAAGGATTCACTTCTAAAAACACATACATGCACACTCGTTATATATATATAGTTGAAATGACATCTAATTAAAATGAACTTTCATTCAGTTCTCCCTTTTCCCCTGTGACTGGTTATCTAGATATTCAAGCCGGTAAGACTGAACTACAGATCTGAAATGAAAGAATTTAGGACTGCTGGAGGAAAGCTTTATGCCCCACTTAGAACTACTGAGACAAAATGGGATTTCTCTAGGGGAGCGTGGTTTTAGAGCTCAGACAAGCTCAGGCAGTTTGCCTCCTTGTTATTGCTTCAGTCTGCTGCTTTGCGTACTGAGGGTCTCTGGAAAGGCCGGTATGTGCTCTCACGGGACGTGGCTGTTCATCTCATAGTAACTAGAAGAAACAGGCCTGTGGGATCTGTCAGCTTTCCTCTCCAGCTGTTTTGAAAGAATAAGTGTACAGTGAGTTCAGATAGAGTGAGAGGCCTTGCTGTTGTGAGATGGCTCTCACTGATCTGAAGCTGTTTCGTTGGTGTAGTGACATCTCTGCAGTTGGCCTTTAAATCATTAGCATTTTAAATGGACAAAGGCACGTGCAGTGTGTTTCAGGAAAAATGCTACGTAGGTGTCTGGAATACCTGGAGCATTTTTTTAAGCCATACATCTTACTAATGAGGGAGTTTTCTAAAGACAGTGGACTATGACTGCTACCTCGTGAAAGAGAAGGTCATACAGTGATTTGGCTTTGTTTATAATGACACACTAAACCAATAAGATAATTGTGGCTAGATAAGGGCTTTTGTTCCCCAGCTCTGGTGCTCAGTGTGCTCCCAGGGCAGCGAGCTGTTGATTCCAGGTTTTTGCCAATTGACAGTGCCTTAATCTTACTGGGTTTGTGAAATGCAATTCTGCCTTCATGTTTAGGGCAAAAGAAAATAAAAAAAAAAAGGAAAGAAAGCAGTGTCCTCTGCATAGTAAAGAGATATAAGGTTTTTCTGTATTAAAAACAGAAGAACAAAACCCTACCATAAAGTCAGAATCATGTCAGGTTTAGGCAGGTCTTGGTTTTGCTAGGATAAACAGGAACTGAGAGTTTTCTATTTTTCCCCATCTTCTCTCAGCCTCGTGCACAGTTGAGAAAGCAAAGTGAAATACTTCTTTCTTATTCTAGTAACAAATCCTGGCTGAATCGATACCTGACAGCCTCTCATCGCTTCACAGGGCATCACTTCAGCTGCGCTGGTGCAGTTTTTGTAATTGTCAAAGGTAAATGAATTTCTCGGGGGCTGTGTTGGAGTGCCAGCTGTTGGCTTCGTGGTGACGATTTGCAGTGTGAAAGCACACTGGTTTCTCTGCAGCTCCTGGAACAGAGCTGCTCAGCATAGCACAGCGCAAAGCAAACCTGTAGCTGTACCCACGTGAGCAGATCTTGATGCTTCTGTGGGGCTTATTGGAGCTGCTGGAGGTGGCAGCAAATGCAGGAGTTGGTGCAAGCAAGTCGAACTGCAGTCTGAGCCTGGTGTTAGCAGGGAAGCAGCAGAGGAAGTAGCGGATTTGCCGAAGCCTTCAGTGAAGTGAGAACTGTGGTCTGCCTTTCTTTTGTTTCAGCTGTGTTTTATGGGTCTTGTGCCTGTGTCACTTAAAGCTGAAAACGTTCTGGAATTCTTTAGTTCTTCAGCTTAAAATATTTTCGGATACGTTAAGTTTGTCCTGCCTATTTCCAATTAGAACAGCTTGTGGTGAATGCTGTGTTCCGGTTAGTTATGCGGCAGGGCTTTCCCTGTGGCTGTTGTTCTGCTTTGCCTGCTGACTTTGCTATGATCATTTCACTGATTTTTAGAGCTGCTAGTCACAGAGATGAGTGGCAATGTGAATCACAGAAGCGTAGAATGGCCTGGGTTGAGAAGGACCTCAGAGCTCACTGAGTTTCTACCCTCCTGCCATGGGCAGGGTTGCCAGCCAGTAGAGCAGGCTGCCCAGAGCCACGTCCAGCCTGGCCTTCAGTGCCTCCAGGGATGGGGCATCTGCTGCCTCTCTGGACAACCTGTTCCAGTGCAAATTCTCCTCTTACTATAGGCTGCAGGACTTTGTCTTTCCTACCTCATCCCTTTTGAATTAGCCTTTGTACATGGTGCCTGAAAGCAGCTCAGTAGTAAAAGCATAGATGTATTGAAATGCCCTCAGTGACAGAGGGTGCCGCTTTTTCACAGCACTGTGCAGTGCATCTGGTGGAGGTCAGCACTGCAACTGCATGTGGCCTAAAATATTGAGCGTACACGGTAAAAAGCGCTGGGTGGCTGAGTGAGTGTGTCAGAGTACAGAGGGATGGCAGCATGGAGGCAGCTGGGACCTGCCCGCCCTGGGAGCCTCACTCCTGATCCCTGGGCCAGCTCCTGTTGTGCTTGCGTTTATTCAGGCTCTCACAGCATCTCCGTGCCTGCTCCTGCTGTGCTTCTCTTCAACCAAGGTGAAGAGAATTTCATGTTATGTGGTAGGACCCCAGTCAGGAGAACTGTTAGTGCCACCGTTCTGTTTGCATTCCTTGTGTTATTTTACTAACTCTGCATAATATCTGCCAACACAGTCTGGGAGGTTTTTTGCCCGCCGTTGTGACATGTTGCATTTGGGTGTTTGTTCGTGGAGGAGAAGAATAGGAAGAGTAAAGCTGTAGTATATACTGCAGTATAATAGGGATGTTATTTATGTTTCAAGTGAAGTTGTGTTAAAATGGAACTTTAAATCTCTGAACGTGTTTACTAAAAGTGTCTTCTGAAACACGGAGTATTTCACAAGTGGAGGTATTTTTTTGCAGCATTAAATTTTAAACTCCAGGAGCGGTTGCTTAGTCAGGCTACGGCCATCAGTCCTCATTCATGCTTTCAGAGAGATGTGTGGAGTAACTTTAGTTAGGGGTGCTGCTTGCCTTCCTGCTTCCCTTGGCTCCGTGGCTCCAGGCCAGGCTGGACGGGGCTGTGAGCAGCCTGGTGTAGTGGGGGTGTCCCTGTCCATGCAGGGCTTGGAACTGGATGATCCTCGAGGTCCCTTCCACTCTGATTCTTAGCAAGTACCAGGAAATTGGAGTGTCAGTCTCACAGATACTGCTTCTTGCGAATGCAGGTTTGCTTCTTCCGTGTTTTACAGTGAAACACTGACATGAATAGAGCGTTCAGTTTCTTTTATTTTCTGTTGTGTTCAGGGCTGAGTTGCAGAACGGGGTTTTTACCTCTATCAGAAAACATGTGGAGTCTGCTCTGAAGTTTCACTCCAAAGGGAAACTTTGGAGGAAGTTGGTTTTATTCATTTGGTAGTGCCTGAAACTTCTAACTCTACAGCAGCTCGTCTTTCAAGTTTTTTAACCCTCAAATTGGGACTGGGAACAGAAATGGCAGCAAGAACAGTCTAATCACTTTCTTAGGAACAGAGATGGGAGAAAGCCATCAAAGTTTGAGAGGGAATTGCAAAGCTGGGCCTGTCTTGGGGAAGCGTGTGCTCTTGGGTGTTCAAAGACGAAGCAGTCAAGTTACCTATTTTATTTTTTTTTTTTATTATTTTTTATTATTATTATTATTTTTTTTTTTTACAGAGGAAGGTACCAATGGGCAAAACCTTCTCTCTGAATTTCACAAGCCATGAACAAGATTTTTCCTACACGTTGAAAGGACTCTGTTGTCAGCCAGGGACTGTTTCCTTGAGACCTATGTTCTGTAGCCATTGCAGTGCAGAGATGGTGCTGCTGCTAGAGTTACTGTGGTGCCTTTTGTGTCTCTATCATGTAAAGCTGAGACATGGGAGCTGCAGGGGTACAGGTTCCAAACTGTGCTTGTGCTGAATATTAAACAACAAGTGTGCCTGGAAAATTAAAAGCACAAGTTATTCAGAAGGGGCTGGTTTCGAGCACGCAGCAAGCTGCTTGTGCTTACTTATCTGAAGAGCTGCTAGTGGTAGAACAGTGCTCTTGTCAGAATTTCAAATAGTTAGGCTGTATTATTTGCTGTCTTTGAAGTGAACTGTGTCACACGTAGGATGACCAGCCAAGATGATGATCTGTGCAAAGGCAAACTTAGCAGTGGAGATAACCAAGTCTTCTGCCACGGCTCCCAATCAACTCATCTTTTTAATTGCAGATTTTCTTTTTAAAATGTGGATTAGTAAGCAAATGGGTTTACGATGTGTGCAGTAAAACTCGTTTCTCTCCTGAAGTGGTTTTGTTCTGTTTTTCCAGTAACGGCAGTCTGCTTGTCTACTACAGTGGGTGAGATTTATTTGACACAATCAGAATGATGGTGGGAGCTCTTGGTTTCTTTAGCTTTCCTCTTTAGTGGTGTAGTGAGTGTGAAAAAATTCACGTGGGATTAGATTTTTTTGCACGATTTGAATTGTTCTTAATTCCACTAGCTGTAATGCTGCCTAATTGCCCTGGGTGGTTAACCCATAGGAAGTGGCCTGTGATGCAACAGCTCCTACGTTTCTCTGCTTCCCTCCTCTCTCTGCTGCTCATGCCAAACAGTAGAGAGGAGGTTTGTGGCAGCACCCGCAGGTACTGCTCCTGGTTCCTCACTGCCACGTTGGCTGTGGGCATCTATTGCAGCCAGGTTTGCAGCTGTGCCTCCTGGCTGCTGTGGATGTTGGCTGGAGCGGCGTTCACGTTGTCCATGTATCACTGCACTAACAGGTGAAGGGTGTTTTCCAGAACGTGCTGCATTGTAACTGGTGCTGCGCATTAAGGAAGAAGTTGGCTTGCTTTGTTGAGCTGTGGGATCGTTGCTCAAACGCCAGGTTACCTGAGACACCTCTGACAGGAAGGTGTTTTTATGCTAAGCATGGAAACTGCAGTCCTTACAGGTAATTCCTAATAATAAATTATTTTACTAACAGGACGTTGTTTTGTTCCTTTTAGAATAAAGGTTCGCTTCAATTTGAAGACAAATGGGATTTCATGCGCCCTATTGTCCTGAAGCTTCTTCGTCAGGAGTCCGTCACGAAACAGCAGTGGTTTGATCTGTTCTCGTAAGTACTTCAGCATCTTGCATCCTCCTCTGGAATAGGGGTATTCGTGGCTCTGCCGACAGAGAAGTCAGACCCCAGACTGCGTGGGAGCACACAGAACAAAAGCACTAGCTTATGCTTTGCTAGGTGTGCCTACTTCAGAACAGAAGTGCTGTTTTACTGAGGTTCAGACCTTTGCAGAGCAGGTGGAGGAAGAACAGCAGAGCTTTGCCTCCAGCTGATCATAGTAAAGAAGCTTTCCACCTGCCCACAAAGCTTTTGTTAGAGAGATACTGTTTGCTACTTGGGCAGTTTGTTATTCCAATGTAAATGTCTTTCTTCTGAAGTAACTTAAAAATGCTACTGAAGTAAAAAGGTAATGCAGATTAACTGGTATGGTTTGAATAATTTAATAGCATGTATGACATTTTTCAGATGTTGTTTCCATTACTGTACTTTCTAAAAAATCTAAGAGAAGAGGATTGCTCTTTAAAGGTAAAAACGTAGCTGTTCTCCTACTCCTAAAATCCTGAGTTTACTTCCTGTTTGGTGCTGATTTTATTTTTAATTACAATACACCATGTCACCTTTGTCAGCATAATGGGGGAGTGACTTACAACATACGTATCAGAAGTTTATTTACAGTCGTCTTTGTCTCAACATGGAATTATTTTCCCTCAAATACTTCAGTTGCTTTTTAAAACCACTCGCTGCAGTTTCTTTAATTTGTAATGACTTGTCTTCCAGACTGCATCTGTATTACTCTTTTCAGTAAGAACAGTGCAGTGATTCTCTTTAGAGCCATCTTGCTGCACCTGTCATGCTGTTCTGCCAACCAAATGGAAAGGTAGTTTATCATGTAATGGGTTTTAATATCTCATGATGTCACTGCCATAGTAGTTGCCAGAAACATGTCGTAGTTAAGTTACAAATTCAGTTCTGAGTCATTGCTTTAATTTTTGTAATAATTCGTTCAGTAATTCTGCATTAATATTGAATTTTTTCCTTTATTATTTTGCTGGTGGATCAAACTTGAGTGTCTTTATGGCTAAATTAAGTATACGAAGGGAAAGGAGCCCACTCTCCTAGTTTCCTATTTTTGGACAGTGATTTTGTTAAGATATTAAGAAAAGTATGAATTATGTCAGTGTCTTCTACCTGCCCATTGCGAATGATCTTCCAGCACTGCTTTTTTACTCTTCTCGTGAGCTGATGGCATTCTCTGTTCATTAACACTTCTTTTTGCCTGTGGAAGTCTCACAAGTTAGCTAGACCTTTGTAAATCCTTGGCCAGCACTTCTGTTTGTGTAAAAGGTGCTTTTTAGCTTGTACATTTTGTCTTTTCAGTTGCTTTTGTATTGAAATAACTGTGTTGGACTAATAGGAGCAAAGCCATCCTGTACATGATGTAGGTACTTTCCTGCAAAGACTTGGTGTTATTATTGAAAGGAGGAAGAAAACAGTGAGGGTGGTAATGAGTTTAAAACAGCCTGGTATTATGTATGAAGGTATAGCTGAGGGGTGTAGCTTGCCTTTTTCTGTCTTCAATATGAAAAGGGGATAGGAATGAAGTTACCTGTGGTGAGCTGGCAGCTAGGGAAAGCAGTGCTTTGTGTTGATTGAAGTTTGTTAGTAGCAGTTTGCTTTGTGATGCTGCTTGGTGGCTTTTCTGTAGTTGAGCTGCACTCTAAAGTGCTTCCACTGCCATTAAATGGTTATGATCTTTGGACTAGTGAAATCTTGAAATGACCTGATGCACCTGGTCGTTTGTCACAAGCAAGGCTGGTTTGCCTTGCAGTGAGAGAATGTTGTAGTGCATAGATTGTGAAACTTTGAGTGGATGCTGCATCTTAGGGTGTTGTCGGATGGTTCTGGGCTGAGTTTGGCATGTGGTTTCCATCTTTGTCAAAGAAAAGCTTTAAAAAGTTGTCCTTAAAACAGTGGGATTACTGATAGATAGTGAAAGCAGAATTGATTTCTACGTGTTGTCTAAACCTCCTCCTTTAGCATAATCCTTTCCTGGTCAGGTTGCTGTTACTGCTTCCTGTGCTTTCTTAAAGCTTCAGTTTCTTCTCCAAGCACATTCTCTTCTTTGTTGCTATCTAACCACTTTTTTTTTTTTTTTTTTAAAGAGATGAACAAAATGCGTATTATTTTTCTTATGTATGCTAAAGTTATGGCTGTTTCAGCCTCACACATTAGAGGATTAAAGTCTGGTTGTTACTAAAAGTAGATGAATTGTTTTCTAGAGACGTGCATGCAGTTTGCCTGTGGGATGACAAAGGTCCAGCGAAAATCCATCAGGCTCTGAAGGAAGACATCCTTGATTTTATCAAACAAGCACAAGCAGTAAGTTCTTAATATTTCTCGACTTCTATTCATTTTATTAGAAAAAAATGACCAGGCAATTCTGACTTTCTCTGGATCTAAATGTATTTCTTGTTTTGTCTGAAATGCTATGATGTTCTGGAGGTTGGAATTGCTACGTGCACTTCTGTTGACAAGCAGAAGACAGCTGTTGGCATTTGCTATGCCTCACTGTTTCATTGTAGGCAATGTTGTTTTTAAAGCACTATTTTTGTTTGTCCAGCAGTACTTATGGAATCTTCTTCCACTTGAACATTTCTCGAGGCAAAATTTACTCTAAGAAATTACTGTCTGGAAAATACTTTTTGTCTGGCTTCGGTGGCGTGCTTTAAAATACGTCAAATGTATGGCATATTAGAAACATCTGTTCTTTTGGCTCAGCAAGATTTGCTGTCTAGTTTTATGGACTCCCACAAATAGTTGAAGTCATCGGTAGATTCAGAGGGAACGTCTGTTTTTAAAATGTGCAGCAAAAGATGCACCGAGATTTTTTTGAAGTCTATTTTAGTACTACTTCTTTAATAAATTACTTGATAAAGGTTTAGGAAGAAGAAAAATGTCTTTAAAATCGTTCTTCAGGTTTATACCACTGCAGCTTTGTTCAGAGGAAAACAATTTATTGTGCTTGAAGTCTCATATATTGGTGTTTTGATTTCAGTTCCTTCCGCTTGCTAGCACACATGCATAAATGCTGTGCTGAGCTGGGGCCTTCAGTATGGTGTGTGTTGGCTGTTCTGGAGGCATCATTTTAGGCCTTACAACAGCCACTGTGCAGTGCTCCCAGGCAATACTAACAGCTGCATGTTAACTAGCTATTTGGGCCTAATGAGAGGTTACTGGATGCATCACATTAAACTGTACCACCGTGCATAATATGACACAGATCTTACAGCTTTGTACCTTTCTGTAGTTGTGCTAGTACAGGCCTTTAAGACCAAAGGTTTTAAGTTTTTTTGGCTTGCACGTGGCTTAACAAAAAGCAGTGCAGTTGGAAACATACTGCCAACTTCTTTGCTGTTACCCTTTACCGTTTAGAAAAGGTCCATCTGCCGTGGGTTGATAACCACTGCTCTAAACTAATTGGCACTTATGTGTGTAGATGTACTGCTGTAACTGTTTATTTTGTATTTTCAGTATAAGCAAAGTCATTCTATTTTTTTTTGTTTATGAATTACCTTCCCTTCTTCCCCCTCCTCCAGAGAGTGCTGAGTCATCAAGATGATACAGCTTTACTGAAAGCGTACATAGTGGAGTGGCGCAAGTTCTTCACGCAGTGTGATATTTTGCCCAAGCCGTTCTGTCAGTTAGAGATCACCTTAATGGGCAAGCAGGGCAGCAACAAGAAATCTAATGTAGAAGACAGTATTGTCCGAAAGGTAAGTGATAGGTGTTACAGAGTTCTGCTGCACGCTCTGTTCTGCCCTGGGTGAGGGTAGGAAAGGTGCTGTGCAGCTGGAGGTGAGCTTGCACCAAGGATGTTACAGGATGTGTCACTGTGAGGGTCGAAACAAGTGTGCAACTTTTTTTTTTTTTTTTTAATCTCCATGGCAACTTAACTCTAATTTTGCTTTGGCTGCCAACAGTTTTATTCAAGTGATTAAAGCAGGTTTTTAAGGTTTTTTATGTTACTGGTTGATTAATTTATTAATTTTGTATGTAACAAATTGTTTGTGGGTTTTTTTTTTTTTTTTAATTTAAATCGTAGGCAGTTGTAAACTCACCCCTACTCTTTCTATGCTTGCATGTGTTATACTTGTATGTTATACTCACCTCCATTTACACAAGCAGATTATTAATTCTACTCCTAGTTTACTTCCCTTGGGCAGGATCTTAACTGGGCCACATCTGTGTTTATAGCTGAACACTGTCATCTCAGGTGAAATATGGCTGTTGGTCTCAAAGTTTCCTGTATTTCCTACAGGCTGTCAGTCATATCAGTGAAAGTTTTGTATGTGTAAAATCTTCGTATTTCATATCTTGATTCATGTTGCAGAGGTCGGGGAATGTGGTGATCAGTTGAGGAGTAATGGCTTGAAACTAAAAAGAGGGAGATTTAGATGACGTATTGGGCAGCACAGCTGCCCAGAGAACTGTGGGTGCCCCATCCCTGGAGGCGATCACGGCTGGGTTGGGTGGGACTTTTAGCAGCCTGGTCTGATGGAAGGTGTCCTTGCCCATGGCAGGAACTAGATTGCCTTTAAGGTCGCTCCCAACACAAACCATTCTCTGTCTCTAAATCAAAATGGTAAAGAATGTCTAGAGGGTTTGAGTGTAGAGCTCTTAATATTTTGAGTCCCATAAATAAAGGTCCTTGAAATTGCATAAATGTTTTGCTACCAGAAAAACAAAGCTTATCAGTTGTAGAGTGGTAAGTTCTTCAGTTTAATATCATTTATTATCCTTTTGCATCACGGAAAGAATAGATAGTGAAATACAGTTTCTTCAGCAGTCTCTCATTTGGCATTGAAGATAATTTTAACTTTCCTGATACGAGCAGAAAAAATAAATGATTTCAAGTGGGCTACTTAGGGTGACTTGTTTTTTTCCAAGCTCCCGTTGTGACATGTAATCTGCTGTCCCTCTAGAAGGAGAAGAAGTGGGAACAGCATCAGAGAGAGAGGGAGAGGGAGCACCACCTCTAGTCACCTTTTTTGGAGAAAGCATGTGATCTTAGGCTCTCCAAGATGTGGCAGACTTGAACTCTGCTGTGTGCAGAAGGCAGACTAAGAAAAGAAGGAAAAAGCAAGGTGGAGCAGGGGAAATAATGAGAAAATACCAGTGACTGACAATTGAGATGTTGTTCAGGACTGGAAGTGGTGTCCCTCTCTCACATGCAGTTCAGTTGGGACCATCTCATGATGGAGTCATCAAAATCCAGTCTCCAAACTATCTTATTTCATAGTTACTGCTGAAGGTGATTACCTGGCATTAATTTCCCTAAGTTGCCAAAAATCACCTCTGAAAACTTTCCCCATGCCTGGGAAGTTCTTCACATACTCTCACAAAATGATATGCGTATTTTGATTCAAATATTTCCTTACGTTATTTTTTTTTATCCATGATGTCTAAAAATAGCTTGACCATGATGAAATTGTGGTGTGCCTTTGATGTTGGCTGACATTTTGTTTTATTCTCCATTTGTTACTCATTTCAGCTCTTGCAAACCCACTCTGTAATCATACAGTGCAACTGTAACGTGCGTATTAACAATGATAGTGAACAAGTAATTGAGGATGCATAATCAAATGAAGCTTTGCTTTTAAAGCATCACAATGTTTTGAACAAAACAGATGGAAAATTGAAATGGAAGTTCAGCTGAAATAGAGAAAATTGAGAGTTTAGAATAAAAAATGTAACTCTCTGGAAAGGATACCAGCTTTTATCAGGTGCTTGCTGTGTTTAAAAGGTCCAAAGCAAGAATGGGGGACCTTATAATCTCACCATCCACTTTGCCTTACAGCAGCATCGAGTTTCCTAATCTCAGCTGCGGGGCTCTTTAAATCTGTATCTTTTACAATTTGAACCTCCTTTCCTCTGCTGATATAGACTGATGATTGTTGTGCTGAAAGAGCATTGAGTGGTTGCTGCCATGTTTGAAGATATGTGATGAACATGCTTTGCTTGCACGTTGAGCTTTCCTGTTAGAGAAATGCAATCCAAGAGCATCTTTTTTTTTTTTTTTTCCTTTATGTAAGTGTTGCACTGAGGTGTAGTTGTTGTTGAGTGCCAAGTGCTCGACTGTGTTTGACTCAAAGGTACCCCTGATATTGCAACTCCTGGCACATCCCACGGCTGGGAATGTTATTTGGTTGGTTATTGATAATTGTAGGATACAGAAATAACAAGGAATGACTGAACAGTGCAGAAGTAATACAGAAAGATATAATACCTGAATCAGATGATCGCTGCATCCCCCAGCTGTCCAGTTTCATAAAGTATGCTTAAAGTGTAAACTGAATACTACCTCTGTAACATGGAAGAGCAAGTTCTAAGGTACTTACGTAACCTGAAACTGCATTATCATTTGCTTTATTTCTCATGCTGTTATTTTGTTTTTCTTTGTACAAAATTAGATCTGCATATACCTTTCTGACAGGATTTTTTTTTCCCCGATACGCAGCTCATGCTGGATACATGGAATGAGTCCATATTTTCAAATATAAAAAATAGACTTCAGGACAGCGCAATGAAGCTGGTTCATGCTGAAAGACTAGGAGAAGCTTTTGACTCTCAGCTTGTTATTGGAGTTCGAGAATCATATGGTATGTCTTGCACAGACACTGTACTCTCTTGCTTTTTTACTGAAGTAAACGAGTTTTCATTGTAGCACTGCAGAAGTTGACAGATGCAGTTAGTTGGGTTGGTCAGCATTTTGTGGATTTTGGTGTTATTGATATGTGATTCCAATTAAATTATGTTCAGAGCATCTTTAACTTCTGTGTGATTTTGCTAGATATCATTTTCTGTTTAAAAAAAAAAAAAAGAATTTTTAAGGAGCAAATTTCTTGATGTTTCAAGGTTGCAGGAGTAACCTTACACCTGTGCTTCTTTCCATACTGTTTCTGATTCTTCAGCCAGTTTGAAGAAGCACTAGGAAGGCTGCATCTAAGACTTCTGCTCTTTTTCTTCTTTGCAAAACAAAACCTCTGTGCCACTTTGCTGTTTCCTGCCTTTTCCTCAAAGCTTTGCAGCCTGTTCTTCTGGTTGCCTGCAGTTAATTTGAGTCTTTTTGGAGCAAAGATGGAACAGTTGGTTACCTTGAATTCAGAGGACGTTTACAGGGTACATCAAATTGTTCACTGCAACCTTTTAGTGTGAAACTCACTTTGATGAGAGAGATTTGTTTATTGTTAGCCACGTGAATTTCCAGGAATTAAGTTTAGACTTTCTCTTTGCAGTTAACCTTTGTTCTAATCCTGAAGATAAACTTCAGATTTATCGAGATAATTTTGAAAAGGCGTATTTGGATTCAACGGAGAGGTTTTATAGAACACAAGCTCCTTCTTATTTACAACAAAACGGTGTACAGAATTATATGAAATATGTAAGTAAACATTCCGTTGTAATTTTGCTCTGGAAATGTTGCTGCTTAAAATGATGGCTGTTGTACTTCTGCACAGGCAGATGCGAAACTAAAGGAAGAAGAGAAAAGAGCACTACGATACTTAGAAACAAGACGTGAATGCAACTCTGTGGAAGCAGTAAGTACAGCGTGTAGGAGAGTTGCCAGATTCTATTCTTTATATATTATTATTAACCATGAGATGTCATTTAAATGTTTGTTACAGTGCAGTAAGTTGTAATTAAACTTACTAAAAATTATCCATTCTATTCTTTCCTTGTGAAAATTTGTGCTACTTCATAATCTGGTAATTTGCAATTTCTACAGATGTTTTAATTGTAAATGTAGATTAAAGTTCAAATAAAAGAGCAGGTTTTCATTCAGATGTATTTCTGCTCTTTGAGTCGGGCTTTTATTTTTTTCCTATGCTGAACAGTGGGTGAGAATGTTTGAAAATGAGTGGTGCAGCCTTGTGCACAATGGGGATCTCACAACTCGTGTGGAGTACCTGACAGTGTTTCTGTTCACTGCAATCAGAAGGAGCAGTGAAAATTTCATTAAAGCTGTTCCAGATTTCCTCTCAGGCTGAAATATGGCCATTTAGTGTGTTCTGCTTGCGACCCTTTTCCCCCAGTTGAGCAATATTTTACACAGTTGAGACTCTGGAGGAAGATTTAACTGCAGTGAGCAGTTCATAATTGCCTATGTTGGAATCAGTTCAGGAAACAGGTTATTTTCAATAAATACCCTTTAAATCTGAGTTTGCTGCAGTCCATCAGAGTTTATTTTATGTCTCGTGTTCAGCTGTAAATCATTCATTTTGCATAGCTATATATATAACTTGTGTGAAGAGGCTGACAAAAGAGAAATGGGCTGGATGTGTACAGGCCGTTTCTGCACTAGATCAGGCTGTAGTGTGTTGTTCGAGCCGCCCAGCCTGGACCAAATAGGGTATGCTGGAATGAGAACTATTCTTAGCTCTTGGATGTATACTTGGAAACTAAGTAGGGTAGTTGGTGTTCCAAAAGTGATAGCTCCCTTGAGGGGAAAAAGGCAGTAGAAATACTAAGCTGGTTACTAGCTTGGAAGTGTTCTTATCGCATTTACTGACCTATGCATTTTAAAGAAATGTGATTTCATGTATAGACTTCTTAAAAATACAGCTGCTTCTGTGAGTTAATGAATTACTTGATCATTACTGTATAAATGTGTTGAGAACAGTCTAGATTTTGTGTCCCAGGAAGCTTGAGACTGATCAGACTTGTAAGGCTGAATGAGCTAATGCTGTGTCTAATACGTTTCAGCTGATGGAGTGCTGCGTCAATGCCCTGGTGACATCTTTTAAAGAGACCATTTTAGCTGAATGCCAAGGCATGATCAAACGAAATGAAACAGAAAGTAAGTGAAGCTTCAGAACAGTGCGGGCTGAACTCAGCGCTGCTGCATAAAAATAGATCTGCTGGTAGATTGAATTACTGTTTTTAATAGATAGTGGCAATGTTCCATGGATAGAATGTTACTCCGTGTGGGGAACTTGATCCCACAGAAATGACTGTTACTGGTGGTTTTTTTTTTTTTAATATGAGATTCATGCGTACAGAACCTAACTTGAATGACCGAATAGCTCTTATCTTACTTGAATTAAGCGGACACTTCATTCCTTCTTTTATTTAATATTTATTTGTAATTATTTTCCTTATTTTTCCTGTGGCTTATTTCCTCCATGCTGTCTGATTTTGCACGTGTTGTCATTTCTTGATTAGAGTAGTTCAAATGCATAGTGTCATGTCGTCTCACCACCCCCCCCACCCAGAAAAAGTGAAACATCTCTTTTCAAAGCTTTTTTTCTGCGAAGCAGAGATATTTTTCTTGCTCTGGTTATTGTTGCAGGACCAATAGGTCAGTGAACCAAACTGCAAGTTAGCTCTGTGCCTTTTTGAAGTTTTGAAAAGGCACTGTAGCTCTGCTGCCAGAAACTGGGAGGTTAGCAGAAGTTTTGAATTCGTCCTGTATGATAAAATGAACTAGACAGATCATTAAAATGTTGTAAATCAGGCCAAAATCACATGGTAATTACGTTTTTGAAGGCTCAGTATCCTGCAGACAGTGAATATTTTTTTACGTCTATAGGATGTTTTCACTTCTGTGCAAATGTGAAAACTGTTTCTTTCTAACTTAAAACAGTGCAGGAAATACTTGTAAAGGTAGCGTTTCAGAGGATGTTTGCCCTCAAAACTATGTGGTACCAATCTGCTTGTGTAGCAGCATGATGTCTGGCAGTAACCCGGAGCTAAATCTAGAAAGCCACCAGCTTCATGCGAGTGTGGGTTACAGTGTCTGTGAGGATGCGGGAGGTTTATGGAAAGGAGGAGCTCTGGAAGATTTCAGCTGCAGTATCCCAAGCATTTTTCGTTAGGAACTTGTTGAAATTTTCCCACAGTCCTCTTTCCTTTTGGCTGCCTCCGCCCCTTGATACTGCGTGGTTACAAAGTACTTCTGTTTATGTTTGCTGTATGAGAGTTCAAGTCTCTCTTTTCTTTTTCTTCCCTGGACCTGTTACGTTGTTTAAACTGCTTTAGTGAAGCATTCAGGTGCAGACCATTAAACTTTTAAAGACTAGTACTGTATGTGGAAATGTATGTCTGATAGTATCCTTTGCTGTATACTCACTTGTGCATGTGTCTTTCTGATGTTAATTGCCTCAAAGAACTTCTTATTTTTTAATCTTTATTGAACACCATTGGACACAGAGGAGCTGGGTTTGTGGCTGTGAGCTGGGCGCTGCTGTAAAATACTCTGTTACATTAACTATTTGATATTTACATGCCCTGCAAAGGAAGCAACGCATCATGTCTATAACATAATGCCTATAAGCTGTCAAAGGTGTCATGACTTGCAAACACTTCAGAATCACCTTAGTGTCTTTTTGTTTGCTTTTATAGGATTAGGGATGGGAGACCTAAATTTTATGGAAGTTGTTTCCTTGCCTCCAGCAACTGCGGTGTATTCTTTTACCTTTTGTTTTCATAATGCATGCATTCTGAGAGGTGCTTCATTAAAAGTTTCCTTTTTCTTCTGGATTTGAAACCTGCCTTTGAAGACTCTGAAGTCTTCCTCAGACATTCTACAACAAGAGACCACGGATTTTTTTTTCCCTCCAGCTTATATCATCAGTATCATACAGAAGCAGATGTAGTGCCCTTTGATATATCTTTTCCTTCCCACCCTTTTGTTCTCTTGTGTCTTTGTGTCTCTTCCTTGCTCCCACCTTGTTTTACAACACAGATGAAAAGATCAAATGAAAGTTGAGTGAGCTTTTTGGATCTGTGTAGTGCAGTGTCGCCACCACCTCCAGCTCATATAAATTGCCCTGGGTACTTGTGGCTTACTTTTGTCCTGCTTTCTGAAGTCCTGTTGGTTGGCCCATTCTCAGCATTCTCTAGTTGCAGGGCAAGCTCTTCTGGAAGGTTGTTGTTGGTTTTTGCTCCTTAATTTGTGCTGTGACGTTCTGAGAGGTTTTTGGCTTTCCTGTTTGGTTCTACAGCAGTCGTTGGGATACAAAAGTTAGAACATTTCATCCTCTGGTGATAGGATTTTGCAGATGTTGCTGACAGAAGTATTGTGGAGAAGAAAACGGGGAGAGCCTTTGACTTCTGGCTTCCTTTAGAGCAGACGTAACATTGAGAAACTAAGCAAATCTCTTATTTTTTTTTTTTTCCCCATCTGAAAAAAGTTCAGATTCACAACCAGTTTGTGTCCTTCATTAAGAAGAGAATTTGGCTGTGTTTATTCTGACTCGCAGTGGCCTCTCTAGAATTACCTTAACCCAGGTGTTTTGCTGTGGCCAGCTTTCTGGGAGGGATTTTTGCTGGCTCAATACATATTAATTTTTTTTTTTGGTGATGTTGAAAGAACGTCACAAAAAGAAGATAAACTGCATGAGTTTTTTTTTCAAGTTTGGAACTGGTAACTTTCAGAAGAACTCTCTGGGGGAAAAAGAAGGGAAAAAGTGTTATTTGTCCTGCTCAGTTACAATTACTTGAGACTTCAGTACACTCAGATGAAACATCGTAGATCGTACTGGAAGACATACAAAGAGAGCTCTGTTTGGCTTTAATTTTGAAATAAAAGTCTTGAATCTATATGATTTAATACACAAACTCTTGTAGACTTCCAACTGAAAGAGGTCTGTTTTTGCCAGGGGGTGAGGCGTTCATACTGAGAACCTGGATTTAATCAAAATTGCTGCTGACTTGTTGTTGTTGTTTGTTAATTCAATTTGGTGATATTAGGTGCATAAGCAGGTATTACCTTACAGTAGATATTTCTTTTCAGCTGTAGAGGAATATCCCTTTGGGTTCAGACCCCACAGTCTTCAAAGCATTTTTCCTTCTTAATAGATTAATGGATTGATCTATTCCTTACACAGTCAGTTTCCTACTTGAAATATCCCTATGTAGAAATGCAGCACCTCTGTGTTTTGTTTTGGTTACTTTTTTAGGAAAGGTTTTTGACCAGTGAATTTATCAGTATTTGTATCTTTCAGAGCTGCATTTAATGTTTTCGTTGATGGATAAAGTTCCAAATGGGATAGAGCCCATGCTGAAAGACTTGGAAGAACATATTGTTAGTGCTGGACTTGCAGATATGGTAGCAGCTGCTGAAACTATTACTACTGTAAGTGTACTGCTTTTTAGAAACAAACAAAGCTTGCTGAAGTTCAGTGCTGTAACTGTAGGTCATACACGAGTGGAAATAATCTGTGAAGATTCTTGGTCTAAGCATAAAACTTTGCAATATCCTTAGAATTTTTTTTTTTTTTACTCTTTCCGTTTTCAGTTGTATCTTTAAGTAGTAAATTTGTAGCAAATAAAAGGTTATAAATGAAGTGCACAGGCTACTTAATGATGTGCTAGGATTAAATAGGCACAATCAGTTTTCTCAAAGCTGTAACTTGCTGATGAATTTTGTGATACACTTTCAACCATCAGTCTAGGTATGGCTCCGGGTGTGGGAATTTTATGGGGTTTGCTTTCCAACAGTCTTTTCCAGCTTTTCCTCTGGGTCTAGGAAGCCTGGGTATTTGCAGCAATCATTTTGTTGGTCTTTGAAAACATTTTTTTCATTTGGGTGGTATTATACAGTATTTAAAACTTAGATTTATTTTTGTTTATAGGAGACATTAGCCTGGAAGTCTTTGTCAAGGCTTCCATGTTGTGAAACTCTTAGGTACAGGAATAAAAACAAAATGCTCCTTGTAGTTATGGAGGCCTTGGGGAGACTACGTTGTTATGCATTAGGGAATGCTGTGAAAGCTCACGTGAACCCCTGTGAAATCTGTTTATTTTAATTTGATTTTTGCCTCTAACTTTAGGATTCTGAGAAGTATGTAGAGCAATTGCTTACACTATTTAATCGATTTAGTAAATTGGTTAAAGAAGCTTTTCAGGATGACCCAAGATTTCTTACTGCAAGAGATAAGGTATGTGTTTCTACTCGTTGCTTGTTTTCAGCTCTTTAAGAAGTGTTGGAAATGATATTATGATGTCTTTGAAATCCTTGTGCCCACGCACTGGTAATCTGGAAGCTGTTCTACTCTGATAACTCTGTGGACTAAAAGTTGGTGTAACTTATTAACAATTGATTTGTTTTGAATTTGTTTTGTGATAGTGCATCGTGTTTCATTTGTGTGTAGCTTTGAAATACTGTAGATTAAAGAGGATCTATTTTTGAGCTCCTTGAAATTTTAGTGGCGATTCGGTGATATGTTTCAAATGGATTGTATATTTGGGTGTAGTCGTGTGGTTTGAGATACGCAACCCGTTCCATGTAATTCTTTCCCTTTAAGTTCTTGCTTAAAGTGGTGTGTTAAGAGAGAAGAGGAAAATGTAAAACTTCAGTTAATGAAAAACCGAGTCATAGGATTTGAACTCTTATATTGAAAATCCAATCTGTAGTCTTTGCGCTAATAGAACAACTAAATTAATTTCTTCCCGTGGTAACCTAAAAAGGCAGATATAACTTTTAAGTAGAAATTGAAGCACTGATTATCTGTATTCATTTATTTTAGGCATACAAAGCAGTTGTGAATGATGCTACGATATTTAAACTTGAATTGCCATTGAAGCAAAAGGGGTAAGTGATATAAACTTGAATGTGAGTCAGGGTTATTAAACTGTTCAAGACAGAAATGTCTTTAAGAGGTGACGCTGCATTTAAAAGTGCCTTGTGTTCTTATATTGTGGGATTTCAGATTGGTTATCCAGGCCTGCTGAGATGCTCTTCATGTGGCAGCAGATCAGTGAATAGCAGCTTGTTTAAACACCTTTGTTGTATTTGTGAATCTCTTGTTTTGTAGCAGAGTAACAAATCCATTTGTTAGTTGAATTTGAATACACCTTTCTGGATTATTGCTTCCAAAAAGCTGAGCTGGAAAAGTGCTGGGAACACAGCCATCTCCTCTGATGCTGAGAGTAACCTGTGTGGGTTTTCTTTCTTGGTTGCAGCGCAGAGTTAACCAGGTTAGCTTAAACTACTTTCAGTAGATGATTAAGCTGCCTTGTGCACTTGAGAAGAAAAAGTTTGCTGATGGCAGCTACTCTGTTAGCTCAGCCTGGAGGAGATAAAAGTCAGTCAGATTATAGCATTTAACATATGGTGTGCTGCTTGAGTAGAAATCTGTGTGGTTGGGATTGCTTCTGTGTAGTTTGTAGTCTGACTTGCTTCAGAACCAAAGCTTACGTGGCTGGGCTGGCAGCTACAACTAAACCAGTTTGTCCTGTCATACTGAAGTTAGCTGAAGTACACACATCTCCTATGAAATCTTGTGAAAATAGGAGCACGGGTGGATAAAAGAAACAGCAGAAGACTGAAAGAGACAGTTCCTACTTTGGAAAAGCCAGGCAACAGGAGATGTGGATCCATAGTGAGCTCTTGTTGGCTGGAGTGTGAGTTACTGCATTCTTACTGTTCCTGGCTTCAAGATTACTTATAAAAAAAAAAAGAAAAAAAGAAAATGTGAGTTTCAGAGGTGCTTTTCGTTTATTTGCGAGGGTTTCCTTAAAAAATGAGAGTCTGTTTTATGGACCATTTACAGGGTGCACAAAATTATGTGCATCCTGTGGCAAGCCAGTCTGCTCTTTCTAGGAACCACAGATACAGTAAGTCTGCTATCTCACATCGCAGCTGTACACGTTGAAATGATTTTCTGCACTTTGTTGCTATGGATAAAGCCTGTTTTGTTTTGTTTTGTTTTTCTTATTTCCAGTTTATCGTATGTCTCATTTTTCCTGGTAAATAGTCATCAGTTTGTCTGTTTCCTAAGGGAAAGACAAATGAAACTGTACAACTCAGAGTTTATTATTTAGCATCTGAGAGCTGGGAGCAGTGTAGGTATCAAAGCCTGTTCAGTATTTTTGTTCACAGTCACAGGATGGTTGAGGTTGGCAGGGAGCTCGGGATCCCTCTGGCCCAGCCCCTGCTCGAGCAGGGATGCCCAAGGCTGTGTCTAGATGGCGTGGTTCTTAACACTGTTTGCTTTTGGACTGACAGTAAGCTGGGGCAGGGATTAGCCTTGCTGGTTTTGTTACTGGAAGAACGCCCTCACAACGGGCTGGATCCCTGCTTTGCATACTTTGTTAAAGGTGTAGGCAAGGTGGAGTTCTTCTGTCTCTGCTGATGTTTAAATTTCCCGAGGGGGTATGCAAATCAGTGCCTGTATTTGACTCCTAAAAGCTAATTTCCCTAGTGATCTCTTGGTGACTGCTGTGATGGCGGTGGTCTTCTGTCAAGCATTTTTCCCGAGCTCTTTCAGGCTGCCTACGTGTGCCGTCTCTTTCAGCATTCATCTGTTGTAGATAAGAAAGGCTGAGAGAATGAGCGAGAGCACTGGATTGCTGAGCATCCCCATGGCTGTAATCTTGCTCAGTGTCTTTATGTTTCCAGGAAGATCTATTACAGAGAATGTTGGCCCTAACAATTTGAGACTAGAAATCAAGTTGGTGCCACCTGACATTATGAACAGGGATATTGATTGTCAGCACAGTTTTTTTTCAACAGCAGATGCAGGTTCGGAATGCAACCTTGTGATCAAAGGCCTTTTGAAGAACCTCAGTCTGTCTGTCTACTGTAGCATCTTCTTGTTCGGCTTCAAACTGTATTTAATCTCCTGCTGTTTCTGCCTCTTAGCAACACAATCAAATTATTTCCTATGTGATAGGTGTGCCAGGTTTTGCCTTCTGTAAGTGCACTGCAGGAAGTTGTTCCTGAGAACTGTCAAGAGGCCGTACCGATGAGTGAGATGTTTTGCTGTGGTGTCTGTTAATTCTTTACTGGAATATTCACTACCATACAATATTTATTGGATTAAAACTACAGTTTGAATGTAATTGTACTTAGCGTTCTAAAATGAAAAGCGGTTGGAATGATCAAGCTGCAGAAGCTGTCTGAGAATGCTTATTAGTATTTATTCTTCCAAGAAGAAAAGGGAATTGTCCCTGATTTTTCATTAGTGTTGAATTCCCGTGTTCTGCTAAGGCCCCTGCCAAAGGGAATGCTTGGCCTGTCTTGTTCGCAGCGTGACTGCTCTGCAATTACAGGGTTCTCTTCAGTTTGAAGATACGTTCTTCTTTCTTTCTTTAGTGTTGGACTGAAAACACAGCCTGAATCCAAGTGCCCTGAGCTTCTTGCTAATTACTGTGACATGTTGCTAAGAAAAACACCGCTAAGCAAAAAATTAACCTCTGAAGAAATTGAAGCAAAGCTTAAAGAAGTGGTATGTTCTTGCTTTCTTCTTGATTAGTCTGAAGAATGAATTTGGTTGGTGTATTTCCTTATGTGGGTTAGGGCCTTGATCTTCAAAAATAGCTATGTGAAGTACAGCAGTAGGAAAGGGAGTTCTAGGTCATGATGCGTGTGAGTTTGTATCTTATTAACCGCGCAGAGTTTATATCTGTTTGTTGTCCTCACAAAATCGGTATGCCGAAGTATCGATTATTTCAAACTGTAGTGTGTCACGGTAGTGGTTGTTAGCATGGACAACAACACAGGGTATTTCTTCACGTTCGTGTCTTCTCTGATTTAAGAGGAGTTCCTGACAGTTGACTGATGAACAACTCGAAGGTGTGGAGTTATACAAGGTGAATAGCTGATGGCAGTGGTGGCATAGCACGGCTCCTCTCAGGTCACCCTCAAGTGGCCTTGTGCTACTTCTTAGTGTACAGTGGCATTAGATGAGCATTTTAAGACTTGTCTGGTGGTGCAAGTAAATATATTAAAATCTTTTTTTTTTTTTTTGACAGCTTTTGGTACTTAAATATGTACAGAATAAAGATGTTTTCATGAGATATCACAAAGCTCACTTAACAAGACGCCTGATATTGGATATATCAGCTGATAGTGAAATTGAGGAGAATATGGTGGAGTGGCTCCGAGTAAGTAGCCTGTTGTCTTTCTTTACTTGGCTGTTCCTGTTGCATGTGGTATTAATTCTCTCTGTTAAACTCCTTAGTTCCCATTCCTTGCTTCATCGAGTTCTGTTTTTAATTGCAGGGTATGCAGGTCATCTTACACTTCCATTTTTCTTATGAGACTTTGTGAAAGTAAAACAGCTGAGCTCTTTTTCTAAGAGAAATGTTGATCCTAATAGTGATAATCATAGCTCTTAAAATATTCCATGTATCTGTAGGCTCCGTATTTTCCCTACGCAAATGAGCAGAATGCAGTGTGCTTGTTGTTCAGGCATGTAAATAATCTGAGACGGGTGGACTAATTGTGAAATTGTATGTAAATTAGAATATTATTTGAATGCCTCCATTCATTTATTCCTTAATGCATGCATGTGTTCTTCAGCACATGGATTGCTTTAAAAAAAATCAGTGCATTTCTCAAGGGGAACTACTTGTGATACGTGTAAAAAATAATACAAAAAAAACCTTTATATCACAGTAAAGTTTGTTACAATGAAATAATGCTGTCTGTGCACTTTAATGCTCTTCTCTCTTTTGTGAGTTTATTATTGTTGTTCTTAGCTGTCTGCGTCATGGCTTAGTGTTTGTTTGTTTATACAGGAAGTAGGTATGCCTGCAGACTATGTAAACAAGTTGGCTAGGATGTTCCAGGATATCAAAGTATCTGAAGACTTGAACCAGGCCTTCAAAGAAATGCACAAGAATAATAAACTTGCTTTACCAGGTATTGCTTTCATATGATTTTGGTGGCTTTAATTTCTGGTGTTGCTAAAGTATAGTTTTGAGCCTTGAGTTAAAAATTACATCAGCTACAGGTTGTCATGGTCTTCAGGGCTCTGCTGCCCCTCGGTTGGATCGTCGGTACTCTTGGTGGACTTTGCTTTTCTTACAGTTGACTCTTGAGCTATATCATTCATGAAGTTGCTTGGGTATATCTTCCAGATACAGGCTCCTTAACTGTTGCTAAATTCCAGGTTGGGCTTGATTCCGTCTCCAACCAGGTGAATCCTCTAACTATTGTGCCCTGGTTGTTCTTTGTGAGCGCTTTATGCTGTCCTCTTCCTTTACTTGCCAGTAGGAGACACAGATGCACAGCACACTGTTAAGAGTTCAGGCTGCATTTCTGAGATTAAATTTCACTGATGAGAAAGGCTAGAGGACATCCAGATTTGGGCCTGCTGCTGCTGAAGTCCCTTAAGCAGTGCTTACCAGCATCAGCCATAGGACTGCATCGCTGCTTAAGGAGCTGTGCAGAGGGAAGACAAAGAAGCAGAGGTTTCAATCAGTGTTGCTGGCAGAAAGCCAGCGGTCCATAAATAGGGTCCATTACTGTTTGCATAGGTAAACACCTTGCTGCTTTCTGGAAATTCAGTCCTTCACTATTACACTTAGAATAGGCGAAAAATGCATTGTTTGTGTGCCTGTTACACCTGCAGTTTCGTATAATCCAGTATTGTCTTACAGCTGACTCTGTGAATATTAAAATTTTAAATGCTGGTGCCTGGTCCCGTAGTTCTGAAAAGGTGTTTGTGTCACTGCCCACGGAGTTAGAGGATCTCATCCCAGAAGTTGAAGAATTTTATAAAAAGAATCACAGTGGTAGAAAACTGCACTGGCACCACCTCATGTCCAACGGAATTGTAAGTGTACAGTTTTTGGTGCTCTGGTCTCAATGCTGCACTCTGTGTGTTTGTAGTAGCAAGAAAGCTTTTAATCCACAAAGCCTCTCCAGGAAAATTGTCATTCTGTTCACAGATAACATTTAAGAACGAGGTTGGCCAGTATGACTTGGAAGTAACGACGTTTCAGCTAGCTGTGCTGTTTGCGTGGAACCAAAGACCCAGGGAGAAGATCAGCTTTGAAAATCTTAAACTGGCAACTGAGCTCCCTGATGCAGAGCTTAGGAGGACTTTATGGGTATTTCGCTTTCTCTTGAAACAGATTTCTTCCTAACTTTTTTGGTCTCTAAAGTACTCAATTAGTATTTTTAAAGCGCTGTCAGATAATACTTGAAAACTGAAGTGTGAACACCTTTGTTTCTTAATTAATCTGTTGTACTACTGTTGAGCACACACAACCTTTACATTACCACGTTCTCTCTGCTCAGAATTACGTAACGTTAAGCTCTTGGAAACAGCAAGATCTTTCTGACCATGTACTGCCTAAAGCACACAGTTATGATCCTGGTTTGTGGAGTGGGACTGGTCTAATTCTGGGAACTCTTGATAAATGGATGTTGCTTAAAAATAACGCAGCGTTTGCTCTACCAGTCTTTTAATAATTGAGGTCACAGAAGAAAACAGAGATCATGTACATCAGGTGACACCACACGCTACTTCTGTAGCTGTGAGTTTGTGCATTTTTTCTTTTAATTATTTTATTTGTGGTAACTCATTTCAGAAGGAGATTTGGTAAGCTGTGTCCCATCCCTGATTTTACCAGTGACTTTGTATTGCCCTCTGGCACCTTCGAACATGGCTGTGTGGTTCCTCCACTGCAGTCTGCGCAGCAGGGAACTATGTTCTTAAATAGTACTTGTTTCCATTTAGAAAGTCTGGTGTTTTATTTTCATTCTTTTTTCCCCCCTTTTTCTCTGTAGTCTCTTGTAGCATTTCCAAAGCTGAAACGTCAGGTTTTATTGTATGAACCTCAAGTCAATTCACCCAAAGACTTTACAGAAGGAACCCTCTTCTCGGTGAACCAGGAGTTCAGTTTAATGTAAGATGATGTTTGAAAATGAAAATAACAATGTGCTTTTTCATAGTTAAAGGAATTCACTTTAACCTTCATCCTTGGAAGTTCTCAGCACTCAGCTAGGCACAGGCTTTGCTGTCCTATGTTCACTTTTGGTGACAGTCGTGCTTAGATAGGCGGTCGAAGCGGGTGCTGTCCAGCGGCCCCTTCAGACAAGCGCTTGTATGGTTCTGATTTCTGTGAAGTTACGTTTCTCAAAAGCTGAGGGATGAGGTGCAGAATGGGAGAGCGCCATCTTCCCATTACTGGTGAGCCCGTGAGGTTTTAGATAGGAAAATGCCAGATCTGCTGCTGCTGGGGCTTAGTTTCTTGCCCAGGGCCACGATGGTTCGTTTGTTCCTGTCATCAGGATCAGAGGCTTTGGGAAATGGTGTGAACGCATGACAGAAGAGGCAGGCTGCACAGAAGTTTGGGGGTGACCACTGAAGAACGCCATCAGCTTTTTGTCGTGTCTGCTACGATGTGTGGTTTTTTCCCTCCATTTTTTTACGCTACGCAGACATGTCTTGTGATGAAAAAAATTTCCTGAACTGTGTTATAAAAACTGCCTTAAAGAACCCTAGTTTTATGTAACAAAACTGAAAGATATTTCTCTAGAGATCTATGCTTTAAAGTAGTGCAGGTGACTTTTCAATTTTGGACGCTGTCAGTTTCAGCCGATGATGCTTTTGTAACACTGCTATGTTGGAGGTGGGCTTTTTGTGTGGAGGAATTGGATTGAATTTGGATTTGTCAGCTGGCTCTCCCAGTCCTGCTATGCCTCTAGTCTAAATGTCTGATACGTGATGGTTGTCCTTGCTGCTGTAATTTAAATTTAATAGGGATTCCTTAATTGAAAACGACTTTTTGCCTTATTTTTATACAATGCAACTTTTTCAGAAAAAACGCTAAAGTTCAGAAAAGGGGCAAGATAAATTTGATTGGTCGGTTGCAACTTACTACGGAGAGAATGCGAGAAGAGGAAAATGAAGGAATAGTCCAGCTAAGAATATTACGAACCCAGGTAAGTGTGTGTCACAGGAAGGTCACGTTTCTTTTTCTTGCGTGGTATTATCACAGCTGCCTGCTGTTGCTGTATGGAATGAATGCTTTTTAGTCCTGCTTGCACTTCTGCTCTGTGGCTCTGGTCCTTTGTGAAGAGCACATTCTGTGTGCTTTTGTACTTGGAGTTATCACCCTTCTGTTTCACTGTAGCAGATGATCATTTTTGAAGAGGACCAAACAGCTGTTAAGCAATTAAAGAAAGCACAGCTGTAGTGGTGGGTAAAGCTGACTCACCTGAGCCACGGGCTCGAGCCGTGTATTGTTCAGATCTCTTTGATTTCTCTGTGTGAAGAGAGCAGGACAGTGTCAGAGATTGGATCATAACTGAAGTGAGAGCGACGTGGCTTTTTCAGACACCTCTTTAGAAGGGAGGTTTGTAATTAAATCTTAGCTGTGCAGATCGTGTTGCGGTTTGTAGTCCTTTCTCAGACGGCTGTCATGCCCAGCCTTCCGAGCAGGCAGCTCTCAACATTTTTGGGCATCAGAATGTTACTTGCAGTGGAGCTCAGAATCATGTGTTACCTCCAAATTGCAGCCTTTTTCTCAGCAGTCAGATTAAACTCCAGGACAGCCAAGCTGTAAACTGTCCACCTCGCTTAACCCTGGCCGTTCTTTTAGCCCGAGGGTTAATGCCTGCATGTGGTTACCAAACGAGAACACCTTGTAAGCGCTACTCTGACATCTAAGCTTGTTTTTCTCAAGGTATTCACAAGGAGTGTCTCAGATCACTGTGGAAATGGTGACTTTTGCTCAGAAAATGGGCAGGTGAACAGATGTCAGGTTTTAGTGACTAACTCACACTCTAGATATAAAATTGTGCAAGTTCACCATCGACTCAAGTTGTATTTCTTGTGCATCTTGCCAGTGTTTCGTTCTGCTGCTTTATCACCTTCTTCGTGAAGACAGTTCGTTATGTAGGAATTGTGGCTTACACTTAGTGCCTGATTACTGGCAAATTCAAAGCCATTTACTTCATGGATTTATAACTTCAAATATCCTTTGAACATACCCTAAATTAGCCTTCTGTGCACAGTTTCCTTTGGTTTGAGCTCTGTCAAGTTCTTGGCCACAACTTGGTGGTTTGACTTAGCAAGTAAAAAAGTGTCCTTATTGTGTTGTTTGTTTTCTTTTTCAGCATTCCTGGTTTCCTTTGTTCATTGTTGTAAGCCTAGGGGAATAGAAACTCCCAGGAGATCTTTATACTCTTTTATTCTGAAGTTCAGTCACGATAGTCAGCGTGGGCAGCTGGCTGTAATTCACACAGGTGAAATGCTGTATTGAGAAGTGTGTCCGTTTTCAAGTGGGTTAAGGTTTGGCCTCTCACTTCAGAAATGTGTAGGCGAGAGCACACGTTGGCCCTGCCTCGTTTTAACTGAGGTGTGTCTTAAGTGCAGTATTTACAGTGGCAAAATAATTTTTATATTTGTGTTTTGAGGCATTTCTTTGCTGCTTTGCCATACCAGGAGTCCCCTGTTAACGCTGTGGTTGCTTTGTCATTTCCACCGGACGTTTCAGAATGTTTTTTCTCTCGTTCCCACCAGGAGGCTATCATCCAAATCATGAAAATGCGGAAGAAAATTACTAATGCCCAGCTTCAGACTGAACTGGTAGAAATATTGAAAAACATGTTCTTACCACAAAAGAAAATGATAAAAGAGCAAATTGAATGGCTTATAGAGCACAAATATATCAGAAGAGATGAGTCGGATATCAACACCTTCATATATATGGCATAACTTGAGGACTGTGAGATGCTGAAAACATAAGTGGAAGGGTGCTTGGACAGACAGCTGCAACAGCTTGTGCTGCAGAAGGACCTGTTTTGACTTTCATTACGTATTAAAATCCCTGCCTTACCTTAAAGAGGACTCTATTTTGCCAATCTCATTCAGCTAGCATGATGGCATTCCCTTCATGTTGCACACTTTTAACAGCATGCTGTTTTGTGGGAAACTTGCATTCATGAAGAGCCCATTGTGAACTTTTCAAAGTAGATTTGACTTAACACCCACCAGGAAGAATACAGGTTTGGGTTTTTAGATGATCAGTACTTGCACAAGGAAAAAAATATTCAAATATTCATGCACTGAGGAACTGCTACTAGTTTTGTTTTGGTTTTTTGTTGTTGGTTTTTTTTTTTTTAATGCGATTAGGACTAGAAGTAGCACTTTCACTTTTGTGTTTTGGATCAACAGAGTAATGTACTGTCCACCTTTGATCCTTTTTGTAATAACATTTGAGAGACACATGCCTCGCAGACTGATACATATTGGTTATCATTAAAATCTGTTGGCTAGAGCAGTGCTTCAATCTAGTAACTGGATTTTAATTTTTGACACATAAGTGACATAAAATAATTCCAACTCATGGGTGGTATTCTTCTTTAAGCAAGAGATCATTGTTTTTAAATTGTTTTCTGTAAAGAAGTGGATATGCATTATTTGTTACTTTATTTGGACAGATGACTTGGTACAATCCTTTTTGAGAAGGCAAAGCTTTCTTGAATGATATTCCACTATAAAAGCAGTTTCCATCGATGGGTCCGTTATAGCGAGCAGAAATATTAAGTGTATTTCCTTGTACATTTAGTATTTTTATTCCAGATATAAAGTATGACGTACATCTGAATGCATTAAGGAGTAATTGATGCAGAAATTCTCAGAAAGAAGATAACACTCAAAGATCCCTGTGTTAATTCCTCACCGGTAACTCTCCATACGTATGGATGTAAGGTTAATCATGTCGGCTGTTTTGTTCCTTGAAAGTCAGCATCTTTATATGAAAAACAAACACCTTGCTTTTTTATCTTGAAACTGTCAGAACGGGAAATAGAATTCCTGCAAAAATGGTAAAAAGATTAGGAAAAATACCTTGTGTGATGTATGTAGAGAGGCTGCCAGGGACGCAGCAGGAATTTCAATTTCTTAGTGTTACCTCTTCTGTTTTCAATCATCTGAAGTAGTTGTTTGGCAGTGCTTGCCTCTCTGCTACTCTGAAATGTCCCCGCGTGTCCTGGGCTGTGATAGGAATCACTGGAGCAGAGTGCCTGTCTTGGGACGAAAGGTAAGTTGAGCCTTACTCAGTTCTGTATGAATATTCGTATATAAATTGGAAGTGTGCATTTTTTTTTTTTAATTTACCAGTTCAAGTACAGTATCTAAAGGTCTCGTCTTCTCAAGTGATTGAAAAAGCATGGATAGGACTGGCTTTAGTCAGAAAGAGAAACCTTCCATTAAGAGGAGGAGGAGTTTATTTTACGTGGTTGCAGTAAAGGATGAAATGAGAGTGGTTTAAAAGCAGACTCGCTACGAGAATGGCTGTTTGCCCCCTTAAGGAGGCTGCTCGGTCTGATCATTGAAAGAAGTGCCGTCCTGACTGCCTAGTATGGTCATCTGACTTAAGAAATCTGCAGTAGCGGAGGTTTCGTGAACAGGGAGAGTTGGAGAGACACTGAGATCTGTCAGATTAGAGTTTACAAGTTACAGAACCCCCACAGCGCAAGCTAGATGCTCTTACTGATTTAAAGAGAGTAGATGCTGTTCAAAAACATTGCATCTTTTTGTTCTCCTGCAGTGTTGCTATTCAGAGTCAAAAGCACGTGGTGCTCCATGCAGTTAGCCACTAAAACTATTCAAATACTCGAAAACAGAATTCTTAGAAAATCCTTCTGCTATGGGAGTTTCAGTATTTGTAAGGTAAATTAAAGTAGTAAGTGCTCACCTGAGGTAGCTGGGAGAAACTGACAACCCAGAGCTCTAAAACGTACGCAGCCTCCGACGTCAGAGACTCCAGCCCTTAACCACAGAGGAGCACACAGACGGAGCGCTGTGGACGGGGCGGTGCAGATTGTGAAGCTGCTGACGGGCTGAGCGCGCCTTCCATGCGGTTGTTCAGGAGGTTGGAGTGCATGCAGAGAGCAGCAGGTTGCTGAGAGCTAACAAGCTGTATTCTCCCTCAGCTCATAAACACGAAACAGTGTAAGCTCAGAGTCACCTGTGTACTTCTCAGCACCTGGGATGTGGAAGTGCAGTGGTCCATGTGCCTGCCACGTGGTCGTGTTTCCGTAAATGTTTGCCGAAAACGGATGTTGGCTTTTTATCAAATCTGAGAATCACACCAGCAAATTTGTTAGAGATGCAGAATCATGTTTAGCATCCTTCATCAGGTCACTTTCACCAGTATGCACTTAAAACTCGTATTGGGTGGGGCACAGGGAGGTAGCCGGGGGAAATGTTCTCTTGGGGACAGCACAGTTCAGCTCTGAATGAAAATGAACTGTTTTTCACTTGCAATATGGCAACAACGCACTTTTAAGGCTGCAGTTTTTAGCTATGAATACAGGTGTCCAAAGACCTTGCTTAAAAGAGGTGCTGCATCTGGGAAGCGTGTTGCCACACACTGCCACGGCGAATGGCTGCGGGGAAACCTGCTGTGGATGAGGGGGGGAAACCGCTCTTCATGGGTTTAATTAAGGAATACTGTTAAAACTTTCTCTGTCCCGACCACGCGATGAGGATCTCAGTTTCAATTCTGAAGTCTTCCATTGTCCTCTTCCCACCGTTGGTGTTCCTAGCTCCTCGTTTTGTTCATCTTTCATTTGTTTGTTACGACAGTTTCCTAAAGGAAATGCTCCTCGCTCGTGTTGACTGTCACAGGCTCAGTGTCGGTGTGCTGAGTGCTGCCGCGCTGCGTTGGTTTGCACGGGATGCCACTGTCCTGTCACGTGCGGATTTTAAAAATGCAATTGGCAAAAAGATTTGATAGTTTTACAGAAAGATTTGCTATCTTAAACTCAAACCGTTTTCTATTTTCATCGAAACGACTGGGACGCTATCTTTGTAATTCTTTGAGGTCAGATTTGTGAAATAAACACCACACGAAAGCTTTCCTGTCACACACACTATATGTAGTCTGGAGTATTGAGCAACCTTGAGTTCCTGAGTTGTAATATCTATCTGCGTACGGTATTTACGATTTTGAATGTGTGCCACTACCGAGGTAATAACGCTGTACAGTTTGGAATGGTGGTAGTTTCTGTATGGCAGTCCGGCTCAACTATTTTGATGTACTGCTTAATTTTTGAATTTTATTTTTTAAGTTGTATAATTTATTTTCTTGCAAAATAAAAATGTAATATAAAAGACTGCGCGTCTGTTTGGTCTCTTAAAAAATTTAGCAGGAGAAAGTCTAGTTCAGGTGCTGCTCCTGAAAAGCACTGCTGTGTGGAAGTGGCCTGATGCCACATCCCGCAGTCTGTTCTGATCGGTGTAAACTTAGGGGCAACAAAAACGACAACAAAGGTGGGCTGAGGGAGGAAGGATGGACAGAGACTTCCAGCTCCTTTCTCATCAGGTCCTGCAGTCTCTGCAGTGACCTGAAGTGGCTGTCGCAGAGCGCTGCCGGCGTTGTGCACGCGGTGTGGGAGCGGCTGCTGCTCAGAGCTGTGCTTCTGCTCTCGTGGCTTCTCTTCTCTCACTGTCCTTGTATTCTAATGGGAATTTTATTCTTACTTTTCTTCAAGTGTGCCAGTGAAACTCAGTGTTCTGTGCTTTCTGGTACATGCAAAGGTTGCGCCGTTTGTATGGAATAAATAGTGTTTTTGAATGACCCTTCAGTGCACGTAGCAGTTATTAACCCGGCCTCCTATAGGCAGAGCTTTCACTACGACTTGGAGCAATCACAGCTGAGGCAGGATCGGGGGCCCACATGTGGAAGGCTTCAAGCCTTCTTCATTCTACTGATAAACTCGCCAACTTGGCTTTATCTTTGGCTTTGCTTACCGTGTCAGCACCTTTGAGCAAGGTGTAGGCAGGGAGCCTGCTTATCACATCGGTTGTCTTAGTGATGGAGATCTGCTAGGTGACAGACCTGGACCCTGTGCACCAAGTGCTGCATGCCACCTGAGCTGTGTGCAGGATCAGCTCTGGGGGCTACGTAACAACAATCAGCAGATTGGTTTAAAATGCTGAAACGTGGGCTGTCTTCAGGGGTAGGTGGAGATCGCACGTTAGATAAATTCACGACTGACAGATCTGCAGGTAAATACTGAAGGCAAGGACATGCCCTCTGCCAGGGGAAGATGGGGAAGATATGTGGTCAGGAAATCCAGAGAGTGCTGTGGTTCTCCTGCTCAGCCATAGGGCTGCTGTTCTGTGCAGTCTCTGTTGAACTCTCAGTTCTCCTAAATAGAAATTTTCCTAAAAAAAATCTTAAAGCTCTCCTAGAGGAGAAGGGCTAAAGAAAGGAGGAGAAAAAAAAAAAAAAAAGGGAAATAATAGGCTGACTAGAGGAAGTGACAGGTGCAGGAGGAGGAAGAAGACGATGCATGAGTATCACAGTACTAATGCCATAAAATGCTGGAGAGCACCCAGCAGAGCACTCTTGCCAATGCCCTGTCCTCTGCTGCTATCCCTGCGGCCACTGACATCCCACAGGCAAAAGGCTTTCCTCCCTCCCCACTGTGTGAGTGCCCACTGGGCCGGGCCAGGAGGCAGCTGGCAAGGATGTGGTCCTGCAACTCAGCATGGGGTCAGGGCACGGAGTGTCTGTGTAAACTTTCTGTTTGTTTACCCAGGGGAAAGTGCGGCCCAAGCTGCCAGTAGGGACACCGTGCCTAGCTGCACCCCCAGGCATGTGGCGAGGCAGGGACTGCTGACCTGGATGGATTTTTGGTTTGCCCCATTAGAAGTTCTTCCTACAGTTTTTTTATGTTAAGAGCTTTGTGTTCTGAAATACATGGTCTGGGGAGGAGATGTTTTTTTTTTTTTTCTTTTTTAGGGTTGAGGCTGAACTCTTCTCAGCAGTGTGGTATAGGACAAGGGGAAATGGCCACAAACTGAGGCATAGGAAGTTCTGCACAAATGTGTGTGGGAACTTCTTCACAGTGCAGTGACGGAGCACTGGCACAGGCTGCGCAGAGAGGTGGTGGAGTCTCCTTCTCTGGAGACGTTCCAGACCCGCCTGGACGCCTACCTGTGCAACCTGGGCTAGGGAGCTGCTTTGGCAGGGGGTTGGACTCCATGATCTCTAGAGGTCCCTTCCAATCCCTACAGTTCTGTGATTGTTCATGTGGTTTCTCTACGTGCTGGAGTTCTGCAGCTTGAGACTCACTTTTGACCTAATGCTACTTGAAAAACACCCATCCTGCCCTGGCTGGAGGAGGCTGTGCAGCCTGGGGCTCCCAGCATCCTAAGGGACATGGGATTATCTGTATCCTTCTTTTTTTTTCTTTAGCAAGTGCCAAAAAAAGGCATTTTAACCAATGTTTGGGAGTCCAAGTGCTTTTCCAGGTGAGGTAATATTAGCACTGGCCCCAGAGCATTACATTTGGCACAGCTGGCAGAATCCCAGTGGGCTCTGGCTGGGGAGTGAGGAACAGATCGAGTGCCTCTCCTGAAGTTTCCTTGTGGAAATCCCACCCCATGTGGAAGTGGTTCCAGTGTGCATTCATGCTGCAGCTTCAAGGATACCTGCACAGGTATATGATCTCTGTGGGTGCAAAGCCAGATCCCCGCAAAAGCAGTGCCTTATAGGTAATAAATGACTAGAACGTTTGATTGGCAGAAGACCCTGTAGGAGCTCAAAGGACCAAAGCGCTGGGGAACCTCTCCACAGACGGGATCTGCACTTGGGCTGCTCCCCAGCTGGGGATCTCACAGATCTGTGCTGCGCCACAGAATCACAGGGATGGGAAGGGAGCTCTGGAGATCACCTAGTCCAAACCCTGCTACAGCAGGCTCCTACAGCAGGTCTCACAGGAAAGCATTCAGGTGGGTTTTGAATCCCTCTAGAGAAGAAGACCACGTAACCTCCTTGTGCAGCCTGTCCCAGCGCTCCCTCACAGGAGTTCTTCCTCGTGTTTTATGGAATTTCCCATCTTCCAGTTGGTGCCCGTTGTCCCTGGTGCTGGGTGCCATTGACTTGAGGCCCCATCCACTTGACTCCCGCCCTTTCGGTATCGATAAGCACTGAGAAGATCTGTCCTCTCTCCTGCAGGCTGACCAGCCCCAGCTCTCTCTGCCTTTCCTCATGTGCGATTCGCCCCAGACCCCAGCCATCTTTGTTGCCGTCCATTGGACGCTCTTGAAGTTCACGGTCCTGAGGAGCCCATCCCGAACACAGCACTCCAGACGTGTATCGCCTGTCTTTCTCACGCGCAGCTCGCATACGCCTTCAGGCCAAAACCGTCACTTGAGGCAGCATTCGTCAGCCTCTCCCCCGCCAGCGGAGCGAGTTCGCCATCGCCCAGCGGGTCTCACACGCGCAAATGAAGCCCTGCCCAGCAGGGGCGGTTCTGAGGGCGGCAGCCCCTCACAGCCCGGCGAGGGCAGGGCGGGAAGGCGGCGCGTGACGTCACGGGCCTGCCTCGATCTCAGCCAATAGCAGGGCCGGAACTAGTCCCGCCTTCGTCCCCTCGACCAATGGGAAGCGGGGAGGGGACGGGGCGGCGGTGAAGGTGACGGCAGGAGTCCGGGATGGCGGCCGTGGCGATGCTGGGCCGGCGGCGCGCGGCGGACGGGCTGCTGAGGGTGAGGCCGCGGGCGGTGCTGCGGGGATTCCTCCCTCGTTCGTCCGCTCCCCCCCGCGCTCCCGGCGCCGTGCGGGGCTGCGGCGGCTCGGCCAAGGTCACGGGGCCGGCCGCGTTGTCCCGCGCGGCGTTGGCTCCGTTGCCGCGCGGCTCTGAGGGCGTTCTTTATTTTTCAGGCTTTGAAGTGCGCGGGCCGCGGCTACGCGACGCGGCGCACCGTGAATGTAAGTGTGACGCCGTGCGGGACTGCGGGGCGCGGCCCCGGCGCGGCTGCTGCAGGTGTTTGCTGGTTCGGTGTGGGGCAGGGGGAGGCCTAAAACGCGCACCTTTCTGCTGCCGTGCTGCTCCTACGGGGTTAGCACCTGGACGTGGAGAGGTAACGTTTAAGCCAAGAGGGAAAATAACGCTAAATCTGTTTTGAGAGGCTGCCAGGTAGGATGTCAAATGGCGTTAAACTGCAGTTTACGCATCCGTAATCTGATGGTGCTCTGGCAAAGCCTGGTAAGATGCTTGCTCTTCCAAGGCGTGAGGTGCTAACTCTCTAAGTGTAGTCATTAAATTGTAGTGACAGTGCGTTCAGTGATGTGCAGACCGTGTCAGTGCAATATGTAACTCCTGGCGTTTGGTGTGATGCCTCTATACATCAGTGGGATTGAATCAAAGACTTGACCAAAGGGAGATCTTTCAGGCGAGGTCATCTAGAGCGTGTTCCTCAGGATGATTTCCACACAGCTTCCATGCGTCTGTAAGGAGGAGACTTTACAACCTCTGGGCAACCTGTGCCAGTACAGAAGAGCTTCTTGGTGTTCATAGGGAACCTCCTGTGTTCCAGTTTGTGTCCACTGCCTCTTGTCCTGGCGCTGTACATCACTGAAAAGAACTTGACTTCTTCCTCTTTGTTCCCTCCCTTGTACTTATTGTGATACCCCTGAGCTAGCAGGCTAAGGTGTACCAACTGGATGTTCCAGTCCCTTAATCGCTTCCATGGCCTTTCACCACTCTCATTCTATGTCTCTGTTACACTGGGGGACTGAGATCTGGACCCAGCATTTCTCATGTGGCCTCATCAGTGTCGAACAGAAGCTAGTTAGTGTCTTCCAATTGGACTTTGTGCCACTGGTCACCACTTTCTGGTCTCACCCTTTTAGCTTCTGTCTGCCCGTCCAACTCATACATCACCAGCTTCTCCATGAGGACCTTAAGGGGGATGGTGTCAAACACCTTACTGAAGTTCAGGTAGACAGTATCCACTGCTCCCACCACGTTCATCAGGCTGGTGATTTCGTCACTGAGGTTTATCACGTTGATTCAGCGTGAATTCCCCTTGGTGAATTTAAGCTGGCTGATAATTCTTCTTTTTTGTTGTTGTTTATGAGTTCGGAAGTGACTCCCAGGATGAGCTGTACCATTACCTTCCTGGGTACTAAGCCAAGGTTGACTGGCCGGTAGTTTCTTGCAACCTTCTTGAGGATGGGAGCAATGCCTGCTTTCCTCCTGTTCTTAGGTATCTCTCCCAGTTGTTGTGACTGTTCAAGGATCATTGAGAGTGACCGTACACTGACAGCAGCCAACTTCCTCTGCACTTATGAGTGCATCCTGTCAGGGCCTTTAAACTTAGGGGTGTCCAACTTGCTTGAGCATTCCGTGTCCTGATTCTTTTCCACCAAAGAAGCATCACCTTTACTGCAGCCTTCTAGCCTGGCCTCTAGGACCTGGGATTCCCAAAGAGCAGCCTTGCTGGTGAAGGCTGAGGTGGAAGGGGCGTTCGGTAGCTTGCCCTTTTCCAGCTTGGGCCCCTCTTCCCTCCAGGCCTTGGGATTCCTTCAGGCTTCACCCATCCTAAGGCAGAGCTCTGTGCATTCCAGCTGTTCCTTCATATGAAGAGCAGCTTCTCCTCCTTGTCTTTCCAGCCTGTCCTTCCTAGGGAGCCTGTATCACTGCAGTCCCTGGATCCATCCCATCACACTCATCCCAATAAGGTCATAGCCCCGCAGTGGTGCACAGATCCCAGATTCCTTCTCTTTGTTCTTCATGCTGCGTGCGTTCCTGAAGATGCGTTTGGTTCTCTGAGCTGCTTGCAGAATAAAAAGGGAGTGGTGACGTGAATAAAAGAGTAAAAGGAGAAACTTAAAATATTGTGGTATATGTGCATGTGTAAAGATCCTGTGACTTTTACTCCATGCTTGTCCTCTTAGGAAGTGGTGATAGCAAGTGCTGCAAGGACACCCATTGGATCTTTCCAAGGCTCTCTTTCATCACTGCCAGCTACTAAACTGGGTTCCATTGCGATTAAAGGAGCAATTGACAGAGCAGGTACATGTCAGTATGTTTGCGTGAGGAAACCTTGTACAGCTCTGAACAGTGTCTGTGTCTTTTGGTTTGACGTTGCTTGGTAAAACAAACTTTTTTGTTGGTGTTCCTCCCCCTCCCCCGTAGCACTTTTAAGATAATACATAAATGCTATTTAGGTAAACCTGCCCGTTGGACCCTGCTTCTACCTGTGAATGCTGCTTCCAAGAGCAGAATATTACTTGGGAATGTCTGTGGTGTTCCAAATTGCATGGAACGTAGGCTGATTGCTCGTCTGGGGTGTAGTTTTATGACACACTTCAGCTGATATGAAGGCTGCTTGTTGCTGAAACCAAGGGTCCTTCCCTTCCTTCCCATTTTCACATGGTACTCATGCTTGTCTGACACACCCTTGAGAAGCTATCTGTAGCTTTAAATCAGCCAAAAAGTCATTTTGGAGGAGAGGAGGGTTAATATTCTTTGGCTTCTTGAAACGGCACGTAACAGTAAGTTGAGCAGTGGGGCTGTTGCACGGGCAGCAGACGGAGAGCACAGCTCTTGTGTCTGGGGTCAGCTGGCTGCTCACTGCATTAAACAGAGCTGTTACTTTGGACATCGTTGTCACAGGGAGAAAGTTCTGTGTGTTTAACAGTTTGGGTCATCAGGTGACTGGTGAGACGTGGAAATGTTTGCTTCGTTAGCTTCTTCTGAGAGGTAGTAAGGGAGCTGTGATGTGAGGCCCCAGTTCGGCGTCCCGTGAGTGTGAGGATAGAGATGTGGGCACAGCATGTTTTGTTGCTTTCTGTAGGAAACTTGAATGGGTAATTACATCTTCCGTGTAAAGAATCCACAATCAAACTAGTTTTGTTTTCTAGGTATCCCTGCAGAAGAAGTAAAAGAAGTGTACATGGGTAATGTCTTGCAGGCGGGGCAAGGACAAGCTCCAGCAAGACAGGCTGCCCTGGGTGCAGGTATGCGCTGTCTCTGTTCTGGGTTTATAGGTGTCCTTTCTTCACATGGACAGCTCTAATGCAATTGTAGATGACTGAGCTGTGAGTTAAAGCCAGGAGGTGCCCAGCCTCCCTGACTGCTGTTCTAAATGATCTGATATGTCTGATTCTTCTCTTGCTTCTCATCTGATCACTTGAGTCTGTTGCCTGAAGGGGAGGAGCAACAGCAGTCTCCAGGAGGGAGAGTAATGGGGGGTGTGGGTGGCTAAAGTGCCTGAGCTGGAGGCTTTGGGCTTAGGTAAAGTAGGTCCCAGATGAAACATTGTTGAAACACCACTATAACGTTAGTTGTCCCTTGAAATAATGCTGTTGTTTGTCCAACGTCCCTGATTTAGGTTTACCCATCTCCACTGATACCACAACTGTCAACAAGGTCTGTGCTTCAGGAATGAAATCGATCATGATGGCAGCCCAGAGCCTGATGTGTGGCAGCCAGGTATGTGGCTGTCACTGCTGCTCTGTGGGAGGGACAGCTGATGCCGTGGGTCCTATGATGCCTGTGGTCTTGGATTTGGGACTATGTTTTAATTTGCAGTAATGAAGCTAATGAGTGAGCTTTTGTTTAGGTTACGCAACCTTGATTTCACAGTAGCTTACATATGTTTGGTTTTAAGCAGGAAAAAAGAGAAGGTATTATAGCAAAGGAATTGTCAGATGAAGAGCTGAGCAAATTAGGTGCATTTATTGTAAATCCTCTCTGCTGCTTTCCCCGTTAAATGTAGGGAATTCTGCAATCTTTCTCATTTGAAAAGAATCGAGAGGTTAGAAAAAACTTAGTGTTTGTTGGAGGAGATTTCATCTTGACTTTCACATTTTTTAACACTTAAATGAATTAAACTCACAGGTTAAAGCAGTGCTGTTTTAAAGTATCTTAAAGGTGTTTGAGGCTTTTCTGTAGATTTCAAAGAGGCTGATACTATCTGTTGTTGCTGGATTGTGTTTTTTGTGGAAGAGCTTGATGGAGGAGAGTTACTCCTCTCTGTCAGCTGCATTCTAAGATTCTCTGAAGTAAGGATATTGTCAGTTCAAGGTATATTTTTAGTTTGCAGAATGAATGGCTTGTACTTAGTAACTATATATCTTGTTTACCCGAGGGAAAAAAAGTAGAATATTTGTATTTTTCAGTTAGGCACCACCTATTGCTTTGGCCTTGCTGTGCTATGCAGAGAATGACACTTTACCCGGTGCCTGCTGAACTCGGTGCAAGGCTTTTTGCTGGACTTTGAATCAGGTCCAGAGCTTCTGTGCAAACAGCTCTGCTTGGATTTAGTAACTGACATCTGCTGAGCTCACTGCTGTGGTCGCTCGCTGCATTTGTTTGCTGGGTGCAGCCACGTGCTCTGAAGGGAATTGGAATTTTCAGCTCAGCCAGTGACACTGAGCTGCCCGGCTCAGGCAGTGCAGGCTGTGGGTCAGGAGGCTCTCAGAGCTGTACGCTGTGGTTTTTTGTTTTTTGGTTTTTTTTTTGGATGGGTTTTGTTTCTTTTTTCCTGGCTGTGGGTTGGGGAGATATTTGTGGTGTGAGTCGGTGATAGTTCCCAGAGGCTGTGTGCGTAAAGGACTGTATAAACACCTGTCTTAGCTCCAAGTCTCATGCCTGTTAGAGCTGAGACGTCAGGGACTCCCGTTCCTCTGATCTTTCACTGCCCTATCTCCTGTAACTTTCCACTTTACTGCATTTCTAGTTTGTTTCCAGCCTCCTTGGTTTTGTTTTCTTTGTTACTACACGTTGCCATTCCTGGATGTAGTTGATAACCTATTCTGAACCAAGCCGTTCTTTTTCTGAGCCAGAATTGAAAGATCAATTTACTACTTTCTTCCTGAAAAATATCTTTTGTAGTACTAACAGCAGTGCTGTGCTCTCCGAGAATAATGGTGTTGTGTCTGCATTCTTCCTACAATTATCCATATCCTGAAGAAGCCGTGCCATTAATGACAGCTACCCTTCACACTCTGACGTGCGAAACCATGAGGGTTTTGTGGGTTGTAGCTTGGGGACAGTAGGCGTGCTTGTGGTCCTTGTGGCTTTGCTTGTTTGTTTGCTCTGCCTCAGCATTTTTCAGCAGATCCGTTTTACAAATGCCAGCAGTGATTCAGCCTAATTCAAGTTCAGTGATCATCTTTATTAATGTCCCTCGTAAAAAATGTGAGAAGGTTGTGAGAAGCTTCAGGGAATTCTACACCTCGGTCTCCCAGTGGCTCTCTTGGACTCTGACTGCTGCTGGTTCCACAGCGATGTGGAGCTGCTCGTGAAGAACAAATGAGAAATTAAAGAAAAATGAAGTGTTTAAAATAAAATGTGTACTCTGATCTTGGAAGCTCTTGAACTAGAAGTGCAGGAGGCGGACACAGCTCTTGCAGCTTCCCACAGCGACGTACCTGACAGAAGTCTGGCTGTTCTGTTGGTATGGGTTAGCTCTCTTCAGCTGTTGTTCCCTCTGATTGCTTTTAAAATGAATAAAGAAACCTTTTCTATTCCTTTTCCTCCAAGACTCGCTGGAAAAGTGAGGTGTCCACTCTTAATCTTTTGTTAGTGTCTTCTCCCAGACGAAGTCATGAAGAACACACAGCATTATTAATAACTTCAACTTCTGTTTGAGCAGGATGTAATGGTTGCTGGTGGAATGGAGAGCATGTCCAATGTTCCCTATACAATGAGCAGAGGATCAACGCCTTATGGAGGAGTTAAACTGGAAGATCTGATCGTAAAAGATGGACTTACAGATGTCTACAACCATATCCATATGGTAAATATTCCTGCAGAGTTCCTGAGAGTCAACTGTAGGCCTGATGCAGCTTTAAGAAGTTGCTTACTGTTAAACTGCGTCGTTTAGCAAACTAAAAAAGAGTATTGTACTCATGGAGAAACTGGAGAGAAGGCCGAGATGGGTGGGAAGTGGTGTGCTCGTTTTTCCTTTCTCATTGAAGTCTGAACAGCTTAGAGCAGGGGTTAAAAGAGCAGCGGGCACACGGAGGCACATGCTGTTCTGTGGCTGAACAGTGTTCTCCTTCCTCTGGAGAAGTCAGCCTTTAAAAACAGCATACAGAAGTGTTAATTGAGAAGGACCCCTTGTGTGGAGTGTGCCTTCCTTTGCAGCTTAGTGATCTGGGTTCAGAATGCACGCACTACATGTGGAATTGGTATTCCAAAGGCAGAAGTTTCTGCTTGGTCACGACTGTGGAAATCAGAAGTGAACACTGAATATCGGTTATGTTCAGCTCTGAAATTCTGCTGATTTTTTCAGTTATATTTCTCATTTGCATCTCCTGAAACACCAAATGTAACGTGTCCGTTTGTCTCCAAGGGCAACTGTGCTGAGAACACGGCCAAGAAGTTCACTATTTCCCGAGAGCAGCAAGACACTTACGCCATAGGCTCCTACACTAAGAGCAAAGCAGCGTGGGATTCAGGAGTTCTCAAAAAAGAAATAGTTCCTGTCACTGTTTCAACAAAAGGTATCACGGGAGGGTGTGGTGACAGGAACTGTGTATCTCCTTTGAGAGCTGTAACAGGGACCGTGCACACTCACACGTGTGTATGTATGAATGTGTATCTCGGGTGCTGTGAATGTGCTGTTACACAGACTTGTTGCTGAGCAGCAGTCAGTCATCTGTCTCTGCTTTATGTTTCTTTAATGCTGCACTCCGTAACTTCTTTGACTGCGTACCTAGTTCAGGTGGAACAGCTGGATGATGTGTTTGTTTGAATCTCTCTGTGCGTCACCTTGAAGATACGTTCTTTGTCCCTTCCATTCACCCAGCAAGAACTGTATATGAATTTGCTGTGAATAAGTGACACTAAGGAATTTCTTTCGTTTTCATAAATGCATTTCTGACATGCATAAGTAAGTTCACATTTTTGACTGAAGTTAAGAGAACATTTAATCCATGTGCTGTGTTAGAACGTTTGAGAAAGGACTGCACACATAAAACTAAACCAAATCTGCATTTCAGGAAAGCCAGATACAGAAGTGACAGAAGATGAGGAATACAAACGGGTTGATTTCAGTAAAGTTCCAAAGCTGAGAGCTGTTTTCCAGAAAGAAAATGGTAAATATTGTTAAGTCAAGTGCTTTTTTTTTTTTTTTTTTTTTTTTTTTAAATGAAACGGTGCTGCTCACAAGAGCTTGAATACCCAGCAGTAATCAATGACCTTTTCAGTGCCTGCTAAAGAAATGTCTTAAGAAATCCAAGCCTGGTGTCACAGCAGCATGAACTGGCTTAGAACGAGAAGAACCTGCACAGCAGTGAAAACCTGTTTGGTGCATTTACATTAAAGACCGAAACAGCTGGCCTCGGTCAGCACAGGTACAACCTCCTGGTGTGCCTGCACATCGTGCCCTGGTGCCTCAGCTAAGGAGTCTGGCCAAATCAGAGCTGGCCTTGCAGCACAAACATGTTTGCCCAGGAGTTGTTAATGCTGACAGCGCTGCCGGTGTGGAGGGTGCGGTCTGACCCGTGTTCAGATGCAGCTTACGAATACATGTGATAACACCTGGTCAATCAAACAATTTAAAAAACAAACAGCTGTTAGTTGCCTCAGTACAACAGCTGTTACAGTGGGGTGGAGACCTTGCAAGGCTGAAGGGCCTAAAGGATGTACCTGAGCTGCCTCATCTGCCCCCTGTTAAACATGCTGCCTTTTCTAGGAACAGTTACGGCTGCCAACGCCAGTACTTTGAATGATGGAGCAGCTGCTCTGGTTCTGATGACTACAGAGGCAGCCAAGAGACTGAAAGTCAAGCCCCTGGCACGGGTAGTTGGTAAGAGTTTTCTTTTCTCATCTTCGAATACAGAAGTGGAAAATATTCTGGTGGTGTCCTCTGGCTGGCGGTCCCGTTTGTCCCGTTCCCCTTTGTGCATGGGGCAGAAAACGTGTGGCTGTAGGCGTCACCACTGCACCTCCTCAGTACTGACTTGGCAATTTCAATTTGATCGTAGGGTTTTCTGTGTGGAGTAATACAAAACCTCTGAAAATATTATTACGTTGTTCACTTAAGGCCTTTGAGCTTTATGTGTACTGTTTTCAGTGACCATTATATTCAGAATTGTTCTCTCTTGCCTGGGCTTGCTGCTTGCATGAATGAAAATAACGTATGGCAAAAACAAGATGTGTTTAAACAACAGCTGTTGTGACTTTGTAATGCGTTTTACAGCTTTTGCAGATGCTGCTGTTGATCCTATCGACTTTCCCATTGCACCTGCGCACGCTGTTCCCAAGGTAGGAATAGAACAGCTCCTTCAAGAGACAGCAAACTTCCCCAGCACCTGTCATCCCTCAGTGCGCCTTCCCATAGTCAGCTCTGAAACTAAACAGGTTTTTCAAGGGGTTGAGGCTGGAGCGTGGATTCTAGAGAAGGACACTTCATATGTATTCTGACAGAACGTTGTTTTGTAGTGCTCTCACCGACTTTGGCCTTGTTTTCACTTTTAAAGTTTTCAAGCTGTTATGACTAAAAGGCAAAATAAACGTGATGATAGAAGTACAGACTACCCCAGAAAGGAGCTGAAGGCAGCTGTGTGCAGTGCTGCATCAACACAGTGTGAGGCAGTGGTCTTACTTAGTATAAATACTGTGAAATGAAAATGTATTCCTGGGATCATTTCCTTTTCTTCTTTTGTGAAACTCAGGTTTGGGCTCCAGAAGCTCAGTTTTGCTTTTCCAGTGTCTGACAAAGCGGTTCTGGAACGTGAGCTCTGCTCTCTTGCCTGGCACGTAGCGTAGGGCCCTGCTATTTGCGGTTTCATTTCACAACAGTCTTGTAATCATGTCTATAAAATACTCTAGCTTCCTGGTTTTCTCACAGCAATAATCATTTTTATGACTGTTTCTAGATTCTAAGTGAGACAGGCCTGAAAAAAGAAGACATTGCAATGTGGGAGATCAATGAAGCCTTCAGTGTTGTGGTGCTGGCCAATATTAAAATGCTGGGTATTGATCCACACAAAGTCAATGTCAATGGCGGCGCTGTCTCTCTCGGGCACCCCATCGGGTACGTAAGAGGTGTTCTTTTTTGTCTGCACAGAGGCACCGTTTTCTGCACGCTGCTCATCTGTTCTGTCATCAGATTTAATGCAGGCAGGAAGGCTAATAGAAATACAGCATCAAGTGTGTGCTGGCTTAATTCAGGTGTTAAATCTCAGGGCACCTTAAAAAAGCATCATCCCAGTTTTCTATCACCTGCTGTTACAAAAAGCTTGCTTGGTACCACAGGTTAAAATTGCTAACGTCACTGAATGAGCAGCAGTGATTAATCAACTAGTTAAACTAGCAGAACTTACAGGTAAAGGTACGAAAATAGCATAAGATATGCTACAAGGACTTTTCCTCCTATCAGCAAAGTCAAATTCCAGGTCTTGCCAAAGCGTTCTCAGCAGTGGATCTGAAACACTGTGGTCACTTATGGCAGCACACAGGGGTGGTCTCGGGGATGTTTGCTCTGAAGTTCTTTCCTCAGCTCCGGGAAGTGTCGCTTCCTGCAGCTGCAATGTGCTCGTGACTTAAGTACCTCCCAGTAGTCCTACTGAAGTGTGGGCGTGCTGCAACGTCCAGGAGGACAAATCCCTTTCCAGTCTATTGAATAGAGATGAGAAGTAACCACATTGTACATCAAGAACCAGTAGAAGTACTTTATGATTCAGAAGTTGGCTGACAAAGCTGTAGTCATAATCCCTCAAGATGTGCTGTTATCTCCTTCATCACATCAGCTCTGATTAAGGAATACGACCTTTGTCTTAAAGGAGATTTCTGCAGTATCGTGACAGAGCTTAAGTGTCTGATTTTCGCAGGAGCTGGATCAGTGCACCGTACTGCATTACATCAATTGTAGCCAAAGAAGAAACTGAAATGAATAATTAGCATTGATTTGGTTGTTAGTGGAAGAGATTTAATATTAATTACCTTCTTTGAAAGATCTCTGATAAAGGCAGAGAGACTTTGTGACACACAGAGTATTTAGAGGTGGTTTCCTTTACCAAGGAACAGGAGCTTGTGGCTGTGCACACATGAACTCCTTCCTTTCAGTTCTGTGCATGGGGCTAAGGAGCCTGCGTTGTTTCTAAACACAGACCAAAGGGTTTGTTTCATCTTCTGTTGGTTTCATGCTCTTCTTTTTGTTTCCTTCTGGTGGTATTCTGCCAACAATCTTGTACGAACCAAATTCAGAATTTTCTTCAAACTAAGGGGTAAACTTTCTTTTCTTTTCTCTAGAATGTCTGGAGCAAGAATTGTCGTTCACATGGTCCATGCGCTGAAACAAGGGCAGTATGGCCTTGCAGGAATTTGCAATGGAGGAGGAGGTGCTTCTGCAATACTGATAGAGAAGCTGTAGCTCCAAACAGTGGATGGGGGAAAAAAGCCTTAAAAAAAAAAAAAAAATCTGTGATCAAAGCAGTGAGCAGCACCTGGCCCATCTTACCAGTAAGTGGGTGAGTTCCTCAACAGCTGTTCTGAAATTTCTGAGAACGTCATCGATTATTGATACAGAACAACTGGGCTTTTGTAACCGACTCAAAACAAGTTTTTATACAGTACAAGCAAAAAAAAAAAAAAAGTGAAATCATGATAATGTACGAAGAGCTGACAATAAAGAATGTTGATGTTAACTGTGGCTCCTGGCTCTGGTGGTTTCTCAGGTGCCACTAAATTCTCTAAGTCACAGCACCTGCTGCAGTGCTCTGTGAGCTGGCTTAGTGTACGGTGCCAAAGTAGCAGGGAGCCAGGTGCTGTGACTTGGACGTGCAGGTACTGACAGAGCACAGCTAAGAGTGGCAAAGTGCCACTGCTCCAGTTTTGCTCTTGTGATCATCCATGGTATACACTTCTGGCAATGCGCTTTTGAACAGAGGCAGGTTCAGGTCTCCCAGTGTGCTAGCGCTGTTCCCTCCTTCAGTGGCTGGCTGCATGCAGGAGCTCAGTTATATCTTCAGGGAAACTGAGTTAAGCGTTTATTTTGCGAGTACTGGCAAATAGGAAGATACCTTCTTGCAGAGTGAATCTTGCGAGTAGTTGGTACAGTTTCTTTGACACACTTTCCCAGATGGCAGAAATGGGCTATTTCACACATCTGTTCTAACCCTAAAGCCTACTCACTGCTTGCAGGAGAGAGAGGGCTGCACAGAGAGATGGTGGAGTCTCCTTCTCTGGAGACGTTCCAGACCCGCCTGGACGCCTACCTGTGCAACCTGGGCTAGGGAGCTGCTTTGGCAGGGGGTTGGACTCCACGATCTCTGGAGGGCCCGTCCAACCCCTTCTGTGATTCTGTGGAACACTCAATCACTTCCACATTTCTTAGCTGAGATAGAGGACAGTTGCTTTCTTTCTTCCTGTTTCAACAGGAAGTCACCTTTACCAGATGACTGCCTTTACATTTCCTTCTGCTAAAGCAGGGGAATCAAGGCCTTAACGTGGCTGTGAAGGATGATGGTTTCGTGGTGGTGCTTCTTTTTCTCTGCAGAAGAACATACCTGAAGAGGTAGCAGGCACGTGGTGGTGCTTAAATGCTACACAGAAAGAAGAAAACTACCCACACTTTGGTATCAGTTCTTCTGAACAACACCTGCCCCAACAACAGCAGCTGGGGACCTTTTTTTCCCTTGAAACAAGTGCACTGATAGTTCATGGCTTCAGTACTGCCACAGCACTTGCACTGGAAGTGAAAGCCAGTGGTGGATATTGGCCGCCCCCTGAAAGAGCAGCACTGCCTCAAGTATCGCACGAGTTACCTAGAAATACCACACGTGAGCTGTCAGCACTACTAAGCACGAAAGGCTGGCTTCTAACAGACGTACTTTCTGCTTCCCCACTCTAGCCCCTGGCAGTCAGTGCTGTTAGAATCCAGCACTTCATCCTCAGTTCTGCCTTCAGAAATGACAGCTCTATACGAATCCAAAGTGCCTGGCTGGCGTACGGAACAGCAAACAAGGCACACCTGTTATCACAACAAAAATATTTATTCAAGCTGTAAATGCTATGCAGTATTTAGTTATCGGATGGGTTTAATATAAACATCTACTGCATAATACTGGTTCCTTAGGAATCCTTGTATACTATCTGAAACATTGCCCTGTTGCTGTACAGCTCTTACAGGAAAACTTGCATTGTTTAAGACCTGAACAATTTGAGAACAAAGGAGGAAACACTGGAAGAGAGCACTCTGCGGTACTAGAGCAAGGATTAGGGTGCTCGTTTTCTCCCATGCTAATTAGTACTTCAAATGCAGGTTGAGCTGCTCTTCTCTTGAACGGTTTTGTAACTGCAGCAAGTTCTACTGAAGCAGGAAGGTTAGGTGCAAACTTTACCATGTCTGACTAAAGCATAAGTAATGCAAACAAATGCTTTCTCAACAATGCAAACGATGGATGAAAGAATTTTATCTCTGCAGGAGAAGCACCTGAAATCCTTGTCCGGCTGTGGCTACAGTTTTAAGTGTTCACACTGGAAGTAATTTTGCATTCAAAAGCCATCTTGAATAAGAAACGCTGTAAACACGCGATGCCTACACGAACTGAAATCCCGATCTCAGTGCCCGGTTGGGAAAAACTTCAAGAGATGAGAGATACTTCGGGGTGGGTTTATGTTTGCCTTAGTTACTGGCTATTTCTGTTGGCCCGCTCGAAGCCCTACAGCACGGGTCTGACAGTTCCAGGAGAACAGAATGCGAGTACAGAGCAGTCAGAGCCAAAGGTGGCAGTCGTGCGGGCTGCAGGAGCACGGGGAAGCGGGCAGGTTGAGTGCCAGGGCTCCCAGCACCCAGCTACAAACACTGCCTTCAGACACCGCAAAGGGCCGGAGCGCTCCCACGGGTGGCAGAACGCAGCAGGACACACACAGCGTGGCGTAACGGAAAACGTACAGCTTCTGAACATTACATTTATACAAATGTACAACTCTGCAAATTAAATGGCTCTATAATTATGCAAGTGCTTTTTCAAAAATAAACATATCCCAACTCAATATTTACACGTAGCAACCTGCTTCAGAAACAGCATGATTCTGCTTTAAAGTGAAACTTCAGTGCACTGAAAGTGCAACTCACCCTTCAGAACTAATTTCTCATGCAAAACCTCAGCATAATGATACCTAGCTCTACACTGTCACAGTTCTTCTCTCATTCATCGTAATGCAAAGATAACAAGAACTTGTCCACATCCATTCCCGCCGGAAAAGAATTCGGGAGCTTCTTTTTCTGTAGGAGAAGAAAAGAACAGTTAGGTTAGATCCTGAGAAGCTGGGGGTACCAAACCAGGCTGGAAGCATTCCCTCTTCCCTCGTCCTTCCATCTGCTTTGCAGAAAGAACTGCACAAAGCTCACTCAGAAATCAGATACTGAAGAGCAGACAGACTTCCATATACCCGCGGCGTACAAACCGTGTGTGTCTGACAGAAGCAGCTCTCAGCCCTGGTAACGTGCAGCACGAGCGACTGCTTTTCATTTCCACTCTCAGGGCTACGTTACAGCTAAGCACGGCAATCACTAAGTTATACCGTGTCTCCTTTTTGGTTACTGACACATCGTATCTTTTTGTGCCTCACTCGCACCTTTGCTATTTGCCAAACCCTCACGTCAAAGGCAAGGTTCTGTGGGCTACAAAGCAGGAGAAAACACCAAAGGTGGGCTTCTAGTCCTAGGAGTAAATATGGATGCAAAAACAGTTTGGATTTTAGGAAGGCTGAGTCTAAATTGTCCTAACTCCTAAATTCAGTCTAGAAACTTAGAATTTAAGTACTCGTTCATTTTTAAAAGAAATAATTTTATTTTCACGGTTACGTCTGGACAGTTGATAGGAGCCATGTATCTGAACAGTATGCTCATCTTAAGAGAACTGTCAGTTCAGAACGGGCCCAAGAGGCAACGCTAGCAACTGACAAACATAAAAAGGGTGTCAGGGACTTGGACTAACACCTCTGAACCACTGTAAGCAATATACGTTTCACATTTTTACAGCATTAATAGCGTCTGTACTCACCTTTATTTTCTTCTTTTTTGATGGTGTTGGAGAGCTCTGGAGCTCTTTCCTATTTGTGGAACGAGAATTTCTCTCGCCCTCATTCAAGTCCTCTAGCTTCCTTTTCTTTACCGTGCTCCTTAGAGACCTGAACTGCTGGGTGTTGTCCTTCAGCGGAGTTGCAGTACTAGTCCTGGCAATGGCAGCCCGGGACAGGATCATGAGCGTGTGAGCAGCCATGCTGACGCTGTTCTCGCTGCCAGTTTCGCTGGCGGGGCTGCAGGCAGGCAGGTCTGGTGTGGCAGGAGGGACCATGATCCTAGGGGTTGCACTGTCCTCGTTGAAACGCCGGCACGTTGGGGTCCGGACGCTATCTGTGGTATCCTCTGTGTGCCTGTCTCCAACTCCAGACGGGGTACGGGGTACTGGCAAGTCGCCGTTTTCAACTGCTTTACTGCTAGGGCTATGCCACTGGATGTCTTGCAACATTTCCACACACTGCTTGGTGAACGGACTTGACAGGCAAAGGCCCTGGGTGGAAACTTTAGCTGCTTCTCGCTTTGGCTCCTTGGAAGACAGAGATACGGACGATGAAGACTTGCTGTTCCCATTTGACAGCGACCCTTGCTTCTTGTTCAGCTCTTGCACCGCAGCAACTGTCTTCTCATTCCACAGGCTCACGCTCTGCTGGCCATTGGACAGTTTGGCCGTGTCCTGGCCCTTCTGTTTTTCATCGCTGTCTCTTCGCAGCTCGTTTTCTTTGTTGGCTGTAGCCTTGTGGAAGGGATCTAAGGGAAGCCCTGCCGTTCCCACCTTCCGCTCGGGCTGCGGCTCCTTCAGGGGTGCACTTCTGCTGCTACTCATTTCTGGCTTACACAGAATTCGAGGCAACGTTTTATCTTTCTCTCGCTTTGCTGCCTGTGCTTTGGCAGAGCACGGTGCCGAATCCACAGCAAGCGGAGAGGTTTCATTCCTTTCTTTTTGGGGCAAACTCTTAGCAGTCTGTGCTTGGGTGCTTCCACCTGGAGCGGGCAGGATATTATCAAAGCAAAGCACTCTCCTGTGACTTTCCCCTTGCCTCGAGTTTGAGCTTGTGCTCTCTGCTGGTGCAGCAAGCAGGTTCTCCTCCGCTTTCCTTCCTAGCTCTGCGGCGATAACCTTGTCTGAATTCCCAGGCCTGAAAAAAAGGTACTTTAGCAATTACTTATACTTCAGCAATTCTGAAGAAAAACAGTTCTTACTGCACAGGTTCACCTCAGCTGTCTGGAGATCAGTTCAAATTAACACAAAACTGAATTATCAAAGTACCATTATCTCATTTAAACAGCCTCAACTTGTTAAAGCTCTCTTCATTCTCTGAATAAACATATACACATTTTATCAACACACAGAAGACCAAGAGCGGGGAGTAATGAATGCAGAAAGCTCAGAGGCCAGAAGGGCTGACAAAAAGGTGGGAACTGAGCCCAAAGAACTGCTAGGGAGGCTGCCACTCTTGGACCTGGGAAAAGAGCTGGAGGATCCTACTTATGCCATTGCTCAAAAAGCTGCCTTCCTCCTAGGCAACACTGTACGAAGAAATTCATGGCGAGAGAAGGCAAGCAGCTCTGAATGCCTGGTACGTCTTACCTTTGTGTTCGAGAATTCATATGGTTGGAAGTTTCACACACACTTGGTACCAGTTTTCCTAGAACAAGAGATAAAGCATTGGTAGACTACTACTACTACCTGGAGTAAATGTCTCACAGTTAGTGCAGTGACATTTTCCCTGGTAGAGAATCAGTAAAAATCTAGCAAGAAAGCCCAGCAACTTTTTCATTAATTTAGAATTTACAGATGAACAGATAAGCAAAGGGCACCACCGAGAAGTTTGCTATGTACACGCAGGTAGCAGACATCTGGCAAGACAGAACCAATGGAGCTGGACTTACAGATGCACAGCCAGGATTTCCAAGTAGATGGAAGGGAAGTAACTACAGGGAGCTCTCTGCGTCACCCATCAGAGAGCCAGAGTGCAGACTAACTGCACCATCCTTATTTCTTCTTAATTTGCAACTTCATTCTGTTTTACTTTTATGTTTAAGCCCGCATCTTTCATTAAAAAAAAAAGTGGATAGGCTAATGCACACAGCTCAGGTTGGAGGGGACCTGAAAGACCATCCAGTTCCAACCCCCTGCCACGGGAGGGGCTGCCAGCCACCAGCTGAGGCTGCCCAGGGCCCCATCCAACCCGGCTCTGAATGCCTCCAGGGATGGGGCACCCACAGCTCTCTGGGCAGCTGTGCCTTATCATTTTTTTCTTAACATCGAACCTAAATCTCCTCTTTTACTTTAAAGTCATTCCCCTTCATCCTGTCACTATCACACAGCGTAAAAAGTCAGTCCTCCTCCTGCCTGTAAGCTCCCTTCAAGTACTGGAAGGCCACAATGAGGTCTCCCCAGAGCTTCGTCTTCTCCATGCTGAAAAAGCCCAAATCCCTCAACCTTTCTCCATAGGAGAGGTGCCCCAGCCCTCTGATCATCTTTGCGGCCCTCCTCTGGGCGCACTCCAGCAGCTCTGCCTCCCTCCTGTACTGGGAGCCCCAGGCATGGACATACAGACAACATCCCTTTATTCCTCCCTGAGCACCCATCCCCATTCCCACTGGTTATACTTTTCCTTTTTTGGCCAGTAGGTCCTTGATCAGCCACACTCATTTCCTTCCTCATCTGCCTGATTTCTTATTCTAGGGGATGGAGAGAACTCGTGCTCTCAGAAAGCTGTCCTTAAGGTGCCACCAGCTCTGTTTTGTTCCCTTGTCCCTCAGGACAATTTCCCAGGGGATCTCATCCAACAGTTCCTTCTTAAACAGCCTGAAGTTCACTCTACTGGAGTTCAGGGTCCACTCTGCCAGCCCTGTGTTCCTCAAGATCAGGAATTTGACCAGGCCACGGTCACTGCAGCCCACGCTGCCTCTGACCTTAACCTCTTTAATGATCTCTTCCACATTAGTGAGCACCAGGTCCAGCAACACTTCACCTCTGGTAGGTCTGTCCAATGCCTGAGCCAGTAAGTTGTCCTTAATGGATTCCAGGAGTCTCCTGGACTGCTTACAGCTTGCTGTTTTCCTAGCACATATCAAGGTGGTTGAATTCCAAAACCATTTATAAATGTTTGTAACTCAGAACTGGCACATCTTCAGAACCTTCACTTTATTCTGCCCTTCTCAAGAGCGCAAAGTGAGTACCTGTATTGGCCTTGCTTCTTGCTCCGGGAACCTTCTGCGATTTGGGAGGGATGGGAAGTTTTGGGACATTTCTGCTGCACACTGGATTAGCTACAGGCATATGCAAAACCTTAGAAGAATCAAAATACTGTTAGAATTTAGCAGAAGAAATCTTATCACTTGAGCTTTAATTGTGAAGACACAGCTTTATCTGGCAGGTTACCTGGCGGGCAGGCGCCGAGAAGGAACTCCCATTTTGTCCCACGACTGAGAGGGGAATCATTCCCACCATCCCTTGCAGAACAGGCTGCACTGGAGACGTGATGATAATAGCAGAGCCTAAAAGCATACCAAAGTATTACAACTGTACACAAACAAAAATAAAAGGGCAGCTCCAAAAGCAATGCCTCCCGTTTTATGATGTTGGCCCACGACATCAGAGGCAGACGGTGGTGGCAGGGCAGCAGAGGTGGAACCTTCCCATCAACACTCTGTTGCATTTAGTCGCTGTACAACACACGGCAGCAGAGGGGCAGTCTGACAAATGGGCATCTCACATGGAAGTGCACATGAGGCAACGGTGTGCCACTGAATTCCTCCATGTGGAAAAGATGTCACCAATGGAAATCCATCAACACCTGCTGAGCGTTCACAGAGACCAACAGTGGCTGTGAGGATGGTAAAAGGTGCACTGCGTGGGCAACATTTTCCTAGCAACAACATGGCCATAGCAGCAGTGAAATGGCCACGTCCACTGGTGCAGTGTGGCATGCAGGCTCCTGTTCATAGCCAGCAAAGGTGCACAGCTCATGGCAGTGGCTGTATTGAAAAATAGCATTTTGTAGCTGAGAATTTGCTCTCAAATAGTGCTACTGCGCTCTTTGTATCTGTTGTAGTTTCCACGGAAATAAATAGAGGCATTATTTTTGGAGCGACCTACATACTTACGAAAGTGAAACTAAATGCTTTGAGACAGAATTTCTTTAAATTCTGCACAGTCAAACCTCTGGCAAGAAAATCTCTGCCTTTCTTGAAAATCTTCACGGTCATTATATACTACAACCAGAAAACAGCTGTTACTTCTATTTTGATAGGTTTCTTTAATTAAACACTTTCTTTTTTGAGGAATGGTTCAAAATTAAGCTTGAAGTACAATGCAGCTATCTTAAGTCTTGAACTTCGAATCAAAGGAACTTATAAAAGGCAGAAATACGAACATCAAACAGTTCCTTTTGATGCGTAGCAGAAGTACCTATTACTGGCACCCTATCACACAGAATCAGCACGCTCTAGAAGTCGTTACTGGGATCTTTTTGTTTTTCTTCTGGTGCTCCCACACACCACTTTCCCCATATGAGCACAGCCCGAGCCAGGGAACGCTGCTTTTGTTTGTATGCACCTATCTGATGCACGTCCCCAGCCACTGAGAGGTGTTCCATGTGCTATGGTTATCAGTGAGTTTGAGATCAACGACTTCAAAATAAATAAAGCTCAACGAGACTGGTTTCCACTCTCTGAGCTTAAGCTTCCTATTTAATTATTTAAATCATTATTAAAATAGAGCTTTCAAGTAAGCTGAGTTTCCGGCTGCCACGCACATGGAAATCATAACTGCAAAGTGAAAGAAAAATCCACATTTCTCCAGTTGCATGAGAACCACCAGCAATTAAAAAAATAAACACAACAAACAACTGAGGGTGAATGGCTGCATTACGACACCCAGCAGTGGTCTTTAGATCCTGTGCACACTGCTGCACTCATCTCTGACCACAAAGAGGTGACTACGAGCAGAAATCCGAAAATAAAGGTGACAAGTTCCTAGTTTTGGGAAGAAATCTGCCTGCGTTGATTGCAACTGGCTTATGGTTAGTTTAGCTTTAAAAAGAAAAAAAACCTACTACAAAAATGGCTTCAAAAACTGCTTTAATATGTGTGCTGTAGCAATAGAAATCATAGAATCATAGAATCATAGGAGTTGGAAGGGACCTCAAGGGACCATCGAGTCCAACCCCCCGGCCAAAGCAGCTTCCCTACACCAGGTGCACCAATGCTTCTATCGGGAGAGATTTCAGGTTGCAGGAAGAAGTAGAGTTACATTTTGGTATTTGTCGAAATGCACCTCCACCGTGAAGTAGGTCAATGGAAAATGAAGCAATATTTCATTTGCCACTGTTAAAAATCACGTGATTTAAACTTCTGAAATATCAGGTTACTCTCCCTGGTTTTTGTTTATTGTTAGCAGTAATTAACACTCTCATGAGACCCTACTTCAGGGGCAGCCACAGCAACTCTTAACATTTTAGTTTACTTTTACAAAAGTACAAAAATATACACACAACATGGTTTCTGCAATAATGAAGTTACCTTGAGGGAAGCTTGGTGAGACAGCCTGGCTCCCTGCAAACGTACCGGTGGCTCTAGGAGGAGTCCGTAGCTGCTGGACTGCTGGTGCTTGTGCAGCCAGAGGCATGGAGCTGCTGGGCAGCACCACCACGTTGGAAGGTGTCACAGCTGTGCCCAAGGCAGCTGGATCAGTCACACACGTGGCTATGTACAGGTTGTTTGTACTGCCAAAGGCCGCGCTCGTTGCTGGCATCAGCTGAATAAATCCTCCTTCTTTGGAAAGATTACTTGTACTTGCAACTGAAAAAACAGTGCCGTCCTCATTCTGAGTGTTTACTGCGGTGACCGCAGGATCCTTAGGTCTGAGCACGAGGAGGTTCTGCTCGGCCAAAGCTGACTCGGCACTTCTCTCCGTGTCTTCTGAAGTCACACATTTGGACAGGCCTGCAGTTTTGCTCGGGGACTTGGCTGGAGATGACAATATTATCGTTGGCAAATTTTCTCCCGTGATGCTGGAAACAGCATTATTCAACTCCGCGTCGGATGAAATGAACGGATCGTCGCTGATGATGATCTTGAGGGACATGATGTTGGAAGGATCGACATCCATCGGCTGACTGCCAGACGACGCACCGCTCACGCTTTTGGCTTCGCTGCTCAATTCATCTGCTGAGGAAGTGGTGTCTGGGAGAGGAGAGCTGCACACTTCAGACGGAGTAAGGTTATTTGCAGCGGATACTACAGAAATCTCTGTACACGCGTCACCTCCAGAAGAGAAATATATGTTATCAGTATCTGCTTTTGCAGAAGATGAAGCTTCCTGCGTTTCTGCTTGTGCTCCCTCTGAGTTCGACAGTCCTGAAGGGAGGTTAAAATCTTCCTTAGGGTTATCGAGTGCGTGCTGATCATCTGACCGCGTTTCTTTAGAAGCACCAGCAGCCTCAAGCTGCAACTCTGCTTTGTCAAGATCCGAAATACTCACTGTGGATTTTGCAGCACAGTCTGGCCGCACACTCTGATCTTGCTGGTTAGTAGGGTGGCTCAAGCTCTCCTGGGAAATACCAAGTACCGGTGCTGTATTATTTGTTACAGCCTGTTCTTTTCCTGGGTCTGCTGACGGGCTAGAAATGGACGTATTATTTTTTCTCAGCAGTGCACTGTGGGCAGGGCTCCCATCAGGAGGGCTTGTAGTGAGGGTTTTGTCAGACGCTGATGTGTCTGCTGAAAAGTGACACTTACTTCCAGGCCGCGTTCTGTTCTCACTCGCTCTAGAACTCTCTTCCAATGAAACCAAAGGAATCTGAGGACTACCAGAATGAATATATTCCAAACTAGGACCACTCTGAGCACTGTGGCTTAGTTTATCTTTTTCAATTCCCGAGCACTTTTCACTTCCAGGTACTAGTGCAGATGAGTCCTTTTTAGCATAAGAATCTTGACAGTGTTCATGACGGTCGCTATCAGGAATTTGCCTCTTGTTAGATTCAGGCAGAACGGGCACAGAGTCAAAAGCAATTTCAAGCTCACCAATTTGTTCATGGGTAATGGCTTTAAGTACGTCAGTCTCCTTCCTTAGCCTACAGTTTCCATGCAGTTGTTCACTGGCTGCATTTTTCTTTGCCATGTCGACATCATTAATGGGGTTCTTCAAGGCACACGACGTTTCTCCCAGCTGAAAACCTTTGCAGGATAGCACTTCTCTAGAATTATCACCTGTAAAACAGAGACTAAATTGGTTCCACCAGGACTACAAAGGATGACAATTTTACAGGGTTTTCGAATTAACTAATCACGTCAAACATTTCCATTATGAAAAATGAACAGATTAGAAGGAATTTTAGAGGGAATAAACCCCATAACAAACAACAGCTGACAACAAAAGCCAACCAAACCTACACTTACTAGTTTCTTCTGTTCCTAAAGAACTTTCAAGTGTTTCCAGGTTATCTGCATCCACCAGAATTGTGTTTTCTACCTCACTCTGACCAGAAATCCCAGCAGGCAAGTTCTTGTTTACCTTGTTCTTCCCTATTTTCAAAATGAAGTACAAACAATGATTAAATATGTTATTTTAAATACAAATGTAATTACTGCATTTTAAATGAAGTATGCAGATTTCAAATTCAAGAAATGCTACCCTAAACACATCAAAAACTCCATACTCATTAGAAATCCAGCAATAGTACAGAAACATCCATATATTTTACGCGAGGACATTGCTGATCAAAGAGAAAAATATCACAAAGGAATAGAAAAACAGATATGAACCATCATTCCTTCTATCAGAAGAGTCTCAAATTTCAGCCCACTGAAACCTCTGCACTTCACAGTTATGTATGCCAGAATCTAATTCCAAGTTACAGGACACAGATGCCATACAGTCTCTTGCAAAAAAGGTATACTGAACTACCTTCGCTTCCTTAAGGAACATGTGAAAAAATACCATCATTCCTTTATAACCACAGTGCAATTCAGAATAAAATACTCTACCATAATCAAACAAGTCAAAGAGCGCCTGAAAAGCTGGGTCTGATTCTGTCTGCTCCAGAATGTCCTGGATAGCCTCTTCCGACATATGAATTTCACCCTAAGACAAGACATGCAGAACTGTTAGACAACTGCTTTCACAGCTTAAATCAAAATGGGTAAGAATCATTTTCATCTTGCGTTCAGCTCCATTACTTCTGTTCAGCACATAAACATGAAGACAAACATAGGCAATGCTTCTGCCACAAATTTCATGCCTCTAAAAAAGTATTAGCAACTGAAGAAATAAAGCCCTGCAAAATCCCAGCGTTTCTGCCACATGCCACAGTCTACAATTGGGATACTCTGTAATGATGAATACTTGTTAAGACTGAATTTCAGGGTGCACTGGAAGCTCACGTACACCGTGTGAGGACTGTCAGCCTGCACTAACCAACCACAGGCAAAAAGTCCCCAAACTAACCTTGACTTCTTGTTTTTGCATAGAACCGAGAAAACTAAATGCTTTGTTAATAGAAGACCAAAAAAAAAAAAAAAAAGTCTGTCTTGGTTTTGGAGGAAATACAGGTTTGAAAAAGCAATCTTATTCAGGCTCCAAAGAATTCCTGTTGCTGTACTGGATGATCAAATTTACCTTACAGCAAATGAGAACATCAGACCAGACTAAACATGTTAGCAGATCGAAGGATATTCCACATCCCTTATTCTTCTATCTAGAAAGTTTTCTTGTTACAAAGTCATTGATCAAATTCCCAGTGAGAAGGTCCTGAAATAACTGGTGCCAAAGATGCAGTGACAAGAAGACAGCTGGTGACTGAGAGACAGTGTAATTCAGCCTAAAGTCTGAGGACAAACTTCAGAATTAACCACTGCCAGAGGCGGTCCCACTTCTCCGCCTTACGATCCTGCTGCATGCTTCCACTGCCCTGCACAGCACTACGAATGAATTCAGAGTGTTAAACTGGCTAAAATTCAACTCCAGCAAAAGATCAGTAGCCTGTTGGTTCAGGTCCTGAACCAGCTCACCTCCATACAACTACGTAAGAGACAATGATCATAAAGGAAGTCGTGGGACTGTCCCCTGGGCAGAAGTTATCCATCAGATGAGCTAAGATGTCTTTCAGAGAGAGGGGAAGGAGGGAAAAAGGGAAGGAGAAAGGAGAGGAGGACAAGCTCAGATAAGAGGTAGATACAGGTTCATCACAGTCTCCATTACTGATCATTCTGATGTAGCTATCTTCAAAAATGAAAAAGGGCAACCCAGACCCACCTGAAGTCCAAGGATTTCATCAATTGAAGTCTCTTGTTCTGTAGGGCCACTTTCTGTCTGTTTAGGTGCCTGAGTGACATTGCCATCACTGGAACAGAACAGTTATTAGTTCAGAACTCAAAAATAAATTGAATAAGCATGCAGATGAAATTTAGAGTTTCCTTCTATTACCTGCCCAGGATTTTGTTAATGTTCTCAGCTAGCTTTTCCTGAAGAGATTTGTTGCTCAGGATCTTTTCTCTGGCGTTTTCAATAACCAATTGCTAGAAAGCAGAGTTTTAAAGCAGTCAGCTTTCTATTTTTTATTATCACTAAAAAAAGAAGCTTGAATTTTCAACTTACTTTTAAAATCAATCAGTTCAATAGACAATACACTCCTGGAAACGATAGCAATAACAAGCTCTACTTCAACTATTTCTTGTGTTGCTGTTACAAAGACCTCCTCTTTCTGAATAAGCTGACTTAGTTCTGACTGCAGTATCTTTACTGTTACAAGGACAGCTGAACTACGACTGCACAACCTCTCTATTGAAAGCATCACAAAACAACCCTCTATCTCTGCTCTGCTCAAGTACAGCACGGCTTACTGTGCTTTCTGGTCTTCCTTTGCTAAAAAGTTACAGCATTCTAACAGCTTACACGTGTCTTAGCAAAGTCAATAGATCAAGGAAGAAAAAAGCCCCAAACTCCACCTGAACACATTACATTCACAAGTTCAATACGCAGATCAAGTTCAAATATAAAACAATGCATTTAACTTCTAAAGTTCATATCTGTAATACCTACAACAAACAGCACAAAAAAGTAGTTCTCTTCAGTCTGAACTTTCTTCTTAAATGTAAATACCTTCCATAATGATATACTCACTGGGAAGTTACCATCAATAAACTCTTCGAGTGGCTCACTTTCTTTTTCTATTATTACTTCATCAGGATCTTGAGAACTTCTATTTGCTGCAGGAGGTCCACACGCCGCAACACTTTTCCTCTTCTGAGATTCACTGAAACATTCCAGGAAATTTGTCACGTTCACTAAATAAAACTTTTTCACCTTTCTTAGCAAATGAAAGATTTTAATCAACACAAAATCAACCACATATTGAAAATATAACAAAAGCTGACACTTGCTTCATTATCTCTTATGTATACACTGCGTTTGACTTCATAAGAGTTAGAAATATCCACAGATTGTGGACAAACTGCACAATGGCAAGCTGCATTTCATTTATGCTAATGATTACAACACTGCATAATCTTTAAATGATCTAAAAGAAGTCGTTACCTTTTTCTCCTTCCCGGAGAAAGCAAGTTTGAATGAAGCTTTCGTTCCTGTGATGCAGGAACTTGAATGTGTATGAAATCTCCTGCTTTATAAAGGAAGAAAGAGACAACAACATAAATATTTTTTTTGCCAGTGACATTCTTAAGGCAGTACAGAAAGTTCCACATCATTTATTGCTTTCCAATTAACTCCTTGGAATTCATCAAAGACAGTTTGGTATTACCACGAAAATGAGAAACACTCCTTTCAAATACACTCTGAGAAAAATTATATCTTCTCTGCTGCAACAAATTACTTGGGAGAGGGTGATTACAGATAATTAATGACAAAATGATGCACTCCTGATCTCTGAACCCATGTTAACAAGCAAGGATGCAAGGGCCATTTCTCTTTTGGGACCTCCTTTTATTTTTATCACTTGAAACGGTTATGGAGAGCTAGGAATTTTCTAAAACATCTTCAGTGGAAAATGATCAGCCCCAATTCCACAGAAATATTCCCCTACATCCAGACTTTTCACACAAATAAATGTTTGAAAGGAAAAACAAAATTGTCACTTACTGCCAATCTTGTTTTCTTGGGCTTGTGGCTGGTGAACAAACAATGTATTCAGTCTTGCCTGTGATATACTCTGATTTACTGCTGGCCTGTGGATAACTTGAGGAGATACAGTAGAGGAGGAATACTGCAGTCCTGGCTGAGGGGCTACAGATAACAGTCCTGAATTTGGAGGAGCTGATTGCTGAAGCATTCTCTGTCGTTTCATTTCTACAATTCCACTTCTTGTACGTGCTACAGATAACAAAGACAACATGAAAATATACAATCAACGATCTTCAAAAGGATGCTGACTTCCAAGAAGCCGTCACTGAATACAGTAATTTTAGACCTAATTACAGATGCTTCACTGAAACATTTCTGTGCTTCAACAACTAGTTTATGAAACTAACAAGCAAGCAACACTGATCTTCCACGTTACAGGTCTGAACCAAAGGAGTTCAAGAAGTACAACTTACACTGACACTGTAACCATGCTCATACCACTGCTTCAACATTCACAGGAACAAATCATACCAAAATGTCATTTCACTACATAAAACATAACTCTCCTTAGCTGGAATAGCTAAGAGAAGACTATTTGTTGTATTTGTTCATCACATCAAACCTGATAAATTCAAACAGAATGCCAACCAATCCAGTTATTATCCAGAATTATCCAGAATAATTGTTACCTATATTTCACATTCTCTTTTTTCATACAGTGCTACAAAATAAAAAATGTATTTTCAATATAATAACGTTGTCCTTAAGAGTTCTCTCAGCAGTTTTTGCAACGAAAGAAACAATTCTTGACAAAACAAGTTTCTTTTTTTTTTTGTTATAAATATTATCTTCATATTTTGTTTTGATATATATTCATATAGAAATAATCTTTAAAATTATCATTCATTGGAAACATACCACAGTTACATTTCCAGTTCCTCTGTGAGTCACAAATTATGTCAACAGCTTCAGGATTCAAGCAGAAGTTTTTAGACTTTTGAACAGCATTAAAGAAAAAACATTTTCAGCAGACAAGAAAATGCTATACTGACAATTTAAGTGACTTGCAGAAGGCTCAGATTTTCTGCTTGGTCTCCTGACCATCCCAGTAATCTACAGGCTGTGCAGAAGGCAGCAGTCACATGCTAAGAACTACTGCAGTTGAGAAAGGGCAATACTTTAAGAATAAGGCTGAGTCACTGCTTGCTGCAGCATTCTCTTGTTTCTCACCAAAACGGATCATGAGAACAAAACGCTGACTGATCCCACGTGAACAGCTCAGATACTTACTCCTCTGATTAGCAGAAAACCCTGTGGAACCCTGCATGCTCCTAGAAAATAAAGAAGGTGGCATAAATGAATGGAGCACACTGGAAGGACCCAACTGTGCATCATGATGGCATCACACAGTTAACATCAGTCTGCTCGCAGTCAAACATTTCTTCAGAAAGCATCTATCCATTTTTATTTTTATTCTTTTAAACAACGGCCACAGATTCTTCAAATGAAGAATGTGTTACATTCTTGATCAAGTGACCGCAATGGTATTGGATTCTATACGACCCGTAACGTATTGCTTTATGACTGGAAGGCCACATATAAAACCATAACAGCAGATAAGAAGGGCGTTATCTCCAAATGTCTTCACAACTACCAACTCTCCTGTAACTTTCTCTTTCACCATCTTTCAGAAGCAACAGATAGCAAAACCATTCTCATATAACAATAAGGAGAGCTGAGCAACATAGGGTCTCAATCTTATGGAGCACTTTACTTTTTTGTTTGCAAAACTGCATTACCTTATCTGAGAAAGTGTATAGTCTAGTTTTTTCCACAGAGATGACATCATGGCTGGAACTTCGTTTGTTGTTTCTAAAGCAAACAAAATAAGAAATGCATTTTACAACAGGTAACATGTAGAGCAAATGTAAAATCACAGACAAACTATTATCATTTAAAAGCATCATTTAACCTTAGGGATCTACTTGCCATTTGCAATCTAATTTTCAGTGTTCTCCTAATTAGAGAGCCTCAGCTCCTACATTATAAAACTGTATTTGATATGAATGTACACTCATCATGGAAACAGTTCTTAGTTTTAGAAGCCAGAATGAAACCGAAGGAAAGACACTGAAGATGATATTCCTCCATGGAATCTGCACTTGATTTTGGTACCTGGGCACACACGTGCTAACCTGAACTGACTTCCTGAGTTCTGGAAGTGGGATTTATGCGCCCAAATCACTTGGCTGATTTTGAAAATCATAATGCGCCATACAGCCCTCTGTAAGTCAGGCTTTATTTTGTTGCACAAACAAGTAAAAATACTTTCTACTTGAAGTACAGAACATGCAAGTAGAAATGAAAGGAAGCACGCAGATTCCTTCATACTATTTACAGTGTGCCAAGATCAAAGCACTATGAAGGAATCGTGTTTCTAAGTTACCATTCCTACTAAACATAGCATGAAAAGACAAACATTTTAAAGAGTAATCCAATCATGATATTTCTTAAATTACAAGTCTTGGATCTAAACAGAACTGATTATGCAACGTCTAGTCTGAACATTTTTAATACACAACATGCCAAAGTTCAGTCACTGCTTTTGAATCTTGAATAAGAAAAGCTCTAACTCTCTACAATTCGTGTAAAATATTAATTGATTCAGACTTTATTTCAATCAGTTTTAAAAACCAGACAAAAAACATTTCACACCACAGGATTCTTCGTTCTTTATCTCAAAGGAAACAGCACAATGTAATGAACAGAACCCTACACACGTTCTGCACACTTTACTGTATCTTTGTGCTTCACTCAAATACCAAGTCAGAACACTTAGGCTGGAAACACCAAAGACAATCTGCTCACAAAACAATGTTCTAATTCACAGCTGTCTGCTTAATGCACAGACAGAAAGGCGCTCTAAATCCAAATACAGGTAGAGATATTTCCTCTTCCTCAAGGAAGTTCACAGTTTCAAAATAAATTTTGCTCTGAAGCCTTACCTTTTGTTTTCATGGCTACATATTCATTAAGAATAGTTGTCAAGTTTTTTCCACAGAGGGACTAGAAAAGAAAAAACAAAAACACACCGATTTTAGAATCTTCTCTAATAACTTACTCTTCATCTGCTGTATCTCATCATATTTGAGCAGCTCTTCAGAAGACTGACACTGCTGACCCTCAGCACAAGAACCGTGCCTTCAGCAGCTAGTGCAGAGCTATCTCAAACTGGGCAGAGAGCAATTGATGTAACACGTCACAGCTAACACAAAATTTGAAGTGGATGATCTGCAGTCAGATCTGCACATCCTCAACTCACCTTTGTTATTATGGGATAAAGACACAAGATGATGATGAACAGCTCTAAGAGATTAACGAGACACCATGAGGGAATGCAGCATGCAATGAGATGCAAATATGGAAAAACGTTTGTCTAAAACACAATTATTAATACCCACATGGAATTCACTTTCATACTGTATTTACTTATGCTGTTACTTCACATGAAACAAAGAGAATTAAGATTTTCAAATTATCACTATCATTTGCTGTATCTTCTTGTTTACTAGCAGGAATTCTACAGCACATGAGAAATACAGCCCTTTATTGTAAGCATTTTGAGCTTCTGTGAAACTATGTTTAACTTAGATACCATATCACCTCTTTCCTTTAAAAAAAAAAAAAAAAAGTAAGAATCTGCATAATCTCTACTTACTTTTAATTTTTTCTCTATGTCTTGCTGGCCATAGCTCTATTCTCAGCTCCCCCCTCCACAGTACAGGTGACAAAACATTTGTAAATGAAATAGGTTCACCAGTTTGTTTCAAATGGGCTCTTCCAGAGCTCAGATCCCAGAAAAATGCCCAAATTTTGAATATCAGGGATAAAATCCCAGACCATGTAGAAGTCGATACACTGAGAAAAGGGAAGGGAGAACAGCATAAAGATGCACACATAACCACTAAAAGGTTGAAAGGAAGTAATACCTCAAAGCTGTAAATTACATACTATATTAAAAGTCTCATCTTGAGATGTTAAAAACACCACATGTCTGGTTACCCTTCAGCTGCACGTACAGATCTATACCTGGAGCTATATGCTCTACTTGCTCCACAGTGCCACATTTCACCTGAGACAAAGCAGATGACACCAAGCAGTGAGGAAGCTGAATGAAAACACAGTGCTGGTCAGCAAATGGTACTCCCAGACAAAGCAGAAGCACCTTAGTTACGGCAGTGTTCACATGAAACAGCACGGCACTGGAAGCTCTATCTAGGAGAAGAAAGTCATCTTCAACAAACAAGGGCAGCCCTGAAATCAATGAGATCCTTACAACACCATTCCATGAACCAATCCTCAAAGCCGTAAGGCTGGCTAGATTCAATTTGCTGAATGTGATTTGATTATTTTGTACTTAATTGCATCTTAGTAACATTAAATATTACATACCAAATCACTGCTTAGCCCACTGGATACAAAAGATAAAGTGAATCATCAAACTCATCATTTTAAAGAGCACTTCAGAAGCAATCGTAACTCTGAAAAACCTTACTATCTCTTCCACTGGTAGAACACAACTGAGGCTACTGTTCAGCAAATAGCAACTCACCAGCAAGCAGGCTGGAATGAACCCATCCTCCGTGCAGTGCTCCGCGTATTCCTTCAAGTCGGAGCTTTCTAAGATAAACTCACGGCAGGTAGCTAGAAGTTTTTCCTGTTGTAAATACCCTGCAACAAATCAGACGAACCCATTACATTTCAGACATTTCTTCTGCTGAACGGATCTCAAACATGAACACAAACAGTTGTGCACAGCAGTGAGTCACTTGCAAAGGATTTCCATGCTGGAAGAGGATGGCAGAATTCATGTTGAAGAACATACATCCTGCAAAATATTCCCCTAATAGTTAAAACCAGAAAGGACACCAGACACGACTGGTACTTGTGGTTACAAACGATGTGAGGATGGGAGCGGGGCTCTACTGGCAACTCCCAAGCCCTGGCTGCAGAGGCTGACAACACGAAGCTCACACGGGCTGAGCAGCCTAGCTGGGTAATAAAAGGAATACTGTGGAACAGTAACTCTGTGCACACCTTCCTGCTCTAAAAACAGGTAAAATGTGCAATTGCTGGAACAGTGTTTTGAACTTCTTTCCACAAATATGTTGTATAAAAATTAACAAGATAAAAACATTTTCCTCACTCGATTCCTGCACTTTGCATTTGGGACGGATGCACAAGGTGCCATCTGCAAACTGCATACACCCCAGGACTCAGCAGTTACTGTAACATGCTCAACAGATCTACTTTTCCAAAATTACAATCCTTAGCAAATACATTCTGCTTTAATAAAGCTTTTCATGCCCTACTTTGATTGTCAACTACTCTTACCACCGAAAGATAAAAAGAGTTCGACCTGAACGAAGGAGCTGAGAACAAAGAGCCACAAAGGAAAATGCCTTTCCCTTCTTGTCTGTAACAGAACCGAATATGAAATAATTTCAGGAGGCACTGAAGTACAAACCTAATTACACAATGCAGGATATATATATACATTAGCATACAGACTTACATAGAACCCGCAAATGGACTGCCTATAGAAGAAGGCTGACTTCAAGTTTGCATGAAGACCAACATCACCTAGCAGATCCAAACACATCTGGAAAGGGCTCCACATTCCAGACACAAAAAGCCCACACCTCAGTCTCCAAACAGTAAGCACATTTTGCAGTTTGGGAATAACCACTGTGAGCGCAGTCACGATGCAGGAACTGGCTTACATGATAAAAAGTGGTGGTGGTAACTATGAAAATGAAAGGGTCACCCAATTTCATTCCTCAATCACATTTTGCTAGAAAACAGCTAAACCATTAACTTGCTAAAAGCTAAAAGCGTATTCTGGGAAAATATAAATATATGCTGGTCTTATTCCCATGCACTCTTGGCCAGTATCAAGGACAGGGTATTAGCCAGATGGGGCTTGGATCTGTGCCTGTATGGCTGTCCTTCCCATCCATACACATAAGAATCTGCAACGTCCCTTGAATCTACTACTACATCACTACAAGGGACGACTGAATGCTTATGTATCCCCAGGTACACCAACTTCCTCCAAACTAAGGCCTTCCAATCTTCAGAAATGGCTGAATCAATATTCTTTTTGTAATGGAACTTACCTGCTCGTGCATGCACTTAATAATTATGTAATGTTACACAATCTTTAACACTGCCAAAACTAAATGAAAGCAAGGAACTTTGAGATCCTTCTGAACTAGGAATGATTCCTTATTTTGCTCTACTTAAGGAAAGTAAACATTTAACTCATGGCACCAACCAACACTTCATTAGAAAAAGATACGTTTCGTTACATGTTTTCCTCCAGGTAAGCTTATCTTATGTTAGCTTTGTTTATCAACTCAAATGCCACCAACCTTCACATGACCAGAAAGCTAGAGAAAACAAACCCTCAGCCAGAAGCACTGCGCTGTCAGCTTGTTTACCAGCTCACAGCTCAGTGATGCCTCATGGAGGAGGAATCCCTAATCGAGAGCAGAGTTCACTACAGGAAACACCTGCTCCACACCTTGAGCTGCTCAGCTCAGTGCACTTATGATGCATGCACCACAGTCAACATGAGCTGGGATGGGCCATCCCTTGTACATGGGATGTAGCCAAGATTTTCTGTTGAGTGTCTGACAGATAAGCTGTCTGCCTAGAACATGTAACTCAACCAACTTGCTATACCAAAGCTCAGTGAGAAATCTTCATCTTCCTTGGTTCACTTTAAATCTCCCTCCAAAATGTGCACAGTTTTTTGAAACTTTCTGTTTCAAGAAATAGGGTGCATTAAAGATAGTGTGGCCAGCAGGACAAGGGAGGTGATCCTCCCCACCTACTCTGCCCTGGTGAGGCCTCATCTGGAGTTCTGTGCCCAGTTCTGGGCTCCCCAATTGAAAAAAGACAGGGATCTCCTTGAAAGATTTCAGTGAAGGGCTACAAAATGACAAAGATCCTGAAGCACTTCTTTTATGAGGAAAGGCTGAGAGACCTGGGTGTGTTCAGCCTTGAAAAAAGAAGACTCAGAGGAGACCTGATCCATGTCTATAAATATCTAAGGTGCGGGAGGCAAAGGAACAAGGCCAGACTCTTTTCAACAGTGTGTGGTGATAAGACGAGGGTAAATGGTCAAAAACTGAGGAAATTCTGCACAAATGTGTGTGGGAACTTCATCACAGTGCAGTGACGGAGCACTGGCACAGGCTGCACAGAGAGGTGGTGGAGTCTCCTTCTCTGGAGACGTTCAGGACCCGCCTGGACGCCTACCTGTGCAACCTGGGCTAGGGAGCTGCTTTGGCAGGGGGTTGGACTCCATGATCTCTGAAGGTCCCTTCCAACCCCTACAGTTCTGATTCTGCTTCTATTCTAGTGAAGCAACGCATCCTTACTGGCCTCAATTCTCAAGACAACAGCAAAGCACATTTCAGGTAGAATTTGAAAGAAACTGTGCTGGAGGAACCCTGAAGACGTGGCCTTAATGGCTCTAGGTCAGGAAAACAATGAACAACTAAAGGAAAATCTGAAGGAAAGTGCCAGAAAACCTCACTAATCTGCTCACAGCTCACCTGCTCTGTAATATCACAGAATGCTTCGGGTCGGAAGGGACCCTCACGCCCACCCAGCCCCATCCCCCGCCATGGGCAGGGCTGCCCCCGGCCCATCCAACCCGGCACTGAGCACCTCAGGGATGGGGCACCACAGCTCTCTGGGCAGCCGTGCCAGTGCCTCACCGCCCTCAAATAAAACGTGGCTCTCACGTTGCTCTCCTCTTTGGCATTAACCAAACAACACGGCCATTTAAACAGTTCGCCGCGCCGCCCTACTCCTAGAACCACCCTTCGCACAGTCGCTGAGCTCTCGGCTCGGCCTCGCAGGTGGCACACACGGGGAGGGAAAGGGAGGGCGGCAGAACCTTCACCCGCTCCCATCGGGTACTCCGGGTCGGCTCTGACGCCCCGTATCACGCCGTCCGTTCTGTTAGCCGCCCGCCCGCCCCGCCCGGGCTTCTCCCTCCCGCTTCCCTCGCTCACTCACCCAGCACCAGCCGGGCCACGTCGGACGGCAGCAGCATGGCGGCGAGGCGGGCTGCGGGGCACGACTCCCCGAGGGGCAGCGCGGCCGCCCCGCTCCGAGGGGAAGGCGCGGAAACTGCGCCGAGCGGCGCCGCGCCCGGCCCCTTCCGCCGGAACCCGCCGGAACCCGCGCATCCGCTTCCAGGTCCGCCCCGCCGGCACTGCGCGCCGCTCCCGCCGGAGCTCGGGGCGGACGTTGCCGCGAGGCGCTCCCGCCGCGCCCTGAGCGCGGCCCGGCCCACGCCCCACGCCCCGAGGTGAGGGACCCGACCCGGCCCGACCCGACCCGGTGGGGAGCGCGGGCGGGCTGCGGCCCCGCGTGCGGCTTGGTGGAGCATTTGGTGGAGAGGGTGGTGGTCGTGGTTACTCGCCACGGCGCGTTTGTGCTTCAGGGTGGCTTTGGTAGTCCGCTGGGGGCAACTGGAGGAGCGACGGCAGGAGGGACAGTGGATTCGGGCTCTGGGATGCTTTGCTCTTGTTCCTGTGGCACAGCCCCGCTAGTGATCGCAGAGTTGCTTCTTGCTTTCTGCTCACGTTGAGGAGCCAGTGTGTGAAGGAAGCACGGCTTCCCAAGGGCAGATGGTGCCTGACCGGTCTGGTGGATGTTTGTGATGGAGTTACGGAGTCGGTGGACAGAGGAAGGATAACTGATATCACCTCCCTGAACTTGTGTACTGACATGGTCCAGCACCACATCCTTATATGCAAACTGGAGAAATAACGGGTTTGAATGGTGGAGTATTTGGTGGATAAAGAGTTAGTTGGATGGACATAGCCAGAGGGTTGTGGTCAATGGTTCAGTTTCCAGCTGGAGGCTGGCCACATTTGATGGCTTAGAGCTGGTACCCTTAACATCTTTCTCAGCAACTGATGATGGGATGGAATGCACCCTCTGCAGTTTGCTGATGGCACCAAGCTGAGTGGTGCAGTTGACACGAAAGAAGGAAGGGATGCCATCCAGAGGACCTGCGTATGTTTGAAAAGTGAGCACATTTGAACCTACTGAGGTTTAACAAGGCCAAGTGTTGCACTTGCAATCTTGGATACGTGAACAGACAGGGAGAAGAACACATTGACAGGAGCCCTGTGGAGAAGGGCTCCTGGGTCCTGAGGGACAAAAAGCTGGGCTCATGCCAGCAGTGCATGCTTGCAGCCTGGAAGACCACCGACATCCTGGACTATATGAACAGAGGGGTGGCAGAAGGGAGAGGGAGGAAATTGTCCCCCTCTGCTCTGCCCTCATGAGGCCCCATCTACAGTACTGCGTCATGATCTGAACCTGTAGATCATGGAAGGAGTAAGAGTTCAACAATCCTTGAGGTCTCTTCCAATCCAACCAATTCTATAATCTAAATGAGTTCAATTGCATGATTCAGCAGGCCTGCAAGCTAACGACCATTTCATTTGTGCCCAGTTGGCTACCACGTCTTTCTGATCAGCCTTAGTCCCTGGTGGTGACTAAAGCTGAGGGAGATGAATACGGTGTAAGGCAGCAGATCTGACTGCAGTTGTAATTGCTGTATTTGTCTAAATGGGTATTCCTGTATTCCCATCTCAGTGCTCAGGAGGCAGTGGTACGCACTGTGTGTACCTCGTCTTACTGCAGCCTCAGCAGCACGTGTCTGGTGTTACCTAGAGGAGAAGCATCAAAACTGTATGCAGTTCCATTTCATGATCTGTATCAGCACAATTTTGTGGAAAGCAGAAATGCAAAGTCAGCTAAATTCCATCTCTGTTAAAGGAGATGGTTCCTATTTTTTGTAGAAGGAAATGGTGTAATTGGTACTCAGGCATCCTGTGGTGTGGGGAGTCCAGAAGAGCTAGTTGATACGCTAGTGCATACCTAGGGAAATGAAGGATATTAGAGAGGAGGAGAGTGAGTTTTCATGATGCTACTATCTGACAGCAGCATCGTATGAAGAGTGCTTTTGGTAACAACTAGATGCTGAAAATCAGTGCTGTTTGATTGTCGTAAGCTCTGTGTCATTCTAATCCTACTGGCATTGGTATTTCGCTTGGTGTTACCTGGTCAGCTCTCTGTCATCACTCATAGGAAGAAAGGAAATCAGAAGGATGTGAAAGCAGTCTCTGCTGTCTGGGACTGTTCTTGAGCGTGCTGACTGTGTTCTTGACATCAGATTCTCACCTTCAGTCCTTTGACCTGTAGGACTAGACCAGAGAGGAATGAATTTTTCAGTGAAGTAATGCGATAGTTGTGTTTGATATTCAGTTTTCAATGTATCGTATTCCCAGTTCTTTAACTGTCTGAATTGGCTCTATATAAATAAGGTAGTTACTGTCTTTGTCTTTTCTTCTGTTTGCAGGTGCAGTTGTTGAAGTGAACCATGAGTCTCGCGTTACACGATCTGCTTATGTGTTGTCGTCGCCTTGAAAATGAGAGAGCTACAGAGCGAAGGGTAATGATTTTTCTTCTGGTATGTGTGCCTAAGCTAAGGAGGGGAATCATTAATAACTTTTTTTTTTTTTCTTGAAATACCTTTTCAGAATGAAATTGAGAATTTCAAGCGGCTCCTCCGTGATCCCGAAACAGTTCTGCAGCTGGATCAGAATTCCGATTCTAGGAGAGGAAACCAACTCAACTGGGATGCTGTGTTCAGGTGGTTTTCTTTCTTGTCTGGAGGAAAGCAGCACTCTTTTGATTTGTGGGTGGTTACAGTTCTCTTCTGGGGTACAACACTATTTTGTTTATCAGACTTAATTTGGTACCTACCATTCTGCAAATTGTTTCAGACTTCCTTTCAGTTTGTGAACAAGGAACAAGTTGTATTAGCTTCTAAAGGAACAAAATCTAAAAACAGCTCAAAATTCATCAAATGGCTTTGTGCAGTGTTTAGCATGCACAGAAGATGCAGTGGTCTATTTCTCAATATTTCTGCTGAGAAATTTGATTGTTAATTAGGTGGTTGTTTTTCTTGAAAAAGTGAATTGTTCTTGTTTATTGAAAATTATCCTCTTCGTCTCATTCACAATTTATAGTACGTATATAGATTGTAGATAGCTTGAGAAAATCTTTTGTGTTGCTAAATTCTTCAAGAAGCAATGAAAGGGCTGTACCTTGTGAATTAAGGAAGTAGTGCTGTGAAGTTTGTGGAGCCCCAGCTTGGAAATAATCTGCTTTAGGTGCACTCTAAGGTCGGCTGAGAGTGAGTCTGGTAAATTCTTAGAGAAGGTGGACCCACTGTTATTTTCTTTTCAAAAGTACATCTGAAGTATTAGTTGCATAGCCTGGTGTTTGGGTGGCTTCCCATTGTGCTTTTAATTGGATAACATTAAAATAGTTCTTGCTTCATAGCTGTAGAGAAAGTGCTGTAAAAAGCATTTGATACATTTTATGTGCTGCTTTTCAGGTAGGCAGGAGCATATTAAAAATATGAGAGGAACACAGAAGTAGACTTTAATCTGAGCACAAAGAGCGGGACAGAAATTCTACAGTAATTGCCAGTGACAAAACCAGTGAAAATGTTTGTTTATTCATAGCGTATGTTGATTTTAAACGATACAGAAATAGGACTTGAAGGGACAAATGATAAAGAGCATTTATTATTTTGTGGTATAATGTTGCATCATAAATAAAAGCCCTTTGTATTGCATCTTTTCTAATTATGCATTTTTTTTAATATCATGAATAGTTTTTAGGGAAGTTTGGTTTCTATTCAAGTTGCTGCTGCGTTATCTTGCAAAGTAACAGCTATTTCCATCACGCTTGGGCTGTCATATATGTCAGCTGGTTTTAGATTTTATGAATTAGAATTGCAGTATTCAGGTTGGATATTGGGAAAAATTTCTTCTCCATAAGGGTGATCAGGTGCTGGATCAGGCTGCCCGGGGGAGCTGTGGAGTCACTGACCTCAAAGGTGGTCAAGAAACATGTAGATGTGGTAATAAGGGACGTGATTGAGTGGAGAAATATTGGTGGTGGGTGAATGGTTGAACTAGATGATCTTGGAGATCTTCTCCAACCCTGGTGATTCTGTGAGTCCTTGAAAATGTTAAGTACTGATGTTCTGGCTTAAAACTTGTACCTGTTTTTTTACTTGAGTCATAAATTTTCAGATTGTTGATTCGTATCTGTTGCTTTTTTGAAGTGTCCTGAAGAAATATTTCCAGAAGGAAATGGAAAATCTCAGACTGACAAAACCAAATGCGTCTGCTTCAACCCAGACTTCTAAACAAAAAAGAATGCAAGAGATTGGCAGCTTAGTCAAATATTTCATCAGACATGCTAACAGAAGTGAGTAATAAATATTCATTTATAATTATTTTTTTTTTCAGAGCTTTAATTTTTTACTCTGAATAAGTTGCTAGGGTGAAGTTCATCCTGGTCATTTCTGGAAGTTTATGATTTAAATATCTTCACGTGAATCAGTCCTTTGTGCTCCTTCTCTGTCCTTGTTGACAGTCACAGTGCCATTTTCCTAATAATTCATTGTGCTTATAACTGATGTATCCTCTCCTCTCACATAATTGTTTTCATTCTTAGAAGCACTTTAATCAGATGATTCCTAACAAAACTGTTTCTGAACTGTAGTTTCAAGTAAAGCCCAAAATGTTCATTTTACATTTAATTAATTCCAGATTTATTTAGCATGCTTTAAGTTTGGTAATCAGAGTCTCATGTTTTTTCACATAGGAGGACCCAGACTGGAATGTCAGGAGCTTCTGAAGTTTGTCTTGCATATTATAAAAGATCCAGCAAGTTGTGCTGCTTATGGATCTGACTGTAGTAGTATACTTCTAAAGGATATCCTCTCAGTAAGGAAGTACTGGTGTGAAATATCCCAGCAACAATGGCCAGGTAATATTTTCAAGTTTTACTGGAAATGTCTTTTCCTAGAGTTTGCTTAGGGGCATTTTAATTGCTTGATCCTTTTCTTGCAGTGCCCTATTGTGTGAAGTACTACACAAACCTTTATTAAATTAATATTTGTCTATGGCTTGCTGAAACATGTAGTTGCACATGCATATTCTCCACAGGGCTTAACATGTATAAAGAATTTAACAGGTTTAAAGAATCCATGGAAAGTCTATGCTGGAAATACCCTCAGTAACACGGTGTTGGTGTGCAGTTATGTACAGGTTACTGGGTATTGGCTGGTAGAGTTCTGTTTAGCACAGCAGTTTGTAAGAATACAATATTCAGAATTAAGGAGCATTTTTATTCGTTGGGTAATTTGTAATGAGGTGGTCACCAGTTGAGGAGGAGGGTGAAAAGGATGTTCTGTCACATTTACTGATATGCTGCTGTTTATAAGGACACATTGAGCAATTCATCGTCCACAATAAGATAGACGTATAAGTAAAGCCTTGCATTAGCAGAAATTCCAGGTAGCTGATTACCAGCATGGGTAGTTCGGGTGATCTCCATAAGATGTAAGCCAAAATTGTTCCTTCATCTTGGAAGGTAGTCCCTTTGTTTGGAGCACATTCACAGCGAAAATGGGTTAAACATTCAACGACCCCATTCAGTACACCCTCAAGCACTGAAATCAGAAGACTTTCTATCCATCCTCTGGTAAACATCAGCCACCAAAATAAAAGATTGAGAGTGTTGGGACTGCTGGCTTCCTGTGAAGGGCCCATTGTCTTGCAGTGTGATCACTATATACGGTCCACTTCCACCCTTTATGCAGAAGGGACACAGTTAAACAAGGCTGACCAGTAATGCGGGGTTACGAGCTGACTCTGATTCTTATGATGTGGAGAATCTCCTGAGTTCTGCAAGCTGCCTTATGCCTGCTTGGGAAGAATGTGTTGGTGTCCCTTTTGAATAGGAGGCCGGAGTTAAGAGTGCCCAAGTGGAGGTGGCATTAGAAGTCCTGAAGGAGCCTGCCATGATGTGCATAAATTTACCCAGGCCTGCGTGACAGTGAAACATTTGCCTTTATAACTGTCCTTAGCTGGCTTCTCCACAGTTCAGGAATCCAAGAATCAGATCTGTGAATGAAGTTACCAGTGTCAGCCAAATGGTGTATTCAGAAGAAATTTCAGGAGGATACCTCCCAGGTCTTGATCCTTGGCTGTGTGGCTGTGGCCACTTTGCAAACTCAGAGCAAGTTGTGCTCTAGCTCAGAATGAATCTAACTTTACTCTCAGTGCAGAAAACCACATGTGCTTTCTCCTTTGTTGCTTTTTTCTTCTCCTGGTAGTGAATAATGACACAGCTGAATTCAAAATGATGATTTCTGTGTATTTAACATAATATTTTGTTTCAAGCATTTTTATGTACTCTTAAATATATATGTATCTATATATAATTGTGTATTTATAACATGTCCATACCATGTATGTGTAGATCTGCTATTGCTATATGGAAAATTTTACCTCACACCTTCTGGAAAGATGAATAGAGTCTTGGTGGCAAGGATAATTCACACATTAATGAGGGGATATTGCTTCCAAACTGATGAGTTGAGATCTGATGTGTTCAGCTTTTTTTCAAGAGCAATGCAGTATGTGAGGTATGTTGCAAGTGCTCATTTTTTATGCTAATTCCTGTGTTTAGGTAATATCTATTTAAAGTGTTTGGGATTAAACTTGAGCAAGAGCTAATAATCCTTTAGATTTATTTCCTTGTTCTATCTTTGAATGCTGTTTTAACAAACTTTTCACTCAGACCTTTTGCATCTGTTGGGCAAATAATATTCAGAATAGAACTTCATTTTTACATTTAAACAATTGTCATGAAAAGAAATGTGACTGTCTCTCCTCAAGTTTGAATGTTTGGTTTGTGTTGCAGGCAGGAAAGAAATACAGCAGGCCTGGATCATATTATTGCAGCAATGAATATTTTCTTTAATACATTTGCTGTAAACTGTCGCAAACGGATTTGTAAAATTGGAGAAGAAATTTTGCCCACAGTGCTTTATATATGGACTCAAAATAGGCCAAAAGATTCCTTGAAGGTATCGATAATTGAGTTATTTCTCCTCCAAGTTCATATTCATCATCCAAGGGGAGCAGAGTCTCAGGAAAAAGGTACAATTAAAAGCTCTATTTTTTTTCTAGCACTGCATGTGATGGTTCGAATTATAGTGCTAACTTTCTGAATTCTGTTAATGAATCTAGCAGACAGTAATGGAAATGATGATGGCTTGCCAGTAGTTTTGTACTGTAGCTGTACATTGAAAACGAGTTTTTGAACTGCGTACTCAGAGAGGATATTAAATGTATTAAGTCCTATAAAGTTTGATTGTTCTTACCCAGAGATTATTATAATTACTGAAGTAAAGCACGAAGTCTTTGGACAAGGAGAATATTAGCTTAGATTGAGTTTAGGTTGCCATATGCTTTCTAATATGCTCATGACTGTTAGGAAATAACTACTATAGTTTGAATAAGCCTGACTTTCTGTGTAGTACTAGTCAGAGAACATCACTCGGTAATTTGTGTTTGCCTGCCATGGCCTATTTCAATGACAGCAATATTTTTTTTAAGAGGTGGTTATTTCTGACTACAATTGGGAAAGAATTTATAATTACTCCAAACGTACATATTGCATATAGTTTAACTCTTTCCAGTTAGGTAAATAATTGTATATTTCAGAATTCTTTGTGCGTAATACTGTATATGGTGACTAAATATCTTTTAACTTTCTTTCACTTTTTTTTTTTTTTTTTTTTTTTTTTTTTTTTTTTTTACTTCATTCCACATTACATGGGTTATTCTGCAGGCCTGCATTTGTTGGCCTGGTTTGTATGCTCTGCTTGGATTTTGGCTGCATTTTTATTGTGTAGGTAGGCTTATGTATTGTATCAAGTGGGTGGTACATATGTTGTTATCTTTTTATTGTTTTTGCATGTACAGGTGCACATAACTCAGCAAAGTGGCAAAGTATCTTACATAACCTGTTTGATCTGCTGGTGAATGAAATAAATGTCATAGGTAGTAGAGGAAAGTATTCTTCAGGCTCACGTTCTGTTGCTGTAAAGGGAAGTTTGATTGAGTTAATGGCTGATATTTGTCATCAGGTAACGTATTTTTAATTGAATATGAATTTGATGTATATACTTATTTTGTAAATTTTACTTTTTAAAGTAATGTAGCCTTTAACATTTCAGTAAGTGATTTTGAGGAAGTGTCAGTACCTTTTGGTGTGTTAGTTTTTAGCTTTTGTGCAGTTTATAAGCATTTGAATTCCTCAATTATACTAGATTTTGCTAATGTTTCTTGTTAGAATGTAAGCATAAGTTCAGTTACAGAAAGTAATAAATAGTACTACTTATTGCTTCTCAGTAGTCTTTAAACATGGGTAAAAAATGGACCAGTTGAATTTGACATTTCACTTTTCCTGTAAATACCTTTTTACATTTGTGTATTTCTTCATTTCTCTTCATAAAGGTATTTACGGAGGATACCAAAGTTCTGGAAATTACCCAGCCAAGTGGTGACGCAGTACCAAGTAAACGCAGGAGGATTGAGCTTGGCTGGGAGGTCATTCGAGACAACCTGCAAAAATCACAGAAGGATTTTGATGTCGTACCTTGGTAATAACATCTTTACATGAAATGAATACCACTACAGACATCTCAGTAAATAACATTGTTTTCCTGAACACGCTGTGCTTTCAGATTAGTTATCTGCACGTGGCTGTGGTTACTGTAAGCTTTGATTCTCACAGCATTTGGAAAGTAGTGGGTTTGTCAGTCTTGCTTTAAAACCTTAGATCTTTGGTTTCTTAAGGAATAGCAAGTGAGGTCTGTTAAATTGCATTACAATGTATAAGGTATTATTGCCTCTCATTTTTTTTTACCTGATTTGTGCCAGTCTTCATGTGGACGTTATATGTGTCATACAGACCACAAGGATTAGGGAATGAAGTTGAGATTTGCTGCCTTATACTGGCTGTATCACAGAACAGCAGCCACGGACAGTTTGCCTATTCTGAACTAGTTTATACAGTTTGCCTTGATACCTTGCCTAAAAACTCTTGAAGTGCATCTTAGCTTGGACCCTTGTGAAGGAAATTGTGGTTGACGTAAGGGGCATCTGTAACAGAGGTGGAGGTTCATGTCTTCCTCCATGGGCTGCCACTGGAGAATGATGTGTAGCAGAGAGCACAGGAGGGAGTCAGGAGGTTGTTAAAAGGCAATGGCTAGGTTTTTCCAGAACTTAACAACTGTAGGCATAAGCTCAAGAAGGTCGATATTTTAACATGCAATTAAAATTGCATATTAAATACACTGAATGGTTTTGCTGTTACTGTTCTTCCCTGTCTTTTTGTCTTTTCTTTGAAATTGTTTTGCAAGATACTGGAATGGTGTAGCTGTATGTGAAATGGTGGGTGTGCATTTATTGCTCAGGGTTGAGACAGAGTGACTGTTAAGGATCTGTCTGAAAGTTAGCACACCATTCTGAGTAGAGAGGTAGCAGTCTCCAAGTACTGTTGAGTACTGTAGACTTGTATTCGTTGCTGTGAGCAACGCTCTTCCAAAACTTACCATTCCAGCTTAAGTTTTTTTTCATTTGATTAGTTTTATTTTCCTTACCAGTCTGGATGTCATTTTATATGTAGTTTCACCCTTGAAGTCACTTCCTGGATCAGAGTGTATGACAGGCTTGTCCAGCAGAAGGGCAGAAGTAATATTCTTGTCTGAAATGCTCTTACCTCATGGTCAGAAACCAGTGGAGTCAGCTTGGAAGAGATTTTTGTGATAGTAAGGCTGAACAGGCAGACATGAAAAGTGAGAGCAGTAGGACTGCTGAATCTTTAACCTTTGATAATAAACAAATGAGATGAATACTGGAAAATATAAAGATGGAATGACTGTCAAAGAATACATTGTTGGTTTACTTTTGAAGACGCAGATTTACGTGTTTCATACTATATGCTTCACGTTGTATTTCCAAGGTTGCAGATTACAGCGCAATTACTATCAAAGTATCCCATGAGTTTTCCTAACTGCGAGCTGCCCCCGCTGCTCAATATCCTCCACCAGTTACTGCCTCATCAGCGTCGAGGAGAAAGGACCCCCTATGTGCTGAAGTGTCTCACAGAAGTAGCTTTGTGCCAAAACCAGAAAACTGATTTGAAAAGTAACCACAAGTTAGAGCTGCAGAGGACATGGTCAAAAATTTGGTCCCTTACTATTCGGAGTGTAAGTTTTCAGCAAATTGAAACAGAGAGCTTTGCATTACTTGGAGCTATGATTCAAGGGAACCTTGTTGTGACAGATAAAGAACTCTGGAAGATATTTTCAGGACCTGCATGCAAGCCTTCGAGGTAAAGTGAGAAGCAATATTTTGTGTCTGTGTCATATTGCTATTTAGTGCATAGCCGAAATCATTATTCAGAATGTTATTTATTGTTGTTATTGTGGCTGTGTTTGTTGTTAAGAACTATCTACGTTTGTGTTTTAAGCATTTGAAACTGACATAAATACATGCATAAGTATAAAAACAGAAGTGGAAGAAGAGAATCGAGCATCTTCAAATATTAAATCTGCCTAAAAATATAAAATCTGATAGGAAGAGATATGGTTGACTTTTTTTAAAATTAAAAACTAACTTTTCTTCTAAATATATTTGGTTTCTGAAACTGTTGTCCTGAAACAGTATTTAAAATATATCTGTAACATTGAAACATGATTTTTGAAAATGCAGATAGTAATAAAGGAGTTTTCAGTATGCATGTTTATTAGGCGAGGCTCCCCAGACATGCAGAAATACTGACTTTGCTCTAGAATGCTAATCAAAGATGCCATCTTGGTTTTATTCTCAAAAATGCCATGTTCTTCTTCTGTTACAGTTCTGCAGTAAGTTGTTTAGCATTAGTGATGTCTGCCTATTCAGTCCCAGAAAATTTGGATGTAGGAATGGAACAGAATAACTGTGAAAGAAGTCTGGATTCTATGTTAAAGGTGGCAATAATGAAATGGACGCTTTCTTGCTATTTGGAAGAGGAAATGGAAGAATGTGCAGAGTTGCCTCCTGTGCTCTGCAGGTAAAATCTTTGTGGCATACTTCTTCTGTACTTAAGTTCACTCTGTAATGCAGAAGAATGCCCAGGGAAAAGTGGATTTGCAGAATTGTGTGAGGGTAACGCTTCAGTAGAATTTACGGGGTTTTAAAGGATGTCATTGCATGGACACAGTACAGTCATCTGTCCACGTCCAAAGTACGTGTTAGAAATTTTAAGTGAAAGCTTGAGCTTCTTTGAAGGTATGCTGTGAATCTGGTTAATGTTTGTGCACTCTTCAGGAATCCAGGAACATGTCTGATTTGATGAAAATGCAAAAATAATTTTTTTTTTCTTCTGTCAGTGATTTCCCTCATTTGACATTACAAAAAATTCTTGTGAGCCTTACAGTGAAGAATAGCAGAGCTGCCATGACATTTTTCCAAAATGATGCTAAATGGTATGTTTTTAAATCAATCACTGTAAATAATTGAGCAAGCAGGGGCAATGAAAAAATGCATTAGTTCCTTGAGTTATTATGTATCTTTCTGCACAACAACTTTTGCGCTACATAAAAGTAATAAAGCTTTTGAATTTGTTAAGATGCTGTAGGAGATTTTGAAATAGTCTCTTGCTAACAAAGCTTCAGGTACTGGGCAAAATATCTTTGAAGGAAAACTCTCAACTCTCTTCACCAATACAGCTAAATATTTGGCTCTTTACTGGTAACTCCATTAGGTATTTTTAACTCGTTACTATTATATTGTTTGAAATAATTAATAACTTCATAAAAATGTTAACAAACATGAATAGATATAACCTTCCATTCTAAAGGAAATCTTAGGAATATTCATGAAGAGAAAAATCTGTAAAGGTTATGTGATTACTTTCCACGTGTCCTCATGCCACTCCACCTATGTATGTGGCCTCAGTCACAAGCTCCTCGAGTTTCTTGGAGTCATTTTGTGAAGGCTATTACATCTATTCACTGATAGATTAAAATTCCTGGGCTATGTCCAGTATTGTCCTAATGAAAATGAAAAGTATTTATTTTGTAAAAAAGAGAGGACTTTTACGAATATGAATGTGTGTTGCAGTTATTTACAGTAGGTGGACATCAGCCATCTCAAACTGATGTTGGTATGTGAACTGCAGTGGAACTTAAAACACGTGCAAAAATTATTTTTCCTTATAGTTTCTTCAGACAGAGATAAAGTGAAAGTCACCTCAGAAATGAAAGGTTAAGCAGAGTTGGGGAACACACAAAAAGTTAAAATATTTTATTTTGCTTTTGTTTCTTTCTTGTGTGAAGTAATTGCTTTAAAGGCTTGTATGTCATATACTGGTTGCTAAAGTAAAACCAATATCTCTTCTTCAAGTATGCAGCACTTACAGGAGAAAGAAGAAAACGGTTTTTCGGATGTTGAAGAGCTGTATCTGCAGACAACATTTGATAAAATGGATATTTTCACAAACTTTGCAGTAAATATTGTGGATAAAAATGTGACTGGTTCGAGACTTGTCATCAGCCAAAGCCTTAGGGAAACACTGGAGTGCTGTCTTTTAGCAATGTCAGAAAAGCTTTTAATAAACTATGCTCCTAAGGTAAGTTAGAAATTACTGTTACATCCTTATAGTAGTGCTCTGAAGCAGTATGTTTTCAAGGATGAATATATAGACTTTCACTCGTTTTTCTGTTAAAATGAACTGCAAGGATTTTAAAGCTATTTTCAGTGCTATGAAAAGGAGAATTTTTTTTTATATCATTAGAAAAGTATCCAAGTATGTAGGGGAGCTGTGTGTAAAGCTGCTATATTAGTCATTGTTAACCCAGTTTTTGAAGAGTTTCGAAACGTTTGTTTCAACTTCTGTGTCCCTATAATGCCCCTATCTGCCAGCATAGCCTGAGCCAAATTGCTCTCAAACAGATTTTGTATAAAAAGTCAGCAGTGTAAAAGTGTACTTGAACAGAGAGCTGCAAATACAGGCTATATTAACAAGAACACAGACAGTGCTTTAGGGTACTGGTTGTCCTCCTCTACTTTGTGCCCTCAGACTGTGTTTGGAGTGCTAACATCCATTTTTGGCCCTTCTGGAACAAGACAGACACTTGGTGTGTTTGGTAGAGGCCACTGAGCTGATCAAGGGCACTTCTCCTTTGAGGACACAAAGAGGGAGCTGGGCTTGTTCAGCCTGGAGCAGAGGTGGCTCTTGGAGACACTTAACAGGTTTTGAGGAAGCCTGCCAACGCCTGTGATGTTATCTAGAAGACATAGCCAGAGTCTTCACAATGATACACTGCAGGCATAAACTGAAACAAGTTCACACCAGATACAAGGAAAATGTTACCTGCATAAGGTCAGGCAGGGCACAGCTTGCCTAGAGAGGTTGAGTAGTCTCCATCTTGGAACTTTTCAAGCCCTGCTGGGGTGAAGACCTGAGCAGCCTGGTCTGGCCTCAGAGCTGACCTGCTATGAGCAGGAGACTGGGCTGGAGACCTCCTGAGGTCCTTTTGAAACTGAATTATCCTGTAATCTGTTTTGTAGCTTCCATTTCTTGAAACAGCAGTCATTCCTTTGCAGAAAAGTCAGAACTTGCAGAAGAACACATAGTGGTGAAAAGTTGATGAAAACAAAAGCAGAAAACTTTTTAAGCTTCCAGTTCCTTTTCGCTTTGGTTTTGATACAGTGCTGTGCCTTTGGAACTCACTATTAAGGTCCTATAATATTTGGTGAGACAAAAGAGGCAATGCTGAAGCTTGTAACAAGATACTTCAATTGGGAGCTGTAAAACTTATGCCTGAGTTTACATATGTAGAAGTGGTGTGTATGCATGCTTCTACCCATCTTTTTTAGATACCTGCTTTTCAGGAATGTGGAAGCAATCCTCTTCCAAAGAAATTAAATATATTTGTTAATTTTTTTCTCCTTTGAATCAAATAGTTTAGACAAGTAAAAAGAGATCTCCAGAATATTTCTGCCAGTGGGGCTAGAAAGCATACACAACCCTCTGAGACATTTATTTGTTGACATGGTTAAGTAAGTAAGAGCCAGTGGTGGAAATGTGTTCTTGACTAGGCTGTTGTTATCCTAGCAAAAGGTAAAACAGCTAAGCAGTACACATGACTGATGAAAGCATCATTATTATGGAACATAAAGGAGTGGGAGAATTGTAACTGTTGTGAAGGAGAGAAGCATAAGGGCTGTGGGACGTGCAGAGAATATTAACATGGGAGGCCAAAAGGTGTTGCTGTGAAGCTAAGGCAGCTGCAAGTTGCATAATACTAATATGCAAAGCTTCATTAGTTCTGGTGAAATATTTATGTATGAAGTATATATGTACGAGTGTTAAAAAGAGACTAAAGAATTCTGTATTTTTGTTGGAAAAGTTTTGTGTTTAAGCTGCTGGTACTTACCCTGTGTATTTGATTTAGTCTAAGCTTGTTGCTCCGGAACACCTTGTCCGATGTGTCAGCCTCTTGGTTGGTGTTCTTGGCTGCTATTGCTACACTGGTGCATTTACAGAAGAGGATGCATGTAAATCAGAGTTGTTCCAGAAAGCTAAGGTAAGGAGCAGTGTGTTTGGGAGCAACTTAAAGTAAAATATACCATGAAATACAAAATCATTTTAAAAGTTCTGTTCATATCAACAAGCTTTGATATTTTCCCTCATTTCTGCTTAAAAAAAAAAAAAAAAAAAAAAAAGCATTTAAGAGAAGTTTAGGTGTGTTACTGCTGCTGAAAACAAGCAGTCAACAAACTGTTAATATACCAGTATCGATTTTACAGTGGAAAGAATTCTAAGTATTGATGCCTTTCTGTATCATCCCCTTTAAACAGGTAAAATATTCATGGTCATGTGGACAAAGGACTATTTAGGATAAAAAATAATTTCATTTATAGGTCTTTTATGCGGGGATATTTTTAAGATCACTTGGTGGTTTGCATCAATATGAAGACAGCTATTATTATTGTTTTTGTTATTATCTGAGGTATATACATTTAATAATTAATTTTATATACATATATACATATACATTATGAAGAGGTATTTTTCTTTTGTGCTGAATGTATCAGTGTGCCAGGCAGGTTTGTGCCATCTTTTTGTCATTTCTGCAGCAGAATGAGTCTAACAGAATTAAAATGAAAAGAGCAGAAATGTTCCCTTACTCAGCTGATGTAGGCTATAAGTATCAAAGCTGTATGAATGATACATGAGAATCACGAGTCATGTCCTTTGTGTCTTTATGTGTGTGCTGTGTATCTGCCAACAGTAAGGGAATTTAACTACTGTATTTTAACTGTTGTATTTTTATTAGTCCCTCTTTCATTACGTTGGAGAAAGTGTTTCTAACTCAGCCAGAAAGCTAAATGAAGACGCCCAGATCAACTCACTGAGGACTTTGATGACACAGTGTACAAAGTGTTTATGCAATTGTTCCAAGGTAAATCATATAAACTGATGTGTGCTTCTGTCTTCAAAAGTGAGGTCACAGTGTTGGATATCTCAAGTATGGTACTTGAAGTAACAGAATTAGCCAACTGATACATCTTATTCTCTTACAGAACAGTGCTAATAAGGTGGTGTCGAATTTATTCCTGCGTTTGTTAACATCCAAATTTATTAATGATCTTCTAGATATTTGCAAAAATCTGGTAAGTACATTGTCTATGTTTTTACATGTGTGCTCTTCCATAAGAGGAATATCTTTTGCAGTGTAGTAATTTGGAGGCAAAGCAAATGAGATACTAAATGAAAAAATAAAATACATTGAGCTCTATGGAGATTTCTAACTGAAAACATTTTTATTTAGCATTTGTATATTTTGAACACAGGCAGAGGGGAGAAATGAGAACAAATGGATAATATTTGATCAAGATTAGCATGCCAATTCACATTAAAAACATGTTATTTTTTATTTTTTTTAATGCTTTATTATGTAAGATATACAGATTTTATGCTGTAGAAAGAACTTCTGTAACACATGACATTTGACCTTAATGCAAATTCACATTTTAAAAGCTTCTTTTTTACTTTATGGTTTGATGTATTTTTGCGCCTTAAAAACACTGTAAAGGTGTTTTTTTAAAGATGTATATTTAAAGATATATTCTGGAGGATTCTTTTTCAAATACTGAGTGTCACTGGTACCATCTAAAGCACAAAGACAAGCTTCTGTCTCAGAAAGCTTGTGTCCTAAAGAGAATAGTTCGAATCAAACAGCTTATGATGTAGGACAGATTTACCACAAAGGGTGAAAATCATCATTTCACTGTATCCCTTTTTTCGTTCATCTGCTTGAATTAACTGGGAAATTGTACTTTCTTTCATTACTTTATGCTGGTGTCATGTGATTAAAAGCCAACTTTAAAATGACGTGTTGTTTGTGTCAGATGACATTTACTGGAAAACCAAGCGAATTAGGAGAAGTGGACCTAGTAGGGAATGACCCTGAGGAGAGCATAATAGAAGCAGATAACCAAGTATCTGATGATCTATTTGATGATCATTCAGTGGCTGACATCAGTGATACAAGTGACTCTGAGCTGCAAAATGTAACAGGTAAGCTTTCTCTGCATCCCAAAAAGTTGGCAAGAGCTGTAGGCAACTCCTCACCCCTACCCTTGTTTTTACAAGTTGTTGCTTCCTTCAGTGACAGTAAGTTATCAAATTGTGCTCCTTTAAGTCAGGTAGTAGTTGAACCAGGTATTTTCTAAACAGTGATTATTTTATACTTCACTAGTGTTTTAAAGATATTAATAAGGTATTGTAGGTCATCTGGAAAGGAGAAGTTTAGTTTATATTTTGATTTGTAGCAAGTTACAGGAAGCTGGCTAACCTGCCCAGTGTCAGACAGATGTTTTGAAAAAGAAGAGAAAGTGCTACCTCTCTCTTGTCATTAGATTGTGCTTCATCTTCTTAAAAAAGTAGTCCTGTTTTATTTTTTTTCCTGATCAGTAGCTCTTGGCAGGATCAGTTTTCTTGCACTTCTGGACCAGTGGCAGGAGGAAGGTGAATCTGTGTCCTCGGGGCAGGTGTTCATTGCAGTTAAGACCTACTGGTGTTCTCTTCTGTTTTAATTTCTTAGTAAGATTATACTTATCTTAGTTCCTAATCAGAACTATGTTTTCTGTTTTATTAATGAAGAATGAAATTATAGTGTTACATTACTGCCACAAAGAACTGGTCTGTTTTTCATATCTTCTCCAGACATTCAGTAAATAGTTCTAAAGCATAGGTTTGCAGAAAGTTAGAACTCTGCATTTTCTACAGAAGATGACATTTGTAGCTACTTGGTTTAGGTTATGATTTTGTTTTGGATACAGACATTAATATAGTGGCAGTTGTCATAGTTTCAGTTTTGAGTCTGTGTTTTAAAATATATCCTAAATAATGGCTAACAACACAGTACACAGCTACAGATGGTTCTGCTGTGTTCATTGTAGTGTTGATGGGAAAATCAGCCACATGTATGGTCACGTAAAACTGAAAGCCTCTGATTTGGGGCGGGGCATAGAGGTAGGAAACATTCTAGAAGCTAGTTACTGATGCTGCCACCTGCTCAATAACAAAGAAAATTTAAAGGTTGCTTTGTACTCTGTGTGTCTGGAGTACTTAAATTAAATTAGTTTTGTAAGATATACAATTTTATAGAAATTTTTTGTTAACCTTGGAGGGGCATTTCTTCCATGCATGTCTCATTTTCAGGTGCTGTGAGCCCATTAGCTGAAGAACAGTTGACAAAGCAGGATTTACTTCACCTGGAAATTCTGAGATTCTTATGTGTTTGTGCAACTACAGTCCAGATTCAGACAGTGAGCTTCCGAGCCTCTGATGTACGAAGGAAGCTGTTGATGCTCACTGATGACGGTGTCTTTGATAGTGCTAAGCCACTGCATCTGCACATGGTGAGTGTGAGACTTCTGTTCTTGTACTGCTTTTTAAATTTTATATTCATGTTAACCTTTCTCTTGTCATTAGTTCTCTGAAGAGACATCAAAATGTCATCTTCTGATGTTTTAGAGTGTGCTGGCATGGGTGTAAGAGCAGTTAGAATTTGTTGTAAGCTAGAAAATTAAAAAGTTGATAACTATAAACAGCTTGCTTTTATCATTAATTACTTGTTAAATAGATAATGCTGATGAGATTCTAGCATGTAAAAGCTGACATTACATTTCCTTACTCTATGTTATTGTATAAGAGTTAACTAAAAGTGTCTATTAGTTTTTCCTTTTATCTACTTCTTTTCTTCTTTCTTTTTTATTCCCCAGTACTTGTTGCTCTTGAAGGAGCTTCCTGTTGAAGAAAACCTCCTGCCTGTAGATGAAGTTCTTAAGCTTCTTACACCTCTTTCGTAAGAGAGAAACTGTTTAGCGTGCATTAGTGTTATTTTAGTTCAGCAGCTGGAGGATTTGGAGGCTGTTTAATGCTTCAAGTTCTTTTCTCTTCTTACTTCCACAGTCATGTATGTTCTTTGTACCGCCGAGACCAAGATGTTTGCAGAGTAATCCTAAATAATTTGCTATCTGTGGCAATAAGTTTGCCCCAGTCCAGTGCACATACTGAGGAGATAAGGAATGCACAAGGGCAGTTTTTAACAGTTGTTGGAGCCTTTTGGTATGTTTTATCTACTTAATGTAGAAGTTTATTGGACATAACATTTCTGTAGTGCTGTTGCATATCTTGCTGTTGGTATCCTTTGAATCCACATGCATTTCCTTTAACTAGTATTTAACTTTTCTTAATTTCTACACTGTTTATATTTAACTCTTGTAGACCTTAGGACAGTTGTATTTAACAAAGACTGTCCTCTGAATTCATAGAGTCATTAAAGTTGAAGAAGGCCTCTAAGATCACCTAGTCCAACCATCAACCCATCACATTAATGCCCACTGAACCATGTCCCTAAGTACCACATTTAAATTGGATGAATAGCTGCAACAAGTGATACCTTTAACAATGGTACATGAGTATGTTTTGTAATCGTAGATTACCAATAAAATCATCAACTCCCGCCTAACATAACTACCGAGTGTGAAGTAGTGAACTACAAGCAGCAGAAAGAAACTTGTTAGACTTTTCTCAAAATCACTGTCAACTTTTTCATTTATTCAGATGTTTCCCATTCTAGGAAATTAGCTCAAGGAAAGAGATGCACAGCACCAGTAAGAGTGGCACTTCTAAACTGCATGAAAACCCTGCTTGAGGTAATCCCAGCTTTTCTGAAATATATTAGCATGTGAAGTATTTACTTAAGATGTATTTGAAAACAGTATCTAGAGGTTTTCTTTGCATGTATCAGTGTATATTTCATTGTAAGTCTTCCATATATTTTAAGTATTCTGTATATTTTCTTCAGGCTGATCCTTATTCGAAGTGGGCTATACTTAATGTAAAAAATGAAGACCTTCCTGTGAGTGAGGTTTTCCCACATTTTCTCACAGATAGTCACCATCAAGTTTGCATTCTTGCTGCAAAGTCAATTACCAGGTGATAATGTAGATTTTTTTTTTCTTTTTTTTTCCTTCTGGTTTCTAACAGTGAATTATAGTCAACAACCTCTATCTCATGATCTGCATAGATCCCCTGTTTTCTAATATTATGATATATTCAGTGGAATTATTATACATATTACATACTTGCCTTGTAGTCTTTCTTAAGTATCTGCTCTTGTTTGTTTAGAAACAACTAGAATTCGTTTTTGGCCGAATCTGCTGTTGTGTTGCAGTTTTTGTTGCAAATAGAAGTGAGAATTTAAGAATTATTTGAGAATCAATTTGTATCTATACATCTGTTTAGTAAATGTATTCCCAGCATACTTCATGATGTGGAGTGTTCCATTGTGACAGGCAATTGTCGTTTGGATTTCTTTACTGGCAGACTAGGGAACTTGGTTTTCAAGCTATTCACCACCATTTAGGCTCAGCAGATGTTCTTTCTGTTACTGATAATGTTTGAGGAATATAATGCAAGGACTGCTGTATAAGAAAGTTAAGAAAAATATTACAGCACTCAGAAAAGCAGAATCGAATTATTTGCTATGCATTATATGCAGTAATTCTGTAAACTAAATGTTATGCTAATAATTTTTCTTTATTTCTTTTTTTTTTTTAAGCTTGTTTCAAGATGTGAAACAGAGAGATTCTTCTGGATTGTCAAAACCTCTTCCCTTGGAGCTCCAGCAAAAAGCTTTTGAGAATGTGTATCTCAGAGCTCAGGAAGGAACGGGAAATCTGGTAACAAGACCTAGTTGTTAGTTTTGCAAAATTTTCAGGTTATGAATTAGCTAATTTCTGAAATAAATGTGTTCAGTTCTCTGAGAATACTAATTCTTTCAGATTTTTGATAACCTGAAGTGGTGAAATGGTGGTAGACAAGAAATTGTTTATACATACAGGCAGTCACTGTTTAGCCCACATGAGAAGTTTCTAGACTCTTTACTGTGTGTTTGAGACTGTACTATTTGTTGTTGCTGTTTTCACTACCATAACACTTAAGAATCAAACAAAAAAAGGAGCTGTAATACTCTAGACAACACAAATAGTGAATAGGGGGCAAATTAAATTCAAACTGTGTATTTATGTACTATAAAAAACCTGTAAATTTCATTAAGACCATGTTTGCAGTGGTACTAGAGCAGTGATTTCCATAAAACGAAGATTTGCTTAAAAAAATAGAATATTCAGAAGAAAATTCTACTGTTGAAACTGTAAATACAGTGGAGTATGTTACTGTGGAACTCCTTTAACTGTTTTTATTATTACTGTCTTTCACTTTTCTCCCTCCCTTGCTATCATGCCAAACTGTCTCTTTTTTTTTTGGCTGTTGCTTTGTCACCTTTCTGCATGCTATCCCTTTATTGTGCTTTCTCTCTCTGTTGGCTTGACTTGCTGTCCTATATCTTGGACCTGGTGCTGAGGCCTCATCCCTCTTGTTATCTCATTCTGCCAGCTCTCTTGCTCCAGCTTGTCCTTGTTTCATCTGATTTATCTGTTTCCTTAACTCCCTGCTCTGTCACCTCAGCTTGCTGTCATCTCTCATTAGCTCCTGCTCTTTGCTTGCTGTTTCATGTTGCTTTTCTTCAGTGTTTGTCACTTGTCAACACTGTGCATTAGGAGTGAAGAACTGTGAATATCAGCAGTTCCAGCATGCATCAGTTATTTGTGCTTTTTCTCACATGGTAATATACATTGTATTTTTAGGGAAATGATAAAAAAAAAATAAAAGCAACGAAAATCCTGCTGCAGTGTCTGCTTTGGAGGCAGTAAATTTTGCAGATGAGCAAAAGGATATTTGATGCTTCAGTCATTTCAGGCAGTATGTTGCCTTATTTTGAATTGCTGATGCTTAAATATGAACAGGAGTATATGAGGTACAAGCATGCATGCTGAGATGCTGGAGACAGGAACTGTTGGTTTAGAAGAGCAGTAGGCAGCTGGGAGAAGTAATTCTTAAGCTACCAAGGCAAGATTTTCAGAAGTGTTTGTATCAGCGCCCTTATAAAGTTCTACATTCTCATTTATTAATTAGAAGATTTCTTGAACATAACTTTTGTGATTTCTTCATTATTTCTTATTTGAAGTTCAGTGATGATGCAAGTCCTGAAGATCTTTTGGACAAGCAGTGTAATAGAAAAGCAGTTTTGCTGATGCTTATAACCATGGTTCTATGCTGCAGTCCTGTATGTGAAAAGCAAGCTTTGTTTGCTATTTGCCAGTCTGTGAAAGAGAATGGATTGGAACCTCACCTTGTGAAAAAGGCAAGTAAAAAATACAATTTTATATTTAGGTGGTAAATTAAGCAAAACAGTACTGTAATGGTACAACATTGTTTTAGTGTTGAAAGTTGTTAAATTTTCTAATGCAGTGTGTGACTAATATGAGAATTAAAAATCTGAATAAATTTGTAATTATATCTAATTATATCTAAGGGTAGTGAACTACCTTAAAAGCATAGATCTGAAATACAAGTAGATTCTTGTACATTAAGGATTTTAGCACTCATTTAAGCAAATCTTTCTACGTAGTGAAAGTAAAGTGAGTTTTCCAAAATGGAAAATATGTGAAGAAAATACAGTTGCTGTCACAGAGCTGTACTGAAATTGTCAGCATTTCTACTGCAGTTTGTCACTCTGGTTGTTGTTTTGTGTGTCTGTTCTCATCTTTTTATCCCATCTTTCTACTCATTACCTCTTCTGTGTGCAATCTTTATCCAGCAAAAACTACATTGGATTGTCCTTTTGTTTGTTTTCTTGCATAATAACTCTCATAGTGTAGATGTAGTTCCTTAGCTCCTGATTGCCTCCTTCAGAGATACAGTAATAAAAACTAAGTGAAAATAGCCTGTGCTATATAGCAATTGTGTTGCACAAATAAGCATTCAGAAGCAGAGGGAAAGACATGGGGGTGTAGTGCTTTCAGAATGCCATAGTATCGTGTTCTCTGCATTCTACTTTATAATCTTATTTAATGTATAGGTTTTGAAGAAGGTGTCTGACATTTTTGGCTATAAGAGTGTAGAAGACTTCATGACATCGCACTTAGACTATTTGGTGGTGGAGTGGCTGAAAATAAAGGACAGTGGATATAGCCTGTCTGCCTTTCCTTATGTTCTTCTGAACTATACTGGTCTTGAGGAATTTTACAGGTAAGTTTTCTATACAAAAGCAGTTTATCTAGATTATGACAGAGGATTTGTATTTCTGAATGTAGTTACATCAAGATTTTGTTGTATGAAAATGTCCTGACAGCTTGTATTCCAAGTATACTGCATAGTTTTGCTGCAGAGATTTTTTGTATAGTAGTAGCAAGACACTGCAAGTTTAGTTACTGGGGAATCCAGTAGAAGAATGGTAGTTGCTATATTGTGCTTGAGGTTTTTTCAAAGATGTAATTCAAGGAGATTTTGAAAGTGTATTTGCTGCATGTAGGTCTTGTTATAAAGTTTTGGTTCCACACCTGGTGATTAGAAGTCAGTTTGAAGATGTGAAATCACTTGGTAGCAAGATTGGAAAAGACTGGAAGCAAGTTCTGGCAGACTGTTTTCCCAAGATACTTGTGAATATCCTCCCACATTTTGCCTATCAAAGCCATCATGGACAGAGGGAAGTGGCAGAGCAAAGAGAAACAGCTTCCAAAGTCTACGATCTGCTTAAGGATGAAAACTGCTTAGGGAAACAGGTATCTATTTTGAATGCGTAAATTGAGTTGTATGACTTTTAACAGACCTGAAATAAACTTTTATAAGTTCTGTAAAAATGTAAATAGTTCAAGTTTAAAAGTACAAAATTATTGCTGTGAAAGCAAACAAGCCAAATTTGTATCCCAGATTTTTCAAGTAGCATCTTTCTGTGGGCTTGAAGTATGTGTGTGTGTATATATATATATGTGTGTGTGTGTGTGTGTGTATATTTAATATAATTAAAAACTAAACAACACTGAGTTCTCCTGTTATGCATCTCTTTGCCTACATCATATTTTCCTCTTAAAATATTTTAATGCTTTACGAAGATCCTCCTTCTTCCTCAGTGGCAGGCTCTGTATTCAGATCCAGTGGTAAAATTTAAGTTTTTTTTTTTTCCCCAACAAAATGTTGGCCAGAGAGGTTGTGTGTGGAGTCTCCTTTTGTGGAGATTTTCAAGACCTGTCTAGATGCCTACATGTGTGATCTATTGTAGGGTGACTTTTTTAGCAGGAGGTTGGAATCTGTGGTCTCTTTGCAGTCTCTTCCAACCCCTGCAGTTCTGTGATTCTGTAGATTCCAGAAGGAAAGCTAATTGTTCTACCTGTGACTGTCATAGGCAAGATCTGTTCAGTTGTTGTTTCTGAATAAATTGTTTTTCCTCTCTAGCAAATCGACAATTTGTCTCATAATAACTTATCAGAGATTGTGGTTGAACTGCTGATGACCTTACATGAGCCACCTAACACTAAGGCAGAGGAGGGATCTCATCTAAGTAAATATATTAGGTACGTATTAGTAGATTTTCAGAATGCTGTGTGTTTCTATAACATCGTGCATTCAATTATGCCCTTCATGCATTTTGAGTTCAAGAAACATTTAGTTATTGCACTGAGGGACATGATTTGGAGAGAAAATAAAGGTGACAGGTGGATGATTGGACTAAATGCTCTTGGAGGTCTTTTCTGAGCTTGGTGATTCTGTGATAACACTGAAGTTGAGAATTAAAGGACATCATTTTCAGTTGTAATGATACATTTTGTGTATAATTTCAAAATATTTATTGCCCAACATCAGAAAGGAAAATTTGTGTGTAATATATGATTTAATTGAAAGAATGAATAAGCAGGCAAGAGAATTTCATTGTATGTTGATGAACTCTGGACTAAAGCAATGCCTGTTTAGGTCAGTTCAAACTTAGACCCTTTAGAATGTTTCTCTTTGTAAAAAATCAATCAGGTTTCAGTGTCCTTCTTATAAAGGTCTGTAAATATTTAGGTGCCAGTGAGAAGTGAAAGCGAACCTTTTCAAATGTAAAAAATATCTTCATTTTTATGAGCCTTTAATTCTTTGGGTTTTATGTTTGTTTTTTTTTTTTTTTATTTGGGGTGAAGGTGTTCATTATTCTGTCTCTTAGAGAAGATTCCTGGTTACTTTTTTTTCAAGCAGATTGTTCCCAGAACTAACAAATGCAGAATCTTTAGCCCATGAGTTGCAAGTAGATTTTCCTATGAAGTGCAATAGAGGAGACTAATGATTGGTTTCCTAGCAGTATGATCTTTAAAAAAATAAAAGAGGAGTACTGCAAAAAATGGCATCTAGAAAGCTTCCATACAGGGGCAACAGACAGCTTAAAACAAGAAGTGTGTCACTCCTTAATATTTTTGGAGCTTCTGACTTACTGAAAGCAGAAAAGGTCTTCTAGGAATTACCCATCTATTTCATTTTCATTTAATTTCATTTGACTCATGGAGTTTGATTCTTGGAAAAAAAAAAAACACAAATGCCTCTTTTTTTATTCACTCAGGGAACTGGATCCTGCTCCTAATCCTCCTCATTTTCCTTCTTATGTGATTAAGGCAACTTTGGACCACATTAGCAACTGTCATAAAAGCAAATTAAAAAGTCTCGTTGCAGTTCTTTCTAAAAGCCCTGTAAGTATGTCATAATGATTTCTTTTTCCTTTACAGTATAAAATTATTCTTCTGGGTACATTTTAGATTAACTAGACATCTTAACCATGTGTATTTGAGGAAAAATCCAGTTTAAGAAACTGTGCTTAGTTTCCTTCTGAAAGGGAAACAGACCTGAGCACAAGGACGTGATAACCTTACTGAAAATCCAGGCTTGGAGTGTAATTGCACTGTGTAATACATATACAGTAATGAATAAGTAGAGTTGTTTTGAAGGTTGGGAAAATGTGAGCATACCAGACAATTTAGAAGCAAATTATTTTTTTTTTTTTTATATATATATCTGAAGAACATTCTAAAGTATTATTTTTGGACAGTCGTATCTAATTATTACCTACAATTGAAATATTTTAATTAGCTTCCCTTAATGGTATTATGCCATCTTTTAGTCAAATTTTTAGACATTTGATTGTTTATTGTTAATAGCAGATAGGAAGATATGTAAAAATTACACATCCCTTGCAATAAATCTTCCTGTCTTCTAGCATAATTCCTCAGAAATGTATCTTTTCAAAGATTGTACTTTTTACTGCATATGTTGTAAAGAGCTCAACTTACTTTGCCAATCCATAAACAATAAGAGAAATTAGAGATGAGAGAAAAAGAGAAAAGAAAATAAGAGAAAGGAAACCAACTTTATGGAGTGTGTTTGTCTAAAACGTATGAGTGTAGAAGTTAGTACTGCTGGCCAGAGGAATTAGCCTTGTGTGTATATATATATATATATATATATATATATACACGTATATATATGTGTATATATATATGTATATCTCTATTGCTTAGTTTTTTCTTGCTATAAAGTATATTTCTATTGGCATTATGAATTATATTTTTACTCATTGTTCTACTTGTTTCTAGGATTCATTCCAGAAAATTCTGCTAGCCCTTTGTAAGCGTGCATCAGATACAAACAATATATACAAGAAGCACAGAGTTCTTACTATTTATCATTTCTTTGTTAGTCTATTACTTAAAGAAATAAAAGATGGTTTAGGAGGAGCATGGGCTTTTGTCCTCCGAGATGTCATTTATACCCTGATTCACCACATCAGCACCAGGTAAGCATGGTAATCATGCAGTGTTTGTCATATCTGTGCTCTCTTGTTCTTGCAACCTTTCATATCCATACTGCTCTTAATGTTCACTGATTTATAAAAAGAATTGAAATTTCCTGAACTTATACTGCTTTGCTTTGACAATTTTGGAATTTGAGATTAAAACTCTTACTAAAATGGGGAGTGCTTTGTGCTATCCTTGTATTTAATGTTCATTATACTGCAGAATTCCCAAACTATAATAGGCTATCAATCTGTAGAAATCAAAGCTGTTGGGAGATTCTGGAGATGAGAAAAGGGTTTGGGAATTTAAAGGACAGAGTTGAAAAATTAAAATTCTGGAGTTAAGTGCAAAGTAAGCACATTTCACATGTCTTCTGAATTTGTAAAGGGTGTTAACGTTTTTATTCTTGGTAGTAAGTGGCTAACAAGATGAGTGAATGTCAGTATATGTTACTGTAGCTTGTCTTCAAAGAAAATCTGTTCTTCATCAGCCATAAGATTTAAATTAAGATTCTTATTTTTCATGAGAGATATTTTCTAGATAATATCAAGCTACCCTTTGAAATTGAGTCATTTTTGTAATTTTTTTTATTTTTTTAAACTAATGGTTATGTGAAAGGGAGGAGGATACTGAGGGTATGTTTTCCACAATATTTTGTTTCTGTCAAAATGGTTCTGGCAAATAATTGAAAGCCTTTTTGATTATTTTGTTTTTTCCTTTTGATTATATATTCTTCTGCATGCATTTTAATCCATTTATGAGAGTGAGTCAGGCAACTTTTGTATGGTTTCAGTTCCCACATGTCTGCTGAGCTAAATCATTAAGAGTTGGTTGAATTGAAAAGGTTTAAGTTTAGAATCAGTTGATCCCACAAAGATTATTTGTATCACTCCTTTTCCTTTCTTCTTCCCTATTGCGTAATACGTTAATACTTGAGACAGTGACAGTTCGTGTTTCTTTAATTTCCCTTTTTGTTTCCTGTGGCAGACCTGTTGTCTTTAGAGATGTATCCGTGCGCAGCTTTTCCCTCTGTTGTGATCTTCTCCAGCGGGTTTGCCACACAGCAGTTACATGTTGCAATGATGCTCTAGAGAGCCACCTTCATGTGATTGTAGGAACACTGATACCCCTTGCTGTGGACCAGCCTATGATTCAGCCACAGGTACGTTTGAGTTGCAGTTGTTTGTATTTATCCCTTGTCCATTATCATTTAAGTTCTAGTTCAGTTTTTTATATGCTGTGTGAGTCTATAAAGCAATAACGTCGTGTTATTTGGCATTAACACTTTGCCTCTAATTTTTTAAATAAGTGTTCTACTTTTAGTACATCTGTGATGGCAAATGCCACATTCACTGTTTGTGACTTCTATGGCTTTAAGTGGGGATTGAGATGTATTTGCATCATAGTTGCTGAAGTTATTTTTTCACTACTTTCTAATTATTCAGCATTGTAAAGTTCTCTTTTTAGAGGTCAAAACTCTAATGCTGTCCCCGTATCTCTTATGTGTGCTCTGAATTTCTGGGTCAGTTTCAGACAAACCTGAACCAAGTTTAAAACCTTCAGGGTAAATTTCAGAAAACATGTTACCTTTGCAGGGGAGATGCAACAAATCAGTGGCACCACTAAAGAAAAGAGAGAGCAAAGGCAGTTGTAAGCTACTGGTGATGGCAAGTTGGTTAATCACTACAAGCTTTGCTTTCCTTCTGGTGATAATTAGTATATGTGACCTGCTGGGGATGGATTCAGTTAGATTCAGAGACTTCTAATCTGTAGCTGACTGTAAGAAGAGAGTATGCTTCTTGCACTGTAGTCCTCACATTTGCCTTCTGGCTTAATCTGGTCACGTTGTACAGTGTGCACCTTCTTGATGACCCTGTGCTGACCCCTTAGTATTTCTAGTTCAACTGTAGGTCTATGCTGATCCATCTGAAAATAACCTTGCCATCTATTTCCCCACTTCCCATCTATCACCACCAGATTTATAATATCTCTTTTCCAAACAGTTTTACATGTACAGATGTAGGGGCAGCTTATATACAATAAATAATACTTACATATCTTATATAAGCGTGTATATATGCAACTTCAGAAATGCAGACTTTATATCCTAAATAAGAAACATAGCTCAGAATTGTCTTTTGTTTTTTGTCTTTTTGATTTCCATTTACTTTTTATGTTCAGGTCTTAGGCCTGTTGAAGTATCTGGTGATAGACAATAAGGATAATGAATATCTCTACCAAGCAATCCAACGCTTAGATCCTTTTCCTGAATATCCTGCTTTTAAAGAGCTGCGAACAGCTCAACTGAAGATAAAATACAGTAAGGGACCATATTCTCTTTTAGAGGTAATGACATTTTAAACTGTATTTCTTGACACAGTGGTTTTTCAATACAAATTTTCAAAAGAAAAACAGTTTTTGAGTTATATGTATAGTTGAGAGATGTGAATTAAATGAGATTTTTTTTATTGCCTGTTCAGGAACGGATAGAGACTGTAGGTCTCCATTCTTATCTTGCATGTATTATTCTCCATATTGTGGACTGCTGAAAGCATTCTTTATTTAAAGCTTTTATTTATATGTTACATGTACTTAGAACAAAATGTTGTTTTTCAGGAAATTAATCGCTTCCTCTCAGTGAGTGTCTGTGGTTCACTGCCCTTAACACGTCTCGAAGGACTGTATGATTTACGCAAACAGTTGGAACAGTATAAGGATCAGATGAAGGACCTCCTGAAAATCTTTCAGGGTACAAATATCTGATAATGTGTTTTATTTCTTTTGTGTCTGGTTTTAGACGTGTAGCAATATAACTGTTCTAATTTGACATTGAATTATTTGTCCTAGTTTTTGTATGTTTAACAATGCAACTTTAATATGGTTTCACATGTGAAATAGAGTTGCATAGATTATTGATGCAGAATCTGAAATACATCTTGCAGAGTGTGTTATAAGTATTAAATGAAGTGTTATACGATTAACAGGTTGAAATGCCCATCCAGCTCTTGGAGTAGGGTCACATATGATTGTGAATGACCAGGATAGTGTACAGTATAGAAAAATTGGCTGCTTAATGAGTTTTGTTGTATATTAATCTCCCTGCTCCTTTAAATGTAATGAAGCTAAATTTGTGGAAAGGTATAGTATATTAGAAAGTAAATCTCACAGAAGTTTGAAAATGATAGATTTAGTTCAGTTGAACCTTGCCATATCCCAGTGTTCTATTTCAGCTCTTAGCCCAGTCCCAATTCTTTTCTGTTTTGGATTTCAGATGTTTGTAGCGAGGTCATTTTCTTCTCTACATCAAGTCTTCGTATGTTTGTGTTTCTGTTCAACTGGAAAATAAAAAGAGCTGATGTAATTCACTGTTAATAAGATTTGAGGAAGAACACTAGTCTGTCCTAAGGTTGTTATGTCCCCACATCTTGAATATCATCTACCATTTCAGTCTCAAAATTCTGCTTAAAAAGGGAGAAATATGCCAACAAGCTTTCATGGAACAACTTGCATCAGAGCAAAGCCTGAATAATTTAGGCTTTGTAAACAGTTTAAGTTATCTGACAGCAGTTATAAAACAAAAAAAAAATTACATTTTAATGTTTTTGTTGTTATTTTATTTTTTGTTTGATAGAAAAACCGGAAGATTCTGCAATGGTGAAGCTTGTGGTGAGCTTACTGCAGCTGTCCAAGATGGCAGTTAATCATGCAGGTGAAAAAGCAGTACTTGGTAAGTTCATTAGTCCCACAGATCTCAAAGGGCTGTCATTGCAAGCCAAAATTTGAAACTGTAGCAGTTCTCAACATTACTTCCCACTGCTGTTTTGCCTTAGCTGTTAGAGGTCACCATCACTAGAATGGTATATTTTCTTTTCAGTCACTGCTTGTAACAGCTTTGACCAATAATGTAAATTCTCATCAGTATAGATCTTAGTCTCTTCTGTACTCAATAGAGACATCTGCTTTTATGTGGGTTCATTAGTAGACTGAAAAACAGCAGGAAGAATGGAAGAGAATTTAACTGAAAATGTGGAAGGCATTTTTAGTGGAAATTAAAATAGTTGCTGTCCATCTTAAAGGCTGTTGTGCATCACTAAAATGATCTTCACCGTTTAAGTTGAGCACCAAACATGTTTTGACTGAAGCTAAAATCCTAATCCCCTCTTCTTCGAGAGGGATGTACATCCATGAAAGGGTTTTTTTCTGAGCTTTGATGTCTAAAACGGCTGTATACGTGCAATGAGAACTTTTGTCTTCATGTATGCTTTAATGTAAAAGATTAACAAGTGATGAATGCTGAGTAATTGCAACTCACATTTATTTCAGTATCATGCAGCATTCTTCAGCACCTCTGCTAGCTGTATGTTTCAGCCTTTTCTGTGCCATCTTTCCTTAGATGATTTGTTAAATGCAACCTATATGCCTTCAGTTTATTTTATTTGCTCTGGGTGTTAAAAGCAATGTTGTAGAAGATGGAGTGTTTTCAAGAAGCACAATGAGCATGAAGGAAAGAGCAATAAATAGATTTTTGTTCCTTTCTAATACAAATATATATATATATATATATATATATATATATATATATATCAGTGTTTTTTGGGTCATTTTTTCCTTGTATGTAGTCTTGTGTTTTTGTAAAAATTATTTGGAAGGTGAATTATGAACACACTGAATTATTTTTAAGTAAAATACAGGTAGTAATTCTTACTGTGATAACAGGCTTCTGTTTTGTGTTTATCATAGATTCATAGATTCATTAGGTTGGAAAGGACCTACAAGATCATCTAGTCCAACCATCCTCCCACCACCATCCCTACCCACCAAGCTACTAAATCAAATCCCTTAGCACCTCATCTAAACGCTTCTTGAACAGCGCTAGGGACAGTGCCTCAACCACCTCCCTAGGCAGGCCATTCCAGTGCCTGACCACTCTTTCAGAGAAAAAATTTTTCCTCAAATCTAATCTAAATCTTCCCAGGTGTAACTTGTGGTGATTCCCTCTCGTCCTGTCATTAGTTATCTGGGAGAAGAGGCCGAGCCCCTCCTCACCACAGCCTCCCTTCAGGAAGTGGTAGAGTGCAATGAGGTCTCCTCTGAGCCTCCTTTTCTCCAGACTAAACAATCCCAGCTCCCTCAGCTGCTTCTCGTAAGACTTGTGCTCCAGACTCCTCACCAGTTTTGTTGCCCTTCTCTGAACACGCTCCAGGGCCTCAATGTCTCTCTTGTAGTGAGGGGCCCAAAACTGGACACAGTACTCGAGGTGTGGCCACACCAGAGCTGAGTACAGAGGGATGATCACCTCCCTGCTCCTGCTGGCCACACTATTCCTAATACAGGCCAGGATGCCATTGGCCTTCTTGACCACCTGGGCATACTGCCGGCTCATGTTGAGCCGAGCATCAACCAACACCCCCAGGTCCTTTTCCTCTATACACTCCTCAAGCCATTCTGCCCCAAGCCGGTAGCATTGCATGGGGTTATTGTGGCCAAAGTGCAGGACTCGGCACTTGGCCTTATTGAACCTCAGCCCAGCTGTTCAGCCTATCCAGATCCTGTTGAAGGGCCTCCCTACCCTCAGGCAGATCGACACATCCTCCCAACTTGGTGTCATCCGCGAACTTACTGAGGGTACACTCAATCCCCTCATCCAGGTCATCAATAAAGATATTAAACAAGATGGGCCCCAATACTGACCCTTGGGGGACACCACTTGTGACAGGACGCCAGCTGGACTTAACTCCATTAACCACTACCTGCTGGGCACAGCCCTCTAGCCAATTCTCAACCCAAAGAAGAATGAACCTGTCCACACCACGGGCTGCCAGTTTCCCCAGGAGAATACTGTGGGAGACCATGTCAAAGGCTTTGCTGAAGTCCAGGTAGACTACATCAACAGCCTTTCCCTCATCTACCAGTCTGGTCACCCAGTCGTAGAAGGAGATGAGGTTGGACAAGCACGACCTGCCCTTTGTGAACCCGTGCTGGCTGGGTCTGATCCCCTGATTGCCTTGCACGTGCCATGTGATCTCCCTCAAGATCAATTGCTCCATAACTTTCCCTGATACCGAGGTCAGGCTGACAGGCCTGTAGTTCCCCGGATCTTCCTTACGGCCTTTCTTGTAGATGGGAGTCACATCGGCAAGCCTCCAATCTTGTGGAACCTCTCCAGATGACCAGGAACACTGATAGATGGCAGAAAGTGGCTTGGCAATCACCTCTGCCAGCTCCCTCAGCACCCTTGGGTGGATCCCATCTGGCCCCATGGACTTGTGGCAGTTCAGATGGAGGAGCAGGTCTCTGACTGTCTCTGCTGGGATCACAGGGGGTGTATTATGCGCTTCATCCCAGACTTCCAGGTCAGGGTGAAAAGTATCCTGAGGATAACTGACCTTTCTATTAAAGACAGATGCGAAGAAGGCATTGAGAACCTCAGCCTTTTCCTTATCCTCTACGGTTACATTCCCTGCCGCATCAAGTAAAGTAGGGAAATTCTCCTTAGTTCTTCTTTTACTGTTAATACATTTGTAAAAGGATTTTTTGCTCTCTTTTACTGCAGTAGCCAGACTAAGTTCAAGCTGGGCTTTTGCATTTCTAACTTCCTGCCTGCAAATCTTGGCAAGTTCTCTGTAGTCTCCCCAAGTAGCCTGTCCCATCTTCCAGAGGACATAGACTCTCTTTTTCTCCCAGAGTCTCAACAAAAGATCCCGGTTCATCCACACTGGCCTTTTTCCCCTCCAGCTTGACTTATGGGACTCAGGGACAGCCTGCACCTGTGCCTTTAAGATTTCCATCTTGAGGAGGACCCAGGCTTCCTGGATCCCTTTACCCCTCAGGAGCGAGTCCCAAGGGACCCTTGCAGCAAGAGTCCTGAACAGGTCAAAGTCTGCCCTCCAGGAAGTCCAAGGTAGCAGTTTTGCTAGTCACCCTCTTGACATCACCAAGAATAGCAAACTCTACCATTTCATGGTCACTCTGGCCAAGACAATCCCCAACCTTCACATCTCCTGCTAGTCCTTCTCTGTTATTGAAGGGCAGGTCTAGCAGGGCACCTCCCCTGGCAGGTTCTTGCACCAGCTGTGTCAGGAATCTATCTTCCACACACTCTAGAAGTCTCATGGACTGCTTCCTCTGTGCAGTATTGTATTTCCAGCATATATCAGGGAAGTTGAAGTCCCCCATGAGAACAAGTGCTGGCCATTGTGCAACATCTATTAGTTGCTTGTAGAACACCTCATCTGTCTCTTCATCCTGACTAGGCAGTCACCCTTACAGACCATCCCACTGATCCTTACCCATAGACACTCCACTTGGTCATTTCCAACCTCAAGCTCTTCAACATCAAGACACTCTTTGATATCGAGAGCTATGCCACCACCCATTCTTCCCCGTCTATCCCTTCTGAAGAGCTTGTAACCATCAATCCCAGTACTCCAGTCATGGGAGGGGTCCCACCATGTTTCCGTAATAGCGACGAGGTTGTAGTTAGCCTGCCTCACAATGGCTTCAAGCTCATCTTGTTTGTTGCCCATGCTGCGTGCATTGGTGTAGATGCACTTCAGCTGAGACATCTGCCTCACCCTTTACTCCAGCACAGCCCCCCTGGGCTCTTTACTGGAGAGCCCTGTTTTATCCCCTTTATCATACCCCTAGGGAATGAAAATTGGGTTCTCCTAGTGGCTGTGTTTCTGACCTTTTGCCCTCAGTAACTTGGACACAAGCAAAAATAAAATCTGTTATCTCATTCAAACAAAATCCTGAATTTGTACAAAATTCGGAGCCATACATACTATCAGAAAATTGCATTAGGACGCATAACTGTGTTATTGATGAGTTATCTTAATCTGTGAAAATTGTATGTACACTTGACTTTAATCATACAGCTCCTCAAGTGATTGTTAATGTTTGTAGCCTTTATCCCATCACAGTTTTGTTAATGCTTTATGCAGATCAAGTTGTCACAACAACTTTTTAGGGCAATTCTTTGTTTTAGTGTGTGTAAGAATTCAAAATTACCTTCATTGCAGAAGCTGTTGGAAGTTGCTTGGGAGAAATAGGTCCCATGGATTTCTCCACTATAGCTCTTCAACGTGCTGAAAATGCACTGGATTCAAAAGCAGTGGACTTGCTTGAAGATAAAAAACTTCAGTGGGTTTTCATAATGTTAACTCATATAAATACCGCTCTAACAGATAATTGGTGAGTGTGTTCAGTTCATTTTTGTTCAAAGCTTATTAGGGGCCATTAAGCTATATACTGTTCACATCTGCAAATGCGTTTAGATTGTGCCTGTTAGTACTGAAAGGCGTGCTTCCTCAAGGCTCAGATTACTTACTCAGTCAAGCTAGAAGTTGTCTGCTTAAGATTCTCTGGTAAGAATCTCTTCTGTGTAGAAGAGGTTAGTAACGTTGTAGTGCAAATCCTGAGGCTTTTCTTTAAAGCAAAAGATGGGATGGCATATCCTATTCACAAACATTTTCTCATTCGACACGCATGTTAGATTATGTAATTCTTTGACTTGCATACTTACAAAGGTGACTTTGAAAGTGAAACAGTTAAACGGAATTATTAATCATAATATTCTCTATGCTATTATTTCAGTATTGATGTTAGAGCTGCTGCTGTTTCCTGCTTGAAAAACATATTAGCCACCAATTCTGGCAGTGAATTTTGGGAAGTTTATAAGAATAAAGGTGATCCCATGTTAATCTATCTTCAGCCTTTCAGAGTGTCTAAGAAGAAGGTACATCTTTTGATACACCTTATTTATATGATATAAGGGTAGAGAATGCATAGAAATAAGTATAAAAAAAGCAAATATGAAAATATTTATTGAAATAGACATTATTGACTTCAAGGCTTGATCTTTTCTTCTGTCTGATTGCAAATGCTGATATTTTTGTACATTTCCTATTTTTGGGGGGTTTCTTTATGTAGGAAATTACCAGTTGAATTTCAGAAAAGTGCATGCTTTCATGACTAGACAGACATTTTCTTTCTGATTACCTACTTTATAATCCATTCTTTCTTCGGATTCCATTATTTGATGCAAAAACTTGGTGGAAAATAGGTCAGAAGGTGTTTTGTAATTAACCATGTATCAGACATTTCCTAATTTTCTAACTTTCGATTTGCAATTTAAATGTAGCATCTAATGTGGTCTTGTTGGTGTTATTACCGTTAAAGTTTTTATTTTTAATATTTTCAGATTTCTTTGTGAATTGTTACATTTAATGAGCAAAGTTGATCAGTAAACTAATGCACAGTCCATGTTTAATTGTACTGATTTGTGCACTTTGCAGAATTTTTTTTTAAATGATGCATTTATTTATATTTGCAGTATATACTTTTTTCCTTCTAGGTTTTGGCAATGCCAGCTAATGATTCAGAGGCTTCTTCAGAAACTTTGGATGACACAAACTTGTGGATTCCTCTGGGAGAAAGTCATGAGACCTGGATCAAGAACCTAACCCGTTCAATATTGGACAGTGGAGGCGTACAAAATGAAGTTCTTATGTTAATGAAGCCACTGTGTGAGGTGAGCTGAATGATAGATGGACCTCTGTGGATGATGTACAAAATTATGAGATCACTCAACTAGATTTCAAATAGTAATTTCTACTATTAAGTTGAATTGTATACAATTTTCTCAATAGTAAATTGGGTATTTTACTGTCAGATACTTCAGATACTCATTAAATACATTCTTGAAATACAAGTTTTGGGTGACAGTTGTAATCACATCACCTCTACATGATTATATTAACCAAAGGCTAGTATAGTTCTGTTGATGGTTGCATATTTTTATATACCTAATTCTCTTTCTTAAGTATTTTGTGTTTGTTTTGAATAGTTTGCAGTCTTGTGTCTGAATTGGTGCATTTCAGTTTTCAGTAAGAAAGTAGAGTGGCCATGAGGCTCTTGAGTTTGGTTATAACCTGAGTAAAAAGGGCTTATGATTCCTTTACTTAGTAACTTCTGTGCATAATTATATTCTAGGTGAAAACGGACTTGAGTCAAACTTTGCTTCCATATCTGATTCATGACATCCTTCTTCATGATTCAGATGAATCTTGGAAAAATAGTTTGTCAGTTCATATACGGAAGTTTTTTACTGCCTGTTGCAGATTTGCCTCATCTAGTAGATCTGCTACGCCACCAAATTCTGACCCAGGTAATGTTTCAATATTTTTCTTTCAGCTGAAATAGGGATTCTACTCTTAAAAAAGTTATTGTCTTCTGACTTTGAATATGTGATGCACACTTGTAGGCAGACAGAATTCTAAAAGCTTTTGTCCAATTATTTGATTAGTAGAGGTATCTGTGATTTTGAAGCTTTTTCTTTGACAGGACACAAGTTGTTTATTCTCTATAGCCACTTTCCTTATTCACAACTGAGTAATGTTTATTACTTGCTGAATTCAGATGCAAGACTAAAACTTGGACTGTGTCTTAAAATAACTTAAGGGGCAGTTTATTTTCTGTCTTTACTAAAAAAAAGTGTGAATAAAGGCAATTTTCATTTAGATTTTCCCCTTGGATAAAAGTTAACTCTTGCTTGAACATCTACCTGATGTTGGTGTTGGTCATTAAAGAGGCCTTTTTCATTCCAACAGAAAGAGCTGTAATCCAAAAGGACTGTAGCTGAGTTTGAGTAAGGCACTAAGTTCCATTTGAAAGAAAGTACTGTTTTGGTGTATTGAAATAGACTGAGATTTATTGGTCTTCCTTTTAGACTGGGAATATAACTTTGAATTGCTCTGTCTCACTGTAGTGTACCTTCTAGTCAAGCTGACAACTGTCCTTTCAAACTAGATTGTGGTTGCAGTGAGCAGAAATCTGTCTAAAAAGATCTCCATTATTAGACTGTGGGAATGATATAATATGACTGAACTGATTTTCAGGATCTGAAGTCACGTGTTACTCTTAGCTGAGCCTGGCCCTTACTTGACACAAACACAGCAATTTCATGATAATATTCTTTTTTTTTGTTCAGTAGCTACTCTACCATATCTTTCAACTCCATCCTTCGCTAAAGGAATGAATCAGAACAGTGTCTTTACAGGCAAGTCATACAAGCTTCAGGTTGCTGTAGAATTGAAGGGAAGGCTTCAGTTTACACTGAGGTTGCTGTAAATTAGCTTAATGATAGTATATATAATTTAAGGTTCTTTTTGAAGATTCTGCCTAGCATGGCCATAAAGACTAGATCAGTATCCCTGCACATTTTTGAAAACAGACAACAAGTTTTTATAAACTTCCAGTTAGTTCAGAATCAGGTGTGAAAAAATGATAGAGATCTCTTCAAACGTGATTCTGTGCACATCATATTACTGAGACAGAAAATGCAACATAAAGGACTCTTATGAAATATGCTCATTATTTTCTCTTTTTATATATGTCCTAGAGCAAGAAGCCCACGTTCTTAGAAGTTTGGATAAAGTATCTCGACGAACCATGCTTGCTGTTGTTGATTACTTAAGGAGGCAAAAGAGGTGACTTATGGCTTTCCAAAATGTTTGGCTTTAATTATGTCTTAAAATCTGTTGGTGGTCTAGATTAAAGAAGAAAAGTCTGGTAAAGAAGATGTTTCTTAAAAGAATACAGATTTAGTAGTGACCTTGTATTTGTTATGGAAAAAACTAGCTAGCTTTAAACTGCATTAACTATGCTGAAAGAGTTTTCTGAAAACTTTTGGTGTGATAAACTTTTTGTCATACAAGATTAGGATTTGGGGACTAAGGTGATGTTAGCCTTTGGAAGATTTTATAGTTGAGCTGGATTTATTTTCTTTAACATTAGAGAGAAGGCCTCTTGAAACAGTATTAAAGTCTTTTTTTATCAGATCTCTTTCAGGTACAGTTTTTGATGACAGCTTCTGGCTAGATCTGAATTATCTTGAGGTTGCTGTAGCAGCACAGTCTTGTGCTGCTCACTTCACAGCCCTACTCTATGCAGAAATCTATGCAGACAAGATAAGTATAGACAAACAGCAAGAAAGGTAAGCCTTGGGAATTGCAGCTTCTTGAAAAATTCTTATTGTAAAATTGATCATGTTTCACATGTCCCAGTATTGTTTTATTATGTGAAAAGTCACTGAAGCTTTAAAATAAATGCTCAGGCTTTTGTACTGACATTTAAAATGTTTCTAACAGTCCTTCAAAATGATCCCTACCTTCCAAGTTTGCTAGATGTAGCACTCACAAAATGATTGTAATTTTAATTACTAAGCAGAAAGAATTTGTGTGTTCTGGAGGAAGCTGGCTAAAGCTAATACTTTATTTAATCTTGCTTTTTGAATGAAACACTTTTCAGGTTCTTTTTCTAATAATTGATAGTGTACCAGTGGTTAAATTATGTCCAAAAGTGAAGTAAGGGGAGAAGGAAACCACAGAATTATGGCCAGAATTGTGCAGTTTTACCTTCATTCATAATTTCTAGTGTAGAGCTCATCTTCTACTGATCCATGTGGAAGGAGCTTTAAAATATAAAGCACAGTTGTCTTTGTCTTCTGCTTTAGCAAGATCCAGTATGGAACTAATTTACTGGCTAGATTTCTGCCTGCAAATAACCCTAAGTCAGAGAACATATAATGAGAATATGGTTTTAAGATGTCCTATGGTTGTTTCTACTCTTTCAGAGAAGAGAGCATTTTTGCTTCAGGCACTCACAAAAGCAAATTAGCAATTTGATTTAATAAAAATTAGACATTATGTACTTCCTGGGGGTGGAAAAAAGCCAAAAAACAACAACCAAGACAAAAAAAACCCACACTCTTGATATTGAAATTCTTTGATGTTAATATTCTCAATTCAGTTGATGTATTTTGCCATTCTGGTAAGAGCCATTTTGAATAACTAAGAAACATAACAGTAGTAGTGATCTTGCATTTGGTGTATGTGCCTTAATGTTAAGTGTTATTGCTATAATGTTAAGTGTTCTTTTTGCATTTCTTTAGTTCTTTGTATGAAAATACATTTATCTTTACCAGTTCAAACATTTCTTGTAGGTCTTCCTTTAAGGCAGCTAAAAGTTTGACATTTGAAGAAGAAAGTGAAAAATCAACTATCGCTATTTTGAGTGAAAAAAGTAAAGAAACTGGCATAAGTTTACAGGTATATCTGTGTGCTTAATAATCTTTGAGCTTATTTGTATAAATACAGTTGTATACATTTGTATAAATACAGTCTCATCTGAGCTAAAGATTAGTCTAGTTGAATTTTCAAATATAGTTTTTCAAGTTCTACCTTTTGTTCAGAGTGAACTCAATGGCCTTGACAGACATGTTTAATGCAGTGTTTGTTCACGTGAAACACTCAATGGTGGCAGATTTTCAACTACAGCAAAGTGGACTTTGTTCCCAAAAAAGAGCTGACCTTATGGTGGTAACCAGCCGAATAGAGTACTTCTGTTTGGTCATATAGAAAAATGCTAATTAAAAACAGTGACCTATTGTAGCAAGTTGTGGTAACTTCAGAAGTACAATTTCTTACAAGCCTTACTGAATAAAGTCTGACTCAGTAGCCATAAATTCTGATTCAGTAGCCCTTTTGAGGATACTTCTTTCATTAGTTCATTATTCTAGAGATATTCTAGAGAAATTACATAGTTCCAAGTTTTGCTATGGTACAAAGTTTTCTTTCATTGATGATATTACTGAGATATCGCATAAAGGAAAATCAATCAATGGTAACAACAAATTACATGGAAGGGACCTGTATTTATAAATATATATGGTATGTATAAAATTCACTTGAACTAGTTCCAGGAAAGAACTCTTCATTTTATGGTGTATGTTTTAGGACCTTCTCATGGACATATATAAAAGTATTGGAGAACCTGACAGTCTCTATGGCTGTGGTGGAGGAAGAATGTTACAGCCATTAGCACGGTATAATTTGTTAATGATCTTGTATTCTTTAAAGTCATTGGTTTCATTCCTTACTAAGGAACTTAAATTTAAAAGTTCTTTTTAACTTATGATAGGATAAGAACATATGAGCATGAAGCAGTATGGGATAAAGCTCTTCTAACATACGACCTTGAGGCAACCCTCTCTCCATCTACTCGCCAGGCAGGGATAATAGAGGTAATTCTATTTTTTAATAGGAAATGAATGTAGGAATTGATACCTGCTGTATTCAGTCATTCATTCACTAAAAGCAAGATTGTTTAGGACTCAAAGATCTCTTTGGTGATCAGATCCAGTCTTCTGTCATTATAGGTAGCCAAGATATATGATGTAAGACAAAAAATATTTGTCCTGAAAACACCAAGGCTTATTGTGCTTTTGTCACTCACCCATGATCTCTATCTTGGCTCATGAAATGTTGTGTGTTAAACATTAATGTTAAATAATTCAAAATTTAATTTTATACACAGTTTGGACAGCTCCTGCAATGATGGAATATAAAAAGTAATTGGTTATTTTTTTCTTCTGATTCTTTTAACATCCACATTATGGCCACCATCTTACTGAAACTTGTATCTCATATGAAATCAGTACATGGAGTTGATGTTGTCTTGTTTTGATGACCTAAACAATGTTGCTTTTTTGTCCTAAAAATGTTTGCATCACTTCTGTAATAACACAGGCACATCTGCATTACACTTCATTTGATCTTGTGTTACTTTTCTAACTATTTAGCATCACTGCTAAACTTACACAACATTTGCCAATTCATATTAGCTTAACATATAATGTGGATAAGTGATCACAGTTATAAAATCATGATGGCTTTCAAGTGGATAGGAATTAAACAGTTGTAGGAAACTTCTTCAAATCCCCACTGGAAAAGAACAGTAAACTCAGGCTTACTATGTATGAATAATGGAATGGAGAAATGTGAGCAGATAGTTCATTTCAAACACGTCATGAAAATTTTATTTCAGAGAGTGCCAGTGACAGTAGTAATAAACCATTTTCTGAGTTTGTGGGTGTTAATAATGTGATTAGTAGTTATGTTATTAAAAGCTTTTTATGTTGAGTTGAGAAGTTTTTATGGTTCTGCCTTACCAGAAGTTTCTTACGTTTCTTTGTTACCAAAGGTAAAACAAATCCTTTTAAAAAACATTTCAGATTATCAAAGGAGGAAAAGCAGCTTTCATTGACTTTGTTAATTACAGGCTTTGCAGAAGTTTGGGCTTTGCCACACTCTTTCCATGTATTTAAAAGGACTGGAACATGAAAACACTGAGTGGTGTGCAGAACTCCAGGAGATACGCTACCAGGCTGCGTGGAGGAATATGCAGTGGGACAGCATCTCATCTGTCAAGTAAACCAACTTCCTTTTTTTGCTTTCTTGAGAGAAAGACAGTGGTTTCAGTTCCAAGCAGGAGACATTAGAATATAATTTCTGCAATGCAGGTCACCTTCTTTATTTTAATCACCGAACTAAATGCCACCGTTTTTACTTAGACCTATTTTATATGTACTTCATTTTGTATTATCTTCAGTTATTTCCTGTTTGTTCATATCCTTTAACTCTCTTCCGAAGTGAAATTTTATGTTTTTACTCAGACAGTAGAAGTGTCTTAATTATGTATGAGAGTTACATACTCTATTTTTTAAAAATTTATAAGCAAATGAGAAAGATACTTATCAGTAAGCCATGAAAGGTTATCAAGAAATGAATAAGAAAACAAGCATTGATTTGTAGCTACTTCATCATAAGTATCAATCCCTCCCCATGTGCTGTGAAGTCTAGCAGCATCCTGGCTTGTATCAGAAGCAGTGTGGCTAGTAAAACTAGGGAGGTGATTGCCCTTTTATACTCAGCTTTGTTGTGACCACATCTCAAGTACTGTGTTCAGTTTGGGGCCTGTTTCTACAAGAAAGATATAGAGTTGTTGGAGAGCCCCAAAAGAGGGGAAGTGGAGCCATGAAGAGTCTGAAGAACAAGTCTGATGAGGAACAGCTGAGAAAATTGGGATTATTTAGCATAGAGCAAAGGAGGGACAGGGAGTTGGATCTTCAAGTCCATCAGTCTCTTTGTCATCTTAGTGGCCATCTTACTGTCTATTACTCTAACATCTTTCTTCCACCCTTTTCTCTTTTTTCATTTTAAAATAATTTCTGAAGTTAAACTTAAAAAATGCAGATACTGAATTAAAGATGCATACATACTGTAGTGTATCTTCCAGCACAATACCATAAAAAATAAATTATGATCAAGTTTTTATTGTGCGGTTGTTTTTGTCTTATATTTACCTAAGCTCCGGTGTTCCAAATGTTTTGACTTTAATGTTCCTTCTTTCCTTAAAAGAACAACTTTGAATTTATAAAACACGAAACTAATTTGAAATTTAAAATGTTACATTATAATTTTTGTCATGTGGAACAGCAGTTTATCCAGCCATAGATAATGTTCTCATAAAATATTCATCTTAAAGACAAAACTGACTTCTTTGCAGAGATTTCCCCTTAGTTTTGTTATTTTTGTTTTGTTTTTGAGGAATGAAACAGGAGGACCAGGGTACCATGAATCGTTGTATGATGCTCTTCAGTCTTTGCGAGATAAAGAATTTTCTACTTTTTATGACACTCTTAAAGTTGCCAGGTAAAAAGAAAACAAAAATAAACCATCTGTGTCGATATTCTGCTGTTAAAGGAGGTGGAGAGAGTATATGTGTATGTGCATGTGTGTTTGTTTGAAGTCACAGATTCTTTGTAAAAGCTATTACAAGGCTTTTGTGGGTTTAAATTAAGACTCTTTCATAGAATAATAGTAGTTCTTCTGGACTGTAACTTAATTTTTTTTTTAACTTGTGCCTGTACAGTTTGTGTGTTTATTAGAAATACATTTCCATTAGTATGCATCCGTTAGTATCCCTTATCTAGCAGTCCTCTTTAAATGGGTTTAGATCCTGACTAGGTTTTTTCATGTCAGCTGTTACATATACTTTATGTATATTTGTCATATTTTCATTTATTGCCAAACATTTTTTTTTTAATTTAATGGTACTACAAAATCATATTTGCTGTTTAATTTTTGTTCACCGTGGAAATTACGTTGTGGATATCTGGAATTCTTTTTAGATATTAAAAACTGTAGCCAATTAAAACATCACTATTTATCTGTTAAATCCATAGGGTGAATGAAGTAGAAGAGCTGTGCAAAGGCAGTCTGGAGTCTGTGTACACGTTGTATCCAAGTCTCTGCAGATTGCAGCTAATTGGAGAATTGGAAAATATAGGTCTGCTGTTTTCCAGGTATCTTTAAAGCATTGTTTTGTGCTGCTTTTCCAGTTCTCTGAATACCGATGATCGGGTCTAGTACACAAATGAAGTGACCTCTCCAGATTTTATTCCTAAACTTTTCACACTCCTCCTTAAAAAGTTACGGATTTTAACTTTGCAACGGGAACACAGATACGGATGCTTTCTGTTTCCAGAATGGATTTATTCCTGGTCTTGTTTTAATTATTTGGTACTTTCCCACTATTATACTTTATCTTATATATATATATCTTATATCTTATATCTTATCCCACTTACATACTGTAACTGTTCCTTTGTTTTGAGTTCCCTGGTGTACCTCAGGGCAGCAGCCCTGTCTCTTAGCTTTTAGTCTGCTGAAATAACTGAGTATTCTCTCCCTGTGATTCTACTGAAAGTTGCTTTGGTTTGAACCACTTTTATCATAGAGCAGTATTACCATCAGCATTCCAGCTAAACTCTTAACATTGCTTTTTAGTAGTGCTATTAATATCATATTTTTTTCTGCTGTAGTTGTGTGAGTTTGATTGTTTACAGGTATTCTATAGTCATTTAGCATGTCAGGAGTATTACAAACGTTTGTACTTGCACTTAATGAACTATCAACTAAGAAGATCATGTGTACAGTGAAAGCCTGTACTGGTAAAATGGCACAGAATTTGAATTTATTCTTATTTTAATCTGTATGTGAGCTGTAGAACAAAATGGGAATTCTTCAAGTAGCCCAGTGACTGTGTGCATGTGATCCCCTTTGCTGATGGTTTTCAAAACTACTTCTCGAGTTTACTGTTGTTTCTCATCTTGCATTTCACAGGTATTTAGCAGGAATTAATAACAGTTCTTTTCCATTTTGCTAATGACTGCAGACCTGCTACTACTCAACAACTGAATGATATTTATTTGAAATGGCAGAGACAGTCCCAGCTTCTGGAGGACAGTGACTTCCGTTTCCAGGAACCTATCATGGCACTGCGCACTGTAATTTTGGAGATCTTGCTTGCAAAGGAGAATGAAAATGACAAAAGAGAATGTATTAAAGACATTCTCACCAAACATCTCGTGGAGCTCTCTAAATTGGCAAGAACTGCTAATAATACTCAGGTAACAAATTCCAGGAATTCAGTGATGGATGTTTAGTTCTACGGTTTGTAAACAGCACTAGAGAATTAGAACTGTGTTCTAATTTTATTCAATGAAATGATTTTTGGAGACTTAAAACATGTAGAATGTACTCATTGTATTTGTTGGCGTATTTTCTAATTTTTGCTCACAGTGTAAGCCACTTTCTGAAGAAGATAATATAGAAATGAAGTTTTTATAAAAGAGTGTTCTTAGGACTCTATTACTTTTCTTTTGTAGAGTATTACATATCCATTTTTCACTTGCACGATATTGTTCTAGTTTTCCAGATTACACCTGCAGAAAGAACTCTATTGGATCAGTTTTTTTAGTGTTATCTTTGAGGATTTATGTCCTGACAGCATGGTGGTTTCTGCAGCTGCCCTTGCTGAAAACGTTTAAGATCCAGAGTTAACTCGTGGTCACTCTAGCTAATGCATCTGGAATAGTAACTCAACAATAATTTACAGAGCAAGCTTTCCTCAAATAACCTCTGTAGGAAATAATTCCAGTTAAATATATAACCTGGGAAGGTGATTAACTCATATGGGGAAGTACATTAAAATTTGCTTTCAGAATGTTTCTAACTATTTCAGTGAATAATGATTTAATTAATAGAAGTCTTCGACTTCATAAAATAGTGTGGTTTTCTCAGCGCCTCCAAAATCGTTTGGGAAATTATCTTTTTAATATATTCTTTTAATCTTTTGCTTACCCAGATACTAACAATATGCTGAGGAGTGTCCTGTATGAGTTAATGTTTTTTACTTTGATTTTTAGTTATAGAAGAAAACAAATTAAAATTGAGATGTTATATTTGAGGAGGTTTAGAAGGTTTTGGCATACTGAGCCAATGCATTTACGGAAACACTAGCATTCCAGTCTTTTCAGTGCTGTAGGTCACATACAGCTTTGGGGACATACTTTTGGGCCTTTCAAACCATGTGATGTTTAAAACATTCATGTTGATATTTCATTTTGGGGTTTGTGAAATTCAGTTCTGTATTCTGCTTTTGTTGCAAGCTGGGATTTTGTTCAAGTTTGTGGAAAGATTGATTTATATTTTCCCTTGGAATACATACTTAATATTAGATAGAATATGCTGCAAATGCAGAACAAATTAAGTAAAACTTGCTATAAGATCCATATATTTTACTTAAAGAATTGTTAATTAACTTTTTTTTCCCCCCCAGCTTCCAGAAAGAGCTATGTTTCAGATCAAACAACACAACCCAACACAATATGGAGTTTCTGAATGGCAACTAGAAGAAGCTCAGGTTTTCTGGGCTAAGAAGGAAGAGAGCCTTGCTCTGAATATTCTTAAAGAGTTGATAAAAAAATTGGATGCAAATTGGTTTCAGGTATGTGCTATGTAATGTGGTATCTTATGGAAATTAACTTATTTAAAATCGTATTTTTGTTTTTCCCTTGGAATAAAATGAAAAGGTTGTCTGTAGTATCTAAAAATCTATTTTTCAGTCTCAGGATGTGTGAAAGCAAAAAAAATCTGTACTAGCAAATTGTAACAAAGAATTTCAGAGGGATTCTATACAAGTTGCAAGTATCAGAATTCATTATTTAGCATCCAGTGCCACCGCTGTGATATTTGTAGCTATTTAAATTCAGATAGCAATTAATTGATATCAATTTCCCTTGATAAAAGGAAATTAACATGTTATATACAATGTTGTCTGATAGAAGTATATCTTCTTCTTCTGTGCCAGTTATTAAATAGAATCATGTCTAAACAGAACTGTTTAAGTATATTATGTTGGGAATACCATACATGTTTTTCTTACAGGATAAAGATTTTGTCCTTTGTTTTATCTAAGTGTGTGTGTGTGTATATATATATATATGCATGTGTATTTATATCTATATATACACATTATATATATATATATATATATGTTTAGGTTAGATGTTAGGAAGGAATTCTTTGCTCAGAGAGTGATGAGGCACTGGCACAGCTGCCCAGAGAGCAGCTCCCATCCCTGGAGGTGTTCAAGGCCAGGTTGGATGGGCTCCTGGGCAGCCTCAGCTGGTGGGGGGCAGCCCTTCTCATGGCAGGGGATTGGGATGGAATAGGCTTTAAGGTCCCCTCCAACTTAAGCCATTCTCTGATCTTTGAATCCTCCATCATTTTCTAATACCGTGGCATTTGAGTTTTATGTTGTGCTTCTGCAAATGGAATCTTACCTCAAACAGGGAAATAATGTGGTCAGTCTTAACTAAGATTCAGAGCCACTTGCTCAAGTTATTTTAGATCCTTTTGCAATATTCTTGAAAAATTATACCACTTGATGTGAAGCATACACTACATTCACATCTCCAGGTCAGAATACATAAACTGAAAGGAAAAAAAACCTGTCTTGTCTCAATAGTGGACAACATGAAATTACTATAGAAAATATTTGAAGAATAGTTGAGCTCTGTGTAGCCAGAGTGCTCCTCCCGTCTGATTTGTAGTGAAAGGACCAGAACCAGAGGTACTTTATTTGTAATTCCTTTTGATGGTTTGCTGTACCACGAATTTGTCCAGTCTTCTTTTCAGTGTAAGTTTTTAATATCCAAGAAAACTTTCTCACAAGGATATTTTATGGCTTAATTCTCATTGTCTTAAGAAATTATAACTTGCTTTTGTTCAGTTTGAGCCCTCATCTTCATTCAGTGCTCTGATCTTGAAAAATAAATAATCATACGTTCACTGATTCGGTTCCCCGTATTGACGTAATGCTTGTTCTCTTTTGACTTATGTGATTGCTTTATGGGTCAGTTGATAATGGCATCCAAGAATGTTCTAGTTTCACCTTTCAATATTATATTTACCGTGTTCACATAGGGAGGTTTTCTCTTTGCTCTGTCTATGAGCACTTATTCACCAAGTTTCCATGTAGAAATCTGCCTGAAAAATGTAATGGTCACACGTACTCGGCACAATACCTGATCTTTCTTACATTGTCCACAGTGGTCATTCAAATTAAACGGGTATATTAGAAATAACTATTCTGTAAACACACTCTGAATTTATTTGATTTTTATTTAATGTTGTCATTATTTTATTGTTTTTCATTGCTCGAACTGTCAGGCGTTTTAAAATAAGTACTGTCATAATGCGATTAAGTTACTGACTACTATGTGTGTGGAGAGTATATGGTGCTGTAGATGCATTACATGCAATAAACCTAAGTGACTAAATTATGTTTAGTGGAGTGAAAAGTTTTATAAATTTTCTGTCTAATGTGTCTGTGTTTTCAACAATTGATGCCTTCTTTTTTTCTTTTTTTTCCTCCCCAAAATTTGTTTTCATATAGGTGGAGAATGATCCTCACCTGAAACTGATGTATACAGAGTGTCTGAGGCTGTGTGGAACCTGGTTAGCAGAAACATGTTTGGAAAACCCTACAGTCATCATGCAGAAATACTTAGAGAAGGTGCATTCAGTCTTTGAAATGCTCAGTCTTTGAGATACTGCTGTTTTAAGATATTTTGTTAAAATGTCAAGTCCATTTTACAATTCAGCCTTTATTTTTCTGGTCAAAAATACAGATTAGTAGCTTAAAAAACAAACAAACCTTGTAGTTTCAGAAAGCATTATATACCACTGTAAACTTACAAAGTATTTACAGTATGATTTTTAGAATTTGCAGTGAAACGTCTATTAATATTTGCTTATAATGTTTGCCTTTTTCCTTCCACCCCATTCCCATCCTTTCACCTTCTAGACAGCTCCTTGACTTGATCATATTTACTGTATGGGGATTGTATTTGTAGCAGTTTCATCCCAGGTGGTAGAAAACCTTGCACTAATGCTTCAAAGTACTGACATTTTTTTTCTATCTTAGACATAGCTGTTTTTATCTTCCACTTTCTACATCGCTTCATCATTCTGGTAGTTCGAATCAGTGACTTTCACATACTGTTTCTTCTCTTTTTGGCACTTTCTGACTATTCTCTCTTTTTTCTTACTCTGTTTCGATACAAGGTTGTAAAACTTCATGCCTAGTTACTCTAAAAGTAGGTTGTACTACAAAAATAGCCTGATAGTTTTATTTTGTATTTATATTTATTCAATCAGAGGCATCGTTAACTAACACAGTTAGTTCAGATGAGCAAGTGGCCCTGCTTGAACTTCACTTGAAGGATTTTGATAAGACAGCCTCCAGGAGTCCCTTCCATTCTGTGATAATAGTTTGATTCAGTATTGTGCAGTAGCCAACTATCTATTTGATATCAGTCTCACCATTATTGTAACTTCCCTTTTAGGCTGTGGAAATTGCTGCAAGCCACCGTGGAGACAACAGTGATGAACTGAAGAAGGGAAAGACAAAGGCTTTCCTGTCCTTGGCTCGTTTCTCTGATAATCAGTACCAGCGAATTGAGAATTACATGAAATCCTCTGAGTTTGAGAATAAGCAGGCATTACTGAAGAAGGCCAAGGAGGAGGTTGGCCTCCTGAGGGAGCGTAGAGTTCAGACTAATAGGTGAGCATTCAAACTGAGAGATGGTTACTACAGAGCCATTCAAGGTTTCATCTTTACTAATTCGCTCTCCATCTGTGCAAGTGGTACAGCATGGCTCTCATCTCTGCAGCAGTGACTGAATCTGTAATCGTTGTTACCTGGAGTTAATGAACTGTGCTTGGACATTGTCTAGGAAAGTGCTAGTTGTTGTGGGCCAAAACTAAGCCAAGGAGCTTTGCAGCAGTTAAAAAGCATGGATGATCGTGAGCCATAATTTACATTTATTCCTTGTTTGATAGGGAAAATGTTGCAGAGTTTGTTGTTGAGTGAGTTTGACATTTTTTTTCTATCAAACATCTAGTGAAAGTTTAGAATTCATCAACTTTTAAAAGAATTGGTGAGAGCAGTTGCAAGCAGGTGGTAAAATTTGTACTTCAGCAGTTGGAAAGTGAAGTTCCTACACTAAATGATCGGTTCTGGGTATTCATGTTTATAATAAGATTCAGATTAAATCATTAGAAAGAAAAAAGGGCGCTAAGTATTTATTTAGTGTGATGGATTTGTTGAACATGCACCAAAGGAATAGCTTCCACCGTTTCACTTCACAGATGTTTTGTATGTACAGGCTCAACAAAATAAGCAAGTTAAAAAAGAAAAAGAAATTTATAAACAGCAGAACTACGGGTGGCCCAGTCAGTTCAGTGAGGAGTAATTTCTGGTTTTAAAATAACGCTTGTTCACGTAGATATACAGTGAAGGTTCAGCGTGAGCTTGAGCTGGATGAATGTGCCATCCATGCCCTAACTGAGGATCGACAGCGTTTCTTGTGTAAAGCAGTGGAGAACTATATCAGCTGTTTGCTAAGTGGAGAGGAACATGATATGTGGATCTTCCGACTCTGTTCCCTGTGGCTTGAAAATTCTGGAGTTGATAGAGTCAATGAAATGATGAAGGTATGTCTCCTGCTGTTTTTCCTTATTATGCTTTTACATTCAATTATCTATCTTTCTTCTGCTCCTGTTTCTAGAAGATGAATAGTAGTGCTGTGCTGTATGCTTTTATTTGTGTTTCCCTAGCTTTTCCATCAAAACTTGCCCTTTCTGGTCAATATTGCTCATCAGCTAGTTACTTATTAGTGACAGCTGTCATTCTCACTGCATTTTAATTTTATTTCATCTTAAAAGAGCATTTTAATTTGATAAGTCTGTAAGATGAGACACATTTCATGATCCTTCACAGATGCCAGTGTTGCTCCTTACGTATCTTGAATACTCCCCATGTCTTTCTTCAACATGTGTTAGCACGTTGTTCTTGAAATACATATTGTACATACTTTTGGGTGATAGGATGCTCTTTCAGGCTCTCCGTAGAACACAGTAACCAGGGGCTATTAAGGTAGTCATTCTTCTCTTGGTTATATCATATTGGCAGTGCTGCAGGATATTTCTTCATTCTTATTTGAATAATCTGAATGTATAAGAGATCTACATAATGTGTTGCTTCATTTTGTGTTAGCTTTTTTTTGTGTTAGTTAGCTTTGAAGAATAGTAAATGTTCTTTTATTTATAGTTTTAATACACAGTTGCTTATTGTCTTAAGCTAGATTGTAAGGGGTTGTTTTGTTTTGTTTTGTTTTGTTTTGTTTTGTTTTGTTTTGTTTTGTTTTGTTTTATTTTTTAATTAGTGAATCCAGATTTGGGAGAGCAGAGCTTAGACACATTAATTCAGAACACTGATAGAATAGCAAATATTCCATTGGTCACCAAGGCCTAGGAGCACGAACCAGTGTGCTGTTATTCTACAATTGCAGTTGGACTTGATCTTGAAGGTCTTTTCCAACCTGAGCAATTCTATGATTCTGTACTCTCTGGATTGCCATTTGATCACACAACAATAATTACTGTGTTTAAATATAGCAAACAAAACTCAAACGTCTCTCCCTTCCCTGAGTTTTATGATTACAATACTTCTTGGCATTGGACGCAACTTTTTAACTGAATTTTCTCCACTACAGAAAAACGCAGAGAAAATCCCTTCTTACAAGTTTTTGCCTCTGATGTACCAGCTGGCTGCTCGAATGGGTACCAAGATGATGGGCGGTCTAGGATTTCATGAAGTTCTCAATAATGTAATTCATCATTTATGTATCTAAAGATATTTTGATTGGCATAGTGGTACGCTCTCCTAAACAGTATGCATCTTCCTTCATGCAGTTGTAGCCCACTGTGTTATGGACACGATAAGTGCTGATTAAAATGAGTGATGCAAACTCAGTATTGTGGGGGAGGGTGGATCTAGGAGAGACAAGTTTGGGGATTTTTACATTGCTACATCATTGGTTTTGCTGTCGTATAAAAGTCTTATGGAGATGTAGAAATGCATTATGAAAGTATTAAAATTGTGGAGGTAATGTTTAAGTGATTCCTATTCTTTATTTCTCATGAAGAGTTTTAGAAGCTTAAAAAAGCTATGTTAATTAGTTCATTTTCTTCTGTATGCTTTTCAATAATGGAACCTTTTGTTTTCCCTGACAGCTAATGTCTAGGATTTCACTGGATCACCCACATCACACTTTGTTTATAATATTGGCCTTGGCAAATGCTAACAAAGATGAGCTCCTGACAAAAACAGATGCAAAAAGAATAAATAAGTTAATTAAAAATGCACCAAAAGAAATTTCACAGCTTGATGTGGTAACTATGACAAATTCTATTAATCAGTCCTGAAGTAAATAAATGTTCTATCTCTGTTATTTGTTTTAAGGGATATTTTATTGTAGTGCTCAGCAGCTGACTTTTGTTAGGAAAAATTACAAGGAAAGCAGTGTGCTTTTGTGACAAAAAAAACCACTTTCTTTGTACATTAACTTATAATTACTGTTGAAATAGGTCATTACTAAGGCTAAACAAAGCAAAGTTAACTTTTCCTGTAATGAAAATCCCTGGTTATTGCATAGAATTTTTTGATAAATGTCCTTTATCTTTTATTCTTTAAGTAGGGACTTTAATACATCTGTTGTTAAAAGTAGATAGTGAATGGGTCATCCATCTGCATTAGGTGGTAACATCTGTTTTGAAGTGTGTAGTCTTACACAGTGTACTTTTGTTTCTTTATATGACATTAATGTTAAAAGCCATAATGATATGTAATACTGAACTGCAGCTTCTCACTAACTTCGTTGATTGTTTAATTTCTGTTAGTAGCTGACTATGGAATCAAGTGTTGATTAGTGCCCCTTCTCTTCCCCTTGGCTATAATCTGACATGGTTGTTTGTCATTACTCTCTTACCCTTTTCTTGATACAATTCTTCACACATTTGTATGTGAATTTTTTTGCCTTCCTCAGATTTTTATTTCTTTTGTTATCACACCCTTAGGAGTTGGCTTATTCTAAACTAAACTGAGCATGTCAGTGTTAGGTACAGAAGGGAAACGTGGCTGTACCTCTTCCCCTGTGTTCAGGCTTCTACTTCATTTGTGAGGAGGCAGTGGAAGCAGAAAGATGATGAGAGAACATCCGAAACTACATGTCCCGAAAAAAGTTCTGAAGAATTTTTGTTATTTTCTTGCACCTTGACTGGACAGATTTGCTCCCTTTCTACCCTCAATAATATTCATTTTTTCTCTTAATCTGAGAGATAAAAAGCTCGTATCAAAAGAGCTGTCCATTACTGCAGTTTTTATGTTTTCATACAACTGATCTCAATTGTACTTAAGTAGCTGCATGCTATTGTGCATCTTTAATTGAGCAAGGTGTTGTTTGCAATATCTGATTTTTATATTTTTATATTTTTAAGGACAGAATGGAGGCTGCTAGAAATATAATCAACATCATAAGAAAAAGGAGAGCTCACATGGTTAGAGATGTAGAAGCACTTTGCGATGCTTACATCACATTAGCCAATGTAGATGCTACTCCATGGAAAACCCAAAGAGGTAACTGTTGAAAACATGATTTCATGATTTTCATTTTTAATAGTGAAGACATACATTACACATATTCTTCAGTGCATAAAAAATCTAAATACCAGTGCTTTGTTGAAGGGGATAGTGTGCTAACGTTGTCCCCTGGTTTTGATAAATGTAGAATTCGGCTAGGCTTAAAAGTTGTAGGCATTGCTTGCACTGCAATTTCAACTTTGAAGTATGAAACTCCAGAAAACTCCAGTTGTCCTGTGGTCATTTTTGTCAGCTCAGAACAGAAGTGGGATGTTGTGTCCCAAAAGTAGTCTAAGCTGCTTTTTGTGAATTTAAATGTATGTATATAATTCTAAATGTAAAGGTATGAATTACATTTAATTACAGGAGGAATAAGTATTCCAGCTGACCAACCAATTATTAAGCTGAAGAACCTGGAGGATGTTGTTGTTCCTACCATGGAAATTAAGGTGACTGAAACTGGAAGAATTATACATCATAGTATTACTGCAAAGGGTGGTGACGCACTGGTCACAGTGACTCTGGTTGCCCAGAGAGGTTGTGGAGGCATTCAAGGCCAGGCTGGATGTGGCTCTGGGCAGCCTGCTCTAGTGGTTGGTGACCCTGCCCACGGCAGGGGGGTTGAAACTCAATGATCTCTGAGGTCCTTTTCAACCCATATAATTCTATGAGCTTAGGATTCCCTTCAAGTTTTTATGACAGTCAGATTGTGTATCTCTTCTTCAAATTCTGGAGTACATTACAAGGCAGCTCATATGGGATACTTCCCTGTGAGGTGGGAGATGCCAGCTGAGACCCTTCTCATTAGAAGGCCTTTGGAAGGCTTTATCAGACCTTGACCCAGAGTCTTTGCTTTACTAGATAGGGGCTTCTTTTGTGAAGGTGGTTTTGCCACTGATAGCACTGGTTTGTCTTTTATCATCAAAAGTGTTGATGAGTTCCCTAAACCACAGAAGATCTGGGAATCTGAATCTCCTTCTGTAGGTGCTCTGAGTTTTAGGGAAGCATTCAGTGTCCAGAAAGCTCTTCTACTGTTCCTATTCAGCTAGCTTATACGCTTTCAGTCAGTAATGGTGAATGATCCATTCCCATTATCATGAATTGATGGGTATATTGGCACTTATCCTTAGGTGCCCAAGCATGCGGACATATTTCCTCTACCTAGAAAACTTAGCAGTTTCAGGAACGTGTAGTTGCTTTTTGAGCCAGCCATCTAAAATTTAATTTTGAAGCTGAACCTCCCTGTGTTGAAGGCCCATTGACTATTTCTGTTTAGGCTGTTTGACTTCAGAGGGCTGAAACTGCCACTCACACTAAATACCACTTGTTTGTAGAACCTTTTTGGTTCCAGGTGTTGTTCATCTGTAAGGTGCAACTGTTGTTTTCTTCGTTTTTATTCTTCCCCTGTTCAAATTATTTGAAATAATCGGAGATCTGTAATGTGAACATCTTGAGTGCTGTTTCCTTTCATACAACTGAGTAGGGTTGCTTTGTGGTACAAGGAAATGCAGCACGGTTGAAGATATAGGTCATACACACATGGATACTGTCAGAATCAGAGATGAGGCCCATTTGCAGCCCACTGTAAGCTTAATATCCTCTAACCACACAATAAATGTTTTCTGGGAGAATGCTAGTTGGCAGAGTCACCATTTGTTAGAAAGTCTACAGCACCAGGTCTCTTCTGCCAGTGAGGCAGATATGTAGGAATCACTCTCTTGCCTTTGCTCAGCATATTTTTGTAGCTTTTACAGGTATTATCCTTGTAGATAACAGAACACTTATATAAATACTTAAGATATGGTTTGCAAACATCTCATTAACATTTTTTCTAGGCAAATTGAGGTATTATATCTATTAATTTTAAACTAATTTATAATTTCAGGTGGATCCCACAGGAAGATATGAAAATTTGGTGACAGTAAGGTCTTTTAAGCCAGAATTTCACTTAGCAGGAGGTCTGAATCTTCCAAAAATAATAAATTGTGTGGGATCAGATGGTAAAGAAAGGAGGCAGCTGGTGAAGGTAGGTTCTGTCTGTTGTGATGGCAACTTTTAAGTCGTCAAATCATTTTTCTCTAGTATCACTTGCATACCATAAGCAGACTTTACTTAGTTCAGTTTTCTCTGTTCAGTGATGCTTTAGTAAAGGGAATCACAAAATTCTTGTAACATTCAGTATTTTATACAGTAGTATGAAACAGCTTACCTGACTGTTAGCAAGCTTGCTGACTCATGCAGACCACTACTGACCTGGAGTGTGCATGAAATAAAAACCATCAACATTTTGGGTACTGCATATCCCTTTTTTTTTTTTTCCACCCACATAAAAATAATTGTGATTCACAGACGGTGTGAAACATGTGGGGACACCTAAATACCTGAATAGTTTCTCAGTGAACTCAGTTGGTTTCACTCTGCCCTGATGCCCCTGTAAACATTCGGGAGCTGCTGTGAGAATTCTGACTGGTGGTTCAGAGTCAGATCATTGTAAAAGTTTTAAAGGGAAATGGGACTTTTTAGGTGTGCATTGTCCAATTAGAATGGCAACTGATGCTGTTCCAGCCGTGTGTTGGATCCTTACCTACAGACAGCAAGGCTCCTTAGGGTATGCAGGTTGTTTGAAACCTTAATTGAACAGCATTTGTGAGAAGGGTGGCTAGTCAAGCTGATGATGAATCTGAGCTGTAGAACAAGAAGGTGGATGCTGCAGAAAGTGCTCTTTAACTGTTTTTTTCCTACTTACGCAAAAGGGCCGCGATGATCTGCGACAAGATGCTGTTATGCAGCAGGTTTTCCAGATGTGTAATACATTGCTCCAGCAAAACACTGAAACTCGGAAGAGAAAATTAACCATCCGGAGATACAAGGTAACCCTGGACAGCTTCTGCAGCAGAGGAAAGAATGCTGCTGATGCTTGATAAAGGAGGAAGCATATTTTCTCCTCTTTATAACCCAAAGATAATATGAAGTTACATTTATTTATGTGCTGTTAAAGCTGTCACTGTGCCTTTAAGTGTGGAATAAATTAATTATCACAGACCATTTTTTTCCAACCCTTAAAAAGCTGCCCCTTGTTGCATGTAGAAATATTGTTCAAAGCTTTCTTTATATGAACTTATAACTGAAATTAAGTCATTGCAGCCTTTGAATGGTAAGTTGCTCATCATAAAATATGAGCATACAAGTTTATTTATGAATTCTCCTTAATTTTAGTCATGCAGTGTTCCTTGCAGTAGAATCCAGAAGTTCTGTCTGGAGTCTGTTCCTGCAGGATTTGAATTACAGGTCTGTTACTTCTGGAATTGAGAATACAGCAACAAATTCTAATTTTAAATGCGGAAAGAGCATTTAGCAGAAACTTTCTTCTCCTTTTCCTTTTTTATGTGTCAGGGATTGTAGCAATAGCTGTGGAGGTGAACCCTGAGTAAGTACTCTAGAAGTTTAAGTTCTTGTCTTTGACAAGTGAGAAATGTGCATTCCAGAATCTCTAAGGAGAAGCATCTGAAGTGCTAGCGTAGTCCATAGGTGGAGTTTCATTCACATTTTTAAAATAGTCTTTAAGTAAAGATGCATGGTTTTACATGTTTAGAAATGGACAGGAGCAGAAAGGAAGAAAGAGGGGATTGTATTATGAGATAAAGAGACTTCCATAAGAAGAGAAAACTGAAGGGAAGAGGCTGTAGCTATTTCTCTGGGGCCAGAAGACTGTTGGTTCTCAAGGCTCGTTCTGTATTCTAAAACACTGATCCAAACCTGGAAACTTGGCTGGATAATTAAGTATGCAGAGGAGAGTTCCCTTGGGCTAAGGAAAAAAATCTGCAAGTATTTGCTAGAAAAACTTAGTGTTTATTTTATATGTGCTTACGTGTGTATGAAGATGATATGTAGTGCTCAGCTGTACAGTTTGGCCTTGTGTCTTTTTCAACAAATGCAAATATCCATCCACCCATGCCCTGCAGGATGTAGAGCTGTAGTGCCGGGTGTGTGTATGTAACTCTCCCCCGTGCAGCAGTGGTTTTGTTTGTGCAGGTGGTTCCCCTCTCTCAGAGGAGTGGTGTGCTTGAGTGGTGCTCAGGAACAACTCCCATTGGGGAGTTCCTCGTGAACCCTGACAAGGGAGCCCACAAGAGGTACAGGCCCCACGATTACTCCGGTTTCCAGTGCCAGAAGATAATGATGGTGAGTCAAAATAATTAAAGAAAATATTCTGCCACACAGAGAGGGTTCCTCTGTGCCACACAGAGAGGGTTCCTCTGTGCTTTTGGCATGTAACAATGAATATGACCCATGGCATGGTTCAAATAGCTCTTCGGACTGTTTGGAGTGGACCCTTGGAAGAGTTATTACAGCATCAAAACTGCTGAATGAATTCCTGTTGTAGAAAGGAACTGAATAGGGATGAATCTCCAAAAAGTCTGTGAACTGTTTTCTAGAATGTAAATATATAGGAATTTCAAAATAATCATTGCAGAGAGCCATGAAATTCAATATGAAGAAACCCTAAATTAGCTTACAATCATTATATTTCTCATTGCATTAAAAATAATTTTATTTTTAGGAATAAAGCAAAGTATGTGAGTACAAGAATATGATTTTAGAATGCAGCTGGGATGAATTACTCTTTTAATTACCATAAGACAATATGAAGGGGTCTGGCTCCCATGCAGTGGCAGCCACATGCTCCCCACCCCTGTGTCACCTCACAGATGAGTCAGTTCAGGGAGCTAAGCTGCAAGAAGGGTAACTTTATGTAACGTGGCAGGAAGATCCTTGGTTCCTTAGGTGCAAGCAGGGAGTGGGTCTTTGTTCTGCTGATAGGAAGCTGCTAGGTGGACTCACCTAGTTCCATTTAGTTCTGCAAACTTTTACAAAAGTACAAGGCTGAAAAACAAGAGAAGTTGTGTATTTAGGGGCAGCTGGCAGATCTGTCACCACATTTTGGGATGATGTACATCTCCATTTCAGGCTTGGTGCTGCTCTGGTATCCGCTGCCATATGTGAAGGACAGTAGGTGGACTCAGTGTTGTCACTGCAGTTTCACACGTTACTTCACAAGGCCGTGGTGTTATTTCCTTTCATATCTCTATGGTATTACCAGACCAAAGGTGTACTTAATTTTGGCTTGGCACAGCTTTTGCCTGTGAGTGATTGAGTGTGACTTTCTGACAATCACACGGAACCACAGAGAATAGTGTGAGGGGAAAGGTGTCCAAAAGAACACATTTACCTGTACATGCTGAGTATGTTTTTCACATATACCTCATGAGTTGTGTCTGAAAGTGGAATTGCTCAGTAAAGCAGACAGATGGGTGTATTAGTGCATGCTGTTAAAAGACATTTGTTCATACTCAGAGAGGGGAGTGGGAACAGCATTAGGGGGGTGGGGAAAAGGATAAAAAAGAGGAACGTTTCCTTCCAAAGCAATTAGTCAAGTGGAAAACATGTTTTGTATGTTTAAAGGATGCACAAAAGAAACACTCTGAAGAGAAATACAACATCTTCATGAAGGTCTGTGACAACTTTCAACCCGTGTTCCGTTATTTCTGCATGGAGAAGTTCCGGGATCCGGCTGTGTGGTTTGAGAAGCGGTTGGCGTACACTCGCAGTGTGGCTACATCATCTATAGGTATCACACTGAACTATTAACGTAGCTTTTAAATTATCTTAAGATTAGGTTTTACCATTTCAGAGGTAATGCCTTTTCTATTTTTGTCACTTGTCCAAAATGGAGAGTTGGAAGGGGGCAAAAATTGGCAGCAGGAGTACCTGCACTGTTTTTGTGACTGAAATGGGTGATTCTTCCCCCCTTCCTTCTTTCTTTTATAGTATGTTTGTGTGTTTAGGTTCAGATGGTTTTTAAACTTAGGAATTCTGTTGTTGTGCTTTAAGAGCTTTTTCATTTCGTCTGTACACTCAAATGTTTTAATCTTTTACTTTCCCTGTACTGTCAGTAGGTGTGACTGAAATGGTTATCTAAATTTGGCATTTTTCTTCGATTTTTCTGTCTCAGGAAGGAAATGTACAGTGGTTCTGGATTACTTCTGGATCACTCAGTTTAGTGTTGATTCTCTGGAAGATAATTGTTAGCATATTGTATACATTGCAGTATACCCTGTTTTAGATATTAGCACATTGCTTACACGCTTAAGGGAGATTTAAATTAGATTCCAGGGGAACATTTTTCACTGAGAGGGAGGTGAGACACTGGCACAGCTGCCCAGAGAGCTGTGGGTGCCCCATCCCTGGAGGTGCTCAATGTCAGGTTGGATGGGGCCCCGGGCAGCCTAAGCTGATGCCTCTGTAGTGGTTGGCAAACCTGCCCACAGCAGGGGATTGCATCTAGATGATCTTTGAGGTCCTTTCCAACCCAAGGCATTCTATGATCATACAATACACTCCCTTTTTGCTGAAAAACTAAGTAAATCTACAGTTCAGCAGGATTTAAATGACAGAATTTTATAGGAAATTTGTGAAGTGGCATTTGTTATTTAGTGGAATAACGTTTATGTGGGGGAAGAATTAGTCTCACTTAATTTGTTTACATGTGTTGAAGTGATTCTAATAGTTTAATGTAATATTTTCCCTGGTTCTTATGGCTGTACTTCTGGTTTCAACACTTGCCTTTTTCTTTCAGTCGGCTACATCCTTGGACTTGGAGACAGACACGTTCAGAATATCCTGATAGATGAACAAACTGCAGAACTGGTGCATATAGATCTGGGTAAGTGGAAAGATAAAGAGAACCTTCATTTTTCTTTTTTTCTTCTTTAGTTCTAAACATGTATTTAATCTTCAATTTAGGAGTTGCTTTTGAGCAAGGTAAAATCCTTCCGACACCAGAGACTGTTCCATTTAGATTAACCAGGGACATTGTGGATGGAATGGGTATTACTGGAGTAGAAGGAGTCTTCAGGAGGTGAGTGGTCCTGTACTGCATCATTGCACAGGAGCAGTGTACTTCAGGCACTATGGTTGTTTTATGTTAAATAGTCCCAGTGCTTAAGGGGAGACTTAGATTTCTGTTGATAATATCCGTATCTGAGTGCTGCTCTCTAAATCACACAGTGGTATTCATATAACTGTTCAATAATACAGTAAATATTTTCTAGATGCTGTGAGAAAACAATGGCTGTCATGAGAAATTCTCAGGAAGCTTTGCTGACTATTGTGGAGGTAACTGTTATTTCATTCTTTCCAATAGCAAGCTGCCACAGTATCTTCAATTTATGGTCTTAGAACAGGTTACTACACCAAATACTCACATGTTTTTTGTTTCTTTCTTGCATTTTCATGTACTACAGTTGGTCAGATTTGTTAATTCAGTAAAATCAAGCCCAGGCTGAATTTTCTCTGTTGGCTATTTATTTCAGACATACAAATTTCCCTCTTTTGTATCTAAAATACCTGTGGCTGTCTTCTTGCCACAGCGCCGTGTTCTTTGCATGAGTAGGGCCACCTGAAGTAAATACTCTTTGTGTAAGTCACAGTGAAAAAACTTAAACTCCCAAGCAGCCTATAGTCTACATCAAAAATTAATAATGATATTTAATGCCTAGAACTGTATGGAAAAAAAAAAGACCTCTGTTGCTGTGATGGGACCAGATGTCAAAACTGAGTCAAGCATGAAGAACTCAGATGCTTGGCGTGATCAGTTGTGGTTTTATTGTTGCATTGTCTGCTAAGCAATTTTTTCCCCTCCTCCCAAAAGGTTTTAATATGATGAATATTAGTGTTAGCATGAGCATGAGTTTCCCTCCCTGTTAGAGCACTGAACGAGCTGTAATTGACAGTTGAAATTACATGAATGCTTACTTATGATGTAGGTGCTGCTCTATGATCCCCTTTTTGACTGGACCATGAACCCCTTGAAAGCTTTATATCTGCAGCAGAGACCAGAGGACGAGGCTGACATGAGCTCCACGCTTGGTGCTGATCCTCGAGCATGTAAAAGGAAAGCCAGGTGCCAGACTGACATGTTATTGATCTGCCAACTGCTCTATTACTGTGCTTTACAGGTTTTATAAATGAACATCTCTCGTTCTGTTGGAGATCCATATCTAATGCCACTGTTTTCCTTTTTTTCTGCCAGCAGTGACGACCAGAGCTTTAACAAAGTGGCTGAGCGCGTTCTGATGAGACTTCAGGAGAAGCTGAAAGGTGTTGAGGAGGGAACGGTGCTGAGCGTGGGAGGGCAGGTGAACCTGCTCATACAGCAGGCCATGGACCCTAAAAACCTGAGCCGGCTCTTTCCTGGCTGGAAACCCTGGGTGTGACTTGGAAGGATCCAGTATATTTTTGGAAGAATTTATTTTTCAGCAGCAAGTGTCTTAGCATTTCAAATTTGTATTTCCATATTAAACATTGGATCAGGTCAACTGTGAATGTTTATGTATATATATAAGTATTAAGTGGATGTTTTGGGGTGATAGGGTTTTTTTCATTAACTCGCTGCCACAAAAACATTATTTTCTTTCTCCAGTTCACAATACAGCCCAAAAGCAAGCAGTGCTTTGCTGTTCTCTGTGGTTTGCAGGGTCTTCGTTCATACATAATGGTTTTAAAGCCTGGGAATCATCACTTGTCTAACAGCTAAATATCAAGTCTTGCAGATAATGATTTGGCTGTGCAGAATGGACAATCTGAAGAGCAGGCATGATGAAATAAGTGACTGGAGTGCATTTCAGGAATGAGGGGAAGGGGACGTACGTTAAAGATAATGCCACAGCGATAGTTGGCAGAAGTGCAACAGAACACAAGAGAATTTCCAGTTTAATGAAATTCTGGATATTTTTTTAGCTTAGTTAAATGGGATGTGACCCTTGAGCCAAGAGTAAAACTGCTGCTTTTTTTTTCCTGGTGAAATTATGCTTGTATTTTATTTTTATGAACCACTTACAATTTCTATTTTGCTACAGCGTTACTATAATACTGTAAAATATATGTATATATATTTGTATACCTCGATTCCCCAAACACGCTTACTACAACAGTTTTGTAACTAACTTCTGTGGTAAAACAGAGTGACTCTACAGTGGTACACAAGATATCCCTCTAAGACAGTCATTCTGTATCTGGAGTACCTTCGAAAAATGTAGTTGTGTTTTCAGTACAAAAAACAATAGTAATTGTACTCATTTTTACAAAAGACATTGCTGCTTCTGAAATAAAAAGAAAGAAAAAGGTTCATCAGTGAATCCTGATACCAGAAGAATCTCCTCTTTCTGAATCGTCTCTGTATTCACAATTCTGAACAACATTTCATGTACTCTCCTGTTATCCTGCTTCACACTTGGAGTGGTTTTACAGCAGTGTAAGCAGAGAATTTCTGATCAAATCTACATTTCATTGAATTGCATTTTCTCACAGTTTTTATGCTGTATCTTTGTTTTACGTTGTTAATATCAACGTAGTGAGAAGTACATTTTGTTTTCATGATGCTGTCATAAAGTTCTTTTGATCCTTGGAACCAAAAGTGCAGTGTGACTTTTCACTGGGAAGCAATATCTCTGGTGCTGGAGCAGCAACATTTGGTCTCTGGAGGTGAAACATGGGAAAGGGCTGAAAACAAACACTTGAACAGTTTTTGCTGTTGAGTGAAGATTGAAGAAAATCCAGTCCTGTTTCCTGAAATTTCTTTCTCGTGCTTGTGATGGTGGAAGTTCTTCAGGCTTTTTTAATATTAGAGTTCTCACTGATTATACAAATGCATGTTGCATAAAGGCCTTTGGCAGATCCTGTCCTTCCTTCGTGAGTTACAGATGCTCCACTTGAAAAGGAGTGCTGCCATCTTGCTGGGCTGCAGTTTAGCCTCACTGTTTGTAACAAACACTGAAACCATTAATATTAATACAGTTGTCTAAGGAAAATCTAATTTCAGAGGAAATAATGTAACTATTCCTCTGCAGTGTTTACTTGCTGTTCAGTGTCGCGTTACCTGTGCAATGCCTCATGGAGCCAAATGGGTAGCCAGTGAAGACTGTGTTTTCTAATTATTTTTGTTCCAGTCACTCCTTAATTTTTAAACACTGAAATTAGTGAATAGTTTGCAAAACTGTATTGTCTGTAAGTATACAGTTTCCTTGCAAAAGAGCAGAAAAATGGAAACCTGAATGGAAATGCTCTTCAGTTCTGAACTCTAAGTGGTTATGGCAGAAATGCTGCTTCTGAAAATAAGGAGGACTAGTAGCTGACAGTCTCATACATTTACTTTAATTAGTAAGCTGAGGACACTGGAGGACAAGTTATGTTGCAATTTTAGTATTATTTTTTCCCTGGAAATTATCTGAGTAATTTGAAACATTTAGAAAAGGTAATTTCTAAGAAAAACGAGCAGTGATCTGATACAGAGATGAAGAGTTTTTTTCTCACATTTTGCTTTGTTGAAGACAGTGGTGTCTTTGTTTAAAATGAACTATTTTCTGATTCTGTTGGATGAGTGTCCTCAGCAGTGCTCAGTGTACCAGTGTAGGTGTCAGCAGGTAACCCCACTGGGAAGATGAAGCCTGACTGAACTTTTCCATCATCACTGTCCCACGAGTAGGAACCAAGTCCAACTGGTCGCCTGGGGAGCTCCTTCCTATTTAGGTAAAACCAGGATGTCCCTCTGTGTGGGTGCACATCTCACTCAGAGATGGCTTCTGTGCACTCTGACTGTCCCTCTGGACTGTGTATCCTGAATGCTGCTTCTCAAGAAGCCAACTCTCTGTTCCCAAAGTACTATCCTACAGACAAATGCACAGTAATTCTGCCATAGAGAATGAATATTTGGCTCGTAGAAATAAGTGGCATCAAAGGAGTGAAGCTGTTACCCAAAATGTTGTGTTCCAACACAGCTGGAACTTATTTCATGGAAAGCTGGACAGCTACTGAACATAAGAAGTTCTTCAGCCTGTGGTGCCCTCAGCAATGTGTGGAATAGATTTTTCTTTCAGATGAGATTAATTTATTTGTATTTGGAAAAGGTCTGTGATGCTGTGTGAGATATCAGCACCTGAAGTGCCAAAATGGCCTCTCCCTTTGGTGAGTGGAAACAGCACCGTTAGGATTTTGTTGCATGGTTGGACAGTGGAAGGTTACCCGATCTTCCCGTGCCATTATGTATTTGTTTTACTCAGGTACCTACCTCCAGTATTTCCATCTTAAAAACAGTCATTAAAATTAACTATACTAAGAAAGAGGATTCAATCTTTCCAGTTTCTCAACAGTTCCTCATAGGAGCCCACAGTCTTAGGATTCCCAGTTTGTACTGATGATCATAACATTTTACACAGCATGTAACCTCAATGGAAGGAAAGAATATTAATGATTTTATATAAGGTTTTTATTTTCTTCACTTGGACAAGGATCTTCAAGGTTCTCCCCCCAAAGGTGTTAAGACTTCCTTGTGAAGAACAGCTTTGACTTTACTTCTCGCATCCCAAAACTGCATGTATCTGTGGTAGCATTCATCATGTGTCACGTGAATTTTCATTTATAAAAGACAAGGAGCATATTTGTGGGGGTTTCTCAGGCCGACTACAGAATGATAGTTTTGGAACCTTTATCCAGAAGCACTCTGAACAGTATGGAAAGAAACAAAAGAATATGTGGTCGTGCTTCATCTCTCACAACTTAGCTGAAGTTCCAGAAACCTTTCAGTCATTGTACCCATGAGCTTACCTTTGAATCATCTGCTGTTGGACTTTGGCCCAATGATAACTAAGTGTGCATGCACTCAGGCAATGTGAATGCACACCCATAGCTGTGCAGTGGCTGCCACTTGCAGCATGCACGTTCCACCATGGATTCTCCACCTCCCCTGTTTGCACTGCAGAGAGCTGTCGTTTCAGTACACAAGTCTCAGGCTGCCTCCGGTTACAACCAAATCTAAGCTAATTGCAAGCTAATCCTTCCAACAGTCGCTGTCCTTGGGCCTCCTCTCCCCCTAAGAGGCACTGAGTGCAGCAAAACAGCCCCTGCCACCATTGTGCATGTGACCTGTGGACAGCAGGAATCATTTTTGGGACAGGTGAAGATAGAAATTCCTGGCAGTAGTTAAGTGCTAAAATCAAGAATCACTTTGTAATAACTTCTTTGGCCTTCAGTATGAAATCTGTGTGCTGCCATTGTGGAACTGCCGTGCTGTGCTCTGAGGAAATTTATTCTGAAGAAGAAAAATACTGCAAATTCAGAGCGAATCTGGATTCCAATGTCACATGTGCTTCTAAGAAACAGAGGCCACTACAGAGCAGCCTAGCTGTGCTTTTTTGGTCAGGCAGTGCTTCTTTAGTCAGCTGCTGTCATGGAAGTTATAATTATGCTTCATAACAAAGTAGGAAAATACAAACGAAGAGCAGCAAACCTACCGTGTAGAAATTGTATCCATCTGGAAAAGTTCTTCCTCAGAGAAAACGTGGACTCACTGGTGCCAGATTTGGTCCTGATGTGGGGTCATATGGGATGCTATTCGTAGAGGAATGGGAACAAGAGTTTCTATTCTGTATAGTTTGGAATCTAAGAGCTCATGTGGGCAATTGTTTGTAACTTAAGAAACTGAACATCTAAACAATGGAGTGGAAATGCAAGTCAAGATAATTAGGTATTTAAACAAGCACTGCTAATACCTGCTACAAATCTTTTAGTGCTAACTTATCAAATTACTGTTCTAGAAAACACCAAATCAAGAGACAGTGGTTTTTGTGTAACGGAAATGAAGACAGAATTAACTGTTCTTAGGACTAAGCATCTAACCAGATAGCATCGCTCTCCTTTTTGCCTAATATTTCTCTAATGTTAAATAATATTTCTCATAAGATCAGACCATGCTTATCTTTTAAGCACAGTTTGTTGGGCTTTTGTTTTTCCATACAGCAGCACAAATCCTAAATTACATCATTTTCAATTATGTAAGTGTCAATGAGAACAGAATCTGACTGATTTTGTTGTGTTGTATTGACTCACTACCCCGATCAGTTGGCAGTGCGTGTGAACACGCCTATACATTGCTCAATAGCCATCCCATCATACCCATGAAGAGCCCCTTGGCTGTACCAAACACAGAAACCGAGGCCTGGCAGATGCCCTATGGGCACACGGCAGTCCTACCAGCGTAATTAAACCAGCTTCAAACCTTTTTAGTCAGGCCTGTGAAAACCACTGTGGGTGCAAACCACTGTGTGACACACCAGCTGTTTATGATGATCTCTTATCTGTTTATCTTAATTCTGCCATTTACATGCAAGGTCTCGTAAGGCAATGGCAATAGAAGAGGTACTGTGTGAAGGTAGATACAGAAAGATAGCAGAGGCCTTTGAGTCTGCAGCTCTCCTCAGGATATACAGGGGTTACATAAAGCAGCAGTGTTCTGTCATCATTCGGTTCCAAATTAGCTCCGTTTGCACCATTCCTTCTGTCCTTGTCAACCCTTTGCTTCAGTCTTTGTTCCAATGTGTTCAAAGCCACATTACTGATGTAGCTGAGGGGTCTTTTTGTATTCTTCTGTTGTAAAAGAGTTACTCATTGCTTAATTGAGGGCATACTGAAAGCTGCTTTAAATTAAACAGTGCCTAATAAGTCTTATGTATGTAAAATCATGCTAACAAATTCATCTGATTGTATAAGATGTGAAAATATTTTTTAATTTCTATCCTATTGTGTTGTCCAACTACTCTTTAGAGGTACGAATGTCTCTGTAACCAAGTGACCTATACACTGAGGAATTTAATGGATTTCTTAGCTAGAGGAAGAGGCTGTCACAGCATGCCCAGTATGTAAAGTAAGTCATTACTTTGAATGCTGGCTGCTGCAATGCATTTAACTTATCCAATTTATGAATAACTCATTATTTCACTGTTGGTTTTCCAAAGTCCGTGAACTAATTAAGACTTCCTGAAAAATGCTTTGTCAGGAAGAATCAGGGTTTCCTTTTCCTGAATGCTCAGTTGTTGTTGTTGTTGTTGTTTTTTTTACTATGTCAAGGTGATTTATCACTGTCTAATAATAGGGTTCAGGTGCTTTTTTTCTGAAAGATTCATAAGCTCACTCCTACGAATGGGTATGACACAACTCTCCTAGTACTGATAGTATTGAATGTACAGAGAACAAAAGTGCTCCAAGGAACTACATTTGCCCCTGTGAGATTGCCTGGTGTTCTTCAAAAAATACAATCAAGAACAAAATAAGCTTAATTATAGAATTTATTTAAGATCATATACAGTTATCAACTATTCATGTGCTGCCCTACCAATGATTAACCTTGATTAACAAAATCATAGATCAGAATCATAGAACGGCCTGGGTTGAAAAGGACCTCAGAGATCATTGAGTTTCAACCCCCTTCCATGAGCAGGGTCACCAGCCACTAGAGCAGGCTGCCCAGAGCCCCATCCAACCTGGCCTTGAATGCCTCCAGGGATGGGGCATCCACAACCTCTCTGGGCAACCTGTTCCAGAGCATCACCACCCTCTGAGTGAAAAACTTCCTCCTAACATCTAACCTGAATCTCCCATCTTAGTTTAAAACCGTTCCCCCTTTTTCTATCACTAACAACCCGTGTTGTTCCCACTCCTGTTTATATGCTCCCTTCCCATATGTCAAGAAAAAAAACCAATAAATGAAAATCTTATTATATTATCCCAAAGGCTGATAAAACTTTGTATCTTAAAATAAAGCAAGGTAACTTTCAGAGCAATTCAAAACTATAGATAAAGTACACAGAAATCTTGATGACTGCAACAGTTGTATATTTAAAAACAAGCTGCAATGGACTGTTAAGTGTTTGGGATGCAGCCTACATATTGCTGTAGAGCAGTGTGCATGGCAGTAATTGCATATGCCACTTGCCTGTGGAAAGAAACAATTTTCTCAGAGTTCATCCTAATAAAGGTGACTAGTATATATGTACTTTCACAAAGATGAGCACCACCTGTGTCTGGAGTGAACTTCAGAATTAATCATCGCACTGGGACCAGCACAAAAGATGTGCCTTCCACAGGCCCTTTTATCTGGCTCTTGAGCTCACTGCACAAGATGTATACATGAATTTTTCCTTCAAGAAGTTACAAAACCCTACCAGGTTAAGAATCTGCTTCATGGGTTTTGCAGGATAGTAATCAGAGTTATTTACCACTTTCTCATTTAGGATGTTACTCAATTATTAAATAGGGAGAAACATATGAGGATGCATCTTCTGTGGCAGATATCAATAAGGATCTTGTCCATGACAATTTTTCTTCACAGAATATGTGAAATGAAGTCCCAGATGGCACATGGGGCAACAGACACCAGGAAAAAATAGCTTGCTTTTTTCTACTCACTCTGACAGAAAGAAGACTCCAAATTCATTGTCTATTTGCCTGCACCAGCTGCTGCCAGCATCCTTCCAGCTCTCTCCAAAAATCTCCCTTTGCAGCAGCTGCCAGGAGCTGCATTTTGTACAGTGCTCAGGGTTTTGGCAAACTTGTCTGCAACAGCTTCTATGTGTGACTATTTTACACAAAATATTTGGAGTAAAGTCACAGTAATAGTTGCATTAGAACATGATAGAGTTTCCTTTTTTTTTTTTTTTCCAACAGATTTATTCTTTAAAATACACAAAGCACTGAGACTTTCAAATAATCCTGAGTAAGAATTCAATATATATGGAAATTCATAATATATTTCTTCAACGGATTAGAGAGGAGGCATCCATATGTATTTCAGGTAATCAAGTCATTAACATGTCCTCTGCATTTCTTTAAAACATTTGAATTTCATGTGATTCACAATGTAACTGCACTCGTTTGATTCGATCTATCTTTTGGCATAATCACTGTAATCAACCTGCTAGCACTGGTCTATCTGTTACAGTGCCAGAAAACGCTGGAAATCTTGATTCTATCATTCATTTTTTGTCTAAACATCAATATAATGAAAAGCTTCAGCTATCTTCTTATCCCAGGGTTTTCCTTGGGTGTTTTGGGACACTTTTTGTGATATAAATGGGCAGCAGGTTGTAAACCAGTGGAGTCGTTGATAAATACACCATGTGTTATCTCTCAGTATCAAGACTCGGTCTTTCCTGATGGAAATTACTCTAATGAAAGATAATCACAACCACTTCCCTCATCCTTTGGAAAAGAAGCATAAAAACATTAGGTGTCCCTGTAAGTATACTACAGCTAATGCAAGATAAAGTGACAGGATATAACAAGATAAAATCATATTTTTCCTTTTTATATTTTGTCATGGTTCCATCACTTTGTAAATGAGGAAAAGGCTGCTGCTGACAACTCCCACCTGTGAATGTTTGCTTTACTTCATGCTCTAAATTAAATTACCTTGTAAATAACAAATTGATTTGGCACCCGAGCCTCTGCACTGCAACTTGAACAGGAAAATAAACAGTGTCTAATGTTCCATTAGCATCATGTATAACTGATGTGATATACATTAATTTTATTCCTCAGGTGATGATAAATAAAGGGAATGAAATCTGGAATAGTGTACTGGTTTCAGCTGGCATACAGTCCATTTTCTTCTTCATGGGATGGTTTGTGCCTTGAAGACACACCAGTGTTTGAGCTGTAGGTGAGCACTGCTCACGCTAAGCAATGCAGGCTCCATCTGGAGTACTGCATCCAGGCCTGGGGACAGTGGAATGTGGAGCGGTTGGAGTGGGTCCAGAGGAGGGCCACGAAGGTGATCAGAGGGCTGCAGCACTCTCCTGCAAAGACAGGCTGAGAGAGCTGGGCTTATTCAGCTTGGAGAAGAGGAACTTCATTGCCACCTTCCAGTACTCTGAAGGGAGTTAATAAGCAGGAAGTAGGGAGGAGACATTTTGCACAGGCAAATAGTGATAACCCAAGGGGGAATGGTCTTAAACTAGAAGAGGGGAGATTTAGATTAGATATGAGGAGAAATTCCTTCAGCCAGAAAGTGATGCACTGGCACAGGCAGCCCGGAGAAGCTGTGGCTGCCCCATCCCTGGAGGCATTCAAGACCGGGTTGGATGGGGCCCTAGTAAGTCTCAGCTGGTGTGGGGCAGCCTTGCCCATGGCAGGGGGTTGGAACTGGATGAGCCTTAATGTCCCTTTCAACCTAAGCCATTCCATAATCCTGTGACTGAATGACTCTATTAAGTATGTTTCAGCTTCCTGTGCTGCCCTACCAGTGAGTTACTGAGGTTGCCCAAGGAGATGGGACGGGACAGAACCAGGACAGCCAACTCAAAATGACCATAGGGATGGATAGTCCATACCATACAGCACTATGCTGAGCAGTGACACTGGGGGAACTGGCCAGGTGGGCTGCTCTTTGGGAACTGGATGGGCATCAGCCAGGAAGAAGTTGCATTTCTTGTTTTTCATTCTTTTTCATTTTTCTTTGGTTTTTTTCTTACTAAACTGTTCTTATGTTAACCTGTGAGTTCTCTGAATTCTCCTGATCTGTCTGTTCTCTTTCCCATCCCAGAGAGGGTGCAGTGAGTGAATGGCTCTGTGGGACTGGGTTACCTGTCAGATTAAACTGTAACTAACAGAAAATAAATAATTATGGAAAAAAAGCAAAAATTTAGTAAAACTGGTGAGTTGCACAGCTAGGTGATGCTGGAAATAAATTGGCTTCACTGCAGCAATCTCAGGTGTTGTAGCTGTAAGTCTTAATTCTTTATTAAATGCCTTAAACCCATGAGAAGTTTACACAAGGTTATGTGATTTCAAGTTATTTAAAAATCAAGTATCGAGTGGCAAGCATTTTATGCCTAAGTCAAAGCAGATGTGTGTACCAAGACATCTGAAGCATTTACATACTATTTTTCAAACCTCTCTGAAGACAGAAGTACATGTGCCATAATCTCACTCTGTAGCTAACAGAGCCAGAAATGCACTTCCCCATAGGAATCTCTCAACAGCCAAGATATTAACAGCCAGATGGAGTTAACTATTTCTTCCTGTTGTTCTGTATGGGGACCTTAAGGCTATACTCCTCACTGATGTCCCTCTGCTAAGTGACTTTGAGATAGGCGGAATAAATCTGCCATAAAAATCAGGCTCTGCTGAATTTGGCAGAAAAACTAACTTTGAAACAACCAGAGCTCTGCTCTCAGTAAGAGCAGACCACCCACACATCTCTGAGTTGGAAAGATGGACAAATGCTCAGCACTGCAGGGACTGTGGTTTTGGGAATCTAGTTCTATCCACCTTGACTCGTCCATCTGCAAGCAGTTAATTCATGCAAATACACCTTTAAATTACAATTACAACACCTTTAAATTTCAATTACGTGGTAGTACTCACAGAAACAGACTCTTAATCAGGTTTAGGTCCTTTACTAAAGACACTGGAAAATATGCAATACATAATGGGGCTCCTAGCAAGCAGACAAAGCTGCTAAAGAATACACATTTATAGTCTATCAGGAACACGCAACGGAAGTCATCTTGGCCCATAAGTATTTGTATGACTCTCAAACAGCCTTCAAGTGGCTTACAGGAAACAAGTTCCAGCCTGTTACACTTACCTTTAAGACAGCTCTTCATGTTTTCACTTTGAAGCTCAGCTTTGTTTTCCCAGGGTTACGGTTGCTTTCATCTCCACAACACATCCCTAACTGCTTGACTCTGGGAAGACTGGGGACAATCAAAAACACTGTTTAATTTATATTACTATAGTGAGTCTTGTTTTGTAACACCATACAGCAACAGAAGTGCCCAACTCTGCTCTGTACTGAGTAACAGGAGCAGCAACACTGCACTAAGTGCTGCTCATATCACTGAGGTCAGCACACTTCAGAGCACGAGCACCCATTCCTCTAGAGCCTACTAGTTCTCTGTTGTATTGAAATATCAAAATCCCTCAACTTATCACAGTTGTCCTGAAAAAATAACTGGGTAAAACTCAGCTCTTCTCCAGTTTAAATCTTTAGAACTACTCCTAAAAAATGTGGTTTTAATCCTATACAAAATCTATTTTATTATTTTTAATGATACGGTCATCATATCCAAATCCTTTCTCAACTTCCTTCCTAGCCATCATCAACTGCTCACAACATTTTCTTCCAACACCTCAGAACTCCTGAGCGTCCTGACATGGGCTGTCCCCCTGTACCTGGCATCACCACAACGAGCATTCCACCACAGACAGGAGGGTGTGCAGCCCACTCCTAACCTGTGTCTGTTGGTGAAACTGTGTGTAGTTCTGAAGCACAACAGAGCAGTACGTTAAGGTAAGCATCCTGAGCTTGCAGTTGTTTCCCTCTCTAGTGCCTGCTGTACTTCTAATTGTTAGAAGCTGACACAAAGGGAAATGAAAGAACAATATTTAAAGGTTGTTCCCAACTGCAAGCGAGTCACTACCATGGGCTGCCACCACTGCAACATGTGCAACCAAATTAGTTTGGATACACACGTGACTTCCAGCTCCCAGTGTCTTTGTAAACCATTGCTTTAGTGTCTTTGACTTGTTGAGAAACAGGACAGTAAGGAAACATGAATAAACAAACTAATAACTAGAACAATCTCATCGAGTAAGAGACAATGAAAATCTTCACTGACTTCATTTTATCTGAAAATTTGAGACAATCACTGTAATTAAGACATGTAAAGCACACCCACTTGGGGAGCGGCTCTTCCACGGACACGAGGGGCACTGACAATAGCCAGCTGACTCCAGCAGTTCATCACTCATCAAGATCCGGACAGTATAGCCTTACTCAGGAAACAGCACATTGCTCAAAATCTTTTTTCTCCCAACCTGTATCATCAGGTCTACGTCTTAGACTACCTGGACTTGAGTCAAGCTATTTGTCAGAGATTAAGCTGGTATCCAAGAGTCCTGCAAGTGAAAACCAAAGAAATATGGATAAGCTATCCATAAGGGAACAAAAAATCCTATCACACTTCTTAATCAAATCTGACCCTTTGGTAAACAGAGCTGGATGTGGTGCTGATCCTGTCTGCAGTCGCATCTGGTGACACATCTGGTTTATATCGCACAAACTGATCAGAGCAGGAGTGCATCTTTTCTGAAAAGCAGCAGAAGGGGTTGAAATAGATAGAAATAGAAGAATAATATAGAGATTAATTGGCAGCATAATTGGGATATATCTTCCTTAGTATAGTGAATGGAAGAGCTGAAGAAAAATAAAAAATACTATTTAATCCAGACATAAAGCTAAGCAACAACAAAAAAGCCCCTTAAATTGAAAATCAAGAAATGCCCTGATGGATTTAAAAACTAGGCTGAAAAGACCCAGTAATGAGCAAACCTGCATTACCAGTGGGACAATATTCATGAGTTATGGGATCTTCGAGGTGTCTAAATATTGCAATTACAATTCTCATAAAAATAGAATGTACCTTCTATTATCTTTGGAGTAACATGTAAGACACAGCTCTGGTTAAAAGAAAAATCTACCATCATTTCTGCCTCCAAAGAACAACAGGCTGTGATTAAATTACTTACAGACATGTCCTTGTTTGATACATAAACTCAATTTCCATTATGTGAATGAGATTATGCCTTTTGGTGAGTGAAGAATCAGCTTGTAAGTGGTGACACTTACATAAATATCATTTTGTGAGGGGAAAAAATAACACACCAAGAGATTCATGCAGGGAAAAAGGATTGTTTACTAGGTGTAAACATCTCTGTAGAAAAAGATGGAAAATTAACTACTGAAAAGTATTCCCAAATGCTAATCGGATGATGTGCATGCTGAGTATTCTTTGCTGGTGACTAACTTTGCTGACACCTGGGGCACTGCCTGTCACCACCCGTTAAAATACATGCCTCTGGGGCATGTGTTTCAGTCAATGCATTTATTTTATCTTCACACTCACTTTTCTTCCTTAATAAAATGTGACTGTAAGTCTACCATATACAAAAACAGAAACAACAAATCCATAAAAAACCCAAAGAGGGAAAGCTGATATTTAAAGCTGGGGCTCACACCTCGGTCTGCTCTTTTGACTATACAAAATACAATGCTTCTAAAAATGTTTGTGCTATACTAAAGTTCAAAATTTACAGAAAAAACACAGGATTGTGAGAGTTGTGAGAGCAGTTCAGGGAACTGGGATTGTTCGGACTGGAGAAGAGGAGAAACGGGAGACTTCATCACACTCTACGACTGCGTGAAAGGAGACTTTGGCAAAGTGATAGTTGGTCCCAGGTAACAGTGATGGGATGAGAAGTAGTGGCCTTAAGTTGCACCAGGGGAGGTTCACATTGGATATTAGGCAAAAAATTCTCAGAAGGAGTAGTGAGGCAGTGGCACAAGATGCCCAGGCAGGTGGTGGAATCACTGTCCTTGGAGGTGTTCAAGAAACACGCGGATGTGACACTGAGGAATGTGGTCTAGAGCAGTCACAGGCATGGGTTGATGGCTGGGCAGATGATTCTGGTGGTCTTTCCAATCTTGATTATTCGATTCTCTGATTCTTGTTTATCAGACATGATACTTCCCCCAAAATTCTCAATAGCCTTCATTAGCTAAAGCTATCCCAGTCCACACTGCCTTTCTGAATTCGTTTTTCTCTCTGCATGGTGCTTGTTTCTACCTCCTTACTCAGTTGGACAGGTATTTTTAGAAGCAGAAAACCATGCCCCTACATGACAGGGCTTCAGTGTCCCGTTGTTAGGTAATGCTACCCTTACACGCTCAGCCTGTAGGAACAGTGGTTTCCAGCAGGGGAGGTAAGTGTTTTATTAGTTTGTTTCAAATTAAAGGTTGAGATCTCAGTAGTACCAATATCTCTCAGGATTGTAAGTGGGGAATAAGAGGAGAGAGCTTTATCTCTCTAAGATGCAAGAAAGGAAGTGTGAGCCCAGAATGCCACAGCTGGGAAAGGACTTAACAGCACCCAGTGTGCTCCTGGGGCAGCTGCCTGACAGGACTCAGAGAGCAGGGAAATGCAGAGAGACTGTAGGGGATTTCTTCACTAAAGCGAGATTTTTAAAGCTACAAGGACTGAAGAAAGGCAACTATTTCAGAAAACAAAGCACTTTTCTCGCAGGTAATAACAATAGGGTGAAAGGGAAAGGCCAAAAGTTGTGCCAGGGGAGGTACAGGTTGGATATTATGAAATATTTCTTCTCAGAAAGAGTGGTGAGGCATTGGCACAGGCTGCCCAGGGAGGTGGTGGACTCACCATCCCTGGAGGTGCTCAAGAGACGTGGAAATATGGCACCGAGAGACATGGCTAGTGGGCATGGTGGGGGTGGGTTGACTGTTGGGCAGATGACTGTAGTGGTCTTTTCCAATCTTAATGACTCCGTGATTCTATAGAAATAAAACTAGTGTTTGCTTATTGCCCTTTGAAAGATAGGCTACTAAGGAATGGGTGGACTCCTGAGCGCTGCTGGGTAGCGCAGAGGGCAGAACTGCTGTTTCTCCTTCCCTCTCTGAGCACGTACCAAAGTGAGATGACAGTGCTTAGGGCTTGTGCTTATTTTCCTGTTGGCTCTTTGTCAACAGAAGAAATAAAAAGGCATTGTTTTTTCTTCTTTTTTTCTCCCAATCTGACACTTAGGGTGCAGCTTCTGGTTCTGCATAACCTAATTATTTTAATTATCACGAAATCATAAACATTCAAGATGCAAAACCCTGGTGGATATTCCCCCTGTCAGAATACGTCATTTCTTGAAGAATAATACAAGAAGAAAATAATACTGACCACGAGGTAAGTTGTCATTGAAACCAAACTGAAGGCATACAACTGAATCTCTTTTAAAATGGTATGTATGTGCCTTTGTGTTTTCACATCACGTCCATCTCTTTGGTACCTAAGCAGAATCTTGCTTTGCATAAATCAGAGATTCTCAGATCACCTAATCAGACCTTTTATTTGTGGATAGCATAGTTCATCCCATTATCAATTAGATATTACAGCAACTCACATCCTGCTTTGAGCTTCTTTGTCACTAACATGAAGACCTGGTAGATTACTTCTGTATTCACACTGTCACAGGCAACAGGGATTTTAAATATAGTCAGATAAACTGGAGACTTTATTTCATTTTGAGTTGTTAATCCTTCTTATCATAAAGCATATTATTCACCAAGTGAATATGTAAGTAAAATATTTAAGTATTTAAGATATAGTTAGTGTTGTCACTATCAGACACAAAAGAGAAGGAAAGAATACATGCTCTGTTAATTCAGGAGGTGGTCTCAGCTAAATTTTTGTCTTTTATTTAGTAAACTTCAAAATCCTTGAGTGAAGAAGGCATAGAGGACCAGAAGGGTTTACTGAAGTTGTTACAAGTTGGTTTCAAGACCAAGACTTTGAAACAGTGATCAAAAGCTGTGCTATATGTGTTATAGAACTCACTTTGAAAGAAGACCCAAGTTTGGTAACAAGATAGCTTTCAGAACGTTCTCAGGCCACTTTGAAGAGCCAGGTCTTCCCAGAGGCCTTCATCTTCATCAGTACTCCAGAAAGTTATTATGTGTAATTTCATACTAAATTAAAATGCAAAACTAAATCCAGACATACTAATTTGATGATATAGGAAGAATATACATACATGTACGTTATTATACAAATGTGTTGCTACAAATGTTTTATAAGCACGTGACATTCATTCGAAGAACAGAGAGGACCTGAACTAGGTGCTAAACTAGCTGAAAGTGCAGGAGCCAGTTTCTCTTCTCCAAGTGAATTCTACTTGTGAAAAGCAAAATGCCAGGAGGTTGCCATGGCTGTTTAGTCTTGAGATGCTAACAGAGCAAGTGTCTGCGAACCCCATGCCAGGAGCAAGTGTTCCTCTGAAGTCAGAATGCTAATTAGCCTACCACTCAGGATTTCTTTCTTTGCTCATAAATTCAAATGAAAGTCTGTCTCAGCAGTCAATGGAGAAGTTCTTCATTGTCAAGTTCTTCATGAACTGATTATTTTTTCAAGCAAGAGAAAAAGAAAACCTTATAAGTTTTAAATCAATTGAATTACAGTCTTATGTGAAATATAGCCCTAATTTGTTCAGTCTTCTCTCTCAGGTAGCCCACTTTAAGTCTTTGCACTCTAACAGAATATATTTATTTCATCAGAAAATCTTTCTAGTGAAATTGCTGAGTTACAGGAAAGAAAATGTTATCCTTTATTAGCTTGTATATCATTTCTTACTTCTTTAGGCTGCTGGCTACTCTTGACAAATGATGGAGTGATTCAAGGGTATTGGTCTGGGAGATGATTTTACAGGGTATTAAGTCTCTACTAAGTAGAAATAGGATGCTGTGTAGCCAGAAGATGCCCTGAGTCTCAAATGTGAAGATATCAGTGCCACTTTTTTCCACTTCTCTATTAACAGTAAATTCTTTTCGCTCAGAATTTTCATTGTAGCATGTAACCATGCAGACCTTATTTTGACTACAAATATAAATGCACTGAGTAAAAAATTCTATGGCATTTACTCTAATGAGGCCAGATTGACCTTCCTGTGTGGATTTTGTTCGTTCTCCCCATTTGAAGTGATTTTATAATGGCTTCCTTAACAAGATAATCCATCACAGAACTATGTCAGCTGCACCTAGTAACCTACTTAACAGATCCAGTTTGGCAACTGTTATACATTAGCGCATGTCATCAAAGCTGGGTGTAACTTATATTAAACCACTAGAACAAACACATTTGACAGTGGGCCACAGTTCCTAGAGAAGGCTGAAGATGTTAACTTATGAGCAAACTTATGTTTGGTTTTGCAGTGATTTATCTTGTGACGGGAACAGTGAAAGCACCTATTGCTCATCAAATTCAAGTATGCAGTTGAGTTTGGCAGCAGAACTTAGAGCTGTGTGTTCCTGAAGGACTTCACAAAGATCTCATTTCACTTTGGTACGTGAACAGGCATAAGATAGTAACTTTCCCTAGAGGAGGCTTTCTTCAAATTGGTAACTTCAGCAGATTGCCTGTCTGAGTTGATCGTTTTAAGTTTCACAGGGAAAAGCCTACTTTCCTGTGGATCTGTTCATTTTGAAATAAAAGAGCCAATTGCTAGTACATATATATTATAATAATATATATACATAATGGAACTATGATGACTGAAGTGTTCTATCTTAGAGAAGAGTAAACAATAATAGCTATTGTGTTCATTTCAATGGATGATTCACTTCTTACATAGTGTTGCTAATAGTCAGCAAAAAAAATGCAAGTTTTTTGGATCCTTGGGAAGATCTTTTCCATTTTTTCATGGAAGCATTTCCTTTCTAGTAGATAATTAGAATTTAGATACTATTTCATAAGAAATGCTTTGAATTATTACACAACTTACATATGTACTACTTGCATTTAAGTGTTGCCAAATATTTACCCTAAGTTGCAAAGATATAGAATCTTGGAACTATTAAGGATGAAAAAGACCTCTAAGATCATCAAGTCCAACTATCAACCTATCACCACCACACCCACTAAACCATGTTCCTAAGTGCCACATCTCCATGTTTTTTGAACACCTCCAGGAGCGGTGACTCCACCACCTCCCTGGGCAGCCTGTTTCAACACCTCAAAACTCTTTCCGGGAAGTAGTTTTTCCTCATATCCAACCTGAACCTCCTCTGATGCAACTTAAGGCCATTACCACTAGTCCTATCACTGTTACCTGGGAGAAGAGACCACATTGCTACAATCTCCATTCAGGCAGCTGTAGAGAGCGGTAAGATCTCTCCTGAGTCTCCTCCAGACTGAACAATCCCAGTTCCTTCAGCCCCTCCCCATAAGACCTGTGCTCCAGACCTGTCACTGCTCCATTGCCCTTCTCTGGACATTCTCCAGTGCCTCAGTGTCTTTCTCGTAGTGAGGGGCCCAAATCTGAACACAGTACTCAAGGTGTGGTCTCACCAGTGCTGCGTACAGAGGAGCCATCTCCTCCCGCTCCTGCTGGCTGCGCTGTTGCTGGTACAAGCTAGGATGCCATTGGCCTTCTTTACCACCTGGGCACACTGGTGGCTTGTGTTCAGCCAGCATTCAACTAATATCCCCACATCCTTTTTCTCCATGCAGATTTCTAGCCACTCTACCCCAGGACTGCAGGGTTGCACAGGGTTGTTGTGACTAAAGTGGAGGACTTGGCACTTGTTCTCATTGTACCTCATGCAATTAGTCTTGGACCATCAATTCAGCCTGTCTAGATCCCTCTGTAGGGCCTTCTTACTCTCAGGCAGATCGAACCTTCCTGTACTCCTGGCATTATCTGCAAACTTATTGAAGGTACACTCTATGCCTTCATCCAGGCTGTAAATTAAACGAGGCTGGTGCCTGTACTGATCCCTGGGGAACACCGCTCATGACCGGTCACCAGCTGGATTTGACTCCATTCACCACCACGCTCTGAGCCTGCCCATCCAGCCAGCTCCTTACCCTTACCTGTCCAAGCCACGGGCTGCCAGCTTCTGCAGGAGAATACTGTGGGAGACAGTGTCAAAGGCCTTGCTGAAGTCTAGGCAGACTATGTCAACTACCTTTCCCTCATCCATCAGGGGGCCACTAGATCATAGGAGATGAGGTTGGTCAGGCAGGACTTACCTCTCTTGAAGCCATGCTGGCTGGGCCTGATTCCTCGAGTGCCCTGCACTTACCAGCGTGATCTGTACTGCCTTTAATTGACTTCTTTTTCTTAAGAACGAAAATACAGTCATCATGGAGTACAACTAATGTATTTTGATTTTCCACCTACTTATCAGATTCTGTTACAGGATCTTTTGATTCTGTATGTCTGTTGATTGCCAGTAGTCACAACTGAATTGTAAAGGAAATAGAGGAAAAGTCAGAGCATGTAAATAAGGTGAAATAGCTGTGATGTGAAAGGGATATTGGAAATATTTGGTGGGTCCACACTGAAGTAGTTATGTTCATAGGGAAGGGGAAAAGCAGGAATCATTGGCAGAGAGGTACCTTGCATCAGCAAAGACATTCTCATCATTTTTTAAATAAATCACTTTACCAAATAGCAGAAGTAAACCATTTTAAGGACTTGTGATTGAATTAGTTAAATCCCTTTACAGAATTTTGCTTGAGTGGTTATGTCAGAGGAAAACTGTTTTCTTGACTCTTCTTTATGTTGAAACAAATCCCTTACAGTTTATTTTGTAATATGATTTTTATTGTGACTGAGTGGACAAGAAGTGTTCTGTTTTTTTTTTTTACATGTCACAGGATGAAATTTTAATATGTAGTTCTGATTCTTAATTTCACTGCTGTGAACTGTCTAGTTTTGGAGCTTTGTAAGTGTAGAGTAACACAGTATGGATTACCCCTATAGGAGCCCTTTGGACTTATTTGGCCTATTAAGTTCACTTCATGTCTTCACTATAACGTATGTACCAGAGTATCTATATTACCTCTCTTTCTTTAAAAGAGCAACAACTTTTACTGGCAGGGCTTTTGTTTTGTTAGTTTTGTTTTCTTTGATTTGGGGTTTTATTGGTGCTGTTGAATGTATGTCTATATATGATTCGTTCAGTGAAATGAACAATACTTACAAAACTAATGTTTTCCTTTAGTAAGAGCTCATGATTTTGACTTTAGCAGCAAAAACATAATCACTTGGAGCAAATCCCACTTTCATTCTAACCCATTTTCTCTCTGTCAGCAGATTTTCTTGCTAATATAACACTCAAATCTCTTTCTGTTGCAACAGCAAAGACTTTGATGTGAGTAGCACAAAAAAGGAAATCAAATACTGGACCTGAATGGTACTAACTCCACAGCAATCATTTTGATTTATCCTGGACGTACAGTACTATCTCTCTGCCAGTGAACAGCTTGGCTGGATATTTTGGGAGAAAAAGAGAGTAGCTGTAAGTGTGGTTATTGCTGAGCTGAAGGCAAGCAGCAACATCTACTCATGCTGAACAGACCTCTCGGTGAGAGAAGCTTTAGAGGAGATCATGGTCTTTCATGTAGAGCTTGAATTGCTTGGCTTTTACCCAGCTTCCATCCAGAATAATATATTCTACTGTTTATAGCCAGAAATGTACCATGCGAAGGTCTATCCTACTTCACATACCCCTCTGGTATTCTGGGCTGTCTTGAGTATCTCTAAGCTACTTTGTCAGTATGTGATACAGATGGATCCTAATGGAATTTTCTTAGCACTGGGGGGTAGAATGGGAATACATCATTCTCACTCAGCCGCGATCTACACTGAGTATGCAAGCATTTAAGCATATGCCTAACTTAAAAGTACCTTAATATTTCCTTTCCTTAAACTAATTTCTTTGAGTGCTCATAACTGTGCTCAAAACTTTTGCAGTTGTCTCCTGTGTGTAAAGGCTATACTCATCTTCCCCCAAAAAGTAATATCAATAAGTAATGCAACATCAAGTCAGTATCCTACTTCTGTCCTCCGTGTAACACATTAATAGGGTATGATATATGGTAATAATACAAACATGTAACTTCATAGTTTTGCAAGCCAGTATTAAAATGTTTACACAGATTAATCAATATTATCAAAGGAGACATAAACATGAATAGCATTAAAAGATTCAGCTGAATAAGGCTACATTGCCTCTTGGAGACACTCAGGAGCTGAATACTTTTATCCACCTGTTAGGTGACTAGACAAAGGCTTGCAGTGTCAAGCAGTACACATAGAATCATTTAAATTGATAGGGGCATCTGGAAGTCATGTGAAAGTTTTTTCCTTATTGTATTGGCATTTCCTATGCTGCAGCTTGCATCTTGTTTTTATGCCTTCTGCTGTGTACCTCTCAGAATAGTCTGCCTTTACCCTCCGGAGTTCAGTACGGTAATTACCTTCTCCCTTGAAGGCTGAATTGACCCTGCCTCTCAGCTTCACAGTGTGCCCCAACCCTTTTTATCAATCATCCTGTTGGTCCTTGGCTGGATCTGCTGGTTTATATCATTCTATTTCTTGTACTGGTGAATCCAGCATTGAATATGGTACTTTGGCCGAAGTTTCACATCTTTAAAGCTGAGGGAAAGAAACACCTCCCTTGATGTAATGGCCACTCTGTTGCTAATACATCTCTTGCTTTTTATTACTCACATGATGGGCCTGGATTAAGGCATGTGCTACAAATGTCCCCAATATCTTCAAACAGATACGCGAAATAATTCCTCTGCCCTTATTCCTACAGCAAAATACAAAACTAGTGCCTTAACTGTCTACAGTACAGTTTTCCTTTCATTATCAACCACTTGAAACAAAAACCTCATTAAAATGCTAAGATACACAGACATATTCTATTGCTTAAATCTGGTGAACTAAATAGATATTTATACATCCTCTTGTACTTCGTCACTGCCCTTTCAGAACACTTTTGAAACAGCTGCAAAAGAGATGATAATGTCTTGGGTTTCTGTAATGCTTCTTTTCCTTATCATTTCTTTGCATGCTCAAACAGGTGATGTATGTTTTCCCTATCAGCTCTCCTCTCTAGCTAAATAATTTACTTTCTAATGTAATAAATGTCGGGCGTCAGCATCCTGGAATGGATGCTTGAATCTAACATTCCATCAGGCAAGCTTTGATTATAGGGCTTTTTAATTATGAACCTACAAGGCAGATCTGGAACAATACTGTCATGAAACTAATACATTAGTTATCTTGAGATAAATCTTAAAAAACAGTCTAAAAATGTGCTGAATTTATATGTCTGTTACGGTCAACAGATCGTGATCGACTGGTTCTCATTTCAAGATGAAATCGATGTTGGGTATTTCCAAATGTGGGTGTCTAGATGATATGTTAGGACATACACGTGGCAATATAGAAGGATTAATTTTCTGGAGTATTCGCTGTACGAAGCTGCTGTTAGGTGTAGTAGATATTTACCCAGTGCTGTTCAAGAACTACCAGAGAATAACAGAAAATCTAGTGTATAACCGCAGCTTAAAATACTGCGCAACGTCTGCATTACGCTCTACTTGTACAAACAGGTTGTAGTGAATATTTAGCAATTCCTGTAACACCAGGCCAATAAATACCATCCTGTCATCCAACTAAAATAGATCTGACATCTCTCTGGCCTGGAGGGGCAATTGTTGTGATTGCTCATCATTACAGTTTAAATTGCGTACAGTACCACCAATGTTAACAAGAGAGGCCATAGCTTCCTTTATCTTTGGAAGATTGCTAGTTATAAATCGAAGCAGATTTTCTCAAATGAGTAAGCACATTTAATGAAAGCTCTATCCTACCACGTCTCTACTGTTTTTTAATTTTGGCAAGACGAATGTTTTCATATTCATTTGGGTACTGCTCGCCTCTAAGCCATAAAACATCTTTAAGTTATTCTGCCAAAAACTAGTCTCTGCTTTCAAGGGAGTTTTTTTTTTTGGCAAAGAATTTAAATGATTTTGTTACCTGTCTTTGAGGGAAAAAGAGGGGGATGAAATATTCACTTGTATTTGTATTTGTGACCGTATAGGTTTTATATGTTTCTTCTTCCAGTCAAAAATACTCACGTTTCAAGCCAGGCAAGTTTTCCTATGCAGGTATTTGCTAAGAACCCTAACGCATGTATCATGACTTCCATTCCCCCATGTTTTTTAGAAAAAATCACTTGGGGATTTTTGCTTTGAAATATGTGTGCAAGGGGGAACTTCCGTTGCTTCAGCTGTCTGCTATGTATAATTGACTTTGCTGAGCACAACACTTCATAAATTGCAATGAATAAAAAATGCAGATAATGGATCACCTAAGATCATATCATGCAACAGAAATGTCTGTAAAAAGAAAAGGAAAGAGGAGCACATTTTAAGTGTCTCCCCAGCAATGAAACTGTGTTTCTGAATTTTGATGCAGAAATCTTCTGCCAGATGAGCTGAACATGTATTAGTAGGATGAAGCCACAAGAACGGATTGCCATGCCAAATAAAAATGCAACCACTATTTATATTGTTGTTAGAACTAGAACAACATGGTGATGGGCAGAACAAGATGACTAAGGTTTTTTCTTAAACAGAATAGTGCAATAAATAACCGAGGAACAGGTTTTTTTAGAAGCCTGAGATTCTTTCCACATTCAGTGCACAGAAAATCTGTTTTTCCTTTCTGTTCTAGTTCAGATTTCTTTTCATGTACTTTATGGGAATAACTTGCAGTGTTGCAGCATCACATGTAGGAATGAAACTTGTATGAAGCACACAGCACTGAACTCCAGACATCTAAGCAATTAGATGAGTCCACAAGCATAGGATGTTCCCACTCCTTTTTGCACAAGGAGAACTAGGCATTCAGGTAGGGTGTTACATGGGTGTAGCTGAGCAGGAAGAACAGAGCTGCCACAGAGTTAGAAAGCTGAGGTATTCTGAAAATTTTTGCTCTCTTACTGCAGTGTGTCACTGTGCAAACACCAAAAATCTTTGTGCTTTCTTCCTGGAAGAAAACTTACGAATGAGGTGAGTGGAATTGGGCTTGGTGATACAGGCGGCTTTCAGCTCTTACCTTGCTTGGATGACTTCAGCCCAATTGAACTCATGGTTTATTTCATTTCTATTTGTTTTCCTGTCGACCTTGTCTACTTTTCACAGCTCTACATTTCAAAAGTAATCTGAATTTAATTGGAGTGCCAACTTTGAATGGATTTTTACCAGAAATCTACAAGCTGACTTTGAGTCTGGAAGCCAGCTGTTATGTCATGTTGGTCAGTGAACTCCATGGCTGGAGTGGGAAGGTTTGGCATTGGTCTCTCCTTCCAAGACTGTTCACATACATTTTGAAACAAACTGTTTCTTGGGTAAATATCAGCAGAGCCACTGGGAGCAGCATCCAGGACAAGGATCCTTCCTTCATCCCACCTTAAGGTACATTTTACTGCTGCAGTACATCCAGCTCCTTCCGGCCCTATGAATTTTCTATCATTAGCTTTGTGGCTTCACAACTTCAGAGGAAGATGTAAAGAACTCTTCTCCAGCCTGTACCTAACACACTTTGGAAATTCATCTTTGAATCAAATCAATCATTGCTCACTATGGCTTCTAACCTCTTGACTGTTACATAGAAAATGCAGCATATGATTTTCCTACTAAAGCAATGGTAGCTTATCTGCTGCCCACTGAATTCAGCGCTCTCAGTATTAGATTAGGTAGGTTTTATCTAAATTCAGAAAATGAATAATGTCCACTTGATGACTTAGGCACAAGAAAGGTAGTTCACCAACCCAAGTGAAAAACACAGCGACATCTTTAGCCCTACAGCAAAGTAAAACCTAGGTAATCTAGACCTTTACTAATAAATTTCTGATGCAAAAATACTCAAGTAGTCTAGAATAGCATAGGCTGTAACTGTACTAATCTTTCACTTGTCCCTGAAGTTGCTAAGTCCTTCTATGGGTCTGTACCTATCCAGAGACATGGTCAACAGCAAGGAACAGGACTTCAGAGTGGTGTGCTGGCACTCAGCACAATGCTTGCGATGGTTTTGATAGCTATAGTACAAAGCAGTATTTAATTTTGGTGATTCAGAGCAACTGTGTGCAGTCGACTCCAGGGAAACTGCTTCATTGGGGAGGTGTTGAACTGGATGATCTCCAGAGGTGCCTTCCAATCCCTTTGATTCCATGATTCTGTGCTTGCAAAAATACTACTATGAACGTTCCCCCTCCTCTCAGTTTTCCACTGAAACTGACAGAGATTAAATTGTGTTTTCCATTCTGTTACATTGTATACCAGAAAATGATCTCAAAGCAACACCAGATTTGATATCTGAAAATCTCAAATATTCATTTTCTTTCTTTAGTTAGAAAATTGTTCTGTATACAAGAAATAATCTAAAACTGAGGTAAACTTTATGAAGAAATTGTAACACTGCTTCAGAACATTCCAAATGCTTCTTTAGAATAACTTGCCCTGACTCACGGGAGATCTCTTTTGGATGACTGGTTCCTCATAAAACTTTGGTATCTGGGTCCCATCTGGATCACAAACAGCACTCCACTCTTCTTCCTTGATGATGCAGTACACAAACCAAGTCCCCTGAGCGCTCCCCATTACAGGCTCAGGATCTGCCTGGTGGTGATCACGGAGACAAAACTGTGGGAACCAATGCTGCAGACCAGAGTCAGTGTGAAAAAGGATATGTAAATACAATAAGAATACATAACTAAGACTGTCTGCTAGTGCATAAGTGTCTTAGATTTCACAGCTTAAATTCTATTTAAATTCTTGCATTGTAAGTGGGTGATTTTCTCCATCCGGTACAGTTATAGATCCTCCCTTAAAGGCTTTTTCCTGTGGCAACTGCATACTGAGTCTCTGTCATCAGGCTGAGGTACAAGTTCCATTCCATCCCGTATTTCAGGTTCGCTGGCTTGGCGTTCGGCATACTTCTGAAATATGTAAACAACATTTAAGAATGCTGAAAGCATCAAGGTATAATTCATGAGACAGAATTTTCCTCCTCCCTTCCACTCACAGGCTTGCCTTAATCCACAGCCCTCGTGTATTGTTTACAACCTGTTTACAAGGTGTCTTTTTAACACACCTACTAATAGGCTACACTGCCTCTGAAAACCTCCTTTAATGTTTCCCCATATCCTATGATTAATGTCAATTTGAATTTTGTCATTATTTGTGCTTCTAACCACTTCATGCAGATAGCGTGGAACAGTGTGAAACTTTGTGTCAACCTGTGACTGCTGAAACTGAGCTCTAGCTCTGTACAGCAAAGGAGGAAGAAGAAATTAGTACTTCCAGAGAACAGAAACTTTAGTTTCGATGGAGATTTGCATCTGCTACGGAACCAGTGACTGCACATTCATGCCTCACCACTCTACAAGCTGTACTTCCAGAATTTCTTTTACATGTACTTGTTGTTAAGTGATACAGCAGAGCAGCAAGTGAGGGGACAAATGTGAATGAAAAAAAGAAGAGCTGTGTGCAGATTGTATCCTGCATCATTAGAAACCATCTATCAAGAGGCACTGAAAACAGACTGACTGGGAGAGTGAGGGCAAAAAATTAAATAAATCTCTCATCGTGAAAGAAACAACTATTACATCAGATTGCCTCTTTAATAACAGGTTTTACCAAAGTTCTTTACACTGATCTCCTGTGAATAATATAAACAATGTCTGCTTTCGATGTAAGGACTGAATATGAAATGCGTAGCATCAGTAGCAGTAGCAGTTGAGAAAAGGTAATAAAATGAACAATTGTACTAACCTGGAGCACTTTGTAGTAGTAGCAGTAGAGCCTGTGAGGCTGAAGTAATTCTCTTGCCATTGTCTGACCTTCTTTAGCAATTTTTTGTGCTTCTCCATCATTTTCCTAGAAAATTGAGTAGAAACAGCAACAGACAATAGAACAAGCAGTGAGTTACTTGAAGTCTTGCTGGCATACCTAATCTTATCAAAGGGGCTGTTGAATTCTGATTCTTTACAATTGCTGGTACACCTCAAAGGGACACTGTAAATTTGGGATTATTTTTTAAGATCCTGGGTTGCTTTTATGGTTCCAGTTGGTAGCTCGGGGCTATCGGTAACACCTTTCATGGGTAATTGTACAGCTTCAAAAACAAAGCTGACTATTGCTCCACTGTTTTGTCGAAGCCACAAGCCTCTTTACAAGCAGCTCTGACAATCTCCCACAAGTATTAGTTACACAGAAGACAAAACTGCAGCTGTAGCCTCTTTTATGCAGTGCAATTTGAAGATTTCCTTATAGAAATGTCTGTCTGACTCACATTTAAAAGTGATGTATGCAATGCCAGCATAAGCACTTCCATTCATGCACTTGTTCTCAAGATTTTTAGTTGTGTGTTTCAAAGCTTACGGTATTCTCATCTGATACTTTATGAAGAAGTATCACAGTACCATAAAGAATCTTTTCCCATGTTTTTAACCTAACAGTTAAACTTAAAATGCAAATGGTATTTTCAGTCACACAGAACGCCAACCTTTCATTCTGAGCAGTGATCATACAGAGCAGTGATTCCTTTGTACATTCAAACAAACATGCAATAACTTCTGATCTAGTTAGAACCTGAAAAAAAGTGATAGAACTAATTAAGTAATAACTAGGATTCTGGGCATTTCTTTGAAAATTACTTACATTAGTCAGTATACAAAGGCTCTGACTCACAAAATCACTTCTACACATACCCAAAATTAATTTGCAAGTATTTCCATGAATAGAGATGGTTACTTGACTTACAGCCTTCACCTCTTCTAATAACAACAAAATGTTTATCCCAGGATTGCAGCAGAGTGCTTACAAAAGTGTATGTGGAGAAGAGCACTACAATAAAAAAGAGAACTAAGATAAACTTTAACACATTCCTTTATGGAATTTGTAATGAAACTTACTTTAGCCCATTTTATTTTCTCTAGCAAGTCCTCCAAGCTTCTCTTAACTGGAACATAATGTTTCCATGGCTTCAATAGAGTATAAAAATGTTCATAGTACTGAGAATCTTGCTTCAGTACTAGACTGTCACCCAGCAAGAGGTATGGAAATCTGTAAGCTGCTACAGTCCCATCAACGTTCACCTGGTATTTGTACTGCAGTGTGAAGACAAGAAAAACAACAAAGTGAAACATTTTGCAACAGAATAGGAACACTGGCTATACAAAAGTTTCTCTTCTAGTCAAGACACACTTGTGTTTATTGGTTCTCAGCTTTAAACCTGCTTTAGTGTAATGTGGGTGTAGTTTCACGGTGTTCTGGTAACACAACAAAAAAGATTTGTTTTCAGACCAAGGCTTACAGTCAAGAACCCTTGTGTCACATGGACTTCCTGATGTGCATTGTTCTATTTAAGTGCCCTGTGGCAGAACAAAGGGTAGAGCTGGAAATGAATTAACATTGATCTATACTTCAAAAGAGTACATTTATTCTCACTTAAAACTATATAGAATAATTAAAACATTATTCTAAGAGCAACCATGAACACAGTGCTCTGCCAGATACTTTTGGCTGTTTAAGCACTCCTGATACACTGATCTCTGGAACAGAACTTCCATTACCATGCGTCCTAATTACTTTTTACAGAACTCTGTCCCTTTTACTTTTTATACACAAATGACGTCCACTGTTTTCACATTTACTCCAAGTAAAAAACCTGATGGTGAGCAATCAAATTTCTCTAATTCTTTAAAGAGTAATCTCAAAGAATTCTACCAAAGGGAATCCATGACAAAAGGGTAGTGGTAATGACCTCGATCATGGGTGGTCTAGCTACCCTGCAAGGACTTCTCACTCCAGCGCAACCGTTCTGTTTACTGAATGGAATTAGCCAAAGTAAACCTTGTTGGTTTACTCAGTAAGAACTTGACAGCAAAGTTACCCTGAGGCTGTAATTTTCCTACTACCTTAAAGAAGTCAAAGAAGCCCATCAGCGGAACTTTTCCCAACTCCTTTTCTTTTTCTCTGAAGAAGAAATATCCTGTTATTCCAGCATCCAGTAGCTCTGGATTTTCCTTGGATAACTTGACAAGATAGAGACGTTCTTCTCGGCTGTCGCGTCCTCTAAACAAAGCTTGTTCCGTTTTGTTGTCCCAGAACGGGCCTACGACCATTGAGTGATAAGATGATGAAAGTGAACAGTAATGAGATGGTCACTATATGTACAGTGCTATGAACAGGAACTTGTCATGGCAGTGACATTACTCCTAGAGACAAGGTAAAACGGGCATGATTTCTTGCACTTAACACATAATCACTTATTAATCATGGCAATTAAACTCCCAGTTCTGGCATGAATTTTTGAGTTGAGAGACTGAACAATTTTTAAAAAGAAAAGCGGAGAATTGCTTTTACACTTGACAATACCGCAGATTTCTTGAAAGCTATAAAGTTATAATCAAATTATGTAAGTAAAATAATAATTGAAGCAATTCTCTGTCTTTGAAGACTGGCACACTAATAAGACTTTCTTTAGAGAAACCCTCTGTTGTTAGCCAGCAGTCTAGTTGGGTCTTTGAGAAATCACTTGATGATTTACAAAGAAAAAATTGCCTATAATGTGTTCTCCAGATATTTAGCAAGAGCCTGGAAGACTTCCTATCTGCTTCCGTCTTTCTTTTAAAGACAGTAAATCTCTGTCCTTCATCCTCCTGCTGGGACTTTCCCTGAAGACATACCAAAGTAGAGTAGGACCATTGTGTTGGCATAACTGGAAAAACAGCTGTATTAAATCAGTAAAACAGGTTGCTTCAAACTGATAATGGATTAATTTAAAAACTAAGTAATAAAGAAAAGACCAACTATGAACTGTTCAAATAAAAAGAAACATCTCCTCACTTAATTTTTACTCCGTTAATATTGTTCATGTCATCTGCATGATTCCTAATGATTCATGAATGTCCTGGGGAAAAAAGACACCTGTCAAGAAAGCTGATTTCTCCTTTGAAGCTAGAAAAACAATTCAGAATATCCCACACTGAGCAATTCTTCACACAATTTTTTTTTAATTGAAACGGGCTGTAGTGTAGTACTAGTTTGCCACTTACAGTAGCTATCTTCTGAATACTGTTAAGTTAAAATTCACATTACCATGAACTGGACTTCTTCTAAATCCGTATTAATCACCTGCTTTGTAGCAGTGCTGGAAGTGTACAGACTCTGTGAAAACTACACTGATTCTATTAAGAGATCTCCCAAGGCACCTGTGTACTAAAGATGGTAAGAAACATTATTTAAATGCAGCTTGCTTCTTCAGTGGAATTAAAACTCTCTTTTTAAATCCACAGTCTCTAACTTACCTGTATTTCCTTGAATAGAAAGGAGATCGTTTGTGACACCACGCAAGGTTTCAAGAGTTGAGTGGGTTATGTCATATGTCGGAAGGACAATGTCTCTTGAATCCACAGAGCCACACCATGAAATGATGGGTATAGGCCCGGGTGTATCATTAACTTTTCGGTACTCAACTGGCCAATCTCCAACATTAAGATAAAACTCCACATCGGGAAGATGAACCTAAATGTATACCCAAGAAAGGAGAATAACACAGACATAATTACACTGCTTTTTGCCACTCTTAAGTAGAACCCTCAGCTCTCGTGTCATGAAGAATCAATAAATACAGATTTTACAGATTTAGATGATCTTAAGATCCTTATTTCAAATTTCTGTCCAGCAAGTAAGTATGAATGGAATGCTTTAAAGGCCAGGAAGCCTACAGGGTTGGGTCAAACTCTGATCCCACACACTACTTATGGCATGATTCCTAAAGATACTGTCATCTTGATGAAAAAAAATTTAAATCTCATTACACCAATTACAGATCTGAAGTTACAACAATGAATCAGTATTGTTATAATTAATACAGTACTGTTACATCACAATATGATTTAATAGTTTTGCATAAATGATCAAAAGTGATACCTTTCTTGCCAGAGACAGTAACATTTCATCAGAGAACATTTTGAAGTCTGTGTATTTCCCTAAGGAACGACGGTAGATGCGATTATTGAGAATAGTGTAATGAACAATAGCACCTCTTGTTTGACTGAACTTTGATGGGATTTCTTTAAACATTCGCTGAAGGTCAATGGTGGGAAAGGAAATGAAGTCCTTTGTAATCTGGGGTTCTTGGGATGGGCAAGAGAAAACATTCTGCCAGATCTGAGGGTCTTCTTCAGGACAGTCACAATATTCATGATAAACAGGTCCTGCAGGAAACAAGCACTGTGAGTCCATATCTGTGATCTGAAATCAGTCATAATTCCCCAAACACAGGAATGCAGAAATTAGAACAGCTTGACATTTTTAAGGAATAAGAAAACTGCAACATCCTTCTCAGAAATAAAAACAGTAGATTTCTTGATACTTGTTGAGGGCAAAAATCATTTGCCAAATGAAGCTCCATCCTCGGTCTGCCTGCCAGCCAGAGAGAATGTTTAGAAAAGATCTGTGTGTAATTACAGTTTCAATTTTCGCCTAATTCAGAACTTGGATACATCAGTGTTCGTCTGGCCACAATGTATTTTATGATCCACCACCAGCCATCCTTTCTACCTTTTCCAAGTAGAGGCCTTGCTCACATAGGAGCCTCACAGAACATGAAATAAAAGCCCTTACTTCACTGACTTCTACTCAAAACACGTTCTGTCCTATGCCATAGTATCATGGCTGCTGGTAAAGATGCATCAGCATAAGGAAGACAAACTGCTACCTTAAAGATTCAGGGCATTTTGATTTCAGCTTGAAAGTGTTTCTAAGCTTTAGGACATTTTACAATACAAAGCATAGCCAAATTCTGGTTAGAAGAACAAGTGTTAAAAAGAAACAAGACTCTCCAGGAAAGTAACTTTATTATCTATCTTCTTGGCTGATTTAGAGACAGAGAGGCAAGGTAAAGAAGCAGAACTCTCTGGAAAAAGAGAGAAATTTGCCTAATCTTCCATGCTTTTATATAGGTAGTACAGACCTGCACTGAATTAAACTGGGCTAAGGGAAAAATAGTTAAATACTAGCCTAGTTAGAGAAATATTATCTCTGTTTTTATGAAGGATCACAACATTCAGAGATCACAAAGAGACATATACATCATGAAGCATTGGGAACAACACAAAATCCTTAATTTGCAGGCAGTAATTTCTGCTTCATATAAAAATCACCAAATGTTTTAGTGAATCGATGATTGAAAAAAGGTATAACTGTCATTCTTCTCTTATTCATCTTACAAAATCCGAAGAAATCCACTTCTCGTTGCAAGAGCAAAGAGGAAATGTCCAGACAGAATCTTAACATCAGAAGCCATAATCTACATGTGCATACAACTCGTAACTTGGCAGTGAACAGAGACTGTCATCACTGCTTATTCTTTGTATGAAGGGAACATTTTGTGATGACACTACAGGAGTATGAGCAACCCAACCTCTAATCTCCCACTTCCAGTAGTAAATTAGCCCATAGCATTTATCCAGCTACATCACCTTACAGTAAAAAATCTTACCTTTCAGAATGTAAGGAGATTGAGCTACATGCTTATCACCATAAAGTATCTCAATTCTCAGCCCTTTTCTGACACTCCCATACATCCGATACCGCATAAGAAACGTGCCATCATTCCTATCCAGAGGGTGAGGAGTGTAAATTCTGGTGATCTCTTTTGGAGAAAGTGCTGTAATTACCACTTTAAATTGTGTCCCTCCTGAAAATAGGAAAATAACAACAGATAAAAGCACTTTAAGCCATTAGAATCCCATTATGAAGTACAGGTTACAGCAAACTTTAACTGGATGAAATCCATAGCATTTAATTAAACTCTGCACTGGAAAGTTTATTATACTACGTTGGTAAAGTTAATTTCCAGTGACAGAATGCCATTCTTGCAATTTCTCTTGATCATGACATGCTTAAAAAATGGAAAACCTGTAGATGGAGATAAAATGTTAAATATGATTACAACATAGAAAGGCTAACAATAGTTTGAGGCTTATGGTTCTCATGATTTTGAAGATTAGGTTTAATCTTATGTTTTCCAGTTAATAGCCTGAGGAACAATCATTTTCTCTAGAAAAAAGAGAGAAAGAAAAGTAAGTTAAAAGAGCACAGGAGAAAGGAATACTTGCCAGCTTGTGGAAAGGTAGTTGCAGCATGCAGGAGTCTGATAGAAATTGTTCACCTCTGGGCTGCAGCTGACTGTCTTGCATATCTAAAGTCCCAGCTACTGAAAAGCAGGGATAAGAGAGTGATAGCAGAGATGTTTCTTGGACATCTGTCTGACCTGTGCTTAAAAATCACCAGCATTTCATCACTCATCACTCTCACTTTTTAACTGGGCATGGAATGTTCTGTGGACAACATGAGCACACCGAAAGATAAATCTGTTGCTTTCCCCTATTTCTGCCAATTCAATCATCAATCATGCCTCTCATAGAACATTAGATCTTGAAACCGGATGAAATCAGTTTATGTGCAAAAGTCTCCACATTAAACTAGGCCTAATCCTCATGATTTCAGCTGCCAACAGATGTCACGGTTCTTTGCAACAGTTACCCGGAGTAACCCAGATTCCTCCAGTTGTCAGAGTGGATCCCTCTATAAGTAAGCATATGGTCAATGTGTACCAGCAGAAGAATCTCTCAAAACTGAACACACTCCTCTGCTTTGCATTCAAATGGAAGAATACAAGATGCAGATTATTTGTAATCATCCCTTAGATTTCTTAATATTCAAAGTCCAGTCCAGCTAAACATACCAAAAACCAAGTCAGGATGTCTTCATTTAAGAACATACTGAGGACATAAAGTCAGTATGAAGTAAGCATTCAATCTTTCTTGGAATGTCAGTGTGGTGAGCAGTGCTACCACAGACTGGGGAATGTTGAATCTTGTGCCTTTGGTAGCTAGCAGCACTACCACAAAAAGCCCCCTTTCATCTGCCCAGAGTCGCTACCAGAAGTGCACCTCTCTCTTCTGAGAAACAGAAGAGGTACTTTGTCCACCCTTTTCAGAGGAATGATGAGCAGCCAACTCCTTGCTCGCTTAAGTGGCAAGCAGAAGGAAAATTAGCAGTGAAGTTGTACAGTATGAAAATTCCTTGGGCAAGTAGCTCAGGGAGCAAGTAGATTTAAACTGCAAAACAACTTCTATATTTTATGTTTCTATAATAAAAACAATTTCCATAATTTATATTGGTTTAGAGCTATAAGACTGTCACAGCTTTGGATCTCTACAACTTGTAGCTGTGTGAGCAGAACTCATACAGACTGACTCACAATTCAGGAGTGCCAAAATTTGATTCAGTGTTACCTGCAAACTGCCTCAATATCAGAGAAGAGGTAAAAAATACAGTTTCCCCTGGAGTATTGTTGACATCGAGCTGCTAGTCACATTCCAACATGAGGGACAGTAGAACTGCATTGATAATTTAAGAACAACTGTATGATCATGGACCATAAATCTACCTTTCATCCAAAGGTCTGCTCAGTATCCTGAGTCTTACTGCCTCAAGCAGGGAATGCATAGTGCAAGGTAGTAAGAAGAACATGAGTACAGAGAAATATTTTTGAACTTACTGTCTTCCCCTTCTGGAAACTTCTGACAACAGGGCTTTAAAAATCACAACTTGGACAAATAATTTTAATAGCCTTTAGTAGATGTTTACCATGACTGCTTAAACTACATTTTAACACGCTGGTATTTGTTCCAGCTAAAGAATCCCAGGGCAGTTCTTTTTGAGTAGTCAGGTTTTTATAAACATACCCTTCAGTTCCTCATTGCTCCGTGCAGAATTCAGTTGTGCAATGCAACACTTGATAATAAAAACACAGAAATTTAACTAAACTCTGCCAGAAGCCTTAATGTGAGAGTCCCGCCCCTGCTGAGTCTGGTTAGATTCCATGGGAAACGGACATCTCTGCCTAAACGCCACTACCAGTCACAACCACCTCTTCCAACCTCTTTTAAAAGCAGACAAGCCAAGCGGTGCATCCTCCCTATGACTACCACAACGTATTATTTGGATGAAGAACCCCTGAAATCCAGAGCGTGCCATGAAGTAGGATCACTGAGAAAACGGTTTTCTACTGGTTTTACGTCTTTGTCTCTTCACTGCCCTTTTTACAAAACATTTTAACTGAGTATAGAGAGCTCCTACCAGAGAAAACAATGTTTGCAGTTATCATAAAAATGAGTCAGTACTGAGAAATCATGAGTGAAATATTACTGGGATCTCATCCCCATGGACAGGAAATACTGTAAGTGTCTTTGTTCTGTGCTGGTTACATAATGCATGGCCTAGAGACATGCAGAAGTACAGATCTGCCCCAAAGCACTCGCTATTTTCAGTTGCTGGTGGTTTAGACGCAACAAGCATTTGGTAAGGGAATGGTGACCTGATAACAAAGCTCCCTGGGAAAGGAATAAAAAAGTCCTACTCAAAAGAAGGGAGAGGGGAAAGAGATTGAGTATTTAATACAAGCACAGTTTATGCACTGAAGGCAATAAGATTTGTTGGCTTATGACTGACAGTACTCATTACATGATGTTGCCGAAGCCTCTAAGTACTGAACTGCATTACTGAACTACAACAGCTTTTTGCTGTTTTGTTTTTAGTTGCAGGAAGGTTACTAGGGTATTTCAACTCACAAATTTCTCTTTCTAAGTCCAAAGAGGTAATAAAACAAAAATGTGTCCCTGTTGAATCCTCACCACTAGCACTTCTGTTTCACCCTGAAAACCAATCCGGGGCAGCATTTTAAGGAAAAAAATAAGATTCCTATTCTGAAGAGATTTTAAAATATGGACACAATCAAATAGGATACTTTAAGTAAATCAGATGATGAAACTTACTGTATGTGGGTTTTATTCCTCATGTATAGCTTGCAAAGGAGATATGCCCCATCCCCGGAGGTGCTCAAGGCCAGGTTGGATGGGGCCCTGGGCAGCCTCAGCTGGTGGGCAGCAGCCCTGCCCGTGGCAGGGGCTGGAACCGGGTAGGCTTTAAGCTCCTTTCCCACTCAAACCATGCTGCTATTCTATGACACGCATATCCAAAGAATCCACGCACTTTATACTGAAAGTTGTGACTTCAGCAGTGATTTTTTTATTTTTTATTTTTTTAAGTCTTTGGAACAAACCTCCTGGGAAAGAGCAAATTCTGCATCACTTGGCAACTTCCTGGGGGGACAGCTCAAAGAGTTTGCAAGCTGTATGTTGAAATCATTGCGCTTTGTGCAATAGTGCACACTAGTTCTGGTGATTAGTCTTGATACTCCAAAGAATATTAACACTTCAAATCCACCAACTATCCTTTGTAAGTGTTATATTAGGCACCAGTAGAGAGCTTGACCAAAACTGTAATCCACACAAAACTCAATTCAAAAGCTTAGTTTTACACGTGGGAAGCCTAACCTGCAGCACTCTGATCACAGTATTTTTGCTTGTGAGAATGCAGATTTATCCCAGTAGGCATATGTTGAGATGTATTTCACTCATATTCGAAAGAAATGCCACGGTAAGTGTAATTAATTCTTACTGATGGTTTACAAATAGATCTTGAACGTTAGAATTCATTCGAGAACTGAAAGTTGTAGCCCATGAGAAAAATAAACAGCACTCATGCACCGGAACGTGGCCAGTGCACTGCCACTGGTGGTGATGGGCCCACAGTGCGCACGCAGGGCACCCCGTGCAGATGGCACCTGGCCCAACAGCCTTCCCAGGGGCTTTATTAACACAAACACAGGCTCTGGAGGGCAAAATGGGGCTCTCAACACTACTCCTCTCATAATGCTCATACTTGCAGGGGTCACAAGCAGAGCTGCACACCGACAGCCTCCAGGACGTGCTGCTCAAGCCCTGCACGGCTGAGACCAGCCCCGGCCTGGCAGTCAGTGTGCAGTCCTGGAGCACTGCTCCAGAGCCAGACTGCAGCACAGCACCATGCTGCTGCGGGGGCCGGAGAGAGGCCAGAGCTGGGGGCCTGGGCTGCTGCCGGCGGAAGGTACGGCCCCTGCGCTGTTCTCAGCAACTGTGTGAGAAAGCCTGAGGTAAATGCTGTCTGTTTTCAATTACTTGACCTACTCCTTGACCCCGAGCAGCAGCCTTCTGATGCTGTTACTGGGAGAAGGAACCAGGCTCCTGCACTGCAAGGAGACGTTCAGGACCCGCCTGGACGCCTACCTGTGCAACCTGGGCTAGGGAGCTGCTCTGGCAGGGGGTTGGACTCCATGATCTCTGGAGGTCCCTTCCAACCCCTACAGTTCTGTGATTCTGTGAGAGGACACGTATTTGCGTTAGTTCTGCCCTGTACAGGTTGGCACCTTGACACAGGTCATCACCTCAGGTATTTTCACTACGAAATCCGAGATGCAGAAGCCCTTTTTACCCTAAATGAAAGCTCCCAGGAGAGCGTTACCACTGGGTAACTCCCACCCCGCTCAGCGCCGGGCTGGGGTCGGAAAGCAGTCCTCAGTAACGGAGACAGCTGCAGACGGAAGCCGAAGCAAGCTCAGCGCACGCAGGAGCGAGGAGCGTGCTTCAGCACCTTGTGCTCGGGGCACCGGCATGCCCGTGCTCGGCCGCGGCTGTTAGCGGTGTTAGGGCGGCACGGAGGGAGGGCCGAGCAGATCCGCCGCCCCGGGCAGGGCGCGCAGCCCCGAGCGCACGCACGGTACCTGGCGGAGAGCGGGAGAAGTTGCGTCCGGCCGCGCTGACCGCCTGGATGTAGAAGTAGCGCGCGGGCAGGGTCAGCCCCGCTTGCAGCCCGGGGCCCCACGCCAGGCTCCGCTCGGGGCTGACGGCGGCCGAGCCCAGCAGCGGCAGAGCGGCGCCCAGCAGCAGCAGCAGCAGCAGCAGCAGCAGCGCGCAGCCCCGGCTGCCCATGGCCGCGCCGCGCTGGAGCGGGGCCGGGGCCGGAGCCTCCTCCGGGCCTGCGCGGCCGGGCGGGCCCCGCGCCCGCTCCCCGCGGGAGACCGCCGCCCGCTCCCCGCCCCGCGGGGCGGCCCGAGGGGGCCGGGGCCGGGCGAGGGGCAGCGCGGCCCGCCCCGAGCCGCGGCTCCCTGCGGAGGAAGTCGCCGCCCGCTTCCCCCCCCCCCCCCCTCCTTGCCTGGAAGCGTTGCGGGCCGGGCGGGGCTGTGAGCAGCCTGCTCCGCCGGGAGCTGTCCCTGCCTGCAGGACGGGGCTGGGACGAGGTGATCTTAAAGGTCCCTCCCAAACCCAAACCGTTCTGTGGGGAGGTGAGCGTGCCGGTGGACGTGGGGCTTATGAGACTGCAAGGACGGTAAATGAAGCTTCCGTGCCGGCTTGGATTTTTCAGATGCAAAACAACGAGAAGACAAATGAATGCTGCTTGTTTTTGATGTATCGTGAACCTCAAGTCTCCTTGCATACAGACCGTGACAAACAGGTTCTTTGAAAGTGCAGTTATATTGAGCCTGGTTTCTTCCTTGCTTTTGTCTTTGGTATCCCAAGCTCCCTCACCCCAGGTAACCGCAGACCTCCAGCAACGATCCCAGTGGGCAAGAGAAAACATGCACGGTGGTAATTTGGGGTTATTTGCTTATTGGCCAACCAGTCCCTTCCTGGTTGCTGCTTTCCTTTCATTCTCCACCACTCTTCTGAATGGAGGTGGTGGCTGGGAGCAGTCAGTGTGTACTGAGCAAGGGCTGACCATGCCTGCATGACCCAACCACCTCTGCAATGGCTGGGGCTGTGGGTGAAGGCAGAGCAGCACACGTTGTTTACCTTGAATGTAATAGAATCATAGTCATTAAGGTTGGAAAAACTACTACAATCATCTGTCCAGCCATCAACCCATCCCCCCATTCCCATTAACCACGTCCCTCAGTGTCATATCTCCATGTTTCTTGAACTCATCTCCAGGGACTGTGATTCTACCACCTCCATTGGCAGCCTGTGCCACTGCCTCACCACTCTGAGAAGAAATTTTTCCCCATGTCCAACCTGAACCATCTCTGGTGCAACTTGAGATCCTCAGTTTGGCAAAGACTTCACTGGCTAACATGATGGTCTTGTATCCAAGCGAGGATGTTATGGTCTGGGTGGTTAAAAATTTCTCCAGATGCTTGTTTAGGGTACAAGGCTGTGGTTGATGGGTCACCTCTACCTGGGGGGTTGGTAACGAGCAGTTCCACAGGGACCTGGTTAGAGTTGGGATGATGACACACTCTGTCACAGATGAGAGGCTGAGGGAAGTGGTCATCCCCTGAGCTCTGCATTTGCTGGGGTGCATCTGGATGCTGCAACTACTTTTGGGCTCCCCAGTGCAAGACATCAATTGACTGGATTTTTTATTTTTATTTTTCTTTCTTTATTTTTTTTTTCACAGGCTCTTCACAGTGATGCAGGGCAGGAGGATGGGCGACTACAAGCATAAACCAAATGAGACGTTTAACCCAAATATAAGAAGCTCTTTCCTCACGAGGACACACTGGCCCAGACTGCTAAGAGAGGCAATGCAGTCTCTATCCATGGAGGTTTCAAGCCCCAACTGGACACTGCTCTGTGCGGCCTGGTTCGTCCTCAGAGCTGAGCTGCTGTGAGCAGGAGACTGAGCCAGAGTCCTCCTGAACTCCCTCCCATTCTGAGCACTGCTGTGGTGAAACCAGGGGCTCTCTGCCCCTTCCTTTCAGTGTCACGGATTTGTTGGTAAGTTCATAGGTGATAGCATGATGTAATGGGCGTAGGAAGATAAAGACATAAACACAACTGTAGCACAGAAACTATTCCCTTACAAAACCAGGCTGAGGGATGGTGTCAGTGAGCTCGGGTACCACACAGGCTGGCTGTAGTAATTAAGGTTCAAAGCCAGCAACGAGTCTCACACGCCATCCCACTGCACGTGGCAGGCAGTCTCCTGCAAGGTCTAATTCTGGCTGAAGTGTTCTTCACGTGGATCTCATTGCCTTGTAAAACTACTCATCAAACACCGCTCTTGGCCCCACGTGGAATATCATCTCCTCAACGTGAGCTACAGGCGTATGGCTAAGGTGTTAACACGTCTCCTGTAAAAGTACTGAAGCTGTTGGAAAAGGGTATACCAGAGACTCATCAAATGGCATCGCGTCGCGGTGTGTGATGCAGGGCCTGCTGCCTTCCAGCCACCTCATCTACAGTAATGTGATGGACCAAAGCTGGGCAGCCTCTTGGAATCCTCTGCAACTGGGACCAGCAGCCCTCTGCCATAAGATCATAGAATGGCTTAGGTTGGAAGAGACCTTAAAGATCACTGAGCTCCAACTGCCCACCATAGGCAGGGCTGCCAGCTATCCAGCCTGGCCTTGATCTCCTCCAGGGATGGGGCATCCACAACCTTTCAGGGCAGCCTGTACCAGTGCTTCACTTCCCTCTGAGCGAAGAATGTTTTCCTAAGATCTAATTGAAATTTCCCCTCTTTGAGCTTAAAGTCATCTCCCTTTGTCCTTTCAGTATTAGTCTGCACAAGAAGTCCCTCCTTTTCCTGCTTATACACTCCCTTCAAGTATTGGAAGGCTGCAATGATGTCTCCCTGGAGCCTTCTCTTCTCCAGGCTGAACAAGCCCAGTTCCCTCCTCCCTCCTTTCTTCATAGGAGAGGTGCTCCTCTGATCATCTTCATGACCCTCCTCGGGACCTGCTCCAACAGCTCCACAACCTTCTGTGCTGGGGGCCCCAGGCCCGGGCACAGAATGGATAAACAGTCCACAGTGTTCCCAGTAAGTGAAAGAATAAACACAGTACCAATATATTCATTCACTTGAATAAAGTTTATTGCAAACAAGTTGTTTCAGATATGAAAATCCTATAAATTATGAGCAAGTATAGAATATATCCCTTTGTCAAAGAAAAAGCTTGGAAGAGCAAAGGTATCAAAATCTGGTTCTGCTGAACTGAATGCAACCACCGGTTACTCAAAGGCCTTTTCTCCCTGCTTTCATGTAACTGCTCTACAGAATACCATCATTTGGTGTCAATATTGAATTACAGCTCCTTGTCAGGATGCATTATTGCACAACTGATTTATTATCAGAAGCTGCTTTCTTTATTTACTTACTTTAAATTAAGCTGCCTCACTTCCTTTGCAAAGTAAATGATTTTTTTTTATGCCAACAAGGTGAGAACTTAATCCAACTTCTACTGAAGAAGTAGAAAATATTTAAAATAAAAACGTTCTAAGCCATCCACTTCCAGTCAAGTAAAACTGTACGAGCATTTATTTATCCTGTAAAAATATGATATTATTATCCTTTGACTTACGTAGGCTGCTCTTCCCAGCCTGGTAGATGAATGTTTTGCAGAAATGTCTGCCACTCAGCTGGCTTTACTGTCTTACTCTACAGGACCCTGAACTCATAGAACCATTTACAGAAAAACATCATTCCCCCTTGGAGTAGGACATTCTACAAGATTACAGTTACACAGTAGTTATTGCCTTCCAGTACTGCATATGTGAGCATACGCTTACATTCTTCCAAGACAGACATACTGTAAATCCTGACTATAAATACACACTTATATTAGTCCTTTTATGTACAATAAAAGACAAATTATCCCAGTATGAAGCAATAATACTTAGAAGTCAGTACAAATTTGAGTTAGAGACACACTTCTTTAACGAAGTTTACATATAAAAATAAGGATACCAGTTACCTTTTATAATATTTTCATCTTTAAGTTTCTCGTAGAGCATTAAGTGAGACAAGCACTGCTTGTTTATAATATATTATTTGAAAACATCAGGATATTGTCCTTCCAGTTACAAAAATATAATTAAGTCCTGCAGAAGTTTTATTGAATTAAAAAGTGTATCAAAAATACGGATCAGCAGTTTAGACCACACATGAAATTACAAAGTAGTAATAAACGTAAAACTATTTCAAAAGGCTATTTGCTGGCTCAGCAAGTTGCTGCCATCTCACACAAAACAGATCCAAGCTCAGTGAGAGCAGAGCAGCCAGGGGCGTGCTGTGGCTCTGAGCTTTAACACGATATCTATAGCGCAGCTGACCAACAGGCACAGGGAACCATCTGCAGCTTTTTGGTTCAAACGATAGAAAGTACCACGGTGGCAGTGGGAATTTGGGGAAATGACCAGAAAGAGGTATTAACTTAGCCAAAAGTAAAGGGCAATTTTCATCCATTTTATTTAGCTGGTGGGAAAGCAAGGGCGGTGCGTGCTGCGCAGCAGTGGCACCGGCTCACCGGGCACAGCCCGGCCCACGGCAGCCCCAGGGGCATCCATTGCCTTTGTTCTCCCAGAGCTAGGACAGCTTCAGATTCAAACCATTGGGTTTGTACAGGAAATAAACAGGGTCAGTCTTTTTACACTGTGCATAGTTTAAAGTGCCTGATTATTAATTTGAATTTATGTGTTCCTGGGTCAAAGGCAGAAGCCTGGCAATGCAGCCAAAGCTGTGTCAGCTGCATATCTCCCAGCATACACACATGAAAGGCATTTCCACGCTCATCTGTGTCAGCAGTTTCAGCTTTCCAGCAGTGAAATTTGCTGTGAAGTTATTCACTTCCAGAGCATTCTGTGTGGGCGCTGGCAAGGTGGGATGGATCTGCACTACTATGTTTAATCTGGAAAACGAGGAGAGCTGGAAAAATGCTTATCAGCAACGTAACCCGTTGTTCTCCTGACTTGTGAGAAAATGTAGACAGATTTCATCTATTTTACCTACTAGATTTGACCAAATTTACCTATTTGCGTGCTGCTCTATAGCAGCACTAGAACTGGCTCAAAGTATTTTACGTGTTTTTGCCTGCCCAGGAACTATCTTGCCATCTACGTACCACAGGCGGTCATAGTTCTGACTCTTTATCTATCTCATCCAGGTAATATTCATCATCTGTGGTGGTATCAGAGTCCGAGTCTGAGTAAGCAGCTGGGTCATCGTGATAGATGTCAGGCAGCTCCCGGGGCGACGAAGCAGCAGAGGATACCTTGCTCTCAGCAGAACTCGAGCTGAAAAGCTCTGCTCTGTTTACGGAAGGGGTCTCTCCATCTCGGAAAGCACTTGGGTTGTTAAGAAGACAAGGTCTCCACAATCGCCCCTCTGTGAGTGACCTCTTGATATTTTCCAGGAAAGCTAACTGTTGTTCTTTGCCAAATATACCAAACTCAACAGAAGGATACATCAGATTCCTCGTACTGTAACATCTTTGATCGTTCAATGCCCAGTTTTCATTTTCATCACAGGACAACACCTCTGAATAAGATTTGCATCTCTTCCCATGCACGCTGTCTTTTGGCAGAATATTGCTTCCAGAGGCAAAGGTCTCGTGGGAATCTCGAGCACAAATACTCTCAGAAAGGTGACGCTCATGCTGATTTTTCACATGAGTCTTATGCAACAGTTGGCTATGCAAGTTCGCATTTCTTAAGCTGTTGGATTCAGAGGCATTCTGATGCTCAGTAAGCAAAGCCTGAGAAGTCAAGTTCTGCTCTGGACATATGTCTACCTGCAAGCAATTATTTATAAATGTGTTTGAGTTTTTGTCAGTTAAAAGTGGCAAGGGAGGACTGCAAGCACTGCTGCTAGCTCTTCTTGTCTCATCATCTGTTGGGTCCAACGCAGCAGCGCTGGGTGAGATGGGCCGGCTTGTATTTTCTAACCTAAGATCAGGTGTTTGGGAATTCTTATTTCTTGTGGCTAATGCTTTATCCGGAGGTAGGGTTGTAAGACTTGGTCTATTTTCCACTTTTGCTGTAGGTTTTCTGGAACTGGTGGCCCCCTTCTGGGTGTAAGAGCTTGTAAGAGACCTCCAGTTTAAGTTGTTAACAAGAAAAGAAGGATCATTCACATTTTCACTCTTCCTAGTCTCAGTTGTTTTTTGTATTTGTGTACTCTTGTCAGAGCCCAAACTGTGATTCTGGTTTTCAGTCTCAGACTGCAGAAGTGACTGATGGCAACCTGCTGAAATCAGTGCTGCATCAGGGGACATGCTCACCTCTGAAGATGTAGCATTTCCATCATTCTGTGAAAAAATATTACTTATGTGTGGTCTGGGAGGTAAATTTTTACTTGAAAATTTTCGACTTGTTTTGCAAACAGCTGCCAGTTTATTTTTAATTGAAGGCCTATTTTTCCTTTTCTCTATGTCTCGGACTTTGTCTCTTGTGCAGTCGGGGAGAAGCTTGTTCTCATTTTTTTCTACATTCTGTGTTAATTTTTGGTCGTGTGTAACTCTGAAGACTTTGTCTTTACTGTTAACGTCCAGGCCGCTTTCACAGTGCTTCTCTAATGCCTGCAAACCACTGAAGTCTTTACCCACCTGAGCACTCTGCAAGTTTTGCTCTTTTTTAATTTTCTGATTCTTTAAGTCACCTGTACCTGCGCTAACCACTTCATCTGACTGAAGCACTGCATCAGCACTGGAAGCAGGGCTTGTCTCAGAAGCTTTCTTCTGAGATACTGAAAGCATTTTGCTACGAGAGCTTAAATCATTTGCGTTATTTCTTGAACTGCCAGCTCTTAGCGGCAGTCTGCTGCTTTTGCTATTATACGGAGGGGTGGTATGGTGTGGGAAATGTACTCCCTGTTTCACTTTGGTGCTACCCCTGCCTGTGTCCGCCCCGGGTAGCAGCGGCACATCAGCACACCCTGTGTGGATCCTTCCACGAGAACCCTTCTCCCTCGTGTGGAGAAGCAAACTGTATGGATTTTTATTCGTACTTACTGGAGCAGGCTGAGAGCAGTTTGCAGAGTTACTCTTCCGTATGCTATTCTTACTTGCTGAAGCGGAACAAAAGGGATTCTCTAAAGGTCTGCCTGGTTTGGGAGGGGTTGGTATAGAGGATGTCAGTGATGTGGCTGTTCGAGAAATTTCCTTCTTTTCTTTCAGGTGTGTTTCTGTATTTTGGTTGTCTGACGCATCAGAAAGGCCTTTACCCGCGTTAGCCACTACTGCAATGGATTGTGTGCCACCTAAACAAATGTCTTTTGTTGCCACATCAGAAAGTACACCATCTGTTGAAGAAAGACCTGTTGAACTGTTATTCCTGTTTACCACACTCACCGAATTGGAAGTACATACCTCCTCGGAGTCATGAGATAACTGGGAATTCTCTTCTTCATGGTGAACTACAGATTCTGCATTCTGAGGTGTGACCAGAACTGAAGCTGCTTGGTCAGAAGAACAGGGAGGCACCTCTTTCTCCAGAGTACTGGGGAAAAAAACATTTGCTAAACTCACGTGACCTTCACTCTTCTTTTTTTCTGTTCTTGGTGACTGAGAATTTTCGCCAGGAAGAGATAAATCTGCATCCTCTGCACTATCCCTAAAGAGGTTACAAAACGTTTTGGAATGCCTCCGTGGCAGCGTGTAATAAATTGAAACTAGCTCATGGTACTTGACATGATCTTCATCAACACATACTGTAAATGTGCTTGTAGTTTTATATTTCTGCAAACAGTTTCCCCTTTCCTTGCCATCTGGAAACACTGAGGATTCTCTCTTGCTCAGATGTTTACATCTGTCTGTCAGCTCAACTGATGCGCTGCCACTCACGGAATCATTAGGACTTCCGGTTAAAGGACTGGAGTTATCTTTCTCTCTGTAACTTGCAGCAACATTTAATGGTGCTGACCTTAAGAAGGAATGCTTTGAATCTAAACAAGACACATCTCTTTGACTCGAACAACAGGGATATGCTCCACTTGGAGTTTCAGACCTTAAACAATCATAGGTACTTCTTCTATTTTCTCTAGGGAAAGAGATGGGTGTATCTGACATAATACCAGCAATGCTAGCTGATTTTCTCGGTAAAGTGTAATAAATAACAAGTGGATCAGAGGACTTGAGGCTGCTTCTCCTTGGGGAACCAGTGATGCTGCAGCTACTGGTATGTCTCAGCAAGCTGTCTTGCTTGTGAAGCCTTTCAGTACAAGGTGAACGATTTCCTATTTTTCCACTTTCTTTTTCAAGGCAAAAATAATTTAAACTATGTTCAGTGGTCTTGGGATCTCCATCAAAACTACCTGCATAAGCATTTCCAGAATTTCCCTCTTGTGGAGAACTAGTCTTGAATTGTCCACTACAGTTCTTAGTACCTAAAGTGCTTGCATTTTGTAGTGCTTTCTGTGAAGTCTTTTCGGTAACACCCATTCCGCTCACTTGAGCTGTTTTTCCAGCTCTATGATAAAGTGCTGGTGGTGAACTTTGTGAGGAACTAGATGAAGGGCCAGGAAGCCAGGACGACAAGCCTTGACAGTTTGCTAGTTTTTCAGTGGATGGAGCAGAAGCAGCATTCAGCTGTGCAGACTGTCCCTGCGGGGCAGCTTGGTTAACTGCTTCTGCACTCTGATTATCATGTTTGACGCTTTCTCTTCTTCTCACATAGCGCAGATTATGCTCCCACTCTTTCTGGTTTGGAAGAAAAGATTCCTTTTTGCTCTCATTAGCTGGCAAAGTACAGGGAGACTGAATGAATACGCTGCTGGGTGCACAGTTATTTTCCTTCATTTGTACATTTCTTTTATTGCTGTTCGATGCATCCATTCTGGCAGTATGTGTTCTGGCACTGACTTGTGTTTGTCTTATTGATCTCAGTGAGTTAAAATGAGGTGAACTGCTCTGCAACAGGGCAAAAGCAGAGTTATTTGAGGTAAAACTCTGGGTATTGATGTAGTTTGTGTCTGCTTGTTGAGAAACAGACTGTAAGGGCATGATATCAGTGTCCACTTCATCTGGCAGTTTCCTGCATTCAGCCTTTTCTAGCTGCATAACGCCTGCTTTAGTACTTCTTTGGGTAACAACTGAATTCCTGTTCAGTCCTATAGGTTTCGTTTGGTCCTTCAAATTAGGTGAGACAGATTCATCGCTTCTGACAGCAGAAGACGAAACTAAAGAGTTACAGCTTAGCCAGGGCTGACAGCCTTCAGTGAATTCTGAAAAAGCTCTACTTGCACTTCTTGTTATTGTTTTAATATTCGTGTTTTCTGGAGAACACATGTGAAAATCATTCTGCAGGTGCTGGGAAGCAAACTTGGCATTTCTGGTATATGCCAGCTGCTGGTCATCTAAATTAGCCATCATCACTTCAAAGCTGCTATCAGGAGAAATAAAAACATTATCATTGTAGTATTGAGGAATATCAGTCCAAGAAACATAGCTCTCCTTCTTTCCATAGGGAGGATTATTGTGGTTTGCATAAAACTTGCCATGAGAAGAAATATCTCTACAGTATGATCTAGAGAGATTACTTTCTGATTGGTAGAATGGATAATTTTCCCAGTTATCAAAGGACAATGGAGAAGTGGCTCTGTCGGGGCAACTAATTCTACTGAAGCAATTACTGCTTGAAATAGATCTCCTGTAGTGGTGTTTGGAGTGGTAACAGGCATATTTCTCATTTTCTTGCAAAGACCTAGGGTATCTGCCATGGTCTGTAGCATGAAACTCCATCAGTGATTGGGTTCTAAACATCTTTTCTTGAGTTGATCTTTGCACAGGAGAGTCTGGTGTATTGTTCCACACAATAGAAGACAAAGGAATTCTCTTTGGGTTTTGTCGACCAAACCTTGGTACAAAGCCATTGTTGTTCTCCCTTGCCAAAGGACACTGTAAACTGGATGCTGATAGCTGGTCAGAAGACACCGACGATGGGCATCTCCGAAGGGAACATACAGAGTAACTTCTGCCAGCTGTACCCCTGTCCATGTAACTCTTGTGCCTAAACCCACTGTTCTGTGCTATGGAAGGAGGATACAAGCTACCTTCTGAAGACCGCCCAAAAGAGACGCAAGGCAGCCTGCTGCTTCGCAGATGAGAACTTCCATCAGCTGCATTCCCGTACTTAAAATCATCTTGGAAGGCTGTTTGTTGCCAGTTTATATATGCACTGTGCAATTTCCTCGGTCTGATGATGATCTTGCGCTCATCTTTAGCTCGTATTGTTCTCAGTCCATCTGGGAAAAATGTGCTGGGTATGTCACTCCAGTCATTTCTGAGTTGCCCTCGATTAGCAGCGTGACTCTTTGAAGCAGGGAAGGCATCTTGATTGTGCTGCACATTTGAGGCACTGCTAGTAGAAAATGTCCTGTCCAATGGATCTTGGGATTGCTCCTGGGCCAGCTGGTCATCTAGATCATTTAGAACTGTGCAAGAAAAAACAAATACTTGGTTTTGCTTTCTGTAATCTTCTGATTATTTATGTTTAAAAAGTACTACGTTAAAACTGATTTTGAAAGGAATCAGCTTCTCACCATCCAAAGCTGTTTCCAAACCATGCATTCTTCCACAGGACCTTTCAGTGGCCACTCATTATGAACACAAGAAAAAAGTGCTTCTGGACTAATCTCAAAACTGCTTTTTAAGTAAACGTTAGGCTTTATGCTATTTAGAAGAAAACCCAAACAATTCCAGATTCTCTCTCACTAGCTAAATGTATGTGTACGGGCAAACTTCCCAAATCTAGTCTGTAAGCAAATAGCCCTGAGAAGATTTCACAATGCTTGTAAGTAAACTCGGAGACCTCTGTGTGATCACAACATACAGTTATAGTCTTAGCAGAAGGGAATGCAAAATCCTGCAAGCCATACAACAAACATATTCAGTAGTCTTGCAAGACCACTTTGTTTCATTTGGAAAGGAAGTTCTTCAATAAGCTGTTGCTTAATTCTTACTCTAGAATGTAAACACTGAAAAGGGCATTTTCCAGATAAAATAAGGTAATAGTTAGGAACCTGTGAACCATTCTAGCAACAAAGCTGTAGATACAGAGAGTCTCGTGAACAGGAATTCAACACTATACAGCTCAGTTAACCAAAATATTCAGTCACTAAACTAACTAACAGCAACATAAAGTATTTTTTAAATAATTATGCTGACTGTATTATTTCTACATTTTGAAAATATATGACATAAGGCAGAACTACAAATGGATTTGGCTGTTTTGTTACAGCACTTTTTAACCCAGTCAAATAAAAAGACTGACTGATCAGTCAATACAAATCTCCGCTAATCTTACCAAGAGAGCCAGTTTAGTACAAGAAAACAGAGGAGTTATTTCCAAGTCTTCCATTCTGAGCTAACCTACATAGAGCTTTTGTGTCAGCAGGCAAGCACGCAGCTGTGACTGATGCCAGGAGCAGTGAAGGCTGTGTGGGTTTCAGGAGAACCGCTGTCCCCTGCACAGCACTATTCTCTTTCAGCACTGCCAGCTCACCCACTGCTTCCTGATCACACCTTAATCCCAGCCGTGAGCTGTCACTGGAATTTTGGGCGACAGTTCTTCTGTAAACTGGCTCTGATCTTGCCTCACTTCTCAGCAGAAAGAAAAAAAGAACTAGCAAGAAATGACTGGTTCTGTGAGAGCTCCCAGAAAGGTAACTGAAGGCCTTAGTGCCTCTTGCTTCTGCAGCAGGAGGCTTTAAATGTATCAAAGCACGTTCAGTGGTTCATCATCAAAATCACACGTGCACAAAACTGGAATGAAATTCTTCTCCCATAACTACATGTCTACATCTAAAGAAAGCAACAGAGACTTCTGTCAGACTAAGCAGAGAGAAATGTACACAGTCAGATGTGATTCTTCTGAACTCATTCTGCATAGGATGACACATGGTCTAAGAGGGAAAGGTGATCCATCTTAATGTTTTGTCAGAGCAAATAAAGTCAGCAAAAAGTGGCCACTGCACTAGAAAGTAATGAGCCATATCTTTGCAGCCCGTGCTTTTGCAGAGTATCTCAGAAACTAGTTACCACAGTCACCACTGGCAACAATAATGTTAGAGCAAAGTCAGCACATAGACTTACCACTGAAAAACTCCTTCTCTAGCTCTTCGTTCCACTCCTGGGTACTCTCTTCCACCACTTCATCTTGTTTTACAGCAAAAGAATGACCGCTTGTATCAGCTGACATAGGGGCATTACACGCTTCAGCCTGTTAGAGAATGTAAGGCAACGTGCTTTTAGTTCTAAGTGTGGGATCAAATCCCAAGCATCACAAACCATGTCACAAACCACAGAGGTCGATACATTCACTGTGGGTCCAAAATTCTTTTTAAGATGAAGTGCTAAGTTACTAAAATATACAACTAAGGTTTTGTAAAATTGCATGCATTTTGGAGGCTAGTACTCATGTAGAAGGAGATTTTCTCATTTGGTCCTCATATTGTAGGATGTTTTGGATTTTGGATACAGAATTACTAGTTATGAATAATTAGGATTGTCACTTGCTTATTTTTTCCACATACATCCTTCCTGCATTTTATCTCTTCGCTTCAGACCTCCTAAGTGCCTTTTTCTTGACCAACACATTTTAAAATCTTCAAGTTGATCTCCCTAAAGAAATTTAATTATTAATTACCACAGACAATTTTCAGATCGCAGATTTTCCACATCTTACCTATTACACTGTGTAAGTACTACACCAAAGCCATTTTGGCTGTGATAAACGACCTCAGAAGCAGGAAAAATGTTGCCCTGTTCCCCATTGGTCTGAGTGCAGCCCTCGTGCCAAGCTCGAGAGGTCCACGTGCCATCCACAGTTCTCTCAGCTCATGTTCTCAGGTGAGAGAAGTGCAAACAGCTGCTGAACTGCTGCTTTATTTTAGCTGAGATCCTTCCACTTTTTTAAAAAAAAAAAACCCTTACTACTTTTTAGCTCTCAATATTTGTAACATTTTATCTGTAATGATCTATTTTATACAACAGTCAGGATTCTATGAATCTTTATGAGATCTGTCTCAGTCACATGTTACTAAAGATTATCTCTTTGTTTTTGAAGTCTGAGAGGAGGGTGGTGGCTAATTTACCTCCTTTATATCTTTGATTATATACTGTACACATTCTTAGTCCCTTCTGTGCTTATACCATGCAATTGAAGAGGAGGAAAGACATATTAGTAATACAGGGCAATAAAGTAATGAAAATAACAAATATCCTTGGGGGAAATCTGTTTATTTCAACAGAGAACACATACCTTACATCACATACAAATTTGTTATTTTTCATGCTTGAATTGAGGTTGTGCTTTATCATGTGGAACATTCAGTCAAAAGATAACTTCCTACTGACAAAATTCACATTTACACGTGAATTCCATGCAAGGAAATGGTGCAGGAGCAGGCTCTAGCTCATTGCCTGCCCATGCTAGCTGCCATTTTTCACTATTGTACAAACGAAGAAAAACAAAGTAAATAAACTATTTATTCAAACTGAGTTTTGATCTGTTTGTACTTTGATTACAATTGCCAAAATATGCAAACATTTTGATTTACATATTTATTCTTGCAGTTGTTTCATCATTAGAGAGCCAAAGCCTGTGGTTTACTGGGTAAGTTCATTTCGCTGCCACCAACAGATCCTCAACACGGTTTACCCAGTGTTTAAAACAAGAACTGGGGAACATGACTTACACAGGTGTTATCCCAGCAGCCTAAACGAAGGGCATTCGTATTTGAAAAGCCTGGGATCTAAACACTGCTGAGAATAAAGTCTATCTGCTACTTACCATTGCCATTTCTTCCACCTTTGGAGCTGTGCTCGCAGAGTTGTCATATCTGTAGGCAGAAGGATTTAAACATTGGTTGGGAAAGGAACATGGTATCATTTTACCTGGTAGTAAATAAGCAGCAGTTTCCCTTTAACACAAGAGCACGAGAGGCACTGGTAAAAAAAGACAAAAAGACTGCTTCATGAAGAACCCACCCCCTGCCAAAAAATCCTGCTGACAAAAAAAAAGGCTGAGGAAATTTACCATTTGGTTTGGCCTTGTCAGTTTGCAAATGTTCTGGCTGTGGGGCCAAGAATGAACTCAACCTGCTGATAACTCAGTGCTTCCAGCAGCCACGGTCCAGCATTAGAGTGGGACAGTGCTACTTCCTTTTCCAAACAGCAGTAAGGCAGTAGCACCATGAGTAGCTCGAGTTGACTATCTATAAATCAGTAGCTGGTTTGCATCTAAACTTCTACTGCTTTTTCCCTTCTGTATTTCCCCATGTGGAGAATCACATTACCGCGGGGGTTGGAGGAGTCCTCCGGGGATCACCGGGTCCAACCCGCCGCTAAAGCAGCTCTGCCCTGCCAAGGAGGGCACACAGCAGCGCATCGGATTTGGTGTGAACCTGGAACTTGCTCATCCAGAACAGCCTTCATGTATCCATTTTACACATGTTCCCTGAGGATGGCGAGGGAACTGACTGCTCCGTGTGCAGTGAGGGTGGCAGAGCACACCGGGCTGCACTCCCTGCACCCTGTGGGCATGCGGCTCTGCCGGGCAGCTGCAGGTGTACCAGCACAGAAACAACCAAGCAAACTACAGCACTAGACCTCACTGAGTCCATTCCCGTCTCCACATCCTTGCTTTATGAACAAGCACACCCAGACCCTTCAAAAGCCCTGAGGGCTCAGCTTCTGCTCGCTGCCCGCCCTTCCTGGTTGCAGAAACTTTTTTTCCCAGGAAGTTCTTGAGAGAAAGTGAAGGAGGGAAAGAAGATTCTGCTCAATCCTGTTTGTCTCCAAGTCTTTTTGAACAGCCTTGTTCTTAGGCTTTTAAAGCCTCCTCGTGCTCGGGCAGACTGTTTCACTGTGCCTCGGCAGCAAGTAGGAACCGGCTCGTTGGCAGGCTCGCTGTGGCCAAGCCTTCCTCCCCAAGTGCTTTGTCATTTGTTTGCAATGTGCTTGTGGGCAGGGAAGAACAGTTGAAAGGTGTAATTTGTTTTTGCTTCTGTAATTGTGAACTTTAAAAACCAAGATTCCTCTCTGCCGTGGGGTCCAACTGAAACCAATGGAAACAAGCCCGGTGATCTCAGAGGGCTTTGGACCAGGCAATCCCAGTCAGAGAGCCCTCATTTTTTTTTGGAACGCTGAACGTGACCAGCCATTCGTTCAGTGGGGGACTGCTCCCTGTGAATGTACACAATCAGGGCTCAGAGGTGCATGTAACTCTTCCTTTAAAGCAAAACGATGTCAAAAGTGTTTTAATGTTTCTACCACAAATCGTGAACTCAACATATTCCAGAATTTTTACAATGATTTCCTGCAAACCAAGCTCAACGAGAACCTCTGTCTTAGAGAGTTACCTTCATTTTAATTCTATGCATAACAAGAATGTAAAAGCTCGGCCAGGAGCTCCCTCCTTCAGCTTTGCCATGCAGAGTTGCTCCCCGCTCGCTCCCGTCCTGTGTGCTGGACACAGAACTGACTGCTCTGTGCAGGGAAGCCCACATGAAGCAGAAGCAGGTGCTTCAGTGTGAACCTTCTGCTGTTCGTCTAGGCAAAAATCAAACTTTCATGTGCACCTCTGGCATTATTCTAAACCCCTCCACGTCATTGTTGCCACTGTTCCTTGAGAAATAACTGGTCAGTGCATCCTGCCTTGCGCTCCTCCCTGCCAAGCAACACAGACAAGGTGACTTTAATCTCTTCCCTGTGCCAATCTTTTCAACTCCTGAACTGCCTCTTCTTTTTTTCTGAACTTTCGGCATTTCAAACATTAGAGTTCTGTTTCCTGCCAGAGAAACACTGTTTAATTTTAGGAAAAGGTAATCAGTTTCTCTTCTTGTTAAGGCTATTAAGCAATGTTTACATTGTTTCTCTCCCTCACACACACACGCATTCACTTGTAACCGTCACTCACAGTCAGAAAAGGAGTTAAATTCTGCTCAAGCTCAAAAGTACTTGATATTAAAAAAAAAAAAACAAAAAACAACTTCTTACTTTGGAAAAGCAAACTTATTTGTTAAACATTTTCACTTCTATGTGTATATACGTATATATGTTATGATAACAGAACATAAGATTAAATGTAGGACTCTAAACTACCACTACTGATAACAGTAATATAAATCCATGAATTGAAATCTGCTGCAAATTGCTGTTTTCACTGTGGCACCTGTCTTCCCCAGGCCACGTCCAAGTTAACAATGTCAGACTGTAATCCACTTTCTTCTGTACTCTTCTTATCAGTGTTACCTGAGAAGCCAACCAAGCAACACACACATAACTCCAATTTGTTGAAAACACAATCAAATAGTATTTCTTTTCCAGCACAAATAACACGTAACGGAAGAGAGTAAGAATGGATTCAAGAACACTGAGCACCCTTGAACCAAATACGATCAAACATTTTGCACTTTCCAACTACAGTTACAAACCTTCTAGCATCTTCTGTATCTCCTCATCAGCACAGTCTTTTCCGCAGCATCCATCACCATTCTCAGACCAAAACACCACCACGGCTGATGAAACAGTCTCTCCAACACAAAAAGGACCCTCTGAACGGCCACCAGTGCTTAGAGATAGCTCATGCTTCTGCCAGGCACACTTACCCACGGGACTGACACTGCTGCCTACTACTGCATTTCTCTGACTCCCCAGAAGAACTCTACCTGGCGAGAGGCAGATTATTTCAGCGCTCAGCCTATGCATCAAGCAAACCACATGCCACGGCAACACCTAGAAGAGGGTGGGGGAAATTTTCGACAGAGAGGCGTGACTTGAAAATGTGGCAATCAGCTCAGCTACACGTCAGGACTGACTTGTTTATTTTTCAAGCTGTGCGCTGCAAGAAACCAAAGGCACCCGAATCTAAGATAGGATAGATTTTCTGTAGAATAGAGAGATAAGTATATATTAGAGGAGATGATGCAATGAGCGGGCATGACTGATATTTTTAAGAAATCATTCCAGTGCTTAGCTCCAGCCTAACCCTTTTGCATCAGCACGCTGGCACGAAGCACTCCAGCTCCCTGAGCCAGGAGCCTGCTGGCGCGGCAGGACGGACTGCGGGCACCCGCAGCCTCACACCACGTCCCAACACATGGGGTGTTCCCTGCCACAGGAAGGAGGAGAGAGCAGGTGACGCGTACAGGTGTCTGCTATAAAACTCTATAAATGCTTCATGGTGTTTTTTCCTACGCTGTGTTGCTATGTAGAACTGTTACCAGTAAACATCCACAGAACTAATCTTCTTGTCTTTACTCAGTCTCTCTTTACTTCTCTTGCTTTGATCCAAACACCCCACAATGGAACGCAGCCGTGCTACAAAACCTGTGCATCCCACTGGTCACCATTTCCTGATGCTCTCCTTCCTTGTCTACCACAGCAGTTCCTCGTCCCAGTGCCGTGTCACCCGGGGAGCAGCCCAGCACCCTCAAACAGTGACAACCAGCTCTTGGTGCCGAAGATTTCACAGCTTCACACTTGGATATGAAAGCAGAGCATGAAACCCGTTCACTTATCTTTGCCAGTCCTGAGCATTAACTAAGATGTACACAAAAAGAGTAGTACTTCATTTGGATCTTGGTGGCACCTGAAGAAAGGGACCACACAGGATAAAATTAGGAGAAAACAGCCTAACAAGCCTGAGCGTAGCCCCCATATCCTCCAAGCAGTAGCTTTAACCCTGTAGATGTCGGGGGAAGGATGCTCCTCCAACCCCTCAGTGCTGGCACTGCTGATGTGCTGGTCCTTGGTCCAGCTCCAGCTGAAACCAAAGTTCTAATGAAGCACCACAGACAAAAGAACCAGGAGCTGCCCTGCTTCTGGCTGAAGCTCCAGGCCCAGCTCTAAGCTGCCTCTGGGCCATAAACAGTGGGAACTGCTGCGGCAGGGCTGCCTGGGGCCCATACTCCCTGCACAGCCTGGGAAGACAATGCTTCCCTGTGATGCCACTGCCAGAGGGCACCAGCTATGTGTGCTCTGTACACCTTGTCCTGCAGAAGCATTAAACAGATCCCAACCACTAAGTCCAGGGGCTGCTATACACGCAGAACCTCTATGCAAAACCTGAACAAAACAGATTCCGACAAGAGACCTTAGCTACTACTTGCCACTGAATCTTCATTCTTCCATACAACACGTAACAGGCGATCTCTCATTACATGACCACCTAAAATGTCAGCCTTTCTGCAGGAGATTGGAAAATTACTTTTAGCTTTTCTAAACAAAACATAGAACAATTCACAGACTTTAAAGACTTCTAAACGTCAGAAGTAAGGCATGTTCTTATTGTAGCTCACCGTGGTTGCTTCTGAGTCTGGTTTTTCCTTGATTTTCTGAAGGAGAAGAGCCAAGCAAAAGGTGATCTGAACCCCAGGAAGGAAGTGGACGTGTTCTTCTGTGCTTGAGGATTTGTGCAGGACGACATTTTGAATTCTTTATGATCTGAAAAATATAAAAATTAGACTGGTTTCAAAGTCTTCCTAAAAACAGTACTGAAATGCACATTAAAAGTTACGTTTTCACAATTTTCTTTTGCCTACCTCTTTTACCAGAAAAATCCAATTTTATGGACATTTTCGGGCACAGTATGCAGCACGCTGGTTTCTAATGGCTAACTAGAAGGCTAAGGGAAAGATAAGCAGGTCTAAAGTTTCAGAAAGTACTGTTGTTTCTGGGTGATATGTGTGAGATAAATGAGGCTGATTTTCAGGAAGCAAAAAGAACCCAACCACTTGAAAAGCAGAAACATTTTAAAATAAAGGCACCCACAATCACTAGTAACTTTCTTTTCAGTTGCGTAAGAAAATATTAGAGCCCTGAATGTACAATGGATGAATGGACTGCAATGTAACTACTTAAGAGGAATTCGGTATTGTGTATTATACAATTCCCTCCGATGGGATTCCCTGGGCTGCCCCAAGGCTTTGGAGTATGTTTTCTGCTGTAAACTACCCACCAGAACTGCATTTAAATGCAAAATATCAGAGACAGCTTCTTTGGAAAGGTTACAGTCTGACTTCTTCAACTGCAGCAAGCCACTGGGGATAAACCCAGTGTGCCTGTAGGAACAGCGCATGGCAAGGAGAGGACAAATACTGCTCACAGGTTGAGGAAAGGAACTGCAGGGTCTGCTGCTGAAACCTGCCACAGTAAACTTAGAGGACCTAAGGAAATAAGGCACTGTGTCTTTATTTTTTATTTTCCTATTTAAAACATCATGTCTGAAACAAGACAACAGCCTGACAATGGCTTATCCAATGACCACAGGAGAAAGCAAAAACAGAAATGGGAGCAAAGTGCCACCAATAAAAACAGCAAGAGGCAGTGTTTTGGACTTAGTTCAAAATGAAGAGAAAAATTCATGTCATGTGACTTAAATCCTGTGTGTAAGCTTCCACTTCAGTGACAATCCCTGTGCATGACACAACGCTGCTTCCTTTACCCCTTCAGATGTGATGGTACTGCAGGACTCACCACATCAGGAGAGTACTATCACTGCTCCGCTGTACTCAGAATGGCTGAGGGATGTGGGCAGAGCAAGAGTCCAGGTAGAAGCAGAACCTTTTGTTAAACTGATATGGTTGCAATTACCAGGGAAGCCTTTGAGGCCCACAGCCCCTTCTACAGGTCTGAAATAGAAACAGCAGCTTTCGAAGTCAAACATCAGGGGCAAACAACCACGCACAGCTTGGTTAGCCAATGCAGCTAACAGACCACTTTAGAAAGACAGCTGCGGGCAAAGAGAGATGATGAGGGGTTGACAGGCAGGAAAGAGACAGAACTCTGTCCTGTGGAGGGCTGTAGTTTCAGCAAAACGTTTATAACCACTTTTAGTTTGAAATACTTCTCTTCACATGATTCTGCTTCTGCTTGCTATAAAGCTCGGACAGGAAGATCTCTGAAGAATGTGCAAAAAGGTGAATGCAATAAAAGCATGTATTATGCATTAAAACTATCTGGAGGAAGATGAAAAAGATGGTACAGATACCATGTTTGGGAAAGACACCATGAGTTTTGTGTGTGTTCATTTTGGACGGGCAACAGCAGCCATGAAATGAAATCTCTGGCCATTCCTTCTCAGCCAGCCTGGCTGTCCAGGCTATGTCACCCACCCTGATCACCAGCACGGTGTGCCCTGAGCCCAGTGCTACCAGGAAAAGCCCCTGCCAGTACAGCCAAACCTCCCACCCCAACCCAGATTACCTACTTATTCTGCATGTCATTTGGGTGCTTCTACTTTCAAGAAAACCAGGGAAAGCTGAAACAAATTTTGTATGAAGCAAATACTGCTACTTCAACTGGGAAACCACCACTAAATTTACTGCAATAACAGCAACTCTGGGATGACAGTATCAGGGATTTTGTGTTGTGACTCACAGCTCTGCCTTAGATTCTCTGCATCTGCTTACAGTAACACTCATTTTGAAAAATGTACTTTTGGCAAGACTTTGATTTGAGAAGCAACTCAATGCAACATCAGAAACTCCTTAACTACTAAATTCTGAAATGCTTAAGACACTGTTCTGGTGATCATTATGATACAGGTAAGGAAGTGGAAAAATGCAGCTTACTGCTCTTTTTGCTGTTCCTTAGCTGATGCTCCAGTGGTGGTTTTAGCATCGTATTGACATCAATGTTATTCTGAAATTTTTTTCTTTGTATTTCTTCAAACCATTCTCCAGTCACTCCTTGCAGCCCTGCTTCAGATTTCTTTCTCTCCAGGAGTTTTCTAGAAAGAAAAACAAAATAAAACAATTTACTTAAAAGCCTATTTAGACATTGCAGACACATTATTAGCAATTCTTCCCGTACCTCATTTCTGTACTTGCAATAATATTTCTCCCTACAACATGCCTGAAAAGAGACATGGGGGACAAGACGCACTCACAGCAACCACATGGAAGACTTCAGTGGGAGTAGAATGCTCCTGCTTAGCAATGAGACTGTGACTGGCTAAACTGGACTACTCATATGCCTGCATTATTCTCTGCCTCCAAGTGCATCCTTCTTCCTTGTAAAACGGGGTAATAATTCATAAGCATTACAAAACTAATTGAAAGTAAGATTAGATCCAGGCAATAATTGAATTAAAATGAATACTACTATAACAAAGCAATTCTTACAACATTTATTCAGTCACTGAAGCAAAGCATTAAGGAGATTATTCTGATTTTCCCGAGGAAGCGCGCCAAGGCGCAGGCAGTGGGTGCCTACCACGTACTTTTTCTGTAAAGAAGAAGAGCAAATATTGAATTCAGCTAATAGGTATTCATGCAACACGTCTAACAAGTTTGTCACATTTTCCCCTTCCCTTGCTGCACAATGACTCTTCCTGCGTTGGATATGCATGCAAGCAGCTAATGATGGCTATGGATGCTCTACAAGCAGACAGGAGGACTGAAGAAGCTACACACACGTGGCTACAAATGAAGAAGCTGCTCAGGAGCAGGCTCAGTTTTTATACCAGGAGATCACAGGACTGCACTGCTTATCCAGACATAAAAGAATAACACATGCTTGCAAAGAAGTTTGGATAGTGCAACTTACTTGTTTTCAAATTGCATTACACAAGTCCCTAAAGTAGCAATGCAAATGTGGCAAATCCACACCCAGTGTTTTCTGATGGCAGCAGAGCAGAACGTCGTGCTCAGCCTGCGGATGTAATGCCAATGTTCTACCACGGTGCTCATGTCAATCCTCCATCCTAATCTGTGGTAAAACCCATGTCCAGGAACATACGTTATTCCAGTTTTCCAATTACCTAAAAACCCTCATTCTCTCTCGGACACAACACTGCTTCATGGAACAAACTGAAAACTAAATGTCTTGTCTGGAAACGGATGTGCGTCCATCTGGAGCTGATAGCACTGTCCATTCCAGCACCTACTGCTCATCTGCTGGCTTCTGAAGGATAGGAGGGCAGGACAGACACATTTTTGTTAAGTGAGTATTTTCCCTGAAGAAGACCAACAGGCACAGGCACAAGTGCTTGACATTTCAAATAAACTTATTACAAAGGCAAAGATGTTAATCATCACCGACACTGCCGCACTGTGGGAATGATTCAGCGTGGTGAACGCCATCTGCAGCATAGAAAACAGCTCGCACTAATAGGAACCAGGAGGAGGAGACCAACAAAGTGCTCTCCTGTGCCAACTGCATGACATCACCCACGCGGCCTTAGCAAAGGGGATCTGGGACATCACGAGGAGCAGAAGCGCTCGGAGCCAGGCATGAGGTATGCAGGGAGTGGCCGCAGCCGGAGTGAGTGCCTGGAGAGCTCACGGGGCTGGTCTGCCGAGGTCCCAAAGGTGGAGACCATCTCCCACATCCAACCCCTCCTACAGCCCTTTATGGCAGCCAGAACTCATTGTTCCCCTCTCCGAGGGAAGAGGCTACACAGTGCCCTACAGAAGGCACCACGTGCACCTCTGTGCAGGCAGAAGGGTGACACCATGCCTACCAGTGACACCTGATGGCGGCAGCCCCAAGTGCACCCAGCTCCCTGCAGCAGCATCCTTCCCACAGCACTGTCCCGGGAAGGCTCTCCAGCTCTTACATCATTTCTGTACGTACACATTCCAGACAGGAAGAAAAGCACTAAAAAGATCCACTTACTCTAGCATCTGTCATACCAGGCATTGAACGAACGTGCCTACCACCGAAAAATGTATTAGAAGTTTTGCACAAACTCTGACATTAGCATTTAAACACTGTAACATCTTTTCTGGCTCAGGTTTGGCACTATCTGTACTCATCACCCGTGCACGTGCTGCTTCTGAATGGTGCTGTCATCACCAGCTCATGAAATAAACTTTTGAAACTGGCTGTGCGTGGTACTGACATACAGATGCACACCCACATATGGAACCCTATATATATATACAGTTAAGTGAGTACAGAATAGTATTAATGCATGTGTAATTGGAGTATCGTACGACTATTAAACAGTTCTCGTTTAGTGACTCCCAGCCAAACCGCATCGTTGCACCCTGTACCTGCTGCGCCAGCTCTGCACGCCCCTCGTGGCCACGAACTACCAGGGAAGCCCGACTGGAGGAACAATTACAACAGGAGATGCTATCTGCAGTCAGAACTGCAATGAACTTGCCTTTGAGGCAGTGCTGTTGTTACCTGGATTGCAATTACATATTGAGACTCTGCGCCGTAGGAGCGTCTGAACACCTAAGCACCCTCTGCACCAAACGTATGAATCCTCCCCACCTGCTCCATCCATCCCTCCCCTCCTTTCACACAGAGTTGCTTCCTCCCGGGAGGGGGTGGCCTGCTGGGGCCGGCAGGACCACCCGAGAGCTGCCAGTAAGGATTAGAGGCAGCTCCTGTCCCAGGTGACACCGAGGAGCCCGTGCCACGAAGCACAGCGGGCTGCAGTCCAGCGTGAGCTCAGCGGCTGCACCTAGCTTTGCCCATCGATGAGCTTACACAACACCCCAACCAACGAGACACTCCAGCACTGAAATTCCTCTGTGGTGTTTTTCAAAACATCTCTTCCTCCCTGGCACAAAAGCGTGCCCCAGCATTTCTTACACAGACTTCTCTAGGGAAAAGTTAACCTACACGGGTGCATGCATCAGGCTTCTTTGTGGGTTATCATATAAACACTGGGGAATGAGCTGCAGCCATCGGCCACTCCCTGTTAGGGTAACAAGGAGCTGTTGTTGCTGCTGTAAGAGGAAACGTTTCCTCTCTACCATTCTCATGCTGGACATAAGAGTAAAATACAAGTATGTAAGGCAGTGAAACCAGATTGACAAATAGGACATGTGGGGCATCTTTGCTGTTTGCAGAGGGAACTCAATCCCACTTCTGTCAAAGCAGAAGTCACTGGTTTGAGCAGAAGCAGGATTCGTCCCCTGTGACACTTCCCATACAGCCAGGAGATAGCAGAGCTGGCACGGTCTCCAAGCAGCAGAGCCACACACACTGGACTGCCGGCGCACTGGGGTTTACTGCCCAGATCCAGGCCCTTGGTCAGAGAAGACTAAAGCTGAAAGGGCTGCACATCAAACCAGGGCCAAAAGCACAAGCCAGCAACTACAGCAGGATCTACGAACCAGTCACCTAAAACAAGCCTGTGTCCTTACTTTGTCTATATTCCTCACTTTGCCAGTGAGGAGGTCTGAGATGCTAAAGAACAGTGCCCGAAGAAGCAGGTACTTCCCAACATTTTGGCTCAACTTCCCACATTCCCACTGCTGTGGGCATTAAAGCCACACTTCTGAGCTCAGATCTTTACCATTTGGCCAGTCAATGTTCTAGACAACTGCGGCTGTTATCACAGCCCTGGATAGCTCTAAAATGGGTACATAATATTTACTGCTCCATTTAATTTTCTAAGAATATCATTTGAAGACATAAAGTTGTCCCCTTACTTTAAAAAAAAAAAAAAAAAAAAAGAGAGAGAAAATATTACTGACAACATCAAAGACTACCAGAGCTGAAATAACTACAAGAAACAAAACAGTTATCTACTGTTTCACATACCATAGCAAAGAACCCCAAGGTGCCAAAGAAGATTTTGTATCGGGTTAATCCTGCCAGGAAGAGAAACAAAGCATACAGAGAGCCCAGATACTCTTTCCCAGTGCGTCAGACAGACAGAAGGACTATTCTCTAAGGCAGACTTCTTTCTCTGTATCCTGTGGTTTCTTTACTCTCATCAAAGCAATCTTTTGTTTTTCTTTCTTACTGCTATTTGGCTAATGTCTATAAAGCAAACAGTCTCTATTATTATATGTAAAACAGCACAAAGAAGTACGTGAATCAGAGAGGAAAAGTGACTCCAACATTTTGGTTGCGCACATGACAAGACAGCGGAGAAAGATCTAACTGAAGAGCTGCTTGCTCTTACCAGTTCCTTTATGCGTGCAGAGTTAAGCATTCTCTGGGAAATCAAGGCCTTCCCAGCCTGGATTAACAAAGTGCTGCACTGGCAATAATGCTTGAATCTAACTCAGGCTGATGCAAATCAATCAGGCTGTTTTTTCTCTTCCCCCAAATAATTGCTTTCTTCATACTTTTCACTTTCATTATTGCTGCTGCTATTTGTTATGCGTTGGTTTTACAACACCTATTAACACACTAAGTTGCCTTCAGAAATCATATTTGTCTGAATATCTGATCAACAAAACTAAACATAAGGAAGGGGCAAAGAGTAGTAGTCACAACAAGGAAGACCGAAGTGTGTCTGGGTTCAGCTCTTCTGTCCAACCATAACCCAAATACCACCAAACGTAAAGGACCGACTTTCACTGCCTGCAGCAGCTGCTGGGGAGTCACCTAGTGGTGACACTGCAGGACCGAGAGGAGGAACTGCAAACACCAAGCAAGGTTCACTTCAAGGGCAGGGGAGAGCTTTCACAGCCCGGCACTGAACTATGCGGGTATGTTTTCAATCCCACTTTGACTGATGCCACCTTAACAATCACCCTAAATATTTAGACACTGAAAATGTGCAAAACCAAAAGAAGGGAGTGGGGAGAGAGTAAAAAGGGAATTAATCTCTGCAGTTTTTCCTTCCCAGACTGTGCATTTTATGAGGGAGAAGTCCTGTGGACACAAACGTATCACCTGTGTACACAACTTGGATATCCACCCTGTAGTAGTACCCTTTCAAACTGCAAGTAGGGCTAACTAAGCAGACAGATGCAAACAGCAGATGCCATTTTGTCCCCACAGCAATTCACTGACAATGGACACCAGAGCCACACATTATGTCTGTTTATATGTGTCAGGGATGCAGCCAGGGATGCATGTGCATTAAAGGTGGGGCACTTTTTGTGCTCTAATTGAAGTCTCATCCTGTTTGCTCAAGGGAAAATCCTTCTACTCCCACCTCTCTTCTACTTATTAAAAAGCAGGAAAAAAAACCCAACCAAAAAATAATACACGACCCAGGAATTTTCTTTAATACATGAATATATTTGTAAAATTCCTGTGACACTTCACAAAGCTTCAGAACTCTCAGAGCTAAGGCACAGTCAGCAGCGCTGGTTACACTCAACCCACAAAGACAACGGGATTATCAGCATGCACAAACATTACCATCAGACTCTTCCTGCGTGGTGAACACTTCTTTCCACTCTGCAACTTCACAGTTTCTCTTATGTCTACATTTTTTAACTTGAGCCACTCTGTACATGGGCTAGAAGTTCTGGTTGTTTACTTGCCACGGTACTACTTTATCACATGAAACAATCAACATCCCGCAGACTTCTAGCTGCTGTTCTCCTTCACTGAATCCAACACTCCATTTCCACCTTTAGCTTTTGTCCCCAAGGCGAGAGCACAGGATGGAATCAGATGTTCTCAACTAACACTCCAAAATCAGGAGCTCAATGACTGACTTCATAACATGAAGTTTCTAAAGCACAGAGCACTGCAAACAGAGATCACAGGAGCTGAGGGTGTAACGAGCTGTAACAAAGCTCCAAAACATTGCTTTTAACAATAAACCATTATTTCAGCAGCTGCCCTCAGGTTTATAGCGAAAATATTATTTCGGTCCTACTGGAACAGAGAAGGCTGAAAGGATATGCCTTTTCATCGAGTTTATAAATACTCAGAACATAAAAGCTTTTTGTCCTTTAGGCAGCTGGTCAACAAGAGTGAATATGAGGTCAAAATGACGCCCATGATATCAGAGCCGTCAGCAAGGCTCCATTCTCTGCTGTTTCCTCTCCGTGAAGCTCACAACAGGGGGAAGCTCCAAGCTGAGAACATTTTACAGATGACTTACGAATCTCCGTAAACAACAGGTCCAGATCAGATGGGCAAGGTAAAGAACTTTACTTTATTATGCTGCCAACACTCACAAGCTACCTGCCAATATTATGTGGTAATAACAAAACAAATTCATGATGCAACGGAAAGGAAGGCTACCCATCATTCTTTAAAGCATGTCACATAGCTTCTGAATTGTAGTAATTAATATCTCTAACGAGATGACTTCATGAATAGGAATTTCCATTAGCATTAGTAGATGCTAATAGGTGCAACGGGTATAATTCTCCACGCAAAGTTTCTGATTTGATAGCAGGGATGGATGAAGTCTAAGTCCAAAGACCTTACATGACAGGAGTATGTTATGGGCTCCTGAATTTCTGTCCTGGAAGCCTTACACAGAAACAACTGTTCAACTACATTTATCCACGTACTTCAGCACACAGTCAGATCAGTGGGGCTCGTGAATGTCTGGAAACCTGAGACAAATCTACTTGAAGAGACAGCACCAAGACTGGAAGGGTAGATGGGTTGTGAGGCTCGGAATCAGGTTTTCTTAGGTGTCCCAGTTTAATTCAAAGGTAATGATTAACAGTAAATCTATTTACTCTTCCAGGGTAGAGCTGCTAGTTGATTGTGGGACCTTTTACAAATATTGATAGCATGCTTAGAGACAGTCATCTCTGTAAGTAATTTACAGCTCAGCTATAAATTTTAACTGCTTTACAAAGACATACAATGTAGATGCCTTTTTTCATGTTATTGCATTACTTTATTTATTCAAAACCTTTCCTTGTTAACCATACAAGAGAAAATAAGGCAAAAGAAACAGGCCAGATGAGAATGCTCGATAATGAAACTTGGTTGCAAACAAAGACAAAGGTTCCACCTCTGTAAGTAAATTTCTGGACAATGGACCAGGACAGACCTCTAAAATCTGCAGACTACAGATCTAATCATAGAATCGCCAAGGTTGGAAAAGGCCTCCAGGATCATCCAGTCCAACCATCTACCTATCACCAATATTTTCCACTAAACCACGTCCCTGAGTACAACACCTAAACATTTCCTGATCACCTCCAGGGACAATGACTCCACCACCTCCCCGTGCAGCCCGTTCCTGCACCTGACCTCTCTCTTGTATTCCCTAGGTTTAGATGTCTGTTGGCACAGGGCTAAGCCTGAAGCCTAACAAACTCAAAATACACCTTTGCAACCTCAGGGAGCTGTGCAGAGTCTCATACACTTGAAGTAAGAGTCTGGTCAACAGTAGTAATACAGAAGGTTATGACACGTGCATGTCTTGTTTGTGTGTTACTACAACACAACAAAAGCCTTGTTTCCACTGTTTTCAGTTAAGGAATGTGGTCCTAAGAATGGATGCAAACTCTAAAATTTGACAAAGTGGATGTTTTTCATCTGGAAATATAACGCTGATATATATTATATACTTATACAGCCCTTGCTACAGAGCCTTAGAATCTCCTAATTTATCACATCTCAGAAAATAGATAAATCTAACTAACTATTTTATTTATTTATATTTAAATTACTAAAGAAGATACAAATATATATTTGAGCAAGTTCATTCAAGACTGCAATAAAGGAAGGAACAGAACACCAAGACCTCCAGTCATGCTGCTGCAGCTCTCCCACAACTTAGCTAGGAATTCCTTAGCTAAAAACCCACAGATACAGCAAGCAGAAGTAATACATTTGGGTGATTATTCCAAGCACAAATTAAATTGTGTGTAATTTATATATGATAAAAGTAAAAACAGACTGTACATTTCGTCATTTATTCTTAGCTTTTATTTCGTGTTTTTGATGTGTTTGGCAACTGTGGTACCAATATACGCATCTAATTATTTCTGAAGTAAGACTGATGAGAAATGTATAGATCCAAGTAGGAATTTGAAATTCAGGCATGTATGTACAGCTTATTACATTTAACAGGGTTAACAGAATGGACAAGCTACAAAAAAAGTATTAGAAACACTTCTAATATGAACATTTAGATGCACAAGTCTCAAGGAAAAGTTTCCAGTTTTCCCTGCTTTATTTAATACATTTTGTATATGAAATTTGTGTGTTGTAAAAAGTTTCAGACTGCCAGCACTAGGAAATTAAATCATTTTTAAACGTAAAAGCTAGTACAGGAAATTCTGAACTGAGATCCGTCCTTAGACTGTAAACTCCTGCAAAGGTTGCAGAACACTGAAGAAAACGAAGTATCTGTGCCAAAGGCTCAAACTCCATTTGATGAAACTCCACATGATCTGAAAATTAGGTTCAGAGAACAAAATGATTGTAAAGGATAATTAAACTTGGTATACATGAATCACTAACAAAAGTGAAAAGGAAACAGATGCATGCAACATCCTACAGATATTGTCAAAACAGTATCTGACACAAATCACTGAACGTCAGCTGAAGACTTGACATTCAGCCCAATGAACTCTGCTCCCAACTGTTAGTCAGGTTTCTCCAAATGCCACAAATACAAGAGATGCAAGTGCTGCTTGTCTAGATGCTCCCAGGACTCCACTTTACATACATCAGGAGCCCAATAAAGTAAGCACCTCAGGCTTCACCATGGACAGCACAACCCCACCGAGACCCTCGCTTGGATGTGTATTCCAGCACACGTTGCCATCTTTCACAGATCTACAGTACACACATAACCTGAAAACAGTGGAGCACAGATGTGCCTGTACTGGAACAGTGAACTGGCCCTGTTCCTATGCAACACTTTTTTCACAAATGGCATAACAATTTTAATATTCCTGTAACATATGCAAGGACCTGAAGCTCTTCAGGACGCAGAATAAACAAAATGTCAGAACCTGAAAACATTTCTGAGGTCCTTCCGGTGCTGCTCACTACAGACCAATATTCATCCCATTCTTTAAGGTAACAACAGGCAGCACAGGTTACACTTCACAGGCATTACCTCTTGAAGTACCAGTGACTTCAAATGTGGAAGAGACAGATGCCGCCGAGGACATGGAAACATTACTAGTAGAGAAATCAAACCTAGTAAGCACACAGGCTTCCTACAAGGTGCATGAGTCCTTACCTGATTCACAGCTCTGTGGAAAAACTAACAGATTCAGACTGTTCTGCACTAGCACCTACTGCTGTCACTTACATGATCTACTTATTCTTGTGACCTAGTCAATTTATCCAGGACGAAACCAAATTAATTCTACTTTCTCAATTAAGCTTGGACTTAGAAGCTACCTACTCACATGCTTAAGGGTAACTCCAGGCTTAAGTCTCATCTGTCTGACATTCCAACTGACATCAGCAAGTGGTCATACAGCAATAATCATCACTAACAATTACTTGTTTTCCATTTTTATACTTTATCACTTGAAAACACATACTTGATGACACAGTGCCTACCCTGTCACAACACCTCTGTGTGAATGAGCCTGGATGGAAGAGCTCTGACCATGTCCTTCCCACTCCTGTGGGTCTGGCTGTCTAAACACTGGGAAGGACAGACCTGGTAGCCTACGAGAAAGTTCTCGTGAAGCAAACCAGATGCCTCAGCAAGGTCCTTCTCCTGGGATCTGCTTTTAAGTGGAAGCTGTCCTACCGTGCTGTGCCTGAGCCACAGCCCAGATGTGTCCTAGCTGTGTCTGTGGAAGGCCATGACCCTGCTGTGCAAGGCCTGGACCCCAGGCCAACATCGCTGCATGGCCCCTGCTGGCCACGTCACCCTTGGCCTACTTGGCTATGACTGGGCCACATCCAACCCCAGCCAGAATCACCAGGACTGATCCTGGCCCTGGTGTGACTTCATGGCCTGGACTAAGCCCTGCTGTGTCATCATGGCCTCATCTGGCAACAGGCTGGGGCTGCCTCCAGCTTCAGGATGGGACAGGCTGTGGTGGCAAGGCCCCATCCTGACAGCACCATGAGGACATCAATGGATTCGGCAACCCTGGCTTCCAGGGAGCATCACCTGGCAGACATGCATGGATGCATACCCAGATGGGCTCCTCCAAACGTAACACATCTTTCTATGGTCTTCCTGGGTCTAACTCTGCCACCACACATGCTGTAAAAGCCTCTTGTCCCCAGACACACCAAGTGCACAGCTCTGGAGGAAGGGATCAACCTGTCACAACACTGAAGAAAGTTTACCATGAACAGAGGAAACCAGAGACCTGGCAGCCAATTCCACCTGAACCCTGCCCTTTAAACATGAAACAAGTCATCAGGCACTGCCTTAGACAGAACAGATCTACAATGCTAAAAGCACAACAGAAAATGGCAGCTGTTCTGCTGCTGCTCCACCACAGCCTGCCCTTCCTCAGCCAGGTAAAGTCACCTTTTCAAGCCCCTCCACAACATATTATTACCATTCAAAAACAGCCATGAGGAAAAATTCTAGCAGTGTTTTGATAAGCAACTTAACCATTTGTCTTTGGTTATGGCAAGCAACCCCTTCCTAAACAAGAGGAGTCCCAAAGTGGGATTATTTATGACAGTAATGGTTTACCAAACTGAGAAAACCTTTTTAAATTGCAGTGCTTCCTGACACTTTTGCTTCTATTTACACTTTTAGCATATTCTCCCTTTGGGGCTTCAAGAACCTGTTTCCCTAAGTGTTTACAAACCACTAACCATGCCAGAGGCACATTATCAGGAGTAAATAATAATAGCATCTCCTTCACAAACAAGGCACAATAGGGCAATCATGCCCTGGAACATCAAGGGTGGAGTATCTCTTACGAAAGAATTTCTTTATTAATGCCCTGCTCAGGGAGGGAGCGCCAACGAAACCACAGTATTCCCAACTGCTGGTGCCCTGGTATCCTGCTCTTCCCACCCATGCTGATTATGGGTACTTTGGAGTTGATTCTAAAAGCTATTTCTAATTTTAAGGAGTTGAGGCCCTAATCTAAATTGTTCAACAGTAAGTTATTCTGACTCTCTGAGACTGTGAATGTGCCAAAATTAATCTTGGGTTAAAGAATGAAACATCAGACCTCTCAAACCGTAAGCAAGACAGGATAACTTGCTTGCAGAATAACTGAAGCGCCAGGAGGGGGGCTGAGGATGGCTGCACCTTTGCAACAATGCCTTCCGAGATGAAGAGAGTGGAAAAAAAGTGGGAAAATACATTTCCTATGCAGTGTTTTACTGCCATCTTCTATCGTCAGACCTGAGAGCAAATGGCAACCAAGAGAATACAATGAAGAATTAGTTGCAGTGAAGGATGGATGCTGTAAGGCAATGAGACCAGCTGTGTTCCTGTAAAAATAACTGCATCCAAATGATTCGTTGTAGAGCCCAACTAGAACAAAGTAAGGAGGAGATTCATCTTTCCCCCAAGAATTATAGGCTGTCAATGGGTCACTAAGAGAGGAGCAGTGAGTAATGCTGAATGTTTCTCCCAATTAATTTCTTATGCTTTCATCTTTAAATGGGAGGATAAAATGAAAACAAACCTCTCCTTCGCTGCATATGCAAATTAAAAATTCACATAAACCAACCTGGAAATAAGCATAACAAATTAAAGCAAAAGGACTGAGAGCTCTTCTCTACCAAAAGCTCAATTTCCTTTTCCTTTTTTCTTCACAATTTTAATTCATTAACAATGGCAGATGACCAAAATATACTCGGGCTGGAAATTAATGTTTTTTTCCATTCCTTCTACAAATCAAAACAACACAACACACACACAAAACCACTTCTCACACAATACAGGTATAGTTTTTTCTTGAAACATCATCTAGCCAGGAAGCTGCTAACTGGGGAGGTAGGTTCAATTCCCTGCCCAGCTGCTTGTTACTTTCAGTGTCTCATTTGAAAATGAAAACAACAGTAATTCTCTTTTTCTCAGATTAATAAATTAATGTGACAGAGAGCTACCATACGTAGTCACAACAGTGTGCATTACACGATACAGAATCTCCTAAAAGTTAGCAATTAAACAACTCCTGAGCACTTCTACCTGCTTAAATCCATTCTCTGTTAACCCACTGCTGTTGAAGCTCCCAGCTAGTCATTCTTTTCCTAATGGAAACAAACCAGCTGCCTTTCCACCACGCCACAGTCCCCCTACCTGCTGCATCTTTTAAGCAGTTGGCTCCATATCTCTTTGCTCCTCTCATCTCAGCCATTCTTCTCCTGGCTCTCAGCGCTATTTCAGAGTTGGAGGTGCATTTCCATGCCGAGCCTGAGCACCTGTTCACACAGCCAGAGGGGCCAGCAGCCCCATGGCTGGCTGGTAGGACACCTGCTTGGGCACTGCCTGCCTCTCCACAGGCTGCGGAGGGAGGAGCTTTTCAGAGATTAAAGGCAGCAGCTCCACCTCTGTATCCAACAGCTTCGTGCCCTACTGCTATGAACTGTCCCTCAGTGGACCGCCTGCTGGTCCCTATCCAAGCTGCCAGGCTCTGGAGTGCTATCCTGAAAGGACTGGAAGCAGTCTCCCTGGTTACCTTGCCATCGGCTTCTTGGAGAAATGACAAAAAAGAGAAGCACCTACAGGTCTGTTAAGCCTTTGGGACCTGGGGCTTCACATGCAAATATCAGATGTCAAATCTTTTTAACCTCTGCCCCCAGCAGCTGGAAAATAAAGCCTGAGCACATGGCCTGGGTGTACCCTGAAGCCTTGAAACCAAAAGTCAAATGAGATCTGGAGTGCTTTTATGTCATAATTTTCAAGCTTATTCCAATGTGTGTGGAAAGCTGATCCATGGTGTCATTACCTGCAAGCATTCAGTCTGTCCTTATGGAAACTGAACTGCCAGGGACCCATCTGAACATAATGGTGTCCCGTGAACAAGCTAGATGCCTCCCTGTCTCCTCCTAGGCATCTGGCTAAGATTGGAGTATTTGGGAGAAGGAACCTGCTTCCACAGGCATCTACAAGATCATCAGTTTCACGAACCACATTACCTAGAACAGTCTTTTGTGACTGAGTTAGTCTTCTGTATTTAATACTGTATTTACACCATGTATTCCATTCATTTTTTTCTTCCACGCTAATGCTTATGATACAAGATTTTCCTTCCAAATGAGTACTGTGAATAAAACTGGATTTGATGAACAAGAATACTGTAATTGGGTGTTACCCAAGCCCCAAACTAATACTTTTTGTTTGTTTTGAATTACACATTAAGTACTTACTATTAAGTTTCTGTGTTCATTTCAGAGTGCGTGGCAGTGTGAGTACAGTCATGTGAGTTACACCAAATCTGGCTGCTGCAACCTCTCTGAGCCTGTTTTGTGGGAGAAGCTCAGCTACATCCCTTTGCAGAAGCTACTCAAAGGTATTACTGTTGAGTACGGCCACGGGAGGGCACTAGAAAGGAGAAAACAACAACAACAACAAAGGCAGTCATGGGAACCCACGACCCAAAACACAGTAGGAGTGCTGCTAGCTGTCACGAACAAGAACAAATGGAGGTCCGACAGGTCACAGTCCGTTTCTGAATAAAGGCAAAAGCAAAACTGAGAGGTCCTGAAAGCTTCACAAAGGGGTGTGGGGCCTGCCAAACTCCAAGGAGCAGAGAAAGGGCTGGAGATGCCAGGAGGATGCATCAGGGTGAACGGGAACAGAGAGCATCAAGTAGGGTCTGCAGCTTGTGCTGAGCCCACAGCTGCAGAAATGCCACAAAGGGCTGCAGAGGTCACAAGGGAGAGTAGTTCAGATGGAAGGGACCTTCCAAGGTCATCTAATCCAACTGCCTGACCACGCGAACCGAAAGTTAAAGCATATTGTTGAGAGCATTATTCTAAAGCCTCTCAAACACTGACAGCTGTGGGGCATCAGCCACCTTTCCAGGAAGCCCACCCCAGTGTCTGACCAAACCTCACAGTACAGAAATGTTCCTTACTGCCCAGTCTGGCAGTTTTGTGCTGATCCCATCTTGACATCAGCTCCCAGGAGCACAGCCTGGCACCTCCCTCTGCTTCCTCTCCTTGGGGAGTTAGAAAGGGAGCTGGAGAGGGCCGTATAAATCACAGAATCACAGAACTGTAGATGTTGGGAGGGACCTCTGGAGATCATCGAGTTCAGCCCCCCTGCCAAGCAGCATGTAAAGCAGCCCCCTGTATGCACTCTGTTTCACAGAGTCATGGGCTGCCTCGGTGGAAAAAGACCCAGCAGCTCTATCAGGCTTCTATCAGTGTAGGTAGGAAGTAAGAAAAGCACGTCTGTACATCTGGAAACATCAGTTACTGAACTGAGAACTCAACACATCCAAGGAGGGACTGGAAAGTGCTTCATGCTGCATTGCAATGCATTTGTATTTGTGTGACAATCAGCTCCTCTAACTGTCATTTGTTAGACAGGGTGCACAGCCTGCATTCATCTTTTGAACCCAGAACTTATTCTTGCAGCAAGAGCAGTTGGTAAAAAGACAAAAGCCTGCTTTTTACTTTTTCCTTTTTAATTCCAGAGTGGGTTGTATTTGGGAATGGATTTCAGTGTTTCATTGATCTTCAAAGAGGTTTTCAGACAGCTATGTGCTCACTTGTCAGACACCAACCAGCATGCAGAAGGGCAGTGCAGTCACTGGAACCTGATTTGTGGTCTGTGAGGAAACTCTTCATTCCTTCTATCAGTCTGAGCCACATTAGTCTACAGAAAAATACGCTATCCAGTAAGCAGAGGTGACCACTGAGCAGACTCGAGCCCACTGGTTGTTGATAACTTGCTCCCTGGCTCTGACCAGCTCCTGGTTGCTCTTTCAAAAAGCATGCCCAAGAGCAGAGTGGGGCACACCTCTCCTTGGTGCCTCCATGGACAAAAGTCATATTGATGGAACCGCTGTTCCCACTGCACATCACCTCCCATACACCCCACTGGACTCATGGCATAAATCAAACCTTAAGAATTACGCTGCAGAAGCATCACAAGAGCGAGCAGAAGCAGTGCCCAGGCATTGTTTTACAGTCTCCAAACTGAAAAAATGTGTACAAAGTTAATAATCAGAATAGTAATGACTTGGAGACAAGGGGGCAGGCACATGAGATTGAGAGGAGCAAATGTGATTTTATTTGGAGTCTCTGAAGCTCGCTGTGGCCATGTAAGAACAGCAGGACTAGGCCCTCCAGGGCCATCACTGCTATTACTTAGATTATAGTAGCAACACCACAAAGACTGCTTGTGATGGGACTCCCCTGGCCTGAAGAGCTTACAGGCTATGTGAGACCAGGTAGACAAGTGGAGTGAGGAAGAAAGTACATTTATTTAGGATCGAGAGATTAAGAGCTTGCCCAAGGACACTTACAAAGCCTTTGACAGATCCAGGACTTTAACCTTAATTTCAGCAAGGCGCCTTAACCTTAAACACTTCAGCTGTGATTTAAAGTAGACTCCAACTCAGTACAGCATCACCAGAAACGTCTTCTTATGCCAAGAGCTGAATTTGACAGCCTCTGCATGAAGAGAGATCACTTTCTCTCAACAGGGTTCCGTTCTCTGCTGCGATAATTTTCTTCCTAGGTGTGGGGCTGTGTTTTGGATTTAGAGTGAGAATACCCCTGCTAACACTGCAATGTTTTAGTTGTTACCGAGCAATGATCACACTGAGTCAGATACTCTTCTGCTTCTCCTCCTTTTGTGAGGGGCTGGGGTTATGCAAGGAGCTGGGAAGGGACAGAAGACCCAAACTGGCCAAGGGGATACCCCATGCCATCAGCATCACACTGAGCAGTGACGCTGGAGGCGTTGGCTGTAGGGCAGCTGCTGCTCAGGGACGGGCTGAGCATCCCTGGACAGTGAGTACTGAGCAAGTGCGTGGTTTTAAAACTCAGCTGAGGTTTTTTTTTTTTAAATTCTTTTTCTTTTCTGCTTTCCCGGTTTTGATTCACTCCCCATCCCGCTGCGGGGCAGCCGTGGAGGCACAGACACAGAGCCGGCGGCACACGGAAACCCTGCACTCAAGAGTTCATTCCTGCTTCCCGAGCCTTCGAACGGCTAAGAAGACAAGCCTATCTCTGATGCGTTCCTTGACCCTTGCTTTCACCGTCGCCACACAGAGAGCGCCGCCGATGGCGCGCGGCCGTTGTACCGCGGTTTCCCCCACCACAGGGAACGCGGGCCACGCGAACGCCAGAAGCCGCCGCCCCATAGCTGCGCCCGCCGCAACACGCGGGACCCGCGGCCCCAACCCGCCCGCTCCGCCGCGCCGTACCTCACTCTGTCCTTCTCCGCCCGCCGCAGCTCAGAGTCCCTCTGCAGCACCTGAAAAATCGTCCTGGCTTCCTCCTCGCTTAAAAAACTGAGGTCCGGCCGCTGTGGAGCCGCGCTCATGGCTTGGCTTATCTCCCCGCGGGCGGACGGAGGGCGGCGGGCGGCGCGGAGCCCCTCGCAGCGCCACGCGACTCCCGCATGGCCGAGCCCGGCACGCCGGCTGCCCGCCCGCGCCCGCACCCGCACCGCGGCCCTCTGCCGCACCGCCCCGCAGTGCCCGCCGCGCCCCTTGCAGCCCGGCCCGGCCCGGCCAAGGCGGGGCGGGGGGAGGAGGCGGCCTCGCAGGCGGAGGTGCCGCTCGGTGCCCGAGGGCGGGAGCTTGTCCCGGCTGCGTCGCGCCGCCCCGGGCACTCGCTCGGATCGGAGCCGGTGGTTTGCGTTAACAGTGCTGGATGTTTTCAGGAGGAAATAGCCAAGGAGTTCGTTACCTCTGTGGGATGAGCACAGATCAGAAGTAGAGTCATAGTATTATGGAATCGTTGAGATTGGAAAAGACCATTAAGGTCGTCTGTCCAACCATCGACCCAGTCCCTCCATGCACATTAACCACGGCCCTCAGTGCCACATCTCCATATTCTTGCACGCTTCCAGGGTCAGTGACTGCACCACCTCCCTGGGCAGCCTGTGCCACTGCCTCACCACCCTTTCTGAGGAGAAGTTTTTTCTTAATATCCAATCTGAACCTTCCCAGGCACCACTTGAGGCCATTACCCCTTGTCCCATCACTGGTTACTGGGAGAAACAACTGTTCTGGCTACTACAGCTCTGTGCTGGTGTGAGCCGCACAAAGACATGAGCACTGAGCGTGAGTGGCAGCCTGATCGTGGCGGTGTCACCCTGGTGGGCAGCTGGACTCCTGCACAGCCACCCTCTCCCCCATCTCCCCCAGCTGCAGTTGCACAGCACTGCTTTCCTCCCTCCAATCCGCTGTCCCAGAGGTGCTCCTGGAGTCACTCACAGCTCAGCTTTGTGCAGCGACTGCTCCCTACGGGAGCAGCTGGAGATGCTGCGCTCTGACTTGGGGCTCTGCTGGCCGCAGGGCCATCCCTGCAGCCCCCCTCCAAAACCTTGCCCCTTAAACCCAAAACAATAGTACTAAAATGACCTCTGTAATACATTAGTCAAACAAGGGCTGTGTTCAGGGTCAAACCGCAGAGGTGATCACAAGTGTAAGAAAAGGTAGGCACACTTGCTGCTATGGAAATCAGGCAGTGAGAACAGCAGTGTGAAGCGGGAGCTTCACACAATGGCCTTCCCACCCTATACAGTAGGCTGACATGGGGAACACTTCCCCACTGGGAAGTCATGCTGTGGTGATGGTAATAAGGTCCTCAGAGCACAAAACAGAGATAGCACATTCCAGAAGGCGCCTGGCATCACTTGTCAGCCCAAAGAGGACCTTTGTGATTCCTGGTGACAAAATAACAAAAATAAGGTTATGAGACAGTACATGGAAAAGTAATGGAAGCTGTGGAGAGTTACACGGTTTAGAAGATGCAGAGAGGAAGTTTCCCCCACAGAGGAAAGACCCAGTGGAATTCTAATATGATATGGGATGTGCTTCTTGGAAAGGTCCAAACCTGTTGTTTCATCACATGCATGAGCCACAGTCATCACTGGTGCATTAACAGCTTGCAGACCTCTCTCTTAGGGTAAGCATCCTGCCCTCCCTGTTCTGTTGTGCTGAGCACAGAGTGACTGTTTCATTACTCACTCAGCCATCGTACCTGCCATCTTGGCCTTTCTTTTCTGCTTTCAAAGGGAAGGTAGCTACACAGAAGGAATGCCAAGCCACAGCCTTTTTCTTTTTGCCTCCTTAGTGGCTGTGTGTTCCACCAGAGGAGGCTGAGCACAGTTTCCCACAGGGCTCTTCCACTAGGCAGAGGGTTGGGCAACACTCTCCCCTTCCACCTGGCACCTGCAGGGAATGGGAAGCAGCTGCTCATGGTGCCTCACAGCTTCACCCAGAGCTGAGATGAACCATGGTAACAGTCTTTTCTGTTGATCTGCAGCAAGAAACTTGATTCAAACATTGCAGTTTAAAAGCAGCAGGGTACAGCTCACAGGGCAGATTTCAGACAATTGTCAAAAGTGATGTCTCTTGCTAGGGTGGGCGTTCTCCATGGTCACAGTACAAGGCCTCATCAATGCTCACCACTGCCTTATAAGTGATGTTTTATATTATTGATTATATTGTGTTTTTTTCCTTCATAAATACATACATAAAGAGAACATAGGAAGTATATGGATGTTCTTAATGGTTTACTTAGAAAGTAGTCATTGTAGTCCTCACAAAGAAAGTGTAAAATTGCCCATGAATTTGCCTGTTTTATAACTGTATATATCCTGCACGTAAGTGAAGAATGAAATCCATATTAATAAGTTTTTGAAACTCTTCTAATAATCAAATCAACTGACTTTTTTATCACCAAGATGCGTTAATACACATATAGTATTTTAAACACAGAGAAGAACAGGGCCAAGCTGTTGTTGACATGGTCTACCTAGACCTCAGCAAAGCCTTTGACACTGTCTCCCACAGTATTCTGCAGAAGCTGGCTTGGACAGGTAAGGGTAAGGAGCTGGCTGGATGGGCAAGCTCAGAGAGTGGAGTTAGATCCAGCTGGCAACCGGTCATGAGTGGTGTTCTACAGGGGCTGGTATGAGGGCCTGTCCTCTTCAATATCTTTATTGTTCTGGGGGTAGGAAGGCCCTGCAGAGGGATCTGGACAGGCTGGATCACTGGGCTGAGGCCAATGGGATGAAGTTCAACAAGATCAAGTGTCGGGTCCTGTGCTTTGTCCAGAGCAACCCCAGGCAACACTACAGGCTTGGGGCAGAGTGGCTGGAAGTGTGTGTAGAAGAAACAAAGCTGGTGGTGTTGGTTGATGCTTGGCTGAACGTGAGCCAACAGTGTGCCCAGGTGACCAAGAAGGCCAATGGCATCCTAGCCTGCATCAGAAATAGTGTTGCCAACAGGAGCAGGGAAATGATCATCCCTCTGTACTCAGTACTGGTAAGGCCATACCTTGAGTACTGTGTTTTGGGCCTCTCACTGCAAGAAAGACACCGAGGCCCTGTAGTGTGTTAAGAGAACGGCTATGGAGCTGTGAAGGGTCTGGAGAAGAAGACATGGGGAGTGGCTGAGGGAACTGGGATTGTTCGGTCTGGAGGAGGCTCAGGAGTGACCTGAGGGGAGGTTATGATGAGGTGGGAGTTGGCCTCTTCTTCCATGTAACTAGTGATAGGATGAGGGGGAATGGTCTCAAGTTGCACCAGGGGAGATTCAGGTTGAACATTAGGAAAACCTTCTCCAAAAGTGTGATCAGGTACTGGAACGGGCTGCCCAGGAAGGTTGGAGGAGTTACCATCTTCAATGAATGAAACCATGTTCAAGAAACGTTTAGATGTACTGATGGACGTGGTTTAGTGGGAAATATTGGTGAAAAGTGAAAGGCTGGACTGTATGATCCTGGAGGTCTTTTCCTTGGTGATTCTATGATTTTATGATTCTATGTTCATTTCATATATGAGCAAGTGATGGGATTATTTAGAAGAACGCTGAGCAGGCACACTAGAGCTTCTAGAAAGATGCTGCCACACAATGTGGTGGTTAGCAACCTGGAATAGAGGATCAAAGTAGTATTGGAGAAGCTGCAGATATCAGACGTCTATCAGTAATGTTAATTGCTACTGGCACTAAAGGGGACTCTGATACACATACTTTAATTATAGGCCAAATTCTTCAAAAACTACATTTTACAAATACTGTTGGACTAATGGGTGATGTTAACTCCACTTACTCTCAGTGGAGGATTTCAAAGTGTAGGACTCTAGAGAGCCAGAAGGGCTGTTTCTATATGCTGATCTGTCGTTGAGAATACAGGGGAATGTTCAGCAGAGCTGATTGCATCTCATTGCAATTGGCCTTGAGCCTTGGAAGAACTGTAAGGTCTTGTCTAATCCTGTTGAACTAATAACCGTGTAAATTGTCATGCAGATTAGTGAGGGCTTGTTTAATTAACTTCTTGCATTAAGTAGCATATATATATTAAGTCTCATAGCAATGCAGAGACTAAATATGAAGCGTCTGTCATTTAAAATGTATTAAATCTGCTTATTGTGTTTGAATTAATTATTTCCAGCACTGACCTAGGTCCAAAAAAGTTTGATAAAAATACTCTGAAAACTAAAACAGTACCTCTCACTCTGTTTAATAAGCTCATCATTTATACCTCAGTTTACTGCAATAGTGGTAATTGAGGTTTCTGTATTAAGTTAACAATGAGAGTTCCCAATGAGTTTCACAGGACAAAGTGGATTGGTTACAGTGCATGGTTTCTACATGTGGGTATTTCCACTGAAGAGTGTCGTGCAGGATCTACAACTGGGTCCTCAGCTCCCACTTCAAAAGCGCTTAGCACTTTCATTTAGGCATTTTAGCTGTGAAGTGCTATGCTTTGAAGATTGCCTGGATGTCAACATCCAAATGCTGCTCGTGGTATTATAGCTGTTTGTGCACTACCAGCCTCCTGTGAGGCTGGGCTGAGCAGGCTGTGGAGCGTAGGCCATTTGTTCGCCCTGAAACAGCCACAGGCAGTAGGCCTGCTCCTACAGGGAAAGCCAACCTTCAAGGTGCACCGCACTCACAAATCACCTCTTGCAGCTTGCATGGCTGAAGACTGCTCCTTTTCACAATTTCCTCAAGCACTTCCACTCTCAGATTTTCTCATTCATCTTCTTTTCTTTTCCTCCCAGTACACTGGACATGGGCCTCTTCTTCCCCCTTTCTAGACTCTGGCCTACTCTTCTATTCTCACCATTCAGGTACTCCTGGCTTCTGTTGCCTCTCATCCGAATGTCTTCCTGCCTCATATGTTGTCTATATGAGTTTATGAGATCCTCATTTTTTTTTTTCAGTACAGTTATTCCTGTTGAAATAGAATTGATGGTCCCTTATGATGGCAAAAAGGGCAACACAGAATCATAGAATCATTGGAGTTGGAAAAGACACTTAAAGGCCATCTAGTCTAACTCACCTGCCATGAATAGGGACACCTATGGCTCAGTCAGGTTGCTTAGAGCCTCATCCAACCTGACCTTGAATCTCCACGGTTGGGTCATCCACCACATCTCTGGGCAACCTGTGCCAGTGCTTCAATAAACGTGGGAGAACATCATGAGAGAAATCTGTGAAACAGTGGCTGATGCTTGCAGTTCATGATGTTTTTTTCCTAGTATTTTGTGCAGCTTTGGTCAGTGACTCTGTGGCACTCTTTCTATTTGCTTTTTTCTCATGCCTGGATATCTGTCTTTCTTCTTTCCTCCTTACTTTTAGGTTTCAATTAATGACTAGTTCCACAGTGATACCCTTTGGGACTGCACTTTTCTCTGGGTTGGAGGCAAGAGAAGATTGCGAATGGAATCCTTCTGTTTCATTACAGGGTATGTATGTGTCTGGTGTCCCGACTGAAAGAGCCATAGGTTGGCTAGTGCTGTAGATAACATCTGCTCTCATGGCAGAAACTATGTAACCTTCTCTTCCTCCTTAAATATGTACATAAACATAATCACCAGAGGCCAATACCTGGGACATGGCAAAATTATACATTTAACATATAAAGGATATATGCTAGTGCATTTAACCTATTAAGACAGACTTGAGTAAAGGTAAAAGGAATGACTGAACAATAAAAAAGAGCTGTTAGAAACAAGAAGGCAACCTTCAAAATGCTAAAGTCATATCCAAATGAAGAAACTAGAAAAAGTCATAATCCTTGGTTGATAACATATGAAAATAACACACCAAAAAAAGAGTGGAGAAGAGCAACTCTAAACCAGTACTAAGTCCTCAAACACATCACAGAGCTCATCAGAGAATTGTAGGGCTTGATCAATCATCAAGATATAAAAGGAGCACTACAAAGAGCAGAATATCTTTTCAGAGAAGAAATAGGTGTTCAGTATGGAAGAAACTAGGGAAACCCACATGCCAGGATCCTTTTCCAGAAGAGAATCAGACCAAAACTGAAGTGTCTTCTTCACAGTGCACGTGACGGAGCACTGGCACAGGCTGCCCAGAGAGGTTTAACTTCTACAAATACTTGTATGTGTGGAAAACCAAGCTTAACATTTTAAGCTAGCTTTCACATGTAAGCAATGGACTATAAGCTGACTGTTGCCGTTTAGAAGAAAAGTTTTTATGCCTTGCACAATAGAAAGGTAAGCCAAATATTAGAATTTATTAGGGAAGAAAGATAAATTCATACTTCATCTGCAGCTTGTATGTGAATACGGAATTCCATGTGGCATATAGAATAGATTATGTACTTATATGCAAAATAAATGCATTTACATACTGTGAATATTTATAGTGAATATATACTCTGTATATATAATAACTATATCATATATACTGGTTGTGTGTGAATATGGAACTCTATTGAATATGGAACTAGAAGATAGAATTCTATAAATTCTTTATTTCTATATGGAATAGAAAGGGCTGAAAGGGATTTGTTCTGGGATTTCTTCAAATAGAGGGACCATCAAATGGAGCTAATAGGAGCTGGTTTCAATCCGAACAAAAGAAGATGAACTCGTGCCACTCCTTGCCAAAGGGTGTTATAGATTGTTTAAATGACTTCAAGGCGAGATGACAAAATAATTTAAAAGAGTGATTCATTCAAAACTATTACATAAAGAAAACACTCAGAAAAAATGCCTGTGCTGGGAATAGACACATTTTGAAAGAGCTTCATATATCCTTTTTCTTGTTCCTTAGGCATTTACTTATGGCTTCTGGTGTCAACAGGATACTGAGCTAGATGGAGTGGCGGTGTGAACCAGTATGAGCCTCTGCATGTTTCAGTGGACATTGCCAGAAAGCACGCATGTGAAACCTGAAGAGGTGGGCTTATGGCAGGGTACCTTCATCTCTGGATGGGACTAGCTGTGGAGCCTTCCCGGTGTTCTTTGCTAACAATAATGCCTTGGTAGTAGAGATTTGTTCTTGGGATTTCACCTGCCACACAGCTAGATTCCTTCCTGTGGTAAGGAACGTGTGTTTTGTATAGCTACAGAGGGTTCCTTATCTTAGAAACCTTAGAAATTCCTGAGGTTTTATTTTATTCCTTCTGATCAGATGTTCTGCGAATGTGGTCTTCACCAGCTGCCACAGGTCTTCACTAACAACCTGAATGATGAGGTGGAATGCATCTTCACTACAACAGCAGGTGATGATAAACTGAGAGGAGAAAATGGTGCATGAGGGCAAAGAAGCTATTCAGAGGAACAGGCAATCATCTCCATGGTCAACAGATTAGAGAAATAGCCCGACAAACATCTTTGGACATGCATGAAAAATCTTATGCAACAGTACAAGTTGGGAACTGGCAGTCTAGAAAGTCTTTCAGGAAAGGACAAATGGATCATGATGAATAAGCTGAATGTGAGCTAGCAGTGAGCCCTTGTGACAACCAAAGCTAACTGTATGTTGGGTTGCATTACTAATAGCATTAGCCAGCACGCTGAGGGAAGTGGTTATTCCCTCTCCATGACACTCAAGGGGCTGCACCTGGAATACTGTGTCCAGTTTTTGATTTTCAAATACAAGAAACACTGACAAACTGGAGGAGTGCAGTGAAGGAGCACAGATCTGACCAGGAGGTTGCAGCATGATACAAACAGAGTCTGAGATAAATGAATTTGTTTATTCTGAAGACAAAGTTGAACTAATCTAATTGCTGTGTGCATCCTTCTAGTAGTGGGTGGTTATACAGTGAAAAGAGACTGGATCTTCTTGGAGGTCCACAACAAAAGGAGAAGGGGAAACAGACATAAATTGCATTAAAGAAGTCTTATTCACCACTAAAAAAAATCCCTCAAAAACCATGGTTGATCAAGTTCTGGAATAGGTCATCCAAGGAGGTTTCACATGGGCAAAACTTAAAGGTCATGAGCATCTAACATTGAAGTTAGACCTGCTCTGAGTTTCAGCCTCATGAGCTCCCAAAATCAAATCTAGACTAATCTGTGGTTCTGTGAGTCTAAGTTGTTTGTAGCACATATGTCACACTTCAGTCTGCAAAACAGTTTTGCAGTTTGTCGGATCAAGAGAGAGATTAACTCTCAGCAACTTTGATTTGTTTCTTTAGAATCTCAGAATATCCTATGCATGGTGAAGAAGAAAGGTTATGAATCAAAATCATCACTTTAATTTTAATTTAATTAAGGACATTAAAATAAGTAAAATGTCATTAAAATCTCACCATCTAAAATAAAGTTGCATAAACTGAAAAACTTAGTGATATCTTTAATTAAATTGTTTGAGGTGAAAGCACATCATACTTTGTCTAAACCCTGAAGCAAGTACAGTTATTAATACTCCAGAGAAAACTCCAGTTTTATTCACATGCTCTGTTTTGGAGGACGAGGTACGCCAACTGTATTACAGAGAAATCAGTACAGCTCAGAGAATATACCAGGGAAAATTAATATACATTGTGGAGTGAAAGTGCCTTCTGTTCCAGCTAAGAAGCAGATTGTCTGTGATGTTCTGTGACCTTCATTAGCGCATATTAGTGCTTTTATTGCAGGGGGATTACTAAGAGAAAGCAAAATTCTTTGTGTAAGATAATACTGTTGGAATCTAGATATAACTCAACTGGCTTTGCATTAATATCCTGAACAGTGAAAGCTGGAGGAGTAGCCCATTTACATCCTTCTTTTAAATATCACTGGATATTGATATTAGCCAACTACAAATACAGTATGTCAGAGAAACATAAATTGTATTATTCTTTAAGAAGACATTTTTTTGCTCTTGTTTACAGCAAGTAAGTTCCACCTGGAAGATCAGCTAAAAAACACATTCAGGCTTCAGTTCAACTCGAGCTAGGTAGTTCTCTCCTACATTCATTGACAAGAAGTCTAAATGACTTCAGCTGCTGAGGAAAGTATTCATTTTATGAAATGTGAACATGTGTAATGCAGACAGCTCTCTAAATGATTTTGCATAGTTACCTTTATTTTCAGTGAAGAAACCAAGCACTTGCGTACACAATTTATCTCATTCCAAAGTAGATGTCTAAAATAGGTCAGATGAATCATGACTTAAAAGAGACTGATTCTCTGCATTGAATATAAAGGGAGTCTGGCACGGCTGGCTCAGAACTGTATGCTACAAATGTCTAAAGTTAGATGAGAGGAATCCCATCCCACCTGTTTGTACACATAATAAAAGAATACCAGTATGGTGTAAAAATGAAAAATGAATGAGCTGTCCCCAGGCGCTGAAACAAGTTATTTTAATCTTGAGCAATTCAGCTCTTAATTTAGGGTTAGATTCAGCTCTCATTGAAGTCAATAGCTCTATGTTTTGAGAGAAATTTAATGAGGCTTGTCACTTAGTTTTGTTTAGTCTCTCATCAAGGATACTTAACTAAATTCAATTAGAAATGGATACTCAATGCTTAATGAGAAAGGATATTTTATAAATGTGGATTATACTTTGAATAGGACTTCTTGTAACTTAGTTTTTTTTTTCTTCCATGTCTTAAATTAAATATATGAGCAGTACTGATATATCCTTACTTAGTAATTCTAATTAAAATAACATCAAAGAACAAGTTTATTTTCTTCTTCCACGGGATGATGTTCCCTTTAATTAATATGTGTCATACATTTAAAAGTTCAGCAGAGTTAAGTGACAGCTCTGGAACTTGCTTTGCTCTGTCAGTTTCGCAGAGGTCTTCAACAATGGACCCTAGATGCTAACAGGTACACAGTACAGTGGCCACTGAGTTGGCAAGTCTGATCAAAACATTAGAGACCTAGTAGAGGTGATGAAAATGAATGGCCGTCTGAATGAAAAGCTCAGGTGTAATCCAGTCCTGATCTCAGTGTGAGGAACTGAAGGAATGGGTCATGGCTGTGACCATGACATATAACACAGAGCCTTTGCTAGCACTAAATGAAGCCATGTGATTCGTGATATCTTCTCTCCTTGCTGAATTAATCCTAGGTCTGCCTTCACAGTTAACTGATTTGCCTGGGGAACTAGTACAGAGTCCTTGAAAAACAGAAGAAAGGGAATTCTTTCAAGCAGCGGAAAACAGCCACCATCTGTTTGATGCATCTTAGTGCAAAAGAGGTCAACGTGGAAGGCTCCTTTTATACATATTAAGAATGAAAGTAGCAACTCTGCATATTAATAACAGAATTAAATTAAAAGAACTGGGTTAGTACAGGAGTGGCTGAAGGCAAGGGACTCTCAGGGCACCTGGCAGTAAAAGAAGAGGACTTAACTAGATGGAGAAATACAAGCAGCTTAGAAAGAAACTGCCCACCCTGTTCCTGTGGAATGAGATTTTTGCTGAACCAGCAGTTCTCCTGTAGATCAGTTCCGTTTGCTGTCCCACTGCTAGCTTTCATCCACACAACATCTTGGCTGCTTTAGACTGCAGGAGCAAATCCATCCACTTGTGAATAGTCTGTGTAAGCATGTGAGAGAAAACTGTGTGCTCTGCAGAGCTCTTTAATGACAAGTACTGAAGATAATAACCTGTAGTGCAGCTAGGGGTACTTCAGCACCTGTGGTGCTCCCCTCTCCAGCAAATCTGCACTGGAATTTTTCTAACTGTGTCAACCTGCATGGAAGAAAATTTAGTACAGACTTATAGAAACTCTGGGTCCTGAAGGGATGTAGAATTAAGAAGTCTTCCCTGTTCCAATTGAATTAGTTACATTTGTCCCTTTCCTGTTATCACTTTGCTAATTAAGCTTGCAGACTTTTTATTTCGTACTGAAAGAAACATCAAGTTTGTGTGTATGAAAAGTGAAAGTGGTATGTAATCCAGTGCTTAGTTTATAGGGAATAATTAAAGAACAGAAATGAGATCAGTAATCCACAGGGAAGGTATGAGAGACTGCATGTGTACATGCAACCATAAATTCTGTGTTGTACTGATGTATTTCATCAGAAGAAAGAAAAAATTACACAAGTTTTATCATGCTGTGAGAGTAGGTTGAGTTTCAACTTCTTCTTAATTACCTGCACAATAATGCTAGTAAAAGCACTCTGATGGCACAAGAGCTTTCAAAATAACTTCTTCAGTTTTAGCTTCTTGTTTTATATACAAGGTCGTGTGAATTATATGTAAAACTCTTTCTCAAAAACAAATGAAAAATACAGAACCAAGAAGGCAAAGCCTTAGTAATACCTGGACTTTAAAGGCAACAAGATTTACCTGAGATTAGCATGCTCACGAAACAAACACGTTCATCTCCTTGGCTAGATTTGATGGTGGATCATTGCCACACAATCAGAAAGACAACAGTCATTAACAAATTAGTAAAATTGCACAATACTGATTTTGCATCACATTTAGTGTGGTTATTTTGTCTAATATAATTTGCAAGGACTTGTCTACCCTGCAGGTCCTTTGATGCCAGTCCTATGCATCATAGGTATTCTTATGTACCAGTGCTGGAGTACCTGACGGTCTGTTTTTGAGATGAGTTGCTGCTCAGGAAATGGTAAATGACACTGGTAGGACTGACAATCCTAATCTGGTAGGATGGCTGCCTAAGTGTCTTTGCACTTAGAAAAGCATTACCTGGGTAATACACTTTTATTGAGCTTTGGCAGCTGCTGGCAGCACTGGTATGGCTCCCAGTGGGGCAAATAATTAATCCAGAGGGGGTATGGGGCTGCCTTAACTTCTCCTCCCTGTAGGAGTGAACTCTACTGATGATAGATACTTGCTGTTTGATCTTAAAAAAGCCAACACATTGTCAGCAGTTGGACATGATGTCCTGGGAATGCGAAAGAGAAGAAAAATATGGAAAGAAAAAGTCATGTATTTCTACAGAATATAGAGCAGCAAGGCTTTTCCCCCTTGCCTTTATTTCCTTGGCACTGTGAGACCCAGCCAAGGCATGCTCAAAGAGAAGGCAGAAATAACTCTGTTTCTTTGCAACTAATCCTTGTCATAGATGATCATTGATATCTCAGAGTAACAAAAATGCCTTTTAATTCAAATATCTCTTCACTTAAGGTCTGGAGCAGAGCCAGCTCTTGCTCCATGCCCAGATGGTGATGGCTGTACCTATTTTCAGTCATACCTGGTAACAAGGAATGGACTTAATTAAAGACAGTGAAACACTTCGCCAAGCTCAAGGCATTCAGAGTGAGTTGACTCCAGGCAACAGCTGAATGCCCACCCGGCCTTTTGCTGACACCCACAAGGAAGCATGAGGGAGACTTGGCAGGGCAAGAGTTGAAAACTCATGGGCTGAGATAAGGGCAGATTAACAAAGCTGTCAAAGCTGTGCAAGGAAAGCAAAATAATATGGTTTCTTGTGTGTCCTCAGCCTACATGCTGGGGGGACAGAGCAGCTCTGGGTGTCCCGGCTTGAACCAGGGTTGGACCAGATGGACCCAGAGGTTCTCTTCAACCTCAGCCATTCTGTAACACTGTGAATTCCATCACAGCCAGACAAGTGATCTTGTCTGGAAGACAAGAATCACATAATGTTTTGGATTAAAAGAGATCTTACAGATCATCCAGTTCCAACCTCCTACCATGGGCAGGACTGCCACTCACCCAGGGCTCCATCCAACCTGGCTTTGAGTGGTTCCAGGGATGAGGTATCTGCAGCTTCTCTGGGCAGCTGTGTCAGAGCCTCACTGCACTGTGTAAAAAATTTCTCCCTAACATTTAACGTAAATCTCCTCTCTGCTAGTGTAAAAACACATAAAAAGTCAGTCTTCCTTCTGTTTATAAGTTCCTTTTAAGTACTGGAAGCCTGCAACGAGGTTTCCCCAGAGCCTTCTCCTCCCCATGCCGCACAAGCTTGTCTCCATAGGAGAGGTGATCCAGCCATCCAATCATCCTTGTGGCCCTTCTATGGACTCACTCCAACAGCTCCAAACCTCCTGTACTGAGAGCCCCAGGCCTGAGCACAGTGCTCCAGATGGGGCCTCATGAGGGCAAAGCAGAGGGGGACAATTCCCTCCTTCTCCCTGCTGCTTCTCTCTAATATCGTATCATAGAATGGCCTGGGTTGAAAAGGACCACAATGATCATCTAGTTTCATCCCCCTTGCTATGTGCAGGGTCACCAGCCTCTTGACGCAGCCCAGGATGATGGTGGCTCATGTTCTGCTGCTGGTGAAGCAAAAGTCATCCAAGAGATGGGAAATATTTGTGCTGGAGAAGTTTCCTGGAGAGGAGCCTATTGTCTCCGGGGAAGTGTCTGAGGATGCTAAATCTCTACATCAAATTACAGATCAATTAAAAGTACATAACATAGATGTCTGATCGATGCTTATCTGGGAGACAAGCATACTGTTACAGCCCATGTTCTCACATTTTCTCAAGTGGAATACGCTGTCATCGTTACCCATGCATTTGTGTTGCCTGCAGCTCCAATGCACTGTGACCCCAAGAGTGGAACCAGCCCTGGCTGCATGCATGGGGGAGGCTGGCAGGGAAGCACCAGGCCTGGGATGAGGTGAGAAGCCCGGCCCACGGCATCCCAGGTGGAGCAGAGGCAAAGGGGTTGGACCTGGGTCAGGAGTGGTTCCACAAAAGGGTGAGGCCCTGGCACAGCTCCAGAAGTGAGGTAGGCACCAAGACACGAGGACCGGGGTGGAGTAGGAGAGCAGTTTCTGCGCTGGCAGAAGGCCCAGCTCCTGGCTCTGGGCCCAGCAAATGATAAAAGGAAAACAGAACAGGACCTGCCAAATGACCTTACATGGGAAATCTGATTTTTGTTGTGGTGTGGGCTGTGTCTCGCTGGTAAACTAGTTGATGGAGGTGAAAGCAAGAGGTGAGGGTAAACAGCACAAACCTGGAGGAAGACAAATGCTCAGCTGAGAGACTGAATGAAAGATTAGCCCAAGTCTGACTGAGGTGAGAGCCAGAAGAGAGAGGAAAAAAAAGGCCAGCCTGGAACCTGCAGCACCCAGGCCTGACAATTTCCATCAGTGATGAACACAGGGAAGGTGAAGTGAGACATCTGTGGACTCTTAGCAGATCACTTGCATGGAGAGGAAATGCCTTATCTGGAAAAGTCTGCGAGGGCGTGGATGCCCCAGCAACACATTTGGAACAACTTGCAACTGGCAGAATATTTTTGACTCTGTCGACGTTTTGTGTCGTTGAGGTAAAGCATTGCTGACCTAGTTGTAGGAGGCAACAGCTCCACCAAAGCAGATGGTCAAACCATCTGCTGGACAGGGGGAAGGGTGCTGATTTGGTTACATGAGAATCAGACTCTGCATGAAAGCAACCAGGGGGGTTACAAAGAGCACTGAGAGCACTAGTAGTGTGGCCTGAAAGGGACACACTCAGGAAGGAGTATTCCTTGGTCACTGGCTTATAGCCTTCTTCAAATCTTCTATTAGATTTTAAACTCACATCATTTAATGACATGTATTTATTATCACTCGGATAGAATTATGTAACTCTCATTCAACAGTAAACAAAGGACATCAGATTTGAGTCCATTCTTCTATTCCTCTACAAACAACAAAACTTGGCATGAGTGATCCTACATGAGCCATAAATTCTGAGCTCAGACCTATCTGAAATGAGAGCTCAGCTTCTGGCAGTGGTAAGTTACCTTTCCGCTGCTGTGCATTGTCAACTGCAGCAAGGAGCCGGACTTTGGACAGATGATGTGCAGAATCAGGATATGCAGAGAGGTAATGGCTATTTTTCTTGCAGTGAAAAGGATCTCAAAACAAATAGTCCTGCACACCATCTAGCTGCCTGGCTTAAGGGTAAACACAGCTTATATGTACTGGAGTATTTGCAAACTGGCTAAGTAACTTTGTTAAAAGGCTTAATCCAGTTAGCTTAATCCTAACAATTTGTTGGTACCTTCATGAAATAAGATCTTGCTCCAGTACAAAGTGACTATAAACCAGAGGCACTGTTCATGAAAATGCTATCACATTATGTTCATTTGGTCATAACATAAACAGTCGCTCAAAGCACAAAGCAGTGCAGCCATTGAAGATTTTCTTCTGTCTATTCTTCAGTACCCAAAATATTATTGTTATTTTCCTCCCACTCCACCTAAGTTGTCTCCCTGATAAAAAGATATATCCTGTATTTCAGGCACAGCTGCAATGGCTTTGCTGTGGTGCTAATTTTCTAGATGATTTGAGTCTCTTCAGTCAGCGATCCTTGAGTCAGATTGCTGCTGGTTATTTTTTCCAGTATTGGCTGTCTTTGTCTTCTCTCTTGGTGGGAACAGTGTTCCTCTGTTACTATTACACCTAGAAGCTTTTGCAGAAGATTAGTGACATCAATTCATCCCGCTAAATGTGGCATCAGTGCTGTATCAATTGACTGCTGATGATTGCGGCATCAATCATTTAAGCACTTGTGAATAACGTTATCTCAACCGCTGTAGAGCAGTAGATGTGGCAGATATGGCCATTTACATCTCTTAACCCATAGAGATGCAATGTACATTACAAACAGACTTATCAACAAGGCAATAAAGTACAGTGGTATATTAGAAATTACACTGTATTTCTCTAACTGGAAGCTCTTGGAAGACCTAAATAAAAAGAAAATACTAAGTGCATGCATATTTTTAGTATTACTTAAAAACAAAGCAACATGTGCCACTGATGTTGGAAGATCTTTTTTTTTTTCAGAAGAGCAGAAGTGTTGCTATGAATCCCTGCTTCTCTGCACTCCCCTGCAGCACTGTGCAGAGCTGCTGGAGGATCAGTGAAATGCACAGACTCTAGCATTGCTCCGTTGTGTTGGAAGCAGGGTTTGTGGCTACGTGGAACCATTTGCCTGAACTCCTCAGATAAACACCTTGCATAGCAGAGAGATGCTTTGACAATACATAATTTGGCAATTCCTTTTAAAGATACAATTAACTGTGTTTATCACAGCATTTCTGTAAGCTTCATTTTTGTTGTTTGAAAAAGTATGGTGTTTTCTTTTTTCAACATATTGTTTCCCACCACATTGTTTTGAAATTGGAATTGACGATCATCAGTTGACCTCTGAGGACCACAGTTCATCCCCATAAGCCTTTATTTGACATGGGACAGACTTCCATCCATGGTGGTCAACAACTGGCACCAAATCTGTTCACCTGCACAAGGATTTTGAGGGCCTAAATGTGCAGTTATCTGTTCCAACCTGTAGCAGCTGCCTTGCATGCCTTGCGACAATGCATGCCTTGTGATGTTGAGGACTGTGAGCAACTTTTAAGAGATTAATCTGTGACACTAATCTGCCCTCCTGGTTGCATCTGATGCCCATTGAACCCCTCCCTGGAGCCACGGTAATTGGATTCATTGCAAAAACACATCCACAAACAGGAAGTTTCCTGTTAATAGCACTGCAAGGAATGGGGTGGAGTGATTTGAACTAATATGCAAAATAGCTGCTATCAAGAGAGAGGATCAAGCAGGCGGTGATGAGCAGGTGGCTTTGGTTGCTGGCACTTTTGAAAGGTGACTGAAGAGAAGAAACAAAACACACACACAACACTGTTGTAACTTAAAGCCATTGGTCTGGATTCCCCAGTTCACCATATTCACTGTCTAAAACAATTCCAAAGGAGAGAAAATTTACGCTTCTTCTCTTCTCAGAGTCTTTGAAAGCAGCAACTCAAATGCCTCTTCCTTTTTCCTACATTTAAAGTACAATTTTTCACTGTGTGTTCTTAGACATAAGAAAAAATGTTTTTTACAATAGAGATGGTGAGGCACTGGCACATGTTGCCCAGAGATGCGGTGATAGAGATGCTCTATCCTTGGAGATGCTTCAGGTCAGGCTGGACGGAGCCCTGAGCACCTGATGGAGCTGTAGGTTCATGGCAGGAGGGTTGGACTGGATGGCCTCTAAAAGGTCTCTTCCAGTTCAAACGATTCTATGATTCTATCCTGGATTTTCTCCTCTGTTCTTTAGTTATTCAGTCAACGTGTCTTTGTTTTTTGTCTTTGTATCTTTGTTCAATAGCATAATTTGCCATTTCTTTTTTATGCCACAATGAACACAGCGCAGATTTAGAATGAAATGCAGTAACAGTAATAGACCCTGAATTTGGATTCACATTTGTTTTTCCCTGAGCCCATGGATAACATCCTGAGCACAGAGGTAGTGCTTGATGACAAGACACATTCTTGCCATGATACAAACTCTTTGCAGAGTTTGTGTAAGAAGCTTTTTAGAGAATCCTACAGATCTTTTAATTCACTTTTTATTTTCCATGTTTGAAATACCACAGAGTGAAAACTAGATGTCCACGTGGACATCTGCAACAAAAATCCATTGAGGACTGTATTTCAAGTCTTAGCAATACATGAATTGCTTTGTTTAAAAGGAAAACAACTGTTGTAGGTATTTTTCTAGGGGAAGTTAAGTTGCTTTATTTGCTTTCTATGCAGTTTAGGTACTGCTGTTTCCTGATGTCACATGACTGTTGAGAGATGGGATGGGACGGAGAATCTGAATTGGAGGACACTGATGGCTGTGAATGCATGTGTGCAGTTCATTCCTGTGCTGGATGAGGAAAGCCACAGCATAGCCATGTTCTCCTTGCACTTTACTGAATTACACAGCAGTATAAACTCTTCACAGACTGTTTACAATCTGGGGTTGAAAGCTGAGCACTACTGACACTGAACTCTACACGCAGGCATCCAGCTGGACAGCATACACGTGTACAACTTGATGGTATTCAGTAATGGCATGGGGCTTTTTGCTGCTTTTGCTTTCCGTTGCTCCTGTTTGTGCATTATGGGGTAATTGCTAGCTTAAATACAGACAGTGAAGGCCTAAGTAAGAAACATAAGAGTAGAAACAGTCTGTAACACCCAGATTTGATGGGTTGTAAAACTCAACTCAGAGCTTGGTGTATTTAAAGCTGGGAGTATTTTTTTCCATGTACATAATTTCACCTTTATTTACATTGGATTGTAATTGCTTTGTTGTTACCTAGTCAATTATGCTACAGCCTTCACAGGAAGCCCTTTATTGCACCAGGTAACATGATGTTGGGAGCAGCAAGGCCGTGCTGTTAGGGCAGGTGAGCTGGGAATGCAGAGCAGAGCAAAGCAAGCAGGGACAGTGTCTCTGTAAGACACAAATCTGAGCTCTGCGGTGGGAAGTTTGTGCTGCCAAGTTCTTCTGAGAGACAGAACCTGTTAGCTCAGACTGACCGGTGGCAGCTGTCCAGTTTCTGAATTTGGCAAGAACCAATGCCCTGTAGAGCTGCATAGAGCTTATTTGTTTATGTTTTTGTTTTTATGAGTTATTAAACCTGTGCAACTTAAATCTGAAATAGAAATCCCAATCTGATTAAAGAGTACTGAATGTTTTGTGAGCTGAATCCAAATAATAGCTTCTAAAGGTTTGCTTAGGCTTTAACTTTGGCCACGAACCAACCACAATTGCTGAAACAACCTCTTCCTTAATGTTCTTGTTGCTGCTAAAATGATTTAAGGGATTTTTAAACGATGTGAAACTGTAATAACAATCTGCTGAGAGGCACAAATAAGCATTTTAGGTCCATTCCCCATTCCTGGAAATGTTCAAGGCCAGGCTGGATGGAGCTTTGAGCAATGTAATCTAGTGGAAGGTGTCCATAGGGACTGAACTAGCTGATCTTTCAGGTCCCTTCCATACCAAACCATTCTATAATTCTTTGATCCTGTGTTTTCACATACATCTGAGTTTGTGTCCTTACATTTAGTGAAAACTGCACTATTTGCAGAGGAATGTAGGGCAGCCAGTTCCAGCTTATAAGCTTTTAATTGTGCCTGCATGTCATACACCCATTATAGCCAGTGGAGATCTAGTCAATACTGCTAATGGATTCTAGAGTAGGATTCAGGTGACTAAATGAGATGTCTCTTTCAAAATGAGTCAAATAGCTCTACAGTTTCCATTGGGCTTACACATAAGCATTTAACCCCTAGGGTAGAAAAGCACTGCATGAGGCTGACAGATACGGCAGGTGGTATATGGGAGACCTGTGCCCTTCTTGAAAAGCAACTGAGGCTCAGGCAGAATGCCCATATTAGATGGTAGCAGACACTAATGTTTGAGGAATTGAACCAAACCCCTCCACTTCGATGCCTACACTTCTGTACTTACAATGTGAAGGCGAATCTCATCCTCTGGATTTAGCTGTCAAGAAATGTTAAATCATTCTGTTGGTTTGTCTAACAAAAGTATCCAGTCTTCTTCAAAAAAAAAAAAAAAAAAAAAAAAGCACAACAAAAGTTCTTAACTATAGTTTTATTTTCCTTTTTTCTTGTTTTCTTAAAACCAGCAGTAGTTGGTTGTTGTTAGCTGCAGAAACCCATTTATGCACATGGCTCTCTACTTCATTCGTCATAGAATTGGTCTAACTGCTTCCCTTACAGAAAATCTTGTATGCTGTCCTTGTCAGTGCATGTGTAGATGAGCAGCCACTGATGTGGAATAGCACCACTCCTCTGAAGCCTGGGATGGCAGTGTTTAATGAGAATTTTTGAGAATGCTGCTATCATTCTGGTTTTTGGGGGTTACATCTGACACGTCATGACTGTACTAACACATGGTATATGGACAGTTTAATTCCCACCTTTGTTTTGACAAGACCTTCTACTAGTTGTGTCTGAAATAAAAAAGCATGAAGATGTATATATTTAGCATAGCTTTGCATTTACATATGGGACGAATTTCATTTGACAACCTTACAGATAATGCAGCTGTTTCTCATATGGGCCCATGCTAGGTTCCTGCCAGAAGATAAGTACAAGGATGATCAGTAGGATTGGTTTAGTGGTATGGACATGGGCATACGTTCAGCTTCACCTCCATCAGTGTAAACATGTACTACCAAGTTAGTTTAGCTTCAGTTCCCTTTTGCCTTCCCAACTTGCTTTTCTGTGGTTGACTCCCAGCCCTTGTCTTTTCATTAAAACGCTTCTTGGCCCATTGCTATCGAATATAGCTTTAATGATCACAAACATTTAAACCAAATTTAATTGCTACAGCCAGTAATATGCAGATAGATAGGACACGCTGGGTGAATTACACCTCACAGCCACACAAAGAAGTCTTTTTAAATAATTATAAGTGGGAGTGAAATATGCACCTCAGAGTTGAGCAATATGCCTAATGAATAAACTACAGAATCAAAATAATAAATTATGACTCTTTCTTCAAATGTAAGAATAATTAAGCATACAAACAAAAGGATAATAAGGCATAAATGCCTGCTGCATATGAGTACAGGGCCATTTTTTGCATATCTGACAAGAACTAAATATATTGTATTATGGTAATGAACTGGGAAAAACAATACATTAACTGTCTCCTTGAATGACTCCGATATGCAAATAATCCATTTTCTTTTCTTTCTTTTCCGTCTTTATTTTTTTTTCTTTCCCATAAAGCCCTTTTCTAATTAAAAGGCAGCTTTTAATTGTGTTATTCTTGTACTAAGCCCCAGTAGCAACATAGCGTATACCATTTTGTTTTGGAAATAGTGTTCTTCCAAAATGTGTAATTATCTGAATGGTTAGGTAATCTTTCATGATTTGATTTGTCAACTCTTTCTCTGAGTCAGAAAATCACCTCAGTTTGCGAAAGAACTGTCAAACGTTCAAAATTAATCAAGTATTCATGGAGATCCCTGAACTGCAATGACGGTTTGTGCCGTGGGACTGCGTACAGATCCTGACCAGCAACCAAAGCCCGTCTTGTTTATGTAATGGCTCTTGTTAGCGCGTATATCTATTATGACCATAATTCATTGTTCATTTTTATTTTTACAGGTCTGTTACGGCCCCTAGCGGCTTAGATTTACATAAACACCACCTTGGTCCTTGTGCCAAAAGCTCTGAGAAGTGGAAAGCGCTACAGGGCAAATTGCAGGAAGCAGTGAAGTGATAGGGCTTGCAGACCCTGGGTGTGTGCAGCATTTCTGTGAGGGAAAACATGTTTCGGCAAACTCCCATCAGATGCTTCTTAAAGATTTGTCATGCTTATAATTCTCGAGAAACCCACCCTTGTCGGCTTAAACGAAAAACATTCCGGTTTTGTATTTGTTTTATCTTACACCGTGTCATTTTTTTATTTATTTTTTTTTAATCTGCATATATACCAGAACATTTTGAAGAAACAGATGGTTTCATTTAAAGACTGGATATATAACGTAGTAAGACATTCATTTTTCAAATTAGTTTCCATTTGATACGCATTCGCATTGTTGTCTGACAGTCTGAGTGAAGCTCCTTCCTTGCCTGTGCTCTCCTTGCCCTCACAACTTTCCCGACATTCTGGTTGCCTTTCACTGGCAAAACGTTCATTTGGAGGGCCCTGCAGAGGAAATCATGAATATTAGAGTCACCAACAGCAGACACCAAGAACACAGAAAGTCCTTTATTTTTCCCAGAATAAATGCGTACATGACATCCTATCCTGTTAAATAGCTCCTTAGCTCTTTTTTTTTTCTTTTGCTAAAACATTCCATCCAGTATCATCCAATGCTTCCTGTCCAATGGTACCAATACTCTGTGGCATTTCTAGACACTTGACAAGCCTGTTTTACTCCTGATTTTGAAGAAACACGGCTAATTTTTCTCCCCTGCATTTTACATACTTCAAGTACTTTTGAAGCATGAAGTTTTATTTTTCTTGTGAACTTATTCCTGACCTTAGGAGAGCAACTTTCCTTTAAACATTCTGCAAGTTGGTTGCTTTCATTCTCATCAATGTAATCCCATAGTGTTTAGTCAAAATCCTGGTAATGATGAGTACAGGGAAGCACTTTCTTCCCATCCTTTTTCCATTCTGTTTCAAGCCAGACTTTAAGAGATGTATAAAACTGTATTGCCTGAAAGAATCTGTTTGGCAGCAAGCTGAAGGACATTTTTAAGAACCTGTAGTGCTGGCTAATAAATTGTTGACAGCCAAAGAGGATGAGTGAAGGGCTTACTGAAGACAGCCATATTTCTTTCCATGAAGACATCATTTGTCTTCTGTCAAGTTTAGGCTTGAAAAATCATCCTTTACTTTTGAATATTATTTTATATAAGGTAGGTGGCTTTTTCAAATATAAAGCGATTTGCCAGTGTGTAAAAAGAAGATTTAACTCCAACATTTTCTGTGGTAGAAACATTTTAATCCACACAGTTGCAAGATATCTTCTAGAATTTATGTTGTCTCTGTATATCCTTGTTGCTGAAGCTGCAACTATTAGTTTCTTCTGAGAGTTTTTAAGCTGGACCATGCTTTCATGTTCAGAGCAATGTTGTCACTCCTTTTTTTCCCCAGAAGAGAAAATGTTTGGAGCATCCACATAAAAAGACATTTTTCTGATGTACACAGTTGGTAAAAGATTTTCCATTTTATCACTTCCACAAGAAGCAGCTGTATTGTCATCTGCAAAACTGTATTTATTTTATTGTTGGTAAACAGCAGCTCATTCCTAAGAGGAAAGAACAAGCCCTCAATTACACCATGCTTGTCCATAATTAACACCATTTATTAATCACAATTTACCCACTTACTCAGACCAGGAATGACTTTTAAGCATTTCTACTTTGTTTATGAAAATCCAGGTGATGGACCTTTTATTAGAGGGCTACCCAATACAGGAAAACATAATTCTGGGACTTTCTTTATTTTATTTTATTATTATTATTATTTTTTCTGTATTGCCTTTGTTGTTGTTCTTCATTACAGACACCCACTGTGCTTCCTTCTTAACTGGTGTTTATCCTAGGCCTGCGTAAGAGTGCCGATATCTCTCTTTCAAACTGTTCAGTTTTGTGCTGAGGTTTTGTTAAGAGAGCATATAAAGGATGCCATGGATCATGCTCCATTGTTAGCACTCTAGATGAACGCGGAAGAAGTGATGAGAGCTAGACAGTCAGGGTGCAGTGGAGGTTACTGCCCCTTTAGAGCTGGGAGCTAAGCATGATAATATGGCAGGCAAGACAAAGGCCTCACTACCCAGGGTCTATTCCACTGCTTCAAGCAAGGGAGCAGGGCAAGTCTGTGGGTGGCAACAAGGGTTAACCAAGAGTCCATCTTAGCAGACAATTCTTTGGTGATGATGAAGGTCCAAGGTGAAGCTGGGACATCAGTTGCCAGGTTAAGGTCAGGGTTATGATTAGGTCTGGTGATAACAACTAGGGTGGCCAAGTTGGACTACAGTGACAAAGCAGGTCCAAGGTCAAGCCAGTAACTCAGCCTCCAGCTCAGAGACCCAATCAATGACTTTATGTCCAATCACATGGCTGAGCTGCAGACCAACACTCTTCTGACATAACTCAGTGAGGGAATAAAGCCCCAGAGTGGAGCCAAACTAGAGCTCCTGGGCCAGAGGGCAGGGTGTATGGGCAGGTCCTAGGTGAGGCTGGCCTGGACCATTAGGTCTATGAGTACCCTCAGGGCTTTGACCTCAGTACTTGATGCCCCTTGTCCTTCTCACCACAGATAACCTTGTCCAGACACATGGAGCTTTGTTAGGTTTATTGCTATATCCACACTTCCTTACATCTCTCCCTCAAGATGCAAGTGAACAACAGTGCTTGAATACTTTATTTCTCAGCTTGTGAAGGCAATTTTCTCCTTTCTTTCTCCCTGTCCAGTTCTTTATACATCTACTAGATATAATTTTCCATGTGAATTTTTTCACTGAGGACTTACGTTTGTAGTGAATCACAAGCCACTGCTGCTGCTCTGCTATTAGATGGGCCAGTAGGCAAAATGTAGACCATAGTGAGCAAAGATAGCATGTTCAAACACAACGCATCTGCATACATTTACTTCTTAAAAGGTTAAACTTCAGTGCTACAGCAACAGGAAAATCTATACAGGAGCATTTTTGTTTGTTTTCCTACTACAGGCAGACAGATGGAACAGTTTAAAGTGGCACTTAAGTCCTACAACAGTCCAAATGCATTAGACTGGGATCTTGTTTTATGGGTCAAGCTAGTGGGCTGTAATCATGGGAAAGATGTGCCAGGCACCAGCAATAAAATAGTACCTCCTCCAAACATTTTTTCATCAGGCACTTCTAGAAAAAGAACTTATTTGTTTTAGGAATAAAAACTTCATTTTCCTTCCTTACTCATCGGAACAGCAAACAAACCCCCAGAGAAAGCCATTCCATTCAAAGCTATGTCTGGGAGAAGGAATCCCATCAGGGCATTTTAGAGATTTTTTCAGCTCTTCTTGAAATTAGAAATTTAATGTGTTTCAAAGGGAAAACAGATATTTCTATAATCACAGCTTCCCCTGATCTGGAGGAGGAGGGAAAACATTTTTCATACATCTTTGATAGTCTCAACACATTACAGCAAAAGTGGAGAAAATTAATAGACGCTCCCTTTTCCCTTGGATTTCTGGAATTCCAAACCCTCATCAGAGACGGTAATTATTTTGGGAGTCTTTCACTATTCCCGTAATTGATGTGTTTACTTCCTTCTTATGACAGCATGTTGTTATTTTCTCTTCCTGACTTAGCCTGATGACTGCAGCCTGCTTTTGTTTTCAGTCCTGAGTGCTGATGTGCTAGAACTGACTCAGCAAATGGTTTGTGACTTCAGAACAACCAGAAATGAGTTGTCATCTCTAGTGAGATGCCAAGAACCTGCACACCTAAAGATAAAAGTAATGTCAGGTGCTGGAATGGGCTGCCCAGGGAGTGGTGGAGTCACTGGCCCTGGAGGTGTACAAGGAATGTTTAGACATTGTGTTGAGGGACGTGGTTTAGTGAGAGCTATTGGTGATAGGTGGATGGTTGGTCTGGACGATCTTGTAGGTCTTTTCCAAATTTGGTGATTCCATGTGAATTTGTAGGTTGACCAAATCTAGTTAATTTTACAGTCATGGTTTTTTTTTTTTTTTTTTTATAGAGACCGCCCTTACACTGCACAGTGTAAAGCACCTTTGCATTTTTTGTGGTATTCACTGTGATATTCTGCCATGCCCTTGCGTATTTCAATGCTTGTAGCTGTGGCCAGTGACAATAACTGGAACTACACCGTGAAGGGTTAAAACACACACCAAACGGAGCTTAAATCCAGCATCTTAAACCAAAGCATACCATGTTACCCGGTCTATTCATACAGCCCGGGGCGTGCTATAGAGTAGCGCTACAGTGGGCATGGAACAAGCTGCCCAGGTCAGTGCCGGAGCTCAGCGGGAGCTCGGGCAGCGCTCTCACACACCGGGTCTGGGTTTTGGGCGGTGCTGCGTGGAGCCAGGGGCTGGAGCCAGGGGCTGGAGCCGGGGGTTGGAGCCAGGGGTTGGAGCCAGGGGTTGGAGCCGGGGGCTGGAGCCGGGGGTTGGAGTCCGGGGTTGGAGCCAGCCACAGCCGAGCGCGCACAGCACTACCAGAGCCGCCCCCGCGCGCAGCAGCCCGCCGCGCAGCGCCCCCAGCGGGCGCACCGCTCCGTGCCCAGCCGGGCCGGGCCGGGCCCGCCCCCAGCGGCGCGGCCGTGACGCACTGGAGCGGCGACGAGCCCCGGGCCGGGCGGCTGAGCGCGTCCCACGCGGGGAGCATGGGTCGGGTTGGCGGCGGGGATGGCGGCGGGGAATCGGCGGCGCTGGAGGCGGTGCGCAGCTTCGAGCGCTGGAAGAAGAAGTACAGCCGGCGCACCAGGCGGCTGCGGCTGCAGCGCAAGGAGCGGGAGCGGCCCGAGTGGCAGGTGGAGCGGGACGGCATCGAGCGCCTGCTGCGGCTCTACCCGCAGGTACGGCCGGGCTGGAAGCGGGGTCGGGGGACGTACGGTGCGAGGGAGGAGCAACCCCCGCTGCCAGGGAGTGGGAGCTGCCCGCGGCTGCTGGCGGTACGCGGGAGGCCCTGGGACTGCGGTGCCGGGGCTTTGAGAGGGTGTTGGTAACGAGAAGGGGTGGGAGAGCCGAGTGCTGGGAGTGGGTGAGGAAGAGGAGGCTGAGCCGAGGCAGGCTGGGAGCCACGTGTCCCGCGAGCAGGCAGGCCGCGTGGGGGAGGTGCGGCACATCTGCCCCACTGCGTTGTGCTCTGTGGGAAAATGTCGCCCGTTCGGGGAGTTACTGGAAAAGCACCGGTGGTGGTGGTGGTGCTGTCACACCGATTCTTTTAAATTTCTCTGGTAGATGTCCATCTTTTAACCCATCACGACTTAGGGCAGCAGTGCATGCTGAGCACGTATCCTGCCAACTTTTGCTGAATTTGGTGGATAAGGAGTTGCAAGCTGGAAGGTCACAGCCAGAGGTTTGTGGTCAGTGTCTCTATGTCCGGGTGGAGGCCGGTAGTGAGCAGTTTCATTTTGGCTCTGGTGCTCTTTGACATCTTTTATCAATGACAGAGGTGATAGGATCAAGCGCATCCTCAGCAAGTTTCCTAATGACACCAGGCTGAGCAATGCCATTGATGCAGCAGAAGATGCCATTCGCAGAGTCCTCGATAAACTTGAAAGGAGGGCTCTTGTCAACATAATGAGGTTCAACAAAGCAAATTGCCAGATTTTGGATTTGGATCAAGGGTAGTCCCAGATATGTATGCAAACTGGGAGAATTCCTTGAAAGTAGCCCTGCTGAGAAGGACTTAGGGATTCTGGTTGATGAAAAACTTAACGTGAACCAGCAGTGCGTGCTTGCAGCCTGGAATGCCAACGGTATTCTGGATTCCATCAGAAGAGGGGTGGCCAGCAGGGTGAGGGAGGTGATTGTGCCCCTCCACTCTGCCTTTGTAAGGGCCCATCTGAAGTCTGGGGCCTCCAAGTCTGGGACCCCAGCACGGGAAAGATGTGGAGCTCTTGGAAAGGGTCCAGAGGAAGGCCATGAAGATAATCTAGGGGCTGGAGCACCACGCTTATGAAGACAGACTGAAGAAATGGGATTTGTTCAGCCTGAAAAAGAGAAGGATGGAGGGAATCCTTATTATGGACTTCCAGTATTTAAAGGGAGTTTATAAACAGGAGGAAAATTGACTTTTTACATGGATAGATAATGGTAGGACAAGAGGGAATGGTTTTAAGCTAAAGGAAGGGAGATTTAGATTAGATGTAAGGGGAAGTTTTTTTCTGAGAGAGTGGTGAGGTGCTGGAACATATTGCCCAGGGAGGTTGTGGGTGGCCTGTCCCTGGAGATGTTTAAGACCAGGTTGGATGGTGCCCTGGGCAATCTGATCTAGTACCTGGCTTGTGGCAAGTGAGTTGGAACTTGGTGATCCTTGAGGCCCCTTCCAGCCCAAGCTGTTCCATGAATTTGCAGCCACTGCTGGGGAGGAACGTGGCAGTTGTACTTGATTATTCAGCACTCATAGCCACTGATTGAGAGGTATTTTGTTGGTTGTAGTTTGACTGAGTAGAAGATAAGAGAAAGTATGGGAGAAACATCTCAGCTACCATGAGGAGGTCGTGATGGCTCCTTTGGTTAAGATTCAGCAAGGTGATAGCACAAAGCTTCACGTTGTCTTTGGTTTTACTGGTTTGAAAGCTTCAAACATGGTTAAGTTACTATTTTGAATCAGACTGTTCCTCAGAAAAAAAGGGGCTTATTGCTACTGCCCCATGGTGTTTTGATGGTGAAAAGTAAAAACGGTACCTTTAGAAATGATTAATGCATTCTGAGTCTCAGCTTGTTTCAGCGATTTATTTTCTACTCACTAGAAAATCTAGAGATGGAAGTTTTACTTGCTGACGGAAAGCACACCACTTGAACTAGTGGGGGCTTGTATTTCTTCTGGGGGGGATGACCACTGGTGGGATCATGTCTTTGCTGTGGAATGGCAAACCTTCTCTCAGTCACAGTGGTGTTAACTTGCAACCTAGGCTTGAGAAGCTGTGGTTCTGTGTGGTCTCTGGCAGGTGTGTACCTGTGAGCAAGAGAAGAATGAGGGTAAAGCAGCTTGACACAGGCGGTGCACAGAGGTTGTGAACTCTGCCTGCACCCGTGAGCACTTTAATTGTTTATAGACCTGATTGCAGTGTTTCTATGACAGATGGCTTTCTTTTTGTTTTTGTGTTTGAATACAGGTAAGAGTGCAGATGTAGAGAGTAAAGCTAACAGCACTGTCAGGACTTAATGGTTTCTACATATGACAGTGGTTTGCATTTTACTATTAATGTTATATTCAAATTAGGCTGCTGTGATATTTAGTAATTCTTTCCTCTTAGTCTCTTGTATTAGAGATGCATTACTGATTGTTTAATACACCGGGCAGCCAACTGCTGTCAATCTCATAAAGTGGCTCAGTTCATCTGATAGCTTTTTTTAAATCCTTTTTTAATTTGAGCTGATGTGTATGAGAGCTCAAGTAGTACTGTGATCCTCTGTGCTGAAGGTACGTGCATATGCCATAAGTGTGCTGAGAGGCAACAGCAGGATGACCAGAATCACCAACCGGAGGAGGGGCTGAGTGGATTACAGTCTCTTCATCTGTGAGACTGAATGGTGAAACGTGACCTCCATTCAACTGTCATTTGGCCTTAGTTACTCTGGACTTATGGAAGATGATGGTAATGAAAAGAATCCAATAGTTTAGAAAGAGATAGCAAGAATGCTCAAATTCAAAGGTTCGGTCACATAGATGGAGTGGCTGAGGTCTTTTGTTAAACGTTTTGCCCTGGGAAGCTGACATCTCCTCCTCCTGATGCTCCACATGCATAGGGAATGCAGATCTCCATGTACAGTTTGCTACATATCAGTTGTATGCATGCATTACATTGCTACCACATCCCCATTATGTTACTTCTTACGGAAAGTGATGCTTTGCTGTTTGTCATACCACTGTACCTCATAGGAGTGCACCTGGGGCAGATAGCAGAGTGCCTGCTGCTTGCAGATCTATGGAAGCAGATCATTTTAAAACAAACGTGCACCAAGAGTGAGCTGATGAAAATGTGTTCTTTAAGGAAGTAATGTACCCTAACTCCACTGCCCTTCCCATAGTGAGGACAGTTTGTCTTTCTCATCTATGTAAATTTTAGAGTTGTAGATCTGCAGTCCTTGTAGGTAGAGCAGTCCCTGTTCTGTTTTTCCATAGTAGTCTGCTCCTGTACTCCTAGGTTTAAATATTTTTGCATACTATGCAAAGGCAGTCATTTTCACTGGAGACATGTATTGAAACTTGTGTTGAATTTTCAGTCATTCTATGTAGACTGTTTTGTAATGGCCTTGTAGTCATTTCTGTCAATGAGTTCCACACGTGTCTGTGTCAGTTAGTGTTATATGTATGCATATGGATGCCTCTCTCTGTCACCAGTGTGTACGTCTGCTTGTGCACGCACTTACGGGCCATGGGTAGTCACTGCATCTCTGCTAGGAGCATAGGAGAGCAGAGGAAAGCACTAGGCAGTTCCAGGTGATCTTGGTGTGCATTTGTAGAAACTGAAGAAGAGGGGCTGGTAGTGGTTGGAATGGAGACAGGGTGAATGTATGTTTGTGTTGGGATTGTTGCAGGGACTCATGGCTTCAGCTTGTCGTGGTTTTTGCTGTTTTATCGCTCCAGGAGTCACCTGTCTGTGAACATACAGGTGAATGACTGCCTAGCTTCCTGCTTCAGTCCTGGTCTCCTTTTCTTCTAGCTGAAAAGGTTGTTTTCATTGGTCATTTGCATTCCTTCCTTAATTACCTGGGTGTGGTTACAGTCATGGTGGGGATTTGGAGGAAGGGACCGTGTGCTTGGATCTCTAGGGGTCTCCAGTGAGTTCTGCAGAAGTCCATACTTAGGGACAGGGGAATCAGAAAGCTCTTCAGTAAGCTTCTCTTTTCACGTAGATCAGTGCTCCTTGACACTTCAGCTATGGGTGGATTAGGTTTTTCACATGCCTTAAGATGCTCTTAGATGCAGCATGGAATAGGGTAGCAGTGCTGCTGGACACAAAACCACCCACCTCCTCCTCTCTCTTATATTATATTGTCTAGCTTTCAGCTTGAGAACCACTTCAGTCAGTAATACAAAATGAAATTAAACAGAACTAAACATACTGGAAGCACATAACATAATGTAATAGAGAATGTATGTCAGGGCAGACAATAAACATGGAAGTCTCAGTGTGCCTAACTCTTGGGACCATTATTTGTGATGTGCTTTTAGATTATCTGTTACTGGTTGAGCCAGTGAATATGTTGCCTGGCGGGTTAAAGCTGTTGGTGGCCATTGTCCTCTCAGTTCATTTGTTCTAAAGAAAAGCATTGATGGTCTAATTAATACACTGGGAAATGGTTGTGTGAGCTCTTTCCCAGTCTGCTTTGTCAAATTAGGTCAGATCAGACTGCCTTCTGAAGCGCTGGAAGTGAGCGGGCTCTTCTCATCTGGAACAGATCTGAGAGCGCTCACATGGGCACATTTCCAGTAGATTAAAGGAGGTAATAACTTCTGACAGGGAAACAAACCGAGAAGCAGAAATTGTTATTGTCTTCTACTGGAGCATGTAGTTATGGAAGAGACTGTCTGTCAACAGATCTGCCTCTATAGCAGCCGTTCTTCTTGTGCCATCCTGATTTGATTTAATGATGAGCCAGTATCTTTGGAATTTTAAGTAACTTCAGCAGATAGTCTGTGTGTGCCTAAAAGGTAGTAGGGCCTAGAAATGAACTGGGAAGCTTTGTGATATGGCTGTTCCTGTGCACACTCTTCTGATACTTTCCTCACTTTTACTTTCCAGGCTTTGAAAGAGCTTTAGAGGAGTTCTGTGGAGAAAAGCAAAATTATATTTGTGTCCACTGTGATTAATTTGTCAGTTCCTTTTAACTCTTGATGACCCGGCAATAAGCCATACCCTGAAATCCTTCAAGCAGCCTCTAATTATTTAAACAGTTTTGCATTGTTATGGCAGTCTGTTTTGTGTGTCGAAACCCATTAAAATCTCTAACTTTATTTGCATAGAGTGGATTGCTTTGATGTTAGTGAGTTTTTTCTCCTGTGGGCATACTGTTTTCTGACATGGACAGTCTCATGATAGAAGTGGAATGGAACCTCTGTGCTTCAATGAGTTGTGGTCCTTCAGTGTGCGAAGTAGTAAGACTGGGAACTGGCGGAACGTGTGGTATTGTGTGTGGTACAGTATCTTCAGAATTATCAGTGGAAGTTGGGAAGTACCAGTCCAAAATTCCTATTTGTGAAACTCAGACTGTCTCACAGTGATTTCAGATAGGGGATTTTCCCCTTGCCCAGGGATGTACTAGTTTAAGGTTTGTGCCTTAAAGTTTCTTAATGCACGAGTGCTTCTTGTGAAGAACAATTTTCTTTGCAAATTTGGCATAAGGTGGATTGCTGTTTAGGACAAAATGTTCTGAAACATCAGAAAGGGATTTTAGTAAGGGGGTTATTGCCTTTTCTCTCAAGACCAAATTCATGGATTACATTTCTTGTTATTGGAAGGAACTCAGCTGAGAAGTGCTGTGATGCTTTAAGCAGGTATAGATGCTCATAAGAAGTACGGCACACAATTTTTATAGTAGACGGGACCAGCAGAGCGCTTGGTGCTTCAAGAGTTTATAATCGTGATTTGACAGCTCAGGAACTCTTCATTTGAGGCTTTCTGTAAGATTTGCTATCTTAAGTTGTCAGATTCATCTGAGGACTGTTTGCTTGGCTCCTTTGCTGGGAGGTTTCTGCTCAGCAATCCGTTAAACGATAGCCATTAGAAATACACATGCTGAGTACGCACAGAGATTGATGTTTGGAAATCTGTTTGTGGCTGCTAGTGAGCATGCACCCTGTGCTCTGTGATCTACCTCGCTGCTCATCTGCTCAGCTTTATAGCTACAGTAGTCTCTTGTTTATTTCTCCCCTAGTTCTCTGCTTTTTTTTTTCTTCCTTACTGCTATCGATTGTTGTGAACTTTGCCAGGAGAAGCTGTCTGCTCCTTTTGATCTGCTGTTGACTAGAGCGTGCTTGAAAGCATTACATTTTCCTTAAGATCTTTACTTGACTTCTCAACGTTTTTATAGATCATTCAGTCAACTAGTATGATCATACACAAACTCTTGCATGTTGGTGTGTAGAGTTAGCGTTTCTCAGGTATGCTCAGGTGGAAGTGTATGGAGAAGTAGTTTAATAGGTGTCAGGACACCAAACAATGTCCTGATGTTTGGGTAGACAGTATCCACTGCTCTCCCCCCATCAGCCAGGCCAGTTACTTTGTGTGGAAGATTAGTGTGGTATCTCCTTTGTGATTCCTTGCTTAGAGCACCAGATAGGTGACAGCAGCATAGAAGTGCCCATCTTTATAGCAGGGGCAGCAGGATGTAAATGTTACAGAAGGTGTAGCTTCCTTCTCCAAGAGGAGCCAGTGAGGAGATGTGCTGTACTGGGCCTTGTTCTCACCAGGGAAAGGTATTAATATACTGGAGACCCAGCAAAATAGTGAGAGCTGGAGTACTCTCCACGTGAGGAGGGGCTGGTGGAGCTGGGCTTGTTCAGGCTGGAGTGGAGGTGACTTCGGGAGGATCTTATGGGACACCCTGGTGCCTGTGGGACATCATCGAGGAGATAATTTTGTTATGTGAGGATGAGAGAACATGGGCGTAGAATCACAGGATCATTAAGGCTGGAAAAGACATCAAAGATTACGTAGTCCAACCATCAACCCTTCCCCACCGTGCCCACTGACCTGTGTCTCTCAGTGCTGCATCTGCACAGTTCTGGAACACCTCTAGGGATGGTGACCACGTCCTTGGGCAGCCTGTGTCTGTGCCTCACCACTCTGAGAAGATCAGGTGGAAGTAGAGGCCCAGTGGGGGTATAAGGGGATACTTCTTAGCAAAACCTTGAGCAACCTGGGCTGACCTCAGAGCTGTGCCTGCTATGAGCAGGAGTCTGCACCTGAGACCCTAAGGCCCCTTCCAGCCTCAGTTGTTTTTATTTTCATGATGATACAACCTTTACATTGCACTGTTTGCCCATATTATTAGAGTATGTCTTATTGCTCACTGAACTGATTGTTAGAAGAGTAATTTGCTGTAGGTCAAGCTAATATAGATCGCGACCAGCTATCTTGGATTAGGTCACACAGAACTGTTACATACTTTATTTAACAGCAACTTAAAATTCTGTTCAGTTTCTCTGTTATCATTAATTTTTGTGCTGATTGAACTTACTTTGTTTCAGATAAATGCAAATGAAATACAAAGATTTTCAGATTTTCCACTGTCAAAGAAAACCCTGAAAGGTGAGTTGTAAAGTAATTATATTAAAAATGAATGCATTATTTATTTCCATATGAATAAATTTTTACCTTAAACAAACTTTTAAACAAGTATTGCTGTATACAATGTTTTCTAAATGGAAAAACATCGCTCTGGGTGAGACAAAAATAATTCTTTTCTTTCTTCCCTTCCATTCCTACACTCCAAATACTAGGACTGCAGGAAGCTCAGTATCGCATGGTGACTGAGATACAGAGGCAGACCATAGGTTTGGCTTTACAAGGTAAAGATGTACTTGGAGCTGCGAAGACTGGATCAGGGAAAACCTTGGCTTTTATTGTCCCAGTAAGTAATTGACATCATTTGCACTTAAGTCTAGGAAGTCTGGGAATAAGGATTATTAATTACTTAAGGTTAATGATCCTGGGGGAAAGGTTGTAACTCAAGTGATCTAGATGTTCCTAGGAAGCCAAGGCAGACTAATGTAAGGAAGCTGATTGAGGTTCTAGAAAAAGTTTATCTTTGTCCCTAGGAATGTTTTGATGCTTACCAATCTCATTTTGATCCTTGTATCAGTAGGCTCTGTGTGATTTAGGAAGAGCTTTGTTTTTTTTTCAGGAATGTGTTTTCCTTGTGCAACTATCATTGTCAGATTCTTTTGCAAACTATGGGTGTGGATTAGAATGTTGAAATTTCCACAGTTCCTTCCTTAGGCTTTTTTTTGGTGTGTGGTTTTCATACACAAAAAGTTGAAAATTTGGACCTTATGTGACAAACTGAAACACAGCAGAGATTGTAGACTTCCTCTTCTTGACTGTGTTTTTTGAACTCCTCAGAAATAACTTCCAGGTCCAAGCAGGAAAACAGTAAAACCCCCACAAGGAATGGTGTGTTCGGTTGTTTCACTTGAAACATCACACGCTGCATTTAATTTCCTCCAATTGGAAATATAATAGAGAAGTCTTTTTGTTTCTTTCAAGTGCACGTATGAATGCACACAAATCTCATCATCTTGTGATTGGAGGAAGGGAAAACAAAATGTGGTTTTGATTATGGGAGTTTTTTGCTTTAAACATTGCTTGGCATTTTTGCACATAAAATTACTGTGGAGCCTGTTCTGTCAGTGACTGTGTTAACAGTAGTATTCGGAATACTCCTGAAGCTGAGAAGATTTATTCTTTATCCTGATTACTTTCATTACTAAAGAATAGGAAACAATGTAGGGGGCTTTGAAAGGTAGTCTTGTGAGTCTGAGAAATGAAACAGAAGTGAGACTGCAGAAATCTGGGAGTAGAAGTAATTTTTACAAACCTAATTTTAAAATAGTTGTAGAGGAACCAAAAGACAAGGGAGTATCTGGACAGGTGAAGAGTAGAAAAGAAAATGGTAAGAGGGTGCTGAACAACCTTTAATCTTTCAAAAAAGCTTTAGGTATTTATATCTACGAAGCTTTTGTGTTAAGATTAGCTAAGACTGTGAATTCATAAGAGAGGAATCCTGGACTGAGGTATGTGATGACACTGGGTTGAATGCTCCGAGTGCACTGTGTGTGTGATGTAAGTCTAAAACCAAAAGTAATGTCACAGTAATTTTCCTTCTAGTTCCTTCTGGTTTTCACAGAACCTTATGACCAAGGAAATTGCTTGTGTGTACACTTATTTTCCTGTAAACGGTCAATTTACAGCTTAATTTCTGGAATTTAGCAGAAGATTAATTGTGCTGTAAAGCATTTAAGATTTGCCAACCATTATTGTCTGTTCTAGATTTGTACTGAGGAATATTTATAGGTATCATTACCATCAGAATCCATATATAATCAAACCACGTGAGATGGTGAAATGCATGCAGGTGTTTCTTCATTATTTTAGCAGTGCTTCACGTTTTTCTACGATGCTTTTTGGTATGTATTTTTCTTCTGATGTTTTTATAAAGAGAATGATTATTGCTATTATTTTTTTAGGCTTTGGAACTCCTATTCCGCCTCCAGTGGACTTCAGCGGATGGATTGGGAGTTCTGATAATATCGCCCACCCGGGAACTGGCGTTTCAGACTTTTAAGGTTCTGCGAAAAGTGGGCAAGAATCATGACTTCTCAGCTGGCCTTATCATTGGAGGAAAGGTGTGTCCCCTGTTGGAGCCTTCTGTGAGCGAGCATAAAATAGTGCTTTAATGAGGGCTAGTTTAGGAAGGAAACCTTGGAAAACAAAAGACATAGAGGAAAACAGTTAATAGGAGCCCATTAAAAGACATTGTGTCTTTTAAAGCTCTTGAGTATTTACCGTTTTTACAGGTTATGTGACTGGGTCAAACTTTCAGCCAATGCTTCCTGTACTAACAAATCAGATTGCTCTGAAAAATATTTGCATGAGCCACTAGTGTGAGCTTGCTAATAAAATGTGGTGAATGTGTAAAAAGAGGAAAAGCTTTTCTTTTGCCCGGAGAGGTTGTGGAGTTTCCTTCTCTGGGGATGTTCAAGACACGCCTACCTGTGCAGCCTGGTCTAGGGAGCAGCATGCTGTGGCAGGGGGTTGGACTCTCTAGAGGTCCCTTCCAACCCCTACAATTCTGTGATTCCAGAAACTATCAGTAGGTTGAGTTGGGCTGAGGTGTCTGCCACAGGGCTTCTAGCATGAACAGCCAGAGCTCAGCTGGTTTAACTTATTTTTAGGATTTGAAAGAAGAGGCTGAGAGAATCCACCACATTAATATGCTCATTTGCACTCCGGGGCGGCTTCTGCAGCACATGGATGAAACCTCGTATTTCTATGCATCTGATCTGCAAATGTTGAGTAAGTTTTTTAGTACTTCACAAAACAGAGAAATATTTTGTAGTAGTTCATAACTGAGGGCCACTTCCTTTGTTAAGAAGTTTATTCTGGTTTTCATTATGTAGATGAAAGAGCATTTAAATTTCCACATCCATGAATTAAAATGGAAAACAACAGAACTCCTTTCTTGTATGTACTTGCTCTCAAAGCAGTTGTGAGTTGCGTTCCTTAAGATGATTACAAGTAGGTGAGTTAAATAAGGAACCCAAAACCACATGTGGTATCTCAATATTACCCTTTATGTTTTAGCTAAAAGATGGCCTTTGCTTTCTGCCCCTAGTTCTTTTTTTTTCCTCCTAAAATGATGAATATTTCATATAATTAATTACAGCATATGTATTTTGGGCCAATTCTAGAAAACATATTTCTTTTTGAATTTTAAGCCAGATTAATGCTCCTTCCAACCTGAATACAAATTTCAGCTTAATGGGAGGGTTTGCATGCCCCTGAGAACTGTGCATAATCTTTAGCATAGCTTGAGGAACTTAGAAGCAATTAACAAACTAATGAAGCTGATAAATTGTAAAACCAGGCTTGCTGTACTCAGTGCTGTTGGTGGCAGTTAGACTTGATGTACATTAAATATAGGCTCTTTTCTTCAAGTTTTGTTTCTGTGCTGCTCTGTTTATTCGCTATGATTCGATGGCAAATAGAGCTTAGATGTAGAAGAGCCTGTTTTGCTCTGTTAAGATACTGTTTTATGTTCCATGCTTTTGTTTTAGCTATAGGGTGGAGAGTTCGTAATTTACAGGCTGTCTGCAAATCGCTGAACTTTTTATTTGGAATACTTACTATGCTTCAGCTTTTTAAACCTATTTTATGGAGTATGTGAATAGAGCAAATCCTGTCATGTATGGTAACTAATCTCTGCAGTTTAAGTGCCTTTTTGTGCCTCCAGGATTTAAAGTCTTTAATAACAAAAACTAAAAAAAGGTTTTCTTAAATCTGTTTCTCAATTCAGTTCTTGATGAAGCTGATAGGATTCTCGACATGGGTTTTGCTGATACAATGAACGCAATCATAGAGAATTTGCCTAAGAAACGCCAGACATTGCTTTTTTCTGCAACTCAAACGAAATCAGTGAAGGATCTTGCACGGCTGAGTTTAAAAGATCCAGAATATGTCTGGGTTCATGAAAGAGCCAAATTCAGGTATGCTGATAATTTATTGTTTTGTGGGAAGGTTAAACAGACAGTGATCCTACTTAACTGCTTCCCAGAGTGTCATTTTCCTGAATCTGAACTCCTTCCATCAGTGTCAGACTTTGCTTTCTGCCATCCTGAAAGTGAGTTTCAGAAGAGAGGTTACTAGTTCTGACTGATTTGCTATGGAGAAACCAAACCTGTGCTTTGCTTCTGGCTCCTCAGGCTCCTTTTCTGGACCTGGATGGAGTGATGTCACTTCTAAATTGCTACTTGTGTTCTTTGGCTTCCTTTCTGTATGTGTGTGCATACTTAACTGTGCAGGAACACCAGATTTGTTGAACAAATACAGTTCTTCTGCATGTTGTTAATGAATCTGATGTTCCAAGAAAGTGTTACTCTATTGAGAATGTGCAGAATGAAGGTCTCGTTTGCATATGTAGAATTGGTGCCCAGCAGAAAGCATCTGGCACGTCTGTGTGCATCAAGGCCTGTTGCTTCCAGAAGTGCTAAGTTTACTGTGCACGATTAGGGTTGCAGCCCTGTGCACATCCAAAATAAACTTGGCATGCAGGTGAATTTTGAAAGGAATCAAAAAAGCAAAGAATGCTCCTTAAAGCCCACAGAAAAGCAAAATCTTATCCTCTCTGTGCCAAAAGGCATGAACGTGCATGATGTCTTTTCCTCCTGTCTTAAGGAGTATGTAAATGTTTCCATACATAAAATGAAGGTGGAGAAAGGTGAAGCACACTGATAAAAATGGCTTCCCCAAGAGCAAATGAGAAACGTCAGGAAAATGAACAGCAGACAGAGGTTGATTCCTGAGGCAGTGTTTTAATTAACTACTTGAGTAGAGATTCTCTTTATTGCAGTGCTGATGCTTTTGATAGTATTTTCTTTTCCTTCCAGTCAGTATATTAAATTGCTGGAAAAAAACATGGGTACTTTCCTGTCAGAAGAGGTTGTAAAAGCTTAGTAGGCAGTCTTCAGTTTGAGAACTTGTCTATTTCACTAAGTGTAAAGTCTATTTAAAGTACACTTGAGTTTTTGAAATATCGAGGGAAATACAGTTAGATAAAAAACTGAATCAAAAAAAGGAAACTTTTTTTCTAGTGTTTATGGCTTTAGTACATAGTTTCCCCTGAAAGATATAGAAGGCAAAAATACTGTGATGTAATTCAAATTGAGTAGTGAAATAAAAACTGGAGCAGCATCTTGTAATTTCATTGTTTTAAGTGTCACCTTTAATACAATAAAGTAAATTTAAATACCCTTGGCCTGTCCCGGGAGAAGCAGAGGGACTGTGAGATGAGCATTAGATGCATTTCTAGGGCAAAGATGCCTTTTTAAAAAAAGTTATTTTGCAAGTAACTGCAAGGTGACTTAAGATGACAATTCAGTTCCTTACAAAGTCACTTTAAATGTCAGGGTGTAATCAGTAAAAATACATGAATGCCTTTATTTTTTTTTTGTCTGCAAGTTTAGACTGTGCTTTGACATTGCCTGAAGCACAAATGATGCTTTAATAGCACTAATAGACAAAATTGCATTTTAAGTCAAGGCAATCTGAATGTCGCTGCTCAGACTCAGAAGGAGTTGGTTGTGCTGCTAGTAGATGAATTTAGAAGTAGTGCCAAAAGTTGCCTCCTGCCCTTCTTCTCTCCCCTCACATTTACTCAGGAGATTGACTCATCTTTTGACAGTCACTTTCTGGTTGATCTGCTGAAGACTCATTTCTCAAAGCGGGACAACTTTCCAGCTTGACTTTTTCCTTTTTATGGGTACTTGTCAGGCACTTGATTTAAAAATAAAGAAAAGAAAGGCAGCTCTGTAGATTATGGATACCTGTATTTTCTCTTTTTTCTTTGTTTTAATGTCATGATTACTGTGGTACCTATTTTATCTAATATTTTTTTTTAAGTACCCCGGCAACTTTGGATCAGAACTATATTGTTTGTGAGCTTCAACACAAAATAAATGTGTTATACTCTTTCCTGAGAAGTCACTTGAAAAAGAAGAGCATTGTATTTTTTGCGAGCTGTAAAGAGGTATGGCTATTTTATTTTATCTTTCCTGTCCTCTGTAGCATTCTGGGTTACGTAGTTTAATAGTTGCACCTGCTTTCTTTCAAAACTTTTAGAGATGGTTATATAAGCAAGTTTAATTGTGAAATAGTATGGGAAAGAATCATAGCATCATCAAGGTTGGAAAAGACCTCCGGGATCATCTAGTCCTGCCATCCACCCACCATCACCATTTCTCCACTTAGTTATGTTCCTAGTACAACATCTAATTTTTTCTTGAATGTCTCCAGGGATGGTGACTCCACCTCCCTGGGCAGCCCATTCTGGTGCCTGACCATTCTTTTGGAGAAAAATTTTTTCTTAACATCTAACCTGAACCTTCCCTGGTGCAACTTGATGCCATTTCCTCTCAGTAAATGCTGTCTAGGAGAAGCTGCTGAAGCTTCAAATGGACTGTGTCAGGTGCAAACTGGAGATACTGTATTCCTGCACTGATGTCTAAATGCAGCTCTTCAGATAGGTTTTTGGTACTTTGGTCCCTTGTGTACAGCATCACTGGTTGTGTCCATTCATTCTGCTACATATGTCCCTTTCTATTGGGAAATGCCATCAGCAGGAGTACCAGACCTTTACCACAGCTCATTTCATGTACCTGAGTGCATGACAGAGTTTCAGAATTGCATGTCATCTCTCTGATGTGGAGAAAAGTGTTTTTGCTCAAAGTGCTAAGCCTATTGTAATTTATTGGGTATTGATTTTACTGTGCAATGTTAAATCTGTTTTTTTTATTTTTACACCTAATTTGTTGGATAGGTCCAGTATCTATTCAGAGTGTTCTGTAAGCTCCAGCCTGGTCTTCCTGTGCTGGCACTGCATGGCAAACAGCAGCAGATGAAAAGAATGGAAGTCTACACTTGTTTTGTGCGGAAGAAGGCAGCAGTACTTTTTGCTACAGATATTGCAGCACGTGGCCTGGGTATGTACCCACTAAAGTAGTCATTATTCACCAAGTTATGATCTTATGCTATTAAAACTTTTACCATTGACAGTATGCTCTGATGATGTTTTAATAAATTAACCTGTAGTTTGCTTGGGAGCCTGAACATATGCTTCTTAAATAGTTCTGCTTTTTCTTTGCTTGATATGCCAGCTTCATTTAGTTTTTGTTTTTGTCCCAGAAAGACCTAAAGTGTCACTAGTCTTATTATGATGTTTATTAATAAAATAGTCAGTGGAAGCTATTTTTTTCCCCTCCAATCTGTACACAATATAGTTTTCCCAGCCAGAAGGCAATCTAGTTTTTCCAGCCATGTTGTGTGACAAATATCCAGAATGAGAGAAAATGGGGATAGTGATGTATTGGCTTATTACATGCCTTAGGGCAAGATTTCAGCAGCTTTGAGTATTTCTGATATGCCTGTTTCCTGAGGATTATTCCAAAGAATATAGAAAATTACTGACCTAACAGTGTGTGGAGAAGGAAACAAGTGCAATTTTAATACCTGAACTATGAGTAGCACTATAGTGCTGTATTCTTAAAGAGGCAGAATTATAGATGACAAGCAGGAAGATTTTATAGGGCCCATTTTAGCTTCAGTTTCATTCCTTTGATCATTACTTGGTTAATTATGATTTCTTTCTTTATATATTTTGTAGATATTTGGACTTTCTTTTTTTTGCTTGGCTGATTTTAAGTATGACATAAGAATGTTTTTAGGAGCTTACTAATTCTTCTTTCAGATAGGAAACTTATTGTAACATACTGACAAAATCTTGCGTTTTGGACAAGAGGAAGGTATTCAGAAATTAGGAATCAAGTGCAAATGGCTTATCATACCTTCTATGCAGCTAATGTGGGTATGGTTAATTAGGTTTAGAGAGTATGTCTAACTGCCCTATGGCATAACTACAGACATGGTTAGTGAGTAACACTAATTACTATGATGCAAAGCATGCTGCTTCTGGATAAACTGCAGCAGTTGGAAAGTGCTCATAAATTCTCTAATTCACATAGAGTGGTGACTCCTTTGGCAAGCTTGGTCACCCCCTCGGTGTTGCTGAGAGTGTGATATTTCTGTATGTGTATAGCTGAAGTAGTGCTCTGTCACCACAGCTAACTTCAACCCCCAAGAGTGTAGGTGAAAAGTGGGTCAGGTCTTGTTATTTATTGTAGCAGTGTTTATCATCGATGTGACACAAAGCTTGTCTGCTCTTGTCAAGTGTGAAATTATGTTCCATTCAGTGCACTGTCATAATTTGGAAAATGAAGACACCATTAATTTTAGCTTTCTTTGATGAAGAGGATGACTGTTTATGGTATGCTAATACATGCTATTAATTTTATTTTTATTTCAGAGGTTGCTCTCGGTGTCTATAAATTGGTCTAAATGATGGTCCCTACAGAAATTAATGCTCCAAAATATTATGTTGCCCTTGATTAGAAGGGTTGTGAGTCAAATGAGCTTAAATTTTGGCATCTTTTTTTCTTCACAGATTTTCCAGCAGTGAACTGGGTCATTCAGTTTGATTGTCCAGAAGATGCAAACACGTACATTCATCGAGTGGGAAGAACAGCCAGGTTCATATTCAATTCTCATTAATATTTTAATGTTTAAAATTAGATAGCCAATTATATTTCCTGACAGCCGGGCTGCACACTCACTTGGAAAAAATCAGGTCACAACTTGGAAAGAAAACAAGGACTCCTATTTCTGGAAAATCAAGTGGCTTGGTGATAATGGTCTGACAGTCTTCTCTTAGCGAGAGACTCCTTATAGCAGAAAGACAGACCACGTCTAGTTGTTGAATCTGATCAGGGAAGATTGAGAGTGAGGAAGAAAAGGTCTTCCTTTTGTACTTGGCAGGATTACCTCACTGGCTGAGTTGAGCACATTTTTTTGTGGAAATCCTTTTTTTGCAAATGGAGTGTATAGATCAGTATGGCTTAAAAGTGTGTGCATTTTCTTTGTGACACTGCAGGTTCTTCAGACAAATTGAAGTATTTTTTCTGTATTTTAATTTGGGGAGGAAGGAATCAAACAGTGTTAACTACTGGTTAAGTTTTTAACTGTCTAAGTCATTTGTAGAATTATATCCATATGTCTCGCCTTAGTTAAAATATCTGTGGCTAAGACCTTCTGAAAGGAGGGAGGTATCTAAACATGCTTATGAGAACCTGGTCCTCGGTCTCTGAAGTAGGTTTTTAAGAGAAAGTGAAGTTATTACTGTGTAATTCAGTAGATTAAAAACTTCATTCAGTTATCCGAAGGATGACATGCAAGACCTGGCATTATGTCTTGTATGTAATTTAACTTGTTTATAGTAGGTTTTTTTGTCTGTGTTGCAATGCAAGTGGAAGTCAAACATAGTGACAGAACACTTTCCTCAAAGAGAATTCTGTGTTTCTGGATCAGGTTGCATTAAATTTTGTACTTCCAGAACTCTTCTAGAACTTGGAATTTTTAGCCAATGGTTGTTAATCTGTGTATGGGAACTGCTGAATCACAGCCTGAACCACTGACTGATAACCTGAGGTGAGCACTGAGTCAGCCATGGGAGCACAGGTGAAGGCAATTCACCTGTGTGACCAGAAGGGGTAGAGTCTGACTCCACCTCTCCTAAACCCCATTTAAGGGCTGACCACCACTGGGGAAGGATCTCTTTCTGGAGATTGCTCCTTTGGAGTTTCCTATTGTGAGCCTAGGACATGGGTGAACATTTTTGCTTTATTTTGATTGTCTCTTTTCCATCACAGTAATCTGTCTAACTATGCTATCTGTAAAATATCTTGGCTATAATACTATTTGGTGTTATTCATTCTGTTAACCTCACATCTTACACTCTGATTGGTACCTTTTTTGCCTTACTCCTTACTGTGCGCTGTATTTTCCTATCAATTTTTTTTTCTTTTTTTTTTTTTTTAAGAAGGGAGCAGTGAATTTTTATATTCTTGGGTACACGTTACCTATGAGCAAAATTGTGAATGTTAGGTATAGTTAGATAAAAATACCACTAATCTCATGGGTCCCAACTTAGGGAAGAAGTCTGAAGACTTAAATGTTTGTGTAGTGGTGGTTTTTGTTTATTTTGTTTTAATTCTGTGTGGCTCTCAGTGAAGGTTTGTAATTCTGTCTTTATGCATAATGTCGTAGTAGAAAGGAAAACAATGCATTTGGCTCTAATTGGAAGTTTACAAAAGGCTTGTTGAGATCTTTTTGAGCTACATCTATGCCTTACCACATTCCCAAAGTGTCAGCCCTTATGCCTTTTCCAGTTCTTCTGAGGTGCCAAGAATCATTATCAGCAGATTTAAAACGTAGGAACTACTATGTAAAGACCACCCATTTTTCTCAAGGCTTTCAATGAACTACCTCTGACTGGGTCCTTATTCTTGTAGCCCTAGGGGTAGCCAGACCTTACCTAAATTGTGTGCATGTCTGGGCTAGTTATTTGAACTTGCAGAATTGAGTCTAATACCGAAAGCAAATCCCTTCTGTAGGGAAAGTTCTGTGGGTATTTCCTGTCTCATAATCTTGTGCAAATATCAGATAAGGTTCTGCCCTACACTGGGCTTTCATTTTGGACAAATGTTAGGCTTTCTGTCCTTGAAGTAAAGCATTTCTGGAAACATGATGTAAAGATCACTGGATGAATCTGAAATAAACCATTGAAGATAAGAAATGGAAGGTGTCTACTAGCTTTAGGTAAATACTGTGTGCTAAGTAAATAGTGCCATTTTGGACATGAGAATGAGTTTCTTGGTAAACTCCAAATGCTGATTAGGAAACTTCACTTGTTTTCAGTAGCTGCCAGTAGGATGAGAAAAGCTCTTGGTCTTTTTTTTTTTTCTAGAAATGTGATAAAAGTGAACTGTAGTTGTCCTCATTAATAAGGTTAGATTTAATTACAAATTTTCGTGGGTTACAAGAGTGTATAATTGCATGGAATGAAAGCTTAATTAAATATCTCAGCTTATTACGAGATTGTGTTAAGCTGTAAATAAAATTGGGGTGCCAAATACTGTTTACTTCTGAAATCAAATTATTTTATGATACAAAAGTAAATATGAAAGTCAAGAGAGAAGTTATTTTTGGTATGGCGTTGAAAAACATTTGACTATCACTTGTGGATGTGTTCCCACATCTGTTTTTTGGCAATATTACAAAGCAATTTCTAAAATGAAAGATAAAGATCGATTATTATTATTTTTTTAATGGAAAAGATCGCCATGTTCTTCAAGTAGCATTTCACTTGCATTGCATGAATTGCAGCTTTAGCTTTTCTGATTTATGGTAAAATCAAGAAAATCTGGATGTTGTCTGGTAATGCTTTTACTTCATAGTAGAATTGGCAATCTAATTTTTTTTTTTAAACTTGAATAGTATGCTGCTATTGGCATAATTTAAGCTATTTCTTCCAACTGCGTTTCAAAATACTTTTTGAAGTCTTTTCTAGTTCAGTAGCAGAGTTTCTAAACTGCTGACATTATCACAGCATTGCACTGGAATATTTTTTGGTTTGATTTTTGTCATATTATCTTTTTGTGAAGTCTATTATTTAAAATGTTACATCAAAGTATTTTCCTGTGGCTTTTAGTTTCAACTATTCTAAATAAATAGGAGACATTTGTGGTGATTATATGCAAAACTCCGTTCTGATTCTTAATTGCAGTGGATGCTGCCTTTGCTGTAGTCTCTGATGCCCAGAGTTGAAAATATTCTTTGATCAGTTTTGTGAAACAAGTTGCAGTGCCACTAGGGGACAGCAGAAGATAACAGTATATGAAGCACACTGATAACCATTTTTTTTTTTTCTGCAAATTATTTTTCTAAATTTAACTTATGTTGTATAGCATGAAAGTAGCATACACAGGAAAGTTTTTCTTTCAGTCATGATTACAGTGATGAGTTGGAAAGATGTTGAAACGTCTATTCTGTCTTTTCATTAGTGCGTAAATATCTTATTTTGGCTTTACTCATCATGGCATGTCTCAATAATTAATTACCTTCTTTTCTAATATTGTGTTCTTCCCTCTTTTCCTTCAGAGGAGCCTATGGAATCTGTTTCTTGAGTTTAATGAATTCTCTCTGTCAGGAATCTTTTTTATTACATTCCAGCATTCATGTCATAAAACAGAATAAATCTTTGCTCTGTGTTTTTTTTTTTTTTAAATCTCTGTTATATCCAGAGGTTTATATGAGTCTGACCCATGCTCCAATTTCTCTTAGTTTGTGGTACTTAGTCCAGATTAGGGGTAGGTTTGTTAGGTGCTTAAACTGATTTAGGAAAGTCACTGTGGGTTGTTATGTTTTTTTTGTTGTTAAGTGTAATGTGCAGATACATATGGGCCCACATATTTTGTCTAGCCATACGTATGCTGTTTTCCTTTTGGCAAGCAATATTTTGAAAATGGAAAAGACTCGCTTCCCCAAGTGAGATACTCTATTACCTACTGTTGTGTTCTGATTGGTATTATGATCAAAGCCAAGAAGTATGAGTGAAGACTTGTGACATTAGGGAAGCTACCACTCTGTGTATATTCAAGAATGCATGGGAACCTCATGTTCAACATGGCCAAGTGCAAGGTCCTGCCTCTGAGTCAGGACAGTCCCAAGCACAGATACAGATTGGGTGGAGAATGGCTTGAGAGTAGCCCTGAGGAGAAGAATTTGTTGTCCTGGGGAGGGACTTATTATGAGGGCATGTTGCAACAGGACAAATGATTTTAAACTAGAGATTTAGGCTAGATAGTAGGATGAAATTCTTTACTGTGAGTGTGGTGAGACACTGGAACAGGTTGCCCAGTGTGGTTGTAGATGCCCCTTCCTGGAAGCATTCAAGGCCAGGCTGGATGGGGCTGCGAGCAACCTGCTCTAGAGGGAGGTGTTCCAGTCTGTAGCAGGGGTGTTGGAACTAGATGATCTTGAAGGTCCCTTCCAACCCAAACCGTTCTGTGAATTCCATTTATGATGTCACGAGCAGTTTGTGAGCTACTCCCTTTTCTTGTCTGTTGTTTTTTTTGACTGTCTTGAAAAGAGTGATGACTAGACAGTATGGCTATATGGAGGGGAGTATGATTGTGTGACATCAAACCTAGCTGTGTGGCTCTCAGAATTTATTACTAGATATGAGGACTGCTCTGGAAGTAACACCTCCAACTTTACTGTGTTGGCCAGAGATATCAAAAGCGGATGCTGGGGGTATGGCAGTAGTGGCTGAACCTTCCCACCAACATTCCATTGCATTTTGTTGCTGTGGCAGAAGGACATTGTGACAAGATGGTGCCTGACATGGAAGTGAGTATAAAGCAAAGATGTGGAATTGAATTCCTCCATGTTTAAAAAATGGAACCCACTGACATTCATCAGTGCTTGCTGAATGTTTATGGAGACCAAACAGGCTGTGAGCACAGTGAGGCAGTGGGTGGTTTGTTTCAGCAGTGGTGACGGTGACAGCAGTGTCTCCTCTGTTGGTGCAGATTTTGATGAGTGCCACCTGCAGGCTCTTGTACATCACTGGTGAAAATGCACAGCTGGTGGGTGGTGATTATGTTGAAAAAGTGTTTTGTAGCTGAGGATTGGCTCTCTCAAATAGTGTTATTCTCTTTGAATCTATAGTAGTTTCCATGGAAATAAATAGGAAGCATTACTTTTGGAGTGACCGACATATAAATAGGTTACTGTCCAAACAAGACAAGGAACTGGATATGAAATGGTCAGAGAAAAAAAACCAACAGATGAACAAATCCCTAGGCAATCTCTAAAGTTAGAGTGGTATTTACTGGTAATGTTTATAGGATACTGGACTCAGGTCTATGCAACAGAGAAATAGGAGTGACCAGAGCATTAGAAGTGAGCTAAAGCAAGGGGGAAGAGCGAAGCCAGTTCACTTTTTGTTTTTCCTTTGTGTTAAATGCTCTGCACAACTTTGGATTGCTTTGCAACTGATGGAAAAGAGCTCTTCTAACCGAAACCAGAAACCACTGTGAGACACAGTCTAATCTACAGTGTTTACTCAGCTGTGTAGAGCAGGCATACGGTCAGATGTGATTTTTCTTGTGGGGCTGCATTGGTAAGACCCTATAGATGGTAGAGCCCAGTTTTAGATAAAAGTGCTCAGAGTTCTCTCATTAATGCTCTTAGAGGAAAAAGCCTGTTATGACAGGAGTCTTCTGATCATCTAGATAGGACATAAATTCTGATATTAATGTATTTGCTTCTTGAAAAAAATAGAGTAACGTTGTCACAATAGGAAAGAAACTCATCGTATGGAAGATATGATGAACTGTAGACAAAACTCATATTGCTCTTGGGCTTGGAGAGTAAAGTTTTATTGTTCTGAAGCTTAAAGCTTTCTCTGATCCTTTTTGTGTGAGGAGGCCTGGAAGCATAAAACGTTTTACCTGAATTGAGCTCAGTATGGGAGACCTAAAGCTGTTATTTCATTTAAGAAGTGCTTTAAAATGGCAGCTTATATAATTAGATTTAATACTTGAATTTTAAAACAGAACTACGAATAACTGTGTTTCTCTGGAAGGCCTTGGGGGATAAATATGGATATTAGTTTCTCTTCGTTGAAGGGTAGCATGTAGGTTAGCAGTTTTATTCATACGAGTTCAGGTTGAAGTAGGTCTTCTCAGAATAAAACTGTTTTGACTTTTTTTTGATTTTTTGGTCAGTGTCTTATATCATTGCTTTACATAAAAAGTGCAACGCGGATGGGCATGCATGTTAGTGAAATACTTATCCCTTTGCTGCTGCAGCTATTTTATCAAGGAATTCAGAATAAATTAAAAGTAAATTCTTTGGTAGAAATAGTAAAACTTGACTCATTTTACTTTTTTATATTTCTTTTTATGTGAAGAATGATTGTTAGGTTTTTAGCTAACTTATCGTAAATGTGGATTGGGAATAGACATGGGGATTTTTCTCCAGTTCCTTAATAGGGGTGGTCTCCTTGCTGCCATGAATTTTACTGTTACTGTTCTTGGGTTTTGTTCGAGTTTGGAAAAAAAATATTTTTTCAGAGCTAAATTATTTAATAAGTAAGATTAAACTCATAAATTTACTTATTGTCTTCGTAGATTTAGATTTCAATCATGAAACTAATACCCAGCAGTTAACTCCCACATAAATACTACTGAGATACTGCCTGATTATGAAGCCCAGCTAGAGGATCTTTCTGAAATGAGTCAAGTTTTGAATCAAACTAATATATTGCAATTCTAATGTTATTATTTTTTTTTCCTGAGGACCTACCCACAAGCTCAGAGCCTTTTTTCAAACTTGCATGGTTTGAAATCCAAACCTGTGAGTGTCCTCTCCAAGAGAGCATGGCAGTACAATAGAAACGTTACTGAAAACCACTTTGAATGAAGTTTATTTAGTTTATTAGGTATGGATCTTATATTGTTAAGGAAACTGTAGTTATTCTTCACTTGAGTACTGAGATAATATGCAGCAAAGTTTTAATTGTTAAACTTATCTTTCTGGTTTTCTTTCATAAACTTTATGAGAGTTTACCTCCTTGCAGGTGTGTAATTGTGCCTTCACTGAAGGTTGGTTGAGAAGGAAATAAAATCTGTTATTTAAGCGTTACTGACCAAGTAGACAAAAATGGTTAAAAAATTAACAAGAGCACCATTTCCCTAGCAAAGAAAGAGAATTGTAGAAGAAATATTTACTCACAGTATGAAACTATAAAATCAGAAGGAAAGATTGTCATGGTGAATGTACTATCTTAACTTTGCTGAAGATCACTTTGAGCTGTCGGTGTTAGGTATGAAGGAAGTAGTAGCACGGCAATCACTCATTGACAACAGAATGAGGAAAAATGCTTTTTTGTGGAGGACAAATTGGCAGTCAGTTGTTGCTAGTCTTAAGCTGTGTTCTAACCTGCGTCCAGTATAAATATCACTTCTACCTTTTCCTTCAGAGTGCTAACAATGATTTGTCACTGCTTCTATGTATTTAAGACAAGATAGGATTGCGAAGAAGTTACTTGTCTTTTAATAAGTGTTTGAAGTCAACAGGCTTTAATAAGAAAATTGGAAAAAGATGAACTAGAAATATGTGAACATTTTTTCAAAGATTTTTTGCAAGAGAGATGTAGCTTTCTGTAGAGTTTGAGTGAATGGTATGTGGTATACCAAGGGACTGTTAAAATCACAGTGCAAATGTTAATCCCCAAATTGTTTTGTTGATCACTTGAAAATATGAGTAATATCCTCAATTAGTAAACAGCTGGAAAATTGGTTTACTTTGGGATAAACTTTTTTTCCAGCACAGTTTAGGGACGCACTTAGCAAATAATAAGTCATTGGAATGAATTCATCTCTTAAGACAAATGGATGGTTTTGGTGATAATGTGAAGACTGCAGTCAGCAGGAATTGGGAGAAATTCTAATACGTTCTACTCTGTAGAAGTAATCTTTGTGCTGAAGAGTTCTTGTAGCTGAGGCCAGCTCTTTGCTGCTTTGTTGTCTCTAGGGTCTCAAAGACGGCTTTCCTATGCAACCTCTATTTTGGAGATTATCTTTAGGATCATAATTATCTCATTAGTTCATTAACAAGTTCTTTTCAAGAAACAAGGTAAAACTCTACTGAAGGAAAATTTCCTTTTATAGGCTTTTTTTTTTTTTTTTTTTTTACACCACTACAAACCCATGTGAGAGTGACTAAACTGATACAAACCTTTCCAGATTGTACTTATGGTCATTTGTTTTTCAGCTTACTCAATTCTGTAGGTACCCCATTTTCATGTTTGACTCTGAAGAGCGGCATTAATATTAATCCATCTGTTTTAACTAATTAAATTGCATTCCCAATATAAAAATGGGCAAAGGCTATTCCTTAAGTATGTTTAAAATATTGGCATTTGAAAGAGTGAATGTTCCCAAAATAGGTAAGTGAAGGATTATGCTGCATTGGGAGTTACCAGAAGTCTCTAAATCCCTTTAGATCTTTCAAGCCATCTTTGAAAAATATTTTAATTTTCCTCTTTTTTTTTTTTTGTTCTTTTTCTCAGTAGTTACCAAAAGATGAATAAGTATAGGTTTGGAAACCTTTTTATTACCTCTTTTCGTGTGATTGTTTCTTTCCTTAGCTCTAGTACTATTTTTTCAATATAAGGGCTATGCAAAATTGAGTGTTAAACATTGTAATTACCATTGTCCACAGATTCAGATTTAAAATGTTTTATTTTTCTGAATTATGCAAATGTGCTTCAAGAATTACATCTCCTGATCTTGTTCTTCCTGAAACAATAACTGACACAGCATATAAAATGTTTAGCACTAACAATGCAAGAATGCCTTTTAAGGGTCAGCGTGAGGGTTTCAGGTGATCCTGCTTGATGTTTTAAGAATGACCTTGGGGATACTGAGGAAAAAGTATAAAAGAAAAATCAAGATAGAATAACATTTCCTGGTCTGTGTCCTTCTGGAATTTGGGTTGGTGGCTTGCTGAGAGGGTAGCTGCATTCATTGGCCTGTGACAGATATTTTGTACATGATTTATATGGCACTGGCATTTCGTAGTGTTGCATGCTGAATAAAAGAAGTACACTGAAGCAGAAATTGAAGAATGCTAATTAGGCAACACAAAGATAAAAAAATACCAGAAACAGTGGACTATACAAACCACTTCTTTCACTATACTGAAGTAATCTACAAAGGCTGTCCTGTGTCAGTGTATATATATTTGATAATACTGAGGTGTATTGTTATCTTGATGAAGAGTCTGATCTCTTAATGAATGAGGAACAAGTATTCTTCCCATGTCTGGTCATTCTTGTAGATCTTTTGTGAATCCTTTCCTGTCATAGCATCTATTTTGAAGAGGCTAGAAAAAGGATGTCTATTGCTCTGTATTCTGAATTGGCAACGCTATTATTGGCAGCGATATCATTGATGTCTTTTTGTCTAATACAAGCTTTGGGTAGATGAAAGCAAATATTTTTATTGTATTTTTAGCAGTGCTTTAAGTTTTTTTTGTGATGAATAATTAGCTGCCTTGGAATTGCGGTTATCAATTTTTATCATAAAATGCAGAGTATTCTGAGGTTCAGTAGCTTTCCAGAGTTCTGTTGCTCGTTCAGACAGTGACAGCATCTGATTTACATCTACATTGTGGAAATAGTGTCTGGAATTTGGTTGGGTTAAAATAAATAGAGCTTTCTTACAAAGTGGATTTGATACAGACTTGCAAGTTGTTCCCAGCCTTTATTATTTATTATATAAAGCACCCAAGAGTTCATGGAAAGTTTTGTTGATAGTAGCTTATGGTCTATGATGCTATTGGTAAATCCAGTTGTTTTCCTTCAACCAGACACACTGGTTGCTTTGAACTCTTGAAGAAGACTGCAAGCTGATATTTCTACAATAATTTAAGTCTATTAAATGAATTTAAATTATTTAAGAATATATATATTTTATACAGTATCTCTACCTTTATTCCAACACTCAAACAGCGTCATTTTGGTGACCAAGTCCAAATGTCTTAGTGTTTATTTTGTTATTTTTGGTATTCTTACCAATTAAAACAAACAAAAAAAATGTTTTTTTTGTGTGTATGTGTCAGTATGTGGCAGAGGCCCTCATCTTGTGTTAATTTGATTTTTATGTCAAATATCAAAATCTTGAATGTAGGGGTTAAATTTTCATGATGAAAATCTTTATAAAGATTTTTAAAGGCAGGATTTTTTTTAACCATTTTCAGTTCCCAAATCCATCATGTTTAGTAGCATTGAAGAGGGAAAAAAAATCACCCGAGAACATCTTGTTGTGATGTTTCAGATTCATCAAATGAAAGCAAAGAGCTGTAATAAAAGCTGTCAGACTGTTTTAACTGCAGATTTTGTTGCTGCTTGCATTGCTTACTATACTGTGACAGATAGTGTTTATAGTTTTCAAACGCTTTTGTAGTTCTATTTTTGCCAAGTGATAACTGTTTATACTTTTGGTGAAATGCAGGCTCTGTATATTCCATTTGAAGTGATTTTTTCAGTTAATGGTGTGACAGTCATTTGCTTTCTGTTAGGATGTTCTTTGCCCTCTCTGGCCTCCAGTAAGCAGTCTGACCCCCTTACATTGCATTTCTTTTCCTTCTTCTGTGCAGAAGGACTGGACTGGTGATTTCTTCTGGCATTTTTCTTGGAAAGTTGTGTGTCCTACCTTGTCACAGTCTTGTTCTCTGTGCTTTCTAACTCAAAGACAAACCACTAACATCTCCCACTCTTCTGCTGACAGTTGATGTATTCTGTATAGTATCTTTTCCATGAATGATTATTGGTAGTAGGTGTATGGTTGGACTGAGTGATCTTGGAGGCCTTTTCCAACCTTGGTGATTCTAGGAGTCTGTGGTTTTCTTGATGGGGGAGACTGAAAGCAATTTGAGTTAAGACAAAAGCAGGAAAATGCAATGGAGTAAGAGCAACCAAAGATTATTGTAATGGCAAGTTAGAAATGTATGGATAGGCAGTAGAAGCGAGAGTGCTATTGGCACAGGGACAGTCTGGAGTAAAACTAGAGGAGAAAGTTAACTTTCTTTCCAGATAACAGAAAAAACTAGTTATGTTTGAGGTGGATGAAAGAATTTAACACCAGACAGATATGAATGGAGTAGGCACCAAACTTCTGTTTAGTTAGTACATAAAATGTGGTATTAAAAAAGTACTTGGAAAATAATACACGGAGTAATTTGTTTCAAATAAACAGACTACTGGTGGTCGTAGCCATTTGTAGGCTTACCATCTGCTTCTGCACAGGGACTTACCACAGCAGCTCAGTAACAGGCTATGGCTTATAAATGAGTCTGTTTCTATGCTTTTATTAGAGTAATTCCTCTATGGTCTTTTAGAAAAGTTGTCTTTGTTGACTGTGCAAGTAGAAGTGGATGTTTGAGTTCAAAGCACTTAATACTTTTCTAATGGTTACATTCTTGCAGTTGCAGATGTGCAAAGGAGAATCAGGTGGTACCAAGGGATAAGATTTCCCTGTTGGTAAGGGATGTATTCAAATAGCTAGATCTTGTAATGTTTGATAGTGTCATTTGGTTACCACAGAAATACTTATTATCCAGGACAGAATAGGGTCTGCTGCTCTGAATCCATGTCTTAGACCCAGACATGTAGGGCTCAAGGTGTAATTCTGAAACCACATGGTGATAGTGGAAAGTCACTGAACTGGTTTGGCTTTTACCTGTTCAGAGTGAGGCTGATTGTCTGTTCTCTGGGCTACTTATGAGAATTACATTTGCTTCCTTAGAAGTTGTTGAAAACAGCATTTTTTTTTGTGTGCTTACTTGATGTCAATTTTTTCTTTTTCCTTCATCTCAGATACAAAGAAGGTGGTGAAGCTTTGTTAGTTCTGCTGCCCTCAGAAGAAAAAGGCATGGTGGAACAGCTGGCACAGAGGAAAGTACCTGTCAATGAAATAAAGTAAGTGACTAATGGCTTGTCTGTTGGCATTTCCTTGGGAATTGTGTGTTACGAGTATGGCAACAATGATGAAGTCAAGGGCTTGAATTGCTTGGAATTGTACAAACAAGGGAGATGACTGACTTTTGATACTGTTGAAGAAGAAAAGACCTGCGGAGGTTATCTATTCCATCCCTTTTCCTGAAGATGGGATCAGCCATACAAATTACTTATACTGAATGTCTATCTGAATTGTCAGTGAATATCTGCACAGTTTCCCAAAGCGATCTCATCTATACTCAGCAGTTCCTGTCATTAAGGCTTTTTCCTCAAGTGTCTGATAAGTCTTACAGTAAACGTGTATGAAATATTTCTTTAATCCTTTGCCAAGAACTTACGGAAAATGACGTTCTTACACTCTCTGCAACTACTTTTCATGTGACTGAGCATTATCGTACCATCTCTTCTTTTCTTTTGCAGATAAAATAATTACAATTTCTTTAATCTTACCTTGTAAGGTTTTTCAGATCACTTATCATTCTTATTTCCCTTACCTGGCACTTTGTTACTTCTGGAGTATTTCTCTGATTTGTTACGACCTTCCTGAATCAGTTACCTTATGAACAGGAAATTAACCAGAAAAAAAAATCACTAAACGGTAATTTCTCGTATTTCAGAGAATATACTAATGAAGACCTGCATGGGTCTATGCTCTGTGCTTTCTGTACCAATGCAAACCGACTTTGAAAGAGCTGGGGAAAACAAAAATCAAAACAATTAAAAAGCTTATTTCCAGTGTCTGTTAAATGCAAAGTAGAGCTTTTGTCTTTCCTACAAATGCATTAACTGTAAAAATAAAAATTAAGACACAAAAAGAAATAATGGATGATTTCTTACTTAGCAGAGCTACATCCTTTGAGGCTGTTGGTCCTCTGATAAGTCAGAAGGCAAAACAGAATGGGAAGGAAATACAGGAAAAGCAGAATTATACCAGCTGTGAGCTGGACTCCATTTTGAATAATTGTGTAGTTGGGGTTACCCCATGTCAAAAATGATAGAATAAATCAAGAGAAAGATGAATGTGAGATAGGAAATAATTTCCATAGCAGTAGATAAGAACAGAGTTAGAACTGTTCTGTTTTTGGAAAGGTATGGTTTGAAGGTGAGGGTATCTGAGACTGAAACATAATGTACTGTATGCAGAGTGTGTTAGTGGAATAATTGTTTTTGAGAATAAAACAAAATAGGGTGAAACTTTAAGTAGCTGTTATTGCCTTCATACTTAAACCTTTGGGTTTTCTTAAAATTAACTTATACTGTATTCTTTGAATGCTAACGTAACAATTGAAGGTAAGAAATTGCTGCTGCTTTTACTGCTAGATTATATATTTTTTACAGTTTCTATACGTTTTTATGTTAAATCATTTTATGTTAAATTATTTGAGTTAAGAAATGCAAGCGGATGCATGTCAGGGTTCATCATTAAAAGCTATTGAGTGTGACTTTGTCAGTTTTGGGTTTTTTTACTGTAAATTTAATAATAGGGTGCATTAAGGTAAGCTAGGATAATGTCAGTCACAACTTAATAGATAGTGACTTCTAACGAACTTTAATTTGCTTTTGTAAATGGAGAGGAAATCTTGTGGTCAGCTGCTGTGGAGGTGGTGGTGGGGGGAAGATGCTTGTACTGATAATCACAGAACGCTGCAGTTTCTCCTGAATCTTATTCCTCTGAGTGCACCAGCATTCAGCTTCACAAGGCTGCAGGCTATGAGCAGGACTTCTATGATAGTTTTCCATGGTTACTGTCATTTTTAATATCAAAGTTAAATGTAATCATTCTAAATGTGATGCCTGGACACAAGTTGTCATTTCTGCAGTGTGGAAAAATACGCGTGTAGCACTTTTCAGGTTTAAAGTTTAAAGGTGGACTGTTTCAGTTTTAGTGGTTGCACTTGCAAACTGTCCTTGCAAATGTTACTTCTGTCTGACAGACTGACTGCGGAGCTGACAGTGAAATACAGCTCTTCAGGGCAGACACGATTATCAATTCTGTGTAGAACATGCACAAATATCAAATGTTAGACACCTTTTGATAGGACAGTGTCTTCACATCTGGTGTTTTCCTTTAAGCATCATAGCACCTTACAAGGACCAGCTGTATAACCACTGCAGTCTAAGTGAATGTTTTTCCACAAATAGCTGTTAACAGATCTTCCTTTTGTTTATGCAGAGCTGTTAAAAATTGCACGATTTGTAGAATTCGTGAGAAGGAACTTTTATTTTCCTGAACACCTGTTTAAAAGGCTAGAGGTTTTTTTTCCTTACTTTGAATTTCATATTCATGCTCCCTGTAGAGCCTGTTACAGTCAACCATTCTTTCCTAATCGCCACAAGCTGCAAATTTACAGTTAGTACTTTTAATGATACATTTTTTCATTGTTCAAGCAGAGCAAGAGAAACTGTAAAATGTACTGTAATAAATGTAGTACTTAAGAGTATTCAAGGCAGAAGGCTCCTCTGAAAGTATTACTGTTATAGGCATATTTATGATCAGTCCGTAACTTCAAAGTTTTAGATGTGAACTGAAAAGGTTTTTGATAATACATTGAGATTGCTTTGCTGCATGTAATTTTGTTGACTAGATAAAAGCTGCTTCTGTAGGAGTTATCATTGCTAAATTGGTCTCTCTGGAAAAATTTTACCCAAGGAAGTTGCAGATCTGTAGCCATCCAGTGTGAATTATTGCCAGCTTTAGTCTTAGGACAGAAATGCAATTATTGGAGAAACTTCTGCTTTGCTGTCTCGCAGTGGGCAGTGCTTGGATACTGATTCTATACAGTGATATTTTTAGTACTAAGGAATCCATTAAAACTTGCTGCCTCCTGAAAACTATCACTGCTGTTGGAAAATCCATTCATGTCACAACCCCTACCTGTGTGTGCTGTGTTGTGTGAGGCTGGCAGCACTGTGCAGCCACTCACTGTCCCAGCTCTTCCTCCTCTTTCCAGCTTGGAGGTAGTCCTTGCTGCCTAGGAAGCCACCTTCCAGACTGAGGGTGTGGAGCAAAAATTGCTGCTGCCTGGAAGCTGGGTGAAACACCAAGGCTGTATCATGAAATAAAACCAAACTCTCTTAAGTTTACTTTTTAAACATTATTAATACATGTGTATTAAAGTTTAAAATCTGTGAGCAAAGCTTTTCTAACAAAATAGCAATATGATCTTTGCATTGGTTGCCTTAGAGGTGTCTTTGTGAGCATGCTCTCTGGAGGATTCAGTGTTGGATGACAGATGTGTTGCATATTACTGAAATGAAACTTCCCTGCCCATTTCCTCAGAAATCCTTGATGAGGAGGCAAAGCAAAGTGGCCAGGGCTGGAATTGACTTGCACAGTGCCCAGACTGCATGGGTCTGCATGGTGTGTGTTGTTTGTATGGCTCAGTATCCAATTTACTGGCATTATGCAGTTTGACACTATTTGTGTTTCTCATTTTCTCTAAAAGGGATGTTTTATCAGCTGATTCACACAGTTTCATAGAATCATAGAATGTCTGTGTTGGGTGGGACCTTTAGGGTGACCTATTTCCTCCCCTCCTGCTACGGGCAGGGGCACCTCCCTCCAGACCAGATTGTCTGAGGTTTCAAAGGTGTGTTGCTTTTTAAATACGTATTTTACATGTTTGAAAGAATAATTTTGTGGGTTTTCTTTTTTAATTAAATCAACGCAGATTTTCTACACAGAGGTTGCATTGAAAGACGAAAAGTGCAGATGTTTCTGTGGGTGAGAAACTGCGGTGACTATTGTGTAGTGTCTGTGCTCACAGCATGTTCATCAGGAAAGATATGCACAGCTGTGTGTAAAGCAGAGTACTTCTAACCCAGTGAGTGGTAAAGGGAAAGCATCTCATTTTAGGGAATCATTTGGCAGTGTGGTGTTTTTGGTGGTGATTTAATTTTTTTTGCTGAAATCGCACTTTGGAGAATATGGGGAAGACTGAGTATGTACTTACAACAGTGCTTGTATCCTGATGTTAAAAATGGAGGGAAGATGAGGAAAACAGAAAGCATGTTGACCAGAAAACTTGTAAACACTGATATGGGCGTAAGACTGAACTAGCTGAATTCAAATGTGAATCAGGACACAGTCAGGTGTGGCCATTTGGCCATTTATGCAGCTGCTGAGCAAAAATGCAGTTCTAGAAAGTTACTCTTTTTTTTTTTTTTTTACTCTGTATGTACTCAGTTTGTAATTAAAGAAGGAAAGAGCCTAGTTAAAATGGCAGACAGCGTCATAAAATACTCTCCCGTCCTTTTCATAGTGGATGCGAGCTCACTGATTCTTAACTGCTCGGTCAAGCTCGTACATCATCATTGAAGTGTTTGGATTTATTAGATTTGTCTCCCCACGTAGTCGCGTGCCTATAATTATTGTAAGGAGTTTTGTTTGTTTGGAATGAAATAACATGTAAACTCATTAAAACCCAAATCTGATGACCAGCTTTCATATTTTTGGAATCACGCCATGAGATGAGGAAGCAGTGGTGGCTTTCTCTTGATACAGTGCTGGAGAGAAGAGTATCCAGCATTATGACTTTTTAAAATATTAATGATTGCAAATTTACTTCTTCATTACAAAATGCGTAACTGCAGAATCTGCCTGGGGTACTTTGGACTTTTTAAACATTGCTTAGATTTAAACCACAGTATATTGACTTAAACAGAAATCCATGAGCATTTAACAAATTGTTGTAGTCTGCCTAAGACTATTGTCTTTTGAGCCTGGAGCCCCAGTGCCACATCGTATCCTGAAAGTAATGGATTGTATTCTTATGATCAACAAATGAATGTAGAAAATGATGAGTAGTAGCAGGCCTGGGTGAGAACTGGATCTTGGTCTTCATTTTGACTTCAGCATTGAGTCGGTCATAGTCATGACAGCTGCACAGCTGGTTTTGCCTTGCTTTCAGATTTCACATAGCTCAGGCAGATCAGTGTGCAAGCTGTGTGCATTATAGCTCAGCCCGTCCTGCAGCTGTCCTGTGCTGTTGGGGTGCTGACTTTTCCCACTGAGGAGCCTGGCCCAGCCCTGGGCACACCCGTGTTGCTCAGCACCAACCAAAGTTGGTGTGTGGTTGGCATGGGGTCTGAAAGCAGAGCACGGACAGGGCACAGTGCAGGTTGAAGTTATGGCAGGTGACAGTGTATTGTGAAACACAGTCCTGTGAACAGTGAAAAGTATGCCACTGTGCTTTCTGCTTTGATAAAGGAAATTGGGAATAGGTATCAAGACTGAGGGGAAAAAAGTCACATTTTTTGTTTTATGGTGTGTTTGTAACTTCATTTTCATTTGACACGAATACGTTACCTGTGAATTTTCAAATGGAATGTGTAGAGTTGCAGTCACATATTCAACTCAAATATTTGATCGTGTCTCTTTGCTACACTTCTTATAAACTCTCTTACCAGAGCAAAATACCTCTTGTTTCGTGACCACACCTTGCTCACGTTGTCACTTTCTGGCAGCACACACTTCCATGAATGACTGTTTTCAAGGATGAAGCGTAGGAGGGATAAAATTTCATAAAAATCTGACAGACACTGTGAGAGCTCACTAAGGATTGGAGCCACTTCCACTGAACCAAACATCGATGCAATAGTTTCACAAAAGCAGTGTTTAATATCCCACTTGCTTTATTTTCTTGTTGCTCTCTTTAATTAAACATCAGGAAAATAAAAATCTTTTGTTACTATATACATACTATTGATTTTTATTCGCATCCCAAGGCAGTTCCTTACCACTCAGTCTGATCCAGGCAAGCCAAAATTTGGACACCCATGATGTGGACAGTGTTTTCCTAGCTTCTGAGAACGTGAGATTGCTGGGTGTTTTGCTGACATCAGGAGGGGACATTAGCTATTTCTGTCATATTCTTAAAGTCAGTTATGGTACAAAGGATAATCAAATTGATTAGTCATGTTTTGCTTCTAAGCTGTGTTGGCCATTTTGTGTTTGTTTTCCTTAGGTGCTTACAAATTGATTTTTTTTTCAGTATCAAGTGAAGAAAAAGCACTGGTCTGACTTCTTTTTTGCCACCTTTGAAGATGAGCGCTATGCTTACCTGCCCAGATACTTCTCTCTCTGAGTTATCTAGAATACAGATGTACCTATGTCCCTAACTGCTCTTTCTTGATATTGCTAAGTTTCTTTTGGCCCTGTGGGTTTATTGAAGTGCCTGTTAACCCATCATTTCTGGTTCTGGCTGTACAGCTCAGGCTGTACTGTAACTGCTGGTGGCTGTGAGATGGCACCTGCTGCTTTGAGTGAAGGTGAGAAGGAGGGAAACTTAAGTGCATGTCATCTCTTAGTAATTTTCTTGTAACTTCCCAGTAATTCAGTGCTTTTCTGGGATTATTAGCGGTGTTAATTTTAAGGTTTTTTTTTCTTTCAAATTTCTTTATTCCAGGGTAGTTGTGCTGGTTTTTATAATTGTCTTCACTTCTATTTGGAGCTTTTCCTTTTGAGTCCTTTCGAGCCTCTTGATTTCATCTAGTTCACTTCTTTTAATTCTTCCTGTATTCTTCCTTGTCTGCACTGAAGTGGTATATTTTGCACTTGTACATTCTAATGTAATTCAGTATCACTTAAGCCACTGCTTTTATTTTGCTGTTCTACCGTTCTTCCGTTGTTAGGATCATAAATGCTTTCACTGTTATCATTCTTGTTTAATAGAACAAAATCTCTGTTTACTTTTTCTGCCTCTGGTAATCTGTGTATTCTATCTGTGCTGCATTTCGAGGACTTGTTGGTCACTTTGTGTCCCACTGAATTTTTTGTGCCTCATGATTTTTGTCTTATCTTTTTACATGTTCAGAGTGAGTTATGTTCTGCGCTGTGGCTAGGTTTTCACTACTGGATCTTTAGTAGAAACTGCAACTGAACAGTTCTTTTGTCCTCTTCAGTCTTCTGCTGTCTGGTTCTCACAGGCATAGGAAATACAAGTAGTGAAGGAATAAAGCTCTGATGTCTTGAATTGTTCTTGGCAGCACTCCCCAGCCCAATATGTAATGGCTTTTTTTTTCCACTTTTCGCAGTCTTAATAGTTTGTTACCAAAGAAATTACTGTAAGATGTTTCTTACCTAATATTTTAATCACTGTCATGTTTTCTAGACTGATGTATGTGAAGAAATCTGATTTGCTGTTTTTTCTCTTGGTTTCCTTAAGTAAAAGCTGCACAGTGTGGGGTTATGTAATGCACGGCAGCAGGGTCCCTTGTGAGAAATATGACAACTGTGGTAGAGCACCTTTTTTTTAACATCTACTGGAGGGGTACCCTTCACCATGTTTGGTAGCTTGTATGATACAGTAGGGTGGCACTAGCAGGTCACAAGTTGGAATAAGGCAAGTAAAAAATATCAGCTGAATAAATGTAAGAAGTCCAAAGTTTGAGAGGAGCCTTGTATCACCTAACTTTTTAAATGTCATTTTCTGTAATATAGTAGCTGTTCTCTATTCACCTGATTGATATCTTGAGGAAGTCTTAAATCTGTTTAATCTCAATGTTCTTTATTTTTGCTCATCTGCCTGTAACGGGGAAGTAGATTTCACTATTCCCAAGACAGTGGATCTTTTTTTAAGCTTTCAAAAGTGCTGAGAATTTCCCCAGGAAGACTGTTATCATAGTGTAAAGTAGACTTATGATTCTTCAGACTTCTTTTTTTTTCTCCTCAGCCTTTTTACAAATTCCAGAAGTATTTTAATGCAGATTTTGGCTTCGCTTTGGAGAAGGTTTCATGTCCTTCACCAAAAACTTTAACTGAATAAAAACTCTGAGCTCCCATTTCTTTTTTTTTTTTGGTATTATTCATTTGAAATGTTTGCTTCATCCTTAATGTGGTTCCACTTTTAACTTTTCAGAGTGGTGATACTTCTGAGCATATTAAAGCAACGCAGAAAACATGAAGATACTCCTGGGAACTTAATAGGTGCTTATTTCTTGTGATTGTTAAAGCAAACTTTTTTTTTTTTTTTTGTAGAATTAACCCTGAAAAGATTTCAGACATCCAAAAGAGGATGCAAGCTTTCTTAGCTCAAGATCAGGAGTTAAAAGAGAAAGCTCAAAGGGTAAGTAGTCATTTGCAGCTTCTTGAGGCGTGCTAGTTGAACTGCTGTTACAGTAATTGATCTGCAGATACATGTCCTAGCAGCAGTGTTTGAACTGCTAATTTTTTTTGGATATTTATACTTTACAGCATGACATCAGTAGAAAGAATAATCATGTTTTAGCAAATGGTGACGCATAATAAAATCTTTCAGGTCACTTTGTTGTACATACAGGTGACATTTAAAGAGCATTACTGAAGGCCAAATGATCAGGAATTTGGAAGTGCCAGAGACTGAGAAATACAAGTGCTCTCCAAGGAATAGCAGAGATTCTGAGTTAATGTTGGAAACTATTTATCCGAACCAGCATGGGAACAGGTGACATCTAGAAAGATTCTAGTGAACCTGAGTGATAGAATAAAATGAAAATTGGGACCAGGAGTTGGAGTCTTTCTGTAGAACTCATATGTAAAATAAAGCACACTGCAATATTTTAAACTCTGAAGTCAAATTTGCAGCTTGTGGAATGTTAATGTAAGCTTCATCATACTGCACAGGCCAAGTACACTGGTGACAAATCATGGTCATTGGCAGCTGCCACGGGAAATTGTAGTTACACACATTTAACTCAGAAGTGATGGAGCAGCTGGCTGGAGGAGGTTGTGAGTAGGAGGATGCGAGAATACCTTTCTTGGAACTAAAATGCTAACAAATCTTTCTGTTTCTGGCTTTGTGTTGTTTTTTTTTTTTTAATTTTAAGGTCTCTTAAAAGGAAGAGAAAGATATTTCTGAATTGAACAGTAGAAGGTAATGAGAAGGCTTCAAAATAGCATAAGGACAGAATCAAACATGGCCTGTCTGTCAAGGTTGCAAATAAGATCTATGACTAATTTTGAGAATTTTAAATTGTAATTTCATTACCATTTTAAGTAATTCTTGTTTCAGTTTTTCACTTACGGATATTAGTGCAGTGTCACCTTTAGGCAAACTATAAACACATTCAGTTTTTGAGAATCTTGAAATGTGGACAAGTGGTTTGTCATAGGTGTTCCTCCTTAATAAGATTTGAGTGTTCAAACAGTCTACAGTGTCCTCCAGTATTCATACATATTAATGAGAATAAAACAATAAAGATAATGCAGCTGAAATCTTGACCTCAGATTCTTAACTGAAATGCTCAGTTTGTCAGAAAAAGGGTTTTGTGCCTGTCTGTTGAAAGCTGCTGAATTCTTGATGTTAGGAGAAATTCTCTACTGGAGTAACAGAGTGGATGAGACAGCAGTGCAACAGCATAGCTGTGCACAGAAATTCAGGTAGGATGTGTTTTACTACGTTGAGAGCAGGAGATCTAAGTCATTGTGTCCTGCATTTGGGAGGCCAAAAGAACAGCACTGTATGGGAAGCATTTTTAAAAGGGAGAGAGTTAAATTTTTGGTTACTAACTGCTTTAAGGAATTGTGTAGTTTATAGGGTTAGGATGTTGTTCATGTGATGTTGGTTGGAAAGAAGGTGAATAAGGTTGGGATTCTTTGCATTGTTTGTAGTTCTTCTTGTGGACAGGTGACACCATTTGGCATTCTTTTAGTTTTAGTGTTAGACCAGTTCACTTTGCTCTGAAACAGAGAGTTCAAAAATATATTTTTCTGCTTACCGGAATGTTTTTGTGTAGGGGGAGATTTGGGTGCAAGAGTAATGTCTGTCCATCTCTCCCAGAGGGCCTTGAAGAGTGCTCTGGCAACATAATCAGTTATGGTTCAGGATTCCAGTCGAGCTCTGTTACTTTGAATTCTGTCAAAATAGCACATAAATCTATTTTTTTCTTAATATTTAAAACAGTTATCCACGAAACACATTAAAAAATTGAAACTAGAAATGTAGTGGATTAATATAGCGCAGTACTTGCTGCCTTGTCTTTTTCTAGTAGCTCTACAAGTCTGAACCATTTTTTTTTTTTTAGCTACTACTGTGGTACAGCAGCTGTGATATGTTTCTGATGTTATCCATATCATTAATGTTATCTGTAAGGGTACAATATAATTAATGTGATAATATTTTTGTAACATTTGATAATAGTAAAAAACGAACAAACAAAAAACAACAAACTGTCACAAAAGCTAGATCAAAACAGTAGCAATAACAGTGGGATAATATAAAATGATAAATGAGCAGGAATAGAGTTCAGACTGATGAAATTCATATTCCTTCAGCTCTCTGGTCTGTATGCAGAGGTGACACCAAATCTGAGAGCTGAATAAAATCCAGAAGAATGGGCAATATTTTAGAGCTTGAAGTGAAGTCACTGAAATCAAATCAGAATTCAGATTAAGTTGCCAGTTTTGAAGAAGCCACTGGCTTTTTCTCTACTCCATTTTTCTAGTTAAAATTAAGTAAAAGTAAAATTTCTCTTCTGTGAGAGATATATATAAATAATCTTTCTATTTTGGATTAAGGCTTTGAGGTAGAGAATATCCCTTGTTGGAACTGTTCAGAGTGTGGTGAAATAGCAAGTGAGGTCAGTGAAGGCTTGAATCGTTACTACTTGATTATCTTTGAAGCCTCTTACCTGAATGAGATGCTCATTTCTTTGAATGTAGAGCAGTATGAACCTGAACCCAGTCTGTGACAAAGCTGACAAATTGTTTTGAGTATCAAAGTGCTGAACCCTGATAGCTGATAAACATTAAAATGTAATGCATTTGTTTCATGGTTCATTCTTAGTTGTGGTAGAATCATGGAACAGTTTAGGTTGGATGTGACCTTAAAGCCCACCCACCTCCACACCCCTCCCACAAGCAGGATAGACCCCTACCAGCTCAGGTTGCCCAGGGCCCCATCCAGCCTGGTCTTGAATGCCTCCAGGGATGGGGTATCCACAGATCTCTGGGCAGTCTGTGCCAGGGCCTCACTGTGCTCTTGTTAAAGAATTTTTATTAACATTTAATCTAAATCTCCCCTCATAGGGCTTGGTACACACGCAAAAATATATTTTTTCCACCCCTTATTGATAACTTGTTAATTTCTAGACTAGAATATCAAAGAAATAGTGGTAAAGTAAGTTACCCAAAAGGCAGAATGAGATTTCTGCTGTGTGAATGCAGTGACCCACGTAGGTCTTTCAATCTGTAGATGTTGCAACTTTCAGATTCGCAGAAAAGGTTGTTTTTGTTTAACAGAATTTTTCCCATCTGTCGTTGCAGGGATAGAAGAGACTTGTCTTTTTTTTGTCATTGCTTGCTAGACAGCAGTAGTTTAATGAGGTCTGCCAACATTTACATCTCTTTCCATAGGTTTCCAGTTATCTTGGTAAAATGATTAATAATTTAATGTGAGGAAACACGTGTTTTATTCTACCTCTTAGTACTGATAGCTGCTGAGATAGGGTGTGCTAAAATCTCCCAGCCCAAGAATTTATTGAAAGAAATGTTCAGACTATGAAGCTACCTAAAAACCTCAGCATTAGAAAAAGTGAACAAGTAAACTAAAACTTCTATAACAAAGTGTTGGACAGCTTGAAAAGCATCTGTCAGTTCTTAACAGAAGTTCTGACTTCAACTGGCCGAGAACACAAGTATGACTTTGTGACTGCTTCATCTACAGTCTCACAGTTCTCATGTCTGGACAAAGTGTTTTCTCTTAAGCATTTCAAGAACACCCATAAAAGATTGGTGCTTCAAACTGCTGTGTCCCTCCTCAGGCTAAAAAGAAGTATAAATTTTTTAAAATTTCACTTGAATTGCCAAGACAGAAGATTTTTTTCTGATGAGTGTGTATGTAGCAGAGCAGGGGTGTGGTTGTAGTGTACTTGATTAAAATTGTGTGATAGTTTCACTGGTCATTGGTTCCAGTGCTTGCTGGTTTAGAAGAAAAACAATTGTAGTATTACATATCTGACCTCAGGAGGCCAGCTCAGAATTTTGCTAGTGCATAAGAAGAGCAATAGATGGCCATTTGACAACCAGCTGCTATTTTGGAACAAATGATACAATTTGTTGTCTAATGAATGTTAACTTACCAGAACAACGCCTGCTTTTGCTGCAGGAAAGAGTGGTGAAGTTCTACAAAACACTTTTGCATTATTGTATTACAATTTGAATTTAGAATAGAGCTATCAGCATTTCTGTCACCACTAATTTCAGGAAATGGTAGCCAGAAATATATTGTGTAGAAGAAGATGGAAAGCTGAATCATAGAATCACAAGGTTGGAAACAACCTGTAAGATCATCTTGAAGGATTAGCTAGAATATTGAAGGTCGAGTAGGAATCTGTGCTTTGGAGAATGGTGGAGGGAAAATACAGCGCAAGATCAAGTTGTCCTGTTACGTGGTGCTTCTGGTTTTCCTGGTGAGCATCCGGGATTAATTGAAATGTCAAGTTTGGACTCATATTAATAAGTGCCATGTAGTGCATTTATGCTGACCAGCTGAGCTACATTCATCGGCTACAAGTGTATGATTAGCTGGTGGCAAAGGCAAGGTGATATGAATTATCGTAGGCTGTAGTGAAAGGCAGCTACATGGAGTTGAATTGCTTTGTTAGCCAGTGGCTACAGTGAAGTCAAGGCACTTCAGACTGATAGTACTTTGGTCTCCTTTAGTTTCCATGTGATTCAGTTGTCAGTGTAGGGTAACATCATTTAGAAAATTGGAAAAAAAAATGTCAACAATGTTTTCTTTTTTTTTTTTTTGGCTGTGTTGCCATACTTGCTTTCTAGTGAAAATAAAAGGCCATGCTACAGGCAGACTCAGCTTATCAGTGCTCTTTAATGGAATATTTGAGTATTTGTATCACTTTGGTAATACCAATAAATTTTGACTGATGGATGTTTGTTAGAAGAACTTCAGTCTGAAATCCATTAAGAATGAAATCCTATTTCTATTTAGAGCAATACTATAATAGTAATTTTACCTGTTGGTAACTGAATGAAAAGCTGCTTTTATAAACGACTTTTATTTTCTTTTCAGTGTTTTGTATCCTACTTGCGTTCAGTTTACTTAATGAAGAATAAGGAAGTATTTGATGTTTTCAAATTGCCTCTAGCAGAATATGCCCTGTAAGTATAACAGAAAATGTAATACAAAAAGGGAAGTGTAAAAAAGAAGCCTCACTGTTTATTACAGCTAGAAAAGCTTGTTTTAACAGTTAACACATAGAAATGCAAAGTTCCTGGTATTTATATTTTTGTGTTTATGCGGTGCTCTTGCCTGTATCTGTACCTCTAAAAAGAGAGGTGGATCTTACAGCAGAAGATACAATAAAATACAGAACTTGTTGAGTAGAAGGGTGGAGAACAAATAGTTCTTGTTCAGATACACCCCCGACCACATAGCTAACTGTTGGCTACTTTAGTGTATCTTTTAAAAATCATTTGAGATAGACAAAAATGACAGTTTGCAGTCCAGTTTTGGGTGCCAAAGAGACGCTGTTCCCTGGACGTAAATAACTTTCTAGAAGATACTTTGGGCTTGCTAAAAATGAAGCATTTATTCGCTGGTCTGAATAGTGTATTTTTTCTATGGAAGTTTTTTTACATAGATTCCATGTTTTCTTATGGGAGGGAAATTAATTTTGACATCTTGACTTTAAAGATGATGAATATCTGAGATTGTTTTATAGTGTGAAGCTTTGGGACAATCTCAGGGGACATAGTGTAATCAGAAGGGAACAGGAGGGTGCTCAAAGGTGCATAATTGATTTTATGTGTCTCTGGAATTTCATACAGAGGAGACTTAAGCCTTCAAACTTATTAGCACGTGGCATAATGAGCTAAAATGTGACAAATTACTAGGCTGTGGAACACCTGGTCTTCCTGTGCTGTGCTTCAATTAACATGTTTTTTTTAAGGTAATAAACCTGTTATAAAATATGCTTTGTGGACTAAAACGTTTTTAAAAGAACTGGGAATAACTTGAGCATTACATCCATTGCCTGCCCCCTCAACTGTGTGGTTTGTCAGCGTCTTTAAAACCGAATCGTGGGTCTTCCTATGCAGAATGACAGAAGATGAGAACTTAAAGGGCTGACCACGAAAAATTTAACCAGTGTTTTAACAAGCCCACTAACAGGTACAGGTGGTGGTAGTGCTGAATTGTGGGGATCTCAATACCTCTTCCTGAATGTCAGCATTTTGTATAAGGTATTTATGTTGACAGAGTAGTCTACAATTCTTGGGCATCTGAGCCAGGATTTGACCCTTCATAAAAGATGATTCTAATGTCAACTTAGCAAAGTTACCAATATGCCGTTGCTGTGATAAAATGGAAAAAAGTGGACAGGTTTTGATAGAGTAAAACAGATTGTCGAGACTGTGGAATATATGGAAACATAATAAAAAACTCAGACAATACATATTGGGTGGATAATTTGGAGGTTCTGCTCTGAGCAGTTTCAGTTGGCTCTGTTCTTCCCCTCTTTCCAGACTGTAAGGCTTGCCTACATACACCCTCAGTCCTCTGCCTTTCAGTTCAGTGCATGTGCCATAGCACACTGTATCTCCTTAAGTATTTCAGCCTTTCTTCAGAGATTTACTGCTTGCTTGATAGATGTTACTCGACTAAAAATCCTATAGAAAAAACATGCTGCACTCAGGTTTGCATTTCAGCCTGTTGTGCTTCTGTTGCTCTTTTGCCTGACTTGTCTGTGCACTGAGATGGTTTTAAGCACTGCTGATGGAAACTACATAAAAGCAGTGGTCTTTTTTATGCATCTGTGTCTATACATATGCCTCACTCTGAAAGTAATGCCTCCCATTTTTTTCCATGGAAACTACAACAGATACAAAGAGCATATTAAAGCTGTCTGATAGAGCAAATTCTAAGGCGTTATTTTTCACCATTATCTGTGCATTTTTGCTGGTGATGAACAAGAGCCTGCATGCTATGCTCATTGAAATCTGCACCAGCAGAGGCGACCCACTATTTCACAGCTGCTCTGATGCAGTTGTTGCTAGGAAAATGTCCACACAGTCCAACTTTCACCCCTCATATGTTTACATTTAAGTGTAGAGATACTATGACCTTTGAGCTATGATACATTAGTGTTCTCAAGATTAATTTACTGGAGGAAGACTTAGGCCTGTGAACAGAGCCAGCCTTTAGGTTTCATGGAGGAGAACCTCCACACTGCATAAAAGAGAATTAGTCTTTTCACTGCAAAAAACATTGCAAAAAAAAAAAAAAGCAAGCAAATGTAAACAAATCAGAGTGGAAAAAAATGAGTCACTTTGGCCTCCTGGTTAGGAGACAAGGAGACAGGGAATATTTATTTTTCACTTCTTAGTCTGTTTAATACTATTCTGTTAAATGCTAGCACATTTCAATCGGGGGTGTATCTTATCAGGCAAGTCTGCTGGACTTTGATTAGCCACTGCTCTAAGGAGCTGCTAAGGAAGGTAATTTCTCTGTTTTTCCTCATTACTTTCAGAGAAGAATGCGGCATATTTTTCTGTTTACCTCTTCACTGGTACATAGAGAGTAAAGAAACTAGGCTGAAGCCACATTGTTTGGGAAATATGATACACACAACTTCGTACCCAACTGAATTGTTGCATACAGATAAGTTTTACAGAACATCAGGTAGCTGCATGTGCTGTCAGACCTGAAGTCGGTGATACCGGGATGCAGGATCCATCTTTCTAAACCTGTCTGTCTTGTCACTGACCAGAGAAACAGCCAATGTGGTGCAGCTGTAGGCCTGACCCTTATGATGTAGTCTGGACGGAGGGTTTGGTTTGTTGTTCTGTTCCAGCTGCTGTCAGCAAGCACAGGGCTGTGCAGATGTTCTGCAGACAGTGCCAGTTATGGATTTGCAAGTCTTAGCTGTTGGGTGTTGCTTTGCCTTCCTTTTTCCTATAATTGTGCTTCTTTTCCTAAACCCAGGCATCCTCTGAATTAAATAGCTTGGCCCTAATTACTTTCTCCCAGTTGGTTGCAATTTTGTACACCTGTAACCAGATACAGCATTTCTTATGCTGTTACCAAGATCCTCTCCAGCTATCTGTGGAGTTTGGGCATTTTTCATGTTGCTCTCCCTCAACTTCCTCTGAGATCCAGTCTTCCCTTTCTGAACTTTCTGTGGCTACTTCTGTAAGCATCTGACCTTTCTGGTCCTGCCATGCAAACCCTTGAACAAGCTGCAGTCTCCTCTCTTGAAGTCCAGTTGTTGTTCTCTTACTCATTATCTTCATATCTCCTAGGATCTTAAACTTCTTTAACTACTGATAATGCAGCTGAGTCTACTACTGACCTTCACTTACCTGAGAAGTGTTTGCATGTGCATGAGTAACAACAGCTGCAGTAGAGTGCTTTCTGTAGCTGGCTGACCTTGCCAAGTCCTAAAATGGTCTTTAGTGTACTCTAGAAATCTGTTACTTGTGCTCTGAAGTGGTTTTGAGCAGGTAACAGGGTGGCTCAGGTACTGAGAGTGCCTGGGTCTGGCTACATGGAGACACAGAATCATAGAGACCCCATCTTTGTTACCTCCTTTGGAGGTTCTCTAATAGCTTTATGCCTTTCTAATATTTTGGACCCAAACCTGCACCTGGTGCAGGAGGTGAGGCTGCACAGTGCAGAGCAGAGGGGACAGCCCCTCTTTCCACTCAGTGGCAGCTCTGGGCCTGGGGCACCGCAGGGCATGGTTGGCCCCATGGGCTGCCTGTGCACTGTGTCTGCCAGTCTGTATGTACATCCAGGGTTGTCCCAGGTGCAGAATTCAGCACAGATGGACACACCTTCTTCTGAGGGCTTGGGTTGTGGGAAGTCAGTCCATGACAACCCCTTTGCAGCATCATTCTTTGGCTCATAAACTCTTGATGATCTTGGTTCCTTTTTTTAATTAGTCAAGTATCTTGTATTTGAGCTCCTTAGTGTAGACTCAAAGCTTGCTAATCAAATAACGCAGCAAAAGCAATTTTTCTGTTTATTTTGGTCATTAATGGAACAACGTGGAAAGCCTGTTAATTCAGATTTGTGTCACTTCAGTTGATTTGATTTCTCCTATCTTCTAATGCTTCTACATCCCATCTTCTGAAAACATTTCAAGAGCTTTAAACAAATAATGAACACATTTTCTTTTGAGATTCTGGAGTATTTAACTTTTTTCAGGCTATTTTAAATAATTTCCTGAACCTGTTTTGAAGTAGAAGAAATCACTGTGTTGTGCTTTTATGTGCTCATATAATTCCAATTGAGTTTACTGATGTGTCATGTTTGTATTTATTAAGTGCAGTCAATATCAGAATGAAAAGCTAATTTGCATAAGAATTGATGTTCTGCAGAAATGATGACAGATTATTTACAACCTTCTTATGTTTCAAAAAGGTCTGGAAAGAAATGCTCATTTATATATGAAGATCTTTTAGTGCGCCTGAACTCTAGATTGGAAAAACATTTAAGAAATATATTCTACAGAAGCAATTGAAAAATATTCTAAAGAAGCAATTGAATCCAACAACATGAGGAAAGTTTCAACAGTTGTAGAATGTTTTTCTCAGAGTATTCTCAGTTTGGAAGACACAATAAAGAGATGGTAGTGACCCAAAGTCCTCGAAGTTTTTTGAGAATTCATATACTACGAAGTGTTTGGGGGATTGTTTACACACAGATTTGTCTAAGCTTGTCTGCTGTTGTTTTCTTATCAATAGTAAGCCTCCCTAATTACCCCCCAAATCTAAGAGCTGTGTTACTTGTCTTAGAGATCCTTTCAGTTCTGAATGTGTTGGTCTTTTTCACCAGGATTGGTGACAGGAAAAAATGGAAACTTGCAAAGTATGTGTTCACATATAATCTTCTCTTGTTTTGTTGCTGTAAAAAATTCCTGAATTTTGGCTAGTTTTTGTATTAGCATATGAATAACTGGGTTTACTAATAGCACTCATTTATGCGTGCCACAAAGGCCAAAACTTTGCTGTAGGAATGAAGACAGGTGAGATTTCTTTTAAGGCGAGTCTCTCCGACAGCTTTTCCTGCAGTTTATCCGTAGTGTTCTTCTGATCTTTCCATTACCACATGATGTTAGGGACAATATTCTAGGTGTAGTTCTAACAGTGAAAGTTACTAACTTGATCAGTGCTCAGTGCTTGATGTGACATCCATGTATCTTCAGTACCAAATTAGATCAGTGTTTCTTCTACTTATTCCATTATAATCATATTTTATTTGCTCCTGTCCACAGGTTTTCAGGTTTTTTGTTTTCATTCTTTCCTAAGAGGATTTGTAGTTGTTCTCTAGTGTTTCCTCGATTGCTCCATCTTCGTTCTTCCCCTAATATTCATTTGCGTTTTTCAACCTGGAGTGTACTGTTATGTACCAAATACTGTTTGGTAAATATATTGATCGAAGTGTGCAAGTTTAAATGTTCATGACTAAAATTGAAGCACTTGAGCTGTTGATGAGAACTTCTGATTTAGTGAAGCTTTTTGTATCTACCTTTCATATTAACATATTTGTTTAATTCCGTGCTATAGGTCACTTGGTCTTGCCATGGCTCCTCGTGTGAGATTTCTTCAGAAAGTTCAGAAGCAGTTATCAGTGAAAGAGACATCTGAAGTGAGAAATCCCTTGAAAGAGACAGAGCAAAACAAAAGTACCATCTCCTCACTGAATAAAGAAGGAATGGAAAAATGCAGAATTAATTCTAGTGGAGAGTTGTCTGTTAGCAGATCAAAGGAAAATGAAGACTGTCCTTCCAGTGAAGGCATGGAGGAGAGCAAGTCTGAATGTGAATCAAAAGAAGCATCTGAGGAGGAAGAAAAAGAAGCTGCTTTGTCAAGCAGGGTTCCAAACACAAACTCCATGCAGATCTTTGAAGATGATGATGATGATGATGATACTAAAGATCTTGATTTGCTGACAGTGAAATGCCGCAACGTTTTTGATGTGAAATCTGAAGAGAGTCCAGCAATGGTAAGTGCACTTTACAGTAAGACTTAGGAATCTTAATGATTTTATTTTGAACCATCCTCCAGAAAGGAGAAAGTTCTGCTCTTAGCCATGTGCTTGCTTGAAGTCACATGTGTTGTCCACAAGTATTAGAGATCAGAATTGCTTCCAGAAGAGGAATGTTGTGACTTATGCTTTTATAATTTTGTATTCCTAGCATAAAATAATATTATTTGCATAATATACTTCCTTGTAGTAATTTTAATTTATGAATGTTACCTGAATGCCTGACAATTTTTTGACAGGATTAGTGCATTGCTTTTACCTTCCTACTACAACCTAACTACAGTGTTTAGTCCTAATTTTGATGATGATATTGGGCTTATGACACTGAAAACCAAATTGCTGTATGTGATGAGCTATTTCCTAATACTGATCATAACAAATAATCTTCACATTGATGTAAAGATGCAAATCATTAATGTAAAGATCTTAAGTTTTTCTTTCACCAAGACCTTTGCTACTAGGAATTGATCTAATATCAGAAAACAAGTGAGCACTTCTTATAAAACATAATTATAAAGGCTATTAAGAATGATTATGTAGATTTTTATTTCCTTCACCAGTAGCTGTACAATTCGGAGTTGCTCTGTGCTCAGTATTACAAGATAATTCTTTTTACTTAACCTTAAATGCAGTGTCTTAGTAAGGTGTTTTTTTTTTTTTTTTTTTCTTTTCCCCCCATAAAGCAGATCTGGTAAGTGCATGTTGTGCATCTTTGCATATCCTTTCCTATCTAGCAACTGTTTCTCTGTAGAAAAGATATCCAAGTGAAACAGCCATCTGCTGCAGCAAGATGTTTTTCTTAACATGCAAAGGGAGTCTCCTGTTAAGCAGTGTACTTACTTTTACAGCTGGTATTTAAAAACTTTCCTTTTCTTTGCTGTTATTTAACAGCACAGGGCGCTTGTCATGAACTTTTGCTAATCAGCCCACGAACTGCATTTATAAGCAGACTCTTTCCTTTAGTATGTGATTTGCATATAAAATGGTCTTATCAGCTAACTTTGTCAAAGGAGGTTGTCACAGTTTCTTATCTGTGGCCAGAAACATGGAGGAAGATAGGTGTACTAAAGGGAGTAGGTTGCTTTGGGGATCTTGTTTCCGTTCCTCTTGTTCTAAAACTGAATTGTCTTGCCACTGTCAGCCCATGGCTGGCTAGTGTTAGTACCTGGCAGATCTGAGTGAACGTGGCAGGAGCTTGCAGGTAGGTTGCTCTGGAAGTAATGCCTCCTCTTTATTTTCATGGAAACTACAACAGATACACAGAGCAAACCAGGGACCTCAGCTGCTGCTTGTATGTCTTCTCCTCCAGAACCTTCACCATCTTTGTAACCCTCCTTTGAACACTCTGTGATAGTTTTGTATGTTTTATGTTTTGCCTAATTTTACTTAAATGTGTTTTATTTTTTAGCTTGTGGTTGTTACTTAAAAGTGCAATGTTTTCATGCATAAAAAGGTCACATAATCATGGCATGATTAGCACATACTTAGAATTGTTTAGTTATGTTAACATTATTTAAATTATCCGTTTGAAGTGCATTTAACAATATTCAGAGTGTTGATGTTACATGGACATGAAATAATCCCCAGTTAGAAAGTTTGTTTTTAACGCTAAATTCACAAAATTGGTTGTTGCGTTTTCAGATGCAAGGAGTATACTTAAAACATTATTTGTTAAAAGACCGAAGTTTAATCCTACACTAGATTCTTCTTTTGGCAGCAGAAGACAAGAGGACTAAAATGAAGTTATTCTTCATTCTTCTATATTTTCTATATATTCTATATTCTTCTATATTTCTTGTCTTCTGCTGCCAAATTTCTGTTTTTGCAATTGAGAATGTTAAACTGTGGAATTTTTAGGTTTGCTGTGACTCCCTCTTCCTCTGCGGTCCTTTGACTTATGGACCCATAAAGCTCTTCTGCTGAGGTATTACCTGGTTGGAAGACAGTAGTAAGCGTAAACCTGTGAACAGAGGTTTGCCTTAAATTCTGTGGAGTTACCTGCAGTTTGAATGCTGTTGCTTTGGAGAGAAATTGCTTAATGTGTCTTCATTATGTTTCCACTAGTCAACTTGTTTTATAATCCAGTAGTGTTATTTAAAGTGAGACTGTCTTATGCTTCACAGACTCGCTAACACTGAGCTGTTGAAATATTACAACATGTGTGTGTACATGTTTGCAAAAGCAGGAAAGAAGATTCACAGAATCACAGAACAGTGGGGGTTGGAAGGGACTACTAGAGATTGAGTCCAACCCCCTGCCAAAGCAGGTTCCCTACAGCAGTTTCCTTACACCAGAGATTATGTAGGAGCCTGTACCAAGGAGCAGTGACTGATACCTTGTTGTAAGGTGCACTTAGAAAATATCAGAGAAAAAGAGTCAGCACCAAAGTGAGGACAGGGTCCTCTGAAATTTCTTCTGTGATGTTGAGAAGAAAGTCTGTTACAATACAGATAAATCAGGTGTACTTTTTTAGGTTGTAGTTAGTCTTGATATCTTCCCTTGCATTGGCTTTTTATTCTTATTGGGAATTTTTTTTTATCTTCTGTTCCATGCAGTGAGTTTTACTACTTTTTCTATAAAGGTGATATTAGTCAAAATCTATTTGAAGCATCTTCTTCTTCTTATTGCCAGTTCTTCTTAACTCATATTCTTGCAGGGGAATTCATGGTAAGTGCGTGACCTGGACTCCTTGGTGCTTTTCTGGAGGTGGCAAGATACAAAACACGAAAGGAGGCAGGAAACAAAGGGTGAAGTTGACTGACTGGAGGTGGTATTGATTCCCTCACGGATGACCCTCTTTGCTGCTTCTGTAGCAGCATCTGGTATCTGAGACAACAAAGCTGTTCCTGGGCAGCCTGCTAGCTAAGGAAAGCATGTTATTCCTTAGAGGCATGTTGCAAGGTTAGCAGTCTGGCAGAGTAGATACCTGGCTTGTTTATTTTTTCAGTTAGAAGTCAATGCGCTGATGCATTATATACCATAAATTCTTCTTACAGAACTGGCCTTAGGTTTCTATCCTAATAACTGTGCGTGTGTGTTTCTAGCCGAACTTAGGCAAATTACTACTTATATGAAATACAAAATGTTTGCATAGAAGTGAAGTTGGCCTACATTTGGATATTAGCCAAAGTGCTGTAAAAGCTAAGTGTTATGGAAAAATTGTCTTACATTAGCCGTGAATGGAAATGATACCTACTGATAGAACCTCCTTACGCACAACAGCGAGTGCTGAATGCATCCAGGGGAGTGGGTGGAAAATTTTAAGGAAATCACAATTCCTTAGCATGTAGTTTCAATAACTGAGTACACCTGGCACTTATTTTTTAAGAAACAATGTGACATGGGGTCATATCAGGTGTCAATCAAATATAAACGTTGTCCTTGAGGACTGCTTCTGGAAGCTATCTGTTGAGACAGTGCTAAACCCAGGGCCTGGGGTTAGCAAAAACATTTCTTTCTCTTCTTGGACAACTTTTCAGATTTTCTTTTTGCCTGCCATCATTCTGTTTAAATAGAACATTCGTAATTTTCTTGTTAGGTTAAAGTGTGTAGCAGAGGCTTTTGAGGCAGTCTTTTGTAAGAACTCAGAATCAGTTTTAGATTCCAGATCCATTGAGCACTGATTATTTTAAAAGTTTTATTGCTCCTTTATTGTACTTTCAAGTTTGCCTGCACTAGCAGCCCTTCTTTCTGCTCCAAATGCCTTTTCAGATTTTTCTGTCAATTTCCATTTCAATTAATCTTTTACAGACTATGTAAAATCTTCTGTAATGTATGAAAAATTCTCTGTAATTATTTCATTTGCCTCTAAAGTTGCGTTCTGGATGTTTGTGTCAATTGCTGTGCTGTTTAGAAAATCAATCTATGGGATTAAAGTCTTGTCAGTGAGTTATGTGTGAGCCATGTACTTCAAAGAAGTGGCTGTTCTGTATCCCTTAGAACTCCCAATATAAATTAAAATGGCCATCCTGAGTGTTTCTAATCATGTTCCTGATTTGGATGGAAAGTATCATTCAGGATTTTCATTCTAAAATGTTGCCCTCATTGTAGATCTTAACTTTCGGTGTCATAAGCTCCCGAGTCAGTGCTCCATTTTGATGTGTGTGATATTGCTTCTGTGATAATTTCTGTGTTTGAAACTGTTTTTGAACCGTTGTGAGCTGTGCTTGTTTTGATGTCTGCAGCACACCTTGTGGCCCTTTGGTTACTTTTGTAATGAAGGAATGCAGTGTAGAAAGATGCTGCATGTGTCCGGGACTTGCTTTTAACCTTTCAGTTATGCATGTTGAGAAGCACATTCTCCTGTGAGCCAGGAAAGGCTTCCTCAGTTCTGATGTCAATTGCTCATAAATCATTACCTTTTCCAGGAGCGTGCTGCTCATCTTCTGGCAGTTACTAATGATGGAGCATGCTCCTGAGCCAATCTTTATTGTGGTTGCTGGAGCTGTGGCCTGAAAGATCCTTAACTCTGTGTGCTCTCTAAAGCAGCCTCACAAGCCGCCTTCACTGTGCTGAATCTACTGCAGTATCATGTAGATCGCTGTCCTGGCAAGAAAAAAATATTTTCAAAGCATTTCTGTGATTAACTCACACTGAAGCAATATGAAACTCTTGTTTAACCGCACAAGTTTTGAATCTGTTCTTTGAAGGTGATCTTTCTGGTGTTAGACTGCTATCGTAGGTAACACACCAGCTTACATGCTGCAACACAAGCAGTGTGAGTTCAGGTTGCAGCAAGGCACACTTTGTCTTCTAGTTGAATAGACCCAAAATGACTGAGATGCATGCTCTTGTATCTCAGGAATTATGAGGGCATTGAATGATTTAAGGTGATTCATTAATATACTGTTCATTAAAGCTCCTAGTAGATTATTCAAGCCTGCAGAAATACCCTCGGTTTCATTGTCCTTAATCACCGATTTATAGCTTTGTTTAATATATTATGGTAGATTCATAGATAAAGATGAGTGAACGAAATACTCTGTATTAAAACTGCTTGGTTTTGATCAATATTTTCTGAATCCACAAGATTTGTGTGTTCTAAAATGCTCCAAGTTCCTTTAAGATCGTTGTTACCTGAATGCTTGCTGTGTGGTGGCACCGGCATTGTAAATAACTGACTTTTTTTTTTCATTAATGATTTTATAGAAGATGAGTGCTAATACTGTGAGATGCTACTGGAGATTATAGAACACTAGTTTTCAAAGGAAATGCTGTTTCCTGAAATAGTAATAAAGCAGAACAACTGGTGAATGGATACTCAGAGCATCCCAACAACTGTCAGCAGTGCGTGTAGTGAAAACCGTGAGAACTATTCCTCAGTCGTGGATGTCTTCTGTGCTGCAGATTTCTGCTGCTGTGAACCTGGGCTAACAGACTGCCCATACATGCTTTTAGCAGGATTTTGAGGCACATTTCTGAATTCTTTTCTCTCCCGTGCAATGTTTAGCAGGAATAATTTGATAACCGTGGAAAGAAAATCACAATTGTGGTGAAGATTCATGAGCTGTGAGCCAAAATGAGTGTCTGTGTAATTCATTACAGTATCACTAATATGCAAATGGTAGTTTAATTACTATTTTAAAAGGGAAAATGTGTGTAGTACACTGTTTCCATATTCTGACCTAAAGACTGATAGGAAGATAGGACAGTGATTAGAGAAGGCTGCTGGGTCCCTTGGAGCTAATGCTCCTCATTTCCATGGGACTTTGGTTTGTACAACTCTTAAGTGATGGAGGGGATGAGCTCAGCATGGGGGGCCCTCCTGCCTGCTGCATGCTGAGCTCTGCTCCATCTTGGGTGAAGGAACAGCTACAGCCTCTGGGGTAAAGGTCTCTTGAAGGAGCATTATTCTGAATGAGTGAGAGGGAAATAAAGCAATTAGGGTGACAGCTTCTAGCCTTACTCATGTCAAAAATAAGTGAGCTATAGATTGCCTTGGGCCATCCTGGCAGGGAGGTTTTAGCGGTGCCCCATCCTTCATTATCTATAGCGTGCTGCTCCTTTGCTGGCTCTGCTTATTCAATTCAGGGCTGCTGCCCTCTTCGCCTGAGCTGTGTGCTTGTTTAATCCTCCAGCAGGCAGTGTCTGTCTCCTTGGCGCTTGCCACATCAAGACAGTCTGCCTCGCCTGCTCCTTGCAGCCCCATTTGTACTAAATGAACACCTGAAAAGTCATGGGGCTGTGCCTGAGCCATCACATGTCTGGCAGATGTGCCTCTAGAAGCTTGAGGGGTAACAGTAGTAAAGAAGCTTGAGGGATACAGTAGTAAATCCCTCAAAGCTGCATATGGGTGGGAAAATATTGTGGTGTTTTTGAGTGATGAAACTCATGGGGAAACGGCACGTAGCTTTTTGAAGAGCTAAACAGCAGTATAGTTTTTCTTGGATCTACCCCTTACATGACCCAAACCACAAAGTATTAGTTAAAATGCTGTTTCAGAGTGGAAATGGTAGAGAAGGAGTATGTCTAAGTTACTTCTGCCGTGCTGATTTTGCTGCGAGCATGCTGGGAAGAGAAAACAAATAGCTACGTATTTGAGATGATGGCTGTTGCTACCACAGTTTGTTCCAGACTGGGGCTGTAGGGGCTGCCCTCTGTGCAGAAGCATGGTGTCTGAGCTGTGTGCGGTGCTGCTGCCATACCTGCTCACCTACTAAGCTGATGTTTAGGAAGCGGTCTTGGAAGTAGAGAGCTTGACTCTCTGAGGAAGTGCAGCTATATGTCTTTGTTGACTCCTTAGAGAGATGTTGGTGAAAGACCTTAACTTTCCTGTTTCCTGATTCTCCAGTTCACTGAGCAAATATTACTCGCTGTTCCCTTTACGTGGACAGTTCCATATCCTTGGCTCAGAGGTAAGAGTGCCTTCAAACACCGGCATTGCTGTGGCAGCTTTCCATCAGGTTCACAATGCAAGGCCTGTGTCTTGCAGAGCGTAAAAGGACTGTGTATTTCTGTCTCAGTACATCTCTTTTTGCCTTGGTGGAGAAATTACCTTATGATTTTGGAGAAGTACTATTTTTTGCAGTAATCACTCTTCCCATATAGACAGTCCTACTCTGAGTTTTATCGGTCTGTTCTTTGGGTGATAGTTTTCCATTCCTATGGAAATGACAAATTCATGAGACATCTTTCCAGCCTGATCCCTGGGGAGCCCACGTGGTATTATCAGCAGATTTTTGTCTCCCTTCACATCATGTTTGATGCAGATTTGTACCACTCTTACACATTGATTTTTGAATATATGTTAGTGTGTTCTCCACTGCTACCATTTTGCAGCTTGACTATTCATCTAGTATGTATTTTTTTTCAGCAGATCTTTAGTGCTACAGTAGTTATATTTCATAGATATAAAGGGAAGTGGTTATCTGGTTTGAGCTCCTTGGACACCATAACCCTGTTAATTTACTCTGGCTCTCCTGTCTAGAATGCAAAAATTGAATTTTGCTTGCTTTTGCTTTCAGGAGGCATCTTACCAATATCTGAAGACATGAATAGATTGAAAATCCACCGCTGCTGTTAATTTGTTCTGTGATTTAACTCAGTGTTGTGTCGAAGAGGTGGATGAGGGGGAAGGGAGAATGAGGACAGGAGCTGAGAAGAGCAGTATTCCAGCAAATATTCCTTTGGCCAGCAGGAGAGAATTATTTTAACACACAAAAGAATCTGAGGAGAAAATGTGATACTGTTACGGAGGAAGTGAATGATAGGATATGAATTGAAAATGCAATGTGCTAATGCAAATTAAGACAGCATTTAGCTTAGGGGCACTTCATTACTGAATGTTATCAAATGTTGCAAGTAACTTGGAAGGCATCCCATAGCTCCTTCGAAATGGAAAAGGTGGTGTCAGTGTTGAAGGTTGAATATTTTGACTGACTGAACTTGAGTCAAGTTTCTGCTGGTGGGGTCAGGTGTTAGAATTGGCTCAATAGGGCAACCATTAAAACTAAAGTTTTATGTAGCACATCTGCAGGTAATTTTTCTGTCTTTTTACACTAAGTCAAGGAAACATGTTTTCACTAGCCAACGTTGTTCTCGTGGCCCACTCTCGATCCTTTTTAAAATGGTGGAAATTTGATACATAAATTACTTCTGTTCTTTTTCAGGAAGCATTTTATTTTTAGTACAGCTGATTTTTTCAGGGGTCAGTGAAGCTAATCAATCACTGGAACACAGACTTAGTTTCTCATTTGTAGCTTTTCCCTTTGGTGCAGGAATTTCAGCTGAAAGGAATTTCAAATGAAGCTGTTGTGTCCTCACCTCCAGGGAAAGAAAGTACAACACATGTGCCTGCTTTCACGAGGTGTGAGGCCTGTGATCTCTGAGCTGGGCTCTGCTGTCCTGGCTTTTGTGCTGTGCTGCTGCAGGTGGTGTGGGAATTATTGTGGCTGAAGTGTCTTTCAGCTGTTGTCCTTTTTGCGCTGGTGTTCAACTAGATTAATTTCTTGCCTGTGTGGCTTTACAGGTATCTCCAATTTCCTTCACCTACCACAAGGGTTCCTTGTACTGGGCCTTGGTGACCATCACACCTGTAGAGCCAGGCAGTTCTTCAGATGTTCTTCAGATTCTTCTTACAGGCTGACAGAGCTGGGGCTGTTCAGCCTGGAGAAGAGGAGGCTGTGAAGTGACCTCAGAGTGGCCTTTCCCTATCTGAAGGGGAGCTACAGGAAAGAAGGGGACAGACTCTTCAGCAGGGTCTGATGTGACAGAAAAGGAAAATGCTTTCCAACTTAATCAGAGGGGATTTAGGTTGGATGTAAGGAAAAAGTCTGTTACGGTGAGGGTGGTGAGGCACTGGCACAGGTTGCCCAGAGATGCTGTAGATGTCTGATCCCTGGAGACTTTCAGAGTGAGGATGCATCAGGCCCTGGGCAACCTGATGGGGCTGTGGTGTCCCTGTTCATTGCAGGGGAGTTGAAGTAGATGACCTTTAAAGGTCCCTTCCAAATCTGCGAATTCTCTGATTCTGTTTTACTGAAAAAAGACCCAGAATAAATCAGAGCAGATCATACTTCACATCAAGATTTTGTGACTGTCTGAATGTTAGGAGGGAATTGAGAAAATTATCTTCTTTTGTAGGATATTGTCTGTCAGGTCAGTGTAGCAATTAATAGATGCGAGATAGTGTCTTCTTGAAAAGAAGGTATGGTGAACAGGAAGGAAATTAAGGAGCAGTCAAATTTGCTTGAGTTTTGCCATGGTGAGACACATAGTAGATTGGAAACCAGTTTTTTTCCAGTTGCTTGTTGCTGCTGTTGTGTCCTCATGATGAAGGCTAAACTAAAAGGCAGGAGACATCAGTGCTTTCATGCATCTCATCACTCTGTTTCTTTAATTTGCTTTTCCTTAATTTTATTTTTACTCACAGGAACAGAACATTTTAGCATTCCTTCTGTCCTAAAGGAGTGATTTCTTGCATGGTTCCTGGTGGGTTTTATGGTTGATTTGAAGATACCCTATTAGAAAAAGGGAATGAATGGTGTAGAATTGAGCATTTGAGCTAGAGAAACAGGTGCTTGTACTGTGGCTTCTAGCTCTCAAGTCTGAATGCCAGGGAGAAGTGAGGTCAAATCTGCAAAACATGTTGAGAAGCAAATTTTTTTTGCAAGTTTAACTGTATCTAAAGAGTCCTCTTATAGCTGAAAAATTACTGTCTCTTTTCTGAAATTATTCATCTGGAAAAAGTATTACTTTTAAGAGATACATTCCCAACTAAATTACTTCTCATTTTGGCAGCAGGAAAGCTCAAATCTATCTTGAACTCATTTTATCAAAAGCAAATTAGTAAAAATTTAGACTGAAGTTCTGTAGAGATGCAAGTTCACCCGATTAATGTTTATATTAAACAATCAAACTTGAAAATCTTGGTTGTCGATCAAAGTCAGCTTTCCCTTGCATGTATTCCAGGTAGTCTTCAGTGATGTTTGTGTAGGATTTCAGAGGACTTGGGGTGGGCTGGGAGGTGATCTACAGCTGTGAACCTGAGCAGAGGGACTGTAGGACATGGGGTATGCGGTAAAGAATGTCTTACGTTTGCTTCCAGAAATGTTGTGGGAGCTACACAAAGAATGGGGAGGAGAGTAATGTTCCAGGTTGGACTCTGTGAGAGGAAAGGAAAATTTCATGCTATGCTAACAATCAGTAAAAATAAAATGAGTATTTCACTTCTCAATGCTACATCTACTAGATTTCCTTTAAGAATGAAACCAAACTTTCGAACTCTTAATTCTCCCAGGCCCTTCTCATCAGTTCCTTTAGAATTTTGTCCTCCTTGACTTGTATAAATACTACATGTTGTTGGAAGCCATGAATGTGAGCATATTCGCAAAGAGATGTGAAGCTCTCACAGCATCTTCACAGCTGTCAGTGGCCAGGGCTTACCTTGGGACTGTTTGGTGAGGCTCCGCGTTAACAGCAGCAGAGTGGCTACATGGATGTGGGCAATGAGAATATATGCACAAGTCTAGCTGTGTACTTAAGTGTAGAAGTTTTACTGTGGGATGATGAATTCTTCAGTTTCAAGAGATTATATAATGGTTAAGAAACTCAGATTATTTTTTTAAATTGTGAACCCATTGCTGCTTTGTTCTCTCATATCTGGTTTATGCACTCTTGGAAGGCAGTTTTCCTTCTGTATGAAAATACAGAAGTTCCTGAGGCAGATCTGTGCTTGCTAATGTCCTGTTTGAGAACTGAGTGGAGCTCCTCTTGACTGCATTTGCAAAACGGTGGAGGAGTGTTGAAGGGTCTAAAGCATCTGTCTTGTGTAATATGAATTGTGCATTCAGGCACAAAACAGGCATTCTTTCCTATTTTTTTTTGTTGTTGTTTATCTTTTTGTCTATCTTACTCAGGTAGAGTTTTTACTTGTTACCTTTGCAGTGCTCTGAAAGCAGGATTTCCTGTTGGATCAGTGAATTATTAACTGAGTTTTGCAGCCTTCAGATCTTTTGCTGTCCCTTCACCTTCAGTGGAGGGGCTGAAATCCATTAATGGGAGTGGCTAAGCACTTTCTGTCAGTCTGCTATTCAGATGGTCCTTCCTGAAACCCAAATGAGGTGTACAGCCTCCTGAATTTGCCACGTTCAGTCTGAAATGACTTGGTGCAAAATAGCAATTCAGTACTTGTGCTGTGAGACCTGGGGCATCTGAATGTCAAACTCTATCCGATGAAATTGCATTCTTCTCCTGCTTTAATAGGATTGTGAGGATAATGTAGTTTAAATTTATAGTTGTCATAAGGATAAGGTCAGCAAGTAGATCAGAGATGAATTGGAATTGACCCTGTTTTCTTTTCACTTGAGTTAATTTACTGACTAGGCTAGCAGGCTTTCAGGATTCAGTGCATGACTAAATTGTGTGACAGATGGAAGTTGTCTTAAGCATTTAAAATATATTTGTATGGACATCAAATATTTAACCCTTATATGTACTATATGTACTACGTATATTTAATGCATAAAGATAGAAATCTTAATACATTATATGTATTTCATTTATATACACATATGTGCACATACAGTTTGTATGTAAATGGAAAAGCTACTGCCCACATACTTCTGCCCTCAGTGTCTTTCCTAAGAAAGTTTATTGCTGAGTCCCTGAACTTACCATGTTTTACATGAGGTTAATTTTGCTGTGTGAGTGGCAAGAGCCTGATGATTAGTGTTTTAATTTCTCTGGTACTTCTTGCTCAACTAGGAGTAACAACTTGCGATAGCAGTTCTTTGTTGTTGAGTTTTGTGGTTGTCTGGAAGATGCCTCCTGACACAATGCAGTCAGCAAGGGCTGCAGGGAAACAGTGTTTGCCTCTTTCAGGCAATTTTGGAGTTGAAGATGATTCATATGATGGTTGTAGGATAAACCAATACAGTTGAACAAAAGCTGTGCCTTGCTTCACGGTCCCTTCTCTCGTACTTCATACCCATTTTGTTTTTCCTTTTATTACTTCTGACTCAGTCACAAAAACAAGAGGTGGCTGACTCAGAAAAAAGATTTCTTACAGCTCAGTTTTCTTTCTGCAAAAAGAGAAATCTGCTTCTCTGCCTTCTTTGTATTTATTTTAAATCATCAGTTGTTAGATTTTTGGGAAAGTGAGTTGACACCATCTTGAGCTTATTTTTCTACATAATTAAGGCTTGATGCAAAGATTCCTGAGAATAGTTGTATTTTTTTAATCCCCTTTCGAGAGTAATTGTAGCAGCAAAAACAATCTTGTTTAACTTCCATGTCTGTTGAGAGGCTTGAGGATAGAGTTACATGTTAGCCTGTATAAGGAAGAGCTAGACTTTAGGAAAACCAAGTCATCCCTTCTGGATTTTTCAACCTATGTTTATATTTATTCCTTCAGTTCAAGTGGTTGTAGTTAGTAACTCTGGTGCATGCCCCATTTGTGACAGGAGGGGCAGGACGAGACAGAGTTTTAGGTCGGTTTGGGTTGGAAGAGACCTTAAAGACCATTAAGTTCCAGCCCTCTGCCATGAGCAGGGACACCTCCTCACCAGACTTTGTATCCCAAAGTCTTATCCAACCTGACCTTGAGCACCTCCAGGCTTCTGGAGGCTTCTCCAGGCTGTGCCAATATCTCACCACTCCTATTGTGAAGAATTTCTTCCTTATATCTAATTGTTAATTTATTTGTAAGCTATATATGCATACATACATTTGTAAATTATATGGAAAAATTAGTAAACTATATCTAAAATGACTGAAATCTAAACATTAATGGGAGTTACCAGTGACAGTTAGTTTTCTACTTTTTCCGATATGTGAGTTATTTAAAAATATATGTTAATATTTCACCTTTTTATTATTGTATTTCTCGACAGTTAAAGTGATGGAGCCTGCTTTAGTTAATGTGAAATTTTTTGCAGTTATCTGACTTCATTTTGTGGATGCCTGCCACTTTTCATAGTGGACTGGTAAAACCCAGAATTGTTGATGAATAAATACATTCTGAGATCTGCTTGATCTGCTTTTATCAGAAAGTTTTGGGGACTAGCTGCATACAGAGCAGGCAGTGCTTTGGAGTACTGGGTCTGTACTAATTTGGCTATTCTGACAGTTAGTTATTGATGGAAACTTGATGAAAGTGTTAAAAATGAAAACCCTGTCTTTCCAATAACTCCTGGGAGATTCAGATTTAAATTGCTGATAATTCCAGCTGTGTAGTCAGTAATGTCCTGGCTGTCCCGTAGCTCCATTTGGCAGCTGGCTGTGATAGGCATTCAAGGATGGTGGCCAACAGGAGGTATCATTTCTTGTACTATCTGGAATAATCCCTCACTGTATGTCAACAGTTTATGGGCCAGTTCAGCCTGGTTCTGTGATGAATTGGGTGAGGAACCCATGGACCCACACCCTGGGAAAGGGAAAGGGGAAAAGGGCTGGGAGATGGGCCTAAAAACAAAGCAACAGCAACAACCTGAGGAGGAAAGCTGATTTACTAAATAAGTTATTGAAATGCAAAATAATACATATAATACAATACAGTTGGAATTGAAGGTAATAAATCAAATAAAATGAGTGTCCAAAAACTGAAGGCCTTGCTCAAATGCTGAAGGAGAAAGTATAGGAGCAGTGATGGCCTCCTTTATTGCCCACACAGGCATTGCCAAGCAGCGCGCAGTGCAGTGCTGCATTCAAGTAGTGTGTCATCTTCAGCAGATGAGCTTCTCAGTCCTTGGGGCTGTACAGTAGCATGTTTTTCCTTTCCAGTGTTTTAAAGGCATTGAAATTCTTTAAAAAAACAGGCAAATATATCAAAATAACTCAGACTTGGCTGCATCCTTCCACCATTCTTATATATGAAGGAAATCTCCCATAATTCTACTTCAAGAAAAAGTTGTGCTGAAATATACATTAAGTATTTCACAAACAATGGAGAGCATTTATTCTCATCTTCAACAGTTATTAAGTAAACAAAACAATACAAAAATCCCAACAACATGGAGAGGGAGCTTGAGCAAATTCTTTTTTCCCATTTTTTTTCCCTGTTAGTAGGTACTGTTATGTCCAAATACACTGGCAGTTTCTGTAATATCTATGCATTTTTTATCAGAGTTCCTGGTATCAGCTACTATCAGAAAGTATTTCCTGCCTTTTATTTAGGTGGTGACTTTTTCATTTCATATAGTGTCATGCTCTTGTGCTCTGAAACAGAGTGCATCTCTTCACTTGTTAAATTATACAGCCAAATTCTCAATATATTTATTCTTTTCATAGACAAGGATTTGTAATGTTTTCATTTTCTCCATGTAGAAGTTATTTTAAACGTTCTTTGCCATTCCAGTCTGCCTTCTCTGAACTTACAGTAATTATTTCTCAACGGAGATAGAACAAGTTCACCAAGACATCCAAAAAAAGTTGTTAAAAGTAGTAGTTTTGAAGCATGAGCTTCTGGGAAGTTTGTAGCCTGGAGAAAGAGTGATGTTACTTCCTTCAACAGTGTATTCATTTGTTCTGGTAATATTTAGACTCCTTTCATTCTAATGAAGAAATCATTGATTGAACATTGTATTGCATAAACCATAAAGTCTTAGATGTGTTCTCATGCTGAAGTTGCATGGTCGGGGGTATCCCAACAAATTAAAATGGGAAAAACTTCTTGCTTGATATGCAGAATAGGATCGTGGTTGTAAATGAAGTACTAGAAACAGGGAAACAGATACTTAAAATGGAATGTTGTACATCCTCAGGTAGCAAGTAGTGCTACTTCTGCTGCACACAAGATCATTTAACACGGTCACAAAGAAGTGGATAGCCTTACCAGGTATGTTCCACTGAGTTACCATTTAAGATTTTCTAGAACTCCTTAATGATTCTGCATCCATCTATATGTTAAAGTATGCAAAACATAAAAGGTAATACTGTAGCTTTCGCTAAATTAAAGGCTAGAATAAAATGCATTAGAGAGATCTAATAGAACCCTAGATTAACTTCTTTCAGCAATAGGAGATAGGAAGAAAATTGGCACATTTTATCTACATAATTTCCCAGGAGAAATACTAAGACTTAAAATCTGTACTGTTGCAATGAAAAAACCAATGCATATTTAACTCCGGTACTGGAAGGACTACTGGCTGTATTTGTCCTTGGAAAAAAAGGTACTCATGAGCCCTTCTTTTAAGAAACTGTTCTAAGTAGCTATTTATTGTTAACCGATTGTTTGGCTCTTTGTGTTAATCTTAAGATCTAATTTTCAGTTTAAATTAGTAATTTGGGATAACAGGTAATGACTTTTGAGAATCATTTGTTTGAATCAGGAAGTCTTGAAGCAAAATCAGAGGTTTACTGGAACAAAAGTACCAACATTAAAGATCCTTTGCATCTATGACTCTTTGCATAACCATGATTATTTGCAGCTAATCTTTTAGAAATATTTGTGAATTTCTTGACACTGGTAAGCCCATAGCAAGGGAGAGGGAAGAAGCTTTCTTTCTTTGTTCTTTTAGATGGAGTCCAGAAACATCTTTCTTATTTAGCCTCAGAGTTATATGGTAGCTGGTGCTATCTTTCCTTAAGCCTTGAAAGTTTAGCATTCATTCCATACTTCATTTTAAACAATTTTCCCTTCTTAGGAGGAAGGACTTTTGTTGCAAACCTCTGAATATGGAGTCAGTATTCTTCATTAGCTGGAGGGTGTTTTTATTTTTAATTACTATGTAGTATGTGATGACACATCATTTGTATTCCTGAAGGGTGTTAATTTTGAGCAGTTACTTGGCAGACTAGATTGAGAGAGGAAGTACGATGCTCAAAGCGTTCTTATAAAACTGTGAGTGGGCAGTGATGTTTGGGTTATAAAGAGGGTAGGAACTTATTTTCTGCTGTTATGAGAAGAGAGTGATGGATGTGGAATGCACAGCACAGTCTAGAGAGAATTATTCCTACTGTGCAGTGAGCAGCAAAATCTGTGGTGGCTGTTCCCTGAGATGAGCTTATTGATTCTGCTTTGGTTTCAGATTTTGGGCTGGCTTGATTTAGTTGCCGTACTGATTTCATAGATTCCCATGCATGTATAGTCAAGCTCCGTTCTCTAAGACATATCTCACAGTCTAGAAAAGGAAGAGATGAACTGGTCTGCGGATGTTATTTTTCATTTAAGTGGTGCAGTTACATCCTGATTTTCTTTTTGTTTGCCTAATGATTTTGAGTGGAACTTCCAAGCGTGTTGCTTGGGAAGGTGGTTGGCCTTGCATCAATGAGCAGCTTTAGGAGAGCACTAGTGTCTGTGTGTCAGTGCTGAGTCAAAGTTCCCCCAGGGATAAAATAGTTTTGAGCTATATGCTGTCACCTGCATAGAGTTTACCATATTAAACTCTGATTCGTGCTGTGAGTAACATATTGTGTTTTAATGAGCCCCTTTAATTCACTTTTGACTGCTAGTCTAGACAAAATCCAATGAATAAACTTGTATCTGTTAGAACTGTGGGAAATGTCATTTCTCTTAGGTATGAAAAAGTGAGTGCACGGTGCTGAAATGTGAAGAATGCACTTTCCAGTTGTGTGCCCTGTCTCTACTGTGCACTGCCTTGGGGCTGCTCCTCTGGGAGCTGTAACTCCTGCAGGGCAGTGAGAGTGGGAGTTGTTTTCTGTAGGCTGTGGACTCAAATCTTGTCCATGTCCAGGTGGCCAAGGTGCCCAGGGATCATCAAATTCCAACACCCCCCCCAGCCTCAGAGTGGGCCCCCAACCTCCAGATCTGGTACTAGACCAGGTTGCTCAGGGAGCCATCCAGCCTGGTCTTGAACACCTCCACGGATGGAGCATCCACAGCTCTTTGGGCAGCCTGTTCCAGCACCTCACCACTCTCTCTGCAAAGAACTTCCCCTTGACATCCTACCTAAACCTTCCCTTCCCTCCTTGATCTTAAAACCATTCTCCCTTGTCCTCTCACTATCTATCCTTGTAAAAAGTTGATTCCCCTCCTGTTTATAATCTCCTTTTAAAAACTGGAAGGCTGCAATGTGGTCTCCTCTCAGCCTTCTCTTCTCCAGGCTGAGCAAACCCAGCTCCCTCAACCTGTCTTTGTCGGGGAGGTGCTCCAGCCCTCTGATCATCTTCATGGCCTTCCTCTGGATCCGCTCCAACAGCTCCATATCTTTCCTGTACTGGTGGCCCCAGACTTTGGATGAAGTACTCCAGATGGAGTCTCATGGGGACAGAGGGGGACAATCACCTCCCTGTCCCTTCTGCCCACTCTTCTGATGGAGCCCATGATACCATTGGCTCCCTGCGCTGCAAGGGCACACTGCCATTGTTATTTGCATACTGCAAATGTTCTTTGCCTATTGATATACACAGAGTTTTACAGGAGTTAACCTAAAAATTAGCAGTCCACATAGGCCCATCTGTTTAAGCTCTCCAGCACATCTTTCTTAAATGTTGACATGCTCGTTTCTCATGTTTTTTCAGGTTGACTAAACATTCAGCAGTTCAGGCTGAAGCGCTGGGGTCCAGGTTTCTGAACAGTCCCAGTGTGGTGACCTCTTGGGGTTAGGGGGCAGGTGGCTGTTTATCTGGTGATGCATGCCAGGATGAGCCTCTGTGAGGTGAAGTGGCTGTTCCAGGGCTGCTCCTGCTTCGTTCATAGCCAGATACTTTTTCCTGTAAACCAAGGCTCAGAATGTGTTGTAGTGTTGGATAAACTTGATAAGAGCAGAACGCATATTTGGTTGTACTTGAAGAAAAAACTAAATTCTTGCTTCTTACACTCTGGCGGTGTTCAAGAGACATTTAGGTGTTGTGTTGTGGGACATGGTTTACAGAGTACTCTTGGTGATAGGTGGACAGTTGGACTGGATGATCTTTTCCTTTTCCTTTGATCTTTGCCTTTTCCAACCATGGTGATTCTATGATTCCATGATCAAAGTAAAACCAACAAACAAAAACCCTAAAATACAAACAAACAAACAATCAAAAGCAAAAAAAGCACCCCAAACCATCATCATCTTTTCCCAAAATAGCAAGGTGCCATGAAGAATTGTCCCCTCCCATATTTTTGCCTGCAGATACTTTCCCATTGACTGTGGACCATGAATTTTCTATGTGATAACAGTGTGATGTTCCCTCAAGTCTTTTCTGACTTAATTTGCTGTAGTAATGTATCACACTGTAGATGTTGGCGCTCACCAAACAAGCTGATTAAAAGGAAATTCTCTCTTTTGTAAATGATGTGAATAATTTAAGCTCCAGAATTTCCTTGTTAACCATTCAATGGTTTTCTTTCATTTGCTAGTACGATCTCTGTGTACTAAAGATTTTCAGATGAAGAACTCAGGAGAAAACTATAGTAAGAGGTCAGATCAGTGTTGATAAGGCACGTTTCTGCATGGATTATTTTTTTAGCCTGGGCAGCCTTGCTTTTTTAATTGTTGTCTGAACTTTTCTTCCCCAGCCAACAAAAGGCTTCCTCACGTGAGGAATAGCAACAGTTCTCCTGCTCATCTTCTGCCTTAATTATCTCATTCCCTTGTACTGAAAAGTAAATGTATTAAGAAAAACTCTTTGGGGAATGTTAGCTTTGCATATACTGTGATTTTCATTACCCTAGTTATCCTTCTGATCCTGATGATGATTCAGGAGAAAACACGGGAACAGAAGTTGATACTGAGTGGTTAAATTATGACTTGAACTGGGTATTTTATAAGGGCAGATAGAAATTAAGTGTCGTGTGCACTGCTTGCTTATCTGTGTCTTTGCCATTGAGAATTTTCAGATCAAGCTCTTAGCAGGATGAGATTGTGGGGAACAGTCATGCAATGAAGCTGTGGTCACACGTGACGTGTTCACATGCCTTTTACACATCTGTCTTTTAGAATCTAGAATTCTTAGAGTTGGAAGGAACCTGTGAAGGTCAACTAGTCCAACTCCTCTGCAATGAACAGGGACGTGCCCAGCTAGTTCAGGTTGCCAAGGCCTGATCCAGTCTCTCCTTGAAAGTCTCCAGGGATGGGGCATCCACTGCGCATCTCTGGGCAGCCTGTTCTAGTGCCTCACCACCCTTCTTCAGATACCACAAGTGTAGGAGGGAGGCCTTTCTTTGTTTTATTTATAGAAAAGTCTTGTTTCACAGCTGTTGATCACAATGATAAAGAATGAAGTACTCAGTACTTTGGTGTTTTTGTATTCAGAGGGAGTAAGCAGGAAGCTGTGTAGTAGAATTTGGTCTTACCTTTTACAACCTTACCAAAGGCAGTTAAATGTCCCCTTCAGATGCTGCTTTAAAACAATTTTTTTGTGTTCTTTTCACCTCTTCTGAAAGGAAACAACTGTACTGCCAGAAAGCCTTTGTGTTGGTAGATGCACAATGAGACTTGACCTCAGCAACAGTTCAGTGTGTGATAAAGGTGACTTTCAACACCATTCCTGTAACTTTTCCTGGCTAGATCATTGCTAAACAGAACCTTTGATAGGAAACCCTGAAGAACTTCACAGCTGTGAGAAACAGGAAAAAAGCAACTGATAGTACAGTGTAAAGAACTGGAGTTTGAAATATAAATGGATCATTTATTTTGACAGTAGCTATATGTATGCAAATGTTTGGAATCCTCCTGTTCCGTGCATAAAAGTGAAGCCTGGTAACTTCACAGCAATAGCTTTTTTATGGGAAGTTTTATGAAAATGTTGCAGTCCATTGTTACGCCTAAATCAGTTCTGTGACACGGGATGAAGTACTGCAGGTTATTTGTCAAATAGAGAATACCTAGACCTTGGCAACTAGCTGACTGTTACAACCTTAAATATAAACTTGAATGCTGGGGTTGCCAGGCTGCTGTATGTACTATTGCTAGCATTTTGGATGCTCAGCAAGCTAACTAAGCTCCTGTGGTAGGTAGTTTATCTTTTTTCTTACTGTACATTGCTGTGAATAGATGATACATGTTTGAAAGTTCATGTACATTTGAGAGCTCCTCTCTCTTCTAAGCACTGCCAAAACCTGAAAAAGCACAGATCTGATCTCTGTGCTTTCTTGCAAAGTACTCATTCCCCTTGAATGAACTTGAGTCAACTCATCTGATCCAGGCCCTGGGTCATCTGAGTGGGATTGGTACCCACATGCCTGAAACAGAACAGCTAAGTAACAAAATAATTTGTGTAGCTACTTCTGTGTCTGACGATCTCCTTTCAGAAATGCTTCTCACCAGCTGCAAGGCCAGCCACCTGGCAGCAGCTACCAGTATATTTCCTTGCTTTCATTTGAGTATTAAGATGTACTCCAATAAACCAAAATTTTAAGAGCACTTTGTGCAGGTTGTTATCAAATAATTGAATTTGTAATTTTGTAGTTTACTGAACTCTGTAAGTACACTGGTCTCGGTGATGTGTCCCAAGGGGTGCTTTTATTACATATTGAATAGCAATCTAAGTGCTCTACTCAGCCACCTTAATGAGTGGGCCGAGCATGCAGAATGAAGCTGTTACTGACAACAGGCTCTGTTCAGATTTGGTTAGAGCAGTAAATAAAAGGTACATAATTTGCATAAGCTTGTTAAATGCTATTCTCGAGAGGAACAGCAATAACTTTGGATGCTGTTTTTGGTGCTGACAGCTGATCCATTTACAGATTAGATATTGTGAAGGGTTACAGTGAAAGGATAAAGGTTCCTGTCTGGTACACAGGAATTCCAGGAAAATGCAGGAAGTGTTGAGTTATCCAGTGAGGAATAAGTGCCCAGTCTAAACAAATCATCAGGGTTGAACAGAAAAAAGCAATTTGTCCTGGTACTGTAGTTTGAAAATTAAGGTGATTTCAAATAGTTTTAATCTCTTGCATAAAGTGATTCAGTTAGCTCAGCATAAATTGCATAGGGTATCTATTTTAATATAAGTTCACATCTTTGCTTTTCTGCCTCAAATAAACCCAAATGAGTCCCAGTGAAATTGGCTCTGTTATTTGCACTGGTTTGGTTAAACGTTTCACAGCAAACCTCTATTTGAACCACTCAGCTTTCTGTGACCAAAAGGCCCTTGTGATTTATGGCGTTTCTTGAAGTGGCTGATTGAAAAAGTTCAATATATCAGTCTTGTTAAATAGGAAGTTTCCATATGACATCTTTTATAAAAGAAAAAAAGGTGACTTTTAGATTAACTTGATTTGAAAAAGTCAATGGAAAATGTCACACCAAAGACAAAAGTAAACTTTCCTCTGAGTCTTTATATCATTCCAGTTTCTCATTCAGGTGTCCTCTGTATGAGGCGTCCTCTTCTGTTACCTTTCTGTTCAAGAAGATGACACAGTGGCAGTGCCATTGAAAATCTATGTTTCGGCATTGTATGCCACTGCCTCCCCAAAATAAAAGAGGTTTGCTGCTTATCTTAGTTATGAGATAAGCTTAGTTATATTCCCACCTTCATTCAGAGGTGGGAAGTTCATATTGCTTGAATCTTGTGTTAACATGATCAGAGCAGAGCTTGATTGTTTACTTAAGAGGTCTCCAGCAGATGTTTGTAGTTTTGTTGTATTTTAATAAAAATGCATAGAAGATTTTTCAGTACAGGGAGTCTTGAAAAATGTTGATGGGTGTGGAAAAATAAGCTCTAGAAACAAGAGATTTGCACTGTTTTATAAACCTTCATTATTCTAAGAAAATATTTGTCATAGCTTAAAAAGCAGATTTTAATTTGCAGAATAGCCAAACTTTATTCTAAATCAACATTGGATTGTGTTCTTATGGCTTGAAGTTGTGATTTTATTAATACTGTGTAATTAGAACGACAAGTGGAAAATTAGGACTCAGCATTTGGGAATAGTTTTGGTGATGTATTCCAGGATGTATTTTGTGTGCTTATCCACCCTGCAAGTGTGCACAACTTCTTAGGCTTTCAGCTGTATACTGGAACTGAAATTAACGAAGGCCTGCTGTACAGATGCTGCAGGAAAGCCAGCATCAGGTGCTGAGCTTGTGATAATGATTCAAGCTCTCATTTCCTGTGGTCTCCAAACACTTTGAATTGTTTCTGTGTCACAGGAATGTTATAACAGGTGTAGGTTGTATTTATTCAATGCTGTCTGATTTGAAAATGCAGTGCTGTGTGCTCTGGGTTAACATCTGATCATTGCTGTGGCAGTTTTTAGCTGTGTGCCTTGGTTTGTGTGGAAACGCTTGTAGTGTTGCCCCTGTGATTGTGTGTCTGATAGAAGTAACCAAGGAAGCCTGACACACAGGCTAGCCTAATCTTCCATTTCCTTTGTTGTAGCACTGCAAGGAATAGGCCACTTTTGCTGCTGATTTCAGAATTGTACTGCCGTACACTCTAGGATTATGATGGTGCTGTTTTCTTCTTGACTTTATGTTCAGTTTTAGGGAGAAATTGGTGCAGACAAAGTGCATGCTGGTGTAGGTGCCTGTGCAGATGCTGGGGTTAAGATTGAGTTTAGAAGTTAGGGACCAGTGTTTTGCATCTTCAGGTTGCTATGCATTTCCCTCATATAGCTTGGAGTCTTTGGACTCCCTCAGATTGCACGGACTTCAGCACCAAGCCAGAATGCATGTCTTCTTGTGCCGTATAGGACACACAGCTTCCTAGTGTCATACACAGCTCTGTTAGAAGGGCAGGAAAACCTGAACTACTTGCAGTCAAACCTGAAATTAGTTTTGCTGTAAGAGTGGTTTGTTGTTATAAATAGGAAACCTAAGCCACTTATATCAGTATAAAATAAGTATATGCATTGTAAAAGTGAAAGGATTTTTTCCTCATGTAAGAGCAGATGCATAGCTCGGGTGCTTTACTCTTCAGTCTAGCTGGATACTTTGTGTTTTGCTTTCTTAGAAACAGCAACAGAAAGCCTCACTTCTTATTCTAAATCCTTGCAGTGATTGTGCTTTCAACGTAAGATCAGCATGGAGCATTGGGTTCTGTGCTGAAGTGTAAAAGCTGTCTCGCATGTGGAGTCCAACTACGTGTCCGATTGCAGCTTGAATTTCCCTGTAGCTAAGGTTTTATTCCTTCTGCACGGGTGCTTTTCGGGTCACCCAGTGACTGTGTGCAGACTTCTATTTTCTGACTGACTGTATTACGTTTTATATAGACAAGATATAAATTCAAGAGTAGGAGTTTGATGAAGGCACACTGCACCCATACAAAACTCATAAGGAGTTTTAATAATCTGAAACAGTCTTCACTTATTGTGTTAGGAAAAGCAACATATTTAAGTGCCTGATCCGTGGAATATTTGGAGGTTTTGGTCCATCAATACTTTACTTTCTTGAGAATCATTCACCATGCCAGAAACCTCCTTGACAGGGTTTTGGAAATGGCATGTCCTAACAGAATTTGTTTAATTCTAAAATAACCATTATGAACCTTTGTGGTAGGGTAGCCCTGTAACACAGATGTCTCTCTTTCAGGTATGAATAAATTCTCTCTCTGGTGTATTGCCTTTGTTTCTCCAAAATCCTCTGATCCTGTTTTATTCAGTGCCTGCTATTAGTGAGTTCAGCAGGCCTAATTCTTGTGCCCAGGATGAATTTTATGATGAGCCATGTGCTTATAGATTGGTTTCTCAGGAGCTAATGTTGCAGTTGGAGGATGACTCTTTGTAAGTAGGTTGCAGGGCTTTTTTGGTGTGCAAAATGAGTGTAGCTAGTAAATACTGCTTCCTGCTGTCAGTGTTTTCTGGCCCTTAAATGATCATTTCCACCAAAATATAGATCAGTGTGTTAACGTTTTCTCCCTTATGTGACAGCATGTAGGCAGGTTGTGTTTTTCAGAAGACTGTACACCAAGCTGGCATGATGAGAGAGGACATATGAACTGGCAAGGCACTTAACATCTGTGAGATCTGGTGTTTTTTCTTTTGTTTCTTGGAAGTGGAAGTGTAGAATTATCCAAGTCTGTGGCAGCAGAAGCAAGCAGTGGGAGTGGATCTACTATATCAATTTATATTTAGGGGTGCAGAAATCAGATGACTATGTGCATAGTGGGAGTGGATCTACTATATCAATTTATATTTAGGAGTGCAGAAATCAGGTGACTATGTGCATACCTATTCCTGCAAGTATGTAGGCATGTACTTTTGGTAGACACTTTTGTTTGGTAGGTGATAAGGTCAGTTTCCTCTGACCCAGTATAGTCCCAGTAGTGATTAAGGCAGACATAGAGGTTAGAAAGATGTCCCAGTATTAATGATTAACGGTGTGCTCTTGCTGATGTCTTTACTGCATTGAAACGAGACATGACCCTTATTGACTTCAGCTCAGCACTGTAATCAGGTGGATTGTCTTTGTCTGGAAGAAGGCTCAGTGCCAAATGCTTGAACAGGCTTTGGGTGACCTTTTCTTGACTTCCTACTCCCATTAGTCCTTGCCTTATGGGATTCCTTCAAAGAGTGGAACATGGTGACTTCTAAACATTTTACAAGGTTGGAGATTTTTCATGGCATGTTTATGCAGTTTGTAATGCAGTCCTTATTTTTTAGTCTCAAGATGTTACTATAATGTGACTTCTGATTTGAAGGAGACAAGGGCTTAGAATTGTTCACTATAATTTGCTTATGAAAGCTTTAAATATTAAAATATGAATACCCAGAAGTCCTATTAGGTGTTTAGATTCTTTGCTTCCATTGCTTCCATAAAAAATGGTAAGCTTTTGAAACAGGCAACTGGGACCGGGAGAAATGGTTTCACAGCTTACCCAGCCGTAATCAGGACATCTGAAAGTTGGTGTTCCAAGTTACAGTTGACCTTGAACAATTTGTACAGGTGTACTTGATGGAATTTAATTTCCTATACCAAGGTGAGATGTTATTTCTTCAATTGTGCATGAGGCCTTCCATGTGTGGAGCTGCCGCTGCTCAGCGGTACCAGACAAGTGGGATCTCCTGTGGGGTTCTGGGAGCTAAGCACAGCGTGCCTCAGAGCTGTTTGTCAGTTGTGGTGTGGACAGAACTGGGAAACTGTAAAACCAGCACCTCCAGACTGCGACTCACTTGTGCTATTAAGAATTAGAAGAACTTCTCTAACGCTGAAATCTGCCTCAGCTTTTACAGTGAAGATGAGGCAGAAAATGTCACTTCTCTGTTCTTTCTTAAAGTATAGGTGTATCACTGGAGCGAAAGGGAAAATTAAATCTCTCTCAATGGACAGAAATTTGAAATGTTATTAGATATCTGATGCAATTTATAGAGTAGCAGAGTTTGAATTTAATAGTTCTGCAGTTTAAATTTACTGTCCAAAAATGTATATATTTGATATCCAGCAAGAAGACAAGACAGTCCTAGTATCAGATCTATGCTGGAACAATTTTGGGTTTGTCAAGTCTGTATGTGCTTATCTCTCTTGTTGTACGTAACTATTATTTCTGCTTCGCAAGGTCACCGAGTCTCATATGCCACCAGGATATTTGTCACTATGGAATCCTTCAAACTGTTCTTCTTTGTCTCAATTAGTTTAAGTCCTTCCTTGTATTTGGTTGCAGTCTAAGGATGGAGCATTAAGTTTATGAATTGCCAGTCTTACAGTTCTTGCCTGAATTACAGGAAGTCATACTTTAATGGTTTAAAATGTCTTCTGGTGTACACCTTAAATATTTTTAGAATTGGTTTAGCCTTTTCCTTGCAGATTTTACATGTAAGACTGAATGAAGTAAATTTTGTATATATTCTCAGGATTTTATAGGCGTATCACTTGATTAACATTATGTGAAGGAATGTTGTCTACAACTTTATCATATACATAACCATTAATGCATTACATACTCATCTCTTCAGTCCATGTAACGTACAGGACTTGCTTGTGGTTGCTGTGCCCTGAAGCTGTGTAGTACTTCTGATTGTTTCTCTGTTTTATATCTCTTACAAAGAGTTTGTATTTCTGAGGCAAGCAGGTTAGAGCTGATGTGGTCATCAGAACGCAGGGCGTATATGGCAGTTGTTTGGTGTTCCATTTTGTTCTTGGTTTGTTTACCTTTACGATTGCGCTGAAGTGGTTACCTAGCGTATGAAAAATTAGGCATGGTGATTTGAAGGCTTTTTCACCTCATTATTTACACTTGCTTCAAAATTTATTAGGAGTGTATAGAACTGAAGTCTGCAGGATCCCAGTACCAACTTCCTGGCATTGTGAGAAGCACTGTTCAAATCTTCACCTCTTTCTGTAATTTCGCTCTTTATTGACAGATAAGGGATCTTCCCTCTTCTCCTGCAGTATTTCCTCCTTGTCTCCAGGATGAGGCCCTCCCTGTTCCTTTGCCTCAGAAAATATCATTATTGTAGCTTTTATGCAAAAGAAGTTAATTAGAATTCTGAAAATAGGAACACCGTGATGGCTTTGCCTGGCTGTTTTGTTTTTATCTTTATTTATTTATTTTTTGTTTATGCTGTGATTGCTGCCAGTGGAAGTCTGTTGGTTCTCTAGTGCACTAATGTGACACTTAATGCAACTTCAGTGCACCATGTTTCTGCTCTTAACATTGTTCTGTCCTATTGGACCTTATGATTACACCCTTCATTTTTTCTCTAGCCTTTCACCTTCACAAGCTTTCCCATTCTCTCACACACATACACCTGCGCAAACCCAGATACACAGACAAAGAAGTCACAGTAGAAACAGCCAAGTGAATGCAGTGAGATTTTTCTGGAGTACACTGATGTCTTTGCAAAACTAAGCGGAATTTCAGAAGATACATATTTGGATTAATACTTTTTTTTTCAGGTGGCTTTTATTTTCAGAGCTTGCTGTTTGTCTTCTGTGCTTCTTATTTAATGTATCATGTAACTTTTGTTTGCTGAAATTGGTGTTTCTGCCTTATGAGTACATTATTTTTCAGAAATATTTAGTGTTGAAGTAAAGCCTTATTGAGATTTCAATTTATTTAGGAAATATGTCTCTAGAGACTCAGAAGAAACAGTGCTACTGTGTTTGAGCTGTAGTGTTTGTGAAGTATTGCTTTAAAAAGAAATTACATAGAAAGAGAATAGTAGAATATTCAATTTGCAATCAGAATAAAAGTTGCATTATGGGTATAATTTCAAAGACATGTAAGGTATTAGAGTAAACAGCTCTGCTATCACTAGTTTCCTTTAATGATGCACAGGCAAAGTCAGTAATGGGTTTTTAAAATAAGGCTTGCTTCAGTTAGAGGTTAACATCTGCATTTGAACAAAAAGACCAGTATAAAAGCTTGACACATGCAGTACCTTTTTTAATTGCATATTAAAACAATCTACTAGATACGTTCTTTCAGATTTGTTGCTCACTTTCATCTTCTCTTAGCCATGTATTTCACTAATTTAGAGTGATATTGTAGCAGAACACTTTGGTAATAGCTCAGCAATAACACTGTGTCTCATCTGAGCTGGAAGGTTCTGTGTTTGGTGCTGTGTTTTTATACATAATACAGCATCTAGGACATAACTGATGAGGACTCGCAAATTGTAAAGGAGAAGGTTGGAACACAGAAGAGATGATCTGCCTCACAGGAGTAATTACTGAAGAATTACATGAATGCAGACCTGAGATGCTCACCCAGTGGCACAGTAAATGAGAATTTCCTTCGCAGTCTACAACTACTGACAAATGGCATTGAAGAAACTGGACAAGAAACACTTAATGTAATCACAGCACTGGCAATGGAGAGCTGGCCCAATAAAAATAAATGCCTTCTATTTCACTGTGCATTTCATTACTATAGGAATGGAAATTTTTATATCTTGTAAGAACAGTGGGAATCCTTTGCCCATGGGTATCTTGGGCTGTGTGCAGTAAAATTTTAGCGAAGCATTTCAGCTCCAGAATACATGTAAATTGGTGGTTCCTCAGTTTTAGTCTGTAGACCATCAGTAATCTTTGAGGTTTACTGAAGGAGGCAAGCTGGGTAGAGTTAAAAAAAAAAAAAAAAGCTAAGAGGCAAGGTAATAAAAATAAGTGTAATTATCTTGATTCTTGTAGTCTGTGTTGTAGAAGAGGAAATGCTAACACACAAGTCTTGCACTGAAGAACAGGGGAACATTACAAGTATGTTTTCTTTATTAAGTAATTAACTAAAAATATAACGCATGATCTGTGGATGTTAATAATATGCATTTTAAATAATCCACATACATTTCCAAATAAATTCAGTTTACAATTTATCGTAGATCAGAAAATCTTTAGGCAGTATCTGGGACTTCATTGCATTAGGCATTTAACGTACCGTATGTATGCTGTGGCAGTTTCAGTTTAAGACAAGAAAGCAAGTGGAAATAAGACAGACAGTGAAACACAAGATAATGGAGACAGTTACAACTATTGCAGTAAGCTGTAGTTGAGGCATATTGTCTGCCCAGCGCCAGAAATAAATTTTTTTTGTAGTGCTCTATTTTCTCATTCTGTAGCTCTGCAAGCGTGTGTATAACTATATACCCAGGCAGAGTTGGTAGGTAAAGCCTGTTAGGGCAACAGAGTTCTTCCTGAAACCTCAGCTGTGTCCAGCATGCATGCATGTGCCTGAGGTGTGCTGCCTGGGCCTACGTTTGGTGGGAGGGTGTTACTGAATGTTATCTAAAGTAATAATCCAAGTAATACTTGTTCCTCTCTTGGAGCAGAGTATTTTTCAGTGCTGCATTGCTGTCTTGACCAGATTTGATATTTTTAAGATTTGTGCTGACAGACTTAGCTAACAGTAGTCATTATCCATGCAGTGCAAAAGTGCTAGGGACATGGAGGGGGAGAGTACTTGTGTCTCACGTATGGCATTCTCAAGTTTTCTTAGATTAGAGACTTCAGATGAATTTTTAAAAGGACCCACAGTGCTTTGCTTCCATGTAAGTAGTTGGGACAGGTAAATGTCCCTCTTCCCTTAAAATGCACTTTACATCTGGTGCAGGAAGCTGCTGACCAGTTTGATACTGGGCTTAGGACTGAGTTGACCATGCTGACTGATAGAATTGCGAGATCGAGCACAGCTGGATGCGTAGCAGAATGCTGACAATCCACTACAGTCAACTGATCACTAACGTGATTTGGGAGGACTAACGAAGCTAATTTTGCATGGAGAGAATGAAGAGAAACGTGAATGCTTCAGCATAAAATATGGCTTGATACAGCTGTTACCTTACCTAGAGATTTCGATGACTTTTTGGGCACACAAGTAATAAGTTGTACAGTTGCGATGCTTTAACAAGGCTAAATGGAAAGGAAATGTGATCGTTTCTTGAATTCTTTCAGGTCTTTCTGCGGTGACCTGTCCTGGATCATCTGGTGATAGTAGGGCAGGCCCTTGCATTGCTTGCAGAGGTAGGAAGAGATCTGATCAGCATTTCTGTGTCATCCACAGCCATTGCTACAGATGAAGCTGTAACTGCTGTTACAAGTTTCTTGCTTATGGGAAGTAATTTTGCTGATGCAGGGTGCTCTGCTGTGCCCAGCAAAGCCTATCTGTGGTCATGGTTGGTGGTTGAGGACTGTGACAGGAGCCCCATGGAGGTTTGGTGACATGGCCACTCTGACTGCAGCAGTGCCTCAGAACTCTAGGGACTGCTGTTTCCCCATGGGAAATGACCTTGTGGTCTTTGCAACAAAGTTGACTGATGCTTTTTTTTTTTTTTTCTTTAATCAGGAAAATGTATTATGCTTTTTGTTGCTTGTTTGTGAACATGGAGGTATGCAATGTGTCCTCAGTGTATTTGTCTTTAAGGTGTAGCTGGCATGCTGGAAACAGCTGAAAATTATGTAATGTGTCAGAAATCCCAGAGGGTGGCAATAAATATGTACCAGCATTTGTTTCTGGCAGCTTAATCTAACTTGTGTCTTCTAGGCTTTTGTATGTCAGGCAGTCCTATGAATCTTTCATGTGGGGAACTTTAGCCTGAAACAGAATTTCTCAACAAGAATCGAGTTGTGTATAATGATGTTGTGCCCTCTGATAAGGGCAAGCTCAGAGTTAAGTAGTGGTAGTCTGAAAAGTGGTTCTGGAAAGAGGAAAAATAGCAAGGGATCAAAATAATTGTGTGGAAAAAACTGGTACTGATAGCTTTTGCCACTTTAACTACACGAGCACTGCAGTCCGGGGGCACACCACATTGCTGGGGGCTACTGGAGCAGAGCACAGTTAAAGGCTTGTTGGGATGGATAAAGGCTTCTAGGGAAGTGAGTATTCAGTAAAGAGCCAGAGCATTTCCTGTGAAAATCACCCAAACACGCGTTGGATGGTTGGGTAGTGAGGACAGGAAGGATACTCACAAGCTCACATTTCCTTCAAGTAGGCCAGACCTCTAAGATCACTCCTGAATGTGGAGCATGAGGGAGTACTTCTCCAGGGGTTGATTCAAAGCCTGTGTACGTTCAGCTCAGGATCATTTCTCTTGGTCTGCAGAGGCAGACAATAGAGATTAGTTTTTCTTTGCTTTGTTGTGTGTTTCTCTGCCCTTCCAGTTCACTTTGTATCCACTGTGTTTGAGAGTCCATCTTCTTTGTTGCTTCAGGTAGAGAGGTGTTAAATCCTGTGCTCTGTTGAATGCCTGCTCCTTGCTCAGTAGAGTATTCAGGAGTAAGTGTAAATGGATCACTGCATTACAAATTGTACCTATACCGTCCAAGTTAAAATGGCTCCTGTACAGCAGAAAAATAACATGTCAAACAGCAACTGACTGCTGTGTGTGTTAGGGTGAAGTGGCTAACCCACAAACAAAACAATTTGCTGCATAGTTGCTAAAACTCTGCCAGAGTAAGTCTTTAGCCAAAAAAAGCTTGCTGAATCATTGTCCTTTTAAATGTGGAAGTGGCATAATGATTGCAGGTTTTTTTATATGATCTGATCTGAAGTTCCACATTAATGTTTTTGATTATAGTAACATATCCAGCAGTACTCCCAACTATTGTTTAGATACCTGCTGCTCTGTAAATTGCTAACCACTCTGTATTTAAGTCCTGAGTTATGTCAGTAAGAATTGCTGATGGCTAAATGTGCAGTATGTCCTGAAGTTAGAACATGGTAATGATGAAAATTTTGTGTATTCTAAAACAATTTTTTTTCAGTGCACCTTTGAAACAAAAGCATCTTTCTTAGAACCATTTTATCGCTCTCTATGGTTTCCCTTTGTTTCTTATCTTTCTAGAAGTGTAGTGATGTTCCAGACAGGATTTTCAGAAGTTGTGAGAGGAATGAAATCTTACGTCTGATTCCCTTTAAAATTAAATTCATTTCTCAGACAATCCGTGCTCAGTCCAACACCTACAATTCTGTGATTCCAGAAACTATCAGTAGGGTGAGTTGGGCTGTGATTCCAGTCAGGAGCATGGCAACTCGAGGTACTACAATCTTGAAAATCTTATACTAGAAAACAAACCTACAGTGACTCCTTTTGAAAATCCAAGCATTGCTGTTCTGCAAGTGAAAGATTTACTAGTCTCAAATATCCAGAATGAAAATTTTCAGTCTATCTGAGCCACAGTCCTTGCAGATGAGTAATCCATGAAACTGTAAACAAGTGAAAATTGACTGACTGTTCATGAGAGGTATTTCTATTGTGGGAAGAGTGGCTTTATTTTCCATTTGTGTATTCGAAGTCATGTTTTTTTTTTAGGGCACATATCTGCTGCCACTTTTACCATTTTTTTTTTCCTTTCAAAAAAGAGGAGCGGTTCCTTGCCTGGTTTTCACAGTACTGTTTTTTTTTTTTTTTTTTTTTTTCAATTAGTAGTATGTTTTGTTTTCTTCGCATCCATTTTATTTTATGCAACGAGGGTGGGACTTATCGAAAGATAAATTCTACCTCAGTGGTGTAAATAAGTGAGCAGATGGATTTTAAAGTTAATCATCTATTTTGCATAAGCATATATTAAAGGTAGGTATAAAATATACTAAGAGGAGATACTTGTAGACTGGCTCTGTGTATTTCATAGTTTTGATTACTGAGCACTCAAGTCTTATCCTAGCTGAAATATTGATCTCTTTGCACTAATGGCCCGTAGCTGCCTCATTATTTTTCCCATAGCTGTACTAAATACTGAAACCTTCTGATGTTCTAAACAGCAAAGTAGATAAATAAGATAATAAATTATGGCAGTTATCTTCTGGGAACTGCTAAACAGATAGAAAATGTATTATGGTTATGTCCTTGGAAGAAAGTTGCTTGTGCAATGTAGTATGAACTTTTTATCATGCTTCTTGTCCTGTCCTGATTATTGACTACTGAATGCGCTGAACTGCTTTTTCAATTTAAAAACAAATCAGTCAAATTTCCTTGCTATAAGAAAAGTTTTGTGTTAGACAAAGCGTAAAAGACCATTGACACTAGACTGAAGTGAAAGATTACTCTTTATCTGTAATGATCTCTCATACTCTTCTTGTCTACATTAGCCTGTATTTGGATATGCTTTTTTATGGTTTTCCTCAGATAAGTTGAAAATGATAAATTAAAAAGAATCTTACCCACGTTTCTGTAAATGGCTATGGGAATAAAATCTGTTGAACACATGATAAAAAGTTACTGCATCGTAAAAAGATGTACTGTTCACGCATGGAAGCACTGTCAAAAGTGCTTATAAAAGCATTTCAGATTTTTTTTCCATCTCAGAATAAGAGTAAGTCGTAACATCTGTTCCCTTTTAAAACAAATCAAAACAGTATTTATGCAGTGATACAGAGGGATAACCTCAGTTTCTGCACATGGAGTAGACAAAAACGTTGCTTCCTTGGGTTTGCCTTCTGTTATGTATTATCTTAAATATGAAATGCTGCTACTTTTTCTCAAAGTAATATACTTTGTGGTTTTAAATTCAGAGGCATGTGCAGAAGGTCAAATTGGCTGTTCCTACAAACAAGCCTGTTTGTAACACCTACATCTGAGTACATTATCACAGTTAACATAACTTGAGAAAATACTTTCTTTGGAGGGGAGGAATTTAAATTGCTCTTTATCTCAAGAAGTTCCATCTTGGATTACTGCTTTTAATAGAACTTGATAACTAGCAGTGTGGAAAACATGGATGCCTTCCTACTCATCACTGTTTCTTTTTGAGGATCGCAAATTACAAAAAGAATTCTTCTGCCATAGAGTTTTGAGAGGATGTTTTTGCTTAATCTTCTATAATAAGGTGTGCCAGTGTGCACATACTTAAAATTTCTTTTCCTCATCGGCAGTCGATTTGATTTTCGCTCTTTTCTTAACTGTTCCTTGATGTTGGCTCTGTCCATCTACCTTTATGTTTTGGAGTTGTGCACTTTCTGAGTAAGCAGTATCTGGGGTTCTTCTGGCTGTGATCGGTGAATGGCTCTTGATATAGTGTGAAAACGTTTGTAAGTGAAATGGGAAACGTTTCTTATCATCTTAGAAATCTTGATTTTCAGTCAGATTGTTCTTAACAGAATTAATATTGTCTACCATACTTTATCCATGCATTCTCTGAAATTACTTCAGACAGTATTTTTTTTTGTAAGAGACAAGGATTTTACTGGTCTCTTACATAGCCTATCTGGAGATTTTAATGGAGAGCTCTAGTGAGACAGCAGTAGAACTAACACATTAGCCCACAGAATCTACCTTTATAGGAATAGATTTGTCAGCAATAACTTTCTTCCTAAGTTGTGATAACACACGACTAAGCATAAACCTATTTTTTCTCCTTTTCTTCACCTTATTTGTTTCAATTTTTTTTTTTAAGTCCTAGTTTTTCACTGCAGCAGTTGACTTGAATTGCAGTCGGTAAGTCTGCTTCAGCCAGGCTGGGAGGGTGGAGGCTAGGAGTAGGAAGTCATGTTGTTGTGCATCCCCACTAGATGACCTGCTCCAGACTGGTTTTCTTTTTCTTATTTTTTCCTCTTTTTTCTTTTTTTTTTCCCTTGGTTTTTCTGATGTCTCAAGCTTACTTTATCACTTTTGGCAGTGTAGGAATTTGTGTGCCCAGGAGCTTAGCAAAGACTCAAATGGGATAACTCTTTGGCAGTAGAGAAGTGCAATGAAGTCCAACTAAGAGACATCTGTCAAGAGGGGATTTTTTGACTTAGAGATATTTCTCAGAAGACCAATACATTTTTTGAATTACGAAGACGAGGAGTAAGCTTGAAATAGAGAACTCACAGCTTTTGAGGCACTACACAGAAAAATGTTTCGGGAATGGGAATGTGTTATTTAGTCTATATGGCTTAAACTGTTTCAGTCCAGCTATTGACCTACATACCAGATCAGTCCTGCAGCAGACTTCTCAACAATTCACTGTGCTTCCAGGGGAAAATCTGGGAAGATCTTTGAACAGTAAATGGTCTGGGACTACGTTCACACTGCTAATGCTACTCCTGTGTTCTATCTTACTCCTTCATGTGAGCTGGTTGCAGTGCCGGCACTGGGATGATGCTGGAGAGAGAGGTGGGGGTGACTGGTCAGTGCCATTGATATCTTCCCTTCACTGCTTTACAACGTTCTTTGCTAGGTCATTGATACATTTGCATCATCTGGTTTGTAAAGCTTTGTTTTTAAATGGTTTTCAGTTAGCATGAGAGAGGTCTGAGCTAAACCTTCTGGTGAAGAGCAAGTAAGGAAAGCGTTTACTCATGAGGTCATTCCTGTAAGATTTATTCTTCTCTCTAAATGTAAAATCCATGCATCTGAAAGCAGTTCAATTAATTTGAAAGAAAATGAGAAGAGCATGTAATGTTATATGAAGAAGAGTTTAAATTAGTGATAATGGAAATAACTGCAACAGGTAAATTATGTTCAGTCCTGAATATATAAGTGCAGTGTTCCTCTAGGAAGAAACTCAGCAAACTGTTTCAAGTATCTTCAAAATATATTTTACTGCTCACATATATTAACCAGAACATAAGAGGCTTCCCAAGCAGTGACAGTGGCAGTGCTTTGAATATCAGCTCAGAAGAGACTCTTTTGAGTGTTAGAACACAATTAATTACCTTCCATACATTTTAAGATAATTAGTACTGTGATGGACAAATTCTTGTTCCTCTTTCCAAACAACTGTTGCAATGAAAATTGAAATTCTTAAAATACTTGAAAGAATGTTTTTGCTCCAGGTGTACTCTTCATCTTTGTTCAGTCTGAGAAGCTAGAGGTGTGCACAGGCTACCCTGTGAGCTCGTGGTGCTGCCTCCTGTTGTACCATTGACAGCTGTCAGCTTTTGCTGGAAGTAATTTGCCTGATAGGTCCTTGGGCGTGCATATGCCTTCTTTCCGGCTGCTGGAACAGTGGGGGCTCACAGTCAGCCGGTGACTGAAAGTGCCTGGTTGCCTTTCTTCTGCTCTCCTGATTTGATTTGAGTTCTCCCTTTCAGTTTTAAATACTGAATGTTATGTTGCATTTTAGCATGTCTGGTGGTTTTCAGGCTTTTTGAGCAGCCTGTTGCTTGTTTTCTCAAGCTCTGGGCTTTTTTGTCTTCTCATCAGTGCACTCGGAGTAGCATGGGGACTACAGGAGTGAGCAATGAGAGTTGCTGCTCTTGGTAATTTGCCTTTCAGCACAGCTTATTGTTGTCCCTGTGGGTAACGAATCCTTCACCTTTTTATTTTTTTCCCCCTTCTTGCTGTAGTGCTACAGCAAATGTTGCTCTGAAATTAATGCTGTTTTATCTCCTTTATTGAAAGAGTCAAGATACAATTTTTGTTGTTGCTGTTGAAAGTCAATCTTTGGGATTCCTGTGTTACAGCATATTCCTTATGTCATGTTCTGTTGAAGTCATATTGAGGCCAGTAGTAGTTGGGAATAGCCTGACTGTAATATTCTTTCCTTTGCTATTTTTTTTTTTTTGAAGCATTAGCATTTCTGATTCTATACCAGTAAGAAAGATTTATTAAAAATAAATAAATAAATTACAAGTTTTATGTGCTAATTCTTCCAGAATTCCAGAATGGAGGTTTACTGGTCTTTTAATGCCCGAACTTGAAAATTTTTGTTTTGTTTCCAAGTGAGAATAGGGTTTTTGTGTCCTGGTTTCTGGAAACCAAGTTGCCTTAGCCCAGCTAGTACCACAGTGGTCTTGCTGAAAGATGAGGGGAAAGTTTTCATTTAACTTTGAGATCAGAGCAAATTTATTTTCAGTATTTACCTCTCTCACACTTCTTAGCTGCTTCACTTCTTTGATTTAATATTTTACTGCTTATACAGCAAAGTTTTGGTTTATGATTTTGTGAGCCTTCTACTTTGGGTAGTCAGTGTGTATTCTTTCTTGGTGATGGAAGTGTTCCCACTTCTCTCTATTGTTTTCCATCTGGAGTTAATTATTCTTCTGTTTCAGTTTGGACCAAAATTTCTAGGTAACGATCTAAATCCTTCTGAATGTTTTGCCTTGTGAGCCTTTATGCAGAATTAATGCAATTTTTACTCTTTATTTCCCTTTTTTTTTTTTTTTAAGGGAAATGTTTAGACATCAGTAAATTGAACATGTTTCTTGAAACCTGCATATTTTTCCAGTTTCAAGGAGGAAAGAATTTTCACCTTTTCTGCTGCTTCAGAACAGCATTAAAAATCTTAGTGCACCTCAGCATATTGGCCAACTAAATTTCAGTCAATGTATCCTGGCAACAGAAGGTGTTTTTAGATCAGTGTTTCATTTTTGTAAGTAGAAAAACTGTAAAACTGAAAATTTTTGGTGAAAAACCACAGTGGAATAATAGGAGTGAGAAGAACTGAGCAAATAGAAATATTTAAACAAAATACCACATCTCCTTGCATGCTTTCTTCTAGCAGCATCTCTTCACAAGCAAGGTACTCATGAATGAGTGGTATAAAAACTATTGAAGTTACAAGCTCATGGTACGCGTGTCTGGGACCAGCTGGCTGTGACCATATGATTTACTGAAGTTCTTGTGCCTTGTTTTTTTATATGTCAAAATAATCAGGCTTTTTTAAAGAAGTAAAACAATAGTTATTAAATATTTTTTTATGTTTGTTATTGTGATGACTTAGCCTTTAGTTGTGAATAAATTCAGTCTCTTCAGAGAATCTTTGACCAGAAAGTGATTAGAATAAACTAAATGCAGTACTCTCAGGACTCCTGCCAACAGTGACCAAGTTGCTCAGTTAGTCCCTCTTTTTTTTCCTTTCCTCTTCTGTGGTATGGAGGAATGTTTGCTCTTCTACAGCCTTTGCCAGGTGTGTGGCCCATTGGTGTGTTTGGTTCTTGGGTCTGTGGAGGGGACCCTGATGCAATTTGGAAATCGGTTGTGTGCGCTCCCTTCTTTGGAACCAAACTCAAATAAGCCTTGTCTCAAAGAGTTGCCTCTTAAGTGGCTTCAGTAGTGCTCAGCTCACGTGTAGGTCAGCTGAACGTGCTTCCTTGCTACATTCTTGGATATTCAAAGAATTGAGGTTAGAGGACTGTAATGGGAAAGGAGCGTGTACCATCTGTTTCAATCCAGAGGTGAAATACAGCTTTAAGAAGAAATGATGATTATTGCACCAATCTATTGCTGAAAAAATTGCACTGATGAAATAAACAAAAATCAATGTTGATTATTTTTCAAAATATACAAAGATATCTCTATTTACAGACATAGGCCATTAGTAATATTATGGTCTGATAATTAAATGGGCATAACTTTTGTTTTTAGCATCCACAAAAGGAGGCAGAGAAGAGCTGAGGTAAATGTATTTATGTTTGCAAAGTTTAAGTTTTTGTCACTTTATGATCGCAGATCAGGGTAATTTTGTGGTGTTAAGAAGCTGCTGCTGTGTTCCTGCTGCCACACATAATGGCTTTGGAGGGAGGAGGGGTTCCTTCTGCTAGTCACAGGTGGTAAGATGTATTCAGCCTTAAAGAAAAACAGCATGAAATCTTAATCTTCTTGTCTCACCTTTTGACCTAAGATTCATGTGTATTTTTAAGCCATCATTTTAATGATGTTACAGCATATATTTAAACCTTAATTGTCTTAGTGCAAATGTCATTTCTAGAAGATATTTTTCTTACTACTACACAGTATGGTAGCATAAAAAACTGGATGTTTATCCTTTAACTAAAAGTCAATTTTTCTCTGTTTAGTTAATTAAATGTTATCTCAGCATTGTGTTCTTGCTGTAGCCTTTGGTGTTCACATCTCTCTGAATATTTGAGTTTGACTCTTTCTCTAAGTTACTAGTTGCAGCCTGGAAGGGAAGGAGCTATTCTGGTTCTTTTGGAGACTGAAAAACTACAAATGGAAGGAAGCAGAGCATTTTCAGTATACCTGGAGGACTTAATTTTTCTGTTAGTCTTAAAACAAGGCAGAACTCCTCTCCCCTTTCTACTTGTGTTTCCTTTTGCCTCCATTTTGAATGGGAGGGCTTGCTCCATGTCAGATTATTAAGGGGGATGATGAGCAGGTAGGATTTTCCAGTTGCTTGAAAGTGAGGAATGATGTCAGCATTGTAATTGCTGGAGGTCTGAATTGGAACAAGTGCAGAGCAAGTTAAGGTTTTTCTAGCTCCTTAACTGCATGTTGTTTTGTGCATTTGGGGATGTTTTTGGAAAGGAACGGATGATGACAAAGCTGGAAGAAGTAGTTTTTAATTTAGTTTGATATAGAAGACATGTTTATACTCTTATTTCTGATTTGCCATTTTTTTGGTTGGAAGTAGTGTATTTGTGATGCCCTCTTTGTGCTTACCTAAAAAAGAAGGTCTGGAATAGGGACTGTCGGTAGCAGTCATTTAAATCACATTATTTGGATGTTAATTGATATGTGAGAAACTTCACTTACTAAGCTGCAGTCTCTAGCTTAGGGTAACTGCAAGTGATTCGACTACTCAATGTTTTTCTTGTCTGTAGGAGTGGAGGAGAATTTGGTGGCTACTGTGCTTGATAGATTTTATCTCAGAGGAAAGTCATTTTCTAATGATGCAGCACTTTGTAATGACTTAAGAAAGGGTAGAATGAAAACATTTTATGTCTTGATTTGGCATTGGAATTAATAGTATTGTTAATTATTATTGTGTCCCTCTTTCTTATTATCAACCTGAGATAGTCTTTCGCTTACTAGCTGTTAGAAAATCTTAGCACCTATAAGTTTCTTTCAAGTGTATATTTCTATCTGTGTGTTAATGTTATATCTGTTTATTACAAAATGTGTTAATGTGTTTGATTTTGAGCTACAGACTTTTGGAGTATGTTGTTAATTTGGTCAGGGATTCTGTTATTGGCTTTTTTTTTTTTTCCAAGAAATATGCAGTTCAGTGTTCCATTTTTCTTTTGAAGTCATTTCATAGTGTTAAGTGTAAAAGTATAGCATTAAGTCATTTTATTGTGTTAACACTTCAGAAAGGGAAGGCATTGCTGCTTATGCTTTGCTTATAGATACTGGAGATTTTCAGACTAATGCAACAGCAGTTCTGTGAGCCTGGACATAAAATAAAGATATCTTCCAGTGTGTGATCTGACTACTACAACTTAACAAATATCTTAGTGATTTTGTCCATATTAACTCATGTAATGACAAACTTGGTGCTTTTATTTTTGCCTCATTTTGTGTATAAAGTAGTTAGATTTTGTAAAATGAAGTGCAGTGACTCTGCAGATCTGTGTCAAAAACTGTAGTCACATAACTAGAATTATATGCAAAATTACATAACCCATAGTAATCAAATGGAAGGGTTGTTCTGAGAAGTGGGAGCTGTGTTTAGCTTTTATTAAAACTCCCAATTTTAAGTTTAGATATCAGTGACTGAAATGAATGGGTGCATACCATGTGGAATATGAATTCATCTATATAAAAAGCATAAGATTTCAGCAGAAAACAATTTTAAACTCCGATTGTTTTAAAAAATAGTCTACAGAAATACTCCTTGTGCTGTCAGTTAGAAAGAAAAGTAAGATTTATCACCGAAGAACTGTTTAACAGACCTTTTTATTGCACTTGGTTTGTGTCTGTGGTTAGAGAGAAATACTATGTGTAGATACATGCAGTGGTTCCTTTTTCTCCTTTCCTCTGTTGTTGTCGATATATGAGTAAAAATCATATCATAAATGCCTTTCTTTATTTTTTTCCCCCTTGAAATACACTTGAAATGGTATACTAAGTATCTGTCTAAATATAAAACCCAAGCTCATCGTGGAAATGTTTTGCAGAAAATTGCAGCTTTAGCAAGTTGGCAAGTCTTTTGTTCCTTACTTTTACATTCAGTATGTTAGATACTGAGATTTTAATCTTAGTTTAGCTCTGCAACTTCCATGGTGCAATTTAATTTGTTTTATTGGAAATAACAGTATGTCGTTAAAATATATAGTGTAACCTACGTCTTAAATCCAGTGGCATAGAAACTAATGATACTCAAATTCAGATACAATCTTTTGTCTTTTGGGTAGCAGTCTGGTCACATCCTCGTATTCACAACTGTTGTGATAAGGACTCTGCTCAGTTCTGGGGCTGGATGCATTGCAAGCTTGTCTGTACAGTTTGGCTTCCTGTTTTGATGATTAAAACTAGCTCCTTTTCCTAGGGGCATCTGCACGGGCATGCCCTGGAACAGAGGGGCAGTTTGTGGGAAGCACCATAGGCTGTGTAGGACAGGTCTGCGGCACACCAGCAGTTAGCATGGGGAGGGCTGGAATAGCTGTTGTTAAGAAATGTGCCTCCAACTGAGGCAGCGATTCCTGCTACAAAGACACTGAGGGAAAGCAGTGTCCATTCCTTCGCTTGTAGTCATGCTGCATCCTCAGCCCCCAACTCTCTGTTTCTCTGATCCTTTGCACTCAGTGGGAAGATGGATGGCTGGTTGGGTCAAATTGTATTTTTAAGTGGAAACTTTAAAAAAAAAAATCTTCAGGTAATGTGGACTAGGATTAAAAGTCTGGTTGTTTTGGTTCTCTTGATATTGTCCTCCTTTCATAACTGTGTGAGAAGGATGAAGTTTGTGTCAGGCCGCTGCTTTGGTGGTTCAACATCTGTCCTTAGGAGTGAAACTTTGCATGTCCTCTAACTTTATCTCCATTGTAGGTAATCAAAATCTTCCACTCTGAACTCAGTAAATTTATAGATTTGAAAGGTAATGGTTCTGGCTGGATGTCAACCGTGAGATCAGGCCCAGTCAGTATAGGTTCATGAATGGTAGATTCTGTTTGAAAAACCCGATTTCATTTTATGACAAGGTAACCTGCTTAGTGGATTAAGGTAAGGCTGTCGATGTGTCTTCCTGGACTTCAGTAAAGCCTTTGACACTGGCCTCCACAACGTCCTCATGGAGAAGCTGCTGCCCATGGTTTGGATAGGCATATGCTGTGCAGGGTGAAACGCTGCCTGGATGGCCAGGCCCAAAGAGTTGTGGTCAATGGAGTTAAATCTGGTTGGTGACCAGTCAGGAGTGGTGTCCCCCAGGGCTCTGTACTAGGGCCGCTCCTATTGAACTTCTAAATCAGTGATGAGGGGATTGAATGCATCATCAGTAAGCTTGTGGATGACACCAAGTTTGGAGGCAGTGCTGATTTGTCAGAATGGGTAGTAAGGCACCACAGAGGGACCTGGATATACTGGATCAATGGACCAAGACTAACTGGATGACTTTCAGCAGGGACAAGTGCCAAATTCTGCATTTTGGTTGCAACAACCCCAGGCAACCCTACAGGCTTGGGGAGGAGAGGCTGGAAAGCTGCCTGATGGAAAGGGACCTTGGTGTGCTGATGGACAGTGGGCTGAATATGAGCCAGCAGTGTGCCCAGGTGGCCAAGAAGGCCAACGGCATCCTGGGCTGTGTCAGGAATGATGTGGTGAGCAGGACGAGGGAAGTCATCTTCCTTCTGTACTTGGCACTGGTGAGTCCCCACCTCAATTACTGTGTTCAGTTTTGGGCACCTCAGTACAGAGGTAAAATGGAGCAGGTCCAAAGAAGGGCAACAAGGCTTGTGAAGGGCTTGGAGAATATGTCCTGTGAGGAGTGACTGAAGGAGCTGGGGCTGCTTAGTCTGGGAAAGAGGAGGTTGAGGGGAGACCTTATTGCTCTCTTCAAATACCTGAAAGGTGACTGCATTGAAAGTGGGGTTGGTCTCTTCTCGCTGGTGACAGTTGACAGTACTAGGGGAAGTGCCCTCAAATTTCACTAGGAATGGTTTAGGTTGAATATAAGGAAAATCTTCACAGAAAGGGTTGTTAAGCCCTGGAATAGGCTCCCCAGGGAGGTGGTTGAGTCACCATCCCTGAATGTGTTTAAAATCCATCTGGATGTGGTGCTGAGACAAAATTTAGTGGTGGGTTGTTAGGGTAGTTTTCCAGCCTGAGCAATTCTATGATTCTGTACTGAATCTGAAAAGTCTGTAATACCATTCAGGTGAAAGCACTGGATGTGTGTTCTCCACCATGCAAAAATGGAGACAGATGGTTTTTTTGACTGAGACTTGTTGACTTTTATTTGGCAAGACTGTCTTATTCCATGAAGGATGCCTTTGAGTCCAAACTCTGCAGCCCAACATGAGGATTGAAATGCTCTGTGGTAGTACAGATGCAATAATCCTTGCTCCTGTTCTGAGCAATTTCATGAAGAATGTGTGAAATGCAGTACCAAATCGATTGTGTTTCTCAGGGACTGTTGCTGTTGAATTCTGGGTAACAGTAATGTAATAATGTTGGGAGAGACTTAACAAATATCCAGGTACACAACTTTTTCTTCCTAGTGATTTCAAGTTATAAGTGTGTGTGTGTTTGGGGGAGGGGGAACCCACAAAAGAAAACTAGGAAAGCAGTAATGCATTTTATACCAAACATAACTGAAGAACTGATTCTTTTCTGCTGCTCTTTTACTCTTCCACAGTGATATAGTTCTGTCTTAACCAGCCTTTACAGCAGATACACTACACTTGCTTTCACAGCCTGGAGGAGTTGAAATAAAGTAGAAAAGATAAAATTAGAAAGAAATAAAGTGTTACACTTGATGATTTGTAACACCCTAAGCCCAAAGGCCTTGGCAAGTTTGTCTTAGTTAAGAGACTTGAAGTGCTTTTACCCTGACTTACTGAGTATTGCATACTCTGAGTCTGAACTATGGACTGTATCAGTTGCATTAGTAAGGAAAACCATTCCATGTTAGAATGGAAAGGTTCACTGTCATTCCTTTTTCTGATACACCATCATTTCAGCAAAAAGTTGTAATTGAAATATAGTAAACACCTTGAACTTGTAAGTATCTTCGTTTAGAAAACATTTTTTCATAGTCAGCTAAGCATATCAGATCCATTAAACTTGAACAAAAAAGTCTGTACTTAAAAGAAGAACTTACTGCATATTAGTTGTATTGTTCCTGATTATACATCAAAATGTTTGAATTTTCTTTCTTCTAAGAACTGGTTTTTGTTCCCAGTCATTAACTAATCCAGCAAACCATGTGAAGGCAAAATGTAGGCTTTGGACTAAAAATAATAGAAACCCTCAAACGCTGGAGCTGAGCCTACATTTTATGAGATTTTGGTAAAGTCGTGTGACTGACTTCTAATGTTACATTGTGTTTTACCTTGTTTTGTCTGTTTAATGGCGTTTTTATCACAATTTTTTTCTATATTTATGGAAGAAGACCTGAGACTAGAGGGCCTAATCTGTGTTGGTAGCAGGTGATAGCTGCTTCTGGTTTCAAAGGAAGCATATGCCAGCTGCTCTTTCTGCTGGTTACCAACTTGTGTTCAACTGCATCATTTGTTTAATATCTAACAGTAATGTAAAAATCTCTGCCCAGACCATCTATGCTCACTGTGTTTCCATTTGGCTTAATTGGACGGTATAATTCATCTTTAGAAGTAGATGTACTGAGGCATCTGCCTGGTTGATCAGGTTTTGTTGCACATTGTTTTCCGAATGAGCAGGTCAGTGTGTGGATCTGCTTTGTGCTCTCAGCTCATCTTAAAATGCTCTACCCTGTTCCCTGCTCTGCTGTTAGGAGCAAAGTCTAGATGTCAGCAGAATCCTTCTATAAACCCGTGTCTGCCGGTGTGACAGCACTTCTGCTGGTGCAGCCTGTCACCTCAGCTTTCAGCTTTCTACACACTGAGTAGTTAGAGAGGAGTCACTGCCCCTGCTGGAACCACGTTCTCTGCAACACTTGAGGTTAAACAGACAGAGGAGGTCTTTTGGCAACTGCCAGCTGCTGGTGAGGTGAACTTATTGTGAAGAAAACAGATGAAGCCACGGAGAATGAGGGATAAATGCCAACCTGCTACTTGTAAATTGTCAGGTTTCTTCTAGTATAAAAGATGAAAATGGGAGCTGAACAAAGAGAATACCTTGAACAATGCAGGAAACTAGTTGGCACTGAAAATTATGAAAATCGGAGGTCTGCCAATTGCCTACATGCTTCTTACAGTGACTGAATGAATAAGAGCCCTTCGTGATGGGGAATGGATGCTTTTACATAGCTATTCAAATGCAGGGTCACACCAGAGACCAGCACTGGCATTAGGATTTTGGGTGAGGACAGTGCAGTGGGTATAGGTGACAGGGATGAGGGAGTGGGGGGAGTGCAAGGAGGTCGTGAGCTGAGGTGGTGGATACCTTGTGCATCAGAACTGCTGCTGCCTGGAGAAACCCCTGGCTCAAACACACTCAAGGTACAGTGGTGACCATGGCACAAGCGAGATGGGGAGAGGTGAGGATTGGATGTTCTAGAAGATGATTCTGGGCACTGGGGATTTAGGTTGCAGCAGAGACTTCAGGACTGTAGGGACTCCAGAGCAATGTGGGAGATATCCTCAGGAGAGGACTGGATCTCTGCACTGTTAGTTGGTGTAAAACTGCAATCATCAGGAGAAGGAGCGCAAGGAAGCCTTGATACTGATCTGTTTTGAAGTGTGCTGAGTTCAGTAAAATAAAGAAGGTATCTTAATACACTTTTATTATGCAGTTTCTTTCTAATGCTCTTTGAATATTTTTTAATGATAATCTGTTACCTTTCAGTCTATGTGTTTCAAATTCAGCCACCAATCTTACACTGTGCATTTTATGTGCGAGGTTTGGGAATTTAATTTTGCATTTCTTCTCTCCTTCTTCCTCTTCGGAAATTTTGACCTGTCCCATGTGTTTTTGTGCTACTTTACAGCATCAAATCAAAATCACTCAAAGGTGGACAAGAGGTAGAGGTATCTGGAAGTACTAACATTGTGTGCATCCTTGATAACAATATTAATGCTCTTTAGATAGAAAATCTTTTTTTGTTGGCATACTATGTTGGTACCAGTAATACTGGCAATGCAGTAAGATTAAAAAAAAATGAAACAGAAGCAAAAGCTAATGTTGCAAGAAAATTTTGATAGTAAGAAGTGTTATTGTACCAGCTATAAAGTACATCCCTCTTTAAATTCTTGCCCTGGACAATTCTGTTGCTCTACTAATGAGCTGATGTGCGGAGACAAGGGTTTTATGCTTTTGCGGACTCTCAACAGTTTGTGTTTGTAGGATAAGCAAGGAGTGAAGGAATTGCACAGCTTTGTGGGCTGTTAAAGATGCGTGTCACTCATTAGTAGTACCTGCACAGAGCAATGAAAGTCTTGTGAAATACTGAGGACGCAGGTCTTGCTGAAGTTACTGAAGTTAATGTGAAGTTCTGCGCATATTCCAGTGGAGATATAAAATACTTGCTGCAACAGCACCTGCTTCTTCAGATGTCTGCTGTGTGTCATGTCCCTATAGATGCCCGAATAGGTACAGCTTTTGCTCCTGAGACTTCTCAGTGTAAGAGTTGTAGGCCAGCGATCTCTGCGTTCTTTGGCTCTGTGGTGTTCTGTGGCTACCATCACAGGGACGGATGTTGGAAACTCTTATGAGCTATCTATGGATCTGACTTTACTTTTGCAAAATGCCATGGAAAATAAGTTAATGTAGTTCTCCCACAGTTGAAAACTACTTTCAAAATCTCAGCACTTTTACAGCTTCCAGTCTCCCTACAGTGCAGACTAGAAGTTACGGACAGGGAGGTTTTTGTGTGACCACTTCTGCCTTTTATTGGTGCAGAAGTCACTCAAGTTGGTGTGAATTACTTTGGTCAGTTGTTGACAGGTAAGATGAAAGTGATCTGATCAGTTGTGACTAATGGATGCAGTCAGTTATACAGCATTTTTGGTATGATTAGGCTTGTGAGCTGACAACAGAAAATGGTGAATTGTGTGTCATCATTACAGAAGGGTTCATGAGATTTGGACAAGTCTGGTGTCCTGCTGTGAGTCGGCTTTAAAGCATGCTAAATCTTTAACAGAATAAATGAGTTCCTCATGAAACAAAGTATTGATAGAAAAACAGGCTTCTGAAAAAGGCTGTTAGCTGCTGTTCATTAGGCATCATTCTTGCATTCGTGCCTTTTAGCTATTACATGTTAATATGCCTAATTGCTTTTAAGAAGGTTCGAAGCATATATTTTGTGATACCTTCCTGCCCACTGAAAGAAGACTCCTAACAAGTCTTGTTTATTCTTTTACACAGAATGTATCAAACTCAAAGACGAAGAAAAAAATAACTAAAACCCAAGAAGCCAAAAAAATATTGAAGAAAAAATTTAAAGTGAACACAAGAATAGTCTTTACTGAAGATGGAGAGGTAAGATAGTTCAGAGTAACTCCATAGTGGTGGGAACTGAATTTGTGCTTTCTGTAAAGACAAAAATACCTACAGTCTAGATGTGTACGTATATATATAAAAAAAAAACTTTTCTGAAGTGTGTGGTTTTTGTTACTGGTTTAAGTTTTGCAAAACTGTTCAACTTCCTTTTATATTCAGTTCCTCTGAGGAACAGAGAGATGTTGTATACTAACGTCATTTAAAGTTTATATGTGTTAAGGTGTTTGGAAAGGAACAGTTAGGACATGTACCTGACTGTACTTTGTTTCTGTGTATTATCTTCGAGTTCAAATGGAATAAGGAACCCATTTTTCCTTACAGAAATATAATGCTGTTTTCCTATAGGTAATTGCCAAAGCTTCCCTAAGTCTTGAGTTAATGTATAAAAGTTAGGAGTCTGTTTTCTTGTCAGCATCCACTATTTCTAGATGGAAAATACTGCTTGAAAACCTGAGGGAGTACCAAATTTCCACCTACTGGTGCAGTTGTAAAATCGCACTGAAATTTGCCCGTGATGTAATTGGATCTTTTCATAGCTCCTGGAAGGATGTATTGATTTGGTCCAGAAAGGAGTGATTGTGGATTGCTAGTCACGGTTGGGTTTCACTGTGGTGGTAACCTCAGGAGGAAGTCTGCGTGATCCATAAACTTTTCTAGCATTTGATTTTACTGTTTAAAATATGCACGTTGTTTTTCCATTTCCAACACTGAGAGAAATGTGGTGGTTATTTTTTAAACTATTTTTAACTGTAGTTTAATTTCAAGCGCCTTATTTGTTCTTGTGACCAAATAAAATAATTTTATAGCCTTATAAATAATGGCATTAGTCAGAATTTAAATGGTTTTAGAAGTTGCTTCATTGACTGAAAATCATACATTCAGATATTTTTAGGTATTCTGAAGTAGCTGTCCTTAAATTAACACGTGCAAATGCTTCATGTGTTGGTGCAACAAAGCAGAAAGGGTGTAGAGTAAAAATTAGCACAGGAATTATGGTTAGAAAAGTACACAACAGACAAGGAGCTTGACTTATGCAATGAAACATACTTTACATCTATGGATGTTTCTCCTACTAGTTTTTACTGAGCAGTATAAAGCTGTACTTTGAAGTTCTACTGTTCTCCACATACTTCTCTCTGATGAAAATAAGACACATTTCTTAAAGGAAATTTCTTAGCAAACGTAATCAGCAAAACTTGATTTTATGAGAGAAAACAGTAGATTGAGATTACCAAGGTCTAGGTGAATAACACAGTGCACGTTAGGAAACCCTAAACATGCTTTGGCATTTGTTTTTACAAGTTCTCTAAAAGACATTCTGCTTTTTCTGTCATTTAGTTTCTTTTTTAAGAGTTAGTGCTCTGTAAATCTATTAAGCACTAACGATTTTTGCAAAGATGTCTTCGCATACCATAAAGTACATGCTCATATGTTATAGGTGGGATTTTTTTTGATGAATATGTAGCTTTTGGTTTTTGTTTAGAGTCTCAGATATTTAAATGGCATTGTGCTTTGTCACGTCATCCACAAGTCAGACCTTTATCTTAAAATATCTCCAATCAAGTTTTCATACAGTATAAACACATCTGTCCTCCTTTCTTCCCTGAAAATATGGAACTGCAATCATGATTTTTAATGTACTCTGTGATGAAGTCTTATCTCATTCTTCTCTCCATTAATATGTTGGAATATTGAGTGTTTACTTGAAAACATACTATTTAAATTGGCTGCTGTTCTGTTCTGCTGCATGCATTTTGGAGAGTCATTTCTTGAAAGCAAATGTATTTTTCCTCCTGAAATGACTAATAAGGCCTATAAATTTTTTGTGCCATTAGGCAATGTGTGTTTTTTTTCACAGGAAACATTTCAAGTAAATCTATTAAACAGTAACATGGGGTAATGAGGATTTCATTTTCTAATACTTATTTTTGGCTGAATGTGATGTTGTGTAAGGTATCTGAGTTCATATTGTACAAAGTTTTGGGTTTTTTTTTTTTTTTTGAAACGATTGGACTTCAGATTGGATGTTAGGAACAATTTCTTCTCAGGAGGAGTAGTGAAGCACTGGCACAGACTGCCCTGCGAGGCGGTGGAGTCACCATCCCTGGAGGTGTTCAAGGAATGCAAAAGTGTAGCACTTAGGGAGATGATTCAGTGGGTGGGACGCAGCCAGTTGAACTCTAGATGATCTTAAAGATCTTTTCCAACATTAATGATTCTATGATAATCTTTTTATTTAGTCCAGAAAAAAATGTATAATGTGTTGGACTACTTAGGACATAAGAACTTCATTGCTAAAAAAACGTTCCTAACTGTTGTTTTTCTTGTCACGTGTAATCCAGTTAGTGCAGCAGTGGCCACCTGTGCAAAAGTCTGGTTTGTCAAAAGCAGATGAAGAAGATGATGCTACTGGCATTAACTTAGATAAAGTGAAAGAGATTCTGCGGGAAGAAGACAAATTTGACAAAGAAGAATACAGGAAGAAAATAAAAGAAAAACATAGGGTAAGTTAATTTCTTCTTCAGTTACTGAAGTGCAAAGGTAGATACTTTGGTACAGATTGCTTAGTGAGTATGCTTAAATATATTATGAAATAGCTGCAGTACAGGTTTATTTAAATGCACTGGTATTTTCAGTGTAACATTGGACACTGAAGGACTGTTCTGACATTGTGAATAGGTAATTAACTCACAGCTTTATACAACAGTTGTCTATAACAATGCTTCTTTGATTATAGCTTTAAAATCTGGTAAGTTTAGTGGAATGTTATTTTAAGTTTTTAAGGGTTTACTTGGAGAGAAAAGTTTGGTTGTTTTTTCCCCATACAAATGTACAGGGGAAAGGGGGATTGAAAAAAAGTCTGGAGTGTTTCTAGACTACCATAAGCTCAACATTCAGTAATGCATTTCAGATAGGCATCGAGTGCTGACTTTTTGCATTATTGTTGTTAAGACAATTATTTGGTTGGTTGTTTTTTTTCATTATTTATTCGAATGGGGTGGTAGAGATTTTGGCTTTGATTTGAAAAATTTAGTAACTATAGGCAGGTATTTAAAACAACTCAGATGTTTAAAAAAAAACAACTCAGGCAATTAGAAACCTTTAAATTGCATACCGTATTTTTGAAAACTGCACCTGTATTATTTGACATTGACCAGAGTGGAGTTTCTGACCTTGTCACGTAGTGATCTTAGGAGGGACAACTGGTTGCCTTTAGCATTCAGTAATCACGCTGTTAGATACTGTGAGAAAGGTTTGCTTTTTTCCCGATAATGGATACATGTGAGATTGTGGGGCTATGTTATTGAATTAATTTATGCTCAAAGCTTCTGATTTCTGAGGCATTAAAAGTTGTTTTGTTTCCTTGCTTTGCATATGCTGATCTGATTTGCCTTGATCCACTAATTGCTAGTGATTGATGCTGGGTATTCTGGCCTCGGTTAAGGGTTCTATTTGAACAAGACTGTTCAGAGAGGATTTACAGAATCTTCAAGTTATGTTTGGGCAGTGAAGAATTCCAGCTGAAGTCAAACCATAATGAACATGTTGAACTTGAAAGTCTGCCACTGAAGTCCTGTTGAAATCATGAAATCTAGAAAAATCTCACCTTGTTTTTCACTAGTGCAGTGTTACATTTAACAATAGCTGCAGAGAAATAACCTTTTGTCTATAATCCAGATAAAATTAGAGTGAATTTTACAGGAAAACAGTGGTATTAGGTTTCAGAGATGCAGCTTGAAAAACAAGGAGAGACTGATATGTGACTTCACAGTCAATCTGCCATTTACTGTCAAATTCATATACTTTGAGTGATGCTATTTTATGTTTGATGCTAGATTCTAATGATTAAATGCATCATCAATTGGTCTGTTAGCACATCTTTGTCTTTATAGTGCCAAGGAGAACAAATAACATTGATCAGATATTCGCCTGCATTTAGAAAAACAATATTTCACCTGTGGAGATATGATGAAGAGAGAATGTCTCCTTTTGAAAGCCAGACAAAGAAAATGAACAGAATATGTTACATAAATCTAGTGTGGTGTTTTTTCTTTGTAATTATGGAAAGTGGCAAGTTTCATTTAACTTGACTTGCTGCACACAAATTTTTCACGTTACACCTAGGTATTATTCTTTAGGAAATAAAAAGGAAAAAGAAAAGGAAGAGAAGGTGTTGTGACAGGAAAAAAAAAAGAATATTTTAAAAAATATATATTTAAAAATATATACATATTTAAATAAAGTCTTCTGATCGAGGGATTGGGAAATGTGTCTTCAATTTTAAGAGCTGCATTCAAGCACTGCTTGCGCATTCAGAGTTTTTATTTATGGCTTAACAGTGAGAGGTGAAAAATGCTCCTTATGGTATGTGCTTTGTACATGACATAGCATTCAGTTTCCTGATTGTCATCTGATTTTTGAAATGCTCTTACAAAATGTTTAGTATTCAAAGCTTTTACTTTCCCATATTTAAAAGAGATGAAGTTGAAAGGGGCGGGAAAGCTGATAGATGGAGTTCAGAATTCCCTTTGTTAGACCCTCATTTGCTTCCCAGCTATCTCACTGTTCTTGTGGTTGAAGATCTTCCATCCTCACTTTAGAAAGCTTTCAAGTTTGAGATGCCAATTAATTTTAGACAAAAATAATAGAGGTTATATAAGGTAAGCACAGACTGAATGTATTTTTACTGCTGCGCCTTAATTTCTGAGACATGCTTTATGTTGGCATTTCCTGACTGCAAGCTGTTGCAGCTTAGGGAATATTTGTAATAGTTGGGGAAATATGTCAAGTCCTGTTGGTTTGTCTGATGCAAGCAGTGGCAAGCAGCGTCTTCCTTTTCTTGAGTTGTATTAAGCTGGTTGAGGGATCAGAAGAGCCACTCTCCCGGTGATCTGTGAAGGGGCATTATTATTTTATGCGGGGCAGATACTCAAAATTTTCTGCATAGAAATTGTGCAGTTGGTTAAATTGACACTATAGACATGGTTTTTAAAAGATGTTTAAGGCTGGATCAAGGAAGACCTCATTTTTTAAAGTTGAAGCTGCCTACAATAAAAAGGAATTATATGGCCATACTCGCATTGCCTACCCAGTGGTGTTTAAAAAGTTCTCCTATCTCATTAAATTTCCCTTCCTAAAAATTAACAGCATCAGTGAACAGCAGATGCTTCGCTGAGTCTGAGCCTTTGACAGCAATCTCCACGATGCTAGCTAAGTAGAACCACACCATGACTGTAGTGGACAAGTCTGATCCGATGCCTGATCATTCTCGGAATTTCCTATTAGAAGTTGTGTTGTATGCATGTTTTTTGTCTCATATGAGGTGGTGAGGGTGGCTTTTAGGAAGCATGTCATTAGCAGTTAAACTTGGTTTCGTTAGAATTTCTTGTTACTGAAGCTACTATCTGCAGTTTTATATACAGCCCTGTCTGTATGATGAAAAACTTAGAAACAGCACAGTCTGATGGGTTAAAAACTGTACCACAAGAATGGAATTTTGACATGTAGTTGTGCTATGAGTTTATGGTAAGCCCTTAAGCAAGTCTCACATCCTACATATTCTTGCAGTGTTAAAGATAGTTGCACCCTCCTAAGGCACAGTGCAAGCTGATGAATACTGGAGAACTAAAGGAGTAAAGGACTTGTGACTCACAAATAAGAAGTGAAATAGGTGGGGAGTAAATATTAATTGAAGAGAGTGATAAATCAACAGAGATGTACATGTGTCTTCAAACTTTCACTTGGATGGGACTAAATTGAATACATGGTTAATACTGTTCCTGGGTTGCTTTGTGTCTTTATTCTAGTAACTTCTGCATTCAGTTTAGAGAGCTCCAATGGCAAACTGATGCAGGGTATTACAGAAGGTGTAATCAGTGCTTTACAAAATCTCTGATTTTGTTTGGAATTCCTGCTGTTGGATAGTGTAAAAATGTGGCGGCTTTTCTTCTGTGTAATGAGAAAAAGTCAAAGTGTGCGTTGGAACTTGGATGTGTAGTGTAGAAGTGAGTGGTATTTCTTGGGTACTCCATGGGTGTGACCTCAGCCCAAACCTGTTTCACATCTTTAACTACCAGAGGTCAGTTACAATTTAATGAAATAGATCAAGTTAGTTACCAGAGTGAAGATACTGTTAAAATTTGCTGCTATTCTGTGTATATTAAAACATCTGTGGTTGATGAGGAAAAAAAAAAAAAAAGTTTGTTAAAAATAGTGTATTCTTAATGTAAGAATTTGAACCATAGAGATCAGTTTCTGTATCATGATGTACTGATCTGCAAATGTTTGTTATGTGCAGAAAGCCTGTGTGCACCTTGAATCTCCATTCTGGGTATAATAATAGGAGAAATTGTGTTTAAACAGTTCCTTGGGAGAATAATGACTGGTTTCTAGTCATTTTAGTTACGAAACTTGAAGATGGAACATACCTATGTACACGCGTGAATACTGCTGCCAAAAAGGAATTCTTTAGTGTTTGTTTTATAAGCTGTTGGTTTGATTTCATTATACCTAACCTACTAAATGCAGTCTCAAAACTTTATCTTGTTTATGCTAATCCAGTAAAAATAAATAGCTTATGTCAAAATGTCAGAAATGAAAAATCTAGATCAAAGAATCATAGAATGGTTTGGATTGGAGGGGACCTTAAAACCCACCCAGTCCCAAACCCTCGTGCCATGGGCAGGGCAGCCATCCACCTGCTGAGATTGCCCTGTGCCCCATCTAGCCTGGCCTGGAACACCTCAGGGATGCGTATGTTTATTTGGATTTCCCTCTCTTAATTCATTTCTTTCTGCTGATTCTGAGGATTGGTGTAATTTTCCATTTTGTATATTGGTCTGTTTCCATTCCTTCCTTTAAATCATTTTTTAAAACATGTTACATCTAGTGAAAGTGTTATTTAGGTAGGTGGGAAAACTGCTAAGCATTTTAGTTTTGTGTAGGGCAAGGGCAGCAGTCTGCACCCTGCCTGGGTACATCAGTAATCCAGTCATTTCTGAAGAGAATTGTCTGCCTCGGCCTTAAAAGGACGCTGAAAATAACAGCACAGCTTGCGGAGGGCTGTACAAATATTGTTTTGTTTCAACAAGTTTTTTTATGTCCCGCATGTGGGTTTGTGTTTTGATTTAGATTGTGGGTGGACTTATAAAAACATTGCTTTTTAAGTTTTAAAAAAAATGTCATTTTATAGGTCTTCTTCCATTGAAAATCCCTCTTTTTATGGTTTCTTTGCAGTAATCTTGATGATGAAAGGTCTTGAGGAAAAAATTGGAACTTCTTAAAATCAAAACTTCCATGAAATAACTTCTTTTATTATTAACTTTTGAGGTGAATGTGGCCTGTCAGCTTAATATGAACTTTCTTCTCAGAATCCTTTCTGATGAATAGCAGACCTACTCAGAAAGTATCCACAGGCCATTGCTTTTAAATCCATTTGTAAACGTCATTTAAATGAGCACAGTTTTCAGTATGATCAGAAATAGGTTTTGGTGCATTCATGAGATGCTTGGATTAGATGAGATGTGTGTTGCAGTGCCTTAAGGCGTGTGGAAACTTGCAAAGCATCCACACTATAATTAGGTTTCCTTCAAGAGTTTCATATTCTGTTTCCTTTGCAAAATGGGGGAAAATTGAAAATGTGATGGGTAAAAATATACAAAAAACCTGAAGTATAATTGTAACATAATTAATTCATATTGAAATTATGGTGGCAAAGTGAATTTTAACAGTTGACCACAAAGGAAAGGGCAGTAGCACCCATGGAGATGATGTGAAAAGAATTCTGCATTAATGGAAACGTAATGACAGCACAGTGAGAGAAAGGAATTTGAGCTCCTTTTTGAAATGTGTAAAATGTTATAAACAACAATAAAAGGAGAAACGAATAAAGTATTCAGAAGATGTTTTTGCACTCAATTTTTCAAGTTTTCAATTGAAAAAGCACTGTTGTTAGGATGAAAACGCTGGCAGAGGGGGATTAGTCTTGCTTTTTAATAACCTTTCTTTCTTTCAACCGGATGCTGAAGGAAAAATGAATAGAAGCCTCATTTTTTCTTCCCTTTCCAGCAAGTACAATATGCTGTGAATTTGGGATGATCAACACTAGAAGTTGGTTAAAAGGCATCATCTCCCTGACTTGAGCGGTATTGCAAGCATGCTGCAGCCGCCCTCGGGGGCCTGATACTGCCAGAAACAGAATGTAACTAAAGGAAAGATTTTGATAGGATAGAAACTTGTGATTTCAGGAGGAGTGTGCTTACCTCAATATACGTAATCAATGACTTTCTGTTGAAATTAATTCCTAAAGTATTGTGGACTGGTAATGAAATCCAAGTCTGATGTGTGATGATGTTGCCTAGAATTTTTTAGTCTTGGAAATGAGATACAAGTTTACCTCTGGTGAATTTTTTTTTTTATCATGTGATTAGCCAAGTGTTAGAATTAAACTGTGAATTTATTTTTAACAGCAGTAATGCTGGTGGTTTCTGAGCTAGCAGGGGAATGATCGTATCCATTAGTTGAGATGTCAGCTGGAGTGTAACAGAGGTTATCCTTCCATTTTGTTTCCATGCCTCGCTGGGCTCTTGGGGCTTACCTGCAGTCTAATGCTGCAGCTGTTGGCCCCACCTCCCACCCTGTGTGCTGGCTGAACTTTTCCCAGGTGGAAAAGTTCTCAGGGAGAATTCCTTGTACTTCTTCCTTTTTCTGGCCGACCTTTTGCAGCCCCTACAACTGCAGCTCCAGACTTTGTTTTCTTCTGATTCACTTTTGCAGATGATTTCTGTTCATGACAGAAAGTTTATGATTTAGACATGTAGAATCATGTAATGGCTTAGGCTGGAAGGTGCCTTAAAGCCCACCCCGTCCCAATCCCTGTGCCATGAGCAGAGCTGCCACCCTCCAGCTGAGGGTGCCCGGTGCCCTATCCAACCTGATAAAGAGAAGAACAGATGTTAGGCAACAAAAGCCACTCATATGCTGGAAGACCAAAGAACTCATGAAAAACAGTATTTAGAGTGGGAAATCAAATCAGTACGCTATTTCTGAGGAGAGAGCACATCCTATTTCACTGGAAGTAATGTTGGTGAGTGCTGTGCTCCCCACAAGGTGAAGCAGTGGGACGGTCCTTCCTGGTGAGCTGCAGAGTGTCAGGTCACAGCATGGCTGTGCAGGCAGTTTGGTGCTGCGGGGGATAACACCGCTCTCTCCTGTAAGGAGCATGCTGCTGAAGGTGCACAGTACAGAGGGAGGAGGGCAGCAGCTGGGAGGAGCTCAAAGAGAAGCATTAGTGATGGAGAGATGTGTAGATATGAATCAGGAGGGGATTACTTGGTTAGAAAGCCTTTCTGAGCACTCCCATTGCTGGCGCATGCAGGCATTGCTGCTGTTCCACGCTAGGTGCAGAGCTATTAAGATAAGGAGACTGTGTGCTGCTGAGTGGGCTGACAGCTATCCTTGGCCAGTCTGAGACCAGAATCCCTTTGGCCTCACTGTGCTCACTGCTTGCATTTTATTTATTTATTTATTTTTCCTTTTCACTTCAAAAATGATGGCTGGGTGGGCTACACGTAAAACTGAAGTGCCCTCTGATGTCTACTAGGAGTTTTCCTGTAAAATCAGTTTTTGGCCTCACCTTGCTGATGTGACAAAGCAGAAACTGAAATAACGGAGTGGCTGGTTTGTGTACACCTGATGGGGTGCGTGCCAGTGCCACTCAGAAGAGGGAGAGCCAGAATGGGGGAAAAAGCCTGACTTCAAGTGGCTTCATTTGTGTATCTTCGGAGTCTGACTCAGACAGCAATTTGCACACAGAAAAGAATCTTACTGCACTGCCTCTGTGTATTGATTACCTTAATTTAACGTCTCTTTCTTTTTGGAAACCTGTTTGTTAAAAAGAAATCAGTATCTATACATTTGTTAAGCGGATGTATATTCAAACCAGATGGGTTACTGAGGGTATTTAACATCTAGTTAAAAAAAATTCTGTCCTGAAAACATGCTTGGTTTGCTGAGACGTTAGATGAGAAAGGAATCATTTTCAATTTTTTTCATCTGGTTTCCTGTACTGGTTTTGTTCTAACAGTGCCCTTCAAGGGTCAGTTTCTGCTAGTTAGTTTTTTTTCCCTTAAATGAGAGTGCCTGCTTCATTTGCCCCTAAGTCCTTGCCTGCTGCCTGCTTAATGTTAAAGACTGTCACTATGCTGTCTTTCTCATGCTTTTGTTGCCCAGCTTTCACACTACTCCTGTGCTGTCTTAAACAGTTTAATCTATACTTGTGTTTCATTTTTCCTGCCTAATTAATAAGCATCAATTGTACAGATGAGGTTTCTACATGGTTATCTTCATGTAGTTTGTTGTTTAAAGAGATTACTTAATAGATATCTAAACCTAAATGTAAACAGATCAAAATACAAATCAATCACCGAAGGCATTAAAAAGCTTTTCCTCTTTTCCCTGAAGATATTTCAGCTTGTGTATTCAGCAGAGACCAGTTATGTACACCATATAATATTTTTTTGGACCTTGGCTGAAAATAATACTCAATGTCTGTTCAGTTTTATCTTTCATCTGGGAGTGCTGTTTTGGTGGCTGGGCCGCTGCTCTGATGTAGTTGATTTCCTAATCTCTATTTGTAAACAGATATTAAAACACATTTAAATACTCACACAATACGCAGTTAAGAACAAAAATAAAATGTAGCAATGGCCAAAAACTGACTGCAGAAATAGAATTTTCTTATTCTGTGTGTTCTGCCCTCCCTCATTCTGTTTATTTTTAACTAATTATAATAATAAATAGTTATCACCAGTTTTTATTCTATCCACCTGTGCAGAGCGAAAGCATTGTGGAAGAGGATAGCATTTGTTTGTGTTGGCTCATGTGCATGCTGATTGTGTAGAGGAGATTAATCTTGCTGTGCAGGCTGCTGGTGTGTTTATTAGAGCAGGATTTTCAGATCCCATGTTGCTTGCAAGCTGAGCAGTTAAAAAACAAACAGTGTTTGCATGTAAGTAGCACAGAGCTGGTGTAAAGTCTTCTGAGAGAAACAAATGTGGGATACCGTGGTGCTATTTACAAAGTCTCATTTCAGAGCACATCTGGGCTTTAAAATCTGGGCAGAAACCAGCTTTTGGGTACGACAGTGCCAATGTATAAAGAAATGCTGTGAAATTTTGAGCAGCTGTTTGTGGGTTTTCTGTGGCACAGCTGACTCTGAGTCTCTAAAATAACTCCTACTAAAATAACAGCTGATAGTAAATACTAAGAAATGAAATCTGATACTGGTATCAACCAGCAAAGCTTTATTAGCAAATGCATCCACAGTTTTTCAGTCAACAGAGTGACATGGCTCTGAATCACAGCCACTTCTGGAAGCTGTTGTGCTGGACACTGTGACCTCAGCTGTTAAAGTATAGCATCAATAGGTAAAGGATCAGTTATTATAAGTGCAGTGTTAATATTTTTGATCAAAACCTGAAATTGACAAGCAATTAAATAATATAGTTTTTAAAAAGATGAAGATACATATATTATGTTATTATAATTATGATTCTGTTATAATTATGATTCTTCTTTTTTTCTTCTTCCTTTTCTGACTTAGTAAATAGTTTTTATCTCAGCCTACAACGTCCATTTTTTTTCTGTCTCCCACTGGGAGAGGGCAGTGAGCAAACAGCTGTGCAGTGCTGAGCTGCCAGCCAGGTTAAACCTCAGCAGGATGAAACAGGGTGCACTGATAATGTCTTGAGTGAAACTGTTTCATGCTTACAGATAAGCAAGCAGAACAGGTCAGTAGGGCTGGTAAAACTGCTGTACAGCACCAAAACCAGGAATTTATTTCTTGTAAATCTGAGTATGCTCCTTGTAGAAATACTTTCCACACGTGAAAATAATCCCTGCACTTTTTAAATGTTGCAGGTAAACCCCTAGCCAAATAAAGTGAGCTCATCATTAACTGTCGGAAGTAGAGGGTCAAAGAAGGAGGGGCTTTCTGGGTGGAAAAAAAATCAGTGAGCTTTCAAAATTGCAGCTTTTTTTTTTTTTCATAAATATCTATCAAATTATGCGTATATCAAGTATCTTTATATATCACGTATCTTGGATGCTTAACTGTTTATCTGCATCTTTCACTTATTCCAAACTTCGCCAAACAGAGAGGGCTGCTATTATTCTTTAATTTTTCACCTCAACCTGTAAACATGGGGCCTGAGAGTTTTTCCTTTCAATAAGTGTTAGTGTCTCAAGGAAAGAACAAAAAGGGTATGAGTGTTTGTTTTAAAATCCAGTAGTGGGTGAGGAAACAGGAGTGTGAAGTCAGTGTCGGAGTTGAGCATGTAACTTTTCTGTGTGTGAGAACCAGGAGCTGTTTGAGCTGTGGTTTTTCCTCCTTGGTAGGACTGAGCTGGTTCCTTTGCCACTTCAACTGCAGAATAGGTAGGAGGGTTCAGTAACTGTAACTCTTTCCTGTTTAGTTGGAAGCCGAACGGTGTCATCAAACTGTGTGATTAAGACTAAAGCTTTTCATCCTTATGAACAGTGAAATTACTGTCTTCCTTAGCTAGATCAGTAACTGTGGGGAAAAAACGATAATTTGCAGGAAAATTTTAAAAGCTGATCAGGAAGGTCTCTGAGCTGGGTAATACTATTTACGTTGGTTTCAAAAGGATCTTGAAGCAGCAGGAGCGTTGTGGAAGATATGCTTTTAAGGATAATAAACTAGTAATTTAGCCTGCAAGTAGTCCACAGCATGCTAATAGAATGACTGGCTTAAGGCTCCTTACTAAAGAACTAAATTAAAAGAGTATCAGTAACCAGGGTGGTTTTGTGGAAAGTAAGTGTATTGAAATGTGTGTTTATATGTATTTTTATCAGAACAGAATTTGTTTTGGTAAATGAATCTGTAGAATATGTTGACGTTTCCACAGGCTTTTCACTTGAACATTTTGATTAATAAGTTAAATTTAATAAAATTAATGCAGCACAAATTAAATAGACCAAAATTTCAGCAGTTGGAACATGACGGACCATTGGCTCCTGATTCACGATGTACTGTTTCAATAAATTTTTTTAGTGAAATGGAGGAAGGCTTTCTTGCTAAGTTGGGCTCAAGAAAAGGAAACTGAGAACAGGTTTGTAGGAATAAGAACTTTGAAACATAATCTGGGAACTGACAGCTCTTCTCTCAGAGATGGATGCCTTATGAAAGAAGAATGTTATGATTGCTCAGGTCAGTGTGAACTGTTGCAGTGAGATTTTGCTGTCATGATCTAAAGGACTGATGGAATCACTGAATATGCAAACAGAAGTGAGAAAAATGATTGGGAAGGTAGTAATATCTCATGTAAATGCCTATTCATGGAATGTTTGGGAAAATAGACCTAAATACTGATGGACATTTGGATTTGGTTTTGTTTACCTTGCAAAAGAAAGCAGAGTTGGTGTGATTGGGATCAATGTATGTAAAGACCTGAATGTGAGGTCCTTCAAAGTAGTTGAGAGATGAAGGGGCTAAAAATCAAATACAAGTAGTTCAGTTTAGTAACAGAAGCTTCACTGAAAAGTTTTTGAATCTAAATCAAGTTCTTTCTAAACCAGGATATGAAAGTCATAATAAGAGGTGATTCAGTCCTACAGCCTGTGTTGTGGTAGCCAGGCACGTTGATCCCATCTCCTCTCCTTTCTTTTTTGTACTCTTCGTTTCAGTCTCTGCACCTTTAAGATCTTCTTGTCTTTACTGTTCTTTAGAGGCATATATATAATGTGCTGTCTGGTGTATTTCTCTTCTGTAGCATTATGTCAATCTTCTGCTTTCGTAGCTGTCTTTGCAGTGCTCTGTAAATCCCTTGTGCACGAATTTCAACTGTATTGGCTTAAGCCTGTGGCTGTAGTTAAGACACTATCTAAAATTTTCTGTTCTATCCAATTTAAAAACAGCTTTATCCTGCTTTGTAATATCTGGTAGGTTATTTTCTAGCTCTGTATTCTCTTTCACATTTTTATAAAGTAAAGTTTGAAAAGGGTCACTGTTCTAGCAGAAAAATAAGAGGATGATGGTGACCTGAATGAGCAAAGAATTCCCATGTAAAGCGTTTAGAAAAAGGGATTGAGAGAAAGTGGAAAATCTCAGTAAAATCATTAGAATGGTGTAGGTAAAAAATTGTCAGAAATGAATACAGATTTGGCTTGGAAGAATAGGAATCATAACAACACTCCTTGGAACATGGCAACATTCTGTCTCAATTCCCTTTCGTCTCTGCTGAAGTCTGCATTATGAGGAACATTCATTGAATGTTTCCAGCTTTTTCCCATTCTCTCTTTTTCATAAAAATATGTAGCTCATATTTGACAGGAAAAACATTTACTACTGTCTTTGAAATTACTGGAATTCAGAAGGAAGCCAGATCTTCATTCTGTGTGCTTCTGTATATTCAAACGCAGCAGTGTTCATTCCAATGAAGTTGTTTTATCTTTTTTTTACCTTGGCCATTTATCAGTCAGGGTGCTGTTTTGTTGTGCTGCCTTTTTTTGTTTTAATTAGTTTGGCAGAGGTGGTTGAGTGTAATTTATATACAGAAAGTTGGTAGTAAAAGTTGCTGGGTTTTAATGATAAATGTTTGGGCTATTTAGAAAATGTTCTTAAAATCTAGAATCAATTTAATATATATTGATAAAGGCAAAATCAGTTTGATGTAGATGTGGTAATAGTCCCTCGAAAATATGATTACATGAAAAATCCTTATTTTAGTATCTGAATAGCTGGATAAAGATTGCTTTGTTAGAAAAAGAAATGGTGAATTCTGGTTCTACTGATTGCTGTGCTTTCAGACTGTGGTAAACATACATCAGTAAGTCGACTATGTTATAATAGTGAGCTTGTATATTTGTATGTTTTGATAGATGTCAAATCACTTCTGGAAGACAGGCTGAACAGTTGCCGTCCCTGTGTTCTACAGACAGTGCAGTGTAAACTTCAAAGCAGTTAGTGACTAGCACAAAACTGCTTGATGAAACAGTTCCCCAAATACTGCTTTATAATGTATATCCTAGGGCTGATTTTCTGGCATAATAACTATGTGTAAGACCAAAGAGAATCAGTCCCCAGCATCTCCATTTTGAGGTCTTGGAAAACAAGATTCTTTTTTCAGCGCAAGTCTGCAGTGCTCTGTTCGTGTTTTGGCTGCTGAGAGATGTAGTGGGCTTGTGCTTGTGGTGCTTGGGTCTGGATTGTTGCAGAATAGTCTGACTGTCCATAGCAGATCTGGTTCTATAGCTTCTTTTGACCCATGCGATGCTGCTGTGGCTTTAAAATATCTGAAATAATGAGAGCTGTGTTATGTTTGCCTACAGTGAAGTCTTCTGGTATTGTTTTATACTGTGTGCTGAATGCTGTGGTGTCTAGGTTTGGATGGATTGAGGTGTTGATGTGCAGAAATATCAGCTACAGCACTGGAAAACTGTGTAAGGTGGAGATACACAAACCTCATTCAGTTTTTTCACTGCCTTCTTCTGGGGATGAACTTTTTATCTGTTCTGTTTTGATTTAGAAAAGAGAGGTTGATCTCTACAGACTTTGAGAATGCTTCAGTAGTTTGGGCAGTTGGAAGAGCAGGAAATGGCACATACCTCAAAGGTGTGTCAAAAGAAATTGAACTCAGACACCAAGTTTGAAAATCCTGGAAGTTGTGTTGTGCTTTTCTCAGCGCTACATGTGATCCATGCTACTTTCCCAGGCAGCTTTGGGTGGTACCTTCCCGCATGCTTTGGTAAAGTGGAAGTGTTGGAAAGTTGAAACTGACTTGGCACTGGTGTTATATGGTGGAGTAAGCCTTTGTCCATCCTCAGCAGAAGTGACTGCAGCACAAATGTATGGATGACCCTCAAGAGCACCGAAGGGAAGGTCTGTTGGGAATTAATAGTGCAGCATTAAGGCACAGGGAAGGAGGATGAGCACTGACCAAAAGAAACACAAGCCAGATAGAGCTGAGTGCTCGGCATCAGTGCCCTTTACCGTACATGGTCTCTAGGCAGTCATAGCTTCAATACAGGCATACTCAGCTTGCAGTGACTTTGGCATCTGTTCTTCTTCCTGACCAGTTCACCTTACTCATTAATTTTATTGTGCCTGATCTTACATTGCAATGACATGGTACCAGACCTGCTGGAGCTTTCTCATTATACCCCAAAGTTATCTGTAATGCAACTTCGTGCCATGAAATGGTTTTTAGCTTCCTCTGTACTCAGGTGTTGACCAAGGACTCATGTTAAAGGGGTGTCCTCTTTTGTGTGGGCTTACATGCTGATGCTAGAAACGGCTTATGTTGCTCGATGAAACAGAGAGAGATGCATCACGTAAGCATTTTTATGCTAGTGTAAAAAGGCTGAATAACCAATGTTGTTAGCATTGCCAAGATGAGAGTTAATGGTCTTGTGCTGTGCCAGGGGACGTTCAGGTTGGATATAAGGAAACATTCCCTCTAAGGAGTGGTGAGGTATTGGAGGACTACTGAGAGAGGTGGTGGAGTCACCGTCCCTGGTGGTGTTCAAAAAGTGTGGAGGAGTGGCACTGAGGGATGTGGCTGGTGGGCATGGTGGGGGTGGGTTGGTGGTTGGACTAAGTGGTCTTTTTCATCCTTAGTGACTCTGTGGTTCTATAAGACAAATGGAAAATAGGGAGTGGTGTCCTTTTCTAACTGACATAGGTGTCCTTACCTGAATTACCTCATGAAATTGATAATTGAAAGATTGTTAAGTTTCGAAGACCTGACAGCATATAAAATAATGTTTCAGTTGGTCTAAAAATAAACAAATCCTATAACAAAAAGAAGAGAAAAACAAGGTGATTAATGTCCGTTGTGTTAAATATTTTGTCTGCTTTTGGGATGTTAGAAATCTGCCTGGCAGCTTTGAATGAATTTTATCATTGCTTTTTACTCATTTGCCTTTGGTGGAGGCAGCTTGATGTTATTATGGCTTTTGAATTGATGCAATTACTAGCAAAAATTCTTCAGTAACATTTACTTAATAATGGAGATAAGAAAGCTATTGAGAATGTGTTACAGCTTTCAGTCTTCAGCAGTTCTTAAGTAGGAAAAATTACCATTTTTTGCTTGTTAAATAGATTGAGTTCTGAGTTAAAACAGTGAGAAATTAGAAAACTGATCTTCTGGGGCAATTTTTACTTAACCTGTTTTAGAAAAGCACTAATTTTGTCAAAACACTGTATTTCCTTCGGGGAGTAATGAGTTTCAGTGAAGATGAAATGCAAATTTGAATCATTTTGATTTCCTTTAAAAGCAAGAATAAGAAATAATATATCAATCAGATCTTTTTGGATATCATTTTTCATCAATAAAGTTTGGAACTGATGCCACTATTATGATTTGTGTGCACTAAAAATATCCAGATGTTTCCAATAAAATCTTAAAATATTAGTAGAAAAACAGGCTGGGAATTGTCTCTAAAACTGTGGATCTTCTCGTTTGTTTTAGGAGAAAAGGCTGAAAGAGAAAGCGGCAAGGAGAGAAGCCAGGAACAAGAATGCACGGGTAAGGATTTGTGTTTGGTTTTAATCAAGCTAATGTTTGTGGTTTTAAAACTGTTTTTTAGTTACTGCATTTTTTTCTTTAATAAGCAGTGATTTGATCAGTGGCTCTATACAGATTTCTTCTACTTGCTTATCTTTTGTCATTTACCTACTGTGTTGTGGTTGCAATGACTTATGAAATGATAGAGAGTAAGGTTTGGAAGTGTCTAAGTGTGTGTACCTGTGAATACATGGAAGCCTTTTGGAATTGCAGCTTCTATATTCTGTATATCAAGTGAGATTCCATTTCAGCTGTGGTGCTGATGAATTTTTGTTTTCCTGTAAATACCTGGATGTGTTTATAACTTGCTGCAGTATTGCAGACAGGAAGGTTTTTGGTGAAATCACATTTGAACTTGTTTCTGCTGAGCCTTTTCTTTAAGCTGCAGGTGTTTACACTGAAGTTTATTCCTGCCTTCTTTTAGGCCTGAGCTCTTTCCTATCCTTTTTCATATATGTATATACTTAATTTCCCGATGGCTCTTCTACTTTTTCATATTGTGTGGCTTGTGATGATTTCATTTAGCTGGAAGGATTTTCCCGAATATGGGCTGAGGAATACATGGCATTTCTCATACTGTACCTCATGTCTCCTATGCTACACGCATTCCTGTTCATTCTCAGCAGTTAGCAAAGATCTTACTGCTCTGAGAAAATGGTTAATGTTCTGTGTTTTTCCAAGGTGAACCATGTGTTGGGAGATACAAGTACAGGAAGATACTTCATACTGTAGTTTTGAAGTGGAAAGTTAAGTGCAGTTTACGATGGAAAGCCTAGTTATAGGATTAATTATTTGTCTCTTTAGAGATGGTGAGCTATGAGAGCCATTGGCATTGTGATTCCTCAGTGAAGCAGCAGTAGCTTTCTGTGTGTAATTGAATGTATAGACAGGCATAGTTTTAAGGTACTGAGCAAGCATGGCAGAAAAATTACGGAACAAAAGATTAATAAACATCTGAATATAGGAAGAAAACACCAATCAGTTCAGACTGTATCAAATTTGTAAATATTTGACTGTGTGTTCATTTCACCTCTTTGTAAGGTATATAAAAAAAAAATCCTTCTGTATCATATTACTCAGCAGCTGGAAAAATAAGGCCATTATTCTGAGCAGAAGTCTGTGCTTACTGATGTACTTCCTCTATCCTATTCTTCACCAATCAAATGAACCTCTCCTTTATGATGGGAAATGAAGAGTGGTCTATCTGTGCTCTGGGTGTGTGTATATGTACAGGGTGTTTTAAATGCAGAATCACATCCTGAAGTTGGATAAGATGAAAACGTGTTTTGATGCACTTTCCTCTCCTCTGTGCCACAGCAGCATGCTGGATGCAGCCTGGCAGACTTTCTGTGAGAGTACCAGCTATGTAAACCTGTCATTGCTTGGACTTCCTTTTACCTCTTAAGACCTGAGCTCGCTCTGTACAAGAAGAGGCAAACCTCTGAAGCTTCATGTCATCCTCCATGAAGTCTGCTGGCCTTTTTTTTTTTTTTTTTTGCTAGAACTCTGTGCGGTCGATTCCTGTCACTTTCTGTGGGACTCGTTTGAAGGGAAGATGTTTCCATTGGGAACAACTGTGACAGCCTAGAGTTGGACGTCACAGTCCTGGACATGCAAGGGAGCAGCAGGCAATAGATAAAGGTAGCAGTTTCATGCCGCTGGGTGTCTGAGGAATTAATTAAGAACACTCCCTGCTTTTCAGAAGCTTGTAGATGAAGCACTCCATAGTCTGCGTGGGATATGACTCAAGTAGTTCCTATGAGACACCCAGAAGAAAAAAAAAAAAAAGGGAAATAGTAAAACAGAAACGATTGACAGAAACAAGTTTAGCAAACATATGCTGCTTAAATCAGGAATTCAAAAACTTCTCCATTTTCACTATATGGTTTGTGACCCATTTATCTGCCAGACACAGTTCCTTTGACAATTAATAGAATTTTCTCAAAAGAGAAAGCAATATGGAGAACCAAAAGCAGCAAAGGTATTTTTAGCTACATATTAATGCAGTCCAACAGCTGGAGAAAGGGATTAGATCAACAGTTCTGAACATCCAGTCACATCAAAGCAGCCGGGGTCATAATCTGTTGTTCCACTTCTACCCACTTTATTTCTCTTTGCTTTAACTGCTTATCTTGTAAGATAAATTCTTTGGTTTATAGAGTCTTATTTATCATCTTTCACTAGTGCCCAGCCTGCTGGGTCTGACACGACCCAAACTTCTATTTACTTCTCCATTCTAAATATTAAATAATAATTGGTAATTATGACTTTTGTTCTCTTGTTTGGTGTGATTCCTGCCCTGTTGTCCTACTGATTCTTGTCCAGTCTTGCTGACTGGGCAGTGTCTGGCTTTTTTTTCCGGAATGAAAATGAAATCTATTTCTCCCGATGTCACAGGAGCCCACAGGAATTGCAGGGAAGTTTTTCATCAGCCTTTGAGGCATGAGGGATGGGCTCTGCAAATGGGGTTTAATAATGAAATTCTGGCATGCTCTACTGGGTGTGCTGGAACGTGGAAGTGGGTACTTGCGGTGTTATTGACTCCACCTTGGATAAATCGTCACACAATAAATAAACCAAGTAAGAAGTGAGGGCTCTTAAAGGATGCTTTGGAGAAAGTATTTCTTCGAATTTATTACCATTAATTGAATTTTAGTGTAAAAGGATGTGAAATCAGACAAAAGAACCCTCTTCTTTTATTAAAGAGAACCTGGAAACTTAGGTTGGGTTTTTTTTCCCTCTGCCGTTGGCTATTTATTTTTTTTTTCCAGGTTAGGAAAATTTGGTGAGATACTTACAGGTGCAGGTGTTTGTCTTTAGTTGGTACTGATAAAATTGCAGTCCTTGATTCCTCTATCAAAGCTACGTACTGTTTTCTTTTTCCTCTTGAAAATGATCTTGAGAAAATTTTGTACTCACGTTGTCTTTTGATGTAGAAGTAAATGAGGGTGCAGAAGCAGAAACACAGGTTGCCTGCCTCTGACCTCCGGTCTGACAACACGGTGTGTCTCTGAGCTGTGGGAGTGAAGGGCAGAAGTGAATCCATAGGATGGCTTCTGTTGGAAGAGACCTTAAAGATCACCCAGTTCCAACTCCATGTGCTGGGCTGGTTGTCACGCACCAGCTGAGGCTGCTCAGGGCCCCATCCAACCCGACCTCGAGCTTCTCCAGGGATGGGGCATCCGCAGATCTCTGGGCAATCTGTGCTGGTGCTTCACTGCCCTCTGTGTTAAGACTTTCTTCCTAACATCTAATCTGCATCTCCCTTCTTTTAGTTTAAAACTACTCCCCTATAGGAAAATGGCAGAACAGCTCCATGTGACTGGCACTCGTGGGTCCAAAACTGCCTCTTTCCTTCTAGGCTTCCCCTGCAAGCAGCTTTTAGCTGCAATGAAGCTAAATGTGACTGTAGTTCTTATTGAGTGAGTTTACTGTTTTGCTGTTTGTATGCCTCTGAGTGCCATTGATGTGTTAAGAAAACCTCCTCACTTCATAATTCTTGCTTTTAAGAAAAATGTTTTTGTAGGAAAGGCATTTTCCAGATGCAGCTGAATGCATCTGCTGGATGCACAGCAGGGAGTAGACAAGGAGTATCAGGATAATGTGCTATTTCCAGCTCTGATACTGAAGTTCTTTGTGTTCCTCAGCCAGCAACACCCAACACAATGCAAAAAATGATAACTAGCTCCCAAAAGAGGGCATTGGTATCTGCTAGGAAGAGCTTGGACAGCATCTGTTAGCTGTGCCAGGAGGTAAAGCTTAGTCATTACAGTTGAGTGAATCATTTCAGCCATTGGAAATCTTGAAGTTGAAGAAGGGAAAGTATTTGTGTACTAGATGTTAAATTAAAATAAAGGTACATAACTTAGCTGCCTTCCTGTATCTGTTTTCTTGAACATATTAGTGTCCAGTCACTCTGATAGCAGCCTTCCCAAGCACTTGATGTTTTAAGAATTTACTTTGTACATTGTACAAGCTGGTTATGTAGTGGTTGTCATCTGAGTGAAAAACAACTGACTAGAGTACCAGAAGCTGTTTACCTCAAATTTTATAAGGAAAATGTTGCCTGCTTAAAACAGAGAGAAATTTACCTTCGAGCATGTGTTCCATAGTGAGAGGGCTTTTCTCTTTTAGAATAGATTGAGGAGGTCAAATGATTGAAATACAGTTGAGGATGGGGATCATAATTAGGCAGGAAAACTGGTGTCATTTGAGTATGGAGAAAGATCTAGGTACTCTGTCTTCAGAGGCACTTTTTCATATGAATTATTTCTTCCTGAGCGACTTAAGAGTGCTGAAGGATCATCAGCAGCATCGGAGTAATTATATTTTAGCTTTTCTCATGTCTTGTCTTTTTCCCCTGCTCTTCCTTCAGCATGTTTTGCTACTCCCCCAGGAGTTAGAATTCGTGTATCTGATTTTATATATTTTATTAAATATATTCTTCATGTACTTTTTGTAATTTAAAATTTTTCGGAGTCACAATTGAGTTAGGAATCCTGATATTCAAGATTGAAGGGATGTGTGTGAGCACATCTATAAAATACACCTGGGTGAGCAGGAGGCACATACTTGAAAGATAAACCTGTGGCAAATTCAGACATGGATATCTGTGCGTATCGCATCACTGCAAGGTATAATCTTCAGTGCAGCATTCTGTTTTCTGCTCCTTATGCCACGGTCTGTTGAGATTTTAACCAGAAAAATATTTTAACACCCTATTTTCTTTTCTTCCCAAGTATACTCTAAGGGGTTTGTGATAAACTGGCTGAATGTAGCTCAAGAAATCTTTGTGCCAGGTAGCAATGGGATAAAATTGGATCTCTTGAGAATCTATTATCTGTAATCCATTTGGAAAAATATAATCAAGATATGATATAAATTCTGCATCTGATGTATATAATTCCTGGGGCTACTGGTTATGACTCTGTTAACTGACAGCTGTGCTTCTGCCTTGATTTTCCTTTTCCTTGAGAATGTAGCCCATAGCTACATTCTTTAGACTCTGGTTGTTTCACTAGTTCCAGTGTGGAAAGAGATGTATGGGAATTTGGTTCATGCTTCCCTTGAATTGTTTCCCAAATCCCTTTGGTCAGTTTATCAGTTAGGGTTCTTGAGGAAGTCTTAAGGGACATCCTGCGTCTTTGTGAGTCACTGCTTAATAGTACATGTGCATTAATTCTGGATTGCCTCCCATGGACTGGCAGGTAATGTTGAGGAACCATTGCTTTAGCTCCCTGGGATTTCTGGAATTGGAGCAGCGTTTCTGGGTTAAATGCTTCTGATGGTCTGAGGGATGTGGAGATACTGTGAACTTTATTTTGCTCATAGAAGATCTCAGGAGAGGATTATCATATCCCAGAAGAGCCTCAGGACAGTCTGTGTCTTATCACTGCTGGTGAATTGTTGCAAAGGGTTTGGTTAGCTCAGCTGTAAAATCTTCCGGTATCACTTGCGTGGAGGGTTTACAACTGAAATTACCCTGAGAGTTAAATCCCTTTTAGCAAGTCATTCTTACAACAAAAATTTAATTAACCTCAGTGTTCTATGTTAACTCTTGTGTTCTGTGGACATATCCCAGAAACTGTAAGTAGCTCTGTTTATTGCAACGTTGTGTTCGTGTTGCTTTGAATTTTCTTGACAAGCTCTGTGAATCAGCAGAGCAGTTTGAATACCAACATTTTAATTACTGCTTTAGTAATTCTAAACTTTTTTAAACAGAATCACAGTTTCAGGTTGTAATTGTTGAAAAGAAATAAATATCTGCTTCTGAACTGTTTGTACTCTGAAACATCATTTTCAAAATCAACATATTCTACAATATGTAAGTTAATATTTGAAAATGGCTATTGTATGCCTGTAAGAAAATGTTAACTGTGTTTTTGTTCATTAAAAATATCATGCTGATGATTCCAGTTAATATGGCACTTAAATTGCTTTAAGTAAAGCTGTAATAAGCCCTGTCTTTTCTGCAATTAGAAATAGCTATGATTAAATTAATATTTCTGTGCTGTAGCTCTGAACATATTACAAGGAAGGATTCTTAGGAATTGATCTTCCAGTTCTGCACACTGCTGTGAAGCTTTTCAGTGCAGCCATCAGCACATAAAGAATTTTAAATAGGTTTATAAGCATCCATTTGTAATAATTGGACGTATCCATAGCAATTGAATTTTGTGAGTATGGTATTCACAAAATGGTATATAGTGACAGCCTACTGCTCTGCACCCAGTTAACTGATGATTTAATGATTATTGAAGTGATTTCTTCATAGTTTTGGAAAAAGCAAAGATTAGGAGGAGCATGTCCTCTTACCCCTGAAGGTCTGCTGGAGTAGTGTAGATGCACAATGTACTAAAACAAATGTGTTTTCATTGCAGGGTCTGACATACCTATACCCTGTGCTTTCTTTTTGTTTCCTTTCGGATTTACGGTGAACAGAGGAAATGTTTTATCTTTAAGCTTTTTAATATCTGCTTATTTATTGGGAGTGGGGGTGGGGTTACAGTTCTGGGGATGGGTTTTGATGCAACATGTTAATATGAATTTGTGAGCACAGAGGAAAAGGAGGTGTGTCCCTTGTATCTGTTGTGATAGGGAATACAAAAGTTAGTGTCTTACTTCACTGTAAACGACTTCTTTAATTTTTATGGTAACACTAAAGAAATTTCTTCAGTATTGAAACTTTGAGTTTACACTGTTTAATTGATTATTCTCTAAGGACTTTTTTTTATATCTGGACTATCCATATGCATTTGATATAATTGAAATTTGAGCTATCTGAGACTCACATCGACTGCTGAGCTTCAGAATTTTCAACATGCCAAAGTCTGAATATTTTTGTTTATTTCAGAACAACAACATTTTGGCATTGGGAAAAAATGATATATTTTTTTATTGAAGGCTTAGGTGATCAAAATTGCAGGATTGCAATTTGAAATAAATATGTTCTCACACATACACATTTCTGTCTTCCTTTTGAATCCTGTGGGTTTTCGTCTGATTTACTAGGATTATATATTTGCTATTAACTCTTGGTAGCTTTAGAATTAAAGAGAGCTTTGGCAGCGTTCCATCTACATTCTTAAATTAGGATCAGAAAATAACTGAGTAGTTATTTGAGTCACTGTTTGACTTCTTTTTCTGCTGTGCATAAGGGAAATACATATGATTCTTCTCCTTCCTCCTTCCTTGTGCCCATGGATGTTAGGAGCAGGATTCCTCCACCGTGTTCCTCCCTGTATGGGGTAGTATGCTGGAGCACAGACAAAGTGATGAGAGCTCTATTCATCCTGTACAGATGCCTTCCTGAGGCTAACGACTGAACCCCAGCAGCTTAGGTGATATACATTTTTCCATTTGAATACACATTTCATAATCTAGGCAATGTATTTCAACTCAGTAGCGGTTTCCAGAAACCTGGTCTAGGGAGCCTGCTTTGGTGTGGGGTTGGACTAGATGATCTCTGGAGATCCCTTCCAACCCCTACAATTCTGTGATTCTTTGTATTGCAGAGTACAAACACATATATTCAGGGGCAAAGTCATTCCCACCTGAGCATCACATTTCCATTTAATCGTTGATTAGATGTTTCATGCTAACTGCACAACACCATGTTCTGTAAACTTAAATACGAGTAAGAAGAGCACCCTGGGACTTTCTGTATTTCTGTCATGTTGCTCTTTATTCCTCTTCTTTGATTAAAGAACTGTAGAAGGAAATTGTGTAAGGTGCTGTGATCACAGTTCATCAGTATGTAAGCCTTAAATTTTTCAGCATGCTCTCTTGCTAAGATGACAAGTGTACAATTTAAGTGAAACTAGCCACTTAACGTTGTTTGGAATTTATACACAAATTAGCAGCATCTTCTCTTCTTGGCTTCCAAAATTTATTGTTCAATTTCTTGACTCATTGGATGCATCCTCAGCAGTCTCAGCCAGTGAAGGACACAGTCACTTTCCCCTTGCCTTGCTCTTTCCAACAAATAAGAAGAAAGAGACAGTGCTGGAGCAGCATGCTGTTGTGTGTCTAGTAACTAGTGCTTGAATTCTCTCCCTATAAGGCACAAATTTTTAAACTTTTCTAGCACCTACTGTGTTCTGTACATGTATTCAGCAACTGATCGACTTGTTATTCTTTGTGCTTCCACATCATCCTTCGATGCCTTAAACAATATTGTACAGTCAAATTGCAGGGAACTGAGAATTTGGTGATCATATTCTCTATCTCTACCCTCAATCCTGAATCACAGAATTGTAGGGGTGGAAGGGACCTCCAGAGATCAGAGTGTCCAACCCCCCTACCAGAGCAGCTCCCTAGCCCAGGTTGCACAGGTAGGCGTCCAGGCGGGTCTTGAACGTCTCCATAGAAGGAGACTCCACCACCTCTCTGTGCAGCCTGTGCCAGTGCTCCGTCACTGCACTGTGAAGAAGTTCCCATACACATTTGTGCAGAACTTCCTATGCTTCAGTTTGTGGCCATTTCCCCTCATCCTCTCACCACACACTGCTGAGAAGAGTTCAGCCTCATTCCTTTGCCTCTACACTTTAGATTTGTGTAGAGGTGGGTCAGATAAGATATGATTTGAAGATTTTAAGATGTGGGTAACTCCAAACAACCTGTATCTAATGATCTAAGTCTTGCAACAACTTTCACACCAAGCTTTTACTTGTGAAACTGAAATTCTTCTGTATTTTTAAGCCTTCTTTGGAGAGGAATGCAATGTAATGAGAGCATGTTCTGTTGTGAACAGCGCATGTATTCAGGTGCGTCAGTTGTGGCTCGATAAATATTTTGCAGATGGTTGCATTTCATAAATAATCTGGATCAGAACTGTTCAGACCTCTTTATTTTGCACCTGGTATTACTTTGAGCCACCTCCCAGATTTCCCAATGTGTTTGAATACCTTTTTTTTTTTTTTTTTTAAGGCATAGTTTTCAGATGCTGGGATTCAGTTTTGCTGGTTATCTCAGGTATAAATTTCTTAAAAATGAGTTAATTGACTGGTGAGCTGGGGTGATAAGATGTGTTTGGATTATGCTGACATCCTCATGCAGTAAGGAAGCGTAGTTAGTTTTAAATTAAGCAACTTTTCTTTCTCAGTTTCACCCCTGTTTATATTCTTGGTTTGTGTTGCTTGCAGCATTGTACATAGTCAGCTATAGCTACTCTCAGCAGTCGTAATTGCTGCTAGTGATGAAAATTGATTCGTGCAATCAGAAAACCATTATCTGCATTCTGTCTGATAAGACTGCAGTTGCCAATGTTTTAAAATTCCTGTGATGACTGTTTTCAGAATTCTCCAGGGTCACGTAGTCACCAAGATTCCAGCTGCTATATGCTGAATTTTACATGAGCATTAAAAGAAGAGGAAAAAGGCTCATAATGACTCTCTCAGTATATTTTTTCAGACCATTTTTAAAGATTTGTGTTTTGTCAGATTCCTCCTTTGCAAGAGAGCATCTTGTAATTAGGAAATGTCAAACTAGGGGAGGGTCGGAAAAGTTTCTTCACCAAGAGTGTGGTTGGGCACTGGAGCAGTCTCAAGCTGTCAAAGTTCAAAACCATTCGGACAGCTCTCTCAGACATAGGGTTTGACATTTTTAGGTGGGCCTCTGTGGGTTCGGGTGATCTTTGTGGGTTTCTGCCTACTTGGGATATTCTGTGATTTTTTTTCTGAGTCCAGTAAGTCCCAAACAGCGCAGCCTTCTTTTTGGAGGAGTCCGTTAGGATTCCTGTTGTCTTTGTGGTTGACTCCAGATCTCCCACAAAGTTTCTTTTCCTTGTGGCAAATCGTAAGTTTAATCTTCTCTCTTTCCTCCATTCAATATTTCCCTTCTCTCTCCTTTATTTTCCCCCTTCCCTGGTCTTTTGTGATTTTTGAGTTTCCAAGACCCTTAACCTTTTGCTGTTTCTTGGTCCCTTTTCCTGTTTCAGAAGGAGAAGCTACAAGTGCTGCTACCTCTGTTAGGTTGCTTTCTGTGTTGTGGAAACTGGGAGCGCAAACAAAGGAGGAACAGCAGGAAGAAAGATAATAGCATTATCTGGGAGCAATCTTCATAAATGTGCTTAATATTTTTGGGTAAAGGTTGATGTTCTTTCTATTTTTTTCCTTTCCTTTTTCTTTCTTTCTTTATGTAGTGTCATACTTTCTTGACATTGCTTCAAGGAAATGCATACTGGTTGTATTTTGCTGGGCTTGAACCATTTAGCACAGCTGGATTTTGCAATACCACCAGTCCATCCTTCTAGGAATAGCTGAAAATGGCTATGTCTCTCTTGCTCTTTGCACACATTCATGTTCTGGCAAGAAACCTTTTGCTAAAAGAACATCAGCCTTAGTTCAAAGCTAATTACTCTTAAACTAAGAAAAGTCAGAATGAAAGTTGGCAGTGCTTGTCCCTTTCTGTATGAATCCGGTGATGCAGATTATAAAAGACTATTCGATGATTCTGTTCCTCCTTGTCCTTCGTGCTGAGCCAGATCTTTAGCTCAGAGCTTGCTTAGTGTGTACTGACTGGAGGCTGTGCGTTTGTTCAGCAGTTTGGTATTTTCATTTGCTCATAGTGAGATCAACATCAAGTCTTGTGACAATATGTCCATTTAAACTATGAGCTGGACTGTTGCTAACAGCTTTCTTTCTGGCATCTATTGAGTGCTTGATTTTTGCATACCCTTTAGGAGACCCTGTTGAGTCTGCAGCACAGCCATTTGATTTATTTCCTAGAAGAATCAGGTTTTGGTCTTTGCTAGTATTTATGTGAGGAAGAGAGCTGGATCCAGGAAACCAGAGTTCTCTTGGATGGACAGTTCTGATACATAAATTATCTTTTCAACGTTGTTAGAACTACTGGCATGCACTTATATGACACACATTTTTTTTAGAAAGTTTCTGCGGGAAGTAAAGGTACAAATCCTTGGAGTTGGATTGTGTTGAGATGGAGTGTAGTCATGAAGCTCTGTGCTGTGCTGATCTCCTACATCTCAGAATGGGTGTTACAGAAAGAGGTTCAGAAATGGTGCCTGAAATTCCCTACCGTCTAGAAATAGGTTTGTTTTGTGGTAACCACTTACATGTACAGTCATTAGTAGTGATTTCTGCTTCACTGGTCGCAGCCTGCCTTGCTGTGAGCTTGCCATTTGCCTGCAGTCTCCTTTCATCTTCTCTTGTGGGATTTTCTCAAGTGTGATCTGAGAATTGAACTGTATCCACAATAACCTGTGAGATTTTTGTTCTTACATTGTTTGACATGGAGCAACAGTTGGGAAGGGGACCTTGTTGTTACAGGGCTTTGTGTTGGTTGTTGTCTTCTCTTGTGCAGAACTTTCCAACCTTTACCTGAGGCAGTTGATACTGAACGTAGACAACGGATCCTTCAAAGTGGTGTGAGATGACCAGATGCCTTTCTGTCTGTGACACGAGAGGAAAAAATGTCCCGTGTCTTCAAAAATGGTTTGCCGCACTTTTGTAGCAGCTGTGGTGGTGCACTAATACCAATCTTCAGGCCATTTTATGGAAAATACTTCCATATAGTTAGACCTGCCTTGTAAGCAGTTATGCCAGGCAGACAGCTACCACTGATTTGCCATTGAGGAGAAGATTCTCAGTGCAATGCAGAAAGAGCATTTTTAATCCTTCTAATTGCTAGTTGATTTTTCTGTACGTAGTTATGTGGATAGCAACATAGTACTTTTATGAAGAACTGTATGATCTTCAGGTTACAGTTTATGAGTGCAGTACTTAAGTATATCAAAAATAATTTTTTCAAATGGATGTTCATAAGCATGAATTGATTTCAAAATTCAGACGGCAGTGTGTAATAGGATTAGGCTTAGTTTACACAAGTATACTGCTGTTTTCATTCATGTTGGACAATTTGGCTAAGCTTTGAAATGTTAAGCAAGAGAAATTGTGGGTGGACGAGGGAAGATGGCTGATTAATTACAGTCACAGTCAACTCACATGTACATGATTTACATTAGCAGCTGTTTGAGCTGAAGACTCAAAGATCTATAGGCTTCAGTTAAACAGCAATCTCAAGCAGTCCATTTTACTTGGTACTTCATGTGCTACTAAAGATGTCAAAAGTTATTAGCGTTTTTATAATTCTCTTTCACCTGATATTCTGGCAGATCACATATCTGTGAAAGTAGTGCTTAGGGTATTTACCGCTTCCTTAAAGCTGTCGACTAACTTAGGAGATGCATACAGTTTATGAAATTCATTCTTCCCAAGCACTCGAGAACGTGTGGCAAAGTTCTGTGAATAATACAAAGGGTAATCCCATTCTTTGGTTAATATTGTGTTATCCTGATTTGTTTTTTGGGATGCTGGCTGCTAAACTTGCAGGGACATGTGCTGTGCTGGAGCCTATTGAATGGACTGACAGTGGGTTTGAAACAAAAGAAAAATAATTAGATATTAAAATATATGTAAACATATACAGATTTACAAGTTTATGGTAGCATTTTTGATCATATTATGACTGGATAATGAGAAATCTGCAGTTTAAAGTGTATCCTTAGGGGGCCTACAGGAGAGCTAGGGGGGGACTTCTTATGAGGACATGTAGCAACAGATCAAGGGGAAATGATTTTAAACTGGAAGAGAGTGGATTTAGACTAGATATTAGGACGAAATTCTTTCCTGTGAGGGTGGTGAGATGCTGGAACAGGTTGCCCAGAGAGGTTGTGGATGCCCCCTCCCTGGAGGTGTTCATGACCAGGCTGGATGGGGCTGTGAGCAGCCTGGTCTAGGTGGAGGTGTCCCTGCCTATAGCAATGGGGTTGGAACTAGATGATATTAAAAGGTCCATTCCAACCCAAACTGTTCTGTGATTCTGTTCAAGAGTTGAACAAACAAGTCCAGGGAGGTATCAGTGCTTTGTAGCTGCCCCAGTGCTCCTCTGCTTCACTAAACCAGCACTCGTGAGGCACTGAAGCTGCCAAGATGTAATGGGGAGGCATCTGTGTGAATGTCCCTCTTTCATGCCTTTTCTGTAAATGTACAGTGCGGCTGCAGTCATGGACTAGACCTTTGTCTTGTCTTAAGTGAACTGTTTTTGTGTGGTTCTTTTGTGCACAGGTAAACCCTTGTACTGCCTTTCTTTTGTCACTCGTATTTCACCTTTTTTCAGAAGTGCATTCTGTAGTTTGGCTGCGTCAGTTGGTTTGAGCTTGATCTAAACAGAAAACACAGCTGGACAGAATTTGCTGTCACTGTGCATGATTCATACAAATGCTTGCTCAGAATTTATGCTTTGATTGTATACTTTACTACTCTTTTCCTGTTCTTTTTGACCAGGGACATTGTTTTTACCCAGCAGGTTTCTCAATTATGTTGTATCCTGATTCATTTTCTTTTGTAAGTTCTTGCATTTTTTGATGGTTGTTCCTGTGCTGTTCACAAAGTGCTGTTCCTCTAAGAAATAGAAGAAATAGAGTATTGTTAGGGGTGTCTGGTCTTTTCCTTTCCAACTGTGTTTCAGTTTGAGCCTGTTGCCACTTGTCCTGTTGCCACGCACCACAGAAAAATAGCCTGGCTACATCCTGTTGATACCCTCTCTTAAGATGTTTAATAAAATCCACTCTCATTCTTCTCCAGGCTATAGAGGCCCAGCTCTCTTTGCCTTTCCTCGTAGGTGGGATGCTCCAGGACCTTAATCATCTTTGTAGCCCTTCCCTGGCATCGCTTGGAGCTCCATGTCTTTCTTGTTCTGAGGAGCCCAGAATTGGACACAGTACTCCAGATGTGGCTTCACCAGAGCAGGAGGATAAGGTCCCTTGATTTGCTGGCAGCACTCTTTCTAATGCAACCTAGGATAACATTTACCTTCTTGGTCACAAGAATGTAGACATTGTGACAAGGGGCAGCAGCTGAAAGTTGTGACTTGGGAATTTCAGATTGGATTCTAGGAAAAACTTGTTTACGGAGAGAATACTGCTGAACTCCATCAGGTTGCTTAGCAAAATTGAACAGCTCTGTTAGAGATTTTTCAGGCTCAGATGTACCAAAACCTCAACTGAACTAATCTAATAATGGTGGTGAAGAGATTTCAAGAGATCTCTTTCCACTTACCTTTCCATCTCTTCCCTGAATAGCACACTCAGTCATTTGGTTCCTTTCTGCGATCTCTCCACTTCTAGAGTTAGACCTTGGTGTTTTCAGTCAGTAGGAGGTGAGCATATAGCAGACAGTAGCTAAATCTGGCACTGAAAAAAAATGACTGTGCCACCTGCTTGTTCCTCCAGAACTCGTCTCAGCACTACACTACTACATACATTATCTTCTTTCTTTAAATAGTTTTATTTTTCCCAGTTAAATTATGCAAAAGTTACGTAAAGGTCCCAGTTGACAGATGTAATGCAAAGGAACAGCTAAAATTAGAAGTGGTAAAGTCAGAGGCTGGTAAGCTGTCTGAGTGATCTTACCCGCAACAAATTTATGCTGAATTCTGCCAGTTAGGTCTTCTCTGTTTATTAGGTCATACTGCAACTCAGAGAGAGTTCAAGGATATCACGTAGAGAAGAGAAAGATGATGTGCTAAAAAACATGCTTCTTTTTGACTTCATTAAAGTTTCTCCAAAGGCATAATGTCTCTAAAAGTTGGTTGATGTGGTCAGGGTTTTGGGATTTGGCCCTTGCTGAAGGGAGGTCCACTGTTTGAACCTTGGGAAAGAAAAATTATTTATGAACCTTGAAGCTTTTTCACTGATGAGCTTACCATAGGTGTGCAAATGTGCAAGTGTATGATGCAATTGACTGTTAGGAATGGACTTCTTACATCATATTCCTACACTGCAAAAAGAGTACTTTCTAGTAGATGTATTCTGGGGGAAATTCTGTCCAGTTCTGTCTTGCTGGTGACTGCATAACTCATCCATACTGCGGTAGGGAAGTCTGGTTCCTGTATTTAATTAATCTTTTAAGGATTTGCTACAGGGACAAAGGTCCAGAATAAGCTTGAGGTCATCCTCAGCAGCATACTGGCTTCCTTGTGTGAATGCGTTCATTCATGAAAAGACTAGATAGCCATTGCTCTGCTCAGAGACATCTAATTTGATTGCTGTGGAATGAAAGGATGGGAAGCTGGTGTCATGGTTTTGTGGTTATTGATATTCCACATCAACAACACAACAAAAAACACAAAACCACGACAGCTGGACATGAGCCAGCAGAGTGCGCCTGTAGCCTGGGATGTCAACTGTACCCTGGCTGCATTAAAAAAGGGGTGGCCAGCAGGGAGAGGAAGGAGGCTCTTGTGAGGCCCCATCTGGAGTACTGTGTCCAAGCCTGAGGTTGCCAACACAGGGAGGACACAGAGTTCTTGGGATGGGTCCAGAGGAGGGCTACTAAAATGGTCAGAGGACTGGAGCACCTCTCCTATGAAGAAAGATTGAGAGAACTTGGCTTGTTTTGCTTGGAGAAGACTCTGGGGAGACCTCATTGTGGCCTTCTGATACTTGCAGGGAGTGAATAAACAGGAGGGGGAATAACTGTTTATGTGGGTTAATAGTGATAGAACAAGGGGGGGATGGTTTTAAGCTAAGATGGGGGATTTAGGTTAGACATTAGGAGGAAGTTTTTCACTCAGATGGTGGTGATGCACTGGAACAGGTTGCTCAGAGAGGTTCTATTAATCAACTCTCATTAAAAAGTAGTGGCATAATTCCTTATTACAAGTACATAAGAATGAAGTTCTCCAGGTACTAAAGTAAATCTCCTGTATTGTATATTCTGGTAAGCATTTGGAAGGCAATTCCCTGTATAATTCATTGGGCATTGCTTTTCAGAAGGAGTCTTTGCTTGAAAAAGTTCGCAGTTTTACAGATTGCTAATTGCATTGGACTGTCAGACACAGAGTGAATTAAACTCCTGGAAGACTTCTTGGTAGCAACGCAAATGAATATTAAAAGATTAATGTAGTCAACATTTGTAAAAATGTATTTTTTTATTTTCCTATGTCGCTGAGAACACTCACAATAGTATGAAAATATTTCAGGCTTCTGACTGACCAGAAGATATTTGACAAGATATCACTGCACCTCTTCTTATTGATAGTTAAAAGAATATTAGTACAAACAAATCATTGTGTAATGCAAGTCTCTGATCTGTCTCAACAGGCAGCTATTGACTTCATGCACAGAGCTGCTAGTGATGGTCTGAGACCTTTGTGGGGGTTGGCCTTTTCTCCCACATAATTAGCAATAGGAGTAGAGGGAACGGCCTCAAGTTGCACCAAGGAAGGAGAGGGTCAGGTTGGATAATAGGAACAATTTCTTCTCCGTGGGAGTGGTCAGGTGCTGGAACAAGCTGCCTAGGGAGGTGGTGGAATCGCCAACCCTGGAGGTATTCGCGAAACATGGATTTCTGTAATAAAGGATGTGGTTTATGTTTATTTTTAACTTTTGATGTAAACAGGAGGTATGAGAACAATTTTGTTCAGATATGCTTTCTTACAGTGAGAACCAAGGTAACGGTTGACTCAGTGTGCCTGCTGTTTGGTTATGGTCTGCACCTAATGTACGCGCTGTTTTCCAGCTCTGGAGCAAATCTGCGTGCCCCTATAGGGTAATGTGGTAGGATGAGTTGTCTCTGTAAGGATGCTCTGAGAGCTCACGGCCAAGGAAGAGCAGAAGAAATCGCTGTACCAGTGGTGTCAGTTTTATGCGTGCCTGTTGGGCTCCTTCTAATTAACTGTTACAAACTGTAACAATGAATGATTCAAGCCCCATTGCTACTCTTTGTTGGTAGATTCTGCTTGGCAACTTTCGGAGAAAGGCTAGGTAAGGTTTCTAGCCAGTACTGGTTGTTTTAAAATTGAGTTTTAGTTCCTTCTTTGCGCCTATTACAGTGAGTCATGCAGATCATGCTGTTACTTGCTATTCCATTTTAAGGCTGCAGTTAAAATGTTAATCCTAAAAAATGACCAGTTCTCATAAACATTATATTTTCCCTTTGTGTCAGAAATGCTTCTGTGGTCTCTTCACGTATTCTGTTTTCTGTCTGCAATCTGACCAGCAGGATGCAGGGAGGAAGAGCACACTGTTTTCTGACCAGGTTGTGGCTGCAGGAGGTTTCCTACTTGTTGAAGCCGGGAAGTATTCCAAAGAAGTAAAGTGTTTTGTAGTTGCATGTGATGTTTGAACAAAGATGATTTGACCGTGGTGAGAGTTAATTGTGTTGTAAACAGAATTGTCCTGCAGTTTTATCCTTTTTTTTTTTTTAATTCAATGTTTATCAGCTGCAGATCTCAGCGCAGAAGGCGTTTGATACCATATCCATAATACAAACAGGTGAATGATTTCAAACACTCAGCAGGAAATTGCAACTGTCAAGCTTGGCAATGCTTTTTTAGTTTGTTCTGTTTCAGTCTTGATTTTGGGTAGGATTTGTATGTCAACCCTCTGCATACTGATCTTCAAAATTACCTTTGGTAGTAAGATGCCTCGAGTCTTTGGAGTTGTCTTTATATAATGCTGTCCTTTGACAGGTAACTTCAGTGCACGCTGTCATGGTTTTATGATTTCTGGTATTGGTATTCCACATCATAACAACATGTAGTGCATTAAGAGTTAAAGAGTTAATACTCCAACTCCATAGATCATTGATATTTCCGGGTATACCTGTCTCAGAAGAGAAGAACTACATTCCCCAGAGGACTTTGCGATGCTTTGCATTTTTACGTATTTTCCGCTCAGAGGGAAAAGATAAAAACCCTCTGCGGTCACGGGACACTCTCTTTCCTTCGGGATCGACTCAGCAGTGGGTGCTCGCTGCCGTATCGCCTTCAGCGTTAGCGTAAGGCCTTCGGTTTATCAGACACTATCTCTCTTGCTCATTTTATTTGATTTATTAGCTTCAATTCCAATTATTTTGTATTATATTGTGTTATTTTGCTTTCTGATATCTTCTTTAGTAAATTAGCTTTCCTCCTCAGATCGTTGCTGCTGTTTTGTTTCTAGGCCCATCTCCCTTTTCCCTTTTCCCTTTCCCCCTTCCCCTTTCCTGGGGCGTGGGTCTGCGGGTCCCCCACACCAATCATCACAGAACCTGGCCGATCCAGCCCGGTAAACCGTTGACACACGCACTTTAAAGATTAGGGATCACAGGCTCTGTACTGGTATAAAACAATGTTAAAACAGTTTCAAATAAGTGAGCTAGTTACTCTGATTTATGTCTTAAACAACATCATACAGCATCTTTTGAGTAGATCTTGGTTTTTTTGTGACTTCTAATGACAGCTTGATTCATCTATAACCTTCACCTTTCACTGGAACTACTTTCAGTGTGTTTGCATATCACTCTTTTAGAGGACTATATAATGCAGAATGGATCAGAAGTCTCTTCGCCCATCAGCCATTTCAGCTATATATTTTTTTCTGATTTTATAATAGTAAATTCATTGTAAGTATATTTTTGAGCTAAGATATTGCCAACTGAAAAACTGTTACACAGGGTAGTAGTAAACTGTCCTGGACTGTACTACCAACACCCATCTCACTTGCTGGAGAAGCAAGAGATGTCCTCTATAATTCCAGCCATACTTAATAAACTAGCCTTAAAACTGCTTTTTCACTGTAAGGAGCTGTTAAATGAAGCAAGTGTGCTGTTAGTCTAATGTGAAGCATTTCTAGAGCTTTTAATGCTGGCAGATAGAAGTCTCATTTGAAATAGTAGTACATCAGTCTGCAGATTGTATTTTTAAATCGTCTTTTAGCTCTCCGTTCTGAAATGCTATTTGTATGTATCCCACATAGATAGGCTAAAATACTTTGCAACAGTTTATTAGTCTAAGTACTGCAAACTTTTGACTGCAGTACTGAGTGCCTCATGATGTTATGCCCTTTTGCTCACAGCAGTCTGTGTTCGGGATTTACTTCTATTACACTCCTGTGGGTAAAGAGCAGAGTGGTGCTGCACGTGTGCTTTGGTTCTGACTGGGCTGCAGCAGGGAGGTGATCCAGGTTTCCCAAATGCTTGCTTACTTATCCGTCCTTCCTCTCTGCTATCTGAAAGGCTTCTAAAAAGAGAGAAAATGGAAGGATGGAATTAAAACAAAAACCAGAAGCAGCAAATAAAGACAAAGCGTATGTCGAGACAATCATACGAGCATTTTATGTGCTGTAAGGACTTGAGTGATACTCAGCCACTGGCAGTGAAGTGCTTTCTTCAGCAGTGTGAAACAGAGCGAGGGCTCAGACCTCAGCCATTGGGTGAGGCTGAGCACAGCAGCTGTACAGATCACAGCAAGATGGAGCTCTGCTTTTCCAGTAAAGCATGGTCAGCTCCTAGTAGTGGGATCATTCATGGAAATCTTTAAGAATTTTACTTTGTTCCAAGGGTTTCTTTTTGGCAATCTTTTTACATGTTCCCTTCAGAATACAGTGAATGCAATTAGCAGTCTTATTTTCATGGATTTATCTCAGTGCTTTTAAAACTCACTTGGTGATGAATCACAGGATTGTAGGGGTTGGAAGGGATCTCTAGAGATCATCGAGTCCTACCCCCTGATCTGTGTGATTTTTTTGTGCTATCTCATTCCAGTGTGATTGTAGAATCATAGTTTGAGTTGGAAGGGAATGTTAAAGTGCATCTGATCCAACTCAGCTCCAATGAGCAGGGTCACATACAGCTTGATCTTACATTTCAAATTGATTTTGATGGCTCACTGCCACTTTGGAACCTCAAACCACCATGCTGGTTTGTGTTGTATTGAAGTGGAGAAAACTGGATAAAGTAGGAAAAAACTTTGAATGGATTTTTAAATCCAGGAGGGACTGTAATATGTCATTATTTCAGTCAGTGGTAGCAACATATTCACTCTGGGGACTTCTTCAAAATGTAGGATGCATGGGAACTCCATAATCCCAGATGTTGTTTGAAGTTACCTGAACATGTTGAGAGGATTTCCAGAAGATCAGGAGCAGTGCATTCCTGGTAACACTATCTTTCTTTTGCAAGGCTGTCACTGGAAAAAAAAAGGTTGATATATTTGGTGGAAAGTAATTAATGTAATTCTTGTCAAGGATGTCTGTTTCCCTGCTCAAGCAGTTGGAGTTGTATCAGAAAATTTCACTTGAAAGTATCATGATGAGATGTTCTCACTGGATTTGTTTCTCTGATCAGGTGTTTAGTTAGAGCTAAAATGAAAAACAAGTTGTTTGTATACATTTTACATTGATTTAATATAATAATAGTATGTTTGAATGTTAATTTTGTTTGTTACTTCTTTCCGCCTTCTCTGACAACTGCAGATAAGCTACATTGGTAAGAATTGTTTAAAATCTATTAGTACCTCATGGGTACATATTATTCTTGAGCTCAGGATTTAACCAGTCACCAAAATGTTTTTTTATTTTCTTCTGGGTCATTAGGAATAAAGATTTCTTTTTTGCCTTGCTCTGCGACTAAAGGTGGAGCATCCTCTCAGAATTTTGTTAGTAGTGGGTGGTTGGCTACAGTTGTGAGATGCTGGATCCAGTGACCAAGACAGCCCTCTCCCATGCCTGCTTTACTTGCACTTCAGTGCCACCTTAGATTTTTGTCTACAAACAATTTAATTGCAGTGGAAATTATTATTTTGAAATTAAAAAAATGCTGAGGGAGGACAAGGTGGTGTTGCGCAGTTTTTCTCTACTTTTGATTTCTAGAAGTGGTTACTGTCTTAAGGGAAATTCCCACTGGCTGAAATTGCCCTAAGGACAGTTGTTGTGGGAAGAGGTTCAGTGAACCAGATGACACTGAGGATAGCAAATGAAAAGGAATTGAAACATGTCAAGTGATAAAGTGTCACAGTATTATCAAAGTTAAAATGCCTTTCAGACATCCATCAGCATAGTGGCATTTCTGACATGGTATTGCTAACACATACTGTGAATATCGTAGCTGTAGATACGATGCTCACAGTTTGGCTTGTATCAGAGATGGAATAGAAACAGCAACCACTTGTTTCAGTCACATTTTTTTGTATTCCGTAATTTCAATTACACATACAATACTCAGGAACAGATGTTTAATCTGTTACTTTTCCTACTATGTATACTATGAAGAGAAAAAAAAAATAGCCAAATTGGTTAATCTCATTTCTGGGTTATTTTTGCATGTTGGTAGGTGATTTCTTCTTGATGTTGAGAACCTGAGTGCTCAGAAAATGTACTTTTTGTTCTCCTAATTTTTTTGTGACTGCCTGTTTGAATTCAGCTCCACTTGAAAATAAAGCAAAACAATCAAGTAGTGGTTTGTTGAAATACAGAGGAAAAAGTAATTGTAAAGCAAGTGGCTTGATGCAAATGTGTTTGGTCAGAGGTGCTGCTATAGCCTCCAGTCATCCAAATGTTGTCCTGAATAGTTTTTGAATAAATTAAACCCCTTCTTGCAGATGTCCTAATGGCAGCTACATTAATCATAACTACACTAAAAGGGTTGCAAACTGGCAACGGTTTTTAATTTTTTCTTCTAAATTTGTTTTCTTCTTAAATGGAAAGTTTGTTGAAAAATCTACTGTGTAACACAGCTCTTTGAATGTCTCTACAGTATACAGTAGCTGATACACCCCTGGTTCACATCGCTACCTCTTGTAGGGGACACAGTGGGGTTCCTAGAAGAAGGACTGGTACACAGCACCTTCTGAGCTTCTGTGTTTGGGTTTTTTTATATTTAAAATCCCTTCAGTAATTTTGGAGGCTTGAGCTTTTGAAGGGCTTTGTTCATTTTTCAGTGTGTTAGAGGGACTTCTCAATCATTAATGTAATTAATGGACAATTAATAGTAAACTATTAAGAAAGTTTAAAAACAGTGGAAATGGAATAATGACCTTACTTTAAGCTAAATATTAGAGTGAAGAAACAGGAAGAACAAAACTGAAAATCTTAGATCTTTGGGGAAGGGCTGAGATTGATGGTATTCTTGTGGTTTTTTCAATATCTTAGGAAGTCAGGTTGTTAAAATGTGGAAAACTGTGAAAGAAGATGGTAGTAAAATTCAGCCACAGATCTTTTTTCTAGGTTTAGGTTATTTTTCCTGCTGTCCTGTCCCTCTGTCCAACCTGAAGTTACCTCTACTGCTGCCTTCTGATACAGTTGTGGAGTCTGATTTTAAAATAGTTTCACTCATTTTTAATATAAGATGACTTTATTATTACTATTATTATTTATTTTTATTTTGAGTTTTAAATCACAGTCTGTTTAGTATAACAGACATTTAAGCACCTGGAGGAAGCAGGACTCGTCTTGAATGTGCTTTCAAAGCCAAGCTGGTGGTGGCATAGCCTGTCTCAGGTGCTCCAGTTTAGTTCAGTAATTTGAATGTATAGTTTTCCTCCCATCTCCCAGTAAGGAGACTGAAATGAAAAAAAGTGACCTTGTGACTTTTGTAAATGAAGTGCATTTGCTAGTAGCCCATCATGAGTTAGATTGTACATTGACTTGTAGGAATACAGCTAATTGTTTTCTTTAAACAAGTCAGTGTAAATATTATTTGCATTAAAGAAGCCCCTTTATTTTATAGTACTTGCCTGTGTGTTTAGGAAAGAAGTGCTAAACTTAAACAGCTTGTGACTAATCAGTGAAAAATTTCTTTGATCTTAAAGCTGCCTGCTAGTATTTAAGTAACTGTGAATAGCTGCATATTCTGCTAATTAACATTTATAATTAGGATTTATTTTAAAAGCATATATTGATTGAAGTAATTGGCTAAGTGCAGTTGTGCCTAGTGTTCATTTGGGCTTCATCCAAGCTAAGATTAAATGCATGGCACTATAAATTACAATGGATTTAAAAATTTTTACAGGCAGAACAATTTTACATGAATAGGCACTGAGCAAGTGTTCAGTTTTAGTCTGCTGCCTGAGCTGGAATGTGGTCAGTGATCTGCATGCTAAAATGCAGTTGCTTTGTCTTGACTAGTGTTTAGAAGCTTAGGTTGGAAATTTGAGCAGCTGTGTGTAATATCTGAGTGCTAACGTGCCAGCTTCAGCACTCAAAAATATCTGTGAGGCCCTGCCAGAAGTTCCTGCTCTAATGAGCTAACAGTATTTGCATGGATGTAATCAGGATTAGCTTCATCCACGGGAAAGTGGACACGACTGTCTTATTTTGCAACCCATGGCTGCATTTTATGCTTTCACTTAGGGCAGATTAAACCAAATGTGCTTCCCCAATGCCAATCCTAACTGGAAATTGGCTGCTTTCTGTTTCTGTTGTGAACGTTAATTACTAATGGAGAGATGTCAGTCCATTTAATTAAGAATGAGCTGCTAGATATTGTATTAATCTTCTGACGTAGAACTGCTGCTGATCATCTCCATAGGAGTGTCAGACTGCAGCTGTGTGAAGGAGGTTCATCTATAGAATAAAGGTGAATGATTCAATTGCAAATTGCTCTGCTCTGGACCACAAGGGATCCCATCCTACCGTGGTTCTGGCAACTTTCACTAAGGTGAAGCTATTGATGAAAAGATTATTTGCTTTTTGAAAATGATGTTTGTCTCTAGTTGGAAGTACTCCTGCAGAAATAAACACGACTGATTTCAATTGCAGTGGATAACAGACCAAGTTTTCTTTCTTTCATATAAATCCATTGACATAAGGAGCTCTTCCAGTTTAGTCCATTCTATTTTCTTTTGTATATTTATATTTAATAATGTAAATTCACAACTACAGGAAAGCATCTAATTGATGTTGCTGTATAGATGTTCTCTAAATACCTGCTATATGACTTAGTAAGTCACTGCTGTTATTAACAGACGAAGTATAAATGTATTGAAATAAAAAAAATAATACAACTGGTAGTGAAAAACCATAAAGAAATCTTGAGTGTGTGTACCAGAATGAATTATTTTTTTGTTAAATGAACAAGTGAATCAGTGACAGTGTGGGACAGGCTGGGGAGAATTTTGTTAAACTAGAAAAGCATGAAAAGTCTCAGTGTATGTGCTGCTCAGTTTTTGTTAGTCATTTATTCTGGAAAATTGACCCAGTCCATGTGCAGAGGAGGTGGGAGCGCCAGGCATCCATTTCCTTGTGGTGGCTTTGCCGTCAGAACAGCCCTGGCAGCCCGTTTCCACACACTGGACTATAATAGCTGCTCTTGCAATGCTTCTGATGCATACAGGTGAGGATAGGAATGTGAAAGCTTCAGGCTGAGGAAGGAGCAGTGATGTGGTCCAGCTGCGATGCTGTTTGCAACCAGTGTACAGCATATATTGGGGACTGGTATGCTGCGTGAAACAGAGTGAACCTCCCGTGACCCTTTGCCTCCTTGCCTCTTGTTATTCTTAGCAATTCCATCCTGTATGATTCATATAGAAAAATTGCTGTTTAATAATTTGATTGTACAAGTGAGAAAAATAATGAGCATTTAGTCTGTCTCCTTTTTAGAAGGATGGCTGCGGTAATTTCTTTTATTGATTCTCACTTCGTATGTGAGAAATGTCAAAGATACAACTGCAATTTCAGATACTTTTGTTTTTCTGACATCCTTGTCAGAAGAGTCAGGAAGTTGCGCAAGTGTTTTATTAACCTGAAAAAGTGTCTGATCTGCTGAAAACTGCATATATAATACTATTCTATATAACGGGTCTTGTAAATAATATACTTTTAAATCATAATATCAGTATAACTTGGGGATTTGAACACTGGGTAGCACTAAATGCACTCAAGTTTACTATTAGATTAAAAAAAAAAAAAAAGAATGTTAACATGCTCCATTTTGGAAGGGTTCCAGAATTAACTGCTTTCAACTATTCCATGTGAATGTTCCATGATGACACTATTTTATTTTATTTTATTTTATTTTATTTTTTATTTTATTTTATTTTATTTTATTTTATTTTATTTTATTTTATTTTTCTCAAAAATGCCATTTTGGGCTATCTGTAGCATTATCTTCTGTCCGTATAAACAGTTTGTTTAATTATTTCACCTTTTGAAGAAGTCACATATTTAGGACTGAATACTTGAAACCTCTTCTGCCTTATTAGAGGTTATGCAGTACGTGGTTTCTTGCCATTCTGCCTATCTTGGAAAGCAGATAAAATTCATAAGTAAAGTCTCTGCAAATGGAGCACTTTGGAAAATCTCCACTTCAGTTTTGTCTTCATTCTGCTCCAGTTTATTCAGCCGCATTTGTTCCAATTCAGAGATGTCAGTGGTGCAGCAGCAAGAACATTTTGGTGCAGTAGGTCCCGTATGTCTTGCAGTCAGTGGTTTTATTTAGCATGCAAGAAGTTCGCTGTTGTTCACTTCTCATTCTCAAAGGCTATGGAGTATAATTTGTGTTCTTTAACAAAAAGATGACTACTCTGTGCATTACACAAGCCATATCAAAATAGAAATGGTCAGAAGGAATAACAAAGTCAAATTTGAGAAACTGATTGTTTCCAGAAAAATTCTGGATTGAATTTCTAGGATATCAAATGTGAGAAGTGAAATTAATTAATCTTGAAAACACAGTACACTGCAATGCTTGTAATAAAATGGATTTAGCATGTTAGTAACAAAGCACAAACAAAGCTAGAGGGAAAGTAGGTTTTCAGAGTTTGATTTTATTCTGATACTAATTATTTAGTGTTAATTCTCACATTATCCTCACACATCTTTAAGGCATTTTACATCCTCTTATTTGTGCTCTTTAGTTGCAAACAGCATTTCATCAGCATGTACACAAAATTTGTTTGTCATAGGGATGGAATAGTGAAGAAATACTATGAAAAGACTTACAGCTTATTTTCTGTGCAAAATCTAAACTTCTCTGAAACTTTTAATAAGTGCTGTGTATTTTATTTGTCTCAGACTCTGTAATCTTTGTGAGATGCTTCTTTGAGCACATGAAAGTGTTGGGAATTCTTTGCACTAATACATGGCTGTATGCAGCCTCTGGTTTCTAGCCAGTCTGAGGAACAAAGAGGAAATACACATGAAAAATCAGAATTTTCTGGTGGTAGAGATTACTTTGGAGCTAAAGAAAATACATGTTAAAGCACAGTTTGAAGATTATAGTATTGAAACATTAGGAGATGATGCATTCTAGTTGTCTGATTTCAAAGAAATGGAGTAAAGTTTCTCAGATAAACTAGAAGATAAACTAGAAGTTGTTGATTTCCTTGCCTGAATAACAGGTAGTTCTCCCTTGTGCAGGAAAATTGCTTTCTGGTCTTTTAATAAAGGCATTTTTCTGAAAGAGTTACTTTCAGCTTCTGTTTAATGCTGGTTAGCCAGTAAGTCTGATTGTGCATTTCATTGGGATCAAAGAGAAAATGATTTAGGATTTCTAAGTAAAAATAGGCTGCTTGCAAGGAATTTTAGTTTAGATTGTCCTGGAGTGGTGTTTATCCAGGTTAAAAACTGAATGCTAGGCTCAATTAATGACAACTGTTTAACAAATACAGAGAGAATAACCTCTGAAGAAAATCATTCTTCAAGAAATGCTGTGGAGAAAAGCGTTGCAATGTTAAAAACTCTTCTTTTGTGTCACAGGTCTTCGTTTATAGTCTGGGTAAATATCTTGAATCTCAAAGAACTGAATCCTGAGCAAAGGATGCTGAGCATCCTTGTTGTTTAAGACATACTGTTTTTAGGTAATCATAGAATCATAGTCTGGTTTGGGTTGAAGAAACTTTAAAAGCCCACTCATTCCCAACCCCCTGCCATGGGCTGGTTGCCGCCCATCCAGTCAGGCTGCCTGGGGCCCCATCCAACCCGGCCTTGAGCACCTCCAGAGTTGGGGCATCTGCAACTCTCAGGGCAGCTGTGCCAGTGCCTCACTGCCCTCTGAGTAAAGATTTTTTTCCTGACATCTAACCTAAATCTCCCTTCTTCTTAATTTACAACCATTCTCCCTTGTCCTATTACTATCAGGTTATGAAAAGTCGGTCTCCCTCTGGCTTACTAGCTCTCTTTAAGTACTGGAAGGCCATCGTGAAGTGGAGAGCTTTCTCTTTTCCATGCTGAACAAACCCAACTCCCTCAACCTTTCTTCATAAGAGAGGTGCTCATCTTCGTGGTCCTCCTCTGGACCTACTCCACCAGCTCCATGTCCTTCTTGTGCTGGGTGCCCCAGGCCTGGGCACAGCACTGCAGATGGGGCTTCACAAGGGCAGAGCAGAAGGGTACAATAACTAGTCTTGTTTCTTGCTTGAGACTCGCTTGAAACAGTCTATATTTGTGGAGGGAGAGCAACTGACAAACTTGTTGCAATTTCTTATGATTTGAATGCTCCTTTCTGCTCAGAAAGCTGAGATGCTGTGTGAATGTCTTTTCCTGTCTAGGCATTCCCACTGTGTGCCTGTGCAAGCTAATATGGTGTGTAAAGCTCAGAAGTCTGTGGTCTGGATACTGGGCTGAGATGTAGTTGACTGTGTTTGGATTAAATAGATATTGTATATATAAGGAACTCAATAGCTATGCCATGGGTTGCGTGTTGGAGAAAATACAGCAGGGAAGGTTTTGGAACATGGGTGGGATTGGTCTGCTGAAAGGATTTCTCCCTGCTGTGGCTGCAGGGCATCCACCTTTCCCTGACAGCTCCTCCCTTCTGTGCTTTCTGAGCTGCTTTCCATGCAGTTCTGCCACCTTTGCTCTGGAGGATGTAGCTCCTGAGGAAAAAGAAATGTTTGAGGCAGTTACAATTTTAGCTTTTGGAGCTTCATTTGGGTGGATGTTTGTATTTATTTAGTAGCAGGGAGTTATAGAAAAGTATTGTAATGTGACTATTATGTGGGTAAATACTCAGAGTGAAAGCTTTCTTCCTTAGTGATGGGAGGTTCCCAGTACCAGAAGACCGAAATTTGGGAATCTGAGGTGCATCTAAGCAGTTAGGAGATCTCTTTGTTTTCATTTTTTGATAATTTACTTCCTGACAAAAACAGTAAACCATGCTGTGCATCATACAAAGACCTCATCTATCAACTTGTCTGCATGGGAAATATTACTCCAGGTGCTGAAATATTTTGCCAGTGCGGTGCTTGATGCCCTGAGAGAGGTGCTGCAATATATTCAGTGGTATTACCATTTCATTGTTCTTGTGAAGAGAAGTTGTGGAACAATGCCTTGAATTATGATGTTGCTTTAAGAAAAGGCATTTATAAATAACTTTATCTCTTTTTAGTTATGCATAGCGTATAAAACATGATAGTGCGCCTACTTAATAAAAATAGATGTAATACAAAAGTGAGGTTAATTAAAGCTCATAACTGGAGATGTCAGAATGGTGATCACAGATCTGAATGTACTTCTTTCTAATTTTAGTTATATATTCTGAATTTCATGATGGATATTTTGTACTCAGTGCTTTGGGGAGTCATGCATAATGTAACAAGGAATTTCACTTAACAGTACCTCTAGCAAATGTTCTCTGTGATAATATTGTATGCCAAGTAGAATGTGATATAACAAATGATTTATTTAGTTGATACAGGTCATTAAATTTTACCCTCAAAATTTTGTCAAACTACAAGAAGTTCAAAAGGAAGCATAACACATTTATGTTTGGTGTGTGAGTGGATAGGTTCATGGGTACAATCATATCACGACTGGATTTTATGATCAGGTGGCTCTGTTGAGGCAGAAATAATTTCAGTAACTCCATAAAGCTGAAATCCTAAACTTGTCTTTTGCAAAGAGTAGTAGCCATGAAGAAAGCCAGGAAGTATATTTTCAAGATTAAGTATTCCCTGTGAAGAGATATGTGACTTATGTAAGGAGGACCAGGCACTTCAGCTCTACCATTTCTCAGAAGGAGCAAGAATACTGTTTTTAAAATTGCATTAATGCTTAACACTTTTGTAGAAGTTATATTTTTGTTTATCCTTGTTTAATATAACAAATGAAAAAAAAAGTTGTAAGCCAAAAAAGGATTGATTTTTATCTGTCTTTTTTAAGTATTAGGTCAAGAATGGAAGAAGTTACGCAAGTACAAGATATCATATGGCAGGTGTTGGATACCAAGTTTATTTCTGCCAGTGGTAGAATATACCTATGAATTTCAGTTTGTTAAAGTACCCACCTACAGTCTTGATGCATTATCTGGATTACTGTTTATGTTTTGGGATAAAACCACAATCTCCAGAACTTCCTGGTAACCTGAATCCTGGGTCTCCTTGCAGAGTTTCCAAATTTTGAGTGTATGACACAGTAACCAAATATCAAAATTGTAACTATGACTTGATTTTGCTCAAAATTCTTCTCAGACTGATCAGTCTGTAAATGTTTTTCTGCCGGTTGGGAACCAAACCAGCTGGCAGATGGATCCTTTTTAACTGGAGACCCATTCAGAAAGTAGTCTTGATTTTTGCTGTAGAAACAGGATAAACAGTGGCTCTGCATTCCAGCTTTCAGCAGGCCAAAAAAGTTTTCTTGAAAGCTGTACCCAGGCTGATGAGCTGTATGTTAGCTGGCAGGATCCTAGAGGAGAGAAATTGAGGGAATATTTCAAAAACTTGAATAGTAAATGAACAATCCATTCTCAGATTGTTGCAAAAGTAGCAGGTTTCTGACGGGGAAATTCAGTATAGATGCAGGAAAATATGTTCCAGTGGTATAGTTACCTGAATAGCAGCATAAGTTTTTCATGAGATTTTGGAATCCTCATTTCTGAAGGCTTTGAAAATGAAGATGGGAATGATGCAACTGCAGCTAATTCGTTGTGGAAGGGGAGGGAAGCAGTGGCCACCAGCCCTGCTCTTCTGCAGGTCCTGCATGTTTTCTGCTGACACAGCTGCACTGCAATCTGTACTTGAGAGGCTTCTGTGTCAGAATTAGAAATATTCCATCTAGGAAGCTGAGAGAGACAGATTTATGGAGCAAGTCCATTGATTGGATTTTGCTTGGAACTTGCTGTAAGAGAGCACTTAACTGAATTTTTCTGAGGGTTTTGAAATTATCACTGTAATGAGATTAATGGAGCCTTCATTCAGTTGCTGTCAGTCTCAAGAAGTTACTGATACAGCAGTCCTGGTAGTTCTTGTCTTTGGCCTTCTTATGGCATATCTGAAAACCAGAATTGAAGCAAAGGTTCTGGAGAATGGAGTCATAAAGCCTTCTTCACAGGATAACACCTTTGTGAACTCATGAATATTATGTAGTGTATCAGGCTTATGCTTTTTAGTGCATTACTTCTTATTTATAGTGAAGATGGTGGTTTTCATTATGTGATCTATGCAGAAAGTACATCATGGACCTGTGCTGAATTCTTTTCTGGATGGAAGTCCATCTGGATAATAAAAAACTCACACTTCCATTTCTGTTGTGGCTCATAAATTAATGAGAATTGCCAATAAGTCTACAGTCAAACCAGTAGGTCTTGTTTCCAGTTTGCTTTTTCTGTTTCCAGTATTTACTAATGTATGGCAAATCATCATTGCAAGAAAATTACATAACACCAAGAAGTCAGTAGAGTAAGTGAGCTGTTTACAATGAAGTTCATAATGAGCAGTAGATTTAGGCTAAAATTACTTTCTGACACCTTTATAAACATGCTGTGATTTATTTTAAGTCAGTGTGACTAATGTTTATCCTTGTTTCCCCTTTCCTTGACATTTTGTATATATTTTGCAAGTGACTGGGAGAAAGAAGGGAAAAAAACCAAACCACCATTACTTCAGATGTGTCTTATAATCAAGAACATAATGGTTGAAAACCAGAAGTTCAGTCAAAAGACAAAAATAATTGTTTAAATGCATATTTTAAATTGAATTGGGTATGTATTTTTTGGGGGGGAAGTTAAAACAGAAATAGGTTAAATTAAGATAATAAAGACTATTTTATGTAAGTCTATGAAAGCAATCTAACACAATTCAAGAAATGAAGTTACTGATATAGGTTAAAGAAGTGATGTGGTTTAGAGAAAATTCACACTGGAGTGAAGTTAACCATGTTTTCATAATATGTGTGTACTTCCCTCGTTCTGAAATAGCCTTTTCTACATTTAGGTATATTTGATATGCTTTAAGTATAGTTAAACGTACTAGTACTTTAGGAGCTGCGTGTCTGTTTGTATTCTTCAGTTTATTCTTTATCCTCTTTCAGTCTTAGAATAGAAGTTAGATCTGAAGCTGTTAACTGTATCAAAGTAATGTAAGGTAGGGAGAAGTGAATTTATTTTTAGCAACAGAGAATGTATACATTGCTAAATGTCATTTTAAAATATAGCACTCGCTTGGATAAACTTAATTTCTTCCAAATATTTGCTGTGTTTTAGTATGGTTCAACTTAAAATATTGATCAGTAGTAACTTTTAAATAATATGCACTAGCTACGTAACATTTTATAATGTTGTTTTATAAGTATTTTAATTAAAATTTTAGTTTAAATCTGTTTCAGTTTTGGGTGGAATGAGACAGTAATTGCTATTACTAGAAATCGTTTATCAAATAGATGGTGGCTCTTTCGTCATTTCCTAATGTCACTATGGAAGATGAGAAAAGAAAAACAGGGACTTCAAATAGCAAAAAATAGTACAGAATTTCATGTAAAACAAATTCTCAAAGCACTGAAAAAAACCCAAAAGCAGAATTTAATTGCTTGTGTATACTACTGTGTGAATTAAATCTTTGCTGATTTTAATCAGGATTATAGTTAGTGATTTAGATTACTGATTTATATCAGTTTTATCGGTTTATATCAGATTTATACCGATCCACCCACTCTGATAGCAGATAATGTTGTTTTGGTGCAGTTTAAAAAGTTAGTTTGTACCTGCCTGTGCAGTATTAATAGCGTTGGGTCTAGCCATACCTAAGTTTGATAGTTCAGACAGTTTTGCCAAAATGTAATTTTCTGGGATCCAATAGAGCCATGTTTCACAAAAGCTATTCTCACAAGAGCTAAATGCCAAGGTAATCAATCATACCATGTACTGTATCCTTTTGTTATGGATAGAATGCATTATTTATGGAGTATAAAGATTTTTCAGATGTTGTTGAAATGAACAAGCTTACAAATGAGCAACTGCAAGGGATAAGATGTCCTTAGCTGAAAATTGCAATGTCCTAGCTTAAAAATTCCTAGGCTAAAAGACGTCTTCCATGACTATGGAATGTTTGAGGCTGATTTGCTGTAAGTAAATGGGGGGGGCTTCCAGGGAGCAGCAGTCCTTCATACCCTAATTGTACCAACAGATAGGTGCCAGATCTTCTGCTCTCTCCTTTTTTATGCCACTTGTATTTCAGTTACTAAAACCAAAAGTTACTCATTCACTGGAAGCGCTTGTTATTCTCTCTGGCTGTAGAGATTTAGACTTTGAAGGGCAAAGGCATGGCACAGTTGTATTTAATATCCCTTGATAGATTTTTCTTACTGTAACCTATCTACCTATTTCCTGAGCCCATGTACGCTCCTAACACTTTGTCCATGAATACGAACTCACGTACTAATGACACTCAGTGCAGTCTCTGCTTCAGCTCTAATGTCTGTCCGAGTGAAAATGGTAGTCTGTTTCCCCTATGTTTCTTGGGTTAGGCAGTTCTCAAGAAAAAAGTTCAATCCTACTGTTTTCTTTCAGGATTGCTGAGTGTATTGGCGTTTTTCACTTCAGGCTGTACCGTTGTCACAGATTCATTTAGATTTGAAAGGACCTTAAAGATCAAATTTAACCATCCACCTAACAGTGCAAGTCCACTGCGAAGCCATGTCCCTTCATTTTCCACAAATGACAAGTCATTCACTCTCTCTTTTCTGGAAGAGAATCATTCTGTAGTTTCTCTCTCTTCTGCCATTCTCCAGATCTATTGCATACACACTGTTATAATTCTATCTCAAGTGACAGAAATTATTCTTAACTTCATTTTCTATTATTATTTTTATTTTTATTTCTTTTGCTTTGAAATTGCTTGGATTTGTTTTAGACCTGAAAAATTGTTTATTTCTTTCAATTAGTTGGAAGACATTATCTCCTATAACTATAGAAGGATATATTGTAGATCTTGCCTCATACTGATCTTTCTCATTCTTCTTACTTGGCATTTCAAAAAAACAAAAACAAAAACTTTCCTATTTGCCTACATAGTTAATGTTGTTTCCTGTCTCAACTGGTGTAGTGTCATCTCTGCTTTGCTTTTGAATGCCTTTTTACTTCATTAGTATCTATTCAAAATGCTGCTGCAGAATTACCTCTCTTCATGCATCTCTGCAGCCCTTAACTTTCAGCACCCATCATGGCCATCAGCAATCAAATGGTGTGTAGAGTTCTCACCACTTACTGCCTGAATGCTTAGTTCTTCAGTGCCAGCTTGGCTTTTTTCTTGTTCTTAGTTTTTTTTTTTCCCCTCTCACTTAACTCAGCTGTCCATGGATGGCTGTGAGACCTCAAAAGCCCTTCCAAGGCCTTTGTTCAAGGTCCCCTTTGCAGCAATGCCTGTGGGAATAGGGATGGACAGGCCTCCTGCTGCTGTGTGCTTGCAGCCCATAATGTTCCTCAGCCAGCTTCCTTGTTTGTCATCAGACTGTAGTTGTCCATTCTCCCTTGTCTCTCGCTTAACCATTATGCTCTGCCCACAAGAAGTTGTCTTCTCCATTTTATTTTGCAGTGTAAGGTTGCAATCCATGGCTTGGGAACATGGATTCAACAACAACAAAATTAATAATAAATGAGTCTACAGCATCATTGCAGGCAGTATCGCTTACTGGGTACTTCTTCGTGCATTTCAACAAATGTGAAACTGCTGCTGATGCTGAATAGGTCCTGGAGGCAGACAATTTCTTGTTCTCACAGCAGGCAATTGAGTCAGTGCTGTAGCAGTGGTGCTTCTGTGATTGTTTTCCTCAGTTCTGCATGTAAATGCACCGGTAATAGTTGGAATAAATATCATGGCAAGAATTTAATTCAGATTTTTCTCCCTTTGAACACATGGTTTTACATTCCTGTTTTGTACAGTTGTTTAGAGTAAAGGATTTAACCGGGACACTGAAGGCATGATAGTCTTGTCTTAAGGAATGTTACCCAGCGCACCCTGCAAGTGTTCAGTTTCTCATTCACTGAATACAAATCCATTGTTTCAAGGAAAAGAGGAAAACTAACCAGTTTACGGAATTACGCAGTTTACAGGGTTTCCATTCTGATTCCTCTGTGTTGCTACTATGTGTCTGTTTTAGAAAGATACACCAGCAGCCCAACCCAGGGAGGTCTTCGCTCTCAGTCCCTGCTGTGATGTGGCAGTGGCTCTGGGGTACTTGTACTGCATATCAAGAGGATGCAGCTTCTTCTGACTCATTCAAAAAAGCCAGAAAGTGATGCAAAGAAAACTCTCTTGTGTAGGAACTGTCTCTGTGGGCGTATGTTGAGAAGACTGCTGTGCTGAAGTGTTTGAACGCAGAATACTTCGGAGAAGTACTTTTCTGTGTTTGAGCTGACAGCTGTGAGTGCTGTATAGGGAGAGAAATGTAAGGGTTATATGTGAAGAGTGTAAGTTTAAAAACTGTGTTCTGCGCTGTGGTTTTCTATTTTTTGTGAGAGGACCTTAGACTTCTGGGCATGTATATTTTCATGTTGAATTTTCCCAGACTATTTTTTTTTTCTATGAGGCACAATAAATAACTGCCCCTCCCTTTTTATTCCTGCACTGCTTGTTCAGTTGCAAGCAGAATGATACCTGGCCACCTAGTATTAGAAAGATGTTGAAATAGAATTAGTTTAGATGGCTTCTGCTTTGAGGCTTTTATGTTATCAAATGTTTTACACCAGCTTTCTTTCAGACAAGGACTCAGTGTGCATGGTGACATCTCTGTTGCAGCTGCTGGTGTGGCAGACACTGGAATCTGTATATTTAAGCAAAGATTAAGCTACTACTATGTTAATTCAAATACCAGAGATTTGTAGTGCTGAAGATCATAGTTTTGATCCTTCATGGCATCTAAACAACTTTGTGCCCTTGGCTTTATTTCATTACACTGGAAGTATTAGCTTGAGCTAATCTCTAAAATCAGCAATTTAAGTAGTAGGTTAACCCTATTGTTTGTTAGCATTTCATATATTTCTCACTGTTTTTTACTTCCAGTGCTACCGACCTAGTAACTGAATGCCTTTTAAGTTGTATTTGCATATTGGTAGCATGAAGTGTGTTTAAGTTAACTGTATTGCTGTTTTATCCTGAGATCTCATATGTGAACTGTAGTAGTCTGCTCTGTTGTTAAATCATATTGGTAGCTGTGGCTAATAGCAGCTTGAAAAATGTATTTACTGTAAGGATTCTACACGGGCCTCCTAGGAGCAAATAAAAGCTTAAAAGCATAACGCCCAGTTGTGAGACAGAACCATTATAATTCAAATAAAGGTAAGAGCAAATACATTGAAACAAAAAAGCAGTCTTTGGGTAGATTCAGAAGTTCTCAGCATCTTATTCTGACATTGACAAGTCTGTGGTTGTAAATTTAACAGATTGCCTTTCTCTATCTGCATTTGTTATGTTGCTTTTAACTGATACTGGAATACCAGTAGTTCATAGAGACCAAGTGTATAGATAAAATGTCTATTTATTGTGATGATCACTGCAGAAGCTTTACTGGTATCAAAAAGCCAGAAGAGGATGTGTGGAAATTTCTGTGATCTTTGTGTCTACTTCAGCCACAGGCACAGCTGAAAACTAAGCTATGCTTTTTTTTTTTTTTTTAATAATATATCATATTGCTTAAAATAAATAATAGATAAAATTGAACCTTGGTGTAACTGCTGTTGGTTGGGAAGGGTAAATGTTTTGCTGATGAAGCTAAGGGCTGTCTGTCCTTTCTACCAAAACACAAGACTGGTACTCCTTCCAGAGGTAGGAATGCCATGTTCTGTCATTGTAGCTTTTATGTCTTCCTGTCTAACCTGCAGCCTTGATTTCTCCAGTTTTTGGTTACCAGCCCTTCTGTCTGTGTGCTTCACACTAGACTAGTGTGAACAGAAAGCCCTGTAACAAATGACCTGTTCTCTGCTCTTTCCTCCCTTCTGTATACTGCTTCTAGTTATCCACAAGAACAAACTAGACTAGAAGGATTTGGAAAACCAGTTTTGGAAAGGGCAGATTACCTGTTAGGATCAGCAATTCAGTGTTGATTTAGGTGGCAGTGAAAGATAATGGAGAAAGTTCACACTACTTGGTCACAGTTTTCCCTCTTAGCTTGCAAGAAAAAAATAATCTAAAACCAGATCCTTGTCTCAGTGGAAATGGTGGTCTGGGTGCTGGTCACCTCCAGTTAGAGCTGTTGTCATTCAGTTTAGGTTTTGAAGGCTGGGTTCATCAATAGCCAGTGGTCTGTGTTGTTGCCCCATTTCATAGTGGTTTAAGCAACTCTTTCTGTGTCAGATCTGCACTCAATTTGCTCCTCTGTCTCCTCGTCAGTTTCCAGTATCATCTATGGCTTTTGTCTTGATCTTCAAAGCAATTATTGGATCAAACACCCCAGCTACATCAAAGACTTCATTTCTATTTGTGAACTACCAGAATAGATGTATTCCTTTAGGTAATGTAGATAATGCAATATCGGAGGAACTACATGACACATGGGGCATGGTGTTCTTGGTTAGGGGTTCAGGCTATGAAAAAAAGGCCCCAAGGCAATCAGGTGAATGCAGAGTAAGAGATGGCTTAAAGGGGGCACTACAAAACATCACTGTGAATGTGCTCCACTATAGATTCATAGATTCATTAGGTTGGAAAGGACCTACAAGATCATCTAGTCCAACCATCCTCACACCACCATCCCTACCCATCAAGCTACTAAATCAAATCCCTTAGCACCTCATCTAAACGCTTCTTGAACAGCGCTAGGGACGGTGCCTCAACCACCTCCCTTGGCAGGCCATTCCAGTGCCGGACCACTCTCTCAGAGAAAAAATTTTTCCTCAAACCTAATCTAAATCTTCCCCGGCGCAACTTGTGGCCATTCCCTCTTGTCCTGTCATTAGTTACCTAGTTATAATTCATGATGCCAAAGAAACTCCCATTTTTATCTAAAACTTAATAGTAAAAAAGAAGAAAGTTGATATACTTTGGAATGCTGTCAGATCATGAAAGATGTTATATGTTTGGAAGTTGTGTACTTGTACAGAGTACCCACGGTGACAGTATTTTTTTTATTTACCTTTGAATTGCGTTAAAATCACAAACTGCTTACTAAGATGACCACAGTATTAACAAAAAACGAAGGTGACATACCTCTAAAGGAACTGAATGTTTTAGTAGGAATAATAAATAATAAATATTGTATAATTTGTTACTGGTGAAAGACAGAAATCAAGTCTGACCAACTTCTAAACAAACCTTAAACTCTTACTTTCAGTTGATTAGAAACATTCCACCACTGTTCTATGTCTAAAGTGCTATGGACAGAATTGACATTGCTGAAATAATTCTCTCCCCCACCCAATTTGGTTATCAGGGACTTATAAATTACTCAACGGGTTTAACATAAAAATTGCAGCTCCAGATAATTTAATCAAATAAATAAATACCAGTTAAATTAAACATAAACTCAATAAACGTGGTGTGTAATTTAAATCTCAGATAAAGCAACGTTGTCTGTGCATCCACAGATTTTTACAGCATGTTTTTCAGCTTTGCATTTTTTATCTCACAGCAGTAGATAGTTCTCAGTCGGATGCCTAATGGGTGGCAGGCAGAAAGAAGACATCACTCTACTGTTCAGAAAAAGTCTATCCCTTGAGTGTGTTTCCTTAAAAAGTTGTGTCAGTTTCTTCATTTTAGGCTTCTCTCAGCTTCCCTAACAGGTCTGCCTGATCTTCATGTATTTAGCTTTCTCTATAAAGGAACTCAGTTGCCATTGCATCTGTAATAAAAACAAATCAGTGTTGTGTAGGAGGTACCAAATCTTGAAGCAGGGCAGCAGCTCTAGAGGAACCTGCCCTGTTTACTTCACCTTATGCATCTTCCCAAATTCTTGAAGTGAGTTATCATTAACTTAGTACAGTGTGTTGATGGCAGTGAGGTATCCAAACTTCCCATAGTCCTGCATAGGAATTTTTTCTGTAGTGTTGTCTTGCAGTGAGAAGTATCTCATAGGGATATTGTTACAACAATTAAAACTGGAAGTTTTCACACAGAGTTTGTATGTGTTGATACTAAACAGCTAATAGAAGGGGGCAGCCTTCCTGGTATTGTGAAAGATAGCTAGTTATCCTGTAGCAGAATGAAAACAGCAAGGTAAGAGCCACTGAATTCTGTTTTCCTGATTGTCCTGATTTGATGAGTGAATAGGTTTCTGTCCACAGTAGAACTTGGTAATAAATCATTCTGCAGAACTGTTGCCTAACCTTAGACATAAATTACAGACAGTACAAATCTGTTCTTCAGTTGTCTTTGATAGCGCTTGCCCTAGGAAGGATCCAATTGCAATTCTCTAAATTGCATCCTATTTGTAAGCTTTATCTAAAGAATTTTTACAGGTGTTACCTCATGCTGTGATTTGACATTTTTTTCCTCCTGTCCTTGTGGTGAATAATGTGAAGTCACAAGATTTTTTTTCTTCCTGACTGGTTGATAAGAAATTTGAATAAAGAGTAAAAAATAATGAGTTTGCTGTTGTTCAGCTGTGGATGATAAATGTTCACGCTCAAGTTCTTAACAATTTCAGGGACTTAAAAATATTTTAATGAATATGTAACAGCCAATGCTTATAAGAAATACAGCCTTATGATTCATGATGAATTAGAAGCATCTTTGCTAATTATTTCTTTTGTAATAGTAAGCATTACTGTGAATACATCTGCAACGTTTTTGCTGGAAAAGTGTATATGAAAGTGAAGGTTTGCTCTGTGAGTGTTTGTCTCACACGTACTTACATCATAGAACGGTTTCATGATAGAATGGTTGGATCACCTAGTTCCAACCCCCCTGCCTTAGGCAGGGACACCTCCCTCTAGAGCATGTTGCTGAAAGCCCCGTCCAGCCTGGCCTTGAATGCCTTCAGGGTGGGGGCATCCACAACTTCACTGGGCAACTTGCTCCAGTGTTTCACCACCCTTACAATAAAGAATTTCTTCCTACTATCTAATCTAAATCAGCCCTCTTCCAATTTAAATCCATTTCCCCTTGACATCTTTATAAAAAGCCCTTCCCCAGCTTTCTTTTGGGCCCCCTTCAGGTGCTGAAGGGCCGCTCTCAGGTCTCCCCACAGCCTTCTCCAGGATGAGCAGCCCCAGCTCTCTCAGCCTTAGTTCCTCCAGACAAAACATAAGAACTGATGCAGTATCAACATTTTGCTGACATAGTTGAGAAGTTAACAGCTGTCTCAAAAGATGTTTGCCAGTAAATGTTGGCTTTCTGTTGCAGTGTCACACGTATGTGTTAGAAATATTCTGTTCCATATCACAGCTTTGAATACTCTTTCTCTTTTGCTTTTTTTATATATGTATTTTTTATCCACCACTTCTATTGTAATAACAGAAGCGCAAGTAAAGAGCAAACACTAAATGCTTAAATAAATTGAAATAGGCCATAGTTTAATGCCGAACACTTTTCAAATGCAGAAATTCTTTAGGAAAAAGTAACCTTCAGAATAGTATTGTTGAGTTAATAGTGCTCATTGGTGTTGTACTGGAAGATGAACTGGAGGATATTGTTGCAAAACAAAAAATGTGTTGTTTTATTAAATGTTGTTGTGAATGATTGTACCTGAAGTTCCTGCTCACAGCATGCTTTTCAGTCCGTGGCTGTGTTACTGCAGGTAGCTCACAGTGCTGCTGAGTCTGGTGGTACCCTTAGTGATTTACTTTGGCCTGGAGATGGGTGGAAATAGTGAAAAATCAGGGCAGTATTAACTTCAAATATTATGTGAAAGCTATTCATAGAATAAAGTATCATTTAAGTGAGTGCTGTTTTGAAAATTTAGCTGACGGGATATTGTTTAGAAAAGTAAACAAAAGATAGTGATGTATTTAATTATAGTTTCATTATTTTAGTGTTTTGTTTTTTGCTTTTCACTATAAGAATGTTAATCTCAGGTCTCTTAGATTATCTCTTAGAATTGCCTTTACACTTTTTGTGTGTGTTTTTGTGTGCATATGCAATTTCGTAAGCCCTCCAGACTGTCCTGTCTGCTTTGTTTGTGCCTGTTCGCAATAGTAATGTATACAGATGTGGTGCTGTTAGTTCAGGCCTGTGTGCTTGCAGTGCCTCCTCATTAAGGAATTAGTGAGGCATTCTCACACCCCTGGGGAAACTTGCCTTCCAAAGAAGGGGCTGCAAGACTGATGGGAGATGGTGGGCTCTGGGAGGGAGTTTCAAGGTCGCACGTCACTTGTGGTAAATGGCAGAAACTCCCATAGGACAGTTAGTTCCACTCAAATTTTAACACTTTTGTTTTAACTGGCATGGAAAACTGCCTAAGTTTTAAATCGGTGTATTTTATAACCACTTACAGAAGTGATTAATGTGTCCTCAAGCTCACATCCCTTTGCCAGTGCTTCTGTCAGACTGTAGAGTTCTGTATTAAACACTTTGGATGACTGTTGATTAGACGTTGCCAAAATCTTTCAGATTTGGTAGATTTAATGTGAAAGTAGAATTTGAATGTAAATCTTTGAGCTTCCTTTTGAATGGTATTCTTCGGCCTTTAACAGTCTTGAAGAAAGAGCGCTGATGACAGCAGAAACAATTCCGTTTTCCTGGTACGTTAGTGATGCCCTTCAGGTGTGGTGAATGGATTTTTTTATAGTGTCTCTGTTAATGGGGTCGTGGATGTGTTTGCTTGTCTTGTAACTCTCCATTTGTCACCTGGCAGGCTGAAGGGGAAACAGTGGCTGTTCTTGCACACAGTGGAAGTGAAGATGAGTTTGATCCGAGTACTCTTCCAGATCCTGATAAATACAAAGATTCTGATAACGAACAAGATACAGAAAGTGAAGACAGCTATAGGTATGTACTTATCTTCCACATTTATTTTGAAGTTTTTTAGAAATGTATGTGTTTAGGAACTCATTTCTTATTAGGAATTCATTCTACAGTTATCCTGTTGCTTCCACTACTTAATATTTAGGAGTTTGTTTGTGAGGTGGGTACTGAACAGAAATATGTGCTAAAGGCTATTCTGTGAAGCTGTATGAGAAAGATGCTTTCAGTCAGTGCTGAAGGAATCTCAGTGAGAACATTCCCCATGCAGTATCTTGACTAAATCCCTGTAGGTTTTATTTGTTTCAGAACTGCGTTTCTCTTTTGTCACATGCAGGCTCTATCTGAAGAGAAATACTGAAGACCTTTGAGGGTTTGGATGAGCCTTCTATACTATACCAGTGTTACATGAAATAAATACATGTGTGCTGAAACTTAAGTTGTATGGGTTAGTGCTGCTCAGACTCATAACGAAGGAAGTGAGATCTAAGTTACTGTAAGAAAATTAACATTAAACTTTTGTTTTTAATTTAAAACCATATTTTTAATTATACAAAACTGGAGATTTTGCTCCTTGTAATTCAACAGAAAACCACGGGGGGAGGATGAGGTAGGTTATTGCAGTATGTTGCATTTCTTTAGCGTGTACTGCAGGAAGTCCAGGGTGAAGGGGAAACAGAGACAGAGTGAAGTCCTGTGTGGTTTTTGTCATTGGCTTCACAGCAACAAGTCCATTTGTGTGTTTCTGACAAACAGCCTAATGTGTTACAGATTCAGAAACACGTTATTGATGCTTAGTGCTGCTAAGTGAGAGTGCAGATCTTTAGTTTGCCCTCTTCTAGATGTCTAGGTTTAGAAATCTCTTACTTTTCACATCTGAATCAGCGTTGCTGCTAGCCCTAGAGTGGGTGAACATTGTGGGGAGAGCGTGTAGGAGATGGTACTGGGACATGGATTTACGGGCTGGATAACCCTAAGTAAATAGCTGGTGACCATACCCCCTGTAGAGCCTTCACCAACGTGTTGGTCAGTGGAACTGACAAGGATGGGTAAATGCAGTGGTTTTCCTGAGCAGCAGTAAATTGTTTTTTGTGGAAGGAGTGAAAGAGGATAACTGTTATAAAATTATAGTTCCTCCTGTGCTTTCACTTCCCTAACTTGGTTCGGTATCTGTACTCCTTGTAGAACGAGTGAAAAGGCTGGGTGTAAAACATGAAAAAAGGGCAGAAAACGGGAAACCAATGCTTAAGAAGGTTCTTCCAGTTCCTACTGTATTTCTGACTTCTTGACTCTGCCCATTAGCTTTTGCTGGGAGGAAGAAGCATAATTTGTTAAAATGTTCTCCTGTAATGAGGTTTAAGATTAAGCATTTATTGAGGAGGTTTGTATAAGACTGCCTGTAGATTGCTTTTCGTGTGTTACTAGAGTTTAAATGTATCAGTCCATACTTGATGAATGCACTCTCTAGTGGTATTTCTATATTGCTTGGAGCAGAATCAGGTTAATAGAATGAGACTGTATTCTCAATTTCCCCCAGATAATTTCAGAAATATGGTTAATACTGTCTTTTTAATATATGAAACTCTGATGAGTAATACCTGGATATAAAATAGTGATTTGAGCTAGAAGATACTGTGGAACTGCATTTTGTTGGAAGAGACCATCTCTGTGCTGACATTAGCAGTAAGACAGGGACTAGAAGAGCAGTGTATTTAGGAATTTTGGTTTATGTAGAAGATTAAGAAAGGAGCCAGGAGAAGTATTTCAGGATACTAATGGGACTATAGCAATGCCATTCTCTTGTTTTGCCTTTGAGAGCAAATTCTGAGCTGACTTCAGTAGTAAAGTTTTGGTCCAGATTAAAAAAAAAAAATTAAATAATAGTGGGGAGGGTATCATGAGATAAGAGTTGGTCATTGGTAGTTTGTTTCTTGGAAGAAGAAAAGAATAAGTTTATTGGAAAAGTCTGAAGTAGAGCTTTTATAAGAGGTTGGCCATAAAGCAGTACTTGTTTGTTAGTATGTTGCTTCTGAAGGCAGATTCCTGGAATCCATTAGGTAGATGTACTAATGCACTGGTGGGAAGGATTGATCAGCAACCAAGTGCAGGAAACCTGATATCTGAGAATTTGCTCTATCAGATAATGTTATTGTACTCTTTGTAGCTGTTTCAGTTTCCACGAAAATAAATAAGAGGCATTACTTTCAGAGCAATATTTAAAGTTTTAAATAGGAGAAGCCAAGGAACATCCAATAAAACAGATTTTATATTGATTTTTTTTTTGAAAATGTAGCTGATAGTCATTGAAATCTTAACAGTACTCAATACTTTGAAGAGCATTCCTGCAAATCATCTGCTAAATCATGAATTCTGTTATTTTCCCATGCAATGTCAGCTCATTTTTGCCATGCAAACCCTCCTGACTTAAAGCTTTTTGGCATTCATTTAATGACAATGAAGTTGCAAGTTGCTTTTGCTTCCTCGAATGAAATACTTGTTGATTAAAGTACTTATGTAAATCTGTCCTGTCTTGTTTAGTGCTCTGGGAGTTGTAACTAGTTAAGGGTGATTTTTTTTCCCCCCCAGTTTTGAGGTTTAAGCTTTCCCTGGCTAGCTCTAAGACTTTCTTGGGGTAACACGTCTCAAGAAAGCTGTCACTTGAGGCTTCAGGCCTGTCAGTCTGACCTCAGTGCCAGGGAGGGTTATAGAGCGGTTCACCTTCAGTACCATCATACAGCCCCTACAGGACAGCCGGGTCATCGGGCCCAGTTAGCATAGATTTATGAAATGCAGGTCCTGCCTGACTAAACTTAACTGCCTTCTGTGGTAAGTTGACATGCTTAGAGGACAGAGACGGTGGATGTTGTTTACTTGAGCTTTAGCAAGGTTTTTGATACAGTTTCCCACAGCCTTTTTCTGGAGAAAGCGGCTGCTGGTATTACCTCTCATTGCTGTTCTCCATCTGGACATTGAGCACTGCATCCGGTGTATGGTCCCACAACCAGTTCCTTGTCCACTCATCAAATCCATATCTTTCTAATTTAGAAATTTCCCTCCATCCCCATATCAGCATTTATTTCAAACTGGAGGAGCTATACAAACTGTTAGTTAATTTTGCCCTTGAATGGAGCTCCCTTCCAGCAATACCTTTATTAGATGAGTAACTAATGATACCAAGCATGTAACATGGGATTAATTTTTGTCTATCTAGCAACATTCTTCATATTTGTTTTAGGCTATCAATGTAAATTGTTAATGAGGTGAAAAAATTTAAGTGCATCAAATAGAGTGGAAGAAAAGTGTCTAGATTTCTTAAAAAACAGTTTTGTGGTCAAATTGAGTTTCTGGTATGTCTGATCCCTCAACATCTTTAAATAAAAATGTTGAGAAGGAAGAAAGTTGGGACTGACCTCATCATTACCTTCTTTAAATCTTTATTAGGTGTAACTGATCATGTTAACTCTTAGATCGGCATGAACTTGTGGGGAAAGGAGAAATATCTGAGTTCAGATACAATTTCATTTGTGATTTTGTGGTAATTTACCACCTGACATGTGCAAGTCAGCAGTCAGAGCCATTTGGTTGTATACTTCGCTATATTTTTGAAAATTGTCGCAAATTACATTTTTGATACAATCTTTAATACATTAAATCTGGATACTGATATCGTATGTAAACCCGATGCTAAGTTTTATGTGATTCTTGATGCAGTTTTAATATAAACTTAACGTAGAAGGAATTCAATTACAGAAAGAATTTGACTATTTATCACAGGTCTGTCATCGCTTTTCTCTCATTTGAACCCATTCAGAACTGCTTTCCATACTTAAGAGTAGGGAATTTAATCTGTATATTGTGAAATTCAAGTGTGTTTCATGTATGCATATGAGAAATTATATATATATATATATATATAACATATTTATATGTATATATGAAAACTAATATATGTGTATGTACATACATAGTTTCACCACTGTTTGCATATACAACTTCTGCTTTACCTGCTAGACTGTCTTTTTCTCAACACCCAAGTTCTCATTCCCTCCCCCATCCCACCTGGGCAGAATGAGCAAGCAGGTGTGCCTGCTGGGTTTACCAGAGAGGTTGTGGATGGCCCATCCATGGGGGTGTTTAAGGGCAGGTTGGATGGGGCCGTGGACAATCTGATCCTAGTACCTGATCTAGAGGCTGGCAGCCCTGCCTGTGGCAAGGGACGTTGGAACTTGATGGTCTTTGAGGTCCTTTCCAACCCAAGCTGTTCTGTGACTCCATGGTTTGTTATATCAGGCTGTTATTTAGTGGTAGAGATCTTTCCAGGGAAACTTCTTTCATGCTTCAGACTTTTTAAAACATATTCCAACCTTGATGATTCTATGATTATCCAGGAGAATGTAAATATATAAAAAAAAACCTTTGGTGTCTGGATGGTAGATAAAATCAGATCAGAAATTAGGTTGTATCTCCAAAAGCAGCAGCACGTTTCAGAGTGTTAAGACTCCGATGGATGGACATATAACAAATCAAAATGGTTTGACTGATGCCATGGTCACTTCCAACTGGAGCAGGTTCAACCCTGAGCAGTGATATTTGATGTTTCTGAGAATCAGTCCCTGGATAATTTTAGTTTTCAAACTGTTGTATAAACTCAGATTACTCTGCCTTGATCCATTGAGTGGAAACTCCAGTGTTTTGGGGATGGATTGTTTTGCTCCTTTATGGTCAGCAATGCCTGTGACAGGAATGGGCAAGACAAGGGCTGGTACAGGTTCAGCCATTCAATTTGAATTCACTGCTGCCTCTCTACTAGAACATTTGGGAATTAAAGGTGGCCACAGAGCAGAAACAAGACATTGATGATTTGCTTTGGGTGCTTTTTCCCATGAGATTGTATCCTTTCAATGCAGTAATAAAAAATAATAAGCTATTGTCTTGCTGGTCTTATTTTGGTTTGAATATTTTTTTCTTGTTCCAGACTGTAGTACTTCAGCTCCAAGGCATACTCAGCCCATCTTTTGCTTTTAGTACAATTACACTGGTATTCCATTACAAATAGATTAGTCTTCCTTTTTCCTGCAATTGTTTTTTTTACAAATCTAGTTTGAGTGGTTTTGATTTACATCATTGAAATGGCCAGCAAAGGGAATAACACTGCACAATATATTTTCATTACCATTTCTCTGTACTGTAGCATTCTTATAGCAAATAAGAAAGAAGCTGCACTGGGCTTTGTGGAAGGGACTGCAGTAATTAATCTTCATTAGGATTGCTGCCATGGCCTTGCAAATTAAAATTTATTATGTGGAAGGAAGTTTGTGGCACAACATGTTTGATTAGCAAAATGCCAATATTTGAGAGATAAATTATTGCTAACTTTTCTAAACTGTATTTTATTAACAGATTCATTCATTATTCACATATGCTTCTTCAGGAAAGAATCTATGTCTGCTGTGTTATGGTTTGGGTTCTGGGCTCATGGCCTGTAGTTTGACGACAAGGGCAGTTTGTTTTCAAGTGCTGGTAAACCTCAACTCCAAAGCAAGCTCTGATAAATGATAACTGAAGCAGGGTCTAGAGAGCTTGGAGTTGCTGTTGTTTAATCGGTGGCAATGTGGCTGTGAGGCCTCATGTCAAATGGCTGAAAAACAAACCTTGCAGAGCAGAGGTTGCCTAGATCTTGAATTGTAGAACCATAAAGTGGTTTGGGGTTGGAAGGCACCTGTAAGATCATCAAGTTCCAACCCCCCTGCTGTAGCCAGGTTGCTCACAGCCCCTTGAGTGCTTCCAGGGAGGTGACACCCACAACCTCTCAGAGCAGCCTGTTCCAGTGTTTCACCACCCTCACAGGAAAAGAAAAAAAAGGAAAGAATCTCTTCCTGCTATCTAGTCTTGATCTACCCTCTTCCAGTTTCAAACCATTTCCCTTCATCCTGTCGCTACACGCCCTCATAAAATGTCACTCTGTGGATTTCCTGTAGGCCCCCTTCAGGTACTGGAAGGCCATTATAAGATCTTCCCAGAGCCTTCTATTCTCCAGGCTGAAGAGCCACAGTTTTCTCAGCCTGTCCTTGCAGGAGAGGTGCTCCAGCCCTCTGATTGTCTTCGTGGCCCCGCTCTGGGCTTGCTTCAGCAGTTCAATTTCCTTCCCACGTTGGGGGTTAAGAACTGGACGCAGTACTCCAGGTGGGGTCCCTTAAGAGCAAGGTAGAGGTGCAGAGTCATCTCCCTCAACCTGTTGGTCATGCTCCTCTTGATGCAACCCAGAATATGGTCAACCTTCTGGGCTGCAAGCACACACTGATAGCTCAGGAGTTTAGACTGATGAAAGATTCAACATAAGTCCTGCCCCTCAGGGCTTCTCTGAAGCCATTCTCTGCACAACCTGTATCTGTACTTGAGATCAGCTTGACCCAGGGGCAGGACCTTGTAGTTGGCCTTGTTGAACTTCATGAGGTGGGCATGGGCCCACCTACTCAAGCCTGTCCAGTCCCTGTGGATGGCATCCCTTTCCTCTAGCATGTCAACTGCACCGCTCAGCTTGGTGTAATCTGCAATCTTGCCAAGGGTGCACTTGATCCCACTGCCCACATCGGCTGCAAAGATGTTAAATAACACTGGTCCCAGCACCATTCCCTGAGGAATACCACTCATCATTGATCTCCACATGGACATGGAGCCGTTGATCACAGCTCTCTTCTGAGTGTGAGCATCCAGGCAATTCCTTATCCAGTGAGTGGTCCATCCATCTAATCTGATGTCCAGAGGCAAGTTGAATACCAGGAATTAAATTTAAAAATATCTCTTGGTATGTCCTCAAAACACACTTGGGAGGTTATTTGTTAGTAGGTTTTTAAGAGTTCCCTGGTGTATTTCTATCAGGGTCTTAGTTACAAGTAGATCCCTGTTGCCCAGACACCATTCATCTATGCTAGTATTCATTTCAGAGTCTGGATTCATAAAGTGTGCTTTCAGTGTTTGTGTAATAACAGTTACCTGTCGAAGGACGATACCTTTTGTTGTTACAGCTGTGCAAATGGTGACCGAAGAAATCACCATGTGTGTTGACAAATCAGCTCTTGGTATATCTTTGCTCCATAAACACAGCCCAGTAACACAGTAAATATTTCCATTGGGAGCTGTGGCCCATGCAGGCAGCTCAGGCTGCTGCAGCAATGAAAACCTAAATTGCACCAGATGGTGTAAGGAAGGAATTGTAATCCAGCTGGACGTGACACTTTTTAAGTTGCTGTATGTAGGAGACAAAGAGAGACACTGCTTTTGGTCTGGATCTGAATTGAGGATTTGCTTTCTAACTACATTTTTATGTTAGAAAATAACTCACTTCAGAATTACTTTACTTTATTTTGGCTGTTGCAGTGGACACCAGCTGGTAGTGCAGCAGCGTGAGGTTATGTGAGGAATAAGGAGCCATTTATGGCTGTGGAAAGTGACCAGTAATAAAAGATCATCTCTGCAGGGTGGGTTGGTAGCCCTGAAGGGAGACCACAAAGGAATTTGTTTCACAACAAGTGCATGATTTTGACAAGTGCACAAGTGCCTGTACAGTTTCTTCAACAAACCTGCACCTTTTACATGCACACCTGAGAATTACATCTGTTACACTTCATCGAAAGGGCTTTCTGTCTGAAGAGTTAAGGAGAAGCACCGAATGGATATGGGGTGCAGCTTGGTGTCGTGGTGGCAGATATCTCTTCTGGTCATTTCCCACCATCTTTTTTCAGTTTGCTACTTGCAGCCTTTTTCAAACCATTTCCCTTCATCCTGCCACTACACGCCCTTAGCAGCTCCCAGCCACTCTCCACACCATCCAGATCACAACTGGCACAGCTCTATCCTTCATCTCATATCTCCAAATTATGAACTTCATAGTAGTACATGTTACCTGTGGTGTTGTTCTCTGCTTTTTCTTCTGTGTATCCTTTATCAAATTCTGTCTTGCTTCTACTTTTTGTGCATTGTGAAAACACAGCCCTGCAGCTCTCTTTGTCACTCAGCGCCTTCTCTGCCATTCTCCTGTGTTACACGTTCCTCCTTATTCACTTCCTGAGCTTACAGCTTAATAGTGGTCAAATTAGTGTGCAAATACTCTTGCTGCTGATGTGTAGATACATATTTAGGATACACTATTAATCCAGCACCATGACCCCTCAGTAATAACAGGAAACACTTTAACTCAGCACAACCTACCCCAAAGTTTACAGTGTAAATTCTTGACACTGTGTTTTTGTTTGTGGAAAAAATCAGAAGCCTCACAGTTGCTTTTGAATGTGTTTAGTGTTTAAATTTGACACCTTGCAAACATCTAAACTCCAAAGCAAAATGGTAGCTTTTTGGTGTTTGAAGTCTGTTTCATAACTTGCAAGATGTCTGTGTTGTTTTAATTGCTGAGGTGTTTTGAACTGGTGTCCTAGATGAAGCATTAGTCAATTAGAAATGCAAAGCAGGCTTCAGAGTCAATTCAAATGCTGGAAATAATTGGCTGTTCTGCAAACAAGCTAGGATTGCTTTTACTTAATGGAGTTTCAGCCTTATTGCTTTTAAAGCAAACCCCCATAATCTGTTCTGATCAAAGAGGGCACCATCCCAAACCTACAGTGGCCACGTGGAAGCAGCACTTGAGGGTCTTTTAGTATACTCTGCAGGTAGGTTTTGTACTTACGGAGTGTCTTAAGCACTGCAGGGTGAGAAAGCTGTCCTTGTTCCAGAAAAGGTGTAAAACAAGCATTGGTTGTGAGCACTGAAAAGCCACCCCCGTGCAAATGACCACTCTAAAATAACAAGATGTTAAATCCTTTGAAATGTCTCAGTTTCAGGAAAAGTATTCAAACATATCAGCATCAGCTGTTGCATTACACTGGTTCTTCTGGTTGGGAAGGAGAAGAGCCACAGCAGTGTAGGCTGAATCATTTGTTTTAATTGTGAGAATGTAAGGTGTTTCTCACAGGTTTTTCCTCCTCTCTCTGTGTGGGCTGGAGCTAGCAGCTCCTTGGCAGCAGGTGGGATGGAGAGAGGGAGCAGCCTGCTGCCTGGCCACCAGGTTGCTCCTGCTCTGCTGTGATAATGTGGGGCATCTGGGGTGCACTCAAGGCCCAGGTCCATCCAGAGAGTGGGATGTGAGGAGCTGAACCTACTGTAGGGAACCTGCTTGAGCAGGGGCTTGGACTTGATGATCTCCAGAAGTCCTTTCCCACCTCTATAATTCTGTCATTCAGTGAAAGCTGTGAGCTTGGGCTTTCCCGTTGCTGCTGTGTGACAGAAGTGGCAGTAATAAAACGTACACAGCTGTTTGGTCTGGATTGAAGGCTGCAGATGCCAACTCATTCCTACCTTAGCAAAAGCAGCAGAAGGAACAGGAATTCACCAGGGAAAGCAACTGGGCTTGGGTATGTCTCTTCCTCATGTGGCAAAGAGGTGGTTAATAGCATCCAAGGACTTATTCTGAAAGAGTAGGAAAGAGAGGCTTGAATGAGATGGACTCAGATCAAAACTGCACTAAGGGTAGGATTTGCCAATTAAATGACAATTCTCATATTTTTATAGTGGCTGCAGATTTATTATAGGCGATCCTGAACGCATGTCAAGGTCTGCTGACACATCACTAAATCAGTTTTGTCAAGTTGTCTGTTGCTGTATAAGGCAGTAAATATTGGATAAGGCTGATGGTGATATCTTGATATACTGTAATCAATTAAGACAGCAGAGTGTTCACCACCACCTCAGTCTGAGAGCAGTTCTAATTTAGGCATGCAGAGTCCATCAGCTTCTGTTGCTTTACTCTTCTGAACTGTAATTTTGTTTGCTCTTATCTTGACATAAATTTGCCTTGTTTAAAATGAATTGTTTGATTACATGATGATATTGATTACCACAGTTGTTAAAAAAGAGTAATTGATTTTTTTTTTCTGTAGAGAACTTGAGGAAAAGAGTGGAAGAAAGAGAAGAAGCCACAGTGACAGTAAAGCAGCAGGAGAAATGCCACAAAAACGGAAGAAGGCAAAATTCAGCCAAGAGGAGGATCCCTTCTTGCCGTTGGATACTGGGCTCTCTCTGGCAGAGGACGAAGAACTTGTACTACATCTGCTCAACAGTCACAGCTAATTATTTTCCTGCATGTTTTCTTTTTTGGGACATTTTCACAGTTTTGTTGGTAGTCTACACAAGGTGAATATGGCATCTGGTGGGTACCAAGTGGATACCAGTGGGTGAAGATGCGTGTGTCCTGGCACAGTGGGCTTGCCTCATAGCACCTTGTAGATTACAGCAAGGTCTAGTTTGATTTGTAAGACTTTCTGAACCCATTTTCCAACCTAAATCTGCAGATGTCATCTTCCCTCCCATAACATGTTTATAATTTAAGATTTCCAGATTATGAAGCAATTCTTTTTTTTTTTCTTTAATTAATCCTGCTTTAAATAAAAATGAGGCTCCTTTCTTGACTGTGTCAGATTTGCTATTTTGGAAGATACATGTGTACTAAGATTTCTAAAGCAGCTCAAATTACACTACTAAAAAATAAAATGTTTTGTCTTATGTGTATCATGCACATGTATTTAAAATATTTTATTAAAATTCCTGGGGCTTTGGTATAGACTTACAGTGTATCTTTTGGCTTTGTTATGAAAGCATTTATTCATCTGTCAGCTGCCTTTTCTCTTATGATTCTGTTACTTGTGTTAGGCAATTCAGAAAACCACTTTTAGAATCTAAATTCTTGGGTTTGAATCCCGTCTGAAGAAAGACACTGTGATACCCCAAACAGCAGAGTGTAATACTGCTTGATGAAGTCAGTCACATGTTGCAGGTTATGTGCCAGAAACACCTGAAAGACTGCAGCCTTAAATTAGGGTGGTTGTTTTTTTTGTTTGTTTGTTTGATTTTTTTTTATTGTTTGTTTTTTGGTAGACACAATACAACAAAGAAGAGATTATTTATTTTCTAGCCACGCTGAAGTTTCATCCCATCAAACCAGGGCTGCTTATTGCAGATCTTGTGTGTGGTTTCCCTAAACTGCTGCATCAAGGTGAGCAGCAACACGGCATCTGCTGTTGGTCCTTTCCCATGAAAGGGAAGCAGCAGCTGTTATCCCCAGCACAAAACAAGATATAAAACGCAGTACCAAACATTGAGTTATTCAGGTAGGTTTTCATCTCTTGCTTGTACCCAAATGCCAGCTATGAGATGAGTTTGCTGCATTTGTGTTCTTGTCTTCTTGTCTCCCCCCCCGACAGTGTTGGCATATCATTCAGAAAAACAAGACACTGAATGCTTACAGACAATGTGGAGATTGATCAAAACTGAATTTTGTGTGTTTCAGCAGTGAGCTAGGCAATGAGATACACAATGGGAAGGCTGCTCTAGAGAAAATGAGGGAGAGCAGGAAAATTCCACGTTTAGTTTGTTGACACTTTTTTTGACAGAGAAGAGAGATGTAAAGTGATGATCGTCTGTTTTCAGCAGATGTGTCTTAGCAAAGTCTGCATGGTAAGCTACAGAATCGTGAGTAAAACACTGAGTAGCTACAATTGCTTTTGCCTTTTGCTTCTCTTCAGTAAATCACAAAGCACTCTGAAGTCTCCAAAAGCTGGCAATGTCTGGTCTTCCCACCTATATGAAGACACATTAAAGTAAACACTCCTTTCTTCAAAATCACTTTTTTCCATTTTTTTATTACAGAAATCTGCCAGCATCAATTCAGCAGAAGCCTTGTTCCTCTTACTGTACCCCGTTATCTTGTAGCTCCATTACTCAGAACTGAAAATACACTGCAAATTCTTGTCTCCAAATGTGGCATTTCCCATTCTGCCAGCAGGCAGGGCATCATCACAACGATATTATAGGCAGAGCACATTGCCATCTGCTCTTTCCTGACAGTGAGGAACAAGAAGAAATGACTGAGTTTCACAAATACTAAACATGAAAGATGGGACCTGCTTGGCATTTGAGGCACAGTGTTGTTTAGTCTGTGGTCCCATGGCGGGCCTGGAAAATACTGTGATCTGCTAATAGTATCACTGCTGAATCTGTGGATGAAGAAGGATCTGCTGTGATGCTGCTGTGTCTGTGCTTATGCTTCATCATGTGAACAGCTAGAGGGGTTGTGATGAACATTGTCAGCAAATGCCTCAGCACCGGACTAATAGAGGTCCTGCTTCTGCAACTGAAGACAAGAAACACAGGATCGAGTGAGGGACATCAACAGCAGACAGCTGTTTGAAAATGAGCTGCAAATAGATGGTAATATGGTGGTGTATGTGCCTTATTCTGACGTGTTCTTAGATTGAGTGCACTTCTTATTGGTCCATTGGCTTCATATCACCTGGTGTCTCTTCACTCAAATTATTGCACTGAGAAGGCTGAACATAGTTTGCTGGGAGTACATGAGCTAAACAAACACAAGATTTACTGTTCCTTAATGAAACATGCTTATTCACACATGCAAGTGCAAGAGAAGTATTCTTTCCCAGTGAACAGTAAGAGTTAAAGCAAACTACACATAGTGTGTTTTCATTGTCTGCATACATTTTTTAAGTGCCTTTTGTTTTATATTTTGGGATAATGGAGTTTTAAGTGTGTTTGTATTATCTGATACAGAGACATTGTTTCTTCAGTTCTCACTGGCTTTGCCTGCTTCAAATGCAGCTGTCCTTGAGGAGAGGTGTACACCTTGGGTGGAGTTGCCACAGGAATGGAGCCATGTGAAAAAGAAGAGGGAAGTGCTTCATGTGAGTGCATCTAAGGGTTGGGACTAGAGAACAAAAGAAGCTACTGCTTGTCGTTTGATGGTGGCTTTGAGCTGTCATTCCTGTGAACTGTAGATCTGGTCTGAAAAGCTCCTGACCAACCCTTATTTTAGCTGTGTTTTCTGCAACAAGTGAAAAAGCACAATGCACAGTTAATCTCAGAAGTGCAAGGATGGGCTTGACTGAGTGGTGTTTCCTAGTGAGCTTCTTCGCGTTTCGTACCTGTGAACCTCTCAGAAGTGGTCTGCTGCCAGAAGACAGCACGTGACTGAAGGGCAGCTGGAGAGGGGCCAGCCCATCCCTGTGACATGTCCCTGCTGGGGACAACACCCCTAATTTCCCTTTCTGTTGGTGTGGAGAAGTGACGTGGTGCTATAGTACCAGCACAAATCCCAGCTCACCAGAGGAGCAGTGGGTGCCCCATCCCTGGAGGCACTCAGGATCAGGTTGGAAAGAGCCCTGGGCAGCTCAGCTGACGGGGACAGCCCTGCCTGTGACAGGAGGCTTGGAACTGGATAATCTCCAAGATCCCTTCCAACCCAAGCCCTTCTGTGGTTCCCCGATGCTTTTGCTAGTTTGTATTTCATGTCACTCCTTTACACAGGAGAAATGGAGGCACGGCTATTGTTTGCCTCCTGCAACGAACAACTTCATCAGTGTTTTATGTACTGGAATGCACATATCCTAAATCCCTTGTGCCCTAAGAAAAGCAGAGTCTGAACTACCCTGGCCCTCAGGTGATGCTGACAGAGCATCCTGGAGTTTCCTGCAGCCCTCCTGGGAGGGCAGAGACAGAAGGACTACTCCTGGAGACTGCATAAGGTAGCCAGGTCTGACTACGGCAGCAAGCATTTCCCAAGAAATGGAAGGATTAATTCTTCCATTACCAAGCAGGAAATCTTGTTTTAAATAATGATTTTTCATATTAGTGTGCATTTGTACCTTACATTAATAGTGATCGATTTCCTTCTGCTGCTAGAGCAATTCTAGGTTGTTGATATATAGCTAGGTATAATGCTAAGATGAAATCTGGTACATATAGCTAATTCTGAGGCTATACATTACGTGGATCCATATATATAATGATACACTTGAGCAGGCTTTTGTTCAGTCTTGAATGTTTGGTTTGCTACAGACAAAATAGCAGAGCCATTTGTTTACTGGATAATTTATTACAATTTATTTCAAGCCTCTTTTGGATGGAAACTGGAAAGTTATAGCATTGAGAAGGTGAAAGTCCTGACAGTATTGAAGAGATTTTTTTTGTATTAATTAGTTAAATAGGTGGACACAAAATGTGCTAGCAGCGGAAGGTGTCTGGCTTGCAGTATTTTCATGAGGCACATAAATGTGTCATTGCAAAGATACTGCTTTGCCTCAGCATCATAGAACTTTCTGTTAGGTTTTCGCTTTGTAAAGAGCTCACTGAAGCAGCACATTAAATTGGGTGGAGGGCGAGAGAAATCTAGGCTCTGACCTAAGTGGTTGCAAATTAATTTATACCATTTTAATGGGCATTTTCCTTTAAATATGATATGAATGGAAATAAAAAGTAATTTTTGCAGTTGACTGAGTCCAACTGGAGCAGTGAGAGCTGTGTCCTGCTCTCTGGGCAGGCTCATAAAGAGAGAAATGCCTGAAGCAAAGCATTAAAAACTGGAGAGCTATGGCAGAGAACATTCAATCCAGACCATAAAAAAAAAGTGCAAGATCTGAGAATACTGAAGTGACCCTGGGGGTTCCTATCATCCTGGATACGTGTGATAAAATCTGATATAAAGCACGAGAAGAAAGCCTATCTTAGTAAAAGGTTGCAGATTGGTATTTTTCCTTATTGTGCCGCTCTGTAGTTTGACCTGATTGATGCTTGTTTCTTGTGAGATTGATCACGCTTTGCAGCAAGGATGCTGAGCTATGGTGGTGTGCAGAAATGGCCTCCGTGATTCAGAATGTTGCTGCTCTTCTGCCGGAGGTCCGTGCTCCTGCCCTGAAATCAAGCTGGTTGCTTCTGTGCTGAAACAGAAGCATGCTGCCATCTGTTCTGCGGGCTGGGCAGGGGGCTGGTAGCAGTGAAGGGCAGGAGCATCACTTGTCATTTCATTGGGACCTTCAGTGGAGTGGAGCTGAACCCTGCACCCAGCGTGCTGCGAGCTGTGTGATCCAGAATGCAGCCCAACTCTATGGGATAACATTTCTGATCAATAGTTTTAGTAAGAAAAGGCTATTACCTTCCCTTTTTGACCGTATTTCATTAGATTGCTTTGTTTTATTGCTCTCTTCTCTGGTGTTTGCAGCTCCTCTGAATTTAATCTCATCCTTTCAGATTAATTTTTTATTCTCGGAAGGATCAAGTTTTATCTTTAAAAGGTGGAACTAGATGCTAGAAAATTGCATTGTCGACATCCTTGTAAATCATAAAAATTGCTATCAAGGCTTTAGTCTGTACCACGTGCACACCTTTGTAATGAAGCACTCCTCAAATCTTAAAGGCAAATGGGCCTGTTACAAACATCAACGGAAGAGAAAGCCCAGTGCAGGATCAGGACTCTTCCCAGGACTACTAGAAGGTTCTGCTGTGATTAAGGCAGTATTGAGAGGTCGATCCCATCCAAGGGTGTGTTGTGTATTGTCTGCTTTTGTCCATGTCTGACAGGAAGCCATTTTTTGCAAAGAAAAACTGTTCATCAAATTCAGTCATGTAAAAATGATTGCTTAAATTACATGGGGCTATCAGCTGGCAGAGTTAACCAGGACTGGAACCTCTTGGGTAGATGCTATCTGTAAGTTCTGTGCTCTGTCTGGGGTTTGCTTTGTCTATAAAACATAAATGAGTTTAATTAAAGTAAATTAGTTTTGTTGAGCAGTATCTAAAATCCTTCAGAACTGAGAAGTGGCCGTGCTGAGGTTCCAGCTACATTAAGAGGGATGCAATGAGCACTGCTGTAATCACATATGAGATGCTAATGGAAGGGAATCACAGAATCATTAAGATTGGAAAAGTCCACTAAGATCATCCAGCCCAGCTGTTAGCCCATCCCCACCATGTCTGCCAACCACATCCCTCAGTGCCACATCTCCACATCTTTAACACCTCCAGGGACAGTGACTCCCTCACCTCCCTGGGCAGCCTGTGCCACTGCCTCACCGCTCTTCCTGAGAGGAAATGTTTCCTAATGTCCAACCTGAACCTCCCCTGGCACAGCTTGAGGCCGTTCCCTCTCATCCTGTCGCTGTTACCTGGGAGAAGAGGCCAACCCCCACCTTGCCACAACCTCCTTTCAGGTCACTCTGGGGAGCAATAATGTGTCCCCTGAGCCTCTTCTTGTCCAGACTGAACCATCCCAGTTCTCTCGTTTAAACATGGCTCTGCACTTGTGAGGTGGTTCCTCCAGCCTGTTCCTTCTGTGGCTGTACTCATGTCTTTCCCACCAACTGCATTTGATGGGTTGCTGGTTGGGCTAGATGATCATAGTGGTTTCTTCCAACTGTAATGATTGTGTGGTTGTACTGAAATGCAGCTTGGTTTTGTTCCATGAACTCAGTGACTAAGTTAGCTGATGTAGCTTACAAGCTAATTAAACTTCCTAGTCACCACAGATGAATTACATCTTGGCAGGGTCATGTTTTTTTCCTGATGCAACTTCTCAAAGCATGGCTTTTAATTAACTAGAGGTGTTGCCAGGCCTTTGTTGAAAAGAACAGGATACAGTTTTGTTTTTAAAAGTTCCCTTCTCACAAGCATGCACTGGTGTGCAAACCCTTTCCCCTAGCAGTGAGGCGAGTTCATTCCAGCACACATGCTGAAAAACGTGCTGTCATACTTCAGTCTGATGTGCTGCTGTGGCAGTACAAGGGCTGCCTGCCCAATTCCAGCTCTTGCAGCAGCAGTGAAAGCTCTGTCCTGGCCTCCTGGTTCAGTGCTGGTCCACCAGGAGCCCTCTAGGTGGGAGTTCTGTACAGAAGTAGATGCTTTTCCCAGCCAAGGACCTGCCGAGGCTGTTGGGTGCAATTAGGACGCGTGTAAATGGTCAGTAGAAATTGTTCTTGCAAAAATGGTGACATGGGACAGTCCTTTGTATGCAGTTAGGGTATTTGTTACGTAGTTAAGGTGCAGTGATGCTGATGAGCTGTGTGTAGGACCAGGACTGGTTGGATGCTGAGCCCTGAGCAGGGCAGCCGTTCCCTATTCAGTTGCAGCTGTGAGTGCCATTGCCATGGAGCGTGTCATGTGCTGCCACTGACAAGCAGCTGATTGCCTGAGGGAGTTTGTTTCCCGTGGGAGGGGTACTGCATGCCAAGAGGCAGTAACTGAGGTTCTTCCCTCTTAGCAAACACTCCATACAACAGGGACCTGGTAGGCTTTGGCTACAATGGTCACAGTGGGCGCAGGGAGATGCTGGGAGCTCTGCGATGACATGGTGTCATCCTGCACCATGTTGCATGCTGAAGTATTTGCAGGGCAGCTTGCAGATGTTCCCCAAGGGGGAGCCTGATGTCCTGGTAACTGCCACCAGAGGGGTGCTGCTAAACCTGTTATGGGGTGGTGCAGGACTGGCCAGCAGGGCGAGCTCGCTATTGCCCTCTGCAGCTGTAGCTGCTGGGGCCAGCAGTCCTTGACCTGCTGAGCTGCGCAAATGTCTTTTTATAAAGACAAGTTCTCCAGCAAGTGCACTGGGGAGGATGAAGAGCTTGCATTTCTTAAATATATGTAAGAATCTGCTAATCTAGTTCCTTGTCTAGTGACTAATTAGGCCCATTTACTCTTTCTCAGCTTGTAGCTGCTGGTACGTTTTTTGCAAACTGATGTGCTTCTTCAGCACCTAATTACGGCATAAACAATACCAAGCTGTTAGTGATGCAGAACTGCCTGGCTCAGAGAGCAGCTCTCCTCCAGGAACTTGCTAAATAAAGTCAAGGAAGGGTAAAAACTCCTCGTTAAGGTCTTTCTTTTTTTCCAGACGGAATGTATCCTGCTAAATATCTGGGGCTTTTGTTTCCAACCTGCAAGGGAAGGCGGCCTGGGTCAGGCCTGCCCCACGCTGCCCACAGATGGACACAGAGACATCGGTCTGAAATTGGATCACATCCTCTCTGTTTGACAGCTGCGATCCGCCAAGCAGTGCTGGCTTCTGAGGCTGTGTGTTTCATGTGAGCTGTTCCACTGCGTTAGCCACACAGACAATTATTTGGAATGTTCAAAGTGTGACACTCTCGGTGATACTATGAGGTCTCAGACATTTAATGGTTTCCACTCACACTTACGGGTGATATTCAGTATCCCACCTAAATATTCTCCTCTGTATTGTAAATATTCATCATTGTTCCACGTGCTGCTGTCTGTCTGCACCGCCACTGAAATTTGTCTCTGCCAACCAAGCCATAAAGCACTGAGAGGGACAGTTTTTCTTAACTAAGTGAAAATACAAGCATGTCTGTTTAGTTCTGCAGTGATCCTAGCATCCATTCTGTGCTCGGTTGATGCATGTGACTGCAGCAGCCTCCGCCTCCCTGGGAGCTGGTGACACCACACAATCCTCTCGTGGCTTTATTATTAGGGAAATAGAAAGCTCAGTGGTTGCTGCTCTATGGAAACCCAGCTGAAATCAGAGCCCTTGGGGGCTGTCTGTAATGCTGTGCTGGGCATCCTCTGGTCATGGTTTGGAAAGCTGGGTGCTCTTTGAGCCAAGTGAGCACCAGACCCTCAGCCCAGCACTGACACGATGGTAGCTTGTCTTTTTGTGCTTCAGCAGAGTGACAGGAGGCATACCTGTGCTGTACCAGAAAATGGACTGGTTAACATATGGGGAGTTTTGAATTTATTTCTCTTTCTATTCGTATAAAGGATAATCCATCTTCTAAGCAAAATTCTGTGTAAGTGACACTTCTCTGAGCAGCAAGCAGGTGGGGCTGGGCTACGTGATGGCTCTTGGAAATACACCCCTGTGCTGTGCAAATCAATCCTTGAGGAGCTGTGTGTGCTTAGGTCAGGCTGTTTGCTGCAGTGCTTCAGTGTTTCCTACAGCGTTGCAAGAATTCAGCAATAATCAGCCATCAACAAAACAGAAATTTGCAAATTAGCACGGCAGACATTGATCTCTCTCTCATCAATGACAGGTGGCCTTACAAAGGCACTTTCTGAGTTGGGTGGAGAAATGATTTTCAAAGGAGAGCAAAGTACTGAGCTGTTTTTTTTTCTTTTCTGGCATGGTTTCGCCATACTGGTATGTGTGGAAGTGCAGCGGTGAAGGTGACCAGTTAGTTTGTCTGCTTGTGCCTTTTGTTTAGGAGCAGTTTCCATATCTGCTGTTCCTTCAGCTTCTTTCAGTTCATACACATGCAGTCCAACTGCAGAAGGAGTCAAGAAAAGGTTATAATTCAATGCAATGTTAAAACAGAATATATTTATAGGTGAGGGGAGAAAACGGGAAGTTCCTTAATCTATGAAGCAGGTTTGATCATAGTCTGAACATTTCCAAGGCAGGATCTGGCTCTGGAGCTCCTGGAGGCAACTGCACCAGCAGTATGCCCAGAGAGCTGTGGATGCTCCATCTGTGGAGGAGTTCAAGACCAGGTTGGATGGGGGCCTGGACAACCTGGTCTCATAACAGGTGTGGAGGTTGGGGGCCCTGTCTGTGGCAGGGGGGATTGGAACTTGATGATCCTTGGGGTCCCTTCAAACTCAAGACACTCTGTGATTCTGTGACCCAGTTTGCCTGGTCCATGAGAACCTGAACACAGACCTGGAGTATTCAGTGCAGGAGATAAAGGAAACGAAAATCAGAACACCTCAGCACCACCTGGGATCAAGGGGCGGTGGGACCAGGGGGTCCTGCAGCAGTCATGGTAGTGCTGCTGCCACTCAAGTGTCATTTCTCTGCAGTGAAAATTCCAGCACTGACCAAGTTCACAGCCATGGAAGAATGCCACTCAGCTGTGTACAGTTGGTTTTGGCTTTTCTTCAGGACTGATAACATTTGTTTAATGGTTGGTCCCATTAAAATGACCATATTGATTCATTTGCCAGGAAAATAAATGGGTGGCTATCTGATACCATACGGTTGTATTGATCTTGTAGGAGCTGATGGGACGAAGGCTTTCATCATTGGACAGCATGTTAACACCTTAATTGCTATATTCTGAAACCTAATTAGAGGCCAGCTGGGTTCCTTGTGGGAATAATATTTATTTTTGATGTTGACAAAGTGCTCCGAAGCACAAGTCATACGCTGTGATTTAACAGTGATTAAAACTTGGCTACCAGCGCGGCAACTTGAGGGAACTGCCAGCAGCTGGGACCTAGTGAGGACCTAGATGTGTGTAATTACTTTGTGCTCTGCCACATCCACGTCTCCACTGCTCTGTCAGTCACTGAAATATCCGGAGAGTTGTTTTAGCACTTTAATTATTTGCTGTCAATCTCCCTCTAACCAGCGTGGACGTGTGCGCTGTGTGAGCTGAGCAGGGCTATCTGAAGGCTCTTTGCACAAGAGGGCACTGAGGTCATGGTATGTGCGGGTGGGTCGGGAGACCCACGCTGTGCCCACCGTGGTGCCGGGCACTGTGGCTGCCCTGCTCAGACCCACCTCCCCGTGGCTCACATGTCCCACCTCCCTTGCATGCACTGCTCCATAGGCATTTCATCTGATGGATCCCACAGCTGATTTTGTGCTGCTGCTGTGGAGCTCTTTCCAGATTTTTCTGGCAAGGAATTCCCTTCATTTTTGGATTGCCAGAGGTGCAGTGGCCGTGCTGATGCTGTCAGAGGGCTGCTCGGGCTTTACTCCCCTCGTCCCTTCCCCCTTCCTTCTCCCAGAGTGCTTCCGCAGGAGCTGCTCCAGCCTCTCACCCAGAGCGAACCGTTTCCTTTTTATTACTCTTGAAGGCTGTGACCGTTTTTCAATTTTCTTTCATTTGCAGCAGGTACGAGCTCTATCTGCTTTTCTGTAATTGATTCCTGTTCTCATTTCTCTCCCACTGCCTTCAGAGTGGCTCCGCAGAGCTCCGTCAATGTCTGCAGCTGCTGGAGCTCTGCCTTTGCAGCAGCTGCCCCTGCCCGGCTGCTGCATCTGCACCAGGCATCCGGTCCTATTGGCCTTTCTGTGTGTGCTTTCCCTGTGTCGTGCCCTGCACCTGTGTGACTTCAGCCTCAGGAGCCTGCAAATGGTGGGGCTGGGCTTGAGCAGCCTGACAGGCTGATGGGTGTCTCTGAGTGGGGTGGGTTAATGGGCATGGTGGTGATGGGCTGACAGTGAGACTAGATGATCTGAGTGGTCTTTTCCAAACTTAACGATTCTTGGTTTACAACCCGCAGCAGGTGGCTGCAGTCCTTCAACGGGATCTTCTCTGGCTCTCTCCTCACTTCCTTTTGGTGTCGCTTCTGCTGTAGACACGTTGCTTTAGTCAAACCAGAGCTGTGCCTCCAGGACCTCGTGTCAGATAGGGATCAAAACACAGCATCATCCTCAGGTGATGCCGCTGACCGCCAGTGTCGGTCCCTGCTACGGCAGGCAGCTGCAGCATCTGCTCTGGATGAAACCTCCTGAGAATGCATGGTTGCCCACGGGGTCAGACGCACCTGGCTACAAAAACAAGCTTCTCACAGGCAGTTCTGTGTAAAGAGAATGCCTGAAACGTCTGCTTGTAATGAACAATGGGCAGCAGGTGATGCCTGAATGAACGCTTTGACGCTCGCGGGCTTGCTGGTGTGATTGAAAACTCGCGGAAGTGGCTGGCCCAGGAGCAGCTGCAGGCTTCATACATCAGGTAATGAGATATCCTTGAACTGAAATGGCTGTTAGAAACCTTTAAAAAGAGCTAGGCTCGAATTGCTCACCTCTCTACAGGTATCATACATTTTGCAGTAACTATTCTTGATAAAGCTTTAATGCCAGCTGCCTTTCTGTGCATGCTGCTGGTGGTGGCTGGGTTCCCTGGGCTGCACTGGCTGGTAGATGGGCTGAGTAAGAGTGCTACTCATGGCTTCCTCCTGGGACAGCAGCCGTGCTGAAGACATGGCCTTGAGGCAGGACAGCAGGCAGAACCTCAGCATCTGCCCTGGTCTAACAATGGGGTTGGTTTCTCTTCCCATTCAGATGAGTACTCGATCTACCTGTTCCTTATTTAGGGTAAATACAGTTATTTGGCACCTCTGGCCTTCATTTTTGAAGTGATTGCCCATTGCCCATCACTCTGGAGAGGACATTTCAGTGGCTTTGCAAGGCTGGCTGCCACCACCTGCTTCAGCACACCAAGCTGCACGAGGCAGCTCTTGGACTCTGGAGAGCATCTGCTGGCTGCAGACAGTTGTCACTGCTTTGGTAGGTGGCTTCTTTGCTCTCCAGACCTTTGAGAGTCTCACCACCATCCTGGGGATTCAGCAGCTAGCTGTGCTGGCTCTCGGTGGAAATTAAAATACTTTCTGCCACAAGCAAGTTAGCTTTTTAGCACTGTTTCTTTTACATCTCTTTGGGATGACTTAAGGCTCTGGAGAGAGAAAGACATTTTGTATTTTGTAAGTATGCAAAAGGATGTCTAAAAGATGAAAGAACTGGTGCTCCTGGCAGGAATTTGTCAGGTATTTGGAAACAGTTACACTGCTCTATAATGCTGCATGCTGTATAAAAATGGTCTTGTAATTATCATATTTGTTTTGTTCTGTTTTGCTTTGTTTTTTTTCCTCCCACTGATTATTTTCATGTATACATAACAGAGTTTGGCAGTAACTTCTTTTTGGCTTACTGCAGTGGTATGCCCCAGTCAGTAACCACCACGGTTTGGGGTTTGATTATAGGGTATAGGTTTTTTTGAATAACAGACACGATGGCTACTTAATGAGCTGCAATGCATTAATTAGAATGTTTTAAAAACCATAAGAACTTGGATATAGTTCAGAGGAAGAGAAGACCTGACATTCAACAGCTAAGGCAATTCAATTCTAATTTGGATTTTAAAATACTTTGAGCATTTATAATGACGTGTTTGAATAAGAGTAATAGTTATGTATTCCTATGAAAATCCATTTTCTTGCCCAGGGTATAAATGTCCAATGTGAAATCTCAGAGTGGGGAATGTGGATTCCCTTGGTCAGAGTGTCTCAGTCTCAGAGTTGTATAACTTACACTCTGCTCCTGGTGTGGTGGCACAGAAACTGCTCCTCATGCATAGCTTTATATAACTGCTGTATATAATCTGATATAGCTTAACTGCATCCATTTAAAAAAGCAATGACTGCTTATTCCCAAGTGTGGTCCCTGATCAAAGTTGGAGTCTCCATTTTGGGTGTTAAATATTTATTCAAAGTGCAGATCACACATTTCTGGTGCTGTGCAGAGAATTCATGATAAAGCACGGTTCCACAGTGAAGACCAAAATGTCTCCTGCCTCCTTCCTTTTTTTGTTTTTTCTCTTTTTTTTTCCCTCTCTCTCTCCCTCCTCCTCCTCCTCCTCCTCTCCCTCTCCCTTTCCTGTAGAAAATCTTTATTCAACTTTTTCTTCTTATACACGTGACACCGAGTCAGTGAGAGGGATCACAACAGGACCAGCAAAGCAGGTGGGCAGTAACATCAGCCCTCAGGCTCAGCTACTGAGTAATGCTCACTAAAAATAATTTGCATATCTTGTTCCTAATGACGCAGGGCACTCATTTTATTTAATCCAGGGGCATATCTGTGTGCTGTTGAAGCCTTAAGTTTTAGAACATCCTATTTGGAAGAGAATTTCAAATATTTAACCACCTCACAGTGTCTTCTTAAACAGAGGTCTCAAGTTTGCCAGAAATGGGGTATGAGTCTTGCTCTGTACCTGCTAAAATTAATGCCAGCTTTCTGACTCTGAAAATGAAACCCTGAATGAGTCTACAGGAGCAATTTATCATCATAGGAGTGAAGCATCATCCTACTTCTTATGTATGAAAGTTTAGGACAGAAAGAGTTTGACCTTCCTCTCCAGGAGGAGATTTGGGGCACATCAGGATTCTGATCGCTATCGTGTTGGTGAAATTGAGAGAAAATCTCCTGAAATGACAGTAAGCAGTAAACAACCTGAGAACAAAGCTCATAATCTCTTTGTCCCTGTGCTGTACATGTTTTCTCAGTTGCCTAATTTGGGGACAAAATCATAATGTGTTTGAGAAAACCAATAGTGGCCCCTGTAGCAAATTTATTTTGTGGACATGTGTGCTGATGAGGTTGAGGAGGATGTTATCTCTGTCCTTGCACAAGGAGATAGATAACACTGTGATGTACATAAGAGCAGAGTTGAGGCACAGAGGTTAGGAGTAGGATGGCTCTCTTGATTCCTACACAGCACGTTAGAGGGCATCTACCCAGGCATGACAGAAATGCAGGGAGCAGTGGGATCTGAAGGTGACAGGTACTTTCATCAGCATGTCCTCACTGTGCTCACTTGCAGCATTACCCACTACCCTGCATTTTCGGAGCAGAGGTTTCATGATGAGACACCCATCCTGGTTACTGAAAGCTCACATAATTTGTGTGCTCAAATTATTTCTCTGCTCAGAATCACCTTCACTCCCCCCTCCGCTCTCTTCTTAGAGGGCCATTTTTGCAGTATAGCCTCCTTGATTGATTTTTACTTAATTTAAATAATTATTTTGATTTAAATAGCTGGGTAACTGAAGGCACCCTGATAACTTGCTCTGACATGAGGTTGAGTCGTGTACATGGAAATTCCCTTGACTGTCCTGCAATGGGGACAGTTCTGGGTAAGTTGGCCATTTGATGCAGAATCACAGAATGACAGGATTGCAGGGGTCAGAAGGGCCCTCAAGAGATCATGGAGTCCAACCTCCCTGCTAAAGAGGTACCCTACAATAGGTCACACAGGTAGGCAGCCAGAAGGGTCTTGAATGTCTCCATAGAAGAACACTCCACAACCTCTCTGAGCAGCCTGTTCCAGTGCTCTGTCACCCTTAATGTAAAGAAGTTTTTCCCCATATTAGTACAGAACTTCCTATGTACAAGTTTTAGGCCATTACTCCTTGTCCTATTGCTATGCATCACCAAGAAGAGCCTGGCCTCATCCATTTGCCTCCCACCTCCCTTTAGTTATTTATAACCATTCATCAGATCCCCTCTCAGTCTTCTTTTTCCCAGGCTGAACAGACCCAGGTTGCTCAGCCTTTCTTCATACGGGAGCCGCTCCACACCCTTTATCATCTTTGTGGTCCTCCACTGGACTCCTTCTAGGAGATTCCTCTCTTTTTTCAACTGGGAAGCCCAGAACTGGTCACAGTATTCTAAATGTGGCCTCACCAGGGCAGAGCAGTGTGGGAGGATCACCATTCTCAATCTGCTGGCCACACTTTTTAATGGACCCCACAAAACAATCAGCCACCTTGGCCACCAGGGCACACTGATGGCTCATGGCCAACCAGTTGTCCATTTCATCTTATAACTGACTTCATGCACATAAGTGATTACTTTCTTTGGGTTTGGGGCAGAGTGATGCTCACATTTATGGAGAATTACTATAAGAGTGGAAATCTGTTCTGTTCTGGCTCTCCGTGCCAGTGGGATATGGATTTTGGCTGAAGTTTCCAGGTGCTCCTATGGTAAGCATCCCTCCTTCAGCTCCCAACACACTCTCTAATTCTTCATTGTAAATGCCAAAAGAGATGGGAGTGGTAACTCTTCGTCTCTGTCTTACATGGGGAGCAGATCTCTTCATGCCTTCATTGAGCTCGATTTACAACATCCCAAGGATTGCACATGTGGAAGAGGTGACAGCTGTTTGACAAAGGCCCAGCAATTAAATCCCCCACATTGCACCCTCTGTTCAGATAAAACAACATTTGCCTGCCAGGAAGTATAAAACAGCAAACTGTATAATTACACAGTTAATTGTAGCTAATGACCAGAGAAATTGATAATGCATGTTAGCATAGAATCAGCTTTCTTGCTTATTTTGCTCCTGATGAGCAGAGAAAAAGTTTGAAAAAGTATTGTCCCCGAATCAGTGGTGCCATATTTGCCCTTAGCCCGTTGGGCAGCACATCACATCATATCAAAAGAGCATTTGATTGCGACCGGGCGTGCCATGTTTTACATTTCAGTAGAAAACAGCCCTGCAAAGCCCCTTTTGTTCTTGCTGTGTTAGCTGTCAGGAGAGGAGAAATTCTCAAAAACTGCTCTCCCTCCTCCCCTCAGTTATTTTAAAACACCCTGGCGCCAGGAAGGCAAAGCACAAATCCCATCATTTAAAGGAGAAGCATGTGGGCTCCAGGAAAGGAACTGCTTCAAAATACACCCTTCGTATATTCAAAATGTCCAACAGAGGAGGATGGCAAAATTTCCACTTATTAAGAACAGGCTGAAAAATAGAGCAGCAGAATTATTTTAAGTCTATCCTACTGCAGTGCCTTTTTATCTATGAGATGCACATGAATATGGCTTGTCGGCTCACTTTAGCTCTGCAGTGAATCTTTTTTGTCATTCTGAGGCCTGTAAATAATGAAGATTATCTATTAGCAAAGTACCAAAGGTCCTTTTTAACCCACTTCATAAAGGAGTCCTGCAGGCTACCACTGGGGAAGAGCCTGCGCTGTAGTATCTCATTTGAGCACTAATGCGATCGAATGAGGAGCTATGAGATGTGAATCCCAAGATCAGTCTCACTGCTGGCACACATCAGACAATGAAAGAATCCGCCTGATGAGGCAGTTAGGCAAGAAGCAGTGCCTCAGAACAGCCTTTCCATTCGGCAACTCCTGGGAATTTAGGGGCCCTTTGAAGACAGTGCCAAGCTCCCTTTAGCTTTAATACACCTCCATTGCACTGGGGTCCTGGCTTGAGGTTTGGTGTTGTCAGCCTGCAGGACTCCTGTCCCTCTGTTGCAGTGGGAAGGCTGCCTGGTGCATCACATGCGTTCTGAGAGGAGATGGTGCCCGACACTGTGCTGGGGATCTGCTGGGTGCACTGAGCACACAAGTGATGCCACTAAGTCTGGTGATCAAACCCGACTGCTCCTGGGGAAGGGTGGCATGCTGGCAGTGAGAAAAATACACGTGCCAGGTGCTTTGCAAAGGAGCTCTCCAGCTTGCTTGTCTCTCCATTCCTCTTTATTAAACTACAGTTCCAAATATAGAATGAACTGCTCTTGCTCTCCTGCCTTACGCTGAATCTTGAACATCTTGCTGGGCAGTTTGTAGCAGGCTGAACAAATAAAGGGGGGAGAAGCACCACAAAATCCTAAACAGACTTTTCAGACAGTCCTGTTATGTCATTTGTGCTTGGCTGGGATTTCTGTGAGAGCACACAATGCTCTTTAGACAGGGCTGCACAGCATGGCTTCATGGCAGAGCTTTGGGCAGGATCAATGGAGGCCATGTGCCTGGGCACGGTCGGTTTTTTTGTTCAGTGCCAGGTTGGATGGGGCCCTGGGCAGCCTAGGCTGGTGGGGGGCAGCCCTGTCCACGGCAGAGGGCTGGGACTGGATGGGCTTTAAAGTCCCATCCAACCCAAAGCATTCTGTGACTGTGTGATTCTACGAACAGACAAATCAAATGGGATGAAGAGACACCAGAGGCCACTTCTGGGTGCAGCAAATGGACAGAGTATGCAGTCACTCATAGGGAGATTTCAGACTTCAGATTCATCCAGTGAGTTCAGTCTCCACTGAAGTTTTCTCTTTAAACTGTAGGGCTCCCAAGGGTGGTCATCTGCTGGTCTGGTGTTTTCCCTTTGGGTCTTTAGGAATCCCCATGCAGTGTAGAAATAAATTCATAGTTTTTATTGCTTTGTTTCTGTGAATGCAAACATCCATGGTTTCATTACAGGTTCTAGCAATTAACTTCTCACTAAGAAGAATTCTGCTTGTCCTTAGAAATAATCAGTTGATATGTTTTTAATGAAAGAGCGTTTAATTACAGCAGTGTCCAGAATAGGAGGGAAAAAGGTTCTAAAATAATCTATAGAAATTGGTACTTAAGGGTTTCTCACCAGATATTTACTGGATTGCATGAAATAAATGTAATACCTACACAAAGTTAGCTTTAAGTTACAGCTTACTGTATGACCATCAGTCATACTGATATCTTCACTGCTTATTTCGGTCCAGATGTGGTAATGCACTCTGCAGAGTGTCTTCATAGAGTCATCCAGAGTTTTATCAAAGTTAGAACGAGCAAGATCAAGTTCACTGTCTGTAATTTATTTATAAGGAGGCAGAAGTGTGCTGGTCCAGTCATAGTGCAAGCCAATATATAAACAAACACCACTGATCTATTCCCTGTTCTAGGAAGCATTGATTCTAATCTGCACAGTTGAAGGGAGTGAGAGCAGTATACGCTGGAGGGAAGACAAAGGAATGCACATCCCAACGATGAGCATTCAGTGCAGCTGTGTTTTTGTTACTTACGGTAACTTCTGTAGGCTTCAGTTCATGGGGTGATGCAGAAGCCAGAGGCTCTTGAGAAGGTATCTGAGATTAAAATCTTCTTTCCTCCTTTTTGAGTCTAGCAATGTCATCTCCTGTTATCATGGAAGATGTGCAGATCTGTTTGTAAAAGACGCTTTGGCTGAAGAATCAGCCTTCTGAGTCTCAGCATCAACCAGAAAGTCCTATACCGTGATGTTCCTTGTTAGTCTGGGGGGCTCTCTGATCGCTGGTTATCAAGCAGTGGATGTACTGCAGGCTGCAGCACACCTCGGGGCACCTCCTGGGCTAGTGTCACCTGTCTGCACTGCCCAGCTGGCAGGGGCCCAATTAGTCCTTGTGAGCTGAGCAACAAGGGTAGTGCTTCATTCCTCCAGCATTCTGATGGGAGATGGAAGCTGATGAAAACCTCACTTAGAAGTGCTGACTGGCCTTGGGCTACTAGCAAAGCCATTGGCAGCTGCGCTGATTAACAGGAGAAAAACACTTTGTTAAGACAGCTGGGCAGGAGGAGGGGGAGAGTATACACAGCATCCAACACTGTGCAGAAGCTGCAGACTGAGGGCAGGAACCCCAGTGCACTGAGCTGAGCTGTCAGCCATAGAGCTGCACATCGACAGGGCAGAGCCATGTCCTGTGCCTGGCTCTCACACTTGACTTTCAGCCACTGTATCTTGGCCGGCTGCAAAGCCCAGGTTAGGGACTTGGTCTCTGCGAGGTGTGTAGCTGCAGAGGAGGATGTGAGCATCAGAAGGATCAGCATCAGAAGGCTGCACGCTGAACAGGCTGTGATAGTTAATAACGGTCACTGCAGATGGGGATGTGGTTTGGAGAATTTCCTTCTCTGGGACTTAGATCTTTTTAGAACTACGGGGGCACCTCAGCAGTCTGGATTAAAACACCTGGAAGCTCTCCCTGAGGGTTAGTACTGTCAAACATAAAGGAGCAGAGGTCAGGTCTTTATTGTACAATCCAGTAGTTAGGATGAGAGAGATGCTCTCTGATATGCAGAAGACCAAGGCCACATTTCTCCTTGCCTGAAAATGTTCAGTCCGTTTATCATCAAATAAGGGATTTTTGCCCTATGCATGAAAGAAGTCATGAAACTAGAAAGCAAGCAAGTGAATGCATGCAGCTCTCCTTTTCTCACTTGGAAGATTTGGGCTCCAGCCTCTGCTACGGTGAACAGCTTATACACTTAATCCAATGCCTGCTTCACATCAGCCACCCCCAAATATGGCCCTCTCGGCATGCCTGCCAGCTGGGGCATTGCAGATAAGGCTTTTCCATGGGGAGACAGAAACTAGATCTGAATTTAATTACATTTTACTGTACTTTGTTTGCAATAGCTTTACGGATTGAAAAAGTATGGTGATTTTTCTATTTAAAAAAATCCTTATGCAAATAAAAATTATGGTCAGAGTTTCATATTTCTGTATGAGGGCACTCAGCCAGCATTGCATTAAAGCACAGGGCAGCAAGGACTGTGTTTGGGGAAGCACTTGTGGGACTGCTCTGCACAGCAGCACAGTGGTGTAAGTCAGTGCTATAGCAGCTGGGAGAGTATGCAGCTGGAATGGGTTTTGATCAGTTATTTGTCAGGTGTAATACATTTCTTCATTATATTTCTAATACAGATAGATTCATCCCATCTGTGTTCTTGGTAACAGATGAGGCAATTCTGATTCATTTTCCTAATGCTTTGTTTTATAATCACCCATATAAATAGCTGAATTCCTTCTGCCTGATTTTAGGTGTAACAGTTCACCATTTTTATTTTTGTTTAATGACCCTGAGAAAATAACAAAATGTCCTTTTAAGTCCTTCAAAAACATCTCTTTGGCTGATTTTTTTTTTTTTTTTAATGAGTGTTTGTCCTTTTACAATGAGAATTTTACAACGCACCAAACCATTGAAGTTTCTGCAATTAAGGAGAAGCAATTAAAAAAAAAAATCAAAAAAATCCTCAAAACAAAATAAATTGAGATTCCATCGTTCTTGCTCTCATTTTGACATCCTTGTTCATGCTGATTAGCGCTTTACTCCATATACGCACATATACGCTGCCACCAGAATAATTTGTAGAGTATTACGGGCATGGTTCAGTTCAAAGGAAGAATCTCTTTTTCTGAAACCTGGGAATGGGCTCCTTTCACCTTTCATGTCCTTTCAGTGAGGACATTTTGGCATGGTACAAACCTGAGTGCTCTGAAGATGATATACCAACCCTCTGTTTTGAATATTTTGCTGCAGAAGTAGTCCTATATATATATTCTTGAAACCTCCTCTCCTTCCTGTCTACCAGTTCAGCCACTCTGCAGGTGCCCCTGACTCAGCTGGTTGCAAACCAGTGTCCTATACTGACCATTGCTCTTCTGTACGGAACCACTCCCTGGCAGTGTCTGCTGGGCATCCCAGCAGGCAGTGGTACATCCTGTGAAGCCGTGCTTGCCCTAGTACAGGAAAGCCCAGGAGATTCCTGAGGCTCGGCTCTCTGTGTTGCTCCGTGTGTAGGTTTGCTTTCAAGAGATTTCCCCTTCTATTTTAGGATGGAAGAAGTCCAGATGAGCTCTCTCATTTTACCTCCCACCAGTAGGCTTGTGCCAGTTTTAGTCTGAAGCAAATGAGGCAGTTTTGTTCGCAAACACCCATAAACACACTTCTGTGCATTTGACTGTCTTTGATGGCTTTCTCTACTCCAATACATGAAACTCTGTGACATGGGAATATACTTGTTCAGAAATTTACTATCTAATCTGGTTATACGAATTGGCTCCGGGTTTTGTTGGTTATTACATTAGCCAAATTGGTTGTGTGTGAAGCACTTTGTAGAATCACAGAAAAGTAGAATATCCCAAGCTGGAAGGGACCCGTAAGGATCATTGAGTCCAACTTCTGCTTCCACACAGGACCACCCAGGGCTTGGTTTCACCTTGTAGAAATGGTGGACTGTAAGCCTAGATAAGCAGAAATGTTCCACCCCACAATTTTGACCCTTTAGACTTTATGTATACCAATGACTGATGGCTTAAGTTTGCTGTTGCTTCACAAATACTCAATTTTAGATGTTGTCCACCATCTACTGTTATCCTTACTTCCTTTCAGAATAAAAGGATGCCTGGTCTCTCTTTCCTCTGTTCTCTTGGCTACAGCAAGGCGTTACTAGGTAAGTGAAAGTCTATACTGAATTCTTTCTCATTACACCTGTCACTGACGGTGGTGCTACTGGTGATATTCCTGAGTATTCTTAATTCCTGAACTGCAGAGTGGTTGAATGTTGAGCTCAGACTGGTTTTTACCAGTTTCCTTCCAATGTTGGTACCCAAATTTGGTCCAACTGACATAGCTGGGCCTCTAAGACATTTTTTTTTAACCTGTCCAACACTGATTTTAACCTCTTCTTTGTCTTTGCTTTGTTCTGACATTCCTGGTGTTGTTTTGGCTTCATCTCGTGGTTACATTGACTTCAACGCTCTTTTTTCTACAGTTTAGAAGATCAGCAAAGATCCCAGCTCATGCATTTTGAGGGTACAGAAAACTCCACAGAGAGTAGGTTTTAATGGGACAAGCTGATGAAAAGTATTTTCTACTTGTCTGTATTTGTTATCTCACAAGCTAGGTGCGACTACTGCAATCCTTTTGTATGCTGCTGGCAATACAAGTTTCTGCAGTCAGCTCTTCAATTTTCCCATAAACCACCTTTTATGAACAGGGAAAAACCCTATTTATTTTGAGTGGTTTGATTTCAGTGAGGCCATTTCAAGCAGAAGGACTACTTCTACACCAGAACTGTGATGAAGCCAGCTGAGTCCCAAATATCCCAGATCCTGGGGTCATCCCTGTAAGGGGCCCAACAGCCACAGCTGCTGCCTGAGTTCTGCATTCCTTACCCAGCTGGCCAGAACAATTTGGCTTTGCTTATTAGCCAATATATTTCAAGTGAAGGGGAAAAAAAGAAGGCAGAACATTCTCAATTTGAAGATCAAAGTCATTATTTAAGGGTTTTGTACATTTTTTCTCAAGGGGTCTTCAGAGCAGTTATGTATTTCAGATGCAGTGAGGTGGTCTGATGTTCATGTGAATTTTTTTGACGTGTCTTGACAGATGTGGGTGAAGGAAGTTAATGAAGCAAAATCTCCTTCAGTGAAATTAAGAATCTTATTAACTCAGCAGCTCTGGGGAAATACTTCCAATCCAGATGGACACCTGACAGGAGTAACATCAAATTTTCATAGGTGCAATTAATTCTTCCCATTTATAGTTACTCAATTTGAACCTTTCTATTAGGTTGCAACCTCTATTATTAAAATGCTATCAACCCTCCAAACCTCTGCTACTGACATTAAAGAGGTGGCTAGGAATGAGTAAACCTCTCAATCTGAAATAAAAGCCGCTTACCTAAGACAGATCTTTTCCAGGGACTGACATGAACAATTTCCTTTTTCCTGCACCCCTGGCTGTGGATCATTTGTAGGGCTTCACATCACAGTGTGATGTTTTGCCCTGTGAGCAGAAGCAGGCTGGTGTGAGTTCAGCTGCAGGCTCTCCCTTTTGAGGACTCTGTTGACTATTGACTGGTGGGAACCTCTGCTAGGGCTGGCTTGGGTCTGTGCTTGTGCTGTGTGGCAGAACTGTTCCTGCCTCTTGGCACTGTCTTGAAGTTCCCCATCATTTTAGAAATACCTAAGTTCTGAGTACTTCATATGATCCCTATGGGCCAATGCAAATGTGACTCCTTTGACTTTATACCAGCCCTGTGAATCCTGTTACAGAATCGTAATGGTTGGAAAACACCGAGATCATCTAGTCCAACCATCAACCCATCACCACCGTACCACTAAGCCATGTCACTCAGAGTGACATTATCCTTGTTGCTGATCTGTGCTTCAGCTGGTAAATAGAGACGTGTCTTTGTGTGGCATACTACATGTCCTAAGTACTCAAAACCATTGTTATTTAATGGATTCCTGCTCTTTTTGTTGCATATAAGGTGTACAGAAGCAAAAACCTCAGCCTCAGCCCAAAGATTCACTCAAAGACTAACTAGAGATGTTCTCTGGAAGCTGGTGGAAGTGGTGCTCTTTTCTCAGCTAAGGCAGAGAGGGTATGTGCTTAAGGAACAGAAAACCTAGTATTAACTATTATTAACCAGCTTCACAAATACTGAGGAAGGATGGATAAGAGTCCAGGGAAGTGGTAGGTACAGCAAGATACCTCACTGGGATGTATTCTGCTCTTTCACATCTGTTTCTCATCTGATTGCTCCAAAATGCTGCTTATCAATCTATGTAGGTCATGTTGATTTACACAGAAAGTACAGTCACTAAACAAAGTCCCTAGTGAAGCCAGAGCATAACAAAATGAATTCACCTGAATCGATTTCTGGGAATCTGGATTGCTAACCTGTCCCTGCAAGACCACTTCTGGTGCTAACGAGATGTCTTTACTGAATGTACTGGGAGTTTGCTCCTTGATGGAAATGTGGTGTTGTTAGTTGCTCAGAAATAAATGGAGGCTCTGTGGTTTGTGCCTGCGTTGAACTCGGTCCTCTGAATATTGAAAGTTGAGCTGAAACTTAAGAGGAATTGCTGCATATACCTTCTCATAGCTTTTCCAAGGGAACAGTTCAATTGTTTTTAATGAGTTTTGTTTCAATTTACCTAGAGATGATAGCATTCACTGTTTGAGATTAATGACCTAGGAAAACTTGAGTTTAAATACGGAGGTCATTTGTAATTTACAAGTGGACAGAGAAGCATCAGCTCTCCCATAATGAGTTTATGGGGTTCCTTTCATTCTTTTGACCTCAAACAACCAAAAAGATTTTTCTTCGAAAAACCCTTTTGCTTCCAGTGATGAGACTCTGTATGTTGAGTTTCGGCTGTGATTGAATTTATACCACAGCCAAGTTATAAACCCTCGAAAATGGGATTTATAATGGAAATTCCAAATGCAATCTTAACTATAGCAGCCAGCTTGATACCACAATAGTACTATTAACATTCTTCAAAACCAATGTTCGGTGTGAGTCATACTGATCTAATTTTATATAACGTCTTCTTCTTTTTGTAGTGCAGGCCTAGTCTAATTTCTAGTCATATGCCAATGGATACATCCCTTTAATTTGGGACACACCAGATGTAGCTGATATCAGTGCTACGGAAATAAGCAGTACTTCCCAGCCATACATCAGGCCACGAGGCTGTATATATTTATTTTTCCAGTTAAAAAAGGTCAAGTTTTGGGCAACTTCCACTAACTTGAATTATTAGCTAAAAAAAAATGTTTGTTACTTGTATAATGGCAATGTAACTTTCTATTTCTGGCCTTCTAGTTCTTAGATATTCACATAATATTTAAAAATGATTCAAAAACCCAGTAAATTCCAGGCAGCTGTGAGAGAAAATAGGACAATTGTAACTCTTTCTATTTTCTAGCTATTGTTTTTTAAAAATGACATGAAGAATGATGGATATGAAGCTCTGCCCCAGTGGTGAAAACTGCTAGCACTGCTCTCAGTTGTGTTACATTGCTATAAATATCTATACAATATATATATATTATTAAATATAAACACATATAGGTGATCCTAAAAAGGGAAGATGGCTACAGGTGGTGAAAACAATGATGATGAAGTCACCTGGTCCCTCTAGCAGGAGATCTGCATGACCTTGTCAGACCAGAAAGTAAAAATACTTATTTGTGATAAATGTGGTTCAAAGTTGAATGAAACTTACACTAAATGTAAAAAAGAATAAAGTTATTATCTGAAACAGCTAATAGTTTGGGTTTCTCCTAGGCTGCAGAAGACACAAAATGCACATCCTGTAGTTTAGTCAGTGGGCTGAAGAAGGATTTGACTCTCCAGATTCCTTAGTGGTATGCCCTTGCCTCACCACTGCTTATGCTGCCTTGTGCCAGAGAAAGAATGAAATATTTACCAGTATATATTAAATATATGAAGCAGAACTAATTTCTCAGGTGAGATTAGGAGGCAGTCTGAGGTTATTAACTCTTTTCTCCTTGTCCCATTTATCACCCAGGCAAAGAGAAAGAAGAGCTGCTGGTTTGGGGCTGTGGGGCAATCCCTCTGCAGCAGTGCAAAAAGTCAGCACTTTCCCCTGCAAAACATTGTCTGACATATGCGTACGTGTTATTATAGGTGTAAATGGATGGAGAGTCTAGAGGGAATTTGGTAGTTGGGCCTACAGCTCAGTTCTGCTGTAGCATAGTCAGGCCTCTTCATCTCCTATTTGTTGGAGAATGTGAATTATCTTTCAGTCCCTTTAATTTTTTCCTAGTTAGCAAAAGTCTTCTTGCAGCTCAAGGCCCCTTGTCTTGTCATTATGCAATTTGTAGGGGTGAAAAACCTCCTGGTAGTTACATCTCCTGGTGAGCACAGAGGGGCTTTCCATCCCATCTACATGCCTTCCAGGACAGGCACTTGCATGTGCCTTGCAAATCCTAGTACAAGGTACACTTTGGCCATGCTGTGAGCTGGCGTTGGTTACCTGTGAGAGCAGTGTCTGTCCTTGGTGGGGTTTGACTGCTGCTCCTCAGTCCCTTATTTCAACAATTTTTAACAGTAAAGGTAACCAAGTAGAGAAACTCCTTATGTGAGTAGACCTGTGTTTTCCTTTAGTGAGCTCCTCTGCTGCAATTTTTTAGGCATCCACAAATTGAAAAGGTTGAAAACCACAATGTCTCTTACGTAAATTAGAAGAGAATTAGATGTTAATGTTTTCTCCGCATCTTACAAACTGAGGCATAACTGGTGTTTCAGCATCTTTCAGATTGGAATTTATTTTGACATAATCAATTGGGAGATTTTCATTTCTGTCTTTAATAGGTCATATTATCATAATTTAAATAGAAGTTCTCTCACAGTTTAAATGTATTTCCAATTTTATCCCTGTGATATTTTCAGCAACTTTTTCAAATCAGAAGTGTCAAGTTCCCTGGGGAAAAGAGGGTCAGTAATACTAAAATTTGATTGACTCAAAGATTACCACTTGAATTTCTATTATATTCTGGTTTTACATGGTCCTGACAATATGTTTTTAGCTGTTTGTTTTGTTTGTTTGTTTGTTTGTTCTTACCTGAGTATAATATTGTTTATGTAATGATGAGCATGAGAAAGTCTTTACCTTTTAGTTGAAAGAAATCCTCTAGGCTATTGGAATGGCTCTTGAACGTTCAAACACAACTCATCAGAGAAATGTAGACCTTTACATATTTTGGAAAACCTTTGAAAACAATATGACTAAGATAGACTTGAAAGTCATCTTTTAAAGTCTGACTCTCCCACTCCAAAAAATCCCTCCCCATTTCCTAGGGGTACAAAATTTTTGCTACTCTCCTGCCCACCTCTCTGCTTGCCTCTTCCCACAACCGTGATGAATTTTGAACCTCCTCACTGCTCTCAGACAAGTCTAAGAGGAGGAGAGGTGGCTCAGAACCTTGGAGAAGCTCTGCAGAGGTTAGGGAATCCAAAGCCAGGACACACCTGAGTGGGACACGGGCTAAAAGCAGCCATTGACTTATCATGGGGTGGTGAGCAGTGTATAGGCTCTGCCTTTGAGGACTATTGTGCATATAGAAAGACCCCTTACTCATGGAAAACAAGACTGTCCCAGGTCTGTTGACCATAGGGAAGGGTGCTGATGCTTGTTATATCTAGAAGCAAGGCATAGCTTACTGATCTTACTGGCTAGCAAGCCAAATAATGTTTGATGTTCCTACTGTGCTAGCATTATGGTAGGAACATGCTGTAGTGTGTAATGTGTTGATCATCTCCTGAGCTCAGAGAGATTAGGCATGGATAAACCCTTTGTGATAAACAGTTGATGCAATGACAGTTCCCACCAGAACTGCACCAGGACAGAAACTGATCTAATGTAAGCTGTTAGGGAGGCCAGGGTGTCTCTGCTGTATGTGTCAGACTGGCCTACATCAAGGACCACCAACTTCTCTCTGAATCACGCTTATTTGAGTTACTTGACTGGACCATAGAGGGACCAAAGTGAACCTGCCTTTAGGAGTCCTTGCCCAGCTGGATCTTTTTTCTGAAAGGACAGGGTTTTTTTAGCCATGATCAGGTTAAGAAATGCATTTTTCTAAAAGGAAAGCAACAAATCAAAATTCCAACTATCAGTTTCTGAGAATTAAAAGAAATCATATGGACATTAAAATTTCATAAGCTAAAGCATTCAACAGGAGGGCAACCAGAAGTCTTCAGTGAACAGGAGAACAACAAACCCCACCTTTACCCTTTACCTATGAGTGTATAGACTATGAGATCATAGGAGGTTATGACACTGCTGTGTTTTTTACAACAGATCCGTGCAAGTTATGTATTTCACATCTTTGTGAGATGAGCTTGTGCAGTTCCAGAGCACTGGAACAGGCTGCCCAGAGATGTTGTGGAGTATCCTCTCGAGAGACGTTCAAGACCCACATGGATGCCTACCAGTGCAACCTATTGTAAGGAACCTGCTTTAGCAGGGGGTGGGACTCAGTGATCTCTAGAGATCCATTCCAACTCCTGTGACTCTACGATTCCCAAGTCTTTGGTGTATTCACTGCACATCATATCTGTAAATGATTTAGTTTGGTTTAATGTTTTTGTGTAGTGGTAGAAACTGCCATGTTTTGGAAGGAAAAGCTACAATGCTCTGTTGTGGTGAAATATATAAGGCTGGACATGAGGCCACGTTCAGAGTAGGCACGTTGAGCTGCTTGTTTGTTGTCTGACCTAGTGATTTAGAGACAGCATTAAGTCTTTGGAGAACCTGCTCTGAAGGAGCAACCAGTAGCTGCTGTTCCATCCTTTTTCAGTAGAGGTCATCTTTCTCAGTCAAATTGCTCACTGGCAAGCTGTTCTCTGGGGTTGTAGCCTTGGAAATGCCCTCCCTTATACTGGTCGGCCTTGTGCTGTCTTGCCCACACTGCAGCCCACTTCTATGTGTATGCCAAAGCCCTCCTGCGTGCCCTTTTCTCCCTCATTTCACTTTACAAATTCTGTGCACAGCCGTGTGTTGGAGGAGAAGGAAGAGCTTCCCAAGTGAGATGTGGCATTTGGGTCCCTTTTCAGGGGTGCAGAGGTGGGATGCTTGAGACTTCTCCTTCCAGTGGCTGTCTAGCCCTGTCCCTGCAGGAGGCCCCTCCATGCCTGTGGCTGTCACAGAGCTGGCACCAGCCTTACTGCTGCTTGCGCTCTCTCATACCTCCTCCTTCAACATTCTTCATTATTGGTACTTAAATATAATTACTGTGGATTTTATAGCACTCTGGGAAAAGATAAAGTAGAATGAAAACCAGAGAGGCAAATGGTCCTTTCTCTGCTGTTCAGGGAAGATTTTAAGGAATTTTTTAAAGATAATTTATGAAAACCCTGATCAGATTATGCAGCTCTGCCTTTCTATCTCAACATCATCCTCCTGAGAGCACTACCAATAGGGCTTGCCAGTAAATTTCTGAGGACCTCTTAATATTATTAGTCTTGCTGCATCTGGGGAAATGTTTTCTGAGGAGGGTAAGTTTATACTTGTCCTAATGAAACTTCTGTTATTAATTTCATTCTGTTTCTCCAGTTTATCAAGATTATACTCTCACACTGCATTGCTAAGCATCTCTGATTACTTTCAGCTTTCTGTCGCCCTTTCTTCATCGTTTCCAGCTTTTATAAACTCAACTAGAAGTCATCTGTCTGAACCATCCATTGCTTACTGCACCAAAGACTTTACCATCTAAGATTTGCAATGGGACTTCATATGTCAAAGAAATGGAAAAGAGAGGAGGTGAGAAATCACATATTGAGTTAGTAGAGTCCTGTCAGTTTCCCTTGAAGAGGAAAGGAGTGATCCAGGAGCAGACTATATGGCTTGTAAGAGGACAGTGGGACTGGTTCAACACTGGCTGAGAGGAGAAAGAAACCTCCACACACCTTAACTTGGCCTGAGTTGGCATCCGACAGAAAGTAATCCTTTTCCATACAGGAAACACAGGAAATAGACGGAAAAAAGAAATATTAACGGTACTGTGATCTTAATGCTCTCCATTAAAATGTTTCTGTTGTGTTCCCTATGACATTTATATAATTTGTAAAAAGAAAATTTGGTTATTTTTTCTTAATCATCAGCCTCATCAAATAATTTGAATGCCACCGCCATTTAGAAACCATACAGTTTGTTTTATTTATTTTAATGGGAAGCACCATTTATATTTTTTTTAAATATTTCATCTCTGACAGAAGACTTTTAGTCTTCTGTTCAAGAAAATTATTCACAAATCAACTGATGATTTTATTCCAGTGGGAAGGTGCAATTGCATTATTCATTATTATTCACTTGATGCCCTAATTCTGCTCAGCACCTTATGCACATAATGAAGCCATCAATGGCAAACACCAAACACTCTGAAGAGGCAGTGTACGTATGGAAGTGAGTGGAAAAACTAGTGGGATGAGCCTCAGAACCTCTTCCCTTCACCATTTTATTTGCTTTTCTTCTTTCTCCTTCTTTCTCTGTCCCTCTCTGCTTTCAAGTCCACACAATTCTGGAACGGAAAATTCAGACCGCCAGAAGAAATGACTTTGGAAGAGACGTGAAGGGGCGGAGTGATGTGAATGGAAAAGGGAGACTGAGCCTCAAAACACAGGTAGCAGGAGAAGCTAAATTAGAAGGATTGAAGGCAACACAAGTCGCATAAGTGGAAGCACAGCACAGTGACTGGATAGGCAGGGAGCTGAGAGTCCAACTCATCACCATTTCTTGTCTTGGATGCATGAAGAAGCTCTGCTTTGAGGAGTCTCTGTGTTAAGAACATGGAAGTGAGTTCTGACAGGTGGAAGGGAAGGGTGAAGGAACCAGACTGTGACAAAAAATTATATTTCTACATGAAAGGGAAATGATTTTCCTAGTTTTCCTGTTTCCAAACAGGATAAATTAATAATCATTTTGTGTTAAGCCATCTTCCTGGATTATGTTTGTTTTGTGGCCTTCAGGATAAAGACAACTCAATATTGCACATTAACATTAAAACATTTCCTCTCTAGATGAACAGACCAAGTTTGAGGTGCAGTGACACTAGGGGATGAAAGCCAGAACTCTGGTGGCTGTTATATCCTGGTCCCTGCAGGTTCTTGTATTACCCTGGCCTCGTGCATCATGTGGGAGTACTGCAGCACACTGTGAGGTCTGATTAATTTCTGATTGATGAAGATCATTCTGTCTCTCATAGAGTTTGCAGTGTAACAGTTAAGAAATTGGGGAACGGGAAATAAACTGGTTTGTCTCATTGTGCATCCTGGTGTATGTTAGAAAAAAGGCAAAGACAAGGCAGTGTGTTTTAACTTAGTTTGAAAGATGACAAGATGTGCTGATTCTGTGAGATGATCCGTAGACTCAGGTGCCCAATGAATGCTGTCTTCTATCCAGAGCATCCATATTTTGGCCAAAGGCCATACTGAGGACTCTATGTCCTGGATGGACCTTGGGAAAGCAGCAGATTCCAAAGCAGATGTTGGGTCTCAGGGCAGATGGCTGGGGAATTATGAGGGGCTGTCCCAAAAGGCATTTGGACAGCTCAGAAATGTGACATGGTCTGAGGGAGCAGCAAAGTGTTCCTGCAATGAAGGAATGAATAGAGGATAATTTATCACAGGCACCCTCTGTCCTTTCCTTTCCTTTCCTTTCCTTTCCTTTCCTTTCCTTTCCTTTCCTTTCCTTTCCTTTCCTTTCCTTTCCTTTCCTTTCCTTTCCTTTCCTTTCCTTTCCTTTCCTTTCCTTTCCTTTCCTTTCCTTTCCTTTCCTTTCCTTTCCTTTCCTTTCCTTTCCTTTCCTTTCCTTTCCTTTCCTTTCCTTTCCTTTCCTTTCCTTTCCTTTCCTTTCCTTTCCTTTCCTTTCCTTTCCTTCCCTTCCCTTCCCTTCCCTTCCCTTCCCTTCCCTTCCCTTCCCTTCCCTTCCCTTCCCTTCCCTTCCCTTCCCTTCCCTTCCCTTCCCTTCCCTTCCCTTCCCTTCCCTTCCCTTCCCTTCCCTTCCCTTCCCTTCCCTTCCCTTCCCTTCCCTTCCCTTCCCTTCCCTTCCCTTCCCTTCCCTTCCCTTCCCTTCCCTTCCCTTCCCTTCCCTTCCCTTCCCTTCCCTTCCCTTCCCTTCCCTTCCCTTCCCTTCCCTTCCCTTCCCTTCCCTTCCCTTCCCTTCCCTTCCCTTCCCTTCCCTTCCCCTCCCCTCCCCTCCCCTTCCCCTTCCCCTTCCCCTTCCCCTTCCCCTTCCCCTTCCCCTTCCCCTTCCCCTTCCCCTTCCCCTTCCCCTTCCCCTTCCCCTTCCCCTTCCCCTTCCCCTTCCCCTTCCCCTTCCCCTTCCCCTTCCCCTTCCCCTTCCCCTTCCCCTTCCCCTTCCCCTTCCCCTTCCCCTTCCCCTTCCCCTTCCCCTTCCCCTTCCCCTTCCCCTTCCCCTTCCCCTTCCCCTTCCCCTTCCCCTTCCCCTTCCCCTTCCCCTTCCCCTTCCCCTTCCCCTTCCCCTTCCTCTTCCTCTTCCTCGAAGAATTTTTTAATTTTAATTTTAATTAATTTTTTTTAAATTTTTAAGCTGATTTATTTTTCAAATTTGGCTATACTTGCACATAGTCGCTGAAAAGGTTTCATACAGGTCAGGGTCTCAGGAAGAAGAATGATGCCTAAAATAAACCTCCACCACATTAATCCTAGATCTTGTTTACTTGATTGTTTGTTTGTGTTGTTGATGTTGTTGCTGCCGTTGTTTTTCTTGAGGAGATCAGACATTTTCTGATGTGCATTCAGTAATAAGCTCTGGAAAGTCAAGTGACTCCAGATGGTCAGCTGCTCCTCTGGGCCAAGCAAGTCACTGCAAATAAGAAGCACCTTTTGTCAGGGGGAAATTGTTGTTCTGAAAGAGGAAGCACTGATGCTATGGGGACACTATAGGGATGAGTTAATCTCCATATGCCTGTCTCCAGATCCAGTGCTGGCCACTGACTTCTTTGGAGTTGCCCTGAAACAGGTGAACGGATTAGAAAATGTCAGGTGAGGAGCAACTGAGTGAGCTGGGATTGCTTAGTCTGCACAAAAGGGTTCTCAGGGGTAACCTCATCATTCCATACAACTACCTGAAAAGAGGTTGTAATGAGAGGGAATCTGTCACTTTTCTTATGTGACAAGTGACAGAACGTGAGGAAATTGCATTAAGTTGTGTCAGGGGAAGGTTAAATTGGATATTCAAAGGATTTCTTCATGAAGAAGATATTCAAGCATTGGAAAGGGCTGCCCAGAGCAGTGTTGCAGTCCCCATCCTTGGAAGTACTTAAGAGATGTGTGAACGTGGCATGAAGCAGCATGGTTTAGTGATGGGACTTGATAGGTCAGGTCGGTGGTTGGACTTCAAGACCTTGAAGGTCTTTTCCAACCTCAATGATTCTATCATTCTGTGATTCTAAGCTAAATGACTTTTGCTTTGATCTTATATGATTTTGGCCAGAGATGTTCCTACTTGTACCTCTTATTCACAGACAGGACTGGTGTATCCAACTACACAAAACTACCTGAATTGCTTTGTGTGCCTTCTCTCAAGCTACTTGTCATGTTTGTGATGAATGTGTCCTAGGCACAAAGGCAGTATGCAGACCACACTCCAGATTTAACAAAGGCACCTTACATCTCATAGGGAAATTCGGCAACACACCAGAGGCTGAATGGCTCTGCTTTAGGGTCTCATCAGAGTGTCTTGCAGACCATCAAGGATGCTTGTCCTGGAACAGCTCTGACACAGTTCTTGTTGGATGAGAATCCTACACTAAACCTCCCACAGATGAAAAGAAAGAGACTGTGATCTGTAATGTTAAATGCTGACAAAAGAGACATAGAAACTAAAGAGAAATCTAGCTCTTCTGCTTTAATACATTATTTAGGAACCTTGAGATGTGCTTTCTCAGCCTGCAATGAATACTGAAAGTGTCAATGAATTTTTTCATGATACTGAATTAAGTGAAGTTGAATTTGCAGTAATACTACAGCTTACTCCTTCACTGATGTGTCAACATTACATGACTGTTTTTTTAAGAGCTCAGAGGAAATTCCCTCTACACAATGCAGTTCTGCAGTGAGACACTGTTGTTTGCATGTCGTGGTTAATGAGAGAGACACAGAAAAGAACATTGAACTGGTGTGCTAACATCTGGCCACCTGCCCCTGGAGCAGGCTTGGGGCATTGATCCTAGCAGGGTATTTTTGCAGAAAAAGCACATTCTTCCCTAAGAGACCAATTTGATTGGTAGGATCGACATCATTGTTTAAGGAAGTTTATATTTGACAGAGAGCTGCCTTGTTTAACAGTTCAGTGTCATTAGGCTTATGCCACAGCTTTAGACACTTTCGGTCCAATGTGCAGATGAAAATAAAACTGAGACTGTATAAGAATTAACACTAATAATGACATTTTTGGGGAATAAACAGAATTAACATTTTGTATGGAACTGATCAATTCCGAAGACACTCTCTAAGTGGTTTCATAGGGGTCTACACAGCTCTCTTTTGTCTGTCAGAGGTAGAAGAGTCATATTTACCTTTATAATTAATTGTATTCTTGTTCTTCTTTTCTGATATGGAGTGTACATTGGAAGTTCTGTCTTTCTTGGGCCTAAGAACATCTATGTGCCAAAGAGCCATCATTAGTTCTAGGTCAGTTTGCTGTCACAGTGAGATTCTGCCCACAGCCCTGAAACCTACTGAGGCTATGGGATCATGGTAGTAACACCAGTGAAATCATCATCTGTGACCCAAAGGGAACCTGCACAACCTGGCTGTTAATATGAGGAAACAGGAGGTTAAGAAGCAGGTGAACAAGTCTTCCTTTGTATCTCATTCCTCCCACACTTTCAAACACACTTTTACAAATTGTTGACATGCTTTACTGTAGTGTCACACTTGCACTTTGCTCTGTGGTGCTACTCTTATGAGTTGCCATTAGATGTGGGCATGTTCACAAACCTGCTGTTTCTCTGTCAAAGAGAAGGCCTGGCTTTCTCATCTGAGAAATTGCATTGTTTCACTAACATGTATCTGTCACACTTGAGTTAATTTTCTTGGATTCTGTAAACATGTAAATCAACCACATTGTGTAAGTTGATGCTATGCTGATCTTTCACCTTTCTTAATGCAGATGGAAAGGGAAGAAGAGGGAGAGGAGGTAGGGGAACATCTTGGATTTCCTAAGGTCTTGTCTGACCTGCTGTTGACATGCCAGGTCAGGCAAATGCTCCTTTCACATCAACCTCTATCTCTGATAGTGTACAGCAATGGGAAGAGTATTAGAGGGCAAATGTAGCGATACTTATCCTAAATTCTTAGTTCCAGCAATCTCTACCTGAAAGACTGCATGAGCCAAAATGGCATATTTTACACTGAAAACCCATGACAAAGTTTTCTTCTGAGCTTATTCAGTCATTTCTGAACCATCCTCTATTACTTGTTTCCACGGTTTGCTGGTGGCAAGGAGTGCTTGAGTTGGATGACGTGAACACTTCCTTCCATCAGAAAGAACAGAGGCAGACCCCTCTTCCAATCTTCCTTTTGTCCAAGCTGTAGAAATAATTTCCACTTGTTACAATCTCTTCTTATTCCCACTTTTGCCCTGTTCAGCTTGCTACTTTTAGGTTCATATCCATAGTCATTCTGCTGCTTCTTTTCCAGTTTTCAAGTTGTGTAAGCAGATTCACTGATGATTACACACAAAGGAAGCATTTAAGGAGTGTATTTTCCCCTCCATTTATTCTGTGTGCTTTCATCAAGCACAACCTGAAAGGAGATCTGCCTTTGCCTCTCTCCCTGCCTCTTTGCCACAAAAGTTTGCAGAGCAGAACCTCCTTTTGGAAAACATCTCCATGCAGCAGTGTGGCCAGGGTGATCGTTTGCCATCATTTGGTTTGTAGGGATTTCACAGAACAGGGCAAAGTCAGAACTGAGCCCAAGGAACAAACTTTTGCAGTGGGGTTCTTAGAGGGCCCAGGGGCTTTGTCCGGTTCTGGACTCCTCAGTGCAGAAGAGAACTGGGCATTCTGGTTAGAGTCCTTCAGAGGGCCACCAAGATGATGTAGGGATTGGAGCATCTCTCCTATGGGAGGGACTACTCAGCCTGGAGAAGAGGACCCAAGGAAGAGTCTGCACAGCTTCATGAAGTTAATCAGGTACAGCAAAAGGATTTCTAAATGAGAATATTACCATCACATAGCGGTCTTTCTTCATTTTATGTCACTATTAATAAATTTAAAATATTTTTATCTTATGATTTATATATATATATATATGCGCAAGTAAGACAACTTCATTGTGGATTTTTTTTTTCTCCAGGTGCAAAGGAGCTGTTACAGGCAATATGACATGATGCAAATGCAAACCTTATTGTGAAGGCAGGCAGAAAATCATTTTTTGATCAGCTATAAGATCAACTCCTGCTTGATGCTTAGGATTTTGAAGTATTCTGATAACTTGAGCTGACTCCTGTAAGCCACTTTTCAAGCTCTCTTCCCTATTTGATGATCAAATATAGCAGAGTGTTTAATTCATGGCCTTTTACATTCATGTTTGTATTTTTGGTTTACAGTAGGTGAATGCATCTGCCATTTTAATGAAATATATATACACCCACTATGCAGATACTGGAAAGAGGACTAAACAGATAAATGTTTGTTTTTATCATACCTTATCTTCAGGATGGAGGATCTTTCTAGACAACCTCTCTGCTGTAAGTTCTGTAGGGTTTTTGGATTTAGAATATTTGGCCATTGGATGTCTCTTTTTTAGGTGCTGTATCTGTAAGCTTAAAGGTATAAGTACATTCTGAAACTGAGCATTGCACGAAGATGATTTTAAAGGCTTCAAGACATTCCTCCTTTGCTCTGTATTTTTTTTTCTTTCTTTCAGTAATAAATAGAGCCTGAGTCTTTGCAATAACTGGTTTGACTTGCATAGCCAATGCTATCTTCAGCTATGACATGATATGCCCATGATATACACACTCTTTGCACATGATCTAGTCAAAACCTATGTAGGGATAGAGTAACCTCTGGGTCATTTCGAGAGATGTTCACTTTTATTATCTTTCTCCTTTCTGCTCTTCATTCACAACTCCCATCTGCTTCCACACACATAGCCCTGCTGCTGAAGAAGCCCCAATCCCACCCCTGCTCAGCATTATTTCTCTTCTTTCACTTTCAGTTGAAACTCTCCATCAGAAGTGTCTTACCCAGGAAAAACATACTGAATTGGTTTTTAATGTCTCTGGAAGAGCTAGGAGTTCATTACAAGAAGAAGCTGCTTGCACACCACACCTGGTGCAGAGTGAGGAGGGTAGAAAATGACCTCAAGTGCTTCTTGTACTAACAAAAATTGGGAAGAATGCTGGCAATTGCTAGCACTTCCATTGTCGTAGGCAATTCCTTATCATGCTTGCACACTGATATGGACATATGCAGGGAAGGTCTGGTTGAGGGGTCTGCTCTGGTCAAGCACCTTCTTTGTACAGATGCTCATTTGATAGAAAGGAGACTTCTGCCTGTGACAGCTGTCATTCCTACTTGCTGTTCTGCTTTTGTGTTGACCGTTAAATTCATATTTCAAGAGAATACACAGGAGAATATCCAGAATATCCTTCATCTAGTGTTAGCTTTGCAGATGCAAAACAGACCATGAGAGTCAATAAGGTGCCACTCTGCAGGTGGCTCTGCTGAGAACCACCACAGTTCCAAAGCCCCATTAATGAGCATAAGCAATGACTTCAAGGCCTGTGACTGTCACTTTGGGAACCTCTGTTCTTGGCTTTTTCATCTGTTTTGGTTTATCATGCAAACATCTGAAAGAAGTTGCTCCTAATCCATATCTCTAGGAGTCATACAGTCTACAGTCTTGGAAATGTTCTGTGAGTGATGCTCTGCTCAGAACAGGCTCGTCAGAAGATTGGCGAGTCTAATATTATATCATTTGTTACTGCACTGAATAATGTGAATTTCAGCTGAATTACATAGAAAAAATGACAGTAACAATCAACTATCATTACACGGGGGTTTTCTGCATTCACATAAATCAGATGCCAATTTCTACTAGAAATTCTGAGGAGTGCCACAAACTATCAGCAGTTCATTGCAGTTCTGTCACAGGCATTTTGAACAAATGCAGCAATTTCTAAAGAAAATTTCTACTTTCTAGGGCCAGGCGAGCATGGGTATTGCTGTTATTTGTCTTTTTTTGTCTTTTTTTTTTTTTTGTCTTTTTTTTCATTTGAATTTACCCAATTGCAGACAATTAATCAGTTTCTAGCCACCACTGATCTTGACTGATCTTTAAGATCTTTTGGCAGTATAGGAACTAGATGTTCCCCAAAATTTCTCAAGAGAGATCTGATACCTGTTGCAATCTTTATCATGGGGTTGTGCTTGTTTTAAGCAAATTTTGACTTCCAGTGTGAAAGGGAAACAATCCCTTTCTGGTTTGAGTATGATATGCTCCGTGTTGTTTTGATTTATTCCGTACTGGCGCACTTTCCTGTAGCAATTCTGTTCCATCTGCTCCTTGTGAATCAGGACAACGTGATGCTGTTTTTGTGGTAATTTTGCCATGGGTGTGACTGCACCTTTTGTATTTGAGAAATATTTTCCAGACTCTACCAGTAGTGTTTCTTTTCCTCGCAGTGCCCTTTCTTCCCACTCTTCAGAAAGGTGTCGATCCCTGATAACATGGTCACCACTTATTTTGGTGTTTTCAACTATTGTTGCTTTCACTTGAATTGGATCTGGCCTGACTCCTTAATTTCCTGAAAGGCAACCAAAATCGCTTTGCCACATATTGATTTGCAATCTGCTGCAATTTGCCTCTAGGTCATGCTCTCTGCAGTTTGGGAAGAGTGCTTCTGGGTTTTCTTGTGCTGCCTTATGGTGCTGCCAGCTACTAGAACGTTGCCAAGTGACTTCTGTTCTCCTAAGAAGTGGCCTTCAGTTGCGTGTCTCGTATGTGCTGCAGGACTGTATGCATTCCTGGGCTGTTTGCTGTTCATTCAGCTCTGCAAGTGGCTATTGCTCAGCTGCTTTTTTACTGATTTTATCACATGTGCAAACATACTGAGGACACTTCTCACTCCTTGAGAAAGAAGAAATCCATCTAGTGCCTGCAAGCCTGTTGCCATGTAGAGCATTCCTTTGTAAAAAAAAAAAAAAAAAAAAACCACCAAATTTTTGGCAGTGACACCATCCATGAAGCCAAATGTTTGTATAGATTGGACCCTTTCATTTATTTCAGCGTCCTTACTACAGAAAACAGAAGAGGACTTGTGTCCTTGATTTCTTCAGGAAAGCAATTAATTATGGTCATGTAAGAAAAAGAAAAATCCTGGGGATTTGTCTCTTCAGAAAAGTTGTGTTGTGATTCCCTTTTTCTTTGAGGCAGATTTGTGCTAGCCATACAAAAACTCCTTGCTAGAGGAAACAGTGAATGGTCTCATGAAAGTCTTAGTTTACATGTCTCAAAACTTGTGATCTGAAAATAAATGAAGGGTTTTCTTTTGTTCTTCCTTTTTGCAGCTCTCCACATTAGCGACCCTCTGGCTGAGATGTTAATTCAAAGGTTCCCAAACTGTTTTATGAGAACCTTGATGTTGATCTGCAGAGGGCAGACCACTGATTTGGTAACATCTGCCTGAGCCAAAGCAAAGTAAAGTAGCTGTATTTTGAAGAGGACATCTGAAATTTGATTCCTGCTCTTGCCTTTCCCTGTAAGCAGTTTGCCTAGCTGCCGTAGGGAAGCTGTATAACTACGAAGACATTTTCCTCTCTGTTTTGAAGGTTGAACACAATAAAAAATTCAGATGGATCCTACATATCCACAAAACTCAGGGTAAGCTGTATTTAATAAGTTACATTTAAGTTAAAGTTAAGACTGCTCCTTGCTTCCCCATGACTTGCATATTTGATGTCTTTTGGTAGTACAGAAGTTGACAGAATGTGTCTGGTGGACAGTCTGTGCAGTCTGTGTGTGTATGCAGTGTTGTACAAGCACAGACAGCCATCCATCCACCTGCCCTTTGCCTCTTCCACCACTGACTGGGGAACTTCTGAGCACTGGTAGTGCCCAATGCTCATGGCTGCTTGTTGGACAGACAACAAAGGGAGTGGGTTCTCTCTGCAGTAATTAATAGAGACCATGTTTTTCTTATATAATTCCCTGAGCGCTCAAAAATAATAATAAAAAAAAGTACTTTAGAAGACAAGACATTAAGCCTTTGCATGTAGTTCTTGACTACAGCTTGACTAGCCTTTTACCTACATGCTCTAAACATATATAATAGAAGTATAGAAACACAGAAAGGCTTAGGTTGGAAAGTATCTTAAACATCAAGCTTCAACTACCTGCTGTGGGCTGTCTGCCCCCACCAGCTGAGGCTGTTCAGGGCCCCATCCAACCTAGCCTTGAGTGCCTCCAGGGATGGGGCATCCACAGCTTCTCTGGGCAGCTTTGCCAGTGCCTCACCACCTCTGAGTTAAGAATGTATTTCTTCAGATTTCATAACAAAAATTGCTCCTCAAACTTTTCTTTCTTTATTTTATTTTATTTTATTTTATTTTATTTTATTTTATTTTATTTTATTTTATTTTATTTTATTTTATTTTATTTTATTTATTGATTAGTAAACCATACTGCCAAAGCTAATGACTTTTCATTCCAACACATAACAACATATAAGTCCTGATTTACTTCCTGGTGATGGATAACATACTGGAATCCGAACACATTTCATTGATTCTCAGATGTGTTTTGGAGTTGGGGGCTTTTTAATTTTTCAAACAAAGCCCAGAGAAACCAAAGAAAGATGGGGGCAAAAAGTGTGTATTTTATCAACTGAAATACATAGCAGTGGGTATACATACCAATGCTGGGTCCCACTCCTGAAGAGAATACATGTTTTTTGTAACATTATCTAAATTCCGGTCATATTTTTGTCCAAGACTTGTACCTTAATTATAAATAATTAAGTTTTTTAAAGGTTTTGCTGCTGCTTCAATACTTGGTAAATAATCTTGCTGCAGTTCTGTTAAGAATGCTTTTTTTGTCCCACATACTAATTTAGACATGAGCTTCCCAAATGGAGTAGAAGAATAGCAGCTGTAATTCCATGAAGAAGAATATTATCCATCACGGACATTAACCTAAGTTCTACATACAGAATGTTTAGGCTCTGATTAATTTATAAGACTTTAGGAAGAAACTCAGTCATCACATGTAGCTCCAAGATCTCAGGTGAATGCAGTGTGTAGGCTGCCCTTTCAGCTATATGCTGCAGGTACCTACCTGCCCTGGTTTTGAACTCTTAAGTACACAACACTGAGTATAACAGCCCTAATAAAAATAAGTACCTGTGCTACCTACCTACAGCTAATTTGGCTATTTGTACTGCAGGACACCTAAAGATTGTGTTTAGTTAATAGAAAATTACTGGATTTGCCATACACTCCTCCTAATATCAAAGAAAGATGGAGGGCTGCACCATAGTACATTACAGCGGATAAGATGAAGGACAAAGCAAAAATAATAGAAGTTGAGAAAAGGGCAACAAAATTAATAAGGAATGTAAGACTTCAGAGCCTTCCCATCTAGAGAGACTTTTCAAAGATAATGAGAACTTCCAAGGAAAAGGTTATATATTGGACAAATGTGAAATATTCATATCTTCTACAGAAAGAACTGGGTGACCTTGAGCACTGCAGTAATCAAAATGGATTGAAATTTAACAGTACAAAATGAAAGGTCAGGTATTTGCTAACTAATAACAAAACCTTTTATTATAAATTGGGATCTTATCAGCTGGAAATGACAGAGGAGGAAAAGATTCTAGAGGCATTGGTAGATCAGGGAGAAAGTTGCCAAAATGATGTGTCTGTGAGAGGGCTGTTTAAGTAGGCTAGCTGTGTGCAGTGTGGTAGGAGAATATCAATTCCATTACATCCATCCTTTGGGGACCGCCTATCCACCCATCCTTCCATGGCATACAGACCATTCAAGCTATGTGGGCGACTGAAGATGACAGAAATCTCACAAAATTGATAACAATTACATTTCACACAATTGTTAATGTCAATTAATTTCTTCACAGTGGATAATTACTATAATTTATATTGAAACATCTGTAGGAAAATAAAAGGAAAAGTGAAGCAATGTAGAGCAATTCTGTAAGAGCTGTAAAATAAATAAGTAGCTAAATAGCTCTAGTCCCAGGTGCTCAGCAGTGAGCAATGCCCAAAGAGTCTGTGGAGCTGAGAACTTCTCCTTCATGGTTTCTGGGTAGAAAATGTGTCAATTGTAATCCTTTCTGTGCATTTTTCAGCAATGTCTTTAATGAGCATATTCAGATTATTCATGGCTTATCTCAGCTGTTTCTCTGCTAGGCCCCTTCTGGAAAATGGAAGCAGCCCTCCAGAGAGACCAGTGCTGGCAGAATTAAGAGCATTCTGAGTATGATTGCTCCTATATTGTTTATCGGGCACTTTTCTCTTTATGTCAAGAACATGTTTTAATGTACAGTGTGTCTGCTGTACAGTCATTTGGGTACCTGCTGATGAAATACCCTCTGTCACCTGCATTGCTGCAGCTTGTGGAAGCAGAGCTGCTTAGGGAAGGGCTCACTGCTCCTGTCAGTTGCCACTCCCCTTGCTTCCCAGGTATGGCTCAGTCCCAGGTATTTTGCAGTCTGGCTCTTGTTGCCAGACCTGTCAGCTGAGTATGCTTGGGTCACATGAGGACTGGTGACTCTTTCCACCTTTTTTGATTCATTCAGCATTATCCGTTGAGCAAAAACATAAATAGTGATGGTGACTTTCATTTCTCAAATACTCTGGGAAGGGCCTTGTACATCTGAGTTATCTCCTGTTGTCTTCTGCAGTATATGTGTCAAGGCTGTTTGTGGATAGCACAGTGAATTCAGCAGGATGTCAACATCAAGCCTCAGCTCCCTTTCCAGCTCTTTCACCCTGTTGTATGTCCCAGGTATTATGGTGCCCATACCCAGAAAGTACTGCTATGTTCCCACTGCAGTGCAGCTTCGGTCTTCTCTATTTCTTCAATGGCTCAAGCTTTTGCCAGCAAGTTGCATTGTACATTCCATCCCACTACAAAGGAGAAAGAACAGAGTTGAAAAACTTACCAGCTTGTAGGTGAGTGCTGAGGAGTAGCTGTGGATGTGCACAGCTGGGAGGCTGATATCTCCTAGTAATATTTGCAGTCCTGCATACTGTCCAGACGACAGTGCTTTATCATAGGGTTGTTCTCTACTGTCAGGAACAGTACACCACAAATCTTCCAGCTTGCGTAGCACCCATGCTTGTAAATCTTCACCTACGTGGCTGCAAATTCAGACGGTATCTCAGAAATTGCTCAGTAGCTCATGATGGGTCCTGGGAGATGAGACAAGAAACGTCAGCTGGTCCAAGTGCTAATCAAACCTGGGGGTAAGCAGACAGAAAAATTTGGCAGCGTGGATTTTTGCTGCAGATAGCATAGCCTTGAAACCCAGTAGCTGAATACGCTTACCATCAGCTTTAGGTAATAAACCACCTGGATTTTGCACATTTGGTCTGATGAGATGCCTCCCAAGAAACAGGACCACTGAGGAATGTTTCAGGGCTTCTCTGAGTCCAGGCAGCCCAGGAAGGCTGTGGTGGCCACCCCAAGCTCAGCATCTGCTTTCCTCATTGAAGTACAGCCACCTCCTTGGGCTGTCAGAGCAGCAGCTGCCGGTGCCCATGTGTCACCTGCCCCACAACCCCAGCTGTATTCCCTGAAGCCAAACTGGGTCTCAATGCTGTCCTCCTTCACCAGGCCCTTGCAAGCGAAGGATGGTTTCCAGCCCTGTAGTCTCTGTGTCTGTTCATCTACCCCGAGAATGCAAATATTGCCAGATATTTATGCCTAAATGGATGGAAAACTAAATCAAACCATCATCTTTGCCCCAGAAGTATTGTGGTTATAAAGCAATATGAGAAGAATTAACGATGTCTTAGAGACCTTTTCACCTCTCAAAACTTCGCATGAAATCACTTTTATGTGCAAAATATCCTGTCTTCTGTTGACAAGGGGAACACAGGATGATAATTAAACTGAGAGTATTCAGACCATGGTTCGCTGCCTTTACCAGGGCTCTGTGAGTGAGAGCTCTGACTGAAAAAGAAAAACAGTAGCAATTATATCATGTGCAGGAGATCATACTGAAGTCATCTGCCACTGTTGTAAACTACCCAAAGGGATGCTGAATGCTTGAGCCAGTTGAGGATTAGCTGTGGGAGCAGGAAAATGAAGAGCAGCTCATATCTCAGGAAACTGAAGGAGCATTTAATGTTCAGCTTAGTTAGATGGAGGCTGAAGGGGATACAAGTCTGCAACTATGCTGGCAGGAAGAGCAAGGAAGCTGTGAAAATAACAGTAGCTGTATAAGAACTGAAGGTATATGAGCTGGCCAAGAGGAAATTCAGGCTAAAAGTGAAACAGTAGCTCCCTTTCTCCACAGCTGTTAAATCCTGGATCAGCTTCCCAAGAAAAATACAGTGCTAGCTTCCAAAACTGGAGCTTGACATGGCTATTAAATGGCTTTACATGGCATGATGCCAGTGGCTAACCTCTGTCACAGGAAATCTATCCCTCTTATATATCCATTCGTTAAGTTTACTTGTAATTGCCACCAAGGGAAGGTACCACCATAAAGAAAATGTGGTACTCAGAGAGAACACTCATCAGCAGAGCACAAGTGGGTCTCTGGCCTTCTGTAATGGTGCCCCATGGCTCTCTGAGATCTCTGTTGTGATCTTTATTGTAATGCACACACATTTCACAGGCAAAATTAAACTTGCACAGGGAGAAGAAAACTAGTCAGCCAGCAACCAGGAGCAGATCAGTGCATCAAAATCCAATCCTGTGTGCTTGGGGACATGCTGTCACAATCTCCAGGGCTGCATTGGGATCTCTTCTGGGGACTGCAACAGCAAAGCAGTGTGATCCATACCATACTGAGAAAGACAGCTTTAAATTTCACAGAACGGAGATCTGCTGCTGAGGTCTGGTTTCTTTAAGGTTTGCTCCTTTTTTCTTCCACTGTCTAAAGGAACTTGGATACGAGAATATTAATATTTTATGTCCATTCACAGACAGGTCTTTTTTCATGCAGGTCCCTGCTAGCAGATGTTCCTTATCTCTTGCCTTTTAGAGAGCTGTTATTATCCTCCAACTGCCCCTGTTTCTCTTCGATTAGGGATCCAGTAGCAGTTACCTAAATAAAGAGAATTTTCTTTCACATCTTCTTGCATTTTTTAAAAGAATTTAATTGTTACTAGGACCACAAGGGTAAATTTGGCTGGATTTGTGAGTGATGATCAACTCTAATGAAGGTGACCTTTCTCATTTCCACCACCTCTCACGTCATTTTATTCCCTATTATTTCCTGTTCTCTCAAACTTCAAGGGAGGCCTGTCTGCCAGATTTAGCTTCTTTCTGAGACAGTTGTCAGAATTCCTGCTTTGGTTATTAAGATGCAGCAAGGCATCCTCAGTGTTGTTTCAGCTGTGGTACCTTATTTATGTTGATGGTACCTTGGGTGAAGAGGAGCTATCTGCTACTTTTATGTTAATGTTGGAGCAGCAGTCTGTTCACACTGATTGTTTTTCTCTTCTTTTTTTATTGGTTTGTGAGCAGCTTGGACTTGAAGGTGCCAAAAAACTTCAGATAATCTGCTTTTTTGTTCTCATGAATGCACTTGAAAACACCCCAAAACTCAAAGCTCATAGAGCCAGGCACAAGTCTCTTTCTGATCTCCTTTCAGAGCTCCTTCTGTAACACTTCTCATCCCCAGCAGATCTGTATTTTTCAATTAAGACAAGAATATTCTCTTTTACCTAAGGTATGATTGGATCCATTGAAAGGTTGCAAATTGACTGTCGTGGTTACTGGATTGAGGCGCCTCTCACAGCTCTCAGGCAAATTAAGCAAGTCTAGGTATCTAGAAAGTCATTTTCTGAGAAGTGCATTTTATTCTGAGTAATATTTTGTTACATGCTTTTTGGATTAAAAGGGCACTACAAAATGGTGTGCAGGATAGGAACTTAGATGGAAACAGCCTAGTCATATGGGCTGAATATGTGAGTGCTCTGTTCTCTTTTAATACCCCTACTAAAATGAATTTGCCATGCCTTGTTAATACAAAATCCATGGAATATTCTGTATATTGCAGGAGGTTAAGTGTATGTAATTCCAAACCAGGGCCTTAAGTGCTAGCATAATGTGGTAACTGGGCCCAATCAGTAAATGTGACAGTTTCTCATGGCAGGTGCAGTACTCCTTAACCCTTCAACCATATTCATGGGATCCTCTATAAAGATCACGGGACCTATCTGGCAGCCATCATGTCCACTTGCCTTCTCCTGTTTCTGGGGTAGGAAGATGAATGAGGACCCTCGCTCCTGCAGGAGGCTGCTGATAGACTAAACTGTTGAGCAAACTGCATCTGAGTTATGAGTCAGTAGGGTGGAATCAAAGGGTATTTTTCTGTGAAGCTGCTTGATCTCACTGAGTAATCTCGAGTCCCATTCAATTCCACCATTTTATTTAGTTACTACTTGGAGCAAGAAAACAGATTGAATTTGTCAGTAGCACTAGTGGTGTTTTGTCTCTCAACACAGAGAAAATTTCATCTTGTGAGTGAAAAAGTTCAGATAGCTCCAAAAAAAGGAAGACCTGTTATAAACAACTACTTGGCTGCACCTAGTCACTGGTTTTGCTGCTGCTTATGAAGGAATAGCTACATTCCAGGGATAGTTACATGCCTCTCAGATGGGCCGTGAAAGCATGGACTACTGCTCTATATGCTCTTCCTCTCCTGCTAGGACAGCTCACCTGACAGTGTTTGGATGATGCTCAGCTATTCTTAATGCTCCCAGGAGCTTTCTTTAACATTCTTCCATGTACCAGGCCCTTGCCGTGTGTATAGTGATACACCTCAGAGGTTGACACAGACTTTCCTCAAACCTGCTTATTCCTTTGGCCCCCTCATTGTTCAAGGGCAATGAGTTCCACAGTGTAATTGTGCTTATTGCAAAAACATGGGTTGATTTTGCTTGTTAAGCAGGTAAGTTATGATTCACAGCTATGATTATAGCTGTAGACGTCTCTGTTTATTGTAGGAGGGTTGGATTAGATGACCTTTTAAGGCTTCTTCTTACTTAGATGACCCTGTGTATAAGGATATAAGGAAGAAGTCTTTTACAGTGGGAGTGGTGAGGCACTGGCACAGGTTGCCCAGAGAAGTGGTGAATGCTCTTTCCCAGGGGACATTCAAGGCTAGGCTGGACCAGACACTGAGCAACCTGATCGACCTGTAGCCTCACTGTGGGGGAGTTGGACTAGATGACCTTTAAAGGTCCGTTCCAACTCTGAGGATTCTATGATTCAGCAAGCTGAGGAGCTCATGACTGCAGTGTGGGCTGGCATGGCACAGAACTGCTGGCTACCTAAGTCTCATGAGCACAACAGCTCTGTGCTGAGAGTATTTAGCATTGTGCATAGCTGCATTTGGGGATCTGGGCTGAACTTGTCTCATTTCACATCTCTCCACTGTCCATAGTCTCTCATTGCAGCGATTTGCCTAACACTGGCACCTCTGTCCACCAAGCTTGCTGCAGACATACCCCTGACTTCTCTTTTTCTTAAGAATGGAATGAACCAGCAAACGAGCCTTCCCTGTGGTGTTAATGAGGAAAGAGTGATCAGTGTGATCTCAAACAGAGTAAGATGAATTTAAAATTGATTACAGACAAAAATAAAAAAGAAACTGAGAGTTTCTCATTTGAAGCCCAAATTCACTTAATGAGAAGACAAGATGAGTCCTTGTCTGTTTCTTGATGTAGAACACTGCGGTCCTCATCCATTTTTCTCTCTGTCCTTAGCTAGAAAGCTGTGACTTGTATTAGAGACAGGCAGTGCTGCAGACATCCAGGCTATTCCCTACGAGAGTCATCCTCTGCCTGAGGAAGGGCACAGCTGCTTCCCCACTCAGCTGTGCTTCCCTTGAGGGACTGGATGACATTTATGTTCTTGAGCTTCCCCAGATTTCACTTTGGATCTGGATGCAGCTCAAGGCATTGATTTTAAGCGCAAGATATTTTGTGTCCTAGTTGTGAACTTGACTCTTGCTGTCTGATGCTGCGGGAGTTACAGAAGCTGCCTTTAGGAACAAATTTCCAGTGAGGACCTCTAGACCAACGTTTGTTACCCCTTTCCTTTCCCTGAGTGGCTCACTTATGCTATGCTCACTTTTGAATCTCATCTATTTTTCTCTGAGGAAGTAAAACATGTATTGGACCATGGGCCTTTTCTGAGACAGAGTGATCTGTGTCCCTGGCTTTCAACTCTCATCCCTCTAGTTCAGAGTAGCCAGTTGATGACTGCATTTCTTGGCCTCTCTATCTCCTCTCCTTGGCTAGTTGGAATAGGTGGGAGGCTCCTAGACCACCTGGAGCTAATCTATGGCAGGAGACATTGTCACAGTATGACAGTTGAAGTGGTCCAGTTCCTGTGACTGAGAACATTTCCTAGTACTACGTATTTTACTAAAATAAATGTAATAGTGATTACTGACTACCAATGATTGGGGTGAGCTTTGCTTGAGACCTAACAATTTGAGGTTCTTGTTAAGGATTTGCTGAAAACATCAGTATTTCTAATTACTAACATGGAGGAGGAATCTGGGACGTCTTTTGCACAATTAGACAGCTTTGGGTAAGAGCAGGAAGATTCCTGTGGCAAGAACAGTGGCTCCTGGACATTTACTTTGGAGGAGTTACTTCTGAAAAGGCAGTGAGGTGGAACAAGACTGTGACTCTGTGGCATACAGCTAGCTCTATTGCTTAGAGCTTAAGTCGGTTAACCTAATACCTAGGCTGTCTGATCAGGAGTGGATTTAACAGTCTGGGATCAAAAGTTCAGGAGCAACATAACATATATAAGAAATCAGAGGTCAGAACAGTTGTAATTTCAGTCCATTTCAAACATCTATCAGGAGTTTCTGCTGTTACTTTTTCATTTAGCTTACCTGGGATTTTGTGCTCTAGTCAGAGAACACCTCCAGTTCCATTCAGATTTAGAAGCACAGGACTGAGGGAGCACTGGCTGTTGGCAGGATAGGAGAAGGTGATAAAAAAAGTGATTGTTTGGATGGGCAGATGTTTATCAGAGTAGAGTTTGTAAGATTAAATCCTGCCAGGAAAAAAAATAAGCCGTTAGCACAGCTCAACAATTTGTGCCCGCAGTAGTGAATTCCACCAGATTCCCAGTGGCTTCACGTGCAGCAAGTTGTTATATGGTAATAATTCAAAAGTTTCCTCAGAAAGTAAACTTTTCTAATGTCTGAAGGACAAACTGGCTTGACTTTCATTAGTAGATAATACATTTTGGTTCTACTGTAGTGTGAAGTAAGTTGAGGAAATGTAGGTTAAAGCCTGACTGTTATTAAACCAGACATTACAAAAATATTGGTTGTCAAACACCTTTCTCTTCCCTATCCTTGTGGTATATGTTCTGTGTTTTTGGAAAGCCAGGATGTCTCTCCAGATTTCATTAATTTGAGGTTTGTCTCTCATGAAACATCATGAGACTGTCCAGGGAGCTTGAGAACTGTCATGCTGAGTCTCCGTGCATGCTGCTGCACTGTGTTTTTCCAACACACAGCTGGGCTACGCTTCTAAAAACCACTATGCGTTTACAAACTGAGGGAAAAACAAAGTTATACTGAGCATCATCTTACTTTTGCTGGCTATAGGTTAGGAGAAAAATGTTATTAGGAAGAACTAAAAAGGGTCATTCATCTTCTGTATATTGCAACAGCTCAATATTGTAGCAGGATAAAAAAATACTCGAAAATCTCTGAACACAGCTTTAGGAGTTCCAGAGCATATTGGCAATTGAGATAATAACAAAGATATTCTGTGATTGATGGCAGATTAGGGAAAATCTTGACTGAGAATTGATGAACCCCCATTATTTTCTGTTCGTTGGTATGCTGCATCTGGGCCAGCCTCTGGGATTCAATTTGGCAGCAGGTTTGTTAGCCTGGAGTCAGATGCAGCCATGGATTTTCAGTTCTCTGGAAGGGACATCTGGTTGTGTGTGATCTGTGTTTTGGTTTTGCTTTTTGCTTTTTCCATTTTTTTATTACTTTTTTTAGTAGTAGAACTTACAGACTTGTTGATTGCAGTACCCTGAAAATGTTTGGGAAATGATATTATTCTTTCCTTGGCCAGAGAGTGGTGGTTCCCCTCACCAGAAATTTGAATGGTTACACAAGGCCTAAAAAATTGGAATTTCTTATATTCAAGGGATATGTTTTGAAGTCTGGGAATGTTGTTTGCATATTGCATTGCAGGCTGCATGGACCATACACTACTTGATGGCTGGACTAGATGACCTATGATGGTCTTCTCCAACCTTAATGATTCTATGATTCTGTTTTACGGGTTTATGATTCGCATACACGTTGGATGCATTTTTTATAACAGTTATTTTTTTTTCTCTAGAAGTTGTCAAAGTGTTTTCAAAGCTATGGAGAACAGTGATACATGGTTGATTCTGAATAAGGAACTGGGGCTGGGCAAAAGCACACTACACAATTTATGAAGCTCCAAAGGGAAAACTTAATCAGGCAGACCTTAAATACTCCTGCCGGAGTTTGATCAGTGCAACTGCTATGAAGTGGTAGAACATCTTTACGAACAGTAAGAGCTTCATTAGAAACCCAATTTTCTCTCTCAATTGTGGAAAGAGGCACTGCTCATATCACAGTGTGAAAACTGCTGTACTTTATAAAAAAACTTTGGTTTTAATCGCTGCTCTCAACCTGAATACACTCACTGCCATTCAGCTTATTGCATGCAGCAAGAGTACACAGAGCCTGTGGGAGTGTAGCAGCAGGACTTGCATTGATTTCAAAGCAGCTCTGCACTAGAGTTAGAACCTTCCTAGGACAGTTTGGGTAGTTGCTTATCATAATCCATGTTTAACATTGCTTCTCTCAGCAGCAGAAGTAGGAGCCAAGGATGAGGGGGCTGTAATGGATCATGTAGTGTTAGGTTCTTCCCTGCTTGGTCTTTCATATGCTTTTACTTTGTGTTGAACGTTTTATAAAGGAATGACGAATTGGCTGAATTGTCATATGGCACTTCAGATCTGCACGTGGAGATTTGTATTCCAACTATGGAGGCAGCAGACCACTGTTTGCAGCAGCGCTTGATTACAGGGAAAGAATTTTCAAAACTCAGCCAACAAAATGGAGCTCTGTGGTGCTGTCATCCCTTGAAGTGAGGGCTCAGCCCTAATCCTTTCAGACTGAACTGACAGCAATTTACAAAATGCAGCCTTGTTAGTGTGATGCTTGCAAAGTTTTCTTGCTTTCATCTGTTCAGTAAGCTTCAGATTTCCATTTTTCTGTAACTGGCATTTGATTCTGGGGCTGCAGCTCACGTCAGACACGGCCTTTCAAACATTGCATCTTCGGTCCGGCATTGACAATGTGTAGCTATTGGACATCACCTAAAAAAGAGACAGGAATCAGTTTCTCAGCTGGACAAGAGATGCCAGGCAATGTTAATTAGTTGCAGCCACACTCTGCAGCTCTGTGAGGGCTGCCTTTCTTCCCAAGCACAGCGTGGCAGGATATAGCCCTGCCTCACGGGCAGCAGCTGAAGCCCAGCATTGGGATTTCACCACACAGCTGCAGTTCAAGCCACTGACAACTGTGTCACCAAGCTTCCAAATGCTGCTCATCACTGTGAAAAGCATCTAGAAACATCTGACTCTGCAGTGAATTATAGCAGAAATGTTTGGCACTTCTAAAGCAGTTAACATCTGCTCATATATTAGTTAATTAACAGAGTAATATTAATCTTTGGAGAAGCCTTATCTTTCATCAGATGTAAAAAATAAAAGGAGATAGCACTGCTGACACAAGGGTTGCCCAGGCTGCATACTGATCTTGTCATTTTAAATTAAAAATATGTCCAGAAAGAAAGAACTGCATTTTGAAGCCTCTCACTGACTTCACCCTATTTTGGCTAAGGGTCGAGGTGTGACTGGTCCACATCAGTCACACCCAGTCTGTTTTTATGAAAGATTCCTTGTTTTCTTGATCCTTTCTAAATGACGTAGTGGAGATAGCATTACTACCTGTTCCACAACACACTAATCCATATATGTGTTGGCTTTGCATAAGTATATTTGACAAGTTGTTCCCTCAGACTGCTTGGAATTAATTGGAAACGATGAAACTCATCAGCTGTTGCTCATTGTAAGGTAAATGTCACGAAATCCTTTAGCAGTTACCTGTACACCTCTTTCAATACTGAACGTTTTTCTAACAGTACTTCCACCAGAAAGGGACACGGTATTATCACTGTCTTCTTGACACAGATCTGAGATACCTGAAGTAAATTTCAGCTCCAGATTGAAACACGTTCATTTAGATATTGGCATGTCTTCAAGCTATCTAAGCTTCTGTTACAGTTGACGGAGATCAAATCCATACTGCTTGGAGAGAGGCTTTCCTTACCCATAAGGTGGCTCCACATTGACTCCTCAAATGACAGAAGTTGAAGAGACTTCTGGTGATAATCCTGCCCAATTGAGATTAATAGTTTTAAAATAAATCATCTCAACCCCTCAGAACTCTGCATTCAGTCTGGGCTTTGGAACAGATTGAAATCTATTCAGATATGTACTTTTCCCCTTGTTGTTGATACTGATAAGCCACTAAACAAAACTTTTTTCTGTTTTGTATCCTGCTGTTGAGTCAGCTCAGAAAAGGACATGACCATTTATCCAGATAAAAGAGTGAAGGTTTAACCTTTTGTCGTTGATACTAAAACACTCACTGTGCTGAAACACAAGTGTTTCTACCTAAATCCAGCTGAAACAGTGGGATTTATGTGCTGAATTCCAGTTGCAAGTGAATCACTCACTGCAAACATGCTTCTGTGCAATGCACTGAATGCTTTGCAAACAGATGTTTTGTGCTGTGCTCAGGCAATATCCTCAAGGGAGGGAGTGAGATCAGCAGAACAATGCTCACTTATTTTTATGCTTACTGTGACTTTTTCCTGTAGCAGCAATTTGCAGGTGTAGTGAATGGAGACACAGCCCGTGGTTCTTGTTCTTGCATGATGGTTTATGGAGACCTCTGAGAACAGTGTGGGTAGCAGTACAGATGCCCAGCATCTGCTGAAATGGAGCCATCTCTATCTTTTCTGTACATTGTTGTTGGGGTAAAGGCTTAGGTAAGGGATTACAAATGCTTTGGGCCATCTCGAAGACCCTTTGGTTTAATTTATGGAGAACCTCTGGCCCATAGTTTTAGCATTTGTCTAGAGAAAGGCTTTGCTTTGCATGGACTTTGTTCTGCATGGACTTTGTTCTGTATGGCAGTACCTAACATGTTCTTTCCAGCTCTCTTTTTTGTGCCGTGGTCAGTTCTTCTTCAGCTTGTCCTGTAGCTGTAATCAGCCTCGTATGCATCAACATGTTAGTACCTCAGTAAATCAAACTTCTGCTCAGGTATGGATAGTCTTTTCCATTTAGGGCAACAACAGCAATGTGACTGGATAACATCTTTGTATTCATTGTTCAGAACTTCCAGAAAAGAGTATCTTCAGGATGATAAAGCACATTGAATATGTACCTAACCCTTCCTTAGTGCTTGTTATTTTTCACACTGTGGGAAGTCCATTTTTCTCACTCCTGGATGTCTACCTATCCCCCCAAACCAGCTGCTAGCTTTTGACCTTCAGTCTTCTTTTGAAGTCCAGTTCCTGTTGGGGCTGGAACAATGGATGGAGACCCCTGGGGAAGGACAGGGTAGTCTGATCTGCCCATATCTCACACCAGTTCAAAGCAGCTTTGCAGTTTTAAAGCAAAGATATCCGACCATATCATATATTAACTATATTAACGTAGAATCATTAAGGTTGGAAAGGTTAGTCCATCAATCCATCACCACCATGCCCACTAAACTATAGCATATTGTTCTGTATGAACAGAACAAATTAATAAAAATTAGATAAAATTAGATAAAAATATGACTGCTGTGACTGTGAAGAGCAGGGCAAGACTCTTTCGCTCTCCAAACCAACATTCTCTCCCCTTTTTTTCCCCCTCTCAGGGCTTCCAGGCTCTCCGCATGAGCTGCCACTGCTGCCATGCCCCTTCCCCTGCCCCAGTGGGGTGCTGCTGGAGCAGGGAAGTGCTTGGTGCTTGGTGGGGAAACCTGCAGTAGAAGAAGTGGGGTGCACTTGGTACTAAAGGAAGCTTGCCTGAGGAAACTTCACCCTGTTGAGATGCATCAAAGACCATGTCTGAGTGACTGACACTTAGGGAATATGCCACGGTGTCTGAATGTTTCCAGTTTTACCTGAAATAATAAGGCTCTTACCTTATGTTCTACAATGCTATGCTGGCTCTTGATTAAGTTTGCCGTTAGGTTTCCGATTGTTTCTTTTTCCCTTTTTGTTTTGTTGCTTGCAGCATGTACTTGTTTTTTATTACCCTACTGCACATGTGCTGAAGTGTTCTGGCTTATGCAGAGACCTTTTCTGCAATTGCTTGCTCTATGATTCTTCACAGAGCTGCAAGCTCACATTAATGTCAGTGAGCATCCTGACGTATTTGCATTTTGTGATTTAAACAGAAATGAACAGATCCTTTTATTGATGTGCTCACAAAGAGTGGTGAGGGGTGCGTTACAGCAACGGGGATGATCTGGATTTGTTATGACATTCTTCCTAAATTACTGAATCCATCTTGTTTTATGCTAATTAGATCTCTCTGCTTGGTGATAAAGTCAGACCTGGCAGAAAATGGGAACTTAATTAACTTTCATGAAACATTTAGGCAATAATAGACCTTTGAACAATTAGAAACCTGGATTTACAATGTGCAAGTCTTACAATCTCGTTTACTTTTAAGTAGTTATAAAATTAGTAAATGAATGAGCAATAGATGCAATATAGTTGGATTGAAATAATTTCACGCAGTATGTTCTGGATTTTTGCAGTTAAAAAGTAGTTTGAATTATCTTTATTAGGAAGTTTATGACATAATATGAAAATAGAAATGTCCCACAATTAATCAAAATGGATTAAGTTATTGAGAAGTTTGATGGGATTTTATTAGATCCAATTTCATTGAATATTTTCCTTAAAGATTTTGAAGGAGGAGGAGGAAGTTGCATGATACTGAGAGCAGCAGCATCACTGAGAGAATGCATCCAGAGAAAAAATGGTACAAAGGAATCTAAACCAATCAGATACTTGTTCAGGCAATAGCAAAATAAAAATGAGGAGATGCTAAACAGTAAATAGAAAAGCCAGGAATCCGCAAGAGAAGCAGAACTGTATAAATTGAAGAATATTCAAGAAAGAACTTTGCTTGATGACTGTAGAGACCTGTGCCAAGAAAAGACTAAAAGGGCAGCCCACCCATTCTGCCTTGTGATGGGAAGAGCCAGAGCTGGGTGTTAATTCTGGTGGGATGGTTCCTGCAGACTGTGGCAGAGCTCAGAAAGAGCTTCACAGTGAGGGCTGTGAATCTTGCCTGCTGACACATTTCTGCAAACTAGTTCTGTTCAAGTGCTCCAGAGGAATTGTATTTCAGCACAAGCCTCACCTGTGAGGTGTCTTTAGAGGGAGAGCAGGCATTTGTCTGTGAAGATTTGCGTGGTGTGAGCAGAGCAAATCAAATGCAGCACTAGCAAAACCACACTCGGCTCTGCTGGAATCAGCTCAGTTGCTTCAAGAGCAATGTAAGGAGCAAATGAAGAAGAGATCCAAACTAAAATCTCAAATCCAAATGCTCCACAAACATTTGGATTCATATCCAGAAGAGAAAGTACATGCTGTATGTGAACAGCTCCCATGTGGTGGGGGTGATCATAGAATCACAGAATCATTAAAGTTTTAAAAGACCTCTAAGATCACCCAGTCCAACTGTCCACCTACCACCAACACTGCCCACTAACCATGTCCCTAAGTGCCGCATCTCCCAATTTCTTGAGCACTTCCAGGGATGGTGATTTCACCAGCTCCCTGGGCAGTCTGTTCCAGTGTTTCACAACCCTTTCTGTGAAGAAATTTTTTCCTTAATATCCAACCTGAACCTCCTATGGAACAACCTGGGACCATTACCACTCATCCTATCACTGTTGCTTGGGAGAGGAGGCCACCTCCACATTGCTAAAACCTGCTTAAGATCTCTTCTTGATATTGACAACCAGCTTATAGTTTCCAAAATCTCTCTGAGAAGTTCAGAATTACATCTCTTTTTCTGCATTGTTTTCACAAGTTCTGTTCCTTTCCATGTCTCCAGCTCTGGAGGAAGACAAGGATGGATCTGGGTCACAGTGAATGTCAGCAGGGCAGGAAATCAGGGAGAGCTCATTTCATACCCCGTATCAGCCAAGTTATTGCAGCAGTCAGCGTAGTAGGACAACCCCCTCATTACTGCCATTGAGATCTGTGCTTCAGAGCCAAGTGCTTCAGGCTGCCTTGTAAGCAGGGCTGCCTTTGGTGACATGCGCATGGGCTGAGTGTGGTCCTGGGACAGCAGAGCCAAAGCAATTGTCCATCACTCCTTTGAACCCAGATGACAACATCTATTTTGGGCTCCACAGTGGCTAGATCAAATGCAGCTTTTGCCTCTGTGCCTTGGACAAACAAAGGTGGTTTTCTTGCTTTTCCATGGGCTTTGGGTACTGCTCTCTGCTGCTTCCCAGAGAGAGGCCCAGTGCCCATTAATGGACAGAACCTGCAATAGCAATAAATATGAAAACTTGCAGCATGCCCTACATAAAATACTTTTAACAGTATTTCATTTCATCCTGGGAGAAATCTGTCTCCCAGAAAGTAGCTCAGAGACTGACTGTGCATTAAAGCCTCATGCCCTGCTGTCGCTGCATGTACATCTAATTAAATTAAAGGTTCAGATTAAGCAACACAAAGGTCCCCGCCCTAGGGCTCAGCCCCGCGCTTTCTGTTGTATCTCATTCCATCAATTTATTCAGTGTCATGTCTCATTACTCCGCATCACTCACTGCTCCCACAACAACGAGAGGCAATGGCTCCCGCAGTGCCCTGGCACCACAGCACAGGACTTCAGGGCAGCACAGCTCCCGAGGACAGCAACAACACCGCTGCAAAAAATCTGATCGGAACTGTTTGCTGGGACTACGTGAGAATACTTTCTAATGGGCTTCTATAGGAAAGGATTTACTGCAGGACAGTATAGAAAGTGCAAGAGTGCTGTCAAATGCTTTTTTTTCTGCATAAGAAGCTGACCGAGCTGAAATTTTACCTCCCTGGAAAGAGCTCTGTGTTTTTATCTTGTGTGAAAACTGCCATTTTGGGAAAAAGACATAGTGTATGTATACTATTCAACATAAAATATTTACTGATTATTTATAAATAACTCTGAAATCCTCCAATTTCTGCTATTTTAGAGCTGAACATTCCTGCTATTCCATCAACTGACATAACAGCACCATCATTTTTTCTGTGTTTTGTTTGTTTGTTTTGTTACAGCTTGACTCAGTAGTGTATTTTGGTGCTAGTTGTGTGATGACTCATACCTTCATTCTTCAAGTTCTTTCAGCAAACAGTTCATCAGCAGCTCCTGTGCATAAGCTACATGCGTGTGGACAAACCTGATGCCTTGAACATTTCAGTTTTTCTGATTGCCCACACATTAACAGTTCTCCAAATGACGTTTGTGGAGATGTCTGTAAAGAAAGTACTAAGATGTTGCCTGTGTGCTCTGAGAGGCTAAGATTTATATTTACGGTTGTGTAGATGCACAGCTGTATTGCTGTCCACACACAGGTATAAAAGATCACATGCCAAAGCAAGCTGGTGAAGGGATTAGAAGACAAGAGTTATGAGAAGCAATGGAGGGAGCTGGGATTGTTCAGTCTGGAGAAGAGGTCTCAGGGGAGACCTTACTGCTCTCTACAACTGCTTGAAAGGAGGTTGTGGTGAGGTAGGGGTTGGTCTCATTATCAGATGACAAATGATGGTACAAGAGGAAACAGCCCCAGTTGTGCCATGGGATTCAATTTAGATTGAATCTCAGGAAGAATTCCTTCACAGAAGGGCTGGTGGGGCATTGTATTGCGCTGCCAGGGAAGTGGTGGAGCCACCATCCCTGGAAGTATTTAAGAGCAGTGTTGACGTGGTACGTAGGGACACAGTTTAATATTGGATTTGCAGAGTTAGGTGATTGTTGGACTTGATGATCTTAAGGTTCTTTCCTAACCTGAATGATTTCGTAATTCTGTGAAAAACTTGCTTGGAATGAAGCTGGTAAACTGCATTTTTGCAATATGTATGTCCTAACAACATCTTAATTTGAGTAGAGTCAAAAATATTATGTTAATGTTGAAAGTACAACAAAATAGTACACAGTAAACAGTATGTGAACAGAATGCCATTGGGCATATGAACTAAAACTGCTCAGAATCATTGAGGCATCTGTTGCAGCACTGTGTCCTGTTTCAGGTATCATTGTACAATGTCACAAAATCACAAAATCATTTGAGTTGGAAGGGATTTTTAAAAGCTTTCTAGACCAACCCCTTGCAATGAACAGGGACACCTACAGCTTGATCAGTTTGCTCAGAGCCCTGTCCAGCCTGACCTTGGGTGTCATCAGGGATAGGGTACCACCACCTCTCTAAGCAACCTGTGCTAGTGCCTCGCCACCCTTAGTGTAAAAACTTCCTTATGTTCAATCTAAATCTCTCCTCCTTTAGTTTCAAACCATTTACCCATGTCTTGTCACAACAGACCCTGCTAAAGAGTCTGACTCCTTCTTTCTTACAGCTCTCCTCCAGATACTGAAAGGCCACTCTCAGGTCTCCCCACAGCCTTCTCTTTTCTTCTCCAGGATGAACAACCCTAGATCACTCAGCCTGTCCTTGCAGGGAGGCATTCCAGACCAGCTGCCAGGAGTAAGGAGAGAAGAATAAAAATAGCTGTAAAACTAGACCTGAACTTGGAGGGAAGGATGCTGAAATAACCAGGTTGGACAGAAGGAATTAGAAAACTTACTGAAGTGAGACATGATAATCTTCAAATATATAAAGGAGAGCTGCACCAAAGACAGTCAATTGTTCTCTATGTTCATTACAAAAATGAGGTAATTGGCTTAAATTTCAGCAAGGGAGATTTAACTTCAACATTAGGCTACATTCACTAGCAGCACTTCTAGCTGAGCTCTGTAGTAGATGCTTGGGGAGCCTGTGGTTTTTTCATCACTGAAGTCTTTTAGAAACAGACAAGCATATGTCAGGATGGTATAAATAGAGATAATCCTGCTTTGTACAAAGTGATGAGCGAGGTGACCTCTAGACCTCTTCCTGCTTGGTTTTCTGCAATCCCTAGAAAATTTCTGCATATGTTCTCTGTTCTCTAATGAGGACAGCAGTGAAAACCAATTTCTGAGTACTGATTTGTTTGGGTTACTTTCACTGTAAAAGCTGGCAGCTTTTATTCGTACTTTCAGGGTTGTAGTTCTGTATTTTTATGGGTGAGGGAGAAAGGAAGGAAAGCCTAAAGTTTATTTTGTTGTGCTGTCTCTTAGTTACCATGTCTAGCTAAACATGGTAAAAATGTCAATATAAGTTCCAACTCTGTCATTTCTCCCAGTCAGAAATTGAGGCTGTTTCTGCCAGCTGAGTCCATTCCTTTGACTGATACAATACTGCTGAACCATTCATCATTTTTCTTTGCTGGTCAGCCCAGAGAAGCAGCTCACTGAAATTCTTTGGGATGGTTATTTTGTGAGAAGTGCTATTGAAGTGCAAATCATTGTTGCTGCTTAATGAAATACCTTTCAGCAAGGAGCAATATATTTTGGGTACCTGATTTCTCTTTGTTGCTTCATCTCAATTCCAGATATTCTTGAAAACAATTTTAACAGTTTTTTTCCTTTCTGATATCTACTTAATGTTCTAGCCTGTTGTTTTCCAAGTTCTGAAGCCGACTAAACTATTTGTTGGGAATATTATTATATTATATATTATGTGATGAACGTGCCTCCTTTTATTTGAAAACAGTTTTGAATTGGTATGGATTTCCGCAGATGTGGTTTGCATTTATAACTGATTGCTAAATAGTATGGAGAAACCTGTTGGCTGGTAAGCTGAGAGCTCTTCATTCAGGTGGTGCAGCTGAGCTGTTAAGCCACAGTATTTCTATTCTGTGACTACAGAAATGAAATTTTGTGAGCATGTAAATGGTGAATAACCAATGAAGAGCAATAGCCTCTTGCCTTTCACAGAGCACTTTTCCATAAAGGGAAACACAGCAACTTTCATCGTATAAGCAAAATCTTTTTTGTGTGCATGTTTGCAACAAATGCACACATTCCTGCCTGTGAAAAGCCATTTTGCATTCAGGTGATGGTTGCTCTGGTTTGAGGCCAGATCCCCTCCTTCTCCCTCTTGGTCTAGAGGGGCTATGGAGCTCAGATATGTATGACAGGCTTTACAGCACGGTAGCACTTTGCCTACCATAGGCAAATGGGTGATACGCAGCCTACTAAAAATGTTTGTGACACCTGGGAAGATCCCCAGGCATTGAGAGGCATTTTGCTCAGTGTGGTCAGAACACATGCATGGGTTCAGGAGATGTGCCTTGTGGCCTAGAGTAGGTCCACAGCATTCAGGAGCAGCAGCTGGACACCACTGGGACACTCTACAGTGTCTACTGAGGTGGGAGATGTTGGTGATGAGACTACAGAAGCATTCCTTTGGAGTCTGTTGAAATGTAAGGGGTGGATATCATAGCATATCTTGGCAATGTGCCAGCTCAGAGCTTGTTTGAGTGATCCTTGCTGGCTCCTGGAACAAAGCAGCCAGCAGAGCTTGGATTAGAACTTGCTGATCAACAGCCATTTGCTCACAATTAAGCACCAGTTATATATAAGTGACAAACGTTAAGAAAAGTCCTTGCACACTTTCTATCTCTACACATGGACCCGTTGCTCCACTCAGCATCTACTACATCTCCTGGCACCTCTGCTTTCTCAGCATCTTCTAGTTTTCCAGCACTTAGTCTGTGTCTTTGAGGAATAAAAACAAAGAGCATGGGGTCTTTTTGCACTGATTTCTAATACAAACTGCATTTCTACACTATTGTCTGCAATCTTTCTATTGCAAGAAATCCTTGTCTTTTCTGCCTAGGAGATCTAAAAATCTTGTTCTTTACAACAGTACAAAAACTTTGATTTTCTTACTGTTTACATGACTGATTTTTAAGGATTCCTATCTCCTAGTTGTTACAGAAAAAAATGAGGCTTTCAGTACATTTGCATTTTTTGTGATCCTGTGAGTTTTTTCCATATTTTCATAAAAGGGGTCAGGTTTCTCTCAACTTTTCCTGGTTTACTTGGGTCGACTTCATAGATAAAAGAAATACGATTTCTGATTCTGAATTACTGAGTGAAACTACAGTCCTTACCAGCTGACCATTAGGTTTTATGCTTACTTTTTTTTCCTGTTTTTTTCTTTATTTAGTTTGCTACGATTGGATATAGCCCGTATCATGTAATAAGTTTTTGTACCAGTTGTACCACCACACTCTTTGAAGGAGAGATCAGTGCAATCAGCAAACTGAAGGTGACTTAGGAAAATCAAACCCTTGAAAAGCTTTGCAAAATGATCAGAAGAGTGGGATGCATCTTAGTCTTTTTTTTCTCCTAGAATTGTTGAAATAAAGAGTTGACTATGTGCTAACATCCCCTGCCTATTAAGATGTCAAGGAAATCATTAATCAGGGCTGTTTCCTTGCAATCCTGTGTATTTCAGTGGGAACAAGGTACCAGACATTCTTGGGCACTCCAAGTAACTTTTATAACTTATGTCTTTTACTTTTGTGTCCATGTTCATCTGTGTGTGTTCAGTTTCTACTTTGCATCCATTTCCCACAGACTCAGTAGGAAATCGAGGCAGCTTTCTCCTAGCCAGACTGAATTTCAAGTGTTTCCATATCACTTGCTGCTGTTATCACAGCGAATCTCTGTTTAAAATGTTGATTTCTGGTTGTTTTCTACAAGAGACCTAGGTGAACTGAAATGGAGGGAAGCTCTTGAATCTTGTATTTGACTCTGGGAAATAAAGTTGTAATTATCAAATCAGGAAAGGAATGGTAAATTGCTTTAACTGTCATCAGTGGATGACACACTCACAGCGTAAAATAGCTCTGAGGGAAAAGGGAACCTTCCGCTTTGCTGGAACAGTTTCCCTGGAGAACTGCACTGCCAGCACCAGAAGCACATACATAAAAAATGAAAGTGACTGAATGTCAGATGGCTGTGGTTGCACGCTTAAGTGATGTCATGTCACCTCAGTTACCAGTGAAAGAAATGGCCTTGATATCAGATGCTGATCAAAGATCAGCACCTTGATTTTCATCCGTGGGTTTGTAGTCTGGGAGCTCACCTCAGGGGGGTTGAAACTATATGACCTTTAAGGTCCTTTTCAACCCAGGCCATGCCACGATTCTATGATTTTAGGGTATCCCCATGGTTAGGAGGGGAAGAACTTCACATTATGTCAAGATTTGAAATGAGAAGGGAAAGGTGAGGTTACACCTGCAGCAATAATGCTGCACTGATTGACTGCCAGTCTGACTGTGAGCTATAAAGACAAGGTTGTGGCTGCAGTGTGGAGAATGTGTGTTCACTTTTCAAGAGAAGCTGCAAAAAGCTAGCATAGATGGAGGCAGCTGGTAAGGTGTCCTTCCTTTGGAGGGGGAAATTGATGGGCTCTGCTCAGTGCCTGCAGCTTCCCACCATTACCTGTGCTTTACAGACACGAGTCACAAAGCTGCCATTTGAGGATGATTTCTGCCTTCAGGAGGGAACTTTGATATATTTTACTTCTTCTGCCAATAATGGTTGTGACTTTCATGTGCTGGGCAATCATGGTTTCAAGTATTTCTTAGAAATGGTTCTCTGCTTTAGGTTGTAACGTAATTCGGAGCACTTGTGGGAATTGTAGCACTCTGTAAGCTATTAGACTTACATTTCCCCCCATAATACTCTAAACAATAGCCAAGAAAGCGGAATTGCTGTTTTTCCTTCATGCTTTTAGTTTCTGAGCTCTCCAGGCTTTGCCAAGCTCAGCAAACACGACTGTATTTAATTTAAATACAATGCAAATGCGGATGCACACAGGAGATCAGCAGAATTAATTAGGTTGGGAGTACTGGGAGAGCCATTGGGAAGGTTCTCACCAGGCTGAAGCTCCCTGTCAGCACTTCCTCCCCACTCTGTGGGTCCATAAGCTTGGGATGACATCTGATTCAGAGACTCCTTTAATTTATAGCGCTGACAATTAAGTGGCAATTCTCCAGCTTCTGCCCAGGAGGATAGAGCTATAATAGGCTTTAGAGGTGAAGCTACTATATTGCAAGATGAATTTTATATAAAATACTGGTGTTGACACATTGATGCCCTTCAGCAAATATAGTTACTCAATAAGTTAGAGCTTTTTAGTGATATCCTCTTGGACATTTAGTAACATATAATAATAAGTTAATGCATACCTATACATATTTATTATATTTATTCTGCCAGCATCTAGCAATCCAAAGTTGTTCTAATCTACAGGTGTTATTTCTTGTGCATATGATGAACAAATGCAATTAATCAATCAAAGGCTCCACACTGGAGTTTTGAATAACTCCTTGATTCTTGTAATCACTTAGTTTAATGAGTGGTAAACCAGAACTGAAAAAACCTTTGGTGTTGGTGCAGAGAGTAATAGTTATACAACTGGTGTTCTGTCAGTGCTTTGAGCTGTGGTCACTGTTTTTCATGCAGCTGTAGCTTTCCTAGTTTGCTGGGACCAATTCAACCATTACACTGAAAGTCCTTTAAAATTTGCCAGATTGAAACAGTTTGGGTAGTGCAGAATTCTTCTGTGATTCTGTTGCTGATAATGAAAAAAGAAGAATATAAGACAGAGAGATATTCCTGTGATAGCATGGGAGGACCTGCCAAGGGGCGTAACAGAAAGAGAGCCTTGGTGCAAAGTTCTTTGCATTTGTCAGGGGGACGGATGGAGATTTGAAAGGAAAGCTGAAGCTGAGATCTTATGCTCTATTGTTTTCTTCAGGTAAAGAAATGGGCATATAGTGGTGTTTGATATGAAAGCATCTTTTGTTGTGGTGTTGCACAAGTTAGAAAGGGGAAATGCTGCTGCTGCTGCCCCATAGCTCTGTGCAGGAGAGGACAGGTTTAGGGTTCTCCATGTAAGCCCCACCAGTATTCTTTGCATCAGAAGGCACTGAATATTACTTCTCTGCTTTCTTTTAAGCTACTTCTTCATAGCAGTCAGATAGGAAGTTGCTATTCTGAGCGTAGCAGGGGTTATGGATGTGGGATTGCACTGCAGTGATGGAGTTGATGCTGATTTCTTTTGAAAGGCACGAGCTCTAAGATGGGTATTTGTCACTTTTTTGTCACTTGTGTAGCTCAGAAATGTGCTTCACTGTCGTGTGTCAACAGGTGGGGGGAATCTATCTCCAGGACTCTCTGTCCCCTGGCACCAGTGAATTCTGTAATGGGGAATTTTGATGAGATTGGATCGTACGTTGTCACGGCTGAAAAAAATGATCAGGAGAAGGAGAGTTAAGGATGTTTGCTTTGTGCTTTTCATGTCCCTTGATCTGGCACACAGCTGACAGCAGCTCCTTGGCAGGGTTGCAGGGGCTGCTTCTGATACCCTGGGCTGCTGCAGCCTGGATGTGCTGTGGCTGCAGGTGGAGTTTGCCACTGCATTGTCTTTATGGAACATTTTGTGGCCTCTGCCTGTTTATTTCTTGCATACTTTACTTTGATCACACTTTTCCTATTCAAGTTATAATATCCTGAACATCTCTTCCTCCAGCCCCAAGCTCCACTGCCACAGGAAGATGCCATTACTTGTAATAAGAAGCTTTCCTGGTCTGGGGGTCTGAAAGAAGTCTGCTTCATCCCAAGTGCCAGCTTTTCCCACTGGTTTTAAGCAGCAGTAATTCCTGTGTGAGCTATGCAAATAGCATCAAGGCCAAACAATCTTTCCCAGCATTAATTACTTTCTGTTCTATTTTTAACAATTGGTTTTTGTAATCAAATTCCACACAATGCCTTTTGTCCAGTCAGCACTGTCCCACAATCCAATCCTCAATTAAAATTCATAGTTATAGTGACAAAAAAAAAAAAGAAAAAAAAAAAAAAAAGGAGGATGTATCTGATGTATCTCCTTATTTGGAATCAAACACTTGGGTGACGTAGCCATCCTGGTCAACTTAATTCTTCCTGTTTGGACAGCAGGAATGGGTGCCAGCATTTAAAGTCTATTTCAATTTACTTTCATAGGGTTTATAATTATTTCTGTACAACTAATCAATTCCCATACAATAATTGTAATTATCAAATAATGGAAAGACTATTGTAAAAAATTTGAAATGCAAGATCTTGTTAACATCTTGTTAAAATAAATCTGTAAATGATTTCAATTTATTTTCATTTCACTCCAGAGGATTTTTTTCCTACCATTCTAAGTCAAAGGGCAAAATGCCCAAAGGTAATTGGTAAAATAAATCTGTTCAGGACTACTTATAATATCCAGGGCAAACCGTATTCTTGTCTGATTCATAAAATCATTATGGTTGGAAAAGACCTCTAAGATCATCTAGTCCAACCGTCCTCCCACCACCAATATTGCCCACTAAATCATGTCCCTAAGTGCTACATCTACCCCTTCCTTAAACACCTCCAGGGACAGTGACTCCACCACTTCCCCAGGCAGCCTGCTCCGTTCAAATTATTCCCTAATGTATTTTGTCTTAAGAGCATGTCTGCAGACTGTGACTGAGCTGGCATAGTCAGGTGGGGCAGGGAAACTTGCTGATTTTTTGTTTGTCAGTGTTTGGAGGAGGAGGAACACAAAACACAGAGACATGACTGAAACCAGTTTAAGACAATGTGAGGACCTACAAACACAGATCATCTCCATAGGGACAGAAAATTCATTTGATCAGTGGAAGATAATGTTTTCTTCTCTAGAAGGAGTGGTGAGGCACTGGCACAGGCTGCACAGGGAGGTGGTGTAGTCGCCATTCCTGGAGGTGAATGGGGCACTGAGGGATGTGGTTAGTGGACATGGTGAGGATGGGTTGGTGGTTGGACTGAATGATCTTTTTGGCCTTTTCCAATCTTAATGATTGTGTAGTTGTACAGCTGTCTCATTCTTTGGACAATTTCTTTCCGTCTCCAGACAGATATGCACACAGGCCTCAGACTTGGCCTGACCAAGACAAACAGTGATAACAAAAGCCCCCAAACCTGGTGCTGAGTATTTTATTTGGGGCAGGAATGCCCCACTCAGCAGAATGGGGAAGCAAATAGTTCTTGGGGCTGCTGTGGCAGAGGGGCTCAGACCATTGCCTTTGCTTTCTTCACATTCATTTGTGACTATTTCTTGTAATACACATATGCGGAGCTTCTAGGTACATCATGTTCCCCCAGATCACTCCCAGAGGTGTGTGTGAGCAACTATGGAATGGAAGTAGTGCAGATATGGCCAGGGGTAAGACAGCATGGGACCAGCTGGCCATTTTCACAACAGAAGAGCTGTAAAGAAGATTGAATAACTTATTTGCAGCCTCAGATCATCTATCAGATGGCTCAGAGCTTCTGCATATCCCCAGTGGGAAGCTGGGTATGGGTACGTCATAGCGTATCAGCCCACCCTCCTGTGAAGTGAACCCAACTGCCTGCACAGGAGCATGTGAAAAGCATTTGCCCTGCTGATCAGGGATCCAGCATCATCTCACTCTCACATGGAATATTTAAGATGTAGGGATAGAAAAATTTGTCCATGCAATTTGTGTCACAGCCAGGAGCACAGCAGAACTTCTGCCCCTGTGATGTGACCATCCTGGCACAGAGTTCTTAAAGCCAGATCCCGGTCTGCATTTCTTGCTGCTACAATTGGTATTGTTTTCCCTAGTTCTGCACATACACTGCGCTTCCAAGTGTATCACAACAAAACAGTAGTTATTATCAACACAAACTGACTACTATGTGACAAAAATTACCAGAAGGATAACCTGCATCCAAATGGGCAGATAATAAACTCATCTCCATGGAAATCTTAAGCTCAAACAAGATTTTTCCTATTCACAGCCACGAAGAGCCTTAAGGAAGCTTCATCTGCATGACAGAGCAGGAAGAGAAATGAGCAGCTAAATGGAGTTCTGTCTGCAGAGTGGGAAGCCGGTTATCCATGACAATCTCATTGCTACAAGATGCAAAAGAGGGATCAGTGATTGTGTGAACTAAAAATGAACAAGCTAAGAGAAAAGGCAGGATGTGGAAAGGACAAATTCTGCCATTAAACTGTGGCTGTGAAGTGGAACTAGGGAAAAATGTGAACAGGAGAGAAAAAAAAAAATCATCTACAAAACCAGCAGCAAACAATAGCCACAAATAGCCACAAATGTTGAAATTGAACTTCATGGTATTTACTGGGGTAAACTGACAGTCAACATTATCTTTAATAGTCTTAGTGCTTCCTCAGAGAGTGAATGAGGGGTAAAATTTCTTACAAATCAAGAAAGCTGAACTTTTTATTGGAACAATTTCAAACACAAGACCCACGTGTTTTTTTCAGAGCTCTGTACCATCAAGGATGAGCTCCAGAACATGGCTGCTCTGATAATAATTATTTGAATCGATGCTTCATAATTTGGGCAGATGTCTACTATTTCAAGGGCATTTATTCTGTTAATTTATGCTGGCGCACCCTTCCTTTCAAAGGTGAGATTTAGATCTCCCTACCATGGGCTACAGCTGGGCCTGCAGCATTGGCTGGAAGTGTGGTGGTGGTGATGGCTATGGCATTATCACTTCATCTCACAGAAGGGACCTCCTTCTGTAGGAGGCTGCAATCCCTCCTCTTGTGCTCTACTGACACTTTCTGACCGCTCCATCTGCCTCAGGTCCTTCCCATGATCACATGGGAAAATGCATACTATTTTGGTGTGCTATTTTTTCTTCAGGTCTCCACCTGTGGGAAAAACTGGGTTCAAAACAGCAGCCCACCTACTGAGGAACTAATCTCATCAAAGCCAAGGCACCAGCACTTCAAAGATGTGTGCTGTCTACCTATTAGTTTCCTGGTGTTTACAGTGGTTGATTTGACCTATGTTATAAATCAGAAATGGCCTAGGAGCAGTCTGCCAGCAGAACCTCCTTCCAGGTGCTGCTTGTAGCAGAGGCACTTCCCAGATAATCCTAACTTTTAATCTCTTCTCAAGAGAAATTAAAAAGTCCTAAAGCCTTTCCCTGTCTCTAATCCTTTTGTTGTCTTTCTTTAATTCAATTCAGTTTCAGTGTGATTTTTGAGCTATAGCTGACCAGAGTTGAAAGCAGCACATAATGAAAAGATGCTCCATGGGTTTATTTAATGGCATTAGTTATTGAGGCCATCCAGCATACAAGTTATTGTCACTGACTGTCAGGACTCCAAAACAAAATAAAAAAAGAGTATGCCCGAAGTAATTTTTTCCCTGTGTTCCAACCAATCCATTAATGGCAGGAATCTCTTCTGTCCTGATATGATGTATGGTAGAAAACAAGCTTCCATCACTCTAATAGCAGATAACATTTTAACAGCTTCTGTGTTTCATCATAAACATCATAAACCCTATGCATTTGGGGAATAAGATAAGAGTTTGTGTGTGGTGAAATCACAGAAGCACTGTTTTTAAAAATATTATGAGGGTTAGAGAGGTGAAATGTGGCTGAGGATTTAAAAAAAAAAAGCTACTGTGGCTTGAAAAGCAATATTGCGGTTTTGGTCTCAAGAATTTGCTCTGTAGGCTGCAAAATGGAACGTCTGTGAGAAAAACCTGGCTCCCGTTATCCACCTGCAGTGTTCTCACCCAAAACGATCCACCATCTAAAGTCTGAGCCAAGGAGGAATCAGCAAAGCTTGTGATAACACTCAGGGAAGCTAAAGTGTGAGAACTGTGGTGAGAGCAGGTAGTCCCAGCAGTGGACATCAGGCTCAATAGATGGGGCTGGATGGAGATTTGCTCCTTCTACACGACAGCACTGCTGGCTGCAGAGGGGCCATGCCAATTTTCACTTTATCAGCTCCTTAAGTCTTTCATTCTGTCGAGCAGGGAAAATGGCATTTCTTGCTGTGGGATATTTAATGGAAACAAAATGCTCATCCTAGTCCTTACCAAGTAAGTTCAGGAGAAATTCCACTGGGACTGCAAGCTGTATGGAGCGCAGAGGAGAGCCAGGATTCTTCAGTATTTGCTTTTATTATTACTACAAGGCACTTCAGAGGAGAATCAGTCCTGTTGCAACCCATGCAGGAGGTAGGAATGTAATTACTGCTGCCTTCAGCACAGAAAAGCTTCTAAAAGCTTTTCCATTTCTGGGAACAATGGTCTGTGTATCTCTCCAGCGTGATGATTAATGCATCTCCCTCTAAGTCCCTGTCATCCAATTCAGTCATCTCTCTCCTGGAATGTGTGTATTCAGATGTATGCATGAAACTATGCTACAACTGGGCAGACTTCACCTGGCACAGACTGTAGGGGGCACCTCCAGGCTACGTAAACACCCGAACAACTTGCTCCAAACTTCTCACTTCTCGAATAAAGCAAAAGATTTTGTTTCTTGGAGAACATGGCTGCGGCACGGATGTATATTATACCTGTTGGAGGAAACTTCAGAGCCATTTTAGGGCTTGAGCTTCATTATGGCTGGAAATGTAGGGTTTATAATGCATATGAAAACTGTTTATCTTGAAGACTAATTATCTTAGAAAGAAATGTGGCAAAAGCCATACATTCCTCAGTATTTTGTGTATTGAATCAATGACAAGAAGTTTCTCACATTACTCAGGAATCTCATTTTGAAGACCTTTGTGTTGCCTTTTTCACTACTTCGCTGCCGCTGTCTTCTCAATGTGGATTTCCTTGGCCTCTGGGAGTCTTCCCACGGCATCTTTCAGAGATGTTGTTTCACAAAGTGATCTTGGCACTAAATGCTGGTGATGGCTCTCGTGAGGTCCCAGCAGTGCTGTGGGACACAGATGTGGGTGGACACAGACACAAGGTCACCACTGACTCCTCCCCACTGCTGCATCCACTGGGCCTTCCCAAGGAGCAGATGTTAGCTACAGGTCTGCACAACGAGGTCATTTGCCAACCTGTTGAGCATTGTGAGCATTACTCAGGAATAACTACACCATCACTATGGCATTAGATGTGTCAGAAATGTTTATTAACAGGATCCCCTTCTGTCTGAGCTGCTATGTTTTATGAAGAGGGAAGAAAAATTGCATTTTTGGTCTTAAAGCAGCTTTTATTTGATATTAAATGAAAGCTGCAGCCAGCCCTTTGCCCACTCATGTGGGAGATGTGTTGTCTGTCTGACAAGCTACAGCAGTGAGGAAGAACAAAATGGCTGCAGCCTCCACTCTTGGTTCAAAAAGCTTCAGAGCAGACAGGGAGGCAGGTATCAAAGTGCCAGGTACCCCTGTTCCTCATCTGCCACACAGGTCTCTGATGATGAAACATGTAATTCTGCCCAGGAGAGACAGAGGAAATCACACTGCTGCTCATATTCTGTACAGGAAGGCAGGGTAACTGGCTGGATGATAAAACAGTTGTGCATGATATATTGAAGGAAAAGTCAGGCTGGATGGGGCTCTGAGCAACCTAAGTGAGCTGCAGGTGTCCCTGTTAGTGTCACAGAGTTGGACTGAATGGCCTTTAATGGCCCTTCCAACACAAACAATTCTATGGTTCTCTGATTCGTGGCCTGTTCTATGCAGAAACTGGCCTCTTGGGAAGAAGTAGGACTCACATTTCTATTTAGGAAGTAAAATGTAATCTGTCTCAGAATTAAATGAATTATCCCATGTGGAAAATGTGATCCTCTCATGTAAAGTGTTGCTTCCTGCCCCTCTGTATCTCACCATCTGCAGCATTTCCAAAGTCAGTGATCTCAGGAATGAAAATCAGAGAGCAAAGTGTTAAATAAACAAGCTTTGAATTTTCATATGTACCAACCTACTTTCAGCTGCTTGGCCTCGCACAGAGAAAGGAAAATGCAGAGTGTAAAATCTGCATCCTGGAACCAATGTGTACCTACTTTTTGTTCCCTCTTCAACTGTGTGCATAAAAACCAAACTTTCTGCAAAAAGCAGAAGTCCTCAGATACCGACAGGATTGGGTCCCTGCTTCAGCACCCCATAGCCCCTTCCTCTGCTGAGCAGCCCAGAGGGATGTCCCACAACGTTATTTTGCACTGTATCCAAAATCACCATCTCATGACTTTTGTTTTTCTTTTGTGTTGTCCACAGTAATATTCTGAAGGTCACAGACAGTGCTGGGAGATTGTTGCTTTGGTACTGGTTGCCTTTGCCACAACGTTTTTCTTAGAAACTTGGCTTTGTTGTTACTGTCACGATTACTTCTATTTTTTTTTTTCTTTTTGCAGACATGGACAATTACTGCTTTATCACGTTCCTGTTCCTCCAATCTTCCTTGTCTTAGTAATTACATGAGAAAGGATCTGTTGCAGAGATTTTCTCTCTTCTAAGAGTGGTATTTTTGCAATTCAAGATCAAGAGGAGAAGTTTTAGGGTATAGAGGTTTGCCCAGGATATCCTCAGGAGATGTGAAACCTGCCCCACCTGCTACCAGGAGCTAACATTCACACTGATCCAACCCCACTCATTGTTTTTAGAGGACAATAATTCCTTCTTGGTCAAACATGATTTTTCATTGTATTTTTTGGACAGTGGAGCCCTTTCCTGCAGCCACTTTGTTTAAATGCCGTGGAGGATGCTTGTGGTAGCATCTTTTGCTGTGCTTTTTTCTTGATTTCATTGTAACCTTTTACTTTCATTGTGTGAGCGATGGTGTCCTTCACATTTTCAAAGTACTTATTCAGATCACAACCTTGGTATCACTCATAATGCTTTTGCTCAGTCCTTGGAGAGATGTTGTGATTTTTGTGGTAATACGAGTATAAATCTTGACAGGCAGCTCACCAGCTGATTTTTCAGAGGTTCGAACTTTTAACTATTGTATTAGCTACATTTATAAAGAAGGCTTGGTCTCACATCTCCTTTTTCTAGGACACAATTAAAATCATTTATTTTGTGCTAATTTGTGCTTTTCATTCTTCAGTTTTACCTTCTATTTCTTGTGAGAATTGACCTGATTTGATTGATGTTAGTAAATATCTGAAGGGAGGTGGGAGGTAAATGGATGAGGGGTACGTGGTGCGTAGTGACAGGACAAGGAGTAATGGCCTAAAACTTGAACGCGGGAAGTTCTGCACTAACATGCAGAACTTCTTTACTGTAAGGGTGATGGAGGACTTGAACAGGCTGCCTGGGGAGGTTGTGGAGTCTTCTCTGGAGATATTCAAGACCTGACTGGACGCCTACCTGCGCAACCTACTGTGGGATACCTGCTCTAGCAGGGGGTTGGACTCTTGAGGTCTCTTCCAGCCCCACAATTCCGTGATTCTGAGATGCTGCGTGACTTGAGAACAGATTAAGGATGGCAGTAAACAGCAATTCTTAGCAAACTTACTTTTTGACACTGAACTGTCTCTTCACTCTTCTGCAAATGACTTATTTGCCTCAGGCCTTGCAAGATAATCAACACTATTAATGCCTTCCACTTATCTGGAGCTTTGACTGCCTCTTGTTCCAAGTCACTGTATATTACTTGCACCAATACTACACATGTTTAAAATGCTCACAGGAACAGAAAAACAGACAAGACCACATAAACTGAATAGTTTCCTCGTTAGCACATTTAATCTAAAACACCCCAGCATCTCAGCTTTGGGGAAGTAGGGGGAAGTGAATTGTGCTTTCCTTGAAAATCCACATCCTGTGTTCATCTTGAAGGCACAGGGAATAAACTACACATGAATAGAAGGTAGTAATTGTATCAGAGTTGTTGGAAGGCTGCTCTAACTCATACCTACAGCCCTCCACAACAGTAAAATGCACATCTCACTGTATTCATATCCCACTCAGTTACAGCTTGTTCCTTTTTTTACTGGGTTCTGTTGCTTTCTTTTCAGCCATGTAAGACCAAGTACTATTGTTCTCTTTGCTGCTGCTGCTGAAGCACAGCAAGACTTTGAGACAGTCTCCATGACAATCAGATATGCAGCCTGGATCTTGATGGGAAGGTACATGACTGCAATTATATCCTGCAGAGGAAGTGTATGTGCTGGAGCTGAAGGATGTGAGATGAACTTTGCTGGTCCCTCCTGCTACAGCCAGACATGATGGTGGGGAGAACCTGCACCACTCCATGCATCCATCACAGACACTTTTCTAGGATATGTTCTCCAGGGGCTGATTTAGAAAAGGATAAAGAATATTAATGGTTGAATACCAGGACGGAAAATGGAGCTGAAAGTACAGTGCACGGAGATCAAAATGAAGTACACTATCTGGCTCTGAAATCTTGAATGATATGAAAAAGGAAGTTTACTCCTGCTTATAACTTACTATTTCTTACCTACAGGACTGAATTCTAGAAACATTAGTTCCTCCTCAATATGCCAGTGTGTTGTACTTTGTTCAGTGTTTTAATATAAAATGGGGTTTTAAAATACAAGATATACCTGTTTTATGGGTATCAATCAATTATTCAAAACAAAATATTCAAATGCTGTCATTTACAACATACTGCGAATGACAGATGACCATTCTATTCTTGGCCTTAAGACATCCAAATGAGGACACATGCTACAGAATAAAAATGAACATGAGTTCTCTCTGATTAGCACTATGTGCCTTCAATTTTTTTTCAGATTGTCCATGCTGATGTCTTTGCCCATTGCTCAAATGTGATGGAACAGCTTTAAGCTGATTATGCTCTGGCTATCAAAAATTCCTTCTTCAAGGAAAACTTCAGTCAAATGATTCCTTCATTATCAGGTTCTTTGCATTTGTGAGCAAAGAAACATGATAAAAAATGTCCTGAACACTGAAAGACTGGACATTTGTCTGCCAGTTTTTAATGAACCTCATGCAAATAGCCATCTAAAGTTAGTGAAGGTGAGGACTGAATAGTATGACATATGGTGAGTAAAATCAATAATATTGGAACAGTAATGAGAGCTATGTGATGCTCATGCATCTATTAATATCTGTATCCACATACACCCCCACATATTCTAAATATATGTACAGTAGCTCTAGGTTTCAGCAAGTATAATGAGAATCTATAATGCAGTAGAATGGAGAGAACATGAAGATGGAAACAAAGCCACAGTAAAGCTGAAGCAATCAGAGGGAACAAAAGAAAAAGAGATACTTATTAAAATTCATTCTACAGACAAGGATTGTGAATGTATGGAGATATATCCAGAGAGAAAATGTTTGAGGAATACTTCTTGGTTCCCTGCAATAGATGAAATATCTGACCCTTCGTATACACTGCAACAATAAAGGTGGCCTCTCAAGAGATAAAGGGTAAGATACAGCAATATTCAAGCATTTTATGATGAATAAGAAGCATTTGCTGCTTCTTCCTTAACATGCCCTGCCAATGCCTGTTATAGTCCTTCAGAAAATTTTTCAGTGTCTACTCTGACCACGAGTCCATCTAGATGCTTTGGTCATCTTTTCTTGTGTGCCAGCCCTTATCTCTACTGACTCTTACCAAACACTCCATAAGCTTCTTCTTTACATACAATTTCATTTTAATCTCCTAGCACATTCTCTGATAGATTATAATGTCATCTATTTCTTTTCACCAGGTACCTATTCCTTCTCATTCACTCTCATGGCATAACCTGCAAGTTCTGCAATGTCTTTCATTTTGGGAACAGATTCATAGAATCCAGATGTCTACATGAGAAACGCCCTGAAAAATCCCTTCAGAGTTTGAAATAATTCCAGTGCAGAAGTTAATGTAAGTACTGTGCTAGGAGGCGAATAGGGCCTAGTGGGAATGAGATTTTACCTCTATCTATATAACACCAATTGAAACAAAGAACAGGCACTCCTGGCTCAAAGTTGAGAGAACTGGTGGGGAGCAGTGCCAGGGCAATTGGAGAAAGAGCCAGGATGCTAAAAACTGAAGCCAAGGTAGAACCAAAAGAGTGAGGGAAATAGGAAGATGCAACAACCTGAGACTGGCATGGATCTTATGTCAGGTCTAAGCCATGTAGCTGTCATACCTATTGTGAGATTAGTTCAGAGAGAAAACAGTTTCTTTAAATTTTACAGTTTTGTGGGGCTTTTTTGTTCCTTGACTATATTTCCACTCCTTTCTTGCTTGTTCATCACACCTTTTCAATGTTTCTATCACATTCTGTTATTCCCAGTCACTTCTCACCCTGTGTACTTCTAATTTAATCACTTCTTGGGCACCAGTTCCTCCAGCACTCTCATTTGTGTTGCGGTTCTCTGAACTTCCCTGTGACCTGTGAAAATCTCACTAAAAATTAGGCACTCCCAAATGCAGCATATCCCCCACATGGCACCCCAGTGTCGCATCTTCTTACTCTTCTGTGCTACCACGTCTTTACACATACACATAAAAATTACACTGACCTTTTCTACTGTCATATTTCTTAGAATTTTGAAAGTAACTTGCTGTTTTGTATCCTTTTAGTCCTTACCAAGATTCTATCACACAAGAGCCTTCCTCTTACAGAAACCATCTCCCAGGCTAATTCTGCCCTTTTCCTGTGCTAACATCCTTCAATGCATTTCCTACGGTGATTCTTGTTTTGGTATTTTTGGCCCATGATATTAATTACTCTAATCTATCTGTCCTAATTCTTTGGCCTCTTTGTTTTTCTTGTCTGTTCCCAGTGTAGTATCACCTGTGACTTTCATTAATATATTGTTTACTCCTCTTCTAGCTCATTACTGTGCATATTAAATAAGGCAAGACTTAAGACAGATTTTTAAATATTTACTTGTCCTCCCTATAAGCTGGTATTCTATCAGTTTTGTTTTGGTTCTTCAGTCCAAATTTCAGACCAAATGCGATATATGTTTTTATTTTTTTATTTTTGCACAAGCAGATTGTTTACTTGTGCTTCTTAAGGATGTTTTTGTGAAATACGGGAACCCACTTTCTATTCTCCTGTTCTTCAGTTTTGCATCAGTGTAGCTCCTTGGCTTCAAGGGAAAAGATGATCAGATTAACTATTCAAAAAAATATGGCTGAAATCCAAGAGCCAAGACATTTATTGTGTTCCATTCATCCATTAATTCAGTAATTCCATAAAAAGTGTTAGATTTGTCAGGCAAAACCTATTCTTTATAAGTCCTATGTCTTATTGCTCATCATTATATTATTCTCTGGAAGTGACTTTATTTCTTAAGACTTTTTATATTGTCTTCGCCAGGATTAGAAGCTAAATGTAAAGAATCATAATTAGTAAGTACTTTCTTCTTCCTTTTATGAATGCTGAGACATTGCCACAGTTGCTTTTCTGTTCAGTGAGACGAAGAGCAGATAAGGGAGCAGTTATCTCTCCTGAGGCAGTGCCTTCACATGTGGTGCGTGACCCCAGCCACAGATGGTACAGGGGATGTGCTACAGTGTGGCCATTGCTGCTGTTTCTGTATCTCGAGACTTTGCTAAACAATTTATGATGAATGTTAAAGGAGCTTTCAGAGAATACATAAAGAACGAGCAGTCTTTGGCTTCAGTTTGTCAGAGCTCATTGATTTTTGTCAGGTGAAATCTCCAAAAGATGTGCTACCAGAGGTCTTACACACATGTCCTTACAGCAGAAGATGCAGACATTAATGATCAGGCTATGCTTAGCTTAAACACTGCTAGAATTGGCCCATAATTTCTCCTTGACATTGGTGGTCAAGTGTGAACAGTAAATCAAGCAGTAGTCCTGAAGTCACTTTGAATCTTATGAATCACATAAGCAATACAGCTCTGCTGTACCATGGACCTGGCCACTCATTTTGAGCACAAGAGCCTATTCTAGCCATTTCAAAAGTAAATTAAGATTGCCTTGAGTTAAGGAAGTGACTCCCTACGCTGTTTTTGAAATAGCATCTGCTTTAATACATTTAGAAGAACAAATCTCTACCCCCCAAGAGAAATTTCAGAAGTCCTGGACAGCCAGTTCATTCAGATTCACATCCTAGAATCCTAATCTGAGATGCTACAGACCTATGTAAGCACCTACTTGAAAACCAAACCAAACCCTTAGGAAAATTAATAAGAAAGACTTCTGCTACAACTTAGCTGTCTGTTGTGCTGTTGTTCTTTTCTTGTTGTACTTGTGTATATGGTTGGGCTAGCTGCAGCTGGGAAAGGACCAAGACATTATGTTTTACTGTAGTTCTGTATCTGTTTATACATATAAATATATTGTTTTGAGGTTGTGAGTTTTAGATGTGATCACACATATTGTTTGCGCCATGGCTTTTCATTTACCTCACTGTCTAACCAGGAAAGATCTACTATTCTTTATTAAATTATATTACCTTTTTCAGAGTATACTAAGAAATATAACAGCAAAAATTGCAGTAGCTTGTTCTGAACTCAGTGACAATTCACCTGGGTGAAAATTCACATTTAACAGTGGGTTTGGCTGGCATGAAACGATGACAGTTACAAAGTTAGATCATTCAGAAATGGATGTACATCTTGCGTAGAAGCATGCTGCTGTGGGAAGGAACTGCCCAATATGGATACAGATAAGGAAAGTACCCATTTCAGCAACTCTGTGTAAAGATTGCACTGACTTAATTGAGATAGACTAGATCTTTAGCTTTCAGAAATAAGCAAAAATACCTTTCTGTTTGTTTTTTTTTCACACTTTTCCAAGTTATATTTATTGATTTCAATATCTATTCTATGTGAACATCTCTATATATTTATGTGACTTGAACTGCTTACTAGAATGAATCAATGCAATGCAATGCAATGCAATTCAATGTGTCTGTTTCCTCATTCTGTAGTTAAACCCAAAATGCAAGTGAGTTCAATTTTCCTGTTAAGGATATGATCAGAGAAGATCAAAGCAAAGTTTGAATTTAGGCTGTGTAATTTTTGGCTGCACAGACCCAAGATTTTTTTCTCTATGTTGAAGGAAATTAACTAACTGGCTATAACATTTGCATTATCAATTGGCTGTTCAAAGGTTTTCTCCCAAAGCAGAAATAAACTCCATTTCCTTCTGCATGGTATATTGATCAAAAGTGTCCTTGCAAAACAATCTGACGGGCAGAGATAGTCATACACAGACTCTACCTTGGAATAAGCAAAAGTTGCTTGAACTGCTCCTTTGTTTTCCCATGTACAACTTTCTCTAAGGGAGTTGTTGTGTCCTAACAAGAGCTGGAAGCAGGAATCGGATCTGTTCTCAGTACTCTGCTGTCAGCAGCTCTAGCTGCTTCAGACTGAAGCATTTTGAACCATGCAGTAGGCAGGTCATATGGCCCACACAATCGGTATTATTCTAATCTCTGAAAGTTAGACTGCTCCATGTCCTTCTGCTAATGTTGTTAGTGTCAATTGTTATTGCCCTGGAAATACTTCCTGGGCAAATAAAAATCTGATTCCTTCCTAATCTTGCTAAGTCGCTTAGAGCCCAACAGATGTGACTAAGCCTAGCATCATAAAGCAACATGTATTTTATAATCAGGAATAAATGCTTTTTGGTTAGCAAATATACTGAAATTAGAGCTTTTGAAGGGACATTATAAACAACAATGTATAAAACAGCATCTATATTAAGCTGAATGTGTAGGAACAGCTTATAAAATGATCCTCAGAAACTGAAACAAAAGTAGTAGACATATTTCAGTATGAATGCTGATTCAACCAATTAAGAAAATACATAGAGGACTTTTTGATCAGAGACGTAAACTAAGACATCCTTCTGTCACTGCAGTCAAGAGTGGGCTTAAGTCAAACATGCACATAAAAGAGATTGTTCATTTGTATCTTTCAAAACCTAAAAATAAAAGGTTTTACTAAGAAAGCCATATGACAACAGTATATTGAAAATAGAGCAAAAGAGAGGATCTGCGCTGTCTCCCTCACGTCCGTGAAGAAGCCTGCAGTGGTCAAAGTCTGTGAAGAAGTCACACTACTTCACTTATAAAATGCGAGTACTAATTGAATGTGATTGGGTTCTGCCATTCATCTGCTAAGCTTTCAGAAGAGTGAATGTGCATGCTTAGTCCTCGCTGGTTGTTAGATAAGAAATGTGTTAATTTAAATCACTTTTCCAGAAGCGAAGTGAGTGCGTGTTGGTTTTCAGCTCAGCAAGGAGCATGTGTCCCCTCAGTAACAAGTGATACCTTGTCAAACTGCTCTGAGCTGTTCACCAATCTCAGATTGTACAGACAGGTGTACTGGAAGCTGAAGACAGAAAAAAATGTCAATGGACTAAAACCAGTGCAGCTTTATTGATCTTGTGCCAGCTGACGATCAAGCCTACTGCACTTAGAGAACAGAGATACCTACCTTGGCTTCACAAATTAAAGAGTTCAGAAGAATTGATAATTACAGACTATTTTCTGGCTTCTTTTTCAAGTCTCAGCAAAGGGGGTGAGGAACAAATAGAGAACACTTGGGCTGACAGAGCTTAGTTAGAGATGTGAAGCACAGGCACATAAATTCAAATGTAGCCATCTTGATTAATCCCTCCCAGGTGGAGAAAGTGAGGACGGAACAGAGTGGATGAGTGTGCATCATTCATATGGACTTCTGAAGGCCACTGAGACAGTCATCTGTAAGGTTAACAAATGAACAGTGATGCTGAAATGCTCATTTGAGTTTGCTAACAGAATCCAGGGACGGTAAATAGGACATAGAGGTTGAGAGAGACAGTAAGATAGGAGTGACAAGTGGGAATATGTGGAGCCCGCTCTGTTTCTGCTATATATAGGAGGTAGCAGTTATCTTACAGAAGGAAATGTAGAACAAGATGTGTGGATTGGGAGATGATGTGGAACTGACAACCTGAGAAATGCCAGCAGTAAAGGAAATAAGTCGAAGATGCTCAGAAATCTGCCTTATGTTTAGGGTATGAGGAATAAGAAGGCAATGCAAAGCAAGATGGAAAGACCAGAATATGGTGGTGGGTACTGTGATTGTTCGCTGACTTAAAATCTTGATCTTGTTGCATGGCAGAGGCTGGGAAACTGAAGAGATCACTCAGTAGGTACAGAGAGGGAAGGCATTCGAGGAACACATTCGCAAAGAGGCAAAATGATACCTCAGAAAGAGCGGTGAGGCAGCGGTACAGGCTGTCCAGGAAGGTGGTGGAGTCATCATCCCTGGAAGTGCTCATGGAAAGTGTGGATGTGGCACTGAGGGATGTGGTTAGTTGGTATGATGGGGATGGGGTGATGGTTAGATTGGATCATCTTTGTGGTCTTTTCCAACCTTAATAATTCTAAGTTTCTACAAAATGACTTTTGGTTTTCAGAGAATAACTGGAGTTCAAGGACAGGAGAGTGAACATCCTTGAGTCTATAGTCACTTAGGCAAAAATAGACCATGAGGGTTTTCTGTTGTGGCAATGGTAATTAAAGGAGCAAGAGCAGCATAGCACTGGAGACAGGTAGCTGGTACTGACACCAGACAAAAGGCTGGAAATGCATTTCAGCTGGCCTCCATGTCAATCTGAAATTGTGTAGCTAATGGTTACAGTGCTTTCTGTTGCGTATCAGCATTTCAGGATATTTTCACTGACACAGCTACACCAGCCCATATATGAAATATCATGCAGACATTATTCAGCTGGAAAAGCAGTTAATATTCTCTTGAGGGCATACATACTATTTGCATGCATTACATGCCCCAGAGTAATTTAGTCTGACTCCTGTCTTGAAATCCCAGACATACCTTATTCCTCTGCAGCTCAGCAAATATAAAGTGTATCCAAGGTTTCAGAAATAAAATTTTCAGAATGGAGAGATTATCACTGGAGAGCATATGAGCTGCAGTGATGGGCACATGACGCATCCAGCAGCCTACACAGCTCTCCCATTCACATTGCAGGGATTTGGGCTCAGATGTGGGAAGCTCCTGCAGAGACTGGGCTGGGGCATGGAAAAGAGTGCTCATGCCAGCTGCCTGCTGGGGACACTGGCAGGAAAGTCAGTGAGGCCTGCAGGAAGAAGAGCAAAAATGTCTGATGCATGGTAAGGTAAAAGGAAAGCACTGGTCTGAACAGAAGGAAAGGACAGTGAACTCTGCATAAGGCTGTTTACATCAAATATTGACCGTGTTCCCTTGGATGCTGCCCAGCCACCCTCACAAACACATTCCATTGATACTCATACTTCTGAGCCTCCTACTCAGCTTTCCTCAGTCAAGAAGGGTCATGGCAACGTTGGACAGAAAGGAAACATGCTTTTTTCTGAACAGAGAGGAGCAGTGCTAAGATCAATACAGCATGAAACAATCATCAGACATGGCCTTGCAGCAATGACCAGGATATTCCTTAATTGTAGTCTGTCTTTGTGCTTCTGAATTGCCTCGGAAAGCAAATGAGTAATTTCCTTATTGTTAAAAAAAAATACCCATCAGAGTGATTTCAATGCAGAAAAAAAAACAAAAAACACTCAAAATGCAAGAGGCTTCTGAGGTGCAAATGTCACAATTGTAAATTCTTTGGTACAGATAAGGAAGTTGTTCTAAACACCATGGACTAGAAGTCTACATAGTTCCTTTGGTCTTCACTGATCCATGGGCAAACAGTGCTTTTAAGGCACTGTTTACAGGCTCTTTCTTTCATCCACAAAAGTTTTGCGGTTTCCCATTTCATGTTTTACATCAGTTCTGTTTGGGTTTATCCCATTTGTTGTCCTCAGAAAGCTCCCCCAGGATGCTGCTCCCCAGCAATGTCACGAACAAACCAGAGACATTCAGTACGTTCTGCTCAATTAAGGACAGAAAAACAACCCTCATCCACACAGTATCTAGTCTGCCACTAAGACTGGCACTGAGCACTTCATAAGGATGCTCAGGAAAGACTGCAACAAGCATCAACAGAATGATGTCTCCATAAAATGTTTTTCTCCTAGTCTTCATTATTCAGTGGTACATTAAGCCCAGATTTATTCCATTTGGATTTATTCCATTTCTTTTATAGGAAGAAAGCCGCAGAAAACTATGGGTGTTCTCTTTTATATAAAACATGCTTTTTTGAACTTCTGCTATGACAAGATGATAGGGACTTGTACCACACAGCGTGCCTACTGCCGGTGCTTCTCCTCCTCACCTCAGACTCTCTTTGGGACCTATGTTTTTACATCCTGTCACCTGCTGACAGTTCTCTATTTCCAAGCAGTAAACAAGAGCACAGAGATGCACCTTTGTGTTGAAGCAATCAGCCACTCCTTGTGAAACAGCACTGGAGGATGCCAGGGACTTCACTAACCAGAGATGGGGCAGAAGCCACTGAGTTGATGGCAGAATATTTGGTTTCATTTCTCCTATAGGTTTGGTTGATCTACCAATTTACACTGTAAGTGCTGTTGTTAACAGTCCATATTTCCATCACAGATGATCGGATCCTGGCACTGCTTTTGTTCTGCCACTGACATCTTTGGTGGCCTTAGCTGAATTGCTTTACTTCACTGCTTCTTTAATTGAACTGTGTTCTCATGAAGTATGATCCCTCTTCAATGTTTCAGCATCATGACACTGATTTGATGTGGACCTTTAACATTGCAGTGTAATTAAAAATAATGCAACATAACTAGGTTGGAAGAATCAAGTGATTTCTTATGGTCTTGACTTGAATACACTTTCTATTCCATGATGGTCTAAGATTTTGCCATGTTTTTGAGGAAAATAGAGAATTACTTGTAATGTTATGCAGTAGAAAAGCTTTCAAAATGCTTACATAACCACTTTCAATATCACTTCACTCTTCATGCTCCTGTAGCCTGTCAGTTTTGCACAAATCTAGTCATGTCTAATTTTTTTCCTACAAAACAAGCTATTAATAGAAGATATTTTTGCTGCTCCTCTGCACTAATCTATTGTTTGCACACAAAAATTATTTGCAGGCTGTTTTTTTTTTTTTTTCCTTAAATGATTTCATTTGTTTTAAAAAAACAAGTTAATTACATAAAAGAAAGAGACTGCTGTGCCTTTGCAATGTTATTGACCTGTTTTGCAGGGCGACACTGAGTCGCAGTCTCCAAAGTTCTCTAAGCTGTCTATTTGATATTTTTTTTCACCCTAATTTTGGTTGCTTATATTACCTTTGAAAAACTAATGTTTTGTTTGACATTCAGCGAGGGAGATTTCACCTTTTCAAAGTATCTTACCCATATGTTTTCTAGGTTTCTGTTCTAAGGCAATCCATTATTTTCAAAGGCTTTCAGCAAGCAGCGGAAAAATATAATTGTGCCCAGACTAGACACGTGAACTGATCAGGAAATTGACTGCTGGAGTTATATTTGACTATTTTGAAGAGTTCGGCAGATGGATTTATAGTGTAAGAGAACGTCTAAGTTCACCTTTCACAAATGCACTGAACCTCTTCTTGTTCACTTGCTCTTTTCTCCTGCCTTTCAGACAAATGCATTGTTACATGAGGCTACAAAGAACAGAATGCAACCAGACAAGCTATAGCCTGCGGTCACAGTGACAGGATCATTTTGAACCATCTTCAAAGTTCCTCATGTTAATGACTGACAAGTAGTTAGGCCTTTTTATAAGCTTGGGTCCAATACCCAGTGATGGCAACTGTGAAATATAATTATTTCCCAAATAGCTCTTAAGGCAGAAGAATTGCAGTCTCTCAGATATGCAGAGTTTGTCTGTCTTTAATTTGAAAAGCCCAAAGAACATACAAACTGTGCAAACTTGTAGTCCCTTGCTAATTATACTTTGTGTTTATATAGCAGCTCTATCTCAAAGCTCTCTCCAAACATTAAGACTTCTAGTACTTCTTTTATGTAGGTATTATTATCCCTGTCATTATCATTATCACATTTTCCATTTTATAGGTGGTAAATGAGCAAAATCACACCGTGAGTCAGTAGCTGAGTGGGGAATAGAATATTGTAGCCCTGACTTTGTACCCTGCCTAGATTATTCACTAACATGACTGTTATTTGTGGATTTAACAAATAAGCACAACTCTTTCGATCTGTGAGATTTTTGTTTGCATGCCTCTAAAACTAGTATTTTTCATTCCTTGATCTGGCTTTAAGTAGCTAACAAGAGATGCTTTTGTCTTCCAATTAAATAGGAATTGATAATTTTTGCTTAATATGATACAACTGTGTATCTGGAACAGCACAAATGAAGCTTAGCCTCTCAAGAAATGAAGTGTTTAGGTGTTTAGTTTGTGTCCTATTCTAGTCATTGCAAAAACGTTATGGGATCCTATTGGAGAAATGTACTTCTAAAAAGTTTTTAAAATGACAGTAACTCAGCTGTTATCAGTCAGGATTTTGTAAAAATAATAATACCGTCTGTGATGACTAAAGTAAGTTAAAATACCTTGCTGAATTGATTAAAAAAATAAAAGGCTGATATGAAACACACACCCAAACATGTTAAGCTAAAATACACTTTTATGAAAGTATCACCTTTGTGAACTAGGTGGGCAACCTCATTTTCTTGTTTTTCACGATTGTATTAATTTGGAAAAACAATCTAATGACTTCAGTGGCTCAAACACACAACTTAGCTTCAAAACATTCCACTACCAACACCCCATTCCTTTGTTTCTGTGGTATCATATGTCATAACAAATAGTGGAAGAAAAAGCAATTGCCATGACTGTCCTATACTGACTAAGTAGTTCTGTGAGAAACTGAAGATGTCCTGAAAACTGAGAACATGGTTTGCCAATAAAGAATCATGAGGCATTCTCTAAGACGTCAGGATTGTACAGGACTCTAGTCAGTCATTGCAAGCAAAGGACATTCAGTATCACAAGTCAGATTGCTGCCACTGATTTTATGACTCGATGTTTTCTTTCCCCTCCTTTCCAATGTCTTTGTCCCTACCATCAGCTGGGAATAGTCCATGGCTTCACTACTATGATGGCACATTGTGGGGGTGCTTGTCACAGGCCACAGATACATGCACACAGTAGAGCTGTATGGGGCCATATCCTCGCTCCTAGGCACTGCTCCTGTGAGTAGAATCGCATCCAGAAAGTCATCCCACTTTTCAAAGTATACCATTCCTCTCCTACCTCTGGACGCTAACAATCTTGCAAACTAAGTTCTAATCTCTCCAACATCTTCTGTTTTGTTTCTTTTTTCATCCTGTATTAGTTATTAATCTATAACATATAAATGGCCTTTTGAACATGGACCAGAACGCAGGTTTTACTTTCAAGGTGCATTCCTTAGCGAGCCAGCCAGAAGAACCAAATTCTTTGCCAAACTCCTCTGCAGTGTGCTTGGCTTCTTTAGCCTTCTGTAGCTCTTTGTTTTCTTAGTCATCATGAGGGGTGCTAGTAGTTACTGCTGCCTTCTGCAGTTCTCTTTGGGGGATTAGGTACTGAAAGTTATGAAGTTCCATCCTTTATTGAGCCCAATACTTTCTTGCCTGAGGGTTGCAGAAAGATTTGGTATCCACTCCAAGAGTTACCATGAAGACAGTCCTTCAGCTTTTCTGATGAGCAGTGACCCTTGTCCCGCCAAATTCTCTCAGTGCTGTTGTACAGTGAGATATCCTGCCTTTAAGCATATTCTTCATCAAGGCCAGGCTGGAAGGGGCCCTGGGCAGCCTGATCTGGTGGGCAGCAGCCCTACCCGTGGCAGGAGATTGGAACTGGGTGGGCTTTAAGGTCCCTTTCAATACAAACCAGCCCGTGATTCTACAATTCTGTCTTTCCAAGGACGAAGAATAGCATACAAAAAACCTTTCCTACTTGCCCCACCTAATAAAGTAAAAAATATTGGATGGTGTCTACAGAGAAGACCACTTTCTAGGTGACTTCTCAGGCCTACATTTTGTTTGATACAGTCATATTCACAATCTTTGTCTGACAACTGTGAAGGAAAAATGCTGGCCTGATGCAATTCGTCCCACTAGTTTTCTGTATGAACAAAGCTGCAATTTGCAGTGTTTGTTCTGTGCCATCCTGGCACTTTACAGGCTCATCTTCAATTCATCCTTTGTCTAATGACCCATCCATTTGCTCCTAAACCAGATCTTCAGGTCTCTAACCCTTATTAGACATGTTACAGTGCACTCCTTTCTTTCTTTTCTCAAGTTTTCCTTCCTTTTTCCTTTCTTCCCTCTTTCTCTCTCTCTCTTTCTCCCCCTTTTTCTACAAAAGACTAAGTACAATACAGATTCTTATTCTATCTCAGCTATGTTTCTACATTTGCTCTCATTAGGAAGACATTCTGTTCTTGTAATACTGTCCCTGAGAGTTTATGACGCATAGTATTTCTATCTTTACCATGCACTTTGTAGTGAATGCCCAACTCTTTCACAAACTTGTGGAGTAAATATGACAGGCTGGAAAGGACCCTACAGCACTGAAAATGGCAGATGACAAAAAACTGCTATAGCATTTCTCTCTTTTTTTTTTCATCGAATCACAGCTTACAGAATTTTTGATGTGTGTTCTCATAGGAATTATAACATCTCTCTAACCAGAGCAGCTAAAACTGCACTTAGTATTACATACTTATAGGCCTGTCACTGAAATGACAACTGATGGTTTTGTGTTGTATAATTTTCTGTTACATAATTCCAATTTCTTGTAATCCCTCTTCCAGCTTTTACATTTTGCTCCAAAAATAATAGCTATTTACAGTTGTCACATCTATACTGTATCTCATCTGTTTCACCTGCTTTTTTATTCTATAAAATTCATTCTCGTGTTCATTTTTGGACTATCCATTTAATTTCTGTTCTGCAGATTGAATTTTCCCCCTTGCTTTCTAAGCTTTTATTTTTCACAGTGATGCTTTACTCAAGTGACCCACAAAGAAGGTGCATCATGTCCTGCTCCTCTCCAATAAGCAATGATTTAGAGCCCTAATTTTTACTTCCAAACAACAAAGGTCATAAGAAAAAGGAAGGAAGGATAATAGAAAAGCATGATGATACACAGGATTCATCCCAGGTCTGTAAGCTATGGGCACTTCTTATCTAAGTCTGTAGAGAAAACTTGCGGTATCAATACTTTCCTTAAGTATGTACAAAAACAGCTAAAATGCCTCCTGCTCCAACGCAAGGACACTGCCACATACAAGTACGTTCTTGTAGGGCTTCAAAAAAGCCAATCACTTCATTGAGTGATTATTTCATTTATATTTTTTTCTTATTTCCAGGTGATGCTGTGGTTGTTGTTGTTTTAAATTATTATTATTTTAGCGAGAGTTTAATGCTCTCTTACAGCATCTCCTGATTAAAATCAGATAATTCAGTGGTTTTCTCAAAGGGATTTCAGTCTAATTTCAGACATGACATGGCAAAGATTATTACAAAACTTAGCAGAAGGAGACAGAGAGAGGAAAACAAAGAGTTCAGTAATAAGAGATTACGTGGTTCTCCAGGAAAGCCTAATATACTCTCTGGTGAAGCAAGCCAACTTTAAAATGAAAACACAGTAAACAGGTGCTTTTCTGCTGATATCACTGGGAAAAATAAGCACTTCTAAAGGGAATGATGTTATTTTTGTACAAAAGGATTATTCACAAGCACATCCTACATGATATCAGGTAAATGCCAGGAATAGCAAAGCGAATGAGTTCCTGTCTGTATGTCACAGGCTTTTCTTTTTTAATAGCCAAGAGTATAATTAGCTGTAAGACGGGGTCCCTTCCTCATGGAACGGACCATTCTGCAGCCAAGGCAGCTCCATTTGCCTCGCAAGTCTTTGTGAAAAAGGGGAAGTGCCTGCAAGGGACCACTGCTGAAAGCTGTCTGACCCAATCCCAAAGCAACTGGTGATTTCTTTATCTTTCTCAAGGGTAGTTGCTTGTATCCTGGGCTGGACTTGACTACAGGGCAGAGTTAGACCTTAATATTTCTAATCCTCATTTAGAAACTATGAACACACTGAAATTTTGCACTTAAGAAGTTTGGAGGTGATATTGTCATTAAAAATTAATATTCTTTCTCCCTGTGTCTAAATTATACTCTCAGAAGGAAAAAAAAAAACCAAAAAAAAAAACCAACAACCCTGAAGTTGTATAAATCTGGTAGAAATAACTTACAATTTCAAAAATGAATTCAAAATTCTGTAAGAGAAGTTGGTTGGCCATTCACATCCAGGCTACAAGCAGGGGGACAGACAAGTCAAAAGCGCAGGGTTGTTCATAATTAATTTAAAGTATACAACAGGAGAAAAACATTTACAGCAGTTAGCATTGTATTTCTTTTACTGTACTGACAGGGAGAAAACGGGGATAAAGCCAGGGGTGCTGAGCACCCAGGAGATGAGAAGAGAGAATAATAATAATGCAGCACTACTGACTTCTGCTTCACGCTGTAGTTGAAGGGGAAAAAACGGATTATAAAAGGCTCTGGGCAAAATATGAGCTATATACTCCACCAAGGAGCAGAGCAGTCAGCCTGGAGTTGACTGAGCATACATTTTTTTCCAGGAGAGATAGAGGTAAATGGCTTTGTCATCCATTACAGTTTTCCAGCTTTCTTAGATTTCCTGGCTGGAAGGAAGCCAAGGCACCACAGGGAGCTAGAGGCTTGTTGTATGCAGAGAATGAGCAAGAAAACACCTGCCTCAGCCCAAGCCCTGCCTGCTCAGTCCTGCTCCAGCCTGGAAACGGGAGCCCCCTCTCACTTGCATGCAGGCAGCAACCATCATCGGACCTCGGGCTGTGGGGTTGCATGCCCTGTCCACACCAGTGCTCCTCCAGTGTGCCCCAAGGGTCTGCAGGGAGTGCACAGGTACCTGTCAGGACTGCTGTTCCCAGGCCATGGGTTGATCTCTGAGAGATGTGCTTCCTGGTTTTGTCTCTTTCCCCTTTAGTCCAGCCCGAATGGCAGCCTGAGCAGGTTCCCCCTTAGCACACACTGGTGTACTGGCAGCACAATGGCACTGAAGCTGCACAAAGACCTGAGGCTGGAATTCAGCTGAGCAAGGGCTTTATCCCATGTTAAAAGCTGGAGTAAACGATGCCTTGGATTCTCTTTGAAATGCATTCAAACTGTGCTAAGGGAAGCAGGTGAGACACTGTTGCATGAACTCAGATTTAGATTGTGTATTGCCGTGCTTGGTTTAACCAAGGAGAACGTGCTTCTTTCTCTCCCTCTCAGCAATATCCACTGCAACAGCCCCTTTATATTTTGCCAACCCGAAGCCACATTCTCTGATTAAAAATAATAATTAAATTTTGTGCCTCTGAATTCTCTGAAAACTCTGTAAACTATTAAGAAGAGCAAAAAGATTAAATCTGAAAGGTCATTACCCTGATGGGGCCTTTCTAAAATGTATTGTCTAATGAAAAAGTAAATAGCATTTTTAATGTGCTGTTACAGAATAAAATCCTGCTTTTCTTTCCTTTTTATATTAATTTTTACCCTGATCAGCAACTCGTTAGCAGACAAATGTATGCTGCAGCTAGAAAAGTCTACTGTCATAATTAAACTGGAGACCTGTGTACTCCATCAGGCATAGCCACCGTTGTCTATTTCTAAAATACCAGCGTTGCCTGAACCCACATTCTGCTCCTGCTGCCACTTAGCACCCTGCTGAATTCAGCAACAGCTTAGTAACCTTCTTCAGCCAGCGTCACATGCATCCTTTTTTCCCACTCATTGTCCCATGTAATAGATTTCTCCTTCACCAGAACAAGAAAAGAGTATTTTTCTGAAGTAAGAATAGAAATTGAATATGTAAAATTGTCCTGAAGCTTCATAAGGAATCATCTCTTGAGGATGAAGTAATTGTGAGTCCACATCACCCAGACTGTGCTCTTCTGGAAGGTATAGAAAGAACAAAAGAAAGAGTCCCTGCTTTGGAGCTCGGTAACCTGGCAAGCAAGATCATCGGTCACAGTTAAGCTATTTTCAATCATATATCTCTCAAGGACACATAATATTTTTGCAAGATAAACACTTACAATGTGCAGGATATTAGTTGATCTACCAGTGCATATGAAATACAAATCTATTTTATTTTTATTATTTTTTAAATCCATTCTATGCACAGCAAGAGCCTTTCAGTCCACGTTTAAATCACTGGGCTTCACCTATAGCAGTGAGAGTATGGAGGGACGAAGGACTTGTGCACAGATGGCCTTTATCCCACGGGGAGACTGCAAATTAGTATGCGGGTCATTGGCATTCATCAGGTGCCGTGTCTGTCTGGCAAATGATGACATCAATCTCGGTGCAAAAGGGATCATGCATTATTCTATACGTAATCAACTGCTAAATTTAAACAGTAAGGGGCAATAAATTTGTTTCAAGAAGGGTCATTAATAGCCAAGGGCCTGAACCATCAAACCTTTCCTTACATGAGCAGCCTTTGCTCTTACAGGCTACCTCATTAGGCTGCTGCCTTGGCAAAAAAAAAAAAGGGCCGTGTAAGACAGGGCATGAGGAATTAGCATCTGAAGGAACAACTTCCCTAATTAACAGATTAAAACATACATAAAAAAGTCTGTCCAGGGGATTTGCAAATATGTATGCTGCTCGCTTCTTACCGACGCGAATCTGGAGAGAACTGGGAGTTACCAAGGTTGTAATGAATATAAACATCATTGTAAAATACAAGAACTCTCCCCTACATACAGTATTATCTATCATACAGTGACCGATGCTACTTGAGCAAGAAACCTAACCTCTGTAAATGTCATACTGCATGTATACTATGGGGAAATTCACTACAGGCACTGAGCAATGTATTTTTGAAAGAGGGCACTCATATCCTTTATTTTTATGCTAAACAAAAGGTTTTTCATGACTGCAGTATGTACTGGTGATGCATTCATTTCTGGCATATTT